>JAPVLO010000125.1:2529347-3794021 GCA_027257055.1 Cephalopachus bancanus
AAAATGTTGCCCCAATTGTTTTCTCACTTTCTTTATACAATTTTTTCCAACCTATTTGAGAAAAAGTTGCAAACCAGACTTCATGCTTCTAAATACACCAGTGTGTACTTCTTAAAAGAAGGATGTTCTCATACATAAGCACAGTACGATTATTGAAGTCAAGGAGATTTAACATTGGTATAATTCTACTATCAAATCCACAGTCCACATTCAGATTTTACCAATTATTCCAACAATGTCCTTTATAGCTATGGTTTTGTTTTTTGTTTTCATCCCAGTGCAAGAGCCAATCCAGATTCACACCTTCCGTCTCATTGTCATATATCTTTGGTCTCCTTTATTTTGGAGTACTTCTTCAGTCTTTCTTTATCTATTATGACTTTGACATTTTTAAAGAGTCCAGGCCAGAGATTCTTTCATAGAGTCTCCACCATTTTGGGGTATGACTCCTTTGGCATGATTGCCACAAAAATGATGTTGTATTTTTCTTAGTGTATTACATCAAGAGAGGTGTAATGTTGGCAATGCTATCTTGGATTACCTGGCACAAAATGATGCCTGTCAATGTTATATTATAAAGCTGTCATTTTTTTCCTCCATAATTAATAAGCAATTTGTGTGGAGATACTTTAAGATTATGAATATATCCTGTTCCTCACCCAATTTCACCCTAATAGCTTTAGGATGCACTGGTAATTTTTTTTAAATAATTACTAATGATGGTTTCAAAGTAGTGATTTTTCTAACTCCATTATCCCTTCTGCATTTACTAGTTGACCGATTATTTTTAGTATACTTTATTTATGTATTTATTTATTTATGTTTCTATTTATTTATTTACATTGGAATTTTACTCTGTTGCCCAGGCTGGAGTGCAGTGGCACGCTCATGGCCATCGCAACCTCAACCTGCTGGGCTCAGGTGATCCTTCCACCTCAGCCTTCCTAGTAGCTGCAACTACAGACATGTGCCACCACACCAAGCTATTTTTTTTTTTTTTTTTTTTTTTTGTGGAGACGAGGCCTCACCAAGTTGCCCAGGCTGGTCTCAAACCCCTGGGCTCAGGCAATCCTCTCACCTCCGTCTTCCAAAGTGCTGATATTACAGACATGAGGCACCGCACTTGGCTCGTATACTTTTTTTCAATATCACCCCCCAGCTATGTCTGCAAATCAGTAGCATATTCAAAAAGACCTAAGTTCCTTCTTGATTTAAAAGAGGATTCTTCTATATTCTTTGCTGTTGAATGTCCATTATTTATTCTACTATGCTTTAATAAAATTGAATGTTTACATGCCCTTAAAATATTATTTTCTAAAAACCTGAAGATGCATATCAAAGTTTTTCCAAGAAAATTTTATAATCAATTTAATGTTACTTGCTTTAGAATCAGATTCTAAAATAATATAGTTATTAAGACAATTTTATGTTAGAGATTACTTTATAATGCAGCAAATGGTACTTTTATAAGAAAAGCGACTGCCAATATATTTTTAAAACTAATCTTTATAAATTTTAATGTTGAATTTTTAATGATTGTTTTAAATGTTTATATAGTTTAGTAGAAATAATTTGCATCTCAAAATATCATTCTTATATTATGGAAAGAAAGTTTTCAGATTGGCTAATACTTGAATTGCAAATTTTGTATGCAGTTTGTCTAAAGTTCAAAAATACTGTTAGTACACCAGTGTTTAACCTCTGTATTTCATCTTATGTACAATTTGAAATTGTACTGCAAAACTGTTGTGTACGTCTTATATAATATGTATCATCTTGTTGTCTCTAAAATTAAAGGACATTTGATAAAATTAAGTTTGCTGAATGTAAAATATAATGCTTGATATATGAAAAAAAGGAGGATTCTAAAAAATTTGTGTGTATTAAATCCGAAGGAAAAATATTAAATACAAATACTCCCCCTCAAAAAACTCCTCCAAGTTTTTAAGCAAATTCTTTTAAAAAACTTGAAACTATCAAAGAAAAACAAAACAAAACTGCACCTAAAATAACATTGGATTATTTGATTGGGAAAAGGACAGCCATATAATTAAAAATAGAGTAAAATATGACTGTTCACGTTTAATTCTTTAGAAGAAAGACAGGAAGCCTTAAGACCTCAAGACTTCTGATAGTTGGACTGGTGGAAGCCAGAAGAAGTCTTTTCCCTCTGTAGTCTGAGAATCAGGGGAAGCATTCATCCTGAGATGTTGTCACCTGAGGCCACTGTTAAATCTATGTAGTCCTGTGATTTGAAGGAACCAGGAAAGATCAGTCAACTCACCTCCGACCTTGCCACTTCTCAGCAGGCCCTTATATAACAGTCTCCTGAGATGAAAAGAAGCTTAACCTTGAAGATCATCAGAAACACCCAACCAAACTGAGCTACCCTTCTGTCAGGAACACATAGCTAACTAAGGTCCTTTGTTCTACTTTTCTTTCACTATTTTCCTCAGTGTAACTATCCAGCAACTAGGCTTAACCGCCTCTGAAAGAACATGGAAATTCTTGAACATGGAATTCTTGAGAGTTTGGTATATTCAGCAAATATTCATTCACTTATCCCTTCCTTTGTGGGTGAAATTTACTTATCCGCCCCAGTGACCTTGGCCTTGGCCATATAACTTGTCATTACCAATGGATGTTAATAGATAGGATGCAAGTAAGAATCTTAAGTAGGCATCCACAGTGTTTGGTTCAGCCTCTTACACTCCTGTGAAGTGTGGCCATGGGAAGTGCATGCCATGGGTAGACACTGTCTCTGTAGCCTGAGTCCCCAGAAGAAAAACACAGAACTAAATCCAACTCACAGCCTGAATCTAGGACCAGCCAATCCTCAGACTGTAGTCAAGTCACTCATCTGAGCCTACTTTAGACCAACTAAACCACAACTCTCCAGTAGACTCATGAGCATGAGAATAAGTGCCTGCTATATATCACCAAGTTTCAGGATGGTTTGTCACACAGCATTGCTATGGCACAGCTGACTAATACAAATAACATGATAAAGTCCTTCTCTATTTCCTCATCCAGATTAAATAACCCAAGTTCTAGATCACTCTATCAGAAGGCCCTATCTGAAAGTTATTCCTCTGTCTTGCTCTCTCTTTTCTTAGCTATCTCTGTAAGAAACTCTATCTCTTCTTTGTGACTTAAGAAACTCCTTTCCTCCAGAAAACCTACTGAAGGTTGAAGGCAGCCTGACTCTGAGGCACTTGTTTGGATTTATCTTATGGCATAACAACTCAAAAAAGATTGTAAAGGATAAAAATCTAAACAAAAGGCAGAATAGACAAAATGAAATTACCTGAAAAATGGGCACCCTGGAATGTATAATTATAAATTTTAAAGAGCCTTTCCAACTTTGATTACAACAAACCTCAAAGAAAATAAGTATTATTCTGCTTAGGACCCATTTCAAGTTATGAAATCTGTGCAATCACACAGGGCTCCACACTTAGAAGGTCCCTATGCCTGGTTTGATGTTCTGCTGACCCTGTCTTGAGATTCTTAAGTGTTTTAACATAGGGCTCTCAAACATTATTTTTTACTGAGCCTCACAAATTATGTAGCCAATCCTGATTCCACCTGAATACAATTCCCAACCTGAAGCTTATTCCTCCACTTCTTTGGCTAAGGCCTTAGTTCAGGCCTTCACATCCTTTCCCTTGGATATTTGCAAGATTTAGTCGGTTTGCCTTTTGCCTCTCTTGTCTCCATTTTTTCCTTCCTAATACACAGATCTAATCACACCACACTCTTAAAATGTTTCAATAAATCCGCATTTCATGTAGGAAAAAGCATAAATTTTATAGCAAGACGTTTTGTTTTGTTTTTGTTTGGTTTTTTTTGAGTTGGAGTCCCACTCTGTCACCCAGACTGGAGTGCAGTGGCCGCTCCCGGCCACCGCAGCCTCGACCTGCTGGGCTCCGGCGATCCTTCCACCTCAGCCTTCCGAGTAGCTGGAACTACAAGCGTGCGCTACCACGCCTGGCTAGTTTTTGATTTATTGTAGAGATGAGGTCTGTATTAGTACATGTTTCCACTACTATAACAGAATAGCACAGACTGGGTAATTTATACAGAAGTTTATTTGGCTCACAGTTCTGCAGTCTAGGAAGCCCAAGAGCATGGCATCAGCATCTGCTCAGCATCTGGTAAAGGCCTTCTTGTTGTGTCATCCCATGGAGACAGTTATCACCTGACAAGAAAGCACACATGAGGGACAGAGAGAAAATGGGAGCTAAACTCATTCTTTTATCAGGCACCCATTCCCACAATAACTAACCCACTCCCCCAATAAACCTACATTAATCCACTTACAAGAGCAGAGCCCTCATGACCTAATCAGCTGTTAAAGGTCCTACCTCTTAAAACCATCACACTGACAATTCATTGTTTTTTTGCTGTTTTTAAAATTTGAGTCGGCGTCTCAGTCTGTTGCCCAGGTTAGAGTACAGTAACACAAGCAGGGCTCACTGCAGCCTCAACTTACTGAGCTCAAGTGATTCTTCTGCCTCAGCCTCCCAAGTAGCTGGAAGGGCAGGCATGCACCACCACACCTGGTTTTTTTTTTTTTTTTTAATTTTTTGAAGACACAAGATCTTGCTATATTGTCCAGGCTTGTCTTAAACTCCTGGTCTGAAGCAATTCCTCCACCTCAGTCTCCCAGAGTGCTGAGATTACAGTCACCATGCCTGGCTGACAATTAAATTTTAGCATGAGTTTTGAAGAAAAAATGTAAGCCGTAGCACAAGGTATAGATGTTCATTAGAGGATGGTGCAAACTTTATTCCAGCCTCTTTACCCCTCCTCCCCACTTCCTTCACTCACCCAGTGTTACTGCCCAAGATGTTCTTGTTCTTCCTTATCTTTGCTCATGTCTCTGGAATACACTTCCCCTCATCTGCTTATCTTGAGATTACTGGACCAAATATGACCTGTACAGTCTTCCCTGCCCTTTCTCTTACTCCATACAAATTCTTAACTCCTCATCTGGATAGCATCTGAAGATACTTCTATGGCACTTAACATAAGCATTCTGCCTGCTTCACACGTTCTTTCCCCCACCTGTGATACATCTGAGGCTTGTTGATACACAGTTTCTCCATTCTAGAAAACTATCTCTAAGGAAAGGTTTCATATCAATCAAAGCTAGAAAGGGATTCCATAAGTACCTCTAAAAATGTAATGAGTGTTGTTCAGAGGATTATTATGATCTCTTTTCCAGCAGCTCTGAAGAAAGAATGAGCAAATTGTTTTAATTCCATCCTGAGAGATCCAAGGTAGACACTAGAAAGAAGAGAGAGAGAGGGCACAGAGTGGAAGCCTAGAAAGAGATTTTTGATAATGCAAACTCTTCAGAAAGGAGTGGATTAAAATTTCATAAATCAACAAAGGGTTAAGTAAACAAAGGAATATTCCAAGTGGCTTCATCTGGAACTTTGGAAACATCTTAAAAGGAAATTATGTTTGTTGGCCTCTGGAATTCATTTCCACAGAGAATTTGGGATTAAAGTTGCTGATTGAGGGTATGCAATCTGGAAGAAGAAATTAACAGGAGCCAGAGCTCTTGCTCAGATGTTGCTAGTTTCCTCCTAGGTCCTAGCTGCAGACATGTTTCGTGCAAAATAGGAGAAAGACAACTGAGCCAAGGATCCAAATTTTGGTTGAAACACATCCTACTTCTGCACCTTTGTGTCCTAATCTGAAGTATGGGGATGAGGAAAGAGCAAGGTCTTTGATTATGAACAGACCAGTTCAAATTTCAACTCAACCACTTCCAGCAATGGCATCGATGTCTCTGAGGTTAACACCTTCCTTTTCACTAAAACAAAAAATATATCATCTCTCACAGAAATTTTGTGATATTCAAATTACTTAAATGCTGCATTACAATGTCTCCATTGTGCTCAACTTAAATAGATGATAGATTAGATTGATATATAGAAAAAAGAAAGAAAGATAGATAGATAGACAGACAGACAGACAGATAGACAGACAGATAGATGATAGATTCCTTCCCACCTTTTTCTACATTGAATTTTTGGGCTGTCTGGCACATAATCATCACACAATAAATGTTAGTTTTCTTTGTCCTCCCTTCCCATGTCACCATCATGATAATGAGGGTTTTGTAATAGCTAATTACTTCTAATTCTATAATCTTATTAATAAATTATTTGCTTTACCTCTTTGCTGTATCTGAATATATGTGGATCCATCACAGCAGAAGTTAGCAAAATCATATGATATGCCTTAATTAGTATCTGTGGCATTGAATTAAGCATTCCCAATTTAAACAAGTTTTGAGGTAAGGTGTATGTTCTCTGTATTTCTAAAACTATACATTTAAAAAAGTGACTCTGGGCCACGCTCAGTGGCTCAACCTGTAATCCCAGCACTTTGGGAGGCTGAGGTGAGTGGATTGCCTGAGCCCACGGGCTCAAGACCAACCCAGGCAATTTGGCAAGACTTCGTCTATACAGTAAATCAAAAACTAGTCAGGCACAGTAGCACGTGCCTGTAGTTCCAGCTACTTGGAAGGCTGAGGTGGACCACTGGAGCCCAGCAGGTCGACACTGGGGTGGCCGTGAGTGTGCCGCTGCACTCCAACGTGGGCGATGGAGTGAGACTCCAACTAAAAAAAAAAGTGACTGTGCTTATTATCTTATGGGGGATTATGGGAGTTAAGTCACAGTCTTGCAGAGTACAGCAATGATAGAACACACTGCTCCAGGAAAGAGGCCCACACCATGTTCACCTCAAGCTTCACATGTATAGCATTTTTATGAAATAAGACAACTACTTTCTAGAATTTGGCAGCAATCTCTAGCAGTTAGTTGCATTTCAAATTACCATATCACGGTGCTATTTTTAGATAGTGCCCACAGCTTAAAGGAAGCCATCAGGAATCTCCCTTTGAACCCATATTTGATCATTGGCCAAATTTTCCATATCCTGTTCTAGGCAGCTTCAAAAACATCTGTTTTGATTAAAGAGTGGTCAGGAAAGTGCTCTCACATTATAGAGGAAATGGGCTCTGTTTAATATGAATTGCTGGCACTATAAAACCTTGTTTTAAAGCTGAGGAGCAATCATCAACATCTGTGCCAGCCCAGCAAGACAGGATAAGCCATGTCGACCAGGGACCTCCATGACTCTGTTTCTGGAAAGAATTGCCTTACAATGTGGGACTGCTGACATTACAAGAGGAAGGTTTCTATCACTCAAATGCAGTATATATCACCCCAACAGGATACAAGAGAAGGAAACAAAATTCATGAAGATGCCATATCCCATTCCATGATTTCTTGATCCCCGTTAATCTGCATGAAGACATTTCTCAGATTTATCTTGCCCATTTTCATCTCTTTCTTCCTATGCCTCTTCTTCAGGTATTAAATATTGAATTTGAGTAACTCCAATTTTTTTTTAATTTATTTTCCTTCCTGCCCGATTTCTAGCTTTATTGTTGTATGCCATCCTACAATCTTGTTTGATTTTCTGACATCTATACATTTATGCTAACAATACAAAAAGCGTTTATTGTGCACCTACAGTATTCATAACACTAAAAGACTTGATGTGTGGTCTTGTTGTGAAGGTGACAACAGATATAGAGAGGAACTATGACAGAATCAGAAATAACTACCACACAAGAAGGCAAAAGTGAGTGTCCTCAGAGTGGTAGCAACAAAATTGTACCAGAACGCAGAGGTGAGAAAGATGATTTCCAGCTGCATCAATCAGTTGGAATGACCCACCAACTGGCCTTTGCAGGATTTAAATGACTGGCCATTGCTGGGTTTTGCAAGTGACAGGAATTGCATAAGAAAAGAAGCATCCTAGAAATCAAAATCAAGACATAAACACAACCATCAAAAAATTTCCAACCTAACCTTTTCTGTAGTGAGTTAGATTACAGATGAATACATAAGACAATTAGAAAAGCAAGGTTTATATGTTTCATGGATTCCTTCATATTGAATTAGGGGGAGAATACCTGGAAAAGGTAGGTAATGTGTAGGTCATCAAAGAATGGGCTAAGACAGCAGAGAAAAGATTTCAGGTAAGTGAAACAAGTCGATATAAGATGCTGCCTCTATGAGCACATTCCTCCTATTTTTCTAAACACATCAACTCATTCATTCATCAATATTTATTGAGCACCTACTATGTGCCAGAAATACAGAAGTACGTGTACAGTATCATGAAGATGATATTTAAAAAGTATAGAATAATGGGGGGAAAAAAGTCCAGGGTATTTTAAAAGTCTGTAAATATATTACAGAACTTGACTGCTTCTTGTGAGGTTGCTTTTTAAAATTCCAAACAAGTACCAATATCTGACTGTCTCAAAGCAAATCCATGACACAACTCAACCACCTTTTCCCACAGAGCTCTGAGGCTCTGTGGACCTCCATGTGATCCTCTGGCCTCGGGATCACCAGACATGGCCTTATCGACTTCTTCAACACCTGCTGCACCATGGCGTGCCTGCCTATAGGAGTCGCTGGTGCCCCATGCAGACTCCCTTTACTAGTTAGTGCCCTGTCAGCTGCTGTCAGTGTTGACTGCTAACAGCTCAGAGCTGCTACTTTCTCAGGGAGCATGCCCTCGGCTCATAGGATCCATCCCTCCAGGAAATGCCAGAGGTTACTCACAGGCTCATGCATACACAGGGACAGTCCCACCAGTGACAAAGACAGGAGTACTTAAAAACAACCCTCTTGCCTCCAGGTGAAACAACTCCATGGTATAATCCACACTCCATGGGGGATTAGGAAAAGGCTGGACTCCAACCCAGCACACATCTTTGCCTGGCTTCTTCCTGGGCTCTTCCTGCTTCCTTCCCTTCCCCCAGGTTCACCTGAGAGCCCTCCCTCAATAACTCACCGCTCAAGAATCCCCATTCCAGCTCTGCTTCCAGGAAGCCCACCTAGGACACTTGTTCTGAATGCTATCATGCCTTCCAATTGCAAAGTTCTGCTTAAAATGCCAGCAAGTAGTGAGATTGAAGACCAGCACCCAAGCAAGGAAGAAAACAGAATCAATGATCCTTAGATTATCAATAAATCCTGAAATAAATTCTAGTTAACAAGACAACAAGACAACTCTATATAGGAGTTCTTACTATTAAAGATTTATGGGGCCGGGCTTTGTGGCTCAGCCTGTAATCCTAGCACTTTGGGAGACTGAGGCCAATGGTTTGCCTGAGCCCACGGGTTCAAGACCTGCCCAGGCAACTTGGCAAGACCTAGTCTCTGCAATGAATCAAAAATTAGCCAGGCGTGGTAGCACGCGCCTGTAGTTCCAGCTACTTGGAAGGCTGAGGCGGAAGGATCGCCAGAGCCCAGCAGGTTGATGCTAGAGTGGCCATTGCACTTCAACCTGGGCAACAGAGTGAGATTCCAACTCAAAAAAAAAAAAAGACTGTGGACAGGGTTGATGGCTCAGGCCTGTAAGCCCTGAGGTGAGAAAATCACTTGAGGCCAGAAGTCTGAAACCTGTCTGGACTACACAGCAAGACCTCATCTGTACAAAAAGTTATTAAAAGTCAGCCAGGCTTGGTGGCGCATGCTTGTTAGTCCTAGCTACTCAGGAGACTGAGGCAGTAGGATCCCTTGGGCTCAAGAGTTCAAAGCTGCAATAAGTTGTGATCACTCCACAGCACTCCAGCCTGGGCAACAGAGTCCCACCGCCATCTCAAAAAGGCTTCCCATTTGATAAAGTATTTTTAAATGATTTTTTTCATTTCCCTTATAACTTTTCCCATTAAAAAAAATTTTAGTATGCTAACAGTACTTCATTGAAGTATGAAGTATAGTAGCATGCACAAGCCTTGAGACTACAGATCAATTAATCTAACCATTTAACTCACATACACATCATCCTCATCAAGACATAGCACTTTTCCTTCACCTTTCCTATAAGCCATTCCTCAACAGAGACAGAATCTGTGCTGATTTCTGTCACTAAAACAACTTTTCATATAAATGGAATCCCACAGTACATCCTCTTTTCTATCTTTTTTTTTGTTCAGGAATATGCTTTTTTATTCTGATCCATGTTGTCATGTATGTCAGTTTGTTTCTTTTTACTGCTGTGTAATATTCCATTGAATGGATACAGCACAATGTCTTTATTCATTCTCCTATTGTTATCTATTTGGGATGTTTCTAGGGTTTGGCAAGTATGAATAAGACTGCTAAGAAACCTCCTGTATACCCCACTAGAATTTTATAATTAGCTGTAGATATTTGATGTATTGTACCTTCCTTTCTCAAAAATTCATTCCACTGGGAGGAAAAAGTAGGGGTAATGAATCTGCAGACCCAGATTATGGTAGGGAGATTAGGACCAAGTTCAGTAGGCATCTTTTTTTTTTATCGATATTTTTTATTTTGATATTGTGGGGTACAGTTAAGGTATACAAATATGCTTCATTCAGGCCCCCTTGTTGATAACTGGTGTCTCCCCATCTCCAGACAGATGTTTACTACCATTAGTCCCATCCCCCCCATAGTTTCCCAACACTGTCAGTCATTTTCTTATAGTAGTGCATTGGATGATCAAGGTCCACTATATGAGTGAGAATATGTGGTACTCAGATCTTTGTTTCTGTGAGAGGTCACTTAGTATTATAGACTCTAGCTCCATCCAGGTTGCTGCAAAGTTCATGATTTTGTTCTTTTTTATGGCTGCGTAGTATTCCATCGTGTATATGTACCACATTTTTTTAATCCAGTCCTCTTGATGGACAGCATGGTTGGTTCCAGGTTCTTGCTATTGTGAACAATGCTGCAATAAACATTCACGTGCAGGTATCTTTTTTATAGAGTGATTTGAGTTCTTCAGGGTATATTCCCAGTAGGGGGATTGCAGGGTCATATGGGAGGTTGATGTTTAGAGCTTTTAGGAATCGCCACACTGCTTTCCACAAAGGTTGCTAAAGACTCCCAAGGGTCAGGAGAGAAGAGTCTGGAAGACTGACATAGCATGGGTGTCCATCCCAATGCTCCGTCATGTTCAAGCCCCCAGTCCACTAGATATTGCTCTAATGTGCTTGATCTCAGTAGGGGATCACAGCTATCTGTGTCAACCGACCTATGTTAAATGTATTATCAAAGTCTGAGGCTTCCACTAGAACTGCAAGGTTACATCAGTTCAGCACACACAGCAGACAGAGATTCAAATATGTACTCCGTCTCACATACGATGCTAATATGGACCTTTGAGGCTCAGCACCTTCTTATGCATTTTCTGTTTGTTTCTTTCTTCTCTCAGTGGGAAAAAAATCTCAAAATCCCATATGAGTTTTTACACAGCCTATACCAAATTCACTCATTTTGCAATTCCTTTAAAGCAAGCTTTCATATATTGAGTGTCCCATACATCTTGATTTATAAACGTTTTTTATAAATAACAACAAACGTTTTTATACAACTCAGTCATTCAACTTTCATAGCTACTCTCTGAGATAGGTTCCCTTATTATTCCCATGTTATAATTGAGGAAGCAGGCACAGGTTAAGTAATTTTCCCAAGTGATACAGCCGCCAGAATCAGGCTGCTAAGTCCATTGGCTTGTTTGGTGTTCATTTTTAGCACTGAACCAAGTGAAAACAGGCACTTCATAAAATGATGACTGTATTTATCCAGAAGCCATGGCCTCAGAAATACAGTACACAGCTAAGAAAAGGGAAAAAAGAAAAAAAATTTTCAGGATCCTGAAAAGTTGGAGGTAAAAGACATATTGATCCAAGACACTAAAAATCCCAGGGATGGGGAAGTGACCTTGTTGCTGCTATGGCTGTCTTGAGAATAAGGAAAGCCTAATTTTGTATTTTTAATTTATTTCATTTCATTTGAGTTGTGGAGTACATGTGAGGATTTACTACAAAAGAAAACTGTGTGCGTGTGAGGTTTGGGCTATTAACAATGCCACTCTCCCCTTGATAGTGGACTTGGTACCCAGTATATGGTTCTGTGCCCTGGTTCCCTCCTTCCTCCCTCTCCTAGCAGAGTCCAGCATCTGTTTTCACCTTTGTAATCATGTGTCCGATGATCAGGGACCATTTTTAAGTGAGAACATATGATATTTGATTTTCTGTTTCCATAATAGTTCACTTAGCATGATGGTCTCCTGTTGTTTCCATGTTGCTGCAAAGGACATAATTTGTTCTTCTTTATGGCTGTGTAATATTCCATTTTGCATGCGTACCACATTTTCTTTATTCAGTCCACTTTTGATGGGCATCTGGGTTGGTTTCATGTTTTTACTACTGTGAAAAGTGCTGCAATAAACATATGTATGCAGGTATCTTTTTGGTAGAGCAATTTAAGTTCCTTTAGGTATATTCCCAGAGGTAGGATTGATGAATCATATGCTAGGTAGCTCAATTTGTAGTTCTCTGAGAAAAGGCCACACTGCTTTCTCACCACAACACCTTTTTATTTGTTTGTTTTTACTGTTTATTGATAGCCATCCTTACCAGTGTTAGGCAGTATCATAGTTTTGATTTGCATTTCTCTAAAGATTAGTAAGACAGCATTTTTTTCATATGTTTATTGACTGTTTGAATGTCTTCCTTTGAGAACTGTTTGTTCACTTCCTTTGCTCACTTTTTTTTATTATAAAGATGTGGTGTACAATTCAGGGTTAGGTATTCAAACATTGGTTATGCAGGTACCCTCATTGATGAGGTATGCTCTCCCTCCCCTAGCAGTTTCCCTCAACTGCCAATCCCACCACCCCACTCCTGACAATTTCCCACTAGGGATTCCCAGTTTGCCAATCCCTTTCTTAAAGTATTATAATTGTTCAAGGTTCTCTTATGAGTGAGAACACATGGCACTCTGCTCTCTGATTCTGTGATAGATCACTGACAATGATCGACTCAAATCCATCCAAGTTGCTGCAAAGTCCACATGTTTGTCCTTCTCTATGGCAGCACAATATTCCATTGTGTACATGCACCACATTTTTTTTTATCCAGTCCAGCTTCAATGGGCAACATGGTTGGTTCCATGTTTCTGCCACTGTGAATACAACTGCAACAAACATACACGCACAGGTATCTTTTTTGTAGAATGATTTGAGTTCCTCCGGATATATTCCCAATAGGGGAATTGCTGGGTCATATGGAAGGTCAATTTCTAGTTCTTTTAGAAATCGCCACACTCTCTTCCAAAGAGGTTGTACTAGTTTGCATTCCCACCAGCAGTGGAGAAACATTCCTTTTTCTCCACATCCTCGCCAGCATCTGTTGTTTGTTTTATTAATGATGGCCATTCTTACTAGGGTTAGGTGGTATCTCGAGGTGGTTTTGATTTACATTTCTCTGATGAAGAGTGAGGCTGAACACTTTTTCATGTGCCTGTTGGCTGCCTGAATATCTTCTTTTGAGACGTGTCTATTCATGTCTTTTGCCCACTTTCTAATAGGGCTGTTTGGTTTTTTTCCTTTCAGCGCATTTCAATTTCTTGTAGATCCTAAATATTAGGCCTTTGTCAGATATACAACTCCTTAGCCTGCTTTTTAATGGAGTTTGGTTTTTTACCTGTCCATTCCTTTGAGTCCTTGTAGATCCTAGATGTCAGGCCTTTGTCAGATGCACAGTTTGCTTTTTTTTTTTTTTTTTTTTTCTCATACAGTGGGTTGTCTCTTTACTCTCTTAATGGTTTCTTTTGCTATGCAAAAAAATTTTTAATCTGATAAGGTCCTGCCTGTCAATCTTAATTTTTGCTACATTTGCTTTTGAGAACTTGACCATGAATTAGTTGCCTACTTCAGTGTTCAGGAGGGTGTTCTCTAAGTTTTCTTCTAAGATTCTTGAACTTTGAAGTTTCACATTTAAGTACTTGATTCATTTTGAGTTAGTTTTTATATATGCTGATAGGTAGGGGTGCAGTTTTATTCTTCTGCATGAGGTTAGCCAGTTTTCCCAACACCATTTGCTAAATATGGCTTCCTTTCCCCAGGGTTTGTTTTGTAGACTTTGTGGAAGATGGTTTAGTTGAAGATTCATGGTTTGTTTTTTTTTTTTTCTGGATTCTCTGTTCTGTTTCATTGATCTATGTGTCTATTTCTGTACAAGCACCATGCTGTTTTGGTTACTGTAGACTTGTAGTAAATTTTGGAAGTCTAGAAGTGTGATACCTCTAGCTTTGTTCCTTATGCTGAAGATTGCTTTAGTTAGTTGGGCTCTTTTTTGCTTCCATATGAATTTCTGTATTGTCTTTCCTAGGTCTGTGAGAAAATGATGATGGCAATTACGCTGAATTTGTAGATTGCCTTGGGTAGAATAAACATCTTGAGGATATTGATTCTTTCAATTCATGAGAATGGGGTTTTTTATTTGTTTGTATTATCCTTGATTTCTTTGAACAGTGTTTTATAGTTCTTATTGTAAAGGTCTTTCACATTTTTTGGTTAGGTATATACCAGGATATTTTTGTGTGTACACATGTGGCTATTATAAATAAAATTGTGTTTTTTATATGATTCTCTGCCTGCTTGTTGTTGGTGTATAGAAATGCAACCGTTTTTTGCACATTGTTTTTGTATTTCTTTTTTTCTTTTTTTTTTTTGAGAAAGCAGGATTTATTGAGAAGACAAAAAAAGCTCCCACAGTGAGAGGGGACCCAAAGGGGTTTCTCTGATTTGTATCTCAAGACTTTATTGAAGTTGTTCATCAGTGTGAAATGTTTGACAGACTCTCCAGGTTTTTCTAGGTTTAGAATCATATCATCTGCAAAGAAAGATAACTTCCTCTTTTCATATTTGGATATCCCTAATTTCTTTCTCCTGTTTGGTTACTCTGGCTAGGACTTCCAGTACTATGTTGGACAGGAGTAGTGAGAGTGGATATCCTTGTCTTGTTCTCTTTCTTAGGGAAAATGCATTCTGCCCATTGAGTTTGATGTTGGCTGCAAATTTGTCATAGATGGCTCTTGCTATTTTGAGAATTGTTCCTTTGATGACTGTGTGTTCAAGTGTTATATCAAGAAGGAATGTTGGATTTTATTGAATGCTTTTTCTGCATCTAGTGAGATAATCATATGGCTCTTGACTTTATATCTGTTTTTGTGATGGATTACATTTATTGATTTATGTATGTTGAACCAGCCTTGCATTCCAGGAATGAAGCTTGCCTGCTCATGAGGGATAATCCTTGAAATATGCTGTTGGATGCTATTTGCTAGAATCTTATTGAGAACTGTTGCATCTACGTTCATCAGGTAAATTGGTTTGTAGTTTTCTTTCCTTGTTGAGTCTTTGGTATTTTGGGGTATTAGGATGATATCAGCTTCATAGAATGAGCTAGGGAGAATTCTTTCTTTCCCAATTACCTGGAATACTCTCAATAGGATTTATGTTGACTCTTCTTTGTACATCTTGTAGAATTCAGCTAAGAAATCATCTGGCCCAGGGTCTTTGTTTTGGCAGAGAAGTTTCTTATTACTGAATTGACTCATTGGGTTGTTATTGGTCTGTTTAGGGTTTCAATTTCTTCCTATTTCAACCTTGGAAGGTTATGTGATGCAAGGGATTCCTCCATTTTCTCTGGACCTTCTAGTTTCTTGGCATACAAATAATTACAGTAATCTCTGATAATCTTTTGAATTTCTTCAGAGTCAAGTGACATCACCCTTTTAATTTCTAATTGTGTATATTTGAACTTTCTCCTTTTTTGTCAATCTGGTCATGGGTCTGGCAGTCTTATGTATCCTTTCAAAGAACCGTCTTTTTGTCTCATTGATCCTTTCTGTGACTTTTTTATCTCCATTTCATTCAACTTTGACTTTATTTTAAGAATTTTATTTTTTCTACTAATTCTAGGACTGGATTGCCCTTGACATTCCAACTTCCTTACATATTACATTACCCAGTTTACTTCAGATGTCTTTATTTTCTTAATATGTGTGTGTAGTGTTATAAACTTCCCTCTCAGCATCACCTTCATAGCATCACAGAGATTGTGGTGTGTTGTGTCTTTGTTTTCATTAATCTTTTTATTTCTTCCTCGATTTCTGTGTTAATCCAAAAGTAATTCAGAAGCACATTGTTTCATCTCCATGTATTTGTGGGGGTTTATGTGCAGGGAGAGAGTTCCTTTTGGTGATTGTATTTATTTTTATTCCACTGTGGTCTGAGAAGATGCTTGGTATGATTTCAACCTTTTGAAATTTGTTCGTGCTTGATTTATGCCCGAGTATGTGGTTAATTCTGGAGTATGTTCCATGTACTAATGAAAAGAATGTATATTCTGTGGTTATTGGGTGAAGTGTTCTGTAGATGCCTATTAGATCCAATTGGTCAAGTGTTAAGATTCCAGATTTTCTGGTTCAGTTTTTGCCTCAATGATCTGTCTAAGACTGTTAGGGTACTGAAGTCTCTGGGTATAATTATATGGTTGTCCTCGTTTAGTTTAATTAGCAATTGTTTTATAAATCAAAATGCTCCTATGATGGATACATATATATTCAAGATGGATATTTCTTGCTGGTGGATTAATCCTTTTATCATTATGTAGTGTCCTTCAGTGCCCTTTTTAACTTTTATTGGTTTCAAGTCTGTTTTGTCTGATATAAAAATAGCTACTGTTGCTCTGGAACAAAACATTCCATTTTCATGGAAGATCTTTCTTCAGCTCTTTACTTTGAGCCTGTGGATAGCATTTGCAGTGAGATGAGTTTCCTGAAGGCAGCAGAAAGTTGGATCGTGTTTCTTTATCCACTTTTCCTCTCTGTGTCTTTTCAGCAGTGTGTTCAATTCTTTCACATTTAAGTAATTATTGATATGTGGAGGTTTATTACTGTCATATTGCTATTAAGAGGCTGCTTTGCTTTTTAGATTTTGTGGTTGATTTGTATGGTCTGTTAATTCTGTGCTTTTCTGTGCTTTTGTGATGGGTGAAGTCATTCTTTTATTTTTGTGCTTAGAACTTTCTTAAGTATCTCCTGAAGGACTGGTCTGGAGGTGGGATACTCTCTTAGGAACTGGATAACCAGGAAGGATTTTCATTATCCTTCATTAATGAAGTTTATCTTGATGAGGCAGGAAATTCTTGGCTGGAATTGCTTTTTTAAAAGAATGTTAAAGACAATACCCCAGACCCTTCTGGCTTGTAAGGTTTCTGCTGCGAAGTCTACTGCAATTCTAATGGGTCTTCCTCAGTAAGTAATCTGTCCCTTCTCTCTAGTTGCCTTCAGGATTTTTTTCTTTCAAGCTCATCTTGTGGAGATGAATTACTATGTGTCTTGGGAATGGCCTTCTCATGTAATACCTTACAGAAGTTCTCTGAAACTCATGCATCTGCATGATTGCCTCGAGTAAGATGGGAGAAAATTTTTGGGGTGACTTCTTGGCAGGCTTGTTCCAGGGTGCTCTCAGTTTCCTCTTCTCTCTCAGGGAGGCCAATAAGTCATGCTTTTAGTCTCTTTACATAATCCCAAACTTCTTATAGACATTGCTCATTACTCTTGAGCCTTTTCTCCTTGTTTTTGTTGGCCTGGATTAGTTCAATAGTTCGTTCCTCAAGCTCTAAGATTCTGTTCTCTGTCTGGTCAATTTTACTGCTCAGGCTTGTCATTGTGCTTAGAAGTATCAGAAAATAATTCTTCATTTCCAGAAGTTCAGATTGAACTTTTCTTATACTGATCAGCTAAGCTTTTATTTCTTGTGGTGTTTTGTTACCTGGGTGCTCTTCTCATGGCCTTCCTTGACTATCTTTGCCATCCATAGTATGAATTCTATGTCTGTCATTAGGGACTGGTCATTCTTGATAGGTTCCATTCCTTGGGATCAGGGAGGTCTTTTTTGTGGGTGGTGATTCATCATGATTTAAGGGATTGCCTGTGTTTGTCATTGTTGTTTTCACTGTTGTTATTATTTTTCTAGTTCTTCCTCATCTGTGAGGACAGAATCTTCTCTTTTTATTTTTTGTTTTGTTGGGTTTTAGTTAGATAAGGTTACTACTGTTGGGGTGGCCTTTTGTGGGATTTTTTTTTAATCCCACAGGGTATTTCCCTGTTGTGTTATACTTCTCCTTCTCCTGGGGGTGGTAGTCCATAAAAGTTTGACCACGTGGGTATTACTACTCTTCTGAGTCTAGTTGCCCTATAAGGTTGCCACCATTGGGAGGCAAGGAGGGTGTCTGCAAGGTATCTGGTGATGTAAAGGCACAAGGTTTGAATTTTAAAGGGATTTGATCACCAATGTCTCTGGAGAATCCTCTGGAGAAGCTCTCTGATGCCTCAGTCTATGGGCCAGTCTGTGAGATGTACAGTGCATGGGCTTTGTTCTTATCTCTTTCTGTATTATTGTCTCAGATATTGTAACGAGATGTGTCAGTTGACCTCAAACCAGGAGGTGGCACTTGGAGGAGGCAGTCAGCTATGATGATGGCTATGTGCTTTTTTGTTTGGCCTTTGTTTCACCAGAGACATATGCAGATATCCTAGGCAATACATAGGGTTATAAGAACTCCCAAAGATCCTCAATCCTTGGGCTTTTGAGGGAGGGGTGCAGACTGGATAGTTCTCCAGCTCCCTCCCATGGGCACGACTGGATACTTCAGTGGGAAATAAGTCCCCTGGCCACTGCAGCCACGCTATGGAGACAGCTGAGCCTTTTCTGTTGTACAAGAAGTTTACACGGGGAGATGGGGTTGCCAGGATGACAGACTTCCAGCTCCTGGCTCCCCTTCCCTTATCTGAGTCTGTCCACACTCAGAATTCAACGTTTCTTTCTGCAGCAACATTTTTCCCATTGGTTGGAACTGTCTGGTTTGCGTTCCTGATCCCCAGCTGTGTATACTCAGTAGGAGTTGGAAGGTGAGATGGTCTCCCTGGCTGCTGTGGCAGCACTGCAGGAATGGCAGGGCCATGTGTTGCCTGAAGTGTTCACAGAAGAGAAATGTTTCCAGAATTATAGGGCTCCTCCTGGCTTCCCTTCCCTTCTTACAGGCTCACCACATTCAGAACTCAAAACTTCTTTCTGCAACAAGGTCTCTCTTGACCCAAACCAGAGCTGCCTGTAGCAGCAGAACCTGCCCTTGGTTTGAGTGACAGCAGCTGGGCCAGGGTTCTTTCCTGGCCTGGGAAAGAGCTGCCTGTAGGAATGAGTTCACAGGGATAGTTTGGCCATAGGCATTCAGAGCTCAGCGAGGTTCCCAGTTCCACATGGGCTCTGGCAGCATGCAGCTGTGCCTTATCCAGGCCATTTCCTTTGTGGGACTAAAGTCCCATGAGGCTCGAAGTTTGGGGGCCTCTTAGTCTGTGGTGGGAGCAAGCACAATGTCCTAATTTCCCACACGCACCCACATCCAGAGGCTGAATCAGGCAGGGAGAAGTCTTTCTGGCTCCAAAACAGGCTGTCCATTCTCTCTCCTCTCTTCCATGTTCTCTGTGTGCCCCGATGGTCCTCTTTGGGTTGTGGGGTACATCCTCCATCTCAACCTGCTCCAACTGCTTGGGTCTCTGACCACTGAGGCTTTCTTCCTTGGTCTGTTCTGTGAGAGAGGCACCAGTCGGCTGCTTCTAGGTGGCCATCTAAAGTTCCAATTGTGATGAATTGTTCCTATTTGGGGCATAGTGTGTTTGCAGTAAGTTTTCCCTGAACAGCACAGCAGGCTCCACTTGCTAAAAAACAAAAAAACTGGATGCTGAAAGCCAAGCGCTTGACTCATGGCAGGTCCAAGCTTGGTGTAGAGCAAGGCAGTAGCTTAGGGTAGCTGCATCAACTGGATTGAATGAATTTCTGCACTGAATGGTCACTTGGCTTCTATGAGATCCCATGTCCTTAAACAAATCTGTCCCTAGTAGTAAGGGGTGATCACTCTCAAGAACTTGGTACCCCACCAGAAATGCCATAATGAAGGATAGCAGAGCAAACACCTGAGATCCTCCATCACAGCCTTATTACTCCTAGTTGACATCAAAGTCTAACAAATGTAAAAGTATGCCAGATACAAGTCCATATACAATAAGAGAGAGGATCTCTGACATCCTGAAAAGCAGAAAGCGAGAAGTCAAAGATGATAGAAATTTAGCTAAAGGATACAGCATCTTCCCTACCTTCCTGAAGATGTCATCATTTGTATAATCATGCCTTTTCATCTTCTGTATTTCTGAGGATTGGACATCTGAGGCCTTACTGACCCTGGAAAGGCTGTCCCCCCCCCAAGGCTAGCCAGTTCCTAGAGACAGCAAACAATGTGCCTGACAGCATACCTTTCATCTGCCAACTGACCAATCCAGAGCCCACACCCCAAACACCTCCTTCTGAGACGCTCACACTTGGGCCTCTATCCCCTTCCCTAATCACCCAGGGGCCAGTACCAGGTCACTAAGGACAACCCCTATACTCTAGAGCCACCAAAATCAATCACACTAGCCAATCCTAAACCTGCTCACCCTGCCTAGCCTGTTCTTTCCCACAGAAACCATCATAAAGGTTTTTGCCACCATTTCCCCCTGCAGCTTCCTGTGCCTCCTGACCAACTCTGGCTCTTCTCATGTGGCCCTGCATGGCGTTCCATGCCTACTGTTTCTAGGGACTGGTGATCCTGTGTCTGGGTGTCTTACCATATCTGATTAAAATAAACCCCAGTACCCTTAAAACTGAATATTACACCATAATACATAATATGAAATTTATAGTGACCATCCTTCGTCACCAAGAAAATGATTAAATCCAGCTCTGTGGAACCTAAATCACAAAGCTCAAATTTATAATCCATTCCATAAATTAATGTCAGACACTAAATCACAGATCCAGCAGGCTCAGAGAACATCAAGTAGAAAAGAGAGGAAGGAGGGAGGGAGGGAAGGGAAGGAAAGGGAAGGAAAGCAAAGGAAGAAAAAAGAGAAGAAGGAAGAAAAAAAGAGAAGAAAGCAAAAACTACACAATATAATAGGCATATTATATTCATATAAAAGCCACACAATATAATTTTCAAATTACAGAAAATCAAAGCTTTTTGAAAAATTCTTGAAAGAAGTCAGAGGAGAGGAGAAAAATATCTCTTACTTATAAAAGTGTAAAGATGAGAATTCCATCCAACTTCTCCCCAGAAACTGTACAAGTAAGATGAAGTGAAGTGAAATACTTAAAGTGTTGAGAAGAAAAAATTATCAGCTTAGAATTCCATATCCTGTAAAAGTATCCTTCAAAAGTGAAAGAGAAATAAGATTTTCTCAAACAGAAATTGAGGAAATTTTTGCCATTAGACCTGTTTTGCAAAAAATATTAAAAGAAATTCTTTAAAGAGAAAGAAAACAACAAAGATCACAAACTCAGACCTACAAAAAGAAAAGAGGGGCATTGGAAAAGGAGTAAGTGATGGTAAGAGAAAAACTTTTATTTTTCTTATTCTTAATTGATCTAACAGATAGTAATTTGCTTGCTAAAAATAATAGCAACATACAATATTTAATTATGTATGCTTATCACACACACAAAGTTACCCCTGAGCAATTTGGGAGTTAATTGTTCTGAGCCCCTGTGTAGGCAAAAATTCATGTACAACTCCTGACTCTCAAAAAACTTAACTAGTAATAGCCTACTATTGACCAGAAACCTAACAATAACATAAACAGTCAATTCACACATATTTCATATGTTATATGTATTCTATACTGTATCCTTACAATAAAGTTATTAAGAAAATCCTAAGGAAGAGAAGATATATTTACTATTCACTAAGTGGAAGTGGATCATCATCAAAGTCTTTATCCTCGTAATCTTCACGTTGAATAGGACGAGGGAGGTTAGTCTTGCTCTCTCAGCGGTGACAAGAGTAGAAGAAAATGTGTTTATAAGTGGATCCACATAGTTCATACCCATGTTGTTCAAGATTCAGCCCCATATGTTTATGTGAGCTTTATGTAGAGGTGAAATGAATGACAGCAATAATGCAAAGAAGAACTAGAGGGAGGAATTAGGAATATTTTGTTTCTGTAAAGTACTCACACTACCTGTGAGGTGGCATAGTGTTATGGAAAAGTGAACTTAGACTGGGCACGATGTAATCCCAGCACTTTGGGAGGCTGAGGCAAGAGGATTGCCTGAGCCTGCAAGTTCACAACCAGCCTGGGCAACATGGTGGGATCATGTCTGTACAACAAATCAAAAAATTATCTGGGCAAGGTAGTGCGTGCCTGTGGTTCCAGTTACTTGGAGGGCTGAGGTAGAAAGATCGCCAGAGCCCAGCAGGTGGATGCTGGGGTGGCCGTGAGTGTGTCACTGCACTCCAGCCTGGCAACAGAGTGAGAATCCAACAAAGAAAGAAAGAAAGAAAGAAAGAAAGAAAGGAAGGAAGGAAGGAAGGAAGGAAGGAAGGAAGGAAGGAAGGAAGAAAGAAAGAAAGAAAGAAAGAAAGAAAGAAAGAAAGAAAGAAAGAAAGAAAGAAAGAGGAAAAGTGGACCTGGATTCATTGTACATATGTATTGCAAATTCTAGAGCAACCACTATAAAGGGTTAAAAAAGAAGAAATATAACGAATATGTTAAGAAAGGACAGAAAATCAGATTATACAAAATGTTCAGTTAAAACCACAAAAAGAATGGAAGACAAAAGTAGGAACAAAGAATAAGGGCAACAAATAGAAAACAGTAATAAATATAGTAGCAAATGGTAGATATTAATCCAACTACATCAATAATCACTTTGAACATCAATTGTGTAAATATACTAATCAAAAGATTTTTTAAAAAAGGGCTGGGCTCGGTGGCTCAGCCTGTAACCCCAGCACTTTGGGAGGCCAAGGCGAGTGGATTGCCTGAGCCCACGGCTTCAACAACAGCCTGGGCAACTTGGCGAGGCCTCATCTCTACAATAAACCAAAAATTAGCCAGGCGTGGTAGTACACACCTGTAGTTCCAGCTACTTGGAAGGCTGAGGTAGAAGGATCACCAGAGCCCAGCAGGTTGACGCTGGTGTGGCCGTGAGCATGCCACTGTACTGGTGACGACAAAGTGATACTCCAACTCAAAAAAAAAAAAAAAAAAAACCAAAGATAGAGTGTATCAAAAAACAATAGCCAACTATATGTAAAGAAATCTACTTTATAAAGTCACATATAGATTAAAAGTGAAAGGATAGAGAAAACATATTATAGTAAAATTAGTAAATGATCATGAAAAAATACCTGTGTATGTGTGTGTGTCTAAACAGCATAGACAGATATAAAGTGCTATGAGTGAAAAATAATAGTTCTCCTCCCCCACCCTCCTGCCCTCATTCCCCCCATAAACAGTGCTCTGTGTATCCTTTTAGACTGCTTCATACAAAAACTCCCATTCCTACAGAATTTTTTTTTTTTTTGAGTTGGAGTCTCACTCTTGTTGCCCAGGTTGAAATTCAGTGGCATGTTCACAGTCACCACAGCCTTGATCTGCTGGGCTTAGGCGACCCTTCAGCCTTAGCCTTCCAAGTAGCTGGAACTACAGGCACATGCCACCACGTCTGGCTAGTCTTTATGATTTATTGTAGAGATGAGGTCTCACCAAGTTGCCCAGGCTGGTCTCGGACCTGTAGGCTCAGGCAATACTCTCTCCTCAGCCTCCCAAAGTGCTGGGATTACAGGCTGAGCCACCACGCCCAGTCACAGAATTGTATATTTGCCAAATCAGATGACAGTACACATATTGTTCTGTAACATGTTTTAATTTACTTAAAGATGATTCTCACTAATCTTTCTTTTTTATAGTCTCAGTCCTTGTAGATTTGTTTCAGAAAAAAATGTTTAAAAGTTTTAAAAGTCCTAAAGTTTCTATGCAGCACAGAACACAGAATATCTCTCTGACCTTTTGGTAATGATTTTAGGATCTATCCCTATATTTCAGTGGTTACAACCTAATATACATATTAGGCAGGAGCTAAGCCAGCACTGCCCTATACAGTAGGCACTAGCCACATGTGGTTATTTTAATTTAATTTAATTCAATTTACAATACAAGTCCTCAGCTGTGCTAGCTACATTTCAGGTGTTGGATGACCATGGGTGGCCAGTGGCTATTCTACTGAATAGCTCTGAGCCAGAACATTTCCATCACGACAGAAAGTTCTATCACACACCACTGATCTAACCTTCATGTATTTACCGTAGAGAGAATTTTGTGCAGGATATTAACTGTAAACGTGTTAAAGAGCCAGATGGAGCCAGAGGAGCACTCAGGTACTGAAAACAGGAAGCTGGTTCTACCCCGAGGGCAGCGGGGACTTCAAGAGAAAGTGAGTGCTCCAGTGCTCAAGGCTAGGGAGATCTGACAGAGGCAGAGAACATAACAGTCCTGTTTGACGGAAGCTGAAGCCATGGAGGATACCCACCCACTGCTGCAGATGCTGCTGAAAGCACAGAGGAGAGAGAATTATACCTGCTTTCTCCCCTCCTGCTGCCTCCCTATTTCCTACCAGTACTTCCCGTTGGCCTAACTCAGCCTTAAGCCAGTCGTACCAGAACTTAGGAAAGAAAAGGAGAGAAGTGTGCAGCCAGCAGGGCACCAGAGGTGAGGCAGAGCCTGGTCTGCCAGGAGAACTGCAGGCACTGTAGGTCAAGCGAAGGCCTCAGGGAAGGAGCCAAGGCAGCACACAGGGAGCAGATTGTAAAGTTCCCTGGGTAGGGCCCCAAGGAGTCTGGACTCTTATCTAGAAGGCTCAGAACAGTGACTGGTAGGCCTTAGGAAGAAAATGCCTTGATCAGATCTGCATTTTAGAAAGATCGTGAAACCACACCAGCAACCCTCAAAGTGTGGTTCCTGGTCCAGCGGCATCAGCATCACCTAAAAACTTGCCGGAAATGCGAATTCTTGGGCCCCAACCCAGACCTGATGAGCCGGAAACTCTGAGGGTGGGCCCAGCAATCAGTGTATACATGAGTTCTCCAGGTGACTCTGATTTGTACTGGAGTTTGAGAACCCCTGGACTAGCCTGGAGGTGGGAGGACTAGATGGACTAGACTCTAATCACCCTCCAAGCAGGACCTCCTCCACGTCTCATGCCTTCACCATCTGGTGAAGGCTCTGGTAAAGACATGAGACGTGGAAGAGGTCCGGCTTGGAGGGTGATTAGAGTCTGACTGGTGATGGGCAGCTGTGGCAACGGGGAGGAGGAATCCATATTAAACCAGCCAAGGAGGCAACTACATATGTGAAGGGATTCATGGAACACCAGGCAGAAACCTCTCTGACCCAAATATGTGCAATCACTGAACGGAAGTCACTGAACAAGTCCATGCTTTAGGGCAGCGATATCCTACGTGAGCCACATATGCCATTTTAACAGGTAAGATTAATTTCAGTAATGTATTTTACCTAAGTCATCATGTCAACCTGTAGTCAATATTTAACAAATTTTCAGTGAGATGTCTTATTCTTCCCACTACTCTCCCTTCTAAGTCTTCAAACTCCTGTGTGTAGTTTACTCTCAAAGCACAGCTCCATTCCAACTCACCTAATTTCAAGGACTCACGAGCCGGGTGGGGCTGGTGGCTGCCACATTGGGAAGTACAGGTTTAGAAGATAGCAATTGAGGTTGGGTTCGGTGGCTCAACCTCCCCAGCACTTTGGGAGGTCAAGGCGAGTGGATTGCCTGGACCCGCAGATTCGAGCCCAGCCTGGGCAACTTGGCAAAACCTCGTCTCTACAATAAATCAAAAAACAGCCAGGCATGATAGTGTGCACCCGTAGTTCTAGCTACTTGGAAGGCTGAGGCAGAAGGATTGCCAGAGCTCGGCAGGTTGAGGCTGGGGTGGCCGTGTGTGTGCCGCTACACTCCAGCCTGGGCGACAGAGTGAGACTCCAACTTAAAAAAAAAGATAGCAGTCGCTTATTTGGGATTTCCTGAATAAATTAGATGTACTCTTTTTCGTGGAACAGACAATGAAGACAATGGTACCGTACTGCTTCCATTGTTATCTAGTTCTACAGGAGAGAAAATGGCGGCCAAGTGGAAGTGAAGGAGAGAAAGCCAACAAACTGGGCAGAGAGGGGGCATAAAATCAATTTGCCTGAAAATCTGAGGTGGCAACAAATGGGCATGAGAGGATTCTGGGAGAGAGATGCACGTGAATACGATGGTGAAAGGCCAGTAAAAATATGAACATTTGTTCCATTGTCCTTTGCAACAAGTAAAGCCTGCCCTCTCAGCGGTATCTACCAGATACTACAAAATGCCTGGGTCTACATTCTTGAAATGTATTTAAACAAGGAGTGAATAATAGGAAATATTTATAACACTTCTGTGGAGCTGCCAGCCCAGCTTTTTCACTGACTGTGTGACCTTAAGCAAGTTGTATCATTTATCTGTTCATCTGTTTCCTTGTCTGTAAAACAGAGTGAATAGTAATGCCTTCCTTAGAGAAGCTTTGTGAAGATTAAACAAAATTATGGAAACAAAGTGCTTCACATAGGACTGAGTCACATAAAAAACATTTTTTATCCAGTCCACTTTCCATGGGCAGCACAGTTGGTTCCATGTTTCTGCTATTGTGAGTAATACTGCAATAAACATGCATGTGCAGGTACCTTTTTCATAGAGTGATTTGAATTCCTCCGGGTATATTCCCAGAAGGGGGATTGCTGGGTCAGATGGAAGGTCGATTTTCAGATCTTTCAGGAATTGCCACACTGTTTTCCACAAAGGTACTAGTTTACACTATTACCACTATCACGCAGTCATAAAGAAGGACAAAATTACGAACTTCACAGCAACTTGGATGGACTTAGTTTTATAATATTCAATGATCTATCATAGATACAAAGAACATGTTCTCACTCATAAGCAGATCCTAAACAATGATCATAATACTATAAGAAAGGGATTGGCAGTAGTGAGAAACAGCCGATGGGGGGCACTCTTCATCAATAAGTGTACCTTTTCTCAAACCAGGTGGAGTGAGGACCAAAGTGAGGCCCAACCTTTACCTGTACAATGACCATTTGTATACCTAACCCTGAATTGTTTCTCACATCTTGAAAATAAATTTTTTTTTAATTTTTAAATATAAGCTATTATTTTTGGTGAAATAAAAATATATGATTTTTCAATACTTCTCAAGATGGAACAAAATAATGAGGAGTGCTGTTGTCATTAATGGAATCGCTGTATTTTTGCTTTTTGTGCTTAAAAAGATAGACGTGACTTGAGAGCAGAGATGGCGTGCAGAGGTCGAGACTCATCACCGTCTAATCTCAGATGGGCCTGAGCAAGGTGAGAAAAAACATGGGAAGACACAGCACACCATCTCATCATGGAAAGAGTGAGGAAACCAATACCACAGAGCGAAACCCCAGTCTGGGTCAGAGAGGGCTGCTCTGCTGGGAACTCAGAAAGAAAGACAAGGCTGCTCACTCTGCGTGAGAACTGGACCCCTGTGCCCTGCTTGTAGGTAGTGACTTCCCTGCCTCCTCTCTGTCTGCTCTTGGCCAGTATCTTCTGTCTCCATTCCTCGGGGTAGACCAACACCTGTGGCTTTATTTGTATTGCAGGGTACGCCCACATCCCATCACCAAAGCCTCAGGGCTCTACTCAATTAAAAAGAGGCTCCCAGCCCCTTTTAAGGATGGGAATGCCTAGCTTCCCATCCTGCCCAGAGATGTGTCCCAGCCACCACCACGAGTGTGACTGTGTGTTTCAATGCAGCTAGGAGGTGGCTGCAATGAACAGAGTGGATTTCAACCCTGCTTGGTGACTCTGTCCCTTCTTAACTCTTCTTTTTTTTTTTTGAGATGGAGTCTCACTCTGTCATTCGTGCTGGAGTGCAGTGGCACCAAGCCTGACCCCTTCCTAACACATCCACACCCACAGAGTCTCCATGGAGATGCCCACAAAGTGCTATGCTTTCTCCATCACACCAGATCACCTTGACACTAGAAAGCTCTAAGGGATAATGCTGAACTTATGGAGAGTAGTATCTAAGAGCTAGAATCAACTCTCCATTCTAGACCATGTATAAACTATAATGAATGCCTGCCCCACCCCTTCCCAGGACAGTAGATTGGAATCTGGTTTCTAGAATGGAGAAGTTTCCATAAGGAAAGGAGCCAAAGACCATACCCAAGTCACAGCATTAAGAAAACAGAGTCCCTGCCACAATTCCTCCTTTGGAAATAACAGATTTGGGTGTTAGGCAGTTTCCCAGAGAAATGCAACAAGCCAACAGAAATCCAGGTGTCATCAAAGTCAAGATGGGACAGACTATTTCTTTATTTTATAATTTTTCTTTTACTTGCCCTCCATGACTCTGGGTCTTAACAAGACAAATCTGATCATGAGGACAAACTAAATCCCAGAGAACTAAAATTTCCTGCAGATTTGCCTCCATTTCCTCCTACATGTTCAACACAGGTTTAGAAGTGTAATCATTCAAAAGAAATTAAACATGAGCCGGGCTCAGTGGCTCAGCCTGCAATCCCACGCCTTTGGGAGGCTGAGGTGAGTGGATTGCCTGGGCCCGCGGGTTCGAGACCCGCCTGGGCGGCGAGACCTCATCTCTACAATAAATCAAAAAATCAGCCGGGCGTAGAAGCGCATGCCTGTAATTCCGGCTACTCGGAAGGCTGAGGCGGAAGGATCGCCGGAGCCCAGCAGGTCGAGGCTGCGGTGGCCAGGAGCAGCCACTGCACTCCAGTCTAGGCAACAGAGTGAGACTCCAACTAAAAAAAAAAAAAGAAAAAGAAATTAAACATGGCAGAATAAGTAGGTCTAACAAGTAAGCATTAGAGTATGATATAAAATATTTAGTGATTATTTTAATCACATTCTTCCAGCATACCATTGGGTCATCACCGATTTGTCTCTCTTCATTAAGCAGTTCTATGTGTTAGCAGAATAGAGAGCTTTCTCCCAACCTTCAACCCTATCATATTTTCCAGAGCAAACTTATGAGGCAAAAACTATATGACCAACTTTTCTTAAAGGATCAAATATTGATTTCATGCCTGGGGCTGAGCCAGGGACTGGGAATAATGTGTGGTTACTGCTCACAAGGAACTCACAGTCAAGTGGCAAAGACCTATATATTCACACACCAATAAACAGGGACAAAGTTACACATGGAGATACCTACAAGGCACAAGGATAGGACTTAGGAAGCCACTGCTGGGGAATGGTCAGCAAAGAAAGCTCCAGACTGAAATTGTTCCAAAGAGAAGGTGAAGTTTATATCTCTACTCAAATAACTTAATAGCAAAAAAAGAAAAAATCCCATTTAAAAATGAACAAAGAACCTGATTATACATTTATCAAAAAAAGACTTACAAATAACTAACTGATATATGAAAGAATGTTCAACATCACTAATTATCAGGGAAATGACAATCAAAACCACAATAAGATATCACCTGTTAGAATGGCTATTATCAAATAGACAAAAGATAAGTATTACGGAGGATGTGGAGAAAAGAGAATACTTGCACATTGTTGGTGGGAATGTATAAATTAGTATAGCCATTATGGAAAATAGTACAGAAGTTTCTCAAAAAATTAAAAATAAAACTATCATATAATCTAGCCATCCCAATTCTAGGTCTATAGCCAAAGGAAATGAAATTAGTATATAAAAGATATCTTCACTCCTATGTTTATCACAGTTCTATCAACAATAGCCAAGATATGGAATTAGCCTAGGTGTCCATTAATAGATAAATGTCGTTTTTTTTTTTTAAGTTGGAGTCTCACTGTCGCCCAGGCTGGAGTGCAGTGGCACACTCACGATCACCCCAGCATCGACCTGCTGGGCTCCAGCGATCCTTCTGACTCAGCCTTCCAAGTAGCCAAAAATACAAGCGCACACTACCACACCCAGCTAATTTTTTTTTTTTTAATTGTAAAGATGAGGTCTCATCAAGTTGTCCCGGCTGATCTCAAACCTGTGAGCTCAGGCAATCCACTTGCCTCAGCCTCCCAAAGTGCCAGGATTACAGGCTGAGCCACCGAGCCCAACTGAAAAATGACTTTTTAAGTGTGGTGTATATATATATATATATACCACACTTAAAAAGTCATTTTAAGGCTAAGGGACACAAGTGCCTGAGGTGGGAAGCCATTAGTGTGACTGAAAGCATCCACCAAAGTTGCAGGTGACCTCTAAGGTGGGTGGAGGGGGTAAGAGCAGAGCACGACATAGTCTGCTAAGTGTCTGGGAAGTATAGACTCGAGATTGTCTAGTAAGATAAGAATAATATATATACATACATATATATATATATATATATATATAATGGAATACTACACAACCTTTAAAAAAAAGAAGCAAGTTCTGTCATTATTTTCAACAACATGGATAAACCTGGAAGACACTATATTAAGTGAAATAAGCCAAGCACAAAAAATTAAATATTGCATCATCACACTAAGATGTGGAACCTAAAAAAGTCAAACTCTTGGAAGCAGAGAGTAGAACAGTGATCACCAGGGTCTGGGAGGTGGGGACAGTGAAGGAGATATTGGTCAAATGATATGAAATTTCAGTTAGGAAAGAAAAATAATTTCAAGATATCTATTATGCAACTTAATAACAATGTATTAGTCACTAGAAAAAAAGATAAAATTGTGCTGAAGTTCACAAATGGGCAAAAGCAGAGTGTAAATGTCACGTGCCAGCCAAGAAGATGTACAACAGTATGGTGCTCATGAAGGGCACGAGATGGGTAAGAAGGAGTCAGACAATGAAAGCCCTAAGCTAGGAAAGGATGAAGTCAGTAAGTAATAGAATCAGGTTTGCCTTTTGGAAAGGTAACTCTGACAGCATTGTGGAAGTCCAGTTACTGGGGGATAGATTGAAATGGAGAGACCCATTAGAATGCTATTGTCATGAACTAAGTGACATATCAAAGATTTGAGGCCAGGTACAGTGACTCAAGCCTGTAATCCCAGCACTTTGGGAGGCCGAGGCGAGAGGATTGCCCGAGCTCAGGGGTTTAAGACCAGCCCGGGCAACTTGGCGAGACCTCATTTCTACAATAAATCAAAAAGTTAGCTAGATGTGGTGGCGCACATCTGTAGTTCCAGCTACTTGGAAGGCTGAGGTGGAAGGATCACCCAAACCCAGCAGCAGGCCGAGGCTGCGGTGGCCATGAGTGTGCCACCACACCTCAGCCTGGGTGACAGAGTGAGATTCCAACACACACACACACAAAAAAAAGATTTGAACTAAGCTCTAAAAGTAGAGAGGAAGACAAATTAAGGGTTATTTAGGAAGCAGAGCCAAAGCACTTAGCAATTCACTAAATGTAGGGTAAGGTGAAGAGGAGCGCTCCAGGGTGAGCTACTGGACTAGACGTTTGGGTTCTTAGTTTGGGTTCCCCAACCTCAGATCCTAGGACAAGAATTAGGAGGTGATAGCAGGAAACACAAGGGTGGTGGTGAGAAGGGTCAGAGAAGGAAATAAGGAAATGGTATGTTTAATGAGCAGCACACCACTGTGGGCATGAGAGCTCAATCCCACTGGGACCTTCTCAGATACTAGGTAGAATACAACTCAGAACTGCTCTGGGGATGAGGAAACCTGGTAAATACCCACCAAAGCTTTCTTCCCTCAATAGTTGAGCATCAGTCCTGAGGGTGCTGATTTCCTAGCTCTTGTGACCTGCCCCAAGCCAGGCTGAGCCAGCCCTAAGGTCAATGAAAGCCCTCAGGCTAAGGGACACAAGTGCCTGAGGTGGGAAGCCATTAGTGTGACTGAAAGCATCCACCAAAGTTGCAGGTGACCTCTAAGGTGGGTGGAGGGGGTAAGAGCAGAGCACGACATAGTCTGCTAAGTGTCTGGGAAGTATAGACTCGAGATTGTCTAGTAAGATAAGAATAAATAACTTCAAGATCTCATGGTAATTTCACCTCTCAACATATTTTTTTAATAAAGATGTGGGGCATAATTCAGGGTTAGGTATACAAACATGTATGCATAAGTATGTAAGTATGCAGTAAGTATGCAATAAGTATGCAGGTACCCTTGTTGATGAGGTTAACACATTTTTAACTGAACTATTAAATGACACTAATTAGACCACATTAAGGCAAGCCCCTTGCATCCTAGGTGAGTTCTGTCAGTCATCTTGTATGTGTTAGAGCGTTGTTCCACAACCTCAGAGGCTCCAACAAACAGAACCAGAACGACTAATTGATAATAGAAGCATCAAGACCACAACCATAATACTATATGTAACTACTTATGATTAGGAGAGTGGATGAAAAAATTGGTACAAGATCTGAGAATGTCAGTAACATGAAAAGCTTCCAAATTAGGAACCGATTCTGGGTAAATGTGGAGTCTTATGCCTGGAGAGAAGGAAGCCAAGTATTGTTTGATACTCATCTTTTGAGTCTTGGAACTGTCAGATTGGGTCTCCTGATCAACCACACTCTGGTAATCTTCTGAGGACGTTTGGGTTTCTTTTTTTTTTTCTTTTTTGCATTTTTACAGATCCCATATTAAAGAAGGTGGCTGCCAAGAGACCCCAAGGGACTGTCTCAAAATAAATACATATAAATGTGAACAGGATCTGTAGCCCTAGAGAAACCTCCACACACTTTTAAACTTATCTTGGGATAGATCAGACAGTTCCTACCCACAGATTGGAATCAGCCTGAGCCTAAAGTATTTAATTTCCATATTTAGAGCAGTAGTTGCCATTGGTATGTAATACAAACCATTCCGCGCAGCTGTGATTCAGGCACATACTGATTACTGCTAAACTACCCAGAATTCGAGCTCAATTTCACAAGACAGAAATATGACTTCTTTTTCTTTTAGTCATAAAAGATCACCCAAGGAAGTAGCATGACAAAATGTTTCCTGATGCTGTTACAAGCGTATGTCTGAAACTCAACCTCACACACATCTGTACAAAAACTCACTGAGCAACCCACAACTATCTGAGCTTTCTGGCAACATTAACACCCGAGCATCAGCAAGCTTTTTGCTGCTAATTATTTAAGACATCTCCTGCTTTGCTTTTATAACATCCTGAGCTGTTTATCAAAGAGGTCATAACATGAGAAAGTATTCATGCCATCTTTAATAAAGAAAAAAAGTCTGCCTGGATGGGGAGGGAAGGAAAAACACTGTTGCAATAGACCAACAATCAAATTATGTCTATAATGGGCTTTAAAACTTTAGAAGAAAAGATCTACAGTTGAGCAGTACAAAGCAGTATTATTCCTGTTGTTATTTAAAACTGCCTTCTAATCCTTCACACATATGTAATACATCTCGTCCAAGGATCTCAAGGTCCATTATAAATAAACAAGAAGCTACACTTCACTTTATAAAATCTGGCCAAGGCCACAAGAGAGATGGAACTCTCTGGTTATAAATAAGCCAGCACTTTTAGAAGAACTCACTAGCTAATGATACAAAGTTTCTTAGTCTCACCAAAGTTTGGGGAAACAACTGGATCTTGGTACACAAAAGGCACTCAATAAAAGTTTATCAAATAACATACAAAGACTGATAGAAGATCCCTACAGGAACTTTGTAGAGATGAGTTAATTCATGTGAGTTTTTAAAATAAATGTATTTTATGCATAAATGTTTCCATCAAGCACATAAATCCCTTATAAATTCACTGTTATCCAGAATACCTGGTAATCTCAGTATCAAAACAGAGAAACACTGCTACCCTGCGGCCCATAGATTCATTACTATCTTTCCTCATCTCTGTAGAATATACCTCCTGGGTAATTAAAAGTCTAAATCCCAGGTAAGAAGAAGCAACAGCTCTCAAAAAAGGCAAAAACATTTACAAAGCTCACCATGCTTCAGTCGCATAAACACTGCAATTAACAGGTGAGTTGAACCCCTTTACTCATTCAGCAGAAGTTCATTGAGAGTAATGTATTTATTCCAGGAAGAAATGTTTGAGTAATAATATATGTTAAGCTTTGTGTTTGTAGTGGGCTTAGGGAAGTGTGGAAGACTATAATGGATCCAAGGTATGAACCAGGGGGATAAAAGGGACATTTAAGACAATTAGTGCAATCGAGGGTGATCTGCAACAGGACTTGTAGCCCAAGAGCAGGGCTTCCCAACCTTGATACCACTGACATCTTGGGTCAGATGTTTCTTTGTTGTAAAGAGCTGTGCCTTGTAGGATGTTCAGCAGCATCCCTGGCTTCTGCCTACTGATGCCAATAGCACTCCACTGCCCCAAACCTCAGCTGTAACAATCAGAGATATCTGCAGACTGCCAAATATCCCTTAGAAGGCAAAATTGAGAATCTCAGAGATCTCAGATGCCCTAAAGATCTCAGAAAGTAATTTTTCTCACTTACATATTGATACTAACTGAATGATATTAGTTTAAATATTTAATTGTAACTTCAATCAACGTCTCCAAATATTTTTAATATCTGTGATATCCAGATCAGACAGTCTCCGACAGCAGCTTGTATAATGCACCATTCTATTTCAGCAAGACAACTGCCTTCATTTCTGTATTATAAACCTAGGCTCCAAAAGTAGCATTCATATTGAAAAAAAAAAGAACATTCACTAATAATGTAAGGGACTGCATTTAAGGTGACAATGAATCTTCATGATGTCATATGTCAAAGAATGACTCAGAAACACGTAGCTAATTATCTGCATGCCAAATAATTTACTTGTATACAAAGGAGATGACCATTAGACTGTTGTCAACGAACAAAAATAGAATTTATGTTTTTAAAAATAATGATGGGAAAGAAAGAAGGGGGGGAACAGTGAGAACAAGAGGCTTATTTTTCATTCTGGAGGTAAATTAATTAGCCTGCAACTAGCAAAGAGGTCTGTCTGGGCAGAATGCCCTTGAACTGGCTGCCTAAGGTATCAAACAAAGCAATTCAGTTGATGATGGATTCTTTAAGATACCTTGAGAGTTTAGCTGTGGAGTTTGAATGAGCACCTGCACCTGAGACCTGTCTATAGGATCCTTCATCAGTATCCCCAGGGTAGTTAGGTGAATCTGCACCATTTTTCTATCCAGAGTAACTCTCATTGAATGACTAATTTTGATTTAACAGTCTTATTTGTATCTCTATACATGGATAGAAAAATTGCTACATAGAACAAGCTTCAAATTTCTAAGAGTTAGAAATCTTAGGCCTGGAGATCTATTTTCAGATGTGGGCTTCTCTGCTCTTCTAAGTGACAGCCAAGCATGTACCAGGCTTTTCTACCTGTTCACCAAATTGCAGAATCAGAAAATCTCAAGCTTCCTTCTTGCATTGATGAAGATTCTAGTCACTGAAAAGTGACAGTGAAAAACTATAAGAAAAAGACCCTGGAAGTGACACACCACTGATGTTTAGGGAAAGATCACTCCTTTTTTGCTTTATGTTGAATTACTTTAATAAAGAAATATCCATCATTTGTTATCAGTATTACCACCTGAGTATAGTTCCTGGCACAAGTTGTCAGTTCATAAGTGACCTATGTCAGGGTTGATTATTATAGCTAACATCAACCTTAAATGATTATAAAGACTGTTATTATCCCAATTTTACAGATGAGGTTCAGAATATTAGACGTTTCTATTATTGAAACTCAAATAATTATTTTTAACATTTTGGTGATCTCAGTATTTTTCTTTGGAAATTACTTCTTTTTTCTGTACTAAAGAATCTTTCCCTTCCAACCCACTCTCAACCCTATCAAAGGCCTTTTAGTCATAAGCTCTCCTTAAAATGTACTTCATATTTTTAAATTTCCCTATTGAGTTGTGAAACCCAGAATTTAAAGCAATTGATTACATTTTTGAGTGTCTGTTCTAAGTTATGTCTGTATTTCTGAGCATACTAACTGCCAGATAATGGAAGTCCTTCAGAGATAGTACTAAGATATGACTTTTTTCCCTGTGAGGTCCTCCCAAAGAGAAACCAAGAAATGTCCAACAACAATGAGACCTGAGCAAAATACTAAGGGAGCCAAGAAGGGAGGTTAACTAACTTTGCCTGGGCTGTGAAGGAAATGGCATTTAAACTGAGTTTTGAGGAGGAACAGGAGATAGTCCGCTTAGGGAAAGAAAAGAAAGTACTCTAATCAAAGGAAATAATCTCATACAAATGTTGTACCCTTTCACTTTTACGCTACATATGCATTCATTTTTGCAATAAATATTTTCACAGACAGCACGCATCAAATACAGCAATACATACTTGGGATCCAATGATGAACGTAAGAGACAAGACTAGGGCCCACATGGACCTAATATATATATTTTTCTCTTTTTTTTATTTTAAAGATGCGGGGTACAATTCAGGGTTAGGTATACGAATGCTCATTATGCAGGTACCCTTGTAGATGAGGTGTGTCTCATTGAATGAGACAGATTCCCACTACTGCCAATCCCACCCCTGCCTTCCCCTAGCAGTTTCCCACTACTGCTAATCCTTTTCTTATAGTATTACGATAATTATTCAAGGACCTAGTATTTTAATGAGGGACAGTGCAGCAGCTGATTTCCAAGGATGGCCATCATCACCAATTCCTTCCCTTTCTGTACATATTCCCATCAGAAGGTAGAGCTTATGTCTCCTCCCCTGGAATTGAACAGGTTCAGTGGCTGCTTTGGCCAACAAAACATGGATGGTGTGACATTCTGAGATGGTCCAGCTCAGGCATTAAAAAGACCTGGAAGTGTCCACATTTACCTTTTGGAGACCTGAACTGCCACAAAAGTAGTGCAGGCTCCCATTCTAGAAAATGAGGCCACATGGAAGAACACTAAGACACTGTATATCCAACTCCACACCACCTTCTGGCTGCAGGTGTAAGAGATCCTATTCCAATTATCCTATCGCTACATAGGAAACCACTCCAAAAGCTAGTGGCTCAAAACAATAACATTTATCCTGCTCATGCTTCTTCAAATTGGGCAAAGTTTGTCATCTCCATGTGATGCTGCACATGGCATCAGTTGGAGTAAACTTGACTGAGGGCTAGAGTATTCCCATCCAAGCTTACGTGGATAGCAAGTTGATACAGGCTATCAGCTGGAATATCAGCCAGGATTAAGACTTCATATGACTTGGGCTTCTTCAGGGCATGGTGTCTGGGTTCCAAATGCAAGGGTCTCAAGAAAGAGCCAAGGGAAACTGTGTCATCTTTTATACATAGCATCTTTTATACATAGCATCTCTTCTGCCATACTCTGTTAGTTGAGCCATTCACAACAGCCCATCTAGCTCAAGAGAAACAACAAGACATGACAAGATTCTTAATGAGCATATAGAATGGGGAATACCTTTGTGGACATTTTTTGTCTATAGCAAGGCCAGTAGAAGAACCGACTTGCTATTCCCCAGCCAACCCACAGTATCATGTGACATAACAACGTGAATGTTGTTTTAAGTCACTGAGTTTGCATTTGTATGCAAATAAAGAAATAAGATCACTAGGTAGCTAAGATACATAAAAAATTGTGTACACACACATGAGTGGACAAGCATAATACAATTCTGAAAAATGCATTTTAATAGAAATTTAACAGAGTGATGGGAAAGAAAGGGATTGAGGTCTACTCTAGATTGAACAAAGAAGGCTGTTCTTATAATTTTCTGTGGTTCAAAATTTTTGCAATGAGAATGAATTAACAGGTACTTTCAAAAAATTTTTCAAAGAACTTTTTTATGAACATTAACATAGAAAATAAAACAAAGATAAATCCCAGCCTAAACTATACCTTGCATAGAAGTTTATATAAGTAAAATAACTTCTTCCCAAAACAGCCCAAAGAATCTTTAAGTTCTGAGCTAACAAGGCAGGGAATAAGAACAGGGAACAAAGCAATCCTTCGGGAGCTTAATAAATTGGCCCTGAAAATATCCCCAATCACCATGAGACTATTGACATACTGACTTTTTTGTGACAGTTTTTTCTCCAGCATTGAAACAGATCCTAGGTTTTCACTTGAGCACAAGATAAGGTTCTTGACTTGCATTGAGAGTACACATTGTACAGAAAATGACATATATCTTTAAACATTATAATCACACTCAGCCTGATGAGACGTTCAAATCTGAGTGACACATTGAAGAAACAGCAAATTCACAATACCCACTTTTGCTGTTTGCCAGTAAGTAGACAGGAGGGTTCATTGCTGTACCACTTTTAGTGTTGTGCCCTATTTTTTTCTTAATTTTTGTTTTCTCTCCCCTCCCCACAATAGTTGATATCAAAAACTTCTCTGTGCACAGCTACTGGCTGTAGCTTTTACCCCCGGGGCAGTTGCAATAAATGTCTTCTGAACAAAGTGGCGGCGGGGGTGGTGGTTAGGGAAATGTTCTGGTGCAAAAATTAGACCAGAGAGAACTTCATCGTTCCACAATAAACATGAGGAGAAAAGCATAGAGCAGCAATATAGACTAACTATGTCTAGAGTGAAGCTACTTCACCTTTGGATATCTTAGCCTGCTTATCATGCAAGTAGGTCATAGATCCACAACATGGTACTATAGAGTGCAGATACCAAGAAGTCTTCGTCAAATGAAAAATACTATAAGTAGAGAAGTAGTAGAGTATACACAGTTTCCAAACACCTCATTAACCCACAGCTTAGGCCAGGTGAACAAGGCCGACATTCCAATAGATTGGGACTCTGACTCCATGATGGTCTACATTTTTATAGGGTGGGAGGAAGGAAACAGCTATGAGATTATGTTACCATAGAATCTCTATTGTAGAGGAAGAGGCCTTCTTAAAAGAAATGGAAGGAGATTGTCTCAGAAGCTGAATGCCTAGTATCAGCCTGATAAGCTAACTCAGATCTGTTGAGTCAGTTCTTTGCTAAACTATCCAAAGGACATAAGACATCAGTTTCATCCAGATTTGTCTCTTCTCACTGCCTTCTGTTCATGCAAGCTGAAAAGAAATGTTCCTACTGTGCAAAGAAACCTCCAAGATTAGTCCTCCTTCTGTGACCACACGATTACTATACTAGGGAGTTGAAGATACAGAAGCACAAATGATAGCAGAAATTAATAATATAAAAAAATGAGAATTGATTTTAATTTCTAATTATGTAGAGACAGCGAACCCATAAAATAAGAATAATCTACTAGGCAAAAAGGCATTCAGAGAACAAAAAGGAGGTTTTTTTTCCCCAAAACTTTCTTATTTCTCTTATTGAGGAGTAAGTGACAAAACTGTATATACTTAAAGTATACACCATGATGATTTCATATATGCATATTACCATATTACCATAATCAAATTAAAAAACACATTCATGATTTCACATAGTTACCTTTATTGTGACAATGTTTAAGATCTATTCTCTTAACAAATTTAAAGTATACAGTAGAAAAGAAGCTAAAGAGCATTAAAACATGATTTCCAAAATAAGATACTGAACAGAAGGGCTAAGTAATTTTTTAAAAAAGAAAAAAAATTGAAGTTTTAGATAGACAGAAAATCAAAATGTTTAATATTTATGTACCATTTTTGAAAAATAATTCAAGAATATATCCCAATTAAATTTTTTAAATAGATCACAGAAATAGAAAGACATGGAACACATGGAATAATTTTTAGCTACACAACAACAACAAAAACCACAAAACTTATGATTAAATGCATAGGATACTTAATGTAATATATAATAATCCCAAATTTGTTTATAGAAAATTTAAAGGGGGAGAAGATTAAGTATAAGTTTGCTAAAGATCTTGCCCTGTTCAGATTATGTCATAAATATTTATTATTTCTTGATGTTATTACATCTATATAAATGTTTTTAAAATACGTTTGTTCAGGCTGGGCTCAGTGGCTCAGCCTGTAATCCCAGCATTTTGGGAGGCCAAGGCGAGTGGAATGCCTGAGCCTGCGGATTCAAGACCCACCTGAGCAACTTGGTGAGACCTCATCTCTACAATAAATCAAAAATTAGCCAGCCATGGTAGCACACACCTGTAGTTTCGGCTACTTGGCAGACTGAGGCGGAAGGATCGCCGGAGCCCAGCAGGGTGACGCTGTGGTGACCGGGAACGAGTCACTGCACTCTAATCTGGGCAATGGAGTGAGATTCCAATTCAAGAATAAATAAATAAATAAATAATTATATGCTTGTTCAAATGAAAACGAAGAAACAGCTTACCAAAATCTCTGGGATGCCATGAAAGCATTATAAGAGGGGAATCTACATTTCTATGAACGCACATCAAGAAAATGGAAAGATCACAGCTTGACAGCCTCACAAATCACCTAAGGGAGCTAAAAAGAGAAGACCACTAGAACCCTAACTTTAGCAGAAAAATTCAGATCACCAAACTAAGAGCCCAAATACAGTACATAGAAGACAAAAATACAAAACATCAACAAAGCAAAAAGTCGGTTCTTTGAAAGAATTAATAAGATTGATAGACCCCCTAGCCAGAATGACCAAGAAAAAGAGAGAAAAAACCCAAATAAACACAATCAGGAATACAAAAGAAGAAATCACAACTGACTCCAAAGAAATACAAAAGATTATCAGAGATTACTATGCACACCTGTATGGAAACAAACTTTATAACATAAATGAGATGGAGGAGTTTCTGACATCACACAACCTTCCCAGGCTGAAACAAGAAGACATTGAGACTCTAAATAGACCAAAACAACCCAGGAAATTGACTGTCATAAGAAAACTACCTACAAAAAAAAGCCCTGAACCAAATGGCTTTCCAGCAGAATTATACAAACGTACAAGGAGTAACTGATACAAACCTACTGAAAGTATTTCAGACGATTGAGAAAGATAGAATTCTCCCCAAATCATTTTATGAAGCTAATATCACACTGATACCCAAACCAGGTAAAGATCCAACAAAAAAAGAGAACTACAGGCCAGTATCCCTTATGAACATAGATGCAAAAATTCTCAATAAGAATCTAGCAAATAGAACCCAAAAACACATCTCAAAAGTCATCCACTACGACCAAGTAGGCTTCATCCCCAGGATGCAGGGCTGGTTCAACATCCCCAAGATCATAAATGGAATTAAATACATCAACAGATGTAAAAACAAGAACCACATAATTATATCATTAGATGCAGGAAAAGCCTTTGATAAAATCCAACATCCCTTCTTGATAAAAACCCTCAAAGACCTAGGTGTAGAAGGAACATACCTCAAAATAGTAAGTGCCATATATGATAAAATCACAGCTAGCATATTGCTAAACAGACAAAAACTGTAAACATTTCCCTGAAAACTGGAATAAAACAAGGCTGCCTACTGTCACTCCTCTTATTCAACATTGTGTTGGAAGTCCTAAGCTAGAGCAATTAGACAAGAGAAGGAAATCAGGGGTATCCAAATAGGAAAAGAGGATCAAGTTATCCCTCTTTGGTAACTATAGGATCCTATACCTGGAAAATCCAAGAGAATCTGTCAAAAACCTGCTTGCCCTGATAAAAGACTTTGACAAAGTCTCAGTTACACAATAACTGTTCAAAAGACAGTTGCTTTCTTATACACCAACAACAAGCAGGCAGAGACCCAAATAAAAGGTATAGCCCAATTCACAATAGCCACAAAAAAAATGAAGTACCTCAGCATCTTCCTAACCAGAGAAGTGAAAGACCATTACAATGAGATCTACAAAACACTACTCAAAGAAATCCAAGAAGACACAAACAAATGAAAAATACTTCATGCTCATGAATAGGAAGAATCAACATTGTTAAAATGTCCATCTTACCAAAGACAATCTACAGATTCAACGCAATACACATTAAATCACCAACATCATTCCTCTCAGACCTGGAAATGACAATACAGAAATTCATATGGAAACATAAACGACCACGAATAGCCAAAACAATCCTTAGCAAAAGAAACAAAGTAGGAGGTATCACACTTACAGACTTCAAACTTTACTATAAGGCTGCAATAATCAAAACAGCCTGGTATTGGTATAAGAATAGACATACGGACCAATGGTACAGGATAGAGATTCCAGAAGCAAAGCCTCAACCAACTAATCTTTGACAAAGCCTCCAGCAACAGCCACTGGGGAGAGGAGTACCTATTCAGTAAATGGTGCTGGGAAAACTGGTTGATCATATGCAGAAGATTGAAACAGGACCCCTGCCTATCACCATACACAAAATTAACTCTAAATGGGTCAAAGACCTAAAATGTAAAACCTCAAACAATAAGAATCTTAGAGAATGCAGGAGACACCCTTATGGAAATTGGAACTGGCAACCAATTCCTGATCAAAATCCCAAACATCTATACCATAAGAGATAAGGTAGACAAGTGGGACCTCATCAAACTGACAAGCTTCTGCAAAGCCAAAGAAACCATCAAGAGAGTGGGGAGACAGCCCACAGAATGGGAAAAAATATTTGCCAACTGTATATCTAACAAAGGCCTAACATCTAGGATCTACAAGGAACTCAAATGTGCCAAAAGGGAAAAAAAAAAGCCCCTTTAAAAAGTGGGCAAAAAATATGAATGGACATTTCTCAAAAGAAGATATACGGGCAGCCAATAGACACACGAAAAAGTGCTCAGCCTCACTCATCATCAGAGAAATGCACATCAAAAACATATTGAGATACCACCTAACCCCAGTAAGAATGGCCATTATTAATAAAACAAACAACAACAGACGCTGGCGAGGATGCAGAGAAAAAGGAATGTTTTTACACTGCTGGTGGGAATGCAAACTAGTGCAGCCTCTTTGGAAGACAGTGTGGCAGTTTCTGAAAAAACTAGAAATTGACCTTCCATATGACCCAGCGATTCCCCTATTGGGAATACACCTGGAGGAGCTCAAGTCATTCTACAAAAAAGATACCTGTACACGCATGTTTGTTGCAACTCTATTCACAATAGCAAAAACATTGGAACCAACCATGTTGCCCATTGAAACTGGACTGGATTTTTTTAAATGTGGTACATAAACACAATGGAATACTATGCAGCCATAAAGAAGGACAAACATATGGACTTCACAGCAACTTGGATGGATTCAGAATCTATCATACTCAGTGATCTACCACAGAAACAAAGAACAGAGTACCATATGCTCTCACTCATAAGCGCATCTTGAACAACTATCATAGTACTAGAAGAAAGGAATTGGCAGTAGTGGGAAATTGCCAGGGGAGAGGGGGTGGGATTGGCAGTTGAGGGAAACTGCTAAGGGAGGGAGGGGCATACCCCATCAACAAGGATACCTGCATAATGAACATTAGTATACCTAACCCGGAACTGTACCCCACATCTTTAAAATTAAATAATAAATAATACAATAAAATTAAAATATGTTTATTAACAAATACAGTAATAAAAATAAGATGCTGACTCAATTATTTATTGCTGCTTCAGTATCTATTGCTGTAACTTAAAACCTAAAGAATCATTTTAGAATCGTTTTCTCATCTCTAAGATTTAGGGGATGACTGGGCACCGCTCAGCCTGAAAGCTCTACTCACATATTTGGCAATTGATATTGATTCCCTATTGGGACCTCAGCTGGAGCTGTTACTCCAAAACCTAGACATGGTCTTCTCATGCAACCTGGACTTCCTGACAGCATGGTAACTGGATTCCAATAGCAAATATCTTAAGAGAGAAAGAAAGAGCAATAGTGAGAGCAAGAGGAAGAACAAGCATACACCAGGCAGAAGTTATAATAACTTTACTGAACTAGCTTTCAGTGACATTCATCACTTGCATGAGGGTTTAGACTTCTCTTCTTACTGGGAAAGTATCAAAGAACTTGCAGACAAGTTTTTAAAATTATTTCAGGTATGTTACTTCCAAAATTACTAATGGTTTAAAAAAAGAACTACCAAAAAAAGTATAGTCTTGTTAAAAGTTAGGCAAAAAATAAAACAATAAAAAGTAGTAAATAAAATTGAGGTGACAGTTTTAACAATTCAAAAATCACAATGACTATAAATGGCTTATTTGTGATATTAAAAATACAGAGACTTTCAAATTGTGGTCAAAACTCACAAAGCTAAAGAAAACTTACTCTATGTTATTTTTGGATACATACTTAATGTGTAAAAGGGAATATTAAAAGGTTGATGAACTAAGATATGTCAAGCAAATTAACTATCAGACAAAAGAGAATCAATGTCAAAAACAACATTAAAGAAGAATGATATAAGCTAATAAAGTGCTATGTATGCTAATAAAATTATCCAGAAAATATAATAGTCATAAATGTTTATGCAAAGGGGCATAGTTTTGAAACATATGAAACAAAAATGTTGGAAGGTCAAAGAACAATTGGCAAACCACAGATAAAGTGGAAGTCTCTCACACCTCTATAATCAGAAATGGACAGAGCAACTACACAATAAAAAAAAACTGAATTAGCAATCCTGCTTTACAGATACAAATACATGTACTCAAAAGAACACATATTCTCTTCAAAAATTTATGAAATATTGCAAAATTGATCTGATGGTCCCAGGGATATTCTCAGTTAAATCCAAAAACTAAAGATCATCTGTGTCAGGGTGTAAAAATGCAATACAAAACACTGGAAATCAACAACAAAGTCATCCAATTTGGAATTTTAAAATATTCCTCGTATTAATCAAATTTAAAAGTAGATTAAAATTTCAGGACATATTATTTTAAGTGAGTGAAAAATACATAGAAATTCCTGTGGCATACTGTAAATCAATATTTGGAGAAATTTTTATGGCCTCAAACTTGACTATTGATCAAAATCACCCAGAGATCTTATTTTAAAACGGATTGCTGGGTTTTACCCACAGAGTTTCTGATTCAGAAGTTCTGTTGGAGCCTAAGCATTTGCATTTTGGGCAAATTTCCAGGTGACTTGGACAAGGTCCAGGCGCAGGTCCTGGGACTACACTTAGAGAATCAGTGTTTTATATTTTCACTTAAATGTTCTCTACAGGGGTGGTCTTCTCTGACTTCCTAAACCAGCACCTGGTGCATTTCACCCATTTTACACTTTAACATCTTATTACAAGTTATTTGTTTGTTAACCATCATTTTTCTCCAAGAGCTTAAGAGATGATGATCATAATGGTATGATGGTGATTATAATGAAATCGCAAAATTGTTATATAGAGTAGTTTCCAAATACAACATGATATATTGGTAAGAAATCAAATGCCATGAGTGACAATAACTGAGTAAGCATTTCCATGTCTACAACCAGAATTTTTTGTAACAATCCATTGGTTCTCAAACTTGGCTGCACCTGGGGAGTTCTGATAATAACTGATGCCTGGGTTTCAACTCCAAAGATTATAATTTAATTGGTCTGGGGTGTGACCTGGGCATTGGGATTTCTGAAAACTGCCAGGTGGCTCCCATGTGCAGCCAAGATTAAAATTAACTGATCTATAACAAGAAAACTGAATCATAAATGACTATACATCTCACTCTAAAGGGACAATCAATCTACACATATGTTTGAATACCAATCCCTGCCTTCTCACGGATTCAGTGTGAACCATGTCTGCTGAGAAAAAGCAGGTCCAACCTCTCATCCCCTTCCAGCCACAGTTTTCCACTGAACAGACACTACTTTCTGGTACATTGATTTCCCATCCCCACCATATTTCACAGCAATTGTAACAACGGTGTGGATTACAAGTGATATGCTTTGAATGTTATTATCCATTTCCCCATATCTTGACATTTGAGATGTAACCACAGCCTTTGCATTCCCTTGGACTGTTTGAAGGGGGAGATTCTGATTAATGTCCTTTCAACTCCCGTATGAAACACATGGCTTGTATTAGAGACAAGATGAATGAATTGGTACACTGGGAACAGCCTTCACATTAGACGAACATGACTTACTAAAGCCAGGAATGTCCTAATGATTAAATTTATCCATGTATGTGAATCAACATGACTCCTTCAGGGAGAAGCTCTTTTAAATGGGTTGTGTTCACTACCAAAGAGGTCCACAGGCATAGCAAAAATCTTTCTTATCACTAACAGAACTCATCATTCATTGACATAACTATGAACATTAGAAATGTAATGAGCTAACAGTGCAAAAATAAATTTACCTCATTCTCTGCTCCGATCACTTAATGCATTCTCTTGCAAATATTTAGCTTGAAAACACAAAATTCATTACCAAAATTTGTATTTAATTTGTGTTAAGGTTGCCAGGTAAAATACAGAACACCTAGTGAAATTTAAATTTTAGAAAAACAATGAATAATTATTTAATATAAGTAAGTTTCAGATATTACATGGGACATACCTATACTAAAAATATGTTTGTTGTGTATGAAATTCAAGTTTAACTGGGTGTCCTGTATTTTTATTTGCTAAATCTGGCAATGCTAACTACTGTGGACTTCCACATGCTAGAGTCACATTCTTCGGTTTTAGGGAAATTTGGTGGGTGTTTGGTCAGAAGACATGGTCTTATCATTAAATCAAGGTATTTCCCTGTTGATAAAAAAAAATCTTTCTGTAGACAGTACCAGCAAGTTAACCTCAATCTGACATGAATAAAAACTGTTTCTAAGTGGTTATAGTTTCTAAAACAGAACTCCATCTACAATAAATGTAATTATTTCACTAAAATTGTTTGCATGTGTTTCTTTTCTACACCAGGTCTTGTTCCTGTACCATCTTAGTTGCCTTCATCTGTTACTTTGCAGGCCTTTCTTTGCTCATATCTTTGATTTAAATTTATCATGACACATTTTTAAACAATAGCAGGAAACCTCACTTATGACTTTAATTATAAAATGGTGTTATAAAATTATATCCACATTTCACTTTTGGCAGGCAGCAGTCCTCATTTAACATGAATATCTCAAGTTGGCCTCTGTAGTTCTCTTTGGTTGATTTCAGTGCTTACTGTATGTAATTGATATAAAAACACAAGGTTTAGGAAGCAGTTATTGGAACTTGTTAAAAGAAGTAGCCACATTCATAAATACTTTCATTTTGCTGTGTAACATGCCAAGAGAATTAATAACACACTTTGGGGAATATGGAAGAAATTCTGACTTTTTAAAGAAAAACGGATATATTCTGCTCTCGTGTTAATCATTTGACTATAAGGCCTGTTTATTTCTCTTCAAATCCCAACTGTGTCTAATAAAAAAAAGTGAACTAGACAAATATACATGCATTTCTATAATAACTGTTAACACTTAAATAATTTTATTGTCTCCTATTCTTGAATAAAATAGAAATGTGTCAGCTCTCTAATAGGTATATTGAAAAAGATCACAATAAAATTTTTTAAAAAAACAAAAACCTTCATTGAAAACTGCATGTCTAATGCTGCCTAGAATAATCTCAACAAATTCTAAAGTAGAGATTTAAAAATAAAAACTGGAGATCCTTTTTTAAATGTGGGCCAATTGTCACATTCCTCTGGCAAATGTAGTTTTACAACTTAAAACAGCTGCTTTGTTTGCACCTATCATTTACATATTACCAAAAATACATGTCACTTAGCAAAGAATAAAAAGTGGAAAAAAGAAGAGACCAGATGCAATAAACTGCATTTCTAATCCTAATAAGGGAGAATCAATATTCATAGCCCTCTGTTTATTTATTTATTTTTTATTTTTTTGATTTGGATTCTCACTCCGTTGCCCAGGCTGCAGTGCAGTGGCACACTCACGGCTACCCTAGTGTTGACCTGCTGGCATCCAGCGATCCTTTCGCCTCAGCCTTCGGAGTAGCCAGAACTACAGGCACACCGCTACCAAGCCCGGCTAATTTTTGATTTATTGCGTAAACAAGATCTCGCCAAGTTGCCTGGGCTGGTCTCGAATCCGTAGGCTCAGGCAATCCACTCGCCTCTGCCTCCCAAAGTGCTGGGATTACAGGTTGAGCTACTGAGCCCGGCCCCTTTATTTTTTAAATACCAATATTATACTTTGACAAATGATATGAACCAATAATGTATATGCTTAGGAACCTGAGAAACATGTCTCAGAAAAAAGAAACATCTGTGACTAGCAGTAGCATGAATTAGATTGGTCTGAACTATGAAGGTTCTACAAGATATATCCCTAACTTTCAAGTTGCTCATCTTCTAACTTGAGCAATACACACAGGAAATAATAGTAAAGAGCTAAATAGTGTGTAACCAACTCTGAAAACAATGAGCACCAGAAGGGGGAGAGAGCAGTATAACTTGAAAGGGGTGTGTGGCTTAAATAATAGAGAACTGTAGATTAGGTAATATAGCACATGTGGAGACTGACCAATGGGGATAATATATCACACTGATGATTACCAGAATAGCAAAGTAGCAAAGAACAACAAAGTGAAAACTGATACTAAAAATGGAGTTGGTTATGTACAATACAGACAGGGGACATCGTCATAGAACTATTTCAAGAAGAGGAGAACATAAACCAGAAAATTAGAGAGACTCATATCAACTTCTGACTTTCAGAAATGGAAAAACCTAAAAACAAAAATACTTTAGTCTTGAAACCACCAAAGAATTTGTTGTTGTTTTTTTTTAAATCCATTACCCCCTAAAAGACTCTTGCTTTGCTTCTCTCTCTAGTCCCACTTTACAACTTCTTGCCAATTGGCCATCTGCAAGACTATTCCGCAGTGGACTCCAGCATTGCAGTTAGTGGTAAGCAGCTTCCCCAATACATTTTATTACTTACGCTGATGATAGTAGCTGCCATTTAAAAATTGTAATCAGGTTTTTGGCCTAGAGAAGTGTCAAGGAAGTTTGTCTTTTCTCAAAATGTTGGCACAGTGAAATAGAATTTTCCCATAAGAAATTAAAATGTCGACCAGGCACGGTGGTTCAAGCCTGTAATCCCAGCACTTTGGGAGGCCGAGGTGAGGGAATTGCCAGAGCCCACAGGTTGGAGAACAGCCCGGGCAACTTGGCAAGACCTCATCTCTACAATAAATCAAAAAATTAGCCAGGCATGGTAGTGCACGCCTGTAGTTCCAGTTACTTGAAAGGCTGAGGCGGAAGGATCGCGGACCCTAGCAGATCAAGGCTGGGGTGTCCGTGAGCGTTCCGCTGCACTCCAGTCTAAGTGACCGGGTGAGATTCCAACTAAAAGAAAAGAAAGAAAAAAAGTATGTTTTTAATACAGAGCTAAAAAATGGAAACTATAATGAAAGAACAGAAAGAAAAATAGTTGAAACATTTGGAGAAAGAACCATTGAAATTGAAGTACAGTCTCAACAAATGGGTTAAATTCATATTAGTTAAATCAAAAGAGTTAGTATTATTGAGTATACAGCAGAAAGACTTATCCAGAGAGAAATTTGAAAAATAAGACCCTTAGCCGGGCTCAGTGGCTCAGCCTGTAATCCCGCGCCTTTGGGAGGCTGAGGTGAGTGGATTGCGTGAGCCCGCGGGTTCGAGACCCGCCTGGGCAGCGAGACCTCATCTCTACAATAAATCAAAAAATCAGCCGGGCATGGTAGCGCGGGCCTGTAATTCCGGCTACTCGGAAGGCTGAGCCGGAGCCCAGCAGGTCGAGGCTGCGGTGGCCGGGAGCGGCCACTGCACTCCAGTCTGGGCATCAGAGTGAGACTCCAACTCAAAAAAAATAAAAATTAAAAAAATAAGAGCCTTGAAAAGACAGAGCAGAATGAGATTTAACTTACGTAAAATTGGAAGTCCAAAAAAAAAGAGGTGATAATTGAGAAAAATGACTGAGAATTACCCAAAATTGATGAAAAATATGACTCAGATTAAAGACGCACAAAACTTGTAAGAATAAAAGTGGAAATAAATTTAAAATGTTTTTTAAAGCTTATAAGCATTAAAAATAAAACTATGTCCATATCTAGAGATATTTTAATAAATCTGGAAAACAAAAACGAGAACGTCTCACAAGGAAAAAATGGGGGACAAGTAACTACAAAGAACAATGAGAAGACTGTTCCATAGGAACAACAGGTGTCAGAAGACAATGAAAAGTATATTCAATGTGTGGAAAGAGTTAACTATGATCCCAACATTCTATACTCAGTTAACCACTATTTCAAAATAAATGCAAAAAATACAATTTTTAATTAAAGTTTAAAAGACTGTATTATTCAAAGACTTTCACTGAAAAAAACCTAGTAAAGCATAGTCCTCAGGAATAGGTTAATTAAACTCAGAAAGAAAATGCTAAATACAAGAAGCAATTGTGAATCAAGAGATTGTTAAATACACAGTTACAACAAAAACTATCATCATTGTCATCATATTTGATGATGATATTTGGGTATGTGTAAAAACATAAAGCAAACATACACCGGGCTCGGTGGCTCAACCTGTAATCCCACGCCTTTGGGAGGCTGAGATGAGTGGATTGCCTGAGCCCGCGGGTTCGAGACCCACCTGAGCAGTGAGACCTCATCTCTACAATAAATAAAAAAATCAGCCGGGCGTGGAAGCGCATGCCTGTAATTCCGGCTACTTGGAAGGCTGAGGCAGAAGGATTGCCGGAGCCCAGCAGGTCGAGGCTGCGGTGGCCGGAAGCGGCCACTGCACTCCAGTCTGAGCGATAGAGTGAGACTCCAACTCAAAAAAAAAGCAAACATTCGACAAAGGAATTCTAAAAGGTAGAAGAGGGCAGCAATCAAGAGTTGGTAATCAGAATTAATAATTTTAAGGGGCTTTTGTTGATCAGATTTGGTTGAATCAAGTATGCAAGTTTAAAATTTAAGTACAATCCCTAAAACCATGGAAATAGAGTCTATAATTTCTAAACTAATGGAGAAGAGAAAGCAGAGAATATTAAAAACTCAAAATAGATACCAGAAAAAGAAAGAAAAGTAGAAAAAAAATACCAAAAATAGTAAGTAATATGATGGAGATAAATAAATTCAAGTGTAACCATGTGAACAATAAATATAAATGAGTTAAACTCACCAATTTAAAAAAAAGACGGTCAAATGGAATATGTAATCAGATTTCCATCCAGCAATATGCTATAAACAATAGATGTGATGATATAGATGACACAGAAATTATGAAAGAAAGAGATGAAAAGATAAATCAGGAATTCCAGTTAGACATTAGAAATTAAAACCAATTATTCATCTTTATTTCTTCCTAAAGCCCCAAAAAGAAATTTTTAAAAGAACTAAACCTGCAAACACAAGGTAATAAAGTAATAGAAGAAGAAATGAGAAATGTCAGAAGGAACATTTGGAAGAAGGATAAGTGATAACTGACTCAACAGAGCAGAAAAATGCTGAAACCTCACAACCAGTCTGTAGGGGGTAAGAAGATAATTCTAAATGTCTGATTCACATAACAGAAACCCAGAAGGTCCTGAAGTAGAAGCAACAATTACCTCTGGAAGTTCAATGAAATAAAATATTGAAAAGAGGAAATTTGGTTGAAATTCTACCTGATAAATTGGTTCTCTTCACTTCTCAAAAAAAGACATGCAAGTGGCTAGCAAACACATGGGAAATAAATACTCAACATCGCTAGTGATCAGAGAAATACAAATCAAAACCACAATGAGATACCATCTCACACTAGTCAGAAGGGCTATTAACGACCATGCTGCCCAAAGCAATCCAGAGTCAATGCAATCTAAATACCAACTTCGTTCTTCACAGAACTGGAAAAAATAATCCTAAAGTTTATCTGGAATCAAAAAAGAACCCAAATAACCAAAGCAATTCTAAGCAAAAAGAGTAAGTGTGGAGGCATCCCACTGCCTGACTTCAAATTATACTATAAGGTTATAGTAACTGACACAGCGTGGTACCAGAACAAGGATAGAGAGATTGACCAATGGAACAGAATATTGCACCCAGAAACAAAACCACATTCCTACAACCAACGGATCTTTGACAAAGCTGACAAAAATAAACAATGGGGAAAGGACACTCTATTGGATAAATGGTGCTGGGAAATTTGCTGCAAGACATATGCAAAAGAATGAAACTGGGCCCTATCTCTCACCATATACAAAAATTAACTCAAGGTGGATCAAAGACTTAAATGTAAGACCTGAAAAACATAAAAATCTTAGAAGATAACCTAGGAAACACTTTGCTGGACATTGGCCTACCCAAAGAATCTATGACAAAGACTCCAAAAGTACCTGCAACAAAAACTAAAACAGACAAATGAGACTTATTAAAAAGTTTCTGCACAGCAAAAGAAATCATCAATACAGTGAACAGAAAACTGACTGAATGGGAAAAATATTTGCAAATTACACCTCAGACAAAGGGCTAATATCCAGAATCTACAAGGAACTCATACAACTCAACACACAAAAAAACAAATAGCAACATCAAAAAGTGTGCAAAAAACATGAATAGACACTTCTCAAAAGAAGACACACAAGCAGCCAACAAACATGCAAAAATGCTCAACATCACTAATCATTAGAGAAATGTAAATTAAAATCACAATGAGATAACCCCTCACACCAGTTAGAATGACCATTATTAGAAAGTCAAAGGCAGCTGGGTACAGTGGCTCAAGCCTGTAATCCCAGCACTTTGGGAGGCCAAGGGGAGAGGATTGCCCAAGCCCACGGGTTCGAGAACAGCCTGGGCAACTTGGTGAATCCTCATCTCTACAATAAATCAAAAAATTAGTCGGGAGCGGTAGCACGTGCTTGTAGTTCTGGCTACTTGAAAGGCTGAGGCAGAAGGCTCACCTGAGCCCAGCAGGTAGATGCTGCGGTGGCCATGAGCATGCCACTGCACTTCAGCCTGGGCGACAGAGTGAGACACCAACTTACCATATTACCATTTGACCCAGCAATCCCACTACTAGGGTTCTACCCAAGGAAATAAATCAAAAAGAAAAAGTCAAAGAACAACAGAAGTTAGCAAGGTTGCAGAAGAGAGGGAACACTCATCAACTGTTGGTAGGACTGTAAACTAGTTCAGCCTCTATGGAAAACAGTCTGGAGATTTCTCAAAGAACTGAAAACTGAATTTTACCATTTGACCCAGCGATCCCACTACGAGCAATATACCCAAAGGAAAAGAAATCAGTATATTAAAAAGATACCTTTACTCATATGTTCATTACAGCACTATTCACAATAGCAGAATCATGGAACCAAACTAAGTGCCCACCAACAATTGTCTGAATAAAGAAAATGTGTTGTATATACACCATGGATTACTTCAGTCACCAAAAGAATAAAATCATGTTCCTTGCAGCAACATGGATGGAGATGGAGATCATTATCCTAAGTGAACTGACTCAGAAACAGAAAACCAAACACTGCATGTTCTCACTCATATGTGGGAGTTAAACAGTTACAAAGATGGAAATAATAGACACTGGGTACACCAATAAGGAAAGAGGAGGGAAGAAATTAGGGTTCAGAAACTACCTACAGGGCACAATGTTCACTATCTGGGAAATGGGCCACTAGAGACCCAATCCCCAGCACTATGCAATACATCCATGAAACAAACATGCATGTGTACCCCCTGACTCTAAAATACAATTTTTTAAAAAAGAAAAAGCACAAAAAGACAACAAATGTTATTAAGGTTGCAGAGAAAAGTGAATGTTCATACACTGTTGTTGGGAATGTAAATAAGTTATCTTCTGCAAAAAGCAATTTGGAGATTTCTCAAAGAACTAAAAACAGAATTACCATTTGACCCAGCAATTCAACTACTGGGTATATACCAAAAGGAATATAAATTATTCCACCAAAATGACACTTGTATGTTTACTGCAGCACTATTCACAATAGCAAAGGCATAGAACCAACTTAGATGCCTGTCAGTGGTGGAACAGTGAAATACTATGCAGTCATTAAAAAAGAATAAAATCGTGTCTTCTGCAGCATCATGGATGCAGCTGGAGGCCATTATTCTAAGTGAATTAACACAAAAACAAAACTAAATACTGCATATTCTCATTTATAAAGAGAGCTAAATACTGAATACACACAGACATAAAGATGAGAACAGCAGACACTGGAGACCCCTAAAATGGGGAAAGGAGGAAGACTGCAGGGTTGAAAAACTACTTCTTGGGTACTATGTTCACTATTTAGATGGCAGGTTCAACAGGTTTAAACCTCACTATCACACAATATACCCATATAACCCACACATGTAACCCCTGAATCGAAAATAAAACGAAAAAAAAAAAGAAACGGGTCCCCTCTCACACAGGACCTCTCAACCCTACAAAAGACAAATCTATACCCAGAAGGGTTGTATCAGGTAGGCTCATACCTGGGAGAACAGGCACCATGAAGGGCAGGGATGAGAAGCCAAACTAAAAACAGATCATTCCATGATGAGATTACAAATGCTCTACTTATCTTGGCACTGAAAATATCTGTCAGGGGTTACCTGCAGGCAGAAGATCAAGTATTCCACCTTGGGAAAACAACAGTCCAAAAGAAAATATACAGATGCTTAGATCTGGGTGTCAGATTAAGACCTTGGGAATAGGGTATCTACTGAATAATCTCCAGTAAAAATTATTCTTAACTGAGATAGACAAGATGTATTACCTTTAATAGTCACAGGGAAAGCAAACATTTTTGCTGTCATTGCTTCAACTTGACATTGGTCTAGATTTCTGAGTTATACAATAAGGTGACAAAAGAAACAAGAGATATAAGAAAGAAGTAAAATCATATCACATATAATTGCCTACACAGAAAACACCCCCAAAAATCCAAGCTTTTAAACTCAGCAAAATTACTGGACAAAGGTCAATATATAAAAATCAACATCCTCCTTAAACATCAGGAAAAAAGGCTTTAGAACACTTAACTGGGGAAAAAAGGCAAAGCACAGTAGCAACAAAAACTATCTATATATCTAGGAATAGAAAAAGCTAACAAATGACATGAAATCCCCTAATGGGGAAAATTAACAAATGTAATTAAAGGCTAAAGAAGATAAAGGGAATAAATTAGATGCAAGACAATATCAAAAAGAAGTTTAATCTACAACTACAATCAAAATTTCTAACAGGGTGGGTGCAGTAGCTCAAGCCTGTAATCCCAGCACTTTGGGAGGCCAAGGGCAAGAGGATTGCCTGAGTCCAGGGCGTCGAGACCAGCCTGGGCAACTTGGCAAGACTTTGTCTCCACAATAAATAAATAAATAAATAAATAAATAAGTCGGACATGGTAGCATGTGCCTGAGGTTTCAGCTATTAGAAGGTTGAGGTGGAAGGATCCCCTGAGCCCAGCAGGTTGAGGCTGAGGTGGCCGTGAGTGTGCCACTGCACTCCAGCCTGGGTGACAGAGTGAGACTCCAACTCAAAAAAAAAAAAATCTCTAACCACTGTTTTACTTTTATTTTTTTGTATGTCACATTCACTGCTTTATTCATATCACTAAAAATTGGAGGTAGAGATGGCGTTCAACAAGAAAATGGGTGAAGAAATGGTAGTGCACACATAAAATAGAAGACAACTCAATGATAAAAGGGAAGAAGCCACTGAGCCAACAGTAACATGGATGAATCTTAGATGCATTTTGCTGAGTGAAAGAAGCCAGATCTAAAGGCTACTCGCTGTAGGATTCCAATTCATAGGTTATTCTGGAAAAGGTCAAATCATAGGTACTGAGAACAGATCAGTGGTTGCCAGGGGTTGATGGAGCAGGGAGACGTTGGTCACAAAGGGAACACACTAGGGACTGACGATGAAGAAGCTGCTTCCTGAGGTACCGGAGCAGGAAATAGGAAACTCAATATGTTGACTCAGACCCAAGGAACTGCACATCCCATAGACTGAACTTCCATGAGTGCAAACTGGATCTGACCACCACGTATCTATCAGAACAAGAAATGACACCTTCCTCCTTGTGGGTTGTCCCAATCCCCACACAATTGACAGCCTCGAGCACAGTGAGATAGGGCATGCCATTGAAGCCCACCTGACTGCCATTCACTTCCACGTTATATGCCATTCACTCGTACGCATTGCGGTGGAACTCCACCTCGGTGCCCAGCACCGCCCTCTGGCTGACCTGACCCCCCCGAAGTTACAGCTTGTATATCTTCTGGATACTGTTGAACTTCTTCTCCAGTTTGCACATGGAGCAGCCACTGTCTGAGAACACCAGGCTCTCCATAATCAGACTCCACTGCAGGTGCCACAGCTTGACGCCCAATGTGATGCTTTCCATGAAACTCCTTGTGGCTCTTTTGCCAGTGGATGGAAAGAGTGAGGTTGCTGGAGGCCAGGCCATGGAAATGCATGAGTTGTGTGACCAGTACAGCTAGTAGCATCTTGTGTACCCACTGGAGCTGAGTCCAGTAAGGAGCCTGCAGAAAGTTAAGTCTGCCTGCAGCCCCTTGGCCTCTCTCTCAATCACTCAGATAGATAGATAGATAGATAGATAGATAGATCGACAGACAGACAGACAGATATAGAGAGATATTACATATATACTTATGTATCTATATCCATATTTATGTATATATATAAAATTCTGGCTTCCATCCAAGTTGCCAAGGAGACATGTTGTCCCAGTTGTGCTCCAGTGTCTTCTGAATGACCTTTTTCTAAGCACAGGGACAGGGTTTGCTCTTGGGCCTCAGGTTGGATTCATGAACAGTCCTGTATGAGTCCTACAAGCATGTCAACATGTGAGACATTGTTGCCAGCTCTTCTTTAAATGGATGAGCTTGAAGTCAAGTTTCTCCATAAGTGTTTTTTAGCCTGTGATAAAATCAATGTAGGAGGGCAACACTTTTATTTTTATCAATATCAGAATCATATGTTAATGCACAGCACAAACCCTGTGACAATACATCTCCAAGAGACATTAGCAATGCTACTTATAAAGAAAGTTGGATTTCTAGCAGACCAGGAAGTGGCCATAAGCTTCTCCCAGCCTGAGCAAAGTTGCCATGGGTATGCCAGTCCTCCTTAAGCTCTTCTAATAGTGTTTTTCAAGGAGCTTGGCAAATTGATTATAAAATTTACTTTGAAGGGCCAGAAGACAAGAATAGCCTAGACATTTGAAAGAAGAAGAAAAAAGAAAGGGACTCATCACAAAAGTTACTAAGAGCTATTAAACAACTAAAATCATTAAAAAGTTGTATTGACACAGGGACAGAAAAACATCTGGTTTTCAATTCATCTCACTTTTAAGCATCCCACCTTCATTTGTCACTGCCTATATTTCCAGTCCATTCTCTCTAGCACCCTCAACTAGAACAATCCATTAAACATGACTGAGACCTTGAATTTGTTCACTTTTCAACATTTTCATCATCTTTGGTTTTTTTATTCATTCACCACCTTCAACCCTCAAGTCCCTTATTTCTCCTGCTCCCCTCCTTTTTTAATTAACAAAGACATTGAGTAGATGTGTAGACAAAAGTGACTCCATCTTGGTTGCTAACACGCCATGTTGACTGCCAGTTAGCCCCAGTCTCATGAATACCTCCTGATTCCTACTTTATTTACTGTCCTTAGTGTAAGAACATGCCAGCCTTGATTTTATCACATGAGTTATAGGCTATGACACATAGAGTATTCTTGTCTGTTCTGGAGGGTTACCTTTAATTGCCTTGTTGGAGCACATGTATCCTTTTCCTGTGGTATATAAGTCCTAAGTCTGGGGAGTAACAGCCGCCCAAGATCATGCTTCTGTCTATAAATTCTCCCAATATAACACACTTTATTGACAAACTGAATTTGTCTGCCTTGTTCTTGGCTCTTTCGGTGTTTGGGGGTTGCTTTAAATATACGGTCCCTTCACAGGATAGCAGAACGTCATCTCTTGTTAAATCTAATTTTTCACTTTCTATAAATCTGCACTTGGGTTGCTCAACATGGGAGCAAAAAATACACAACCAAGCTGACTGGTCTCACTTGAACTTTAAGTAGATAAATCCCTCATTTATTCATTCTGTCACTGGGCCAGGTGACTATTTCTTATATTTTCTTGTCTTTTCTAAGTGCTAACTCTTCTTCCTCCATCTTCACTTGGGAAATGGCACATTTTCTGGTTTTCTGAGTACATTGAGGGATTAAAAAATCCGAACTTTTTTTAGTTACCTATATAGGAAAAACAACTTGACTGAAAGTTAACATCTCAATAACAACTATACTAATTAGAAGACATTAGTATAATATCATCAAAATACTAAGAGAAAATTCATTGTCAACCCGTCCTATACATGGGTAAACTTTATTCAAAAAGAAGAGTGAAGATCTTCAGAAAATCAAAACTGAGATAAATTATTGCTTAGATGTATTTACTAAAGGAGTGTACTCCAGAAAAAAAGGAAAATGAGCCATAAATAAAAGACTGTGATACAAGAACAAATGGTGAGCAAGCAAACTGTAAATATACAAGTCTCTACAAATAGGAAGTATGTAAAGTAATAATAACAATGTCTAAGCTAAAGATTCAAATCAAAATAGAAATAAAATATTGGAAAATAATACAATGGTGAGGTAATTGGAGTTAAAATGCTCTAAAATTTTTGAAGGAGAAGGGTTGAAATATTAACTTTAAACTATAGATATACATGTTAGTTTCTAATAATAATCATTAAAAGAAAAAGAGTATAAATTTTCAGAGCAGAGAGAAAATGTAACAAAGTTCACTAATCAGAAAGCAAAAAAAAAGCAACATGGAAAAATGAGTTTACAACATCACTAATCATTAGAGAAATGCAAATTAAAATCACAATGAAGTTACACAGTGGCTCACACCTGTAATCCCAGCACTTAAAGAGACCAAGGCAGGAAAATCGCTTGAACCCAGGAGTTCAAGACCAACCTAGGTAACATAGCATGATCCTCTCTCCAAAAAAAAAATTAGCATGGCATGGTGGCTCATACCTGTAGTCCCAGCTAGTTTGGATGCCAGGGAGGAGGAATCACCTGAGCCCAGGAAGTCAAAGCTGTGGTGAGCCGAGACTGTGCCACTGCACTCTAGCCTAGGCAGCAGAGTGAGACCCTGACTCAAAATAGCACACACACACACACACACACACACACACACACACACACACACACAAATACCATCTCACACCAGTCAAGATGGCTATTACTAAATGATCAAAAGGAAACAGATGTTAGCAAGGATTCAGAGAAAAGAGAATGCTTATACGTTGTTGGCAGAGATATAAATTAGTTCAACATCTGTGGAAAACAATATAGAGATTTCTCAAAGAACTAAAAATAGAACTACCACTTTCTGAAGAGTCTTTATTTTACTCTCATTTTTAATTAAAGTTTAGCCATTTATATGTACCAGTAGCAGCAATCTCACTGCTGGGTATCTATCTACCCAAAGGAAAATAAATTATTCCAAAAGACACCTGCATGTTTATCACAGCATTATTCACAAGAGAAAAATGATAGAATCCACATAAGCATCCATCAACACTGAATTGAATTTAAAAATGTAATACATATACTATGGAATACTATGCAGTCATAAAAAAAAAAAATGAAATCATGTCCTTTGCAGCAACTTAATTGCAGCTGGAGTTCATTATCCTAAGTGAATAAACAGAAAATTAAATACTGTATGTTCTCACATACAAATGGAGCTAAACAATGGATACAAATAAAGATGAAAACAATACACTGGGGACTCCAAAAGGGAAGAGGGAGGGATAAGGGCAAGTGTTGAAAAATTACAACTACTGAGTTTTATGTTCACTGTTTTGCTGATCGGTTCAATTGACGCCCAAACTCCAGCATTACACAAGATACCCATGTAACAAACCTGTACATGTGCTCTAGGAATATAAAATAAAATAAAAATTCAAATTATAAAGAAATAAAATGAGCTCAAATTCAAAATACAAAATGAGAAAAAATGTTCTATATACTCAAAACAAACTGAATATATTAGTGATCGTAATTAATGTTATTGGACTAAACTAGCCAATTTAAAATGAAGGTTTATTAAACCAGCTATCTGCTGTTAACCAAAAATATATGTCATATATAAGGACACAGAAATATTGAGAGTTAAATGTCATAAACAGATCATTTCTAGTAAATATCAATCAAAAGAAAGCTTGAATAACAATATTAGCATCAGGTGGCATAGGCTTTCAAATAATGAGTTATCAATGATAAAGAAGTGATGATAAATTATTTCTTAACCAGTAGGTTACATAGGGCTAAACTTATACACTGAGCACTACACTATGTAAAACCAAAAATATGGAAGAAAAGCAAAAGGAAATGAAGATGTAAACACATCTCTGTCAGTAATCAGTAAACCCTGCAGGGGGGAAAAATAGTTAGGTATATAGAAAATATCCAATTAACAAACTTGGTCTAATAGACATATACATAATCCTTTTAATTTCAGATTTATCTCAAGTACATGTAGAACATTTATAAACGTTGACAACACACCAGGACCTAAAGCAATTTCCAGTAAGTTTCAAAGCACCTGTATCATACAGATAATATTCTCTGACCATAGTATAATTAAGTAGAAATATGTAGAAAAGAAAAACTAAAATGTTAAGGAGATTTAAAAACATATTTCTAAAAGGAATTTTTAGAAATTTTATAAAAAGGAATGACACTGAAATTTTTAAAAATACTTGAAATTAAACAATAATGAAAATATGACATTACAAAGTGTTTAGGATATCCCTATTATTACAAAACAAGATAATTATTTATTCAATTATAATTATTTGTCTGACAAAGGAAAAATGATTAAAAATTAAGATGTTAAGCACTCAACTTTAAAAGTTAAAAAAAGAATAAAATAAATCCAACATAAAGAAATTAAGCAAAGAGAAGAAGCTAATGAAATTTTTAACGAACATGTAATAGTGAGAATGGCCACAAAGTTGCCAACATTGCAGGCTCTAGCTACCTGAGACACCAATCACCCAGTCCTCTTGGACTACAGAGCTAATAACTACTGCACAACTCCGTAACTGGTGCCCAATGCACCACTAGATCTGGTGAACCATAGAACACTTAAGCATGCTTTCCCAATCAGCAACCTCATACCCTTTCTCTGTTGCAAGTGAAAGTCTTTCCTTTCCAAAGTCAGTTTATAAAGTAGAGAAGAGGTGGCAAAATTTTTATGTGTGCAGACACCAATGCAAGAATTTAAGAAATAAAAAATCAAGGAAACATAAGGAAACCAGAAATAAACTTTCAGTACTCAAGTCCCCAAAAAGATAGACACATTAATTGCATGACAAATAACTCAAAATAATTGTTCTGAAGAAACTCAGTGGGCACAAAAGAACATAGAAAAACAAATTTAGCCCCCAAAATCAGGAAAACAATACAATAACAAAATTAGAAATTCAGCAAAGAGTAAAACAAATTAAAAAAATTCAAACAGAAACCCTAGAGCTGAAGAAATCAATTACTGAAGTAAAAAATGCGATAGAGAGCTACAATAATAAATTCAGTCAAGCAGAAGAATCGGTTAACTGAAAGAGGATCATTTAAAATTATTCAATAGAGAAGAAAATACAGAAAGATTTCTGGGACTTCATCAAGTGAACCCACATATATTTTATAGAAGTCACAGAAAAAGAAAATAAAGAGAAAGGGGAAGGAAGCTTATTTAAAGAAATAATAATAGCATAAAACTTTCCAAATCTGGGGAGAGAAAAAGACATTCAGACTTAATAAGCCATAAGATCCCAAATAAGTTGAACATAAAAAAAGCTACACCAAGAGCAACAAATTTCTCAACAGAAACATTACAGGGAAGGAGTGAGCATGACGATGTATTGAAAGTACAAAGAGAATAAACTGGAGTGTTGGACATTATGTAGGAAGAAAAAGGAATATTCCAGAATCATTTATGCACTACAAATATCAATTTCATTCTTATGTGAGGAGGAATAAATAAACATAATAATGTGTATTACTCTCATTTCCAAAAAAAAGTACAGAAAGGAAAAAATTGCCAACTAAAAATATTATACCCTGCAAGTCTTTTTATTTTCCTGAAGGAGACATAAATTCTTTTAAGGACAAACAGAAATGATTAAGGGAATTCTTCAGATAGATTTGAAAACACACAAAATAGCAATGTGAAAACATATAAAATTATAAAACTCACTAGTAAAGAATAATATAACATTGTAATGGTGATATGCAAAATATCCATAAGCCTAACATAAAGTTAAAAAGCAAAAGTTTTAAGCATAACTATAAGCACAAAAATTTGATTTTTTTTTTTTTTTTTGAGTTGGAGTCTCACTCTGTCCCCCAGACTGGAGTGCAGTGGCCGCTTCCGGCCACCGCAGCCTCGACCTGCTGGACTCCAGCGATCCTTCCGCCTCAGCCTTCCGAGTAGCCGGAATTACAGACATGCGCTACCATGGCCGGCTGGTTTTTTTGATTTATTGTAGAGATGAGGTCTCGCTGCCCAGGCAGGTCTCGAACCCGCGGGCTCAGGCAATCCGCTCACCTCAGCCTCCCAAAGGCGCGGAATTACAGGCTGAGCCACCGAGCCCGGCCAGCACAAAAATTTGAAAACATGCATGTTCTCACTCACTTGTGGAAACTAAAAAAGTTGATCTCATAGAAGTGAGGAGTAGAATAGTAGTCACTATAGGTTGGGAAAAGTGGAGAAAATAACAAGGGATCAGTTGTAGAATACAAAATTTGCATCTAAATGAAATAAGACCTAGTGCTTTATAGAATTGTCGTATAATTGTAGTTAATAATAATTTATTATATATTTTTCATATAGCTAGAAAAGAGAATTTTTAATGTTCCCAACACAAACAAATAATAAATGTTTGAGAAAATTGATATGCTAATTACCCTGATTTAATTACTATACATGAGCAGTCTCCAGCCTTTTTGGCATCAGGAACAAATTTTATGGAAGACAATTTGTCCACACACCAGAGTGGGGGAATATTTTCAGAATGAGTCAAGTGCATAACATTTATGGCACACTTTATTTCTATTATTATTACATTACAACATATAATAAAATAATTATACAACTCACCTTTTTTTTTAAAGGCACAGGTAGAAGTAGTAAATAAAATAAAGGGCAGGCCACACATGGATTAAAATAAGTGTCAGATTCTGACTTAAAGCTACCTGAAGCAGCTGTACAATTGAAGCACATCAACTCACTTGCCATTCACTGATGGGACTTTTATATGAGTCTGCAACCATTTATTATTTATTATGATCTCTGTGCAGGCAGACCTCACTGCTAATGTTAATCTGTATTTGCAGCCTCTCCCCAGTGCTAGCATCACTGCCTCAGCTCCACTTCAGATCATCAGGCATTTGACTCTCATAAGAAGCTTGCAATATAGATTCCTCACATGTGCAGTTACCAGTAGAGTTCATGCTCCTATGAGAATCTAATGTTGCTGCTGATCTGACAGAAGGCAGAGCTCAGGTGGTAATGCAAGTGATGAGCAGCTGTAAATACAGATGAAGCTTTGCTCACTTGCCCACTGCTTACCTTCTGCTATGAAGCCTGGTTCCTAACAGCCCACAAACATATGCAAATTAAACTACACACACTTGAACAATCACTGTATAGAGAAGAAATAAAAATAGAATTTTAAAAATGCCTTGAGACAAATGAAAACAAAAATGACTTACCCAAACTTACAGTATACAGTAAAAGCAGTACTCACAGAAGAGTTTACAGTGTTAAATGTCTACATTAGGAAATTAGAAAGATCTCACTTAAACAGCCTCTTTACAACTCAGGAAACTCAAATAAGAACAAACTGAACCCAAAGTTAGCACAAGGAAGATGATAATGAATATTAGAGCAAAAATAAACCAAAAAAATTTTTTTAAACTATAGGAAAAGAATCAAATTGTTTTTTAAAGAAAAAATTGGCCGGGCTCGGTGGCTCAGCCTGTAATCCCGCACTTTGGGAGGCTGACGTGAGTGGATTGCCTGAGCCTGCGGGTTCGAGAGCCGCCTAGGCAACTTGGCGAGACCTCATCTCCACAATAAATCAAAAAAGTCAGCTGGGCGTGGTAGCACATGCCTGTAATTCCAGCTACCTGGAAGGCTGAGGCGGAAGGATCGCTGGAGCCCAGCAGGTCGAGGCTGCGGTGGCCAGGTGCAGCCACTGCACTCCAGTCTGGGCAACAGAGTGAAACTCCAACTCAAAAAAAAAAAAAAAAAAAGGAAAGGAAAAATCAGCAACACCTTAGCCAGCATAACTACAAAAAAGACAGAAAAGATTCAAACACAATCGGAGATGAAAGAAGAGATATTACAACGGATGACACAGACATAAAAAGTTCCTAGGGACTACTATGAACAATACTATACAAACAAATTGGATAACCTAGAAGAAATGGATCAATTTCTTAAAGCATAAACGCTATCAAGAATGAGTCAAAAAGAAATAAAAAGACTGAACAGACCAATAACAAATAAGGATACTGAATCAGTTATCAAAAACTTTCCAACAAAGAAAAACAGAATAAAATAGCTTCATAAATGAGTTCTATCAAACATTCAAAGAACAAATAATACCAATCCTTCTTAAACTATTCCACAAAATAGAAGATGAATGCTCCCAAAGTCATTTTCTAAGGCCAGCATTACCCTGATTCCAAAGCTAGACAAACCAACATGAGGGAGAAAAAAAATTATAAGCCAATATTTCTGATTAACATACATGCAAAAACCTTCAATAAAATACTAGCAAACTCAATTCAATAGCACACTAAGAGGATTATATACTAGAAGCAAGTAAGATTTATCACTGGGAGGCAAGGATGGTGCAACATATGAAAATCAATCAACACCACATTAAATGAATAAAAGACAAAAACACATATCATCTCAATAGATGCAGAAAAAGCACATGACAAAATTCAACATCCTTTTCTGGTAAAAACTCTCCACAAAATAAGTATAGCAGGAACTTACCTTAACATAATAAAAGTTATACATGAAAAACCTACAACTAACATCATAATCACTAAAGAAAAGCTCTTGCCATTGCTATTCAATATAGTACTGGAAATCCTACCCAAAGCAATCAGGCAAGAAAAGGAAATAAAAGACATACAAATCAGAAGTAAAATAATCTCTGTTTAAAGACAACATAATCACAGATATAAAAAAAACCATAAACACTCTACCCACATGCAAAAAAAAAAAGCTGTTAGAAATAATAAACAAATTTAGTAAGGTTGCAAGATACAAAATCAACATACAAAAATCAGTGGCATTTCTATACACCAACAAAAAAAATCCAAAAAGGAAATTAAGAAAACAATTTCATTGACATTAACAACAAAATAAATATCTAGGAATTAGCCAAAAGGTGAAAGACTTGTAAAATGAAAATTATTAAAAACTGATAAAGGAAACTTTACAAGACACAAATAAATAGAAAGATATCTGATGTTCTTGGATTAGAAGACTCAGTATGGTTAAAATGTCCACACTGCCCAAAGCTATCTACACATTCAATGCACTCTCTACCAAAATCCCAAGGGCATTTTTTACAAAAATAGAAAAAATTTTGCAAATTCATATGGAACCACAAAGGATCCCAAAGAGCCAAAGCAATCTTGAGAAAACAAAAAAGCCAGAGATATTACTGGCATAAAAGCAGACATAGAAATCAATAGAACAGAGAATCCAGAAATAAACCTACATGTTTATGGTCAAACGATCTTCAACAAGGGAGCCAAGAACACTCAGTGGGGAAAGAATTGTCTCTTCAACAAATGGTATTAGGAAAACTGGATATTTAAGTGCAAAAAAATGAAATTGGATCTTTATCTTACAATACACAAAAATCAACTCAATGGATAAGATTTAACATAAAACTTGAAACTTACTCCACAAAACCATAATAAAAAATACTGATTAATAAAAAAAAAAAAACTTGAAACTGTGAAACTACTTTAAAAAATGGGGGGAAACCTTGACATTGGCGTTAGCAATGAAGTTGTAGATATTAAAAAAAAAAAAAAAAAAAACACCTAAATCACAGGCAACAAAAGAAAAACATAGACGAGTAAGACTACATCAAAAGCTATTGCACAGTCAAGGAAAACAATCCACAGAGTGAAAATACAACATACCAAATGGGAGAAAATATCTGCAAACTGTATATCTGATAAGGGTTAGTATCCAAAATATTTGAGGAACTCCTACAACTACATAGCAAAATTATAAATAACTTGAGTAAACGACGGGCAAAGGACCCAAATATACACTTCTCAAAATAAGAAATTCAAGTAGCCAACAGGTATATGAAAGGGTGCTGAACATCGCTAAGCATCATGGAAACACAAATCAAAACCACAAGCAGGCGTTACATAACACCTGTTAGGATGTCTGCTACCAAAAAAAAAAAGATAACAAGTATCAGTGAGAATATGGAAAAAAGGAATACCTGTACATGGATGAGAATGTCAATCGGTACAACCATTATAAAAAACAGTATGGAGAAGATCCCTCAAAAAATTAAAAATAGAATTAGCATATAATCTGGCAATCCCCTTTCTGCTTACATAGCAAAAGGAAATGAAATCAGTGTGCCAAAGAACTACCTGCATCCCATGTTCATTGTAGCATTATTCACAATAACATGAAAGCAACCTAAATGTTCTTTGATGAATGAATAAGGAAAACATGGTTTTTACATACAATGAAGTGTTATTCTGCCTTAAAATAGGAGATCCTGCCATTTGCAGCAGCATAGATGGAGGTGGAGAACATTATGCTAAGCAAAATAAGTGAGATACAGAAAGATAAATAGTGTGTGATCTCTCCTGTATGTGGAATCTAAAATTGTTAAACTCATAGTAGCTGAGAGTAAAATGGTGGTTTCCAGGGACTGGGGACACCGAATGAGATGATGTTCGTCAAAGAATACAAAGTTCAGTAGTGGGAAACTGCCAGAGGAGGGAATGCAGGGCATACCTCATCAATCAGGGTACCTGATCTCAAACCAGGCAAAGTGGGGACCAAAGTGAGGCCCAAACATTACTTCCACAATGACTATTTTTATACCTAACCCTGAATTATACCCCATATCTTTAAAATAAAAATAAAACAAAATAATAAAAAAAGAGTACAAAGTTCAGTTATACAAGATATGTATGTTCTGGAAATCTAATGTACACCCATGTTGATAAGAGTTAACAATGCTGTACTGTATATTTGAAATTTACTAAACTGACTGATCTTAAAGTAAATCTTCACAACACACACAAATACAAAAATGGTAATTATGTAGAGGTGACAGATCTGTTAATTACCTGGAATTTGGTGATCATTTCACAATGCATACATATACCAATGCATCAAATTGTATAGCTAAAATATATATAATTTTATGTCAACAATATCTCAGTAAATCTGATAAAAGAGAGAAAAAACAAATAAATTTAAGAAAAAAGAACAAATAGGCTACCTTTGATTAACCAGTAGTTTTTTTCAAGAATTATATTTTACTGGATACAAAGATTCCTAAATTTGAAAGAAAGTTGAGAATTATTACTGCTTTTGCAAATCTGAGTCTTGGACTGAGGATGGAGAGTAACTGGCACATTAAAGGTGGAAAAATTGGTAAGAGATTCAAAGAAAAGAAACAACTGAAAAAGAAAAGAGGGAAAATACTAACTCTAGAAAACCCAAAAGATTACATTAAAAAAAAATCCATCTCTTCTTAGTACACTGTATGACTTGACTATGAATAATATTTGCATATTTATGATAAAATATATGCTGAATTTTTTCTGCCCTCCTTAAAAAAACCTCTTTATTACTTCTAACAGTTTCTGGGGTCAGGACTCTAGAAGCAGCTTACAAACTCCAGGTCTTCTAGGAGACTGGCAACAAAATGTCTGCTGAGGCTGCAGTCCTCTGAAAGTCTGATGTGACTGAATGATCCATTTCCAAGATAGTTCACTCTCATGGTTATTGGCAAGATACCTCATTTCCTTCCACTGTTGGCAGGTGGCCTCAGTTTCTCACCACACAAGCTTTCCACAGCACTACCTGAGTGTCCTCATAACACAGCAGCTGGTTCCCCCTAGAGCAAGTCATCAGAGAAAGAGACAGGGAGACAGAGAGAGGGTAAAAGGTAAACTGCAGTGTCTTTTATCAAATCTCAGAAGTGACACACCACCACTTTTACTTTTTTCTATTTGTTGAAGTTAAGTTCCTGAGTCTAGCCCCCATTCCAGGGAGGAGGATTAGACTCCACCTACTGAAGGGAAGTATAAAATAATTTGTGGACATTTTAAAAAGCAGTACAACAATTGAGGTAGAGAATCCAAAAGAATATGCATACAACTTATGATTATTAATAATTATAATTAATAAGAGAGTTTAGCAAGGTTGCCAAAAGCCAGAATCAATATTTAAAAATCAATTGTATTTTTATAAAGCAATGAGTTAGAAAATGTGATTTTTTAAAAATAAGATACAATATTATTTTTTTTAATTTTAGAAAGTGTATTTGATACAAAGAGACAAATTTACTAATGTTCAAAACAGAGAGCCCAAAAATGGTCTCAGACATATATAAACACAATATTTGATAGTATTGCAGATCTATAGGAAAAGTTAGACTATTCAATAATTTCTTGAATAATTAGTTGTGCATATTTTTTCTGATGTAAGTGATGCTTGGACCACCAAGGGGCCCCAAACGCTCAGACTTGAACATTTAATTTTATAATACTTTTATATCTGAGAAAATTGACTGCAACGTATATTTATTGTGCTCCTATGTTCATTCAAAATCTCATGCACTGGATTCAATATATCAGATTTGCCTCTAAGCGAATTTTATGAACTTTTGCAAATAGCTGTGTTATGCTATGTGCATATTTCAGGACAAATACGGGGTAAGTCAGTAACTGGCAAAGAACAGAAAGCTACATCTTTTTCCTTTGATATCAATCTTAGTAAAGTTTTGGCCTCTAGTACACAATAAGAAAGGGGTGTGGACAGAGAAATTGATTTGCATTCAGGATTGAAATTTAGTGGACGTGACATGCCTAATCACTCTCAGGGGAGATATATAAGATGTTCATACAGAAATTAATTTTTTTTAATAAAGATTCTGGAGATAATTACTAAATTGTAGGACTGAGTAGGACCAATGTGAACTTTTCAGCAAATTCTTCTAGCATTGTAGGGATAATGCTTTAAAAAAAACAGGTAATAAGATGTTTTTTAGGTCTAAAGAAATAATAATGTTAGAACTGATGTTATTCACATGGACCTTTGAATGCATAGAGTATCATCTGTTCGAAAGCATTGCACAACTTCCATATCTTTTGCCTGGCTCCGAAACCTTGGAATGAAGCCTCCCCTTAAAAAGAGCTACCTTTTTAAAAAGCAGTTCAGAAGGTCAGGAAGAGAAACCAGTTTAGATCCAGAATAATTAAATACATAGTTTCTGTAGTAAGTGGAAACCCCCAAAGGAAAGAAACCCTCTGAATGATCAAAGTAGTCTTTAGAATGCTTCTTCCATAGTAGTGGTTCTTTCACTTTCCTGCATGTTTGAATCACCCAGAGAACTTGAAAACAAAAGTAGTAACTCAACTACCTTCCTCCTAAATAAGAGAAGATTCAGGATTTCATTCAAAAGAAAACGTATTCAACAGGAACAATGTCGACCTTGGGTAAGGTCCCAGTTCCTTGACTGGGAGTTCAGGCCTCTCCAGTTCTCCAGTTTCTGTCCCTGATGCACAGACATCACTAATGTGGGTTTCCTACATGTAAGGAATCAGATGAAGCCATTTATCTGGTGAGTGACGAAATACAGGTTGATTGACCCTGACCTGGAAAATCCCAATCTGTTTCTAGAGTGACTCAATTTTACAGATTCTGAAGAATTTAGGACTAATGCTTAAAAATGCTCCTGACCAGCCGGGCTCAGTGGCTCAGCCTGTAATCCCGCGCCTTTGGGAGGCTGAGGTGAGTGGATTGCCTGAGTCCGCGGGTTCGAGACCCGCCTGGGCAGCGAGACCTCATCTCTACAATAAATCAAAAAATTAGCCGGGCATGGTAGCGCATGCCTGTAATTCCGGCTACTTGGAAGGCTGAGGCGGAAGGATAGCTGGAGCCCAGCAGGTCGAGGCTGCGGTGGCCGGGAGCGGCCACTGCACTCCAGTCTGGGCGATAGAGTGAGACTCCATCTCAAAAACAAACAAACAAACAAACAAAAAACGCTCCTGACCCTCAGCCATGAGCCAGCCTGAGCAGACAGCACAGTTGTATAGTGAAGTCCAGTTGTCCACAAACCAGGAAGAGACCAGGTCAACTCCTCTTTGAAGGGCCTCAAGCAGCCTCATGTATGGGCAAACTGCTACTGCCTAGCTGGCTGCATTATATCTGTGCCCTACACCGCCTTAAGAGAACACTAGAAAACTGCTAGAAAGCTAAGACCATTTGCTGATAAGAGGGATTAAGCCAAACTGTAAATCCCTATTCTTTATTCTACACATAGACAAGATTCTAGGACTAGCAGCCAATCTGATTACCAGAGATTCCTAGACAAAGGACAATGTTTACAGTCTACTCCGGGAATTCAGAAAGAAGATCCCACGTATATGCATAAGTGTTAAGTACTTTCAGCATAGTCTCCATTCTTATTCAATCATTGATGCCTAAATACAACTTTTCTATCAGTAAAGTAAGAGTCTGCTTTGCTAAGAAAAATTCTGTAGAACAGTGTTTTTCCAACTTGATTGCACACAGGAATCACCTAGAGAGATTTAGAAACACTGATACCTGGGTCCTATCCTCAGAGATTATTGTGATATAATTGTCATGAGTTGTAGTCTGGACACTTGGAATTTTAAAAACTCTCCAGGTAATTCAAACATGCAGGAAAGTTAAGGAACCACTACTGTGGAAGAATCATTCTAAAGACTACCTTGGTCATTCATAGGGTTTCTTTCCTTTGGGGGTTCTCACTTACCACAGAAACTATGTACATATTTAATCTAGATCTAACCTGGTTTCTGTTGGAGACCACTGCCCTGCTTGAACTCTGCTGAAAACATACTTGGCATATGTGCAAAATCACAACCCGCCAACAATGCCTATAATGGCAAAGCCAGATAGGCATGTATGCTGAAGCAAGTGCTAAAAGTGCAGTGTCTGTTGTGTTAAATTAGATAAAAGTTATGCATTGTCTTGCAAGCAGCTGCACTATATTTTGTAAACAGTCATGCTTTATCACAAGAGCTTTCTAAGATCAAAACCGGGAGTTTTCTTTGCACTGTCTGTACTTTGTCCTTGAAGGCTTACTTAACCCGTCATTTTGTACTAATAAAAGTCTGATGGGTAAGAAACTCGGAGCCTCTGTCCTGTGAGGCAAAGTGCCCCTGGGTTCCCCACCTTCTAGTTCTAAAAGTGTCTTGTGAATTGTGTTATACCATGCCGTTACACTTTCAGGATGCTTTTCCACCCAGCCATGCAGGACACAGCAGGTTTCTTTTCCTGTCCTTTTGAATTGTTTTCACTATCTAATTTGATTTAAGTTATTTGTAAAGTCTTAAGCAACTATAGGTTCACAATTCCCCTTTTGCCATAATCCATTTGTTAGTAAAATCTGAGCCCAGCAGATATGGGACTAGCAAAAAACTTCATTTGTCTCACTTAGTGTGAATATTCATATAGACATAGTCATGTATTGGATTACAGATTGCTGCTTCCGGGTTAGAAACTATACAATATATTTACCACGATCACTTTATGAAATCCAAAGTTTTAAAATAAAAGAGGCATTATGCTAGGTGCAAATGACAACAACAAAAAAAATCAAGATATCCCAATATGGAAATCTTGTCATGGAAGATATCTAAATTTCTCTGGGAATACAAATAAGGGAGGAATGACTTTTTGAGAAAAATTAAAAAGAGTCATAAAAGAGGCGGCCAGGTAAGCCTGGTCTTGGCAACTGCTTGGATAAAGCCCTTATTTCCAGAGACATTAATTGAGTAGAATGTATAAGAAAGAAAGGGTGCTAGAAAGGAACGTGGAATGGTGGAAGCCCCGGGTGCTTAAGGGCCTTGCAAGTCGAAGATTTCAGGCTATTGCCCAGGGATGCTAAAACTTTAATGTGCATTAGAATCACTAGAGAATCTTGTTAAGATCCAGATTCTGAGGCCAGGCACCGTGGCTCAGCCTGTAATCCCAGCACTTTGGGAGGCTGAAGCAAGTGGATTGCCTGAGCCTGCAGGTTCAAGACCAGTCTGGACAACTTGGCAAGACCTCGTGTCTACAACAAAAATAAAAAATTAGCCGGGCGTGGTAGCGCACGCCTGTAGTTCCGGCTACCTGGAAGACTAAGGTGGAAGGATCACCAGAGCCCGGCAGGTCGACGCTGGGGTGGCCATGAGCATACCACTGCACTCCAGCCTGGGCAACAGAGTGAGACTCTAACTCAAAAAAAAAAAAAAAAGATTCAGATTCTGGCGTTCTGAGGTACAGCCAGAAACTCTTCCCTTCTAACAAGCTCCCCAGTGATGTAGATGTTGCTGGTCTCAGTAGCACACTTTTGAAAACAGGTTTTAGAAACTAAGCTACCCAATATAGTAGCCACTAGCCACATGCACTAGTTAAATTTAAATTGTAACTATTTTTAATTAAATAAAAGTTAAAACCTAGTTCCTCAGTTGCACTAAACACGTTTCAATGCTCAACAGTCACATAAGATCAATGGATACTATATCAGAGCAGAAATAGAACATTTCTATCATCACAGAAAATTCCATTATCAGGACTGATTCTAAAAGGAAACATAGCACCATTAAGCATTTTCAGCAGGGATATGATATGCTAATATTTAACACATTACTTACCAAATCAAAATTGTTTGTGGTGGTTTTAAAATAAGTCCATAAATTCTTTGATTCTCCTCCTTTTAAGAGAGCATCAGACAATCCTCTTTCAGGTCCCCTCCTACTTGGGAGCTTTCTGTCTTTTTAATAAACTCCTGCTTTCTAAAAGACAGAGAGAGGGCAAGAGAGAGAACCTCACTTCTAATGAATGAAATGTGACAGATGTGAGAGTATGACTTCCGAGTCTCAGTCATAAAAAGCCACTGTGGCTTTCCCCTTGCTTCCTCTCTCTCTCAGATCACTCTCTGTGGGAAGCCAACTGCCATGTATAAAGCCATTTTAAGCAGCCCTGTGGAGGTGCCCATGTGGTAAGAAGCTAAGGCTTCAGCCAACAGCCACATGATTGAGCTATTTTGGAAGCGGATAATCCTCGAGTCTCTGTCAAGATTAGTGCATCCCCAGCTGACATCTTGACTGCAACTTCATGAGAGACCCTGAGCCAAAATGATTCGCAAATTCCTGATCCATAGAAATGGTAAGATAATAAATGTTTGTTGCCTTAAACCAGTAAGTTTTTGAGTAAGTAGTTACACAGCAATAAATAACTAATATGCTATTCTAAACACCTTGCATATTTTAACTCAAAATAACTATTTGATAGAACCTACCATCTCACCCCACTTTATGGATGGGGAAACCAAGACAGAGAAGTTAATTAAATTGTCTGTGGTCTGCATATCATTTGGGTGATGGGCTTACTAGAAGCCCAGACCTCACCATCACACAATATACCTATGTAATAAACCTGGGCATGTACCCCTTGAATCTAAAATAAATAAATATGTACATAAAAGGTCTATAGTAGCACACCTAATAAGCATGGGAGTGGGGATTCAAATCCAGGAGGTCAAGACCCAGTGTCTTGCTCTCAACCATTACACTGCTTTATCTCAGATCAGTTGGAACCCATCCCTAAGAAACCATGGGGACAGCTTTAGAGCTGTCTAAAGCTTTAGAGTGTAAAGTAAGATGACTTACTCTTATGCTGGCTGCAGGTTAGGGTCACCTAAGAAAATTCCACCAATGCCTGTGCCTCACCTAAGACCAGCTGAGGCACAATCTATGAGATGCAACCCAAGCATCGATAGTCTTTAAACAATCCCCCCTCTGGGTGATTCCAATGTGCAGTCAGAGTCAGTAACCAAAGATAGAGCTCTGCTACTCCAAGTATGGACCCAGGAACTTGTTAGAAGCAGAATTTGTATTTCAACAAGATTGCCCAGGTAACTTGTAGGGCATGAAAGTTTGAGAAGCACTGCTCTCATCCCTACTCCAGACTATGCCTGGTCATGGACAGAACATCAAACGAGTTGACACATATGGTATTTGCTGTAGGAACTGAAATTGGGAGCATAAAGAAAAGTTAACTTCACATTTTATACAGTCATACTTCAAAAAGTCAGGAGGAAAGAAAACTTGAAGAGACAGGTGGGAAAAGCAGAAGAGAACAAATAATTTCTCTCTGTGTCAAAGAGAAAGAAAGAACTCCTGGGGGTAATCAGTAAAAATTAGGGTGTCAGAAAAGGCCTGCCTTAGAAGACAAAAATCAAACAAGACAGCAAAATTGCCTCTCATTGGTTTGAGGCCTGGAGTAACTCTATATGACTTTGGGGGTTTTGTGAAAGGAATATGAAAATAATATGAAAAACTACTCTATTCTAGGCTTATCTGTCTACAATAAACAACATGCCGGTAAAAGTTCACTAAAGGAAGGAAACAAAACTTCTTACTCTTTCCCTCTTCAGTTATCAGTATTATAACTAATCCTTAGTTATGGATGGCCAGCTTTATGACTCACCCATGGACTTTAAATTTTATCAATGCCTCCTGTTATTTAAAAAGCCAGTCATTTCAAGATATATACTAATGAGAACTTTTTTTTTAATCTTTAAAAAATCAATCACATACAGCATTTCCTTCCCTCTCCACTATGCTTCCAGGAAGGTGAGAAGATGGTGTCATTCAATCCATACATAAGAAAATGAAGATCCAGGGAGACTACTTATACCATCCCCCTGCCTCAAAACAGGATGCTAGATCCCACTCCCTCTGTGGTCACTTAGACAGCGGAAGTTTCTACTATTTCCCCAAAGGAAGACATAACTCCAAGGGTAAATCCAAAACCACTTGCAGCAATAGATGGCCATCTAGCAGGGTTTTCAAAGGTTAGTATGTATAAGATCCCCTGGAGGGCTTGTTTCAACACGGGTTGCTGGGTCCCATCCCCAGAATTTCTGACTTGGTAAATTGGGCTGTAGCCAGAGAATTTGCCTTTCTAACATGTCCCCCAGGTAATGCTGATGCCGCTGGTCCCAAGATCATGCACTGAAAATTGCTGCAGTATAGCCTGGTGGGCAACTCCATGGCCTTGTATTAAAAGTTGGAACATGGGCCGAGCGCGGTGGCTCAAACCTGTAATCCCAGCACTTTGGGAAGCCTGAGCCCACAGGTTCAAGAACAGCTTGGGCAGTTTGGCAAGACCTCATCTCTATAATAAATCAAAAAATTAGCCAGGCATGGTATCATGTGCCTGCACTTCCAGCTACTTGGAAGGCTGAGATGGAAGGATTGCTGGAGTTCAGCAGGTCAACGCTAGGGTAGCCGTGAGCTTACCAGTGCACTCCAACCTAGGCGACAGAGTGAGACTCCAACTCAAAAAAAAAAAAAAGTTGGAACACTGAGCCAGTGTCATGGTTGAAATCCCAACTCTGCTTCTTCCAAAATATGTGACCTTAGACAAGTTACCTAATCTCTCTTTTGTCTCCATTTCTTTATTTGTAAAATGAGGGTAATAACAGGGCTATCTCTTAGGGTTGTCATAATGATTTAAAATGTCAGTTTGCATAAGTGGCACAAAACAGTGCTTAGTAAATTAGAAAAACACTCTCAATGTGAACTATTAGTATCAATATAAGTTGAAGAAAAAATGTATTTTAGTACTAGCTTTACCCAGCATAATATATGCTTCATTAGCAGGGCTAAAGAAAAGAATTAACTCATCTTAGTTACTTATCCATTTTATTGTAAATACAGGTATCAATTTTGTTCTTAATTACTACATATGAAATAGTAATACAACAAATGAGAAAGTAACTATAGCTGTTGGGAAAAAAACACTGCCATTATTAAAGAGGAGTTTGATAATCAATCCATCTTATGACATAAAAGGAAGAAGAATTCCCTGACAGAAAAAGGAAGTGAGAACATCAGGACAGAGCATTTTGGAGCAGAAAGTAGATAGAATACAAGTGTAAGAATAGAGGCAAAAGAACCCTAGGCAAGCCAGATCCAAGATGGCCACAATTCTTCTTCTGATGGGAGACCAAGCCGCAAAAGCTCAACATCCTGGAATGAGCTAAGGGGGAACCAGCTAAAAAAAATGTAGAAACAAATATTCAGACAGATGGACCAGAAAAGGCAAATCCAGAGCTCAAAGAGAGGAAGAGGCAGGCAAATTCTGGCATTATCTGAAAGATTCAGAGGCAAGAATTTAAGTCCATTTGAAAGTTTTACACGTGTAATATTTTCCTTCTACCATGAAAACATCACAAATTGAACTCTTGGCCCTCCAATATCTGGCCCCATGTTCTTCCACCTTGATTTCCTCCTTCATCTTAACCACTTTTTGTCCCACTCAAACCCACCACTTAAAATTTTCCCAAAACATTATTAATGTTGCAGCAGTCATGCTTATGCTAACACTAGTCCCTTGACTTAAAACAAGCTCCTCTGCTTACTGAATCCTTTCTACCCTTTAAAGCCAAATCAAAATCCATCTTCTTGGCTCTCCAAAAGAAAAATTAATTTATCCTTACTCCATGCTCATGTTGCTTCTTTTTAGTCATTCTGTTAACAAATATCATCCTGCCTCATGGTATGGTGAATGGGTGTCTGCATCCCAAGTTACTTGAGGCACAAAACCAGCACTCCAAACACAGGGCAAGACCATGGTAGATGCTGCAGGGCTCTCTGAAATCACCATTCTTTTTCAGGTCCAGATTTCCTACTGTAAGCCTGTGGATCTGTCCCAGGGACTTTCTCTTTTGTTAGATTGCCCATGCAGAGGAAAAATAAAAATTGTGGAATAAATGTCCCTGGGTACAGTCCTCAAGTAATTATTGTCATGGATTGGTGGATCAATACTCAAAACTCCCTTGACCTTGGGGAGAGTAACTCTGAGGCACATGTTCTACACAGTTTCTGAGAGGGTCTAGCAAGTTTTGAACCCCAGTTGTCTTGAGTAATAACCTGTTCATTAATGTTCTCTGTGTTGGCTCACTTTCCATCTCATTCTCACTTCCCTACTTCTCTGTTGGTACTTCCTGGAATCACCTCTCAAATAAATATCAGTTCTGGCATCTTTGTCTTAGAGTATGTCTGAAGAAATTCATCTAAGACAATCCTCAATAAATATCAGTATTTTGTTAGATGTTGTTAGATGGCTTAGGTTCATAAAAGAGTTGAGACCAAAAAGAAAGAGAAGAAACTTCGAGAAAGATGGCTAAATGTTAGATACATTTTTGGAGACTAAAATGAGCAAGTGCCTCCAGAGCTTTTCTTAACCTGAAGGATACAGCCTGAAGAGAGGGGTAGTCAAGGCTGAACAAATGGACCAGATGAGACCAAAATTTTATGATGATTATCTTCCCCGGGAAATCCTTTTTAGGTATTCTCAGGAAGTGTCTAGAAATAGGCCTCGCAAAAAATTTCAATTGTAGGGTGACAATGTATTGAATGGGACTTTTCCTCTTGCCTCTGAATTTCAGTGAAAAGCCCAAAGCAGAGAAACTGTATCTATCAGTCAAGATGGACAAGATAAACCTGTAATAGCAAACGCCCTCAAAATCTCAGTGCTTTAAAACAAATATTTGGTTTGTTTGCTTATGTACTACATGTCTAAGGCAAGTTTGTGGAAGGCTCTGCTCCATATTGTCCCTCAGGGACCCAAGCTGACAGAGACACCATCATCTTACAACTCCAATATCTCAAGAGCAAGTCTTCACAGTTTGCCATGAAAGGAAAAGATAGCTGGGGAGTCAAGCACTGGCAATTAAATTCTTCCATCCAGAAGTGAAATATATGTTTACTATTCACATCTCATTGACCAGAACCAGTCACATTGCCATGCCTAACTCAAAGAAGGCAGAGAATTTTAATTATCCATGTGCCTTGCAGTAGAGCTGAGAAGGGGTCCCAGAAGGTCGAGAAAAGAGTGAAGCAGCAGCTTCAGGCATGAAAAGCACAAGAGTACCCCAGTGAAGCTTTCTAAGGAACCCACAAATGAGTCCCATTTTTAAAAAGCCAGCATTTAGACACCAGTCATCACAAAGGAAATGGTAGCCAGCAGGTGTCAACCAAAAGAATTACACTGAGTACTAGCTAAGTCAAAAAAAAAAAAAAAAATCCACGAAGTGGGATGGTAAAAGAATTGACCATTACTCCTTCCCCTTTTCCTGACCCTGAACCATGCATCCTCAGGCCTGAGCTAAGGAAAAGAAAGAGCATATGTATTATATGTATAATGGAATGCAACATTGAAAGTGTTGACTTAGCTTGACTATATTTTATAATACAAAATTGAAGTTGTTCTTATAGCTGAAAGTGAACAAAAAACTGTCATGAAGGGAAGGAGAGGAAGGGAAAGCAACAGAATTTTGAAGTCAATAGTGGAAGAAAGACAATCCAATTTCCTATTTTGCTTCTATCAAGTTAGGTCCATTCAGTAAACCAGCTATATAAACCCAAACAAAATGTTGTACTAATTCTTATCAGCCCATTTTTCTGTTTATGATAGAACAATATGAATACCAATTACTTTTGTCTATCCTGTGTTCTCAGTATCACTTGGTCATTAGAAAGTAGCTTTTTTTTGAAGCTAACTTTTTAGGTATCTATTATGTTTTTACTTACAAATAACAGCAGAGTCAACTAAAGAGTGTTTAAACAAATACAGACTTTCATTATTTTACATAAGTCAAATGGGCCAGCTCTAGGATTGGTTAATTCAAGGCTTAGTGTCATTGCAATCCTTAGAGTCTGAGATTATCTTAGCTTTCCCTTATAGTCACAAAATGGCTGCCGAAGCTCTGCTGACACATTCTCATTTGACAATGTCCAGAGATAGGAAAACAAGCATATCTTTTTCTCTGCTCTCCTTTTAAGATCAAAGAAAACATGTCCAGATGCTCTTCAGCTGACTTCCCTCTGATGCTATTGACAAGAATTGGGTCACATTCCGTTCTTAAACCACTTACTGAAAATAAGAATAAAACTGCCACAATTGGCTTGAATTTAACAAGATTCACCCCTAGAGACCAGAAAGCACTGAGGCTCATAGCTACCTGATACATGAATAAAGTGTGTTCTCTTAAAAGGGAGAGGAAGTGGTAACTGCTGATAGGGAGCCAATACATTATGTAAAAAAAAGGACTATTTGTCCCACCACGTCAAAAGAGTTGCTGACTTGGGTGAGATTTATGGAAGCAGAGCCCGAGACACAATTTATTGCATGAGTGCTCTCTGGAGAAGGGGAGCGAGGCAAACAGGATGAGGCAGGAAAAGGGGATAGCAAGGAGAAGGTGGTCTCAGCTGTATTTCACCTTCAGCCTGATTCCATGGGAAACCCTGGTGTGTCCCTCATACCACAACATTGGGTCCTATATGGAGGCATGGGGCCAACCTTTTGTATCCCATTTTCAGTCACTGTGAATTGCTAGATGGGGCAAGGTGACTCCCTTCAACAGGAGACAATTCTCTGGAGAAAGGAGTAGCCATGAGTTATCAGCAGCCAGCATTTATGACGTCTGGAGATGTGTGCACCAGTCAAGTAAAGGGGATCTGGCTAGGGCACTGCAATACCTACTGTAGATGCTGTTACTGGAAAGAGACCTTAGAACTGAGAAACATAACTGACTTTTATCATGGCACTCTCTCCAAGATGTCTGACACACTGGGACCAGAATTCTGGCTTCTCCTATAGTAGGTCAGAAAGTGTGGTCACCCCAGGTCTCTAACCAAATACCTGTGTTTACTCTGGAAGAGCTCAAACCTACTAGTATGTTCCAAGGCCCGGCACTTATCTCCCGTGGTGCAGGCTGAGTTTCAGGTACTGAAACTTTTACAGGACAAAGAGCCCAAGACAAAAAGCATCCCATATTTATATCTATCCTGCTGCACACCTCTGCCCACCTTTTAGAAGGTACTGCAAGCCACACTATCAGGACAACAAGCTTCTGTAACTGCTGGTTCTGGTTCTCTTTGCGGATCGGAGTGGTCTCATTCTTGAAGTTTCTGGAAAAAGCAACTGAGCATAGAAAGTTGCTTGCTTTCATCTGGTGTTTTCAGTCACTGAAGTGAGGTCAGGATGAATCTCCCAGAGCCTGTAGTCCAGTCTGAGGCCTGCAATGCATCATTCAACCCGCTTTCAACAAATCTCCCTTTGTGAACACTGATAGGAAAAGGTTAAGCAACTCTGCTGCTTTCAAATTTCACTCCAGTGTTCCTGTGGATCAAAGAGAGCCAAGTTATAATAATTCTTCTCTTTCACTAGAAACGGAAAGATTTTAGAGAATACCAAGACAATGAACGAGTCTTTCCAAATAGCCTATTTTTAAAATTATGGGTGGAATTGCAAAGTGCAGCTTAATTTCCTCCTAAAATATAGTTGGATTTTGAAAGTAGAAAGAAAGAAAGCCTGAACAGATCAATTTTGGCAGAAGCTAAAACATTTGAAAACAACTTGAATATTCTGGCTGCCATCTAACAGGAAACGGAAAGAATTCTAAAGCCTACTGACAATTAATATTAGAGAAGTCAGTGCTTCTCATAAGCAAGCACGTGAAGCAAGAATATATATGTATATGCTATATAATATGTTATTTTATATTTAATACCACATATATAATCTTGTATTTTAATTTCATGCACTTATATCTTATCTCCTATATCTATTGTAAACTCCTTTCCAGGAAGGTTTGATTCAGGCACACTCTTGTATTTCCTCCCTCACCCCCATGCCTTGCACACAGAAGGTACTCAATCAGTATGTGTCAAATGTATGAGCAAATAAAATCAGCAGAAATTTGGTTAAACTATTTTATGATCTGCTACCACCATCATTAATAGTACAACTTATCACTTACCAAACTAAAATATATATTTATTGGAACCAGTCTTCTTAACACTTTAGCACCTTATGTATAAATGACTTGCCAAAAACAAGCTAAACTGCGAAGTCTTTAGTAGCAAATTCGTTCCCTAATGCGCTTCAATATCTGCAAACAATTCTAAGGGTAAAGAGAAATTCTTTACGCAAGGATGCCCTCTGCTGGGAAATGCTTCTCCATGAAGCACAGAAGACAAGCTCTTGCTTCAGGGACTCGCCTACCCTTCACACTGCTCACGCAGAGACAAACACCACAGAGCCTGAGCCTGAGACTCTAATATATTGAAAGGCTTGTAAACACTGAGGGGCAACCGTAGAATGCCATCGTTCTCATTTTACATAGGATCATTTCAAACTAAAGAACAGGGAGAATGAAACCTTAAAAGACAAACTTTGAAAAGAAAGGTGTTTGGGTGTCAGCGCTCAGAAATCACTTCATGTGTGCCCAATTTTATCCCATCATCTATCTTCTGAGACTGCCTGAGTTTTGCAGAATTTGTTTAGGATCAGAAGCACTAAGTCTGGTCCCTTGGCTAAATTTCATCTACAAAAATTATATCCTAATATTTTTTCCTTAAGTTTCAACTGAAAGGGAGATTGCTCACTTCCTGGCCCAACCTAATCTTAGTAATGCTAGAAGTCAACTGACTAATCATTGGGTTTTAAAGTCTAGATAGCCCCTTTCTTCCTTGTTCTCCCTCTCTTCCCCACCCTCCTACTCTGACTCCTTGTTTTACTGCTTCATAAATGAATGTTTCTAGGAGGCTTCTCTAGGAAGCTGTTCCTCTTTCACTGTTCTGCAAAACTGCTCAGAAATTCTCTCCTCCTACTAAACCTTGAGATTGTGGCTTATGAGGGTTAAAACCAGCAGCCAATGCACTTAACAGCAGAGTGGGGAGAGCTGGAGCCTGGAAAGTACTGGGGTGGGTCGTAACTTGGACTTGTCAGAGACAGTGGAAATGGACAACTTCTTATTCAGAAACCAGTTCTAAGTTTCTTCAAAACGTTCATGTCTCTCTACCTTTGTAATTTGGATTGGTGCAAATAATTGAAGCACAATCAGCTAGCTATCAGGATGGTGAAACTGACCCAGCTTCCCCCATAGAAGTTACAGCTTTTTGAATAAACATGGAAATTGACCCTCCTGGTCTTAAAGCTTGAAACTTACATTTGTCTTATGCAAGCTCCCTTCTCAGGAAACCAACCCTCAGGCCTTACAGCATCAAGGAGATGAAACTCACCAGACCACAACATACAGACAGTATCATGCCAGAACCCTCCTATTTATCAACTAACTCCTCTTCCTTATCCCTCCCCAATTCCTATTTGCCAACTTCTCTTTCCTACCCCTCCCTAATTCCGTTTTTTTACATTCTTGTCCCACTATATAAACCCTACCTCAGTACAACAGGGAAAAGGATTTAAGACCATGTCTGTTCTCCTTGGCTGGTATCACCTAGATAAGAGCCTTCTTCTCTGGCAATACTCTTTATCTCAGTGATTGGCTTTCTGTGCAGTAAGTAATAGGACTTGAATCAAACCTGGTGTTTCAGTAACAAGGAAAATAGTACTTCAGGACCCTTCTTCTAGGAAAAATTTGGGTCTCTATGCAAGGGCTCAAGTTTGTTCCCTTTCTCCCATCTCTCTCATCTCCTGTCCCTCTGAACCTCCCTCCCAAAGATGCTCTGATTCCAACCCACCCACCCCCTTCAGGCTAGTTCTTTGGGAATGTGAACCCTAGAGTTGCTTGTGAATCTCACAGAGAAGGTGTTTAACCACATGATTTAGCTAAGATGGTTTAGGTTAGTGTTGCACAAAATTGTACAGAGTTTTTCTGGGGATTGGTCAATAGGATTATCTGAGTAGTATATTATCCATCTTCAGAAAAAGCCAGCTGGAAGTCCACCCAATGATCTCACAGGGACATATTTACTACCTTTGTAAATAAGGTGAAGTCTGGCCCTCAGCCTCTTCAGGCTCAATACTGGGTTTTGTAGCACACTGGGAATGGAGCCGCCTGGAAATCACTTAGGGAGCAGCAAAAGTTATGATGTCTGAAGGACATCATCAGAGATTCTGATTAATTGATCTGGGAAGCAACCTTCCATTGGGATTTTTAGGTGACTGTAATGGGTAGCCAAGGGTGAGGACCACTATCCCAGAGATTGACTCACATTAATCAAATTCAAGGATCTTCTCCATTGACAATGAGAAATCATTGTCATGGGAACAGAAAGATATGAGTTTGTAGGATCATTGCATTCTTTACCTGTCTGGATATATGCAGGAAGCTAATTCATAATCAAAAGATTGTTTACTGAGGGTAAAATCAGAACAAGGAGAGTTAGAGGAGTCAGATGGACTTAGAGTCTGCTGTATCCTCACTGGAGGAAGGGTCTTACAAACAGAACCAGAATACTTTTAGTCAGTGAGCTAAAGCTGTGGTTTTCACACTTTGATGGGCATCAGAATCATCTGGAGAGCTGACAAAGCTTACAGAGTCCCCAGGTAGGTCGATTTTTTTTAAAAGATAGTGGGAACACCAGCTGAGTGATAGTTCTAGAAAGCAATGTTGGAACACAAAATAAAACACTCCAGGAGGGACATAGCCAAAGGAAAAAAAGATGACGCTGAGCAGTGACCTAATATTTTTTTTCTTTCAAAGTTTCTGCAAATGTTGGGTCAGAATTGGGTGAGGAAATAATTTTTTTAAATAAATCAAAAGGAGATATACTCTTCTGATGGGAGTTTGGGATACATTAGTAACTGATATATAGAATAGTAAGGGAAGAGACAGAGAGAGGAAAATAAAAAATGATTGATGGCCAGGAAAAAAAAGTAATTTAAGAAAGAAAATATAATGCAAGTATATTCTGTATGGCTTGATGTATTAGCATGCTAGCACTGTCATAACAAAGTAACACAGAGTGGCTTAAACAACAGAAATGTATTGTCTCACACCCCTGGAGGTTAAAAGCCTAAGGTCAAGGAGTCAGTAGAGTTGGTTCCTTCTGAAGGCTGTAAGGGAGAATCTGTTCTTTTTTACTGTTCCAGCTTCTAGTGGTTTGCTGACAGACTTTAACGTTCCTTGGTTTATGGTAGCATCATCTCAGTCTCTGCCGTGATCTTCACACAGCATTCTCCCTATGTGTGTCTATCTCTAAATTTCCCCTTTTCATAAAAACACTGGTCATATTAGATTAGGGTCCACCCTAATGACCTCTGGTGATTTTAACTTTATCACCTCTAAGACCCTATCTCCAAAAAAAGGTTGCATTCTGAGTCCTGAGGGTTAGGACTGCAATATATGAATTTTGGAAGGGACACAATTAAACCGATAACACTTGGGTATCAATAACATAAATACTGTTAAGTTAACCAAAAAATTATGTTATATTTATTTGAGAAGATAAGAGAGTAAAATGTGTGTTTGTATGCATGTACATGTGTGTAAAAGAGCATTTTTTGGTTAACTTAACAGTATTTATGTTATTGATACCCAAGTGTTATCGGTTTAATTGTGTCGGTGGCTCAGCCTGTAATCCCGCACTTTGGGAGGCTGAAGTGAGTGAATTGCCTGAGCCCGCAGGTTCAAGACCTGCCTGGGCAACTTGGCGAACCCTCATCTCTACAATAAATCAAAAAAATTAGCCGGACATGGTAGCACACACCTGTAGTTCCAGCCACTTGGAAGGCTGAGGTGGAAGGATCACCAGAGCCCAGCAGGTTGAAGCTGCGGTGGCCAGGAGCAGCCACTGCACTCCAGTCAGGGCGATGGCGTGAGACTCGGACTCAAAAAAAAAAAAGAGCGTGTGAGAGAATTTGACAGCTTAAGTCATCAAATTCTAGAGTAGAAAATGAGTAGATAATATCTAAACGTGAAAAAAAATAAGTCAAGACAGAGGTACATATACATGATATTTAGAAATGTGGAGTAAATACCTTAATCTCTATTAATCCTACAAAATGCCTGTTCTGTAATAAGTCCTTTTTCTTGCTTGAAATAGGCAGAATGAATTCTGTTGTTAGCAACTACAGTATACTGATTGCACGGGTGGCCCCAATCAATGACACCCTTATATCCACACTCTTTGCAATATGACTTTGAAAGTCTTCCTACTAAGAGGGGGATTCTGTTTCTCCTTTCCTTGTGACTTTCTTTGACCAGTAGAATTGGTGAAAGTGATAATGTACTAGCCCCAAATCTAGGCCTCCAGAGACCTTCCACACTTCTACTCTCATTCTTGGATCTCTGCTTCTACTGTGAGAACTAACCAAAGTTATCCTGCTTGGGGATGAGAGGCCATAGGCAAGATTGCCTGTTGGCTCAAGCAAGAAAAACCTTTATCAGCTTACAATTGGCTGACCCCAAACATGTAGAGGAAGTCAAGCCAAAATCAGAAGAGGTGCCCATTAGAGACATAGCTAACTTCAGAGACATAACTAACTTCAGATGGGGGTGATCCCAGCCAAAACTAGAATAGTTTCCCATAGACTTTTGAGCAGTAATAAATGGTTGTCATGCAAAGTCGCTGAGTTTTAGAGCGATTTCTTACACAGAAGCTAAGCTAATGAACTCAGTGACCGAAAACCCTGTATAATGCAATGGTTCTTCACCTCTTCATCATTCTTGATAGGTTGTTGAAGCTTAAAGAAGCAAGAGTTACACATATAACATCTGCTACCCTATAAGAGAGACCAAACACAGAAATAAGTGTGGTAGGAAAAATTATTTAGATATTTTGTTTTGTTTATAGAAAAATCAGATAAGATATATTTCCTGACCTCAACTCAGAAGATGTCTTTATAGGACATGTCCCTGTTTAACCTCTGGTTTTAAAAGCCTGAGTTCACTGAAGAGATGGAGATGGAGGGGGGACAAGTGTCTCTCGTACAGTGAGGCAAAAGCAGAGAGAACAGAAGGAGTAAGGTTGTTCAAGTCCAGGAATGAGAAAGCCATTGGTGTTCCTTTTGTCATACCTCAGACTGGAGACAGGATCTCAGGAGAAATGACTACTTAGTGCCCCCAAGACAACAGGACCATAGAATCAGGGCTCTGCAAAGATTCTCATTCCCAAAGAAAGCATGTCCACTCTTAAGAGATCATGTGCACTTAAATTATGAGCTAGTCAATGGTCACCACAGGAGTCCCTGAAAATTTCTGCTCTGTGTAAAGTCGCCAGAACCTATACCTGACTTGGGATGGGGATGGGGAGAACTACTATAACAATTGAGATTTAACTTCCCAGCAACTTAGAAGAATGGAGACACAGGTATATATTTAAATTGATTATTAAAAAATAACATGACATGCATGTCCTACACACCTGAGTTTGTATAGTAAAATTCAGGCCCATTGCAGAGATTAGTTTTCACTAGGATTTTCCAAGAAATTCAAACTTAGTGAAGCAAATGAACGGGCCTTTGAAAATAAGTAGTGACAACCACTTTTTCAGTATCCCAAATCCCACACCAGAACCACATACAATAACGCTGATACTTTCAAAGAATTAGAAAACTACTTCTTAAAACACATTGTAGTATTTTTATACCCCAGTTCAATGTATTGGCTGCTTCCCTCACAGTCAATCAAAATACAAGAGACAGAGAGCTGGGAAAAGATGGATTTGTATTACAAAACTGAGGAATCAGGGAACAGGTTCATGTATTCACTGGGACGCTGTTCGTTTAGTCAAAGTTTTTACACAGTAATTATAGCCAAAGCAGACAGTGTTTTATCCATCTCAGCTATTGATTAATAATGACTACTTGTCTTGTAACCACTACTCAGCTTTCTTTATGTAATCTCTGTTTAGACCCCCAAGCAGTTGCTGACATAAACCAGTGTTCAGGTTGCATCAGTTCTGCCATTCTTTGAAGTTACAATTACTCTGAACAAATTGCGACTGCATACTTTCTAATCAGCTACAATCTGTTGCTTATTCCAGGAGCTCTGATTCACAAGACTCAGCTAATAATTAACATTATATGTAAATTTCACACAAAGACATGAAAGAAAGTGGTGGTTATCTAAAGGTTAAGGGAACAGATACATTCCTGAGTTTTAGGGAGTTTCAGTAGGGTCTATTTCTTACCTAGGTTTGGCAGAGACATCTCCAGGGACATGCAGTTTCTTGCGTCTCCTAGTTATTATCAGGCAGCTCAGTGCAGGTGGTGGTGTTACCTCCAGTACCGACAAAAGGTACTAGATAAGATTGGTATTTTAACCACTTGGGTAGGGTCATACTAGGAAGGAAAGGAAGGATTGCATTTCAAGGGCAGTGAAGAAGAAAAAGGAGAAATGTGCATTTTAAATTCAAGCAGATCTCAAATTCAACTTGAGATGTTATTTCTTTTCTTTTTCTCTTTTTTTTTGAGTTAAAATCTCACTCTGTTGTCCAGGCTGGAGTGCAGTGGCATGCTCACGGCCACCGCAGCCTCGACCTACTGGGCTCAGATGATCCTTCCGCCTCAGCCTTCCAAGTAGCTGGAACCACACGCTTGTGCTACCATGCCCAGCTAATTTTTTGATTTACTGTAGAGATGAAGTCTCACCAATTTTTTCTGATTTATTGTAGAGATTAAGTCTCACCAAGTTGCTTAGGCTGGTCTCGAAACCGTGGGCTCAGGCAATCCTCTCACCTCGGCCTCCCAAAGTGCTGGGATTATAGGCATGAGCCACCATGTCTGGCCGAGATGTGTATTTTTTTTTTTTTTTTTAAATAAATGGATTGTATCCCGACAGTTTTCCAACTACTGCCCTACAAGGCAGGCAAATTTCCTTATTACAAAGTTAAGGTTAAATTGCTAGCTCACTGTATCGGTGTTTAAATTCTTTTTTTTAAAATCAATATTTTTTATTATGATATTGTGGGGTACAGTTAAGGGTTAGGTATACTAATATGCTCCGTTCAGGCACCCTTGTTGATAAGAGGTGTCTCCCCGTCCCCAGACAGATATTTATTTCCGTTAATCCCATCTCCCTTCCCCTTCCCCTCCCCCTCCATAGTTTCCCACCACTGTCAGTCATTTTCTTATAGTATTACATTGGATGTTCAAGGTCCACTATATGAGTGAGAACATGTGGTACTCAGATCTTTGTTTCTGGGAGAGGTCACTCAGTCTTATAGACTTTAGTTCCATCCAGGTTACTGCGAAATTCATGATTTTTTTCTTTTTTATGGCTGCGTAGTATTCCGTCGTGTATATGTACCATGTTTTTTTAATCCAGTCCTCTTTTGATGGGCAGCATGGTTGCTTCCAGATCCTTGCTACTGTGAACAATGCTGCGATAAACATACATGTGCAGGTATCTTTTCTATAGAGAGATTTGAGTTCTTCAGGGTATATTCCCAGTAGGGGGATTGCAGGGTCATATGGGAGGTCAATATTTAGAGCTTTTAGGAATCGCCATACTGTTTTCCACAGAGGTTGCACTAGTTTGCACTCCCACCAACAGTGTAGAAGTGTTCCCTTTTCGCCACACCCTCTCCAGCAACTGTTATTTTTTGAGTTATTGATAATGGCCATTCTGACTGGAGTTAGGTGGTATTTCAGCGTGGTTTTGATTTGCATCTCCTTGATGATTAATGAGGTTGAACATTTCTTCATGTGTCTGTTGGCTGCTCGGATGTCTTCCTTTGAGAAGTGTCTGTTCATATCTTTTGCCCATTTTATAATGGGGTTGTTTGTTTTTTTCTTTTCAGCACGTTTGAGTTCCTTGTAGATCCAAGATGTTAAGCCTTTGTCAGACCTGGAGTTGGCAAATACTTTTTCCCAGTCTGTAGGCTGTCTCCCTGCTCTCTTGATGGTTTCTTTGGCTTTGCAGAAACTTGTCAGTTTAATGAGGTCCCACTTGTCTATCTTATCTCTTATGGCCTGTGGGTTTCGGATTTTGTTCAGGAATTGGATGCCAGTTCCAATTTCCATGAGGGTATGTCCTTCATTTTCTAAGGTTCTTATGGTTTGAGGTTTTACATTTAGGTCTCTGATTCATTTAGAGTTAATTTTTGTGTATGGGGATAGATAGGGGTCCTGTTTCAATCTTCTGCATATGGTCAGCCAGTTTTCCCAGCACCATTTACTGAATAGGTTCTCCTCTCCCCAGTGGTAGGTGGTGGAGGCTTTGTCGAAGATGAGTTGGTTGAGAAATTGAGGTTTTGCTTCTGGAATCTCATTCTATTCCATTGGTCTATATACCTGTTCCTGTACCAATACCAAGCTGTTTTGATTATTGTAGCTTTATAGTAAACTTTGAAGTCTGGTAATGTGATACCACCTGCTTTGATTTTTTTTGCTGAGGATCGTTCTGGCTATTCTTGGTCGTTTGTTTTTCCATATGAATTCCTGTGTTGTTTTTTCTAGGTCTGAGAAGAATGTTGCTGGTAATTTGATGGGTATTGCATTAAATCTGTAGATTGCCTTAGGTAAGATGGACGTCTTCACAATGTTGATTCTTCCAATCCATGAGCATGGGATATTTTTCCACTTGTTTGTGTCATTTTTGATTTCTTTGAGCAGTGCTTTGTAGTTTTCATTATAAAGGTCTTTCACGTTTCTGGTTAGGAAGATGCCAAGGTATTTCATTTTTTTTGTGGCTGTTGTGAATGGAATTGTGCTTTTATTTGGGTTTCTGTTTGTTTATTATTCATGATGTGCAAAGGAGATTTCTTGTAGGATTCTTATAGTTTGAGGTTTTACATTTAGGTGTTTAGTTCATTTAGAGTATTTCTAAGCGACTATTTCTAACATAAGGAATATGGTCTTCTTTCAGTCTGTTGCATTATCTTTATTGAAAATGGACAACATTTGATTTAACAGAAACGGGAAATACCATTTCTATTATGTGTCTGTTAATCATAGATAATAGTGTGTCAGTTATCAAGTTAAGGCCTCTCTGCTCCAAATTCATCCTTCATCATCTGCTCTGCAAAACTGGAGATGGACCCTGAAAATATTTCTCCTTTGCTAGCTGGCATGATATTAAGTTTTGCCAGTAGATGGCAGGGGGCTGAGGCACAGCAAGAAGAAGGGTTTATCTCTTCCAGGTCCAGTGTGCTCCACCCACTCAGCTCCTGCAACATAAGTTTGCTCCAGTGTTTGGCTTCTGAAGTGAATTATTTCTTCAATATGCAGTAAACCAGTGACCAGCAGCTTCCTCGACATTGCCAAGGAAACTTCTCATGGATAAGCAGTATCTCAGAGGGTAGCTTTCTGGTAAGTTCTACTAGCAGAGCACCTCAGTCAATTTACCGACCATCCAGAAAGCCACAGCATTGTCTTCCCAATAAAGTCAAATCCTCCCTAGGGTAAGTTCTTGGGAGCACTGTATCTGCCCTAGGAGTAGCAGCTACTCCTCGTATCTGCCATTCTTGCATTCTGCAGAGTTCTCTTTATGTATTATACTCAACAATTCCTCTTTCTTCAATCTCCTTTTGTAGTTAATAATTTTCCATCTTAAACTTTCCAGGTTCAAATTACTATGTGCTTTCCGTTTTGACCCTGGTTGATACAGTAGTTTGAATTTTTTTTTCAAATACTCACTAGTAAAGATTGAACAGAAAAGACTTCAATTTTTTGTAGAGAGTGAGAGAAAAAATTATTTTTAAAATTTATCTTATTATGGAGATGTGGGGGACTAGTACAGATTAACTACCCAAGTAGGCTTCAAGCAGGTGAAGTTTGGGCCTCCAGCTGGCCCTCACTCGTCCTCATAATGGACCGAGTACCCTTTGTTTTGTGACAGGCTACCCCTCCTCCCTCCCTCCCTCGCTTGGCAGTGCCCCATGACAGCTGATCCCTCCCTTGTGCTCATGTGTCTATTGTTCAGGGCACACTTATGAGTGAGAACATGCGGTATTAAACTCTTCATTGCTGTGATAGGATGATGGTCTCTAACTCCATCCAAGTTGCTGCAAAGGCCATGATTTTGTTCTTCTTTATGGCTGTGTAATACTCCCTTGTGCATACGTACCACATTTCTTTATCCAGTCCACTTTCGATGGGCAGTAGGGTTGGTTTCATGTTTTTGCTATTGTGAATAGTGTGGCAATGAGCATGTGTGTGCAGGTGTCTTTTTGGTAGAATGACTTATGTTCCTCCAAGTATTTGGAATATAATTGAGTATATGCTGGATCGTATGGAAGATCAATTTCTAGTTCTTTTAGGAATCATCACATTGCTTTCCATAGAGGCTAAACTGGTTTGCACTCCCACTAAAGTAAACTAGTAAAGATTGAACAGAAAAGACTTCAATTTTTTGTAGAGAGTGAGAGAAAAAATTATTTTTTTCTTTCTAGTGTAGAAACATTCCCTTTTCTCCACACCCATGCCAGCATCTGTTTTTGTGTTGTTGTATTTCATTTGTTTGTTTGTTTGTTGATTTATTAATTATGGCCATCCTTACTGGAGTTAGGTGGTATCTCATTGCAGTTTTGATTTGCATTTCTCTTATGATTATTGAGGCCGAAAATTTTTTTCACATGTCTGCTGACTGCTTGTTTGTCTTCTTTTGATAAATGTCTGTTCATGTCCTTTACCCACTTTTTAATGGGGTTTTTGGGATTTTCCCCTTTCACTTCATTTGAGTTCCTTGTAGATCCTGGATGTTAGGCCTTTGTCAGATACATAATTTGCAAATATTTTTCCCATTCTGTGTACTATCTCCCCACTCTCTTGATGGTTTCTTTTGCTGTGCAAAAGGTTTTCATTTTAATGAGGTCCCACTCCTCTATCTTAGTTTTTAATGGCTTTGCTTTTGGAGACTTGGTCAATAACTTATTGCCTATTCTGATGTGCATAAGGGTGATGTGCAAAGGAGATTTCTTCTAGGATTCTTATAGTTTGAGGTTTTACGTTTAGGTGTTTAGTTCATTTAGCGTTTATTTTTGTATATGGTGATAGGAGGGGGGTCCAGTTTCATTCTTCTGCATGTGGTCAGTCAGTTTTCCCAAGTCTTGCCCTGTCTCCCAGGTTGGAATGCAGTGGCACAAGCATGACTCATGGCAACCTTGAACTCCTGGACTCTAGCAATCCTCCCACCTCAGCCTCCTGAGTAGCTGGGATTGTAGCCATGCATCACCATGCCCAGCTAGGAAAGACTTTAATTTCAAGCATCTCTGTAAAGAAGCAGTCCTACAAGTCCACCTCTTGGTACACACCCACATAAATGGGTACATATGTTCACTAAGACTTATATAAGCTTGTTCATTTCAGCACTGTTTTTGGTAGCCCCAAACTGGAAATTATAGTAACAGTAAAAATGGACAAATAAATTGTTGCTTAGTCACATGATGGAATATTGTATAGCAACAATAATAGATGAAAATGAGTTAATCTCAAACATAATGTTGAGAAAAAGAAGCCAGCACTAAAGAGTACATCTTGTTTGATTTCAATACATATTTTTTGATGGCATGATTTGTTCAAGAAGAGGCAAAATTCATCTATGGTGTTAAAAGCCCAGTTCGCCTTGGAGAAATGGAAAATGACTAGAAGTGAACATGAGGGGCCTTCTGGTAATGTTCTATTTCATAATCTGGGTGCTGGCTTCATGGACATGCTCGGTTTTTGAAATTCCTTGAGCTGCTTATCTATGACATGCACTTCTTTTATATCCATAATACCAGCAAAAAGTTAAATAAGTACATAGATAGATATGCATACATACTTTATGGCCCAAAATTTTATTTCTCCAAGGTTTTTTTTCCCCCCTAGAGAAGTGCTCACCGATATGTTCAGTGGGTGGCCCAGTTCAGGTCCTCGGACAAGCAGGTGCCAAGATAAGATTATCACCAAGGCATGCAAGTGATGTATTAGGGAAAACATCTAGAAAGAATAAGGGAAAGGGAGCAGAAGAAGGCAGGAAGCCCCTTCAGACGATGACAAAGAGCTGAAATCCATGAAAGGAACAGGGGAAGGAAAGATTAAGTAAGAAAAGCTTCAGAGCAGAAAGCAGTTCTGAGAAAATTTAGGCCAGACCAATGGGGAGTCACCCGGCCAGAGTTGCCCTGAAATCACTCATTAGGCAGGACTGGCCCAGTTACAGTGCCCCTGTCGTTCTCAGACACTGGCTGGGAGCAACCTGGTAAAAGTGTTTCTGGCTGTGATGGACCCAGAAGTGTGGTAGCTACAACTGTGAATAGCTCTGCTCCTGCAGCAGGATCTCTCCGAGGGAGATGGCCACCCCTGGAGGCAGCACAAAGAATGTTCTTTGCAACACTGTTTGTACCAGCAAAGAAATAAATGCCAATGGTCTGGTGATAATAAGGTAAGAAAATAACTACATATTCACACTGTAAAATATTAAACAGGCTTGGCTCAGTGGCTCGTGCCTGTAATTCCAGCACTTTGGGAGGCAGAGAAGAGAGACTTGATTGAATCCAGGAGTTCAAGAATAGCCTAGGCAATATAGCGAGATCTCATCTCTACAAAAAAATCAACAGGCATAGTGGCACACTTCTGCAATCCCAGAACTTTGGGAGGCAGAGGTGGAAGAATCAATTGAGCCTAGGAGTTCAAGACCAGCTTGGGCAACAAAACATCAAAAATTAACCGGGCATGGTGGTTCATACCCTGTAATCCCAGCACTTTGGGAAGCCAAGGCACGAGGATTGCTTGAACCCAGGAATTGGAGACCAACCTGGGCAACATAGTGAGATCTTGCCTCTACAAAAAAAATTTTTTTTAGTTAGCCAGCTGTGGTGGCACATGCCTGTAGTTCCAGCTAGTAGGGAGGCTGAGGCAGAAGGATCATCTGAGACCAGGAGGTCGAAGCTGTGGAGAGCCGTTACCATGCCACTGCACTCCAGCCTGGAAGACAGAGCAAGACCCCAAATCAAAAAAAAAAAATTAAACAGCAGTAAAAAGCAACAAGCTAGAGTTAAATATTCTAACATGAACAGATATTCACAGACACAGAATGAAAACAAAACATTACAGAATTCTTTTTCTTCTGTGACCACAAAAGAACCTGATTTAATCATAAAAAGCATTATTCCTTGAATTCTGCCTAATAAAGTTTCCATCATAATTTTTTTCTGCTCTTTAGTTGTATTATAAAATATTTAAATTTTAGGCAAGTATACACAGAAGTCATTATGATTTAGCTGCCTTTGGTTAAACCCATGAATTGATGTGCTAATTTGTGTGTCATCATTACCTTCCCATCGTTCCTTTCTCAGCCACTGTTTGACTCAGTTCTTTGAAAATACATTTCAATAGAAGTTTGTATCTTTCAAGAAAAAAAAAGTCAGCCATTCATGTCAATGACTCCTCACAATTTTGTTCTTTGTCTGTGGCCTGGCTTCCACTTCTAAAATCCTATTCTTTCTCTTTGTTCATTTGTTCTTAGGAAAAATCTATGCTTATTATTTGGGGGTCTTTGAACCCAAATATTGTATTTTGTCTGCAAAAATTATGCTACATATTGGTAGGCTCACTCTGATTGTTTTCCAATAACTCGGAAGAATTTTATCTGGGCAGCCCTCTTCCTGCGTCTGATAGCCTCTGCCACACCTTCCCTCTCTGTAACCATGGCCAGTTTTACATATCTCCCAGGTGGCTTCCTGATGTAAGTGGCCAAGAACTAGAGTAATTTTGCCTTAGAATGAATCGTGGGTAATAATAACACAAGCCCTGACGTCAGACTCCCAGGGCTTTCACATCTTGGCTCTGCTGCTTACTAGCTGAATGGCTTCAGCCAAGTTCACTAGCCAATCCTCACCTGAAAATAGAACCAGTAATAGCAATTATCTCCAAGGAGTACTGCAGATTAAATGAGAAAAATATACATAAAGTGTATAGCACTCAACTGATTAACTAGCCTCAGTACTAGACCCTTAAACACCTATATTTTCAGAGGTGAGACCCTGGAGGGAAAGAAGAAAGTGTTTTGCATTTCTTTAAAGCAAAAAGTTTATGATCGGTCTCTTTACTTAGCAATAGGCACTGGGAACAGTTCCAGACACCTGCAAAGTGACCAAATTCTAGTTGTTAGATTTGTGGAGACCTGGACGAAGTTAAGAGAACCATGACTCAGCAGAGTGGCTCTCCCTCTGCCAAGTCAGAATGTCACCATTACCAAACCCCAGCAGGAAACAGAATCCAGGGTGCCTCAAGTTCAATGAATTCCAAGTAATTAGAATCGAGAGCAAAGGATTGGGATTTTAACACAACATGTTTATAATGTTTGTCACTGAAATAGGTCAGCTGCTTACGGGGACCATAAATAGTTCTGTCATCTCCCAATTTCCAGCTCTCACATTTTAAAAAGTTTCTTTTTGAGATCAAAACAATAAAAACAGAGAAATCAGAAGATGATATATGACAAGATGTTAAGCAACTATAAATGACCTTTTACTACATGCACTCACTTACTCATGGCTCTCAGATGGTCAGGCTTTCAAGTTGGAATTACAAATAATTCCTTCTGTCAGTGAGTCACAAACAATCCACTTATCAAAATTTGTCAAATAAATGTGTCACTCAATAAGGGTTACAAAGCATTTGTAAATGTGGCAAACTTCCCAACGTAACTAGCCCCCCAGTGCCCTTGACTGTCTCTTCGGAGAAGAAAAAGCAAACGACTGAATAGTTGTCAGAGACTCAGAGAAGCCAAGGACTGACGAGGCAGCCAAGGGGTCGACAGAAGCCAGGGAGGCCAGCTGCAGGCTGCAGGCTCAGCACTTGGCCAGCACACATAGAGGCTGTTCATTCTCAGGACCCACCTGTCGGCCTGGCTGTGCAGGTGTTAGCTGAGCAGTGGCTTTGCCTCTCTGGCTCTTTCATTATTCCTAAAGAGAAAAGACTGCAGAAGAGAGACCAGAACATCTATCTAGAGTCATGGACCTTCTGAACTTTTAACCCAGAAGAAATCTTAAAGATCATCTCCCCCATCTCCCCTATATCCCTTCATTAACTCAGAAGAAAACACTACTTAGTAAGATCAAAGGATTTGCTTGAGATTGGCAAAGGCAGAACCCAGAACAGATCCTGGACCTCCCAACCCTGCCATTTATTGAGCCCTGTAGGATACAGTAAAGCAAGAGAAGAGACAGAACCTGTCTTCAAAGATAGCCTCATAGGGCTCTCTGTGAATGACCTGGCATATAATGTATGCTCAACAAATGGTTGCCCACCCTCCCCCCAGGTTAAAAAAAAGTAAATTAAAGCTGATGAAGTATCATTTTAGGGATTGCAATATCAATTAAATTTGAAATAGATTGTTAGCCCACATTTTTAACCAAAAAAAAAGCATGGAATTGAAATAAACTATCAAATCTTTAGATCCATTTATAAATTTTTTTTTCATAATTTCAAGGACTGTCAAAAGAGAACATTTCTAACTTTGATCTGCCAAAACAAATTAACATGACCAGTTGGATCAAACACTTCAGCTTGCCATTTGAAATGGTCTTCCAGAAAGTTCTTGCCCAAAACATTTTTTTAAATTCTTTTTCCAGGTCCCTCAAGTATGTTTTACCTTTCGCTTCCTGTTAAGTTTTCATAAGATCATGTGTTGCTTTCATTTTACTTTCTCACTCCCTCACCTAGCAGGAGGATTTATAGTGTGTCAATTAAAAGCATGGAATTAAGAAGTAAATGCTCTTTAGTTCCAGTTGGGGGATGTGAGTGAGTTGTTTAAAGTATTAGTTTATTCACCTCTAATATGGTGATAGTGATAGAGTGTATCCATAGGCTCTATTAAATTATGTGAGGATTAAATTAAAATCATGCCATCAAAGTATTCAAGAGTTTATTATGTATGTGTCAGGCACTGTCCTAGGCTCTAAAGATGCTGTCATAATGAAGGATCCAGAACTTCATGGGAAATGATTGTAAGGCAGAGGCAAACCCTGAACAAATAACCACATAAAGAAATACACAGGCTAGGCACCATGGCTCATGCCTGTAATCCCAGCACTTTGGGAGGCCGAGGTGTGAGGATTGCCTGAGACCAGAAGTTCAAGATCAGCCTGGGCAACTTGGTGAACCCTCATCTCTACGATAAATCAAAAAATTAGTCGGGCATGGGGGTGCATACCTATAGTTCCAGTTACTTGGAAGGTTTGAGGTGGAAGTATCACTTGAGCCCAGCAGGTCAAGGCTACAAATGGGAATAGGTGAGCCTGGGCAAGAGAGTGAGCCTCCGACTCAAAAAAAAAAAAAATGCATAAATGCAACTCATCTCCATTAATGGCAAAGAGACCAAAGAGAAGGAAGATGACAATGGAAATATTCAGAAAATGCATAGTAAGCAGAGGGAGTGAATCACACTTCTTCCCATGTGATACTCTCTCTGGGACAGGCGGGAAGTTGTGAGACCAAAAGTGGAGAAAGAGGCCACATCTATTTCCAAATCACATAAAGGAGTGATCTCATGTTCCCACCTTGATGCAGGGGGAGTCTACTGTTCACCTGAATGATGTCAATGAGATCGTCATAACCGTCCTTTTTCGGCCTAGAGGTGCCTTAAGTGGGATAATGACACAAATCTACAGAATGACAGAGGCAGGGTCATTGAAGCACCTATGGACCTTGAAGGCCATGGCTGTGGAGAAGGTGGTCCAAGAAGGGTTGTGAGAAACATTGTAAGGCTTCAAGGAGCAGCCTCACCAGGAGGGAACTGCAGAAAAAGAAATAAATTAGCGGGTTTTTGCTTGTTTTGTTGTTGTTATTACAAATTTCTGGACTATTCTACTTTGTTTTTAAGCACTACTAAATTAAACTTTTAAAAATAAAACATACCCAAATGAAAGAGAACTTTTGTTCAATGGCCAGAGGAGAGAGGGGGTACTTCTTTTGAGCAAAATATCTTTCCATGCCTCTTCCTCCTTCTAGTTTCTCTACTTCAGGACCAGGAAATGGGTCCATCCCTTGGATGGCCCCGTTCAAGAGAATCCCCTGGCAACCAACTTTCGGGAGCTGACTTTGGAGGTCAACCAGTCCTCCGCAGCAGCTCTCCAAAGCCCACAGGTCTGAAGCGAGGAAAGGTCGGGCAAAGAGGAGTGACTTGTGACCTTGCCTTACTTTGGCATCACTCCGGGTCCAGGGACTGTCCAGCAGAAGCAAATTCCACAAGCCCAGATTCCAGAAAGAGTGTGTTTTCCCAATGGTTCCTGTCAATTCCCCTTTAAACTGACAGAATGCATGTTTCTGATGGCCAGAGGCCAGTCAATGCTGGACAGGATGTGTGTGTGTGAGTGTGTGTGTGTGTGTGTGTGTGTGTGTGTGTGTGTGTGTGTGTGTATGAGAGAGAGAGAGAGAACAGTCTGAAAGAACCTAGGTACCAAGCTACTGTTTTTGTAAATGTGGGGCTGACTACTGATAAGGGGGCGAGTTCGAAAAGACAGGAAGGATGTCAGAGAAAGTAAATGCCATAGAAAGTTGAAGTCTCCTTTCTGCCATGCCAGAGGCATTGGTTCCAGGTTGTCTTAACACTGACAGAAAGATTAACACTGACAGAAAGATTTTGTAACACTTCACTGTCACATCTGTTCTCTCACAACACTCCAGGTCAGATGCAATAGCCCTCATTTAACAAATAAGAAAAGGGGTGTCCCCTGAAGCAGTGAAAACTTCCTCAAGCAGACCCAAGTCCTCTGACATCATGCCTGTGCAATTAGACCACCCTCCTCCTAGGACCTAAATATCTCACCTGATAGTCTTTCACAAACCTGAATGTGGCTCCAATCTCAGCCCTGACATGTAAAAAGCTTGGAATACATCACTTCTGCCCTTATAAGACAAGCTAGACAAACTGAAAATCAGCACTCTTCTTGGACCCATCAGAAAACTGAGGTCTCAGAGCAAACCATCCCTTTGAAATACGAAGAGACAGAGGCACTCAGAGAAATGTAGCAACTGAGATCTGTTTATCTGAAGCAGAAGACACAGAAGGCAGAAACTGGTAGGAACATTTAAATGGCTATTTTGATGAAATGCTAGAGACAGTATGAACTAGCATGAGAGTGAGATACTTCTGGAACTGCAGTCATGAGGGTCCCCACACTTTCATGAGCTTTCCCTCTGGAAACACCACCAGGTTCTCATATTAAGTATCTGAAAAAGATCTCTTTGTGGCCCAGGGAGGGGAAAGTAATGACAGTGAGACACAGAGAATTCTCCATAGCAAAGGCCTACTTTCAGGGAAAAGGATCTTTGCCAGAGCCTCATTCCAGCTGAGAGAAGGGGATTCCTCCCACTATAACCCCTTCTAGCGCCTGTCTCATCTAAGAAGAGGAAAACATCACCTAAGGAGAACTGGGTTTCAAGAAAATAGGTAGGGAGTGCTCCCGGCATGGAAGCTGGCAGTGGATGGGGTAGGCAGGAGAACTATACCCCTGAAGGAAAGACAGAAACATTTGCAAAGGTCACAGTCCCAATACACAGACCCCCTAAAAGACAGAGATGTAATCACAAGATTACAGAAAACCTGTCTCCAGTCTAAAAACAATGGATTACAGAGGGAAAAGTTTCAAGGCACAGACCCTTTCTGGGTATGTTTCTCTGTTGAGAAATCCAAAGATAAGAGACAAAAGCCAAGAGAGGAGACGAAAACAGATACTGGAAGAATCTGAAGTCCCTGGTACCGACAGCTACAACAAACATTAAACACAACCCAACTCTTAGCCAGGTTAACATGAAACCTTACACTAAAGACTATTTACTTAAGCTCCTGTTACCTAATACATGTCCAGCTTTCAACAAAAAAATTACAATGTATATAAAAAGCAAAAAACAAACACGAAAAAAGCACAGAAAAAGAAACAAAGCCATCACAAGAACAGCACTCAGATGAAACACAGATGTTGGAACTGATAGATAGGGAATTTTAAATATGATTAGCATGTTAAGGGCTCTAATAGAAAAAGCTAAAAACATGAAAGATGGATAACATAAGCAGAGAGATGGAAGCTTGTAAAAAAAAAAACTCAAAAGGAAATACTAAAAATCAAAACACGGTAATAGAAATGAAGAATGCCTTTGAGTGCCACAAGTAGACTTAACAGGGTCAAAGAAAAACATTAGTGAACTTCAATGAAATATTACATAACCATAAAGAAGGACAAAATCATGACCTTTGCAGCAGCTTGGATGCAGCTGGAGACCATCATACTAAGTGAAATTTCACAGAGATAAAGAACCAAATACCACCTGTTCTCACTCATAAGCGGGTCCTGATCACTGGTTACACTAGCATAAGGGAGGGATCAGCAAACACTGGAGACAGCTAGGGGAAGGAAGAAGAGAGGAGGGAGGGCTACGTGGCAACACACTAGGTACGTAGTCTACTATCAGGAGGAGACAGGGCCACTAGAAGCCCAAGCTTCACCTGCACGCAACTTTACTTATGTAGTGACTCCTCACTTGTACCCCACAACTCTAAAATAAAAATGTTTATAAAAACTCAATGAATTTATAAGAAAAGGATTGGCAGTAGTGGGAAACTGCCGGGGGAGAGGAGGGAGCAGGACTGGCAGTAGTGAGAATTTGCTGGGGGAGGGGGGCACACCTCATCGACACGGGTACCTGCATAATGAACATTTGTATACCTAACCCTGAATTGGCCCCAGATCTTTAAAATTAATTTTTTTAAAAAAAAATCAGTGCATTTGAAGAAAGGTTAATGGAAACTTTGCAAACTGAAATGCAAAAAATAATGAGAAATAAACAAATTTTTAGTAATATTAACAAAAGAACAAAACATCCAGGGACTATGAAACAATGTCAAAAGGTATAACATGTATAATATATACATATATTTATATGTATATAATATATACAATTGGAACACCAGAAGGAAAATAAAGAATGGAATAGAAGAAATTCAAGGTAATAATGACTAAGGACTTTCCAAAATTAATGTCAGACACCAAATCACAGGTCTAAGAAGCTCAGAGAACATCACATACTGTTTTTTAAAAAATTATATGTATATATGTAATAATACACATGAACACATATATACCCAGACACATATAGGCACTTCTCAACTTATGATGTATATAATATGCAAACTCCAGAAAAACCAAAGACAGAGAAAATCTTAAAAGAAGATAATAGAAAAAAAGAAAAACAAAGAGAGAAAAAAGAAAAGCATAACCTATAGAGGAATACAGACAAGAATTACCATGGACTTCTCACCAGAAATCATTTAATCAAAATAAGAGTACAGTGTAATCTTTAAAATTTTGAAAAAAATACCCCCAATCTAGAATTCTGTATCCAGTGAAATTATCTTTCCAAAGCAAGGAGAAAGAAAGGTTTTCTCCGACAAAAAAAAAAAAAAACCTTAGGGAATGTATTGCTAGTGGACTTGTTCTCCAAGAATTGTTAAAAGAAGTTCTGCAGTCAAAAGAAAAAGTATGTAAATCAACAACTTGAAGAGAAGAAATAAATGTAGTATAATAAGATATTTTACTTTTTCGTTCCTTTTGTGTGTGTGTGTGTGTGTGTGTGTGTGTGTGTGTGTGTGTGAGTTGGAGTCTCACTCTGTCCCTCAGGCTGTGTGGTGGCACACTCACGGCCACCCCAGCATCAACCTGCTAGGCTCTGGCAATCCTTCTGCCTCCGCCTTCCAAGTAGCCGGAACTACAGGAGCATGCTACGACAACCGGCTAATTTTTTATTTATTGTAGAGACGAGGTCTCACCATGTTGCTCAGACTGGTCTCAAACCCCTGAGCTCAGGCAATCCTCTCTCTTCCGCCTCCCAAAGTGCTGGGATTATAGTCGTGAGCCACCACACCCGGCTTTTTTTTGTTTTTTTGTTTTTTTGGGGGTTTTTTTTGCGTCGGAGTCTCACTCTGTTGCCCAGGCTGGAGTGCGGTGACACACCAATGGCCTCAACCTCCTGGGCTCAACCCAGCATCAACCTCCTGGGCTCCAGCGATTCTTCTGCCTCTGCCTTCCAAGTAGCAGGAACTACAGGCGCTCGCTACCATGCCCAGCTAATTTTTTGATTTATTGCAGAGACAAGGTCTCGCAAAGTTGCCCGGGCTGGTTTCGTACCTGAGGGCTCAGGCAATCCACTCGCCTCGGCTTCCTAAAGTCCTGGGATTACAGGCTAAGCCACCGAGTCCGGCCCACTTTTTCATTCTTAATTGATCTAATACACAATTTCATTTAAAGCAAATACTACCAACAATGTATTACATGATTATAGTAAACGGATAAGTGAAATTAATGACAGCAATGTGACGAGATGGGAAAGAAAAACTGGCCACACTCTGTTAGACGGTACCTTCAGTATATGTGAAGCTGTATAGTGTTATTTGAAGATGCACTTGGGCTATTTAAAACTGTATATTGTATGGTGGCTCAGGCTGTAATCCCAGCACTTTGGGAGCCCAGGCGAGTGGATTGCCTGAGTCCATGGGTTTGAGACCAGCCCGGGCAACTTGGTAAGCCCTCGTCTCTACAAAAATTAGCCGGGCATGGTAGTGCATACCAGTAGTTCCAGCTACTTGGAAGGCTGAGGCAGAAGGGATGGCCAGAGCTCAGCAGGTCGATGCTGGGGTGACTGTGAGCGTACCCCACTGCACTCCAGCCTGAACGACAGAGTGAGACTCTAACTCAAAAAAAAAAAAAAAACTATATATTGTTTTGAATGTAGGATGATGACCAAAAAAGTTTTTAAAAGAAGTATAAATGATTTGCTAAAGCAGGAAATAAAATGGTGTCATATATAATGTTCAACTAAGCTGTATACTATGAATCAGTCCTGTAATCTCAGCACTTTGGAAGGTCAAGACTGGAGGATGCTTGAGCCCAGGAGTTCGAGACCAGCCTAGGTAATACAGTAAGACCTCATCTACAAAAAAAAAAAAAAAAATGAAATTATTGGCAGAGTGAGAGGGCATGTGCTTGTAGCTCCAGCTACTTGGGAAGCTGAGACAGAAGGAACACTTGAGCCCAGGAGCTCAAGGCTATAGTGAGCTATGATTGTGCCACTGTACTCCAGCCTGGATGGCAGAGTGAGACACTGTCTCTAAAAATAAAAAGATAGATAGATAGAGAAAGTGGACTAGATAAAGAAAATGTGGTACTTTTACACAATGGAATATTATGCAGCCATAAAGAAAAATAAAATTGTGAACGCTGCAGCAACCTGGATGGAATTAGAGTCCATAATACTTAGTGTTCTATCACAGAAACAAAGATCTGAGTACCACATGTACTCACTCATAAGTGGACCCTGAACATTTATTGTAATACTATAAGAAAGGAATTGGCAGTGGGGGGGGCATATAACATCAGTAACTGTACCCACATTTTACCTATACAATGACCGTGTTTATGCCTAACTCTGAATTTTACCTCCCCCCCCTTTTTTTAGAAAGCAGGATTTATTGAGAGGATAGAAAACCTCCCACAGTGGGAGAGGACCCGAAGGGGTTGCCCTTTGCCCCATATTTTTAAAGTAAAAAAATAAAATAAAGAGATAGATAAAATGCTCAACTAAAACCAGAGAAAGCAGAAAAATAAGGGCAAAAGGAGCCAAAAACAGATGTAATTAATAGAAAATAATTGCAAAGATTATAGATATTAATCCAAATATATGGAAAAAATCACTTTAAATGTGACAAGTTTAGACACACCAATTAAAAAAACAGAGATTATCAGAATAGATGCAAAAATACAACCCAACAATATGATTTCTACAAGAAACCCACTTTGAATATTTAGACTCAGATAGATTAAAAGTAAAGGGATGGAGAAAGATATATGCTATCACTAATCAAAAGAATGATTTGCTTTGTTAATTTTAGACAATGCAGACTTTGGAACAACAAGGAAGATTATCAAGGTTAAAGAGGATTATTACACAATGATAAAGAGGTCAATTCTCCAAGAAGATATGCCAGTCCTAAATGTGTATATACCTAACAATAGATTGGTAAAAACTGGTAGAACTGGGGAGAAATACACAAATTCAATATTATAACTGGAGAATTCAATACACTTCTGTCAATAATTGATAGATCAAGCAGACAGAAAACCAATAAGAATACAGATGACCTGAACAGTACTATCAATCAACTTCACTTAATTGACATTATAAACTACTCCATACGATAAGAGAAAAATGCACATTCCTCCAAACTCACATGGAACATTCTGGGTCATAAAACATACCTTATATAAATCATACAAAGTATGTTGTCATACCACCATGGAATTAAAGTAGAAATCAATTACAGGAGATAGCTGGGAAAATCCCCACATATTTGAAAATCAAAGAATATAATTCTAAATTAGTCATGAGTCAAAGAAGAATTATCAAAAGAAATATTTAAAGTAGTATTAACTAAATGAAGGAGAAACAGCTTATTAAACTTTGTGGGATGCACTAACTGAGTGCTTACAGGGAAATTTTGTTGGTAATTTGCTATAATAGTAACAGGAAACTAATGAGATGAGAATGCAATGCTGGTTCCCATTTACTCCTTCATAAATTCAACAAATATGTATTGAGAACTGCTGTGTGCTTGTCACTGTTCAGAGCCTAGAGATACAACAGTGAAAAAGAGACATAAAGTCCATGAGTCCTTGGCACTTACATTGCAGTGGGAGCAGACAAGTAAACAAGTAAATATGTAATGTATCAGATCAGTAACAAGTAAATATGTAATACGGTAAACAAGTAAATATGTAATGTATCAGATTACATAATATGTCAGATAAGTTCTATGGCTAAAATGAATTAAGTGGAATAGGGAGTATTATGTGGAGGGACAGAGAGATACTATTTTATATAAAATATTGAAAGAATACCATTCTGACAAGTGATGCTTGGGACCTGCATGTCTGAAGCAAAAGCATTCCAGGTGGAAGGGACAAGTACAAGGGGTCTGGGGCAGCAAGTGTTTGGCATGCTTAAACAGGAGAAGCATGTAGTCGAAGTGAAGGAAGGCAAGCATGGGAAAAGATGAGATCAGAGTTGAAGAGGGTAAGGAGTACCTACATAGGACCTTGGAGGCCACTGTCCGGGCTTTGGCTTTTACCCTGAGGTAGGAAGTGAATGCAGAGTTCTAAGCAGAGGGGTGACACAATCTTATGTTTTAAGAGAATCCCTCTACCTGGGAGGTAAAGGACACCCTGCTGGGAGCAAAGATAAAAACAAGAAATAGAACAGGGAAGAGTTTATTGCAATAGTGCAGGTGAGACGATGATGGCTCGGAACCTGATGGGAACAGTGGAAATGGTGTGAGGTGGTGGATTTGGCACATATTTGAAGGTAGAGCTGTCAGGGGTTCCTAATGAAATAGTGACATCCTTGACTGAAGAGTAGATTGAGTTCTAGAAGCTATCCCATAGGTTTCCAGGCTATTCTACAAAAACCTCTTCAATGGAGGATCCACTTTACTAGAAGTTGAGCCTGAAGTGTTAGCTTTCATCTGTAGATGTCTAACCACAAATTTAGGCAGCACTTCCATGGTCAGATTTATTCCACATTCTCAATTGCACATCACCAAACAATAGATGTGTGGGGAGAGTTGGGTAAACAAAGACCCTGGCTATTTACAGGAATGTGTTAATGCACTAAGCATCTTCTGAAGAGGAGGCACTTTTAAATCTGATCAGATATCTCTGGGTCAGATCCTATAAATCAGTTTTAGGATGATATTCTAAACTAGAATTACTCTCTATTTTAACACCATTTCACCGTTCACAAATAGAGTGAGTGATATGTCTGGGATTGTCCCCACCAAAGTTCTAATAACAACCACGGTTTTAAACCACAATTTCTTAGACACAATTTTTGGAACACCTTCTATGTGTCAGGAGATGTGCCAGATCACCTTATATACCTCATTGCAATTTGTTTCCAGTGTGAAAGTTCGTTATACAAATTGGGTCATTCTTGCCACACCCAACTAAATCAGAGTTTAGCGGCCAGGGAAAAACTTTCAGGGCACATAGCACCTGCTCCAAGAATTAAACTTTCCACAAGCCAAGTTGCTGAAATGCCCTGCTGTAGCCCTAACCAGTTTTACCTAGTTGTTGCTGAAACAATCTTCCATAACTCTAAGACTGGTTTTACCTGCCACCATTACTCACTGCTACAGTTTGGATATTTGTCCCTCTACATCTCATACTGAAATTTGTTCTCCAGTGTTGAAGGTGGGCCCTAATGGGAGGGATTTGGGTCACGGGGCAGATCCTTCAGGAATAGATTAATGCCTTCCCTAAGGGTGAGGGAGGGAGTGCGTTCTTACTCTATTAGTTCTGGCGAGAGCTGATTGTTAAAAAGAGGCAAGCACTGCTCCCTTCTCTTTCTTGCTTCCTCTCTCATCATGTGATCTCTGCTCACATCAGGTCTTCTTCACCCTCTGCCATGGGTGGAATCAGCCTGAGGCCCTCACCAGAAGCCAAGAAGATGCCAGCAACATGCCTCTTCTACAGCCTGCAGAACTGTGAGCCAATAAACCTCTTTTCTTTAGAAATTACCCAGCCTCAGCTACTCCTGTAGCTGAGCAACACTAGATGGACTAAGACACTCGTCAATCATAGCTTGCCAGTTCCCAAAATCTTCTCTAGTGCTAATGTGCTTTCTTTCAAGACCAATACACAACATTATCCTTTCTAATAAAAATCCCTTCTCTTTGTTCTTTAGATATACCAAAGACCACTCAGTCTATGCATATGCCCCGCAATGCAATTCTTGCTTCCCAAAATAAAATGTTAAATTTAGAGATTTGTCTGTTTTTTTTTTTACTTTAACACCACTATGACCATATATTATACTCATTTTAGGTAACTTATCTATAATCTCCATTTAGAGAATTTTTTTAAAAAAACGAAGGGCAGTGTGGACACATAGATTGCACTGGGGAAAAATGGTTTTCTACTTAGATTTTTGTTCACCAGAAAATGTCCTAGATATAACATTGCTTTCCCTGATTATTTAGTGTTCCAGATTTTTCTGTAGCATGTTACTTTAAGTTATTACAATTTGGAATACTAAAAAGGAAATAAGCATTTGCCTAAGTACTTTTCAAGGGAATGCCTAGTTGAAATCCTTCTGAGTAAAAAAAATTTTCAGAAGGGAAATAGAAAATTACACAATAAGATTAGAAGCTACACTTTAAATTACACGGAAAAGTATGAATAGTATAATGCAGGGCAGATTATAAACAGCAATTGTTAAAAAGAGTTTTGCTCTAATTTCAGACTGTTCTTTGGTTTTTATATATGCTATTTTAAAGGATCCATTACATACAATGAAACATTAATATACATTTTTTGCAGGTTTCATGGATATGTTTTGTCAGAGAATTTGTTTTCTGCTTTGAAACGTCTGTAAACAGAAGGTGATAGGTTTCTGTGATCTTCCTCAACGTAGGGAAAAGACATAGAATTGGCAAACTATGACAGGCAAAACATATTTTTTTAATAAAAAAGGAGGAGAGAGTAAAATTAGGACAACAAATGTCAAGTTAATCTAGTACACTTCTAAATACAAATAAGAAGTGTACTAGATTAACTCTCTGTACCCTTAGAAAGAAAAATTAAAATTTGAAAATGAGTATCTCTCCACTGCAAATGCAAGATTAAGCCTTAAGATGGCACTTTTGGTCTGATAAAAATCTTTTATTTGTCTATGTGGTCTTTCTCAAGTTCATTTATGCTATTGTGATAAAGTGGGTCTTTCTGTAATTTAATTTCTGTCCAAGAAACACAATGTAATTAAGTCTCTGTTTGCTAAAATACATTAGCTTTGAACATGAAGCATCTGCATTGCATTTCTCCCTATTTCTAGGCTGTTAAAAATGGTTTACAATTGTCCTGCTGTGACCCCTTACACAGCAGCTGCTACTGCAGCTCACTTTGTAGACCTACATGAGAGACCAGGCAAAGTTGTCTCCCAGGGTTTTGCAAATTTAGATCAGGAGTTTAAAACCTAAAATCAATTTGTGTTTGAGATTCTTCTCTGCCATATCATTAATCCACAGAGGCTGTATTTACCAGAGCAGGTTAATCGTCATAACAAGTAACCCCCAAATAGCAGTACCTTAACACAATATAAGTTTATTCTCGTTCATCTAAATTCCAAAATAAGTGTCTCCCATCGTTAGGTGTCTCCTGCAAACAATGATTTAGGAGTGGGGACAGGAGGGGCCAGGCTCCTCCACTCTCTGCTGTCTTCTACATCTGACCCCTAAATGTCCTTTGGGGTGGTTCATAACACCCAACTGGTAAGCCTCCCTTTATCCAGCTCCTGGCCACTTACCACCTCTTATAATTTTATGCTGCCTCAGCATCCATTTGGAATATAAGTGTCACTTTCTCACACCAGAAGCAAGGCTGTCTGTCACCTTTGACACAGCTTCCAGTTCTCCACCTCCTCCCAGTTCCTCAGTGTGGTCGACCCAGATATCTGCCTTACTCAACTGCCTCCTGGTGACAACCTCCCTATGGGACAACTAGGTACAACCTCCTTGACTTGCCCTAAAGACCTCACATCCTGCACGGACTGTGCAGATGACCAAATGACCACCTCTCAGTCACAGAGTGACTCCCCCCAAACTGTGTCTGCCTGTTCTAAACCCTCCAATTAGAACTCCATGTGGGAAACCCACTTGGGTAACACTCTGGATCCCAATAAAGACCTCAGTCCTCGAGTCCCTCCCTCTCTTTCTTGCTCCCACCCCTCTGGTGAACCCTGTGTGCCATCAGTGTGACATCGATGGCTCCCCATCTCCCATTGGCCCTGCAAGGCATTCTTCCCTCTTTTCTCTGGGATCTGCAAATCATAAAAACTGCTTCTGTTATTGCATGCATTTTGCTGCCTTCTCTGTGTTTCACCTGTCCAGCACACCCAAACTTAACTCCTGTCCCAGTTAGCACTCTCCTAGAGAGTAGCAATCTTGGTAAGAATCCACTGGACACAGGTCAGATAAGAGTCACAGGTGTCTGCAAATAGAAACAAGTTTCCTTTGCGAGTGACATCTGGCCACGGTTGGGCACTTAGGACATCCTCCAGGATAAAAAGAGTATCCTGTGGATGGAAAGGCATGCTGTAAACATACACTACCATGCCCCCTGGATCCCTGTCGATGCAGGGCTAGGGTGTATTGCCCTTTCTAGAGAGAAGCCTCATCCAAATTATAAAGAAATCTTAGTACCCTCACACCACCGAGCTACCTGCCATTCCCAGTGCTACAAAGCTGTTTCACACATCGTGTCACTGCCAGACAAGCTCTCTCTTCAGGACACCTTCCCAGAGCATGGGCCCCTTCCCTCACCCAATGCTCATCCATCCTTCAAGACACAACCTACATCACATCTGCTGGAGATCTTATTAATTATACTCAGGAGGCCGGGCTCGGTGGCTCAGCCTGTAATCCCAGCACCTTGGGAGGCCGAGGCGAGTGGATTGCCTGAACCCGTGGGTACAAGACCAGCTCGGGCAACTTGGCAAGACCTCGTCTCTACAATAAAATAATTTTTTAAAGAATTAGCCAGGCGTGGTAGCTACTTGGAAGGTTAAGGCAGAAGGATCACTGGAGTCCAGTAGGTCGACGCTGGGAGGCCGTGAATGTGCCACTGCACTCCAGCCCAGGTGACAGAGTGAGACTCCAACTCAAAAGAAAAAGAAATTATCCCCAGACCCAGATGGGGACTCTACAGGTATGGGTCAGATTACCTCACAAACCCCAAGTTCCACAACAGCAATAGCTTTTCCCAGTTGCCTAATGAGTCAAAAATTACCCAAGGTGGCTGGGCACGTTGGTTCATGCCTGTAATCCCAATGCTTTGGGAGACTGAAGCTTAGGGCATTGAAGCGAGGAGTTCAAGACCAGCCTGGGCAACATAGCAGACCTTGTCTCTACAAGAAATCAACAAATTAGCCAGGTGCGATAGCGCACACCTGTAGTGCTACTTGGGAGGCTGAAGCAGAAGGATCACTTGAACCCAGGAGGTCAGGCTGTGGTGAGCCACGATCGTACCACTTCACTCCAGCCTGGGCAAGATTGAGATCCCAACTAAAAAAAAAAAAATGTATCCAAATTGCTTCATATTCATGGATTTGTTTAATCCTCACAACATTTCTATGGCATAAAAATGTATCATCATTCCCATTTTACAGATGAGGAAACCAAGGTAAGCAAGCAGAGAAGTAACCGGATTAGGAATCCCCAGCTGGCAGTGACAGGCAAGATTCAAATCTAAATCCACCCAGAGTTTGTCGGCCTCTCTGCCACACATAATTGTTTTTGTTGCTGTTTTCCAAAAGCCCTGATACTAGAAAGATACCAGAGATACATGGAAAAAACCCACTCCAAAAATGTATTGTCCCAAAAACAAAAGATATTAGGTAAAAATTAAGGAAATCCAAATAAAGTATAAACTTTAGCTAACAGTAATGTATCATTATAGGTCCATTCATTGTAACAAATGCACCATAGTAATGTGAGATAGTAACAATAGGGGAAACTGGGTGTGGGGTATACAGAATCGCTCTTGTATCTTGGCAACTTTTCTATAATTCTAAAACTATTCTGAAATAAAAAGTTTATTTTTTAAAAAAATCTATTCTATGCCAAGCTGGTAATGATAGAATTTCTACAAGGAAAGACTTTATTTCTTGGCTTACGACTTCAACTACTAATCTGATTAAATTTAGGCTTTAATGGAGTATATTGAATTAAAATAAAACTTTCTAAATATATAGTCTTATCAGTCATTTATACTTGGTATCCAAATGGTCTTGATTTCAGGTCTTGGTATAGATTTGTTTATGGATATTCTTAGAAAGAGTAAAATGACAGATAAATGATATGGTAGTTTTTTAAAATATCCACAAATTATTTAATACATCACCCTTTAAGAGATGGGGAATACTTTTCCTTTCCTTGAGTCTGACCTCACATCTAAGGAATAGGATGTAACCAATGTGATGGGGTGACTTCTGAGACTAGGTTGTGAAAGACGTGGCTTTTGCCTTGCTCTCTCTCGGATTGTCCACTTCCATGGAAACCAGCTACCATGATGTGAGGACACTCAAGCCGCCCTGTGAAAAGGACCATGTGAGGAGAAACTAAGGCTTCCCGCAAAGCACCAGTGTTAAGCAGAAGCCTCCTTCTTATGGCCATGTGAGTGCTCCATCTTGGCAGTAGATTCTTCAATCCTAGTCCAGCCTTCAGATGACGGCAGCCCCAGCTGACATCTTGACCACAACACATAAGAGACCCAGAACCAGAACCACCAGCAAAGTCATTCCCAAATCCCTGGTCCACGGAAACTGTGATATAAATGTTTATTAAGCTACTACGTTTGGTAATTTGTTGTGCAGCAGTAGACAACTCCATTACTCCCTCCTTCCATCACAGGTAGACCTGTTCTTCTCTGGTCTTCAATCTTAACCCAGAGGGCTCCTAACTTTTTGTGTGCCACTGACTTATTTTCAGGGCACTGGTACCCTAGGGCTGCTATAACAAACCATCACCAACTCAGCAGCTTAAAACAACACAAATTTATTATCTCACAGTTCTGGAGGTTCAGCGTAAGTCTCATGGTGCTAACACCTTGCCTTTTCCAGCTTCTAGAGGCTGCCTGCCCTCCTTGGTGCATGGTCCCCTTCTATCTTCAAAGTCAGCAGCGGCATCACCCCACCTCTGTTGCCATAACCACGTCTCCTTCTCTGACTCTGACTCAACTGCCCTGCCTTTTTCTTTCATTTATAAAGACACTAGTGATAACATTAGTCCCACCTGGATGTTCCAGAATTATCTCTTCATCTTAAAGTCAGTGGATTAGCCACCTTAATTCCCCCTGCCATAGAACATCAACATTTCACGGGTTCCGGGGACCAAGATGTGGATATCTTTGGGAAGCTATGATTCTGCCTCCCACAGTCAGTGTGGTAAAGCCTATGGACCCATTCTCAGGATAATACTTTCAAATGCATAAAATAACATACATATGACTACAAAGAACACTAATTCTGCTGATTACAGTTATTCAAATACCTTTAAAAATTGTGATGTAGGAATACCTATGCTTATCTTTTAACATATTAAAAGATCTGTCATTGACTCTAGTAACTACCTTAAGCAGAGATGAATGTGATGATATTTCAAGATTGTCTGAAATAATGTGCTGTAAGAAATCTGCCATTTCTATTGGTAGCATAGTTCTGGATAGTATCATGACTGTGGTTTGTTGCCTAAATTTGCAATCAAAGAAAATATCAATCTTGTATTACACATTAGTGAGGTTTCTCCCCTTGCAAATTAACACTGAATTTGACTCAAGACCTGGTTAAGAACACTGGTATAATCAAAGCATTTACTTAATTTTTTAAAATAAATAAATAATACTGCAGCAAGTTAAAATAGAAAGGTGCTATCTCCTCAAATCCCTAAAAATGTTCCCTTTTCAATTCAATTCAAATTTTATTAAGCCCCTACTGTTTACTGAGACCTTCATATGCCCAATACAAGCAAGGAAAGCAACAGAAGTAATGGAAGTCAGTGGCGACATGGAAATAGAGCAAGGATTTTAATAAGTTATAGAGAAAAATCTGCCCATTAACTTTAAAATGGACATATTTATGTTCTAAATCTACTTAAATCAAACCAAGGTAGAGGAAGGTCGAGGAGGTAAGGAAGATGCACATAGGATTTACAAACGTGGCAACAGCGACACCTAGTGGTTTCTATTAGTAAAGCCCCTCAGGTGCTTTGATCGATACACGTCTGGCCCTGCCTGGCAGCCCACTGGTGTGTTCTTTCTTCAGCTCCATTACACACTGTGAGTGGCCTCAAGCACACGCACTTAGCCAAGTGCCAGAAACAAAGTAAGTAAAGAAAATGATTCTGGTTGTTTTTCTCGTTTGAAGACAGAATGATTGAAGATTCTATGCCAAGATAAAAGGTCATGAAGGTATTAAATGACCAAACCTAAGCAAGGGATACTCGTCCATGGGAACAAAGAAAAACGTGTGTACTGAAGTATGTTATGATTTTGAAGATCTAGGATAAGGTTGTTCAATTCTCCACAAACTGCTTCCATCGTCTTTTTATCTTTGGTTCCTCCTTTATCCTTCCTCCAACAAATCCAGTGTGCCTTACAAATAATGCAATGGCAGTGAGCGAAAAGAGCAAGAGAAGAGAATATGTCCTTGAAGGAAAATGAAGTTGTTCAGTCAGCTGTCAGACCTACGGGTACACACATTTGTGTTGTACTCCTCAAAGCAGGTTTAAATCCGGGTGGTCAGAGTCAAATGACTAGGGAAGTGTTCCATGCTTTTCCTGGAAACATGCTTGGGACCATCTATGCAAGAAATCCCTGCATCCCAAGTGCCCAAAATAAGGTCTAGAAGGGCAAAGGCAGACTCCAGATGGACACTCCTCTGCCCCATGGGCTCCTCAGCTAGTGGGATAAACATGGCCAGAGGAAGGCCATGACAGGAGAACCTCTAAAGTGTGGGCCCCACAGACCCTATAAAGCAACTATGCAATCAAAACTACAAAGCAACTGGCTAACAACCCTATGACAGGAACAAAATCTCATATATCAATGTTCACCTCAAATATAAACAGCCTAGACGCCCCCACTTAAAAGACATAGAGTGGCAAATTGGATTTACAAGTTTTTAAAGACCATTCTCCTGTCTTCAAGAGACCCTCTCACATGTAATGACACTTACAGACTCAAGGTAAAGGAATGGAGAGAGATCAGTCATGCAAATGGAAAACAGAAAAGAGCTGGGATCACTACTCTTATAACAGATAAAACGGTCTTTAAACCCTAAAAGAAAAAAAGTACAATAGCAATCACTATACAATGATAAAGGAGTCCATTCAATTAGGAGATTTAACTATTCTAAATATATATATCCCAACACTGGAACACCCAGATTTATAAAATGATTACTACTAGACTTAAGAAAAGACTTAGACAGTCATGCAATAATAGTGGGGGACTTCAACACCCCACTGAAAGTATTAGATAGATCATTGAGGCAGAAAACTAGCAAAGGAATTCTGGACTTAAATTCAATACTTGACCAATTTAACCTAATTGATATCTACACAATAATTTACCCAACAACCACAAAACATACATTTTTCTCATCTGTGCACCTAACATACACTAAGATTGACCACATGCTAGGTCATAAAGTAAGTCTCAGTAAACTAAAAAAATCAAAATCATATCAAGCAAATTCTTGAACCACAGTGAAAGAAAAATTAAAAATCAATACAAAGAGGAATTCTCAAAACCACACAAATACGTGGAAACTAAACATCTTGTTTCTGAGTGGGTAAAAAATAAAATTAAGGCAAAAATCAAAAAATTCTTTAAAACTAGTGAAAATAGGGACACAGCATACCAAAACCTCTAGGATGCAGAAAAAGCAGTATCAGAGTCACTCATAAGCAGTCCCTGAACATTCACCATAATACTGTAAGAAAGGGATTAGTAGTAGTGGGACACTGCCAGGGCAGGCAGGGAGGACACATAACAAGGGTACCTGATCTCAAACCAGGTGAAATGGGGACCAAAGGAAGACTCACATTTTACCTGTATGATGACAATTTGTATACCTAATCCTAAATTGCACCCCATATCTTTAAAATTAAAAAAAAAATTTTTAAGCAGTTAAGAGGAGATTGTATAGCACTAAACACCAAGAATTTAACATTGCACCTAAAGGAACTAGAAAAACAAGAACAAACAAAACCCAAAGCTAGCAGAAGAAAAAAACTAACCAAAATCAGAACAGAACTAAATAAAAATTGAGACCTAAAAATATCAACAAAATTAAAAGTTGATACTTTGAAAAGATAAACAAAGCTGGGTGCAGTGTCTCCTGGCTGTCATCCCAGCACTTTGGGAGGCTGAGGCAAGAGGATTTCCTGACCCCAGAGGTTCAAGACCAACCTGGGCAAGATGGCCAGACCTTGTCTCTACAATAAATAAAAAAAATTAGCTGGGTGTGGTGGCATACACCTGTAATTCCAGCTACTTGGAAGGCTGAGGTAGAAGGATTGCCTGAGCCCAGCAGATCGAGGCTGTGGTACCTGTGAGCATGCCACTGCACTCCAGTCTGGGTGACAGAGTGAGACTCCAAATAAGCACAGTCAAAGATGGCAAAGATGGCTAAGCATGGTGGCTCACACCTGTAACCCCAATATTTTAGGAGGCCAGGGTGGGAGTATTTCTTGAACCCAGGAGTTAAAGACCAGCCTGGAAAACTTAGCAAGACCTCATCTTTACAAAATAATAATAATAATAAAATAAATGACAAAGATGACATTGCAATCAATCCCACAAATATATAAAAAGATCCTCAGAGACTACTAAGAACATGTCTATGCACACAAACTACAAAATCTAGAGAAAATGGATAAATTCCAGGAACCACAAAACCTTCCAAGATTAAAACAGGAAGAAGTTGAAACCACAAACAGACCAATCCCAAGTTGTGAAATTAAATCAGTAGTTTAAAAAAACAACTTATCAACCAAAAAGAGACCTGAATCAGACAGATTCACAGACAAATTCTACCACATGTAAAGAGAAAAGCTTCTTACTGAAACTATTTATAAAAAAATGATTCTACAAAAAAGTATCATCCTGATACCAAAATCTGACAAAGACACAACAAAAAAGGAAAATTATGGGCCAATATCCCTGATGAACATAGACCAAAAAAATCAGCAAAATACTAGCAAACTGAATCCAGCAGCACATAAAAAAGATAATTTGCCATGATCAAGTAGGCTTTATTCCTGAAATGCAAGGATGGTTCAATATAAACAAATCAATAAATGTGATTCACCACATAACACAGAATTAAAAACAAAACCATTTGATGCAGAAAAATAATTTGATAAAATCTGACATCCTTCATAATAAAAACCCTCAATAAAGTAGATATCAAAGGAACATACTCAAAATAATAAGAGCTATCTATGACAAACCCACAGTCAACATTATTGAATGGGCAAATGTTGGAAGCATTCCCCATCAGGACTGTAACAAGACAAGAATGTCCACTCTCATTGCTACTATTCAACATAGTACTGAAAGTTCTAACTAGAGCAATCAAACAAAAGAAAGAAAGAAAAGGCCTCCAAATAGGAAAAGAGAAAGTCTAACTATCTCTCTACACAGGCAATATGATTCTAAACTTAGAAAAGCCTAGAGACTCCTCTAAGAGGCTTCTAGACCTTATAAATAACTTCAGCAAAGCTTCAGGATACAAAAATCAACATTCAAAAATTAGAATCATCCCCATGCACCAATAATGTTCAAGCTGAGAACCAAATCAAAAATGTAATCTTGTTTACAATAGGCACAAAAAATAAAATACCTAAGAATATATCTAACTAAGGAATCTGGAAGAACTCCACAAGAAAAACCATAAAACACTGCTGGGATAAATCCACAATGACACAAACAAATATAAAACCATCCCATACTCATGAATTGGAAAACTTGATACCTTTTAAATGGCCATACTTCCAAAAAAGTATACAGATTCAATGCAATTTCTATCAAGTTACCAACATCGTTTTTCACATAATAAAAAAAAACTTCTCAAATTCATATAAAGCAGCAACAACAAAAAACCTATATAGCCAAAGCAATCCTAAGCAAAACAAAACAAAGCTGAAGCATAACATTTCCCCACTTCATACTTTATTATATGACTACAGCAATCAAAATAGCATGGTGCTGGCACAAAAATAAACACATAGACCAATGGAATAGAAAAGAGAACCCAGAAATAAAGCCACACAATTACAACCAGCTGATCTTTAACAAAGTTGACAAAAACAAACAATAAGAAAGCACATTCTATCCCATAAATTGTTCTGACAAAACTGACCAACCATATGCAAAATAATGAAATTGGGCCCCCTACCTCTCACTACAAAAATTAACTCAAGATGTATTAAAGACTTAAACATAAGACCTCAAATTATTTTTTAAAAATCCTAGAAGAAAACCTAGAAAGTTCTCTTCCAGACATTGGTTTAGGCAAATAATTTTTGACTAAGTCTTCAAAAGCAAATGTAACAAAAACAAAAATTGACAATTAAGACCTAACTAAACTAACAGACCTTCTAGACAGCAAAAGAAACTATCAACAGAGTAAACAAACAACCTAGAAAGTGGGATTAAATATTTACAAACTAGGCATCCAACAAAGGACTAATATCCAGAATCTTAAACAGATCAATAAGAAAAAAAAGAAAAGAAAAGAAAAAAAAAAACAGATAACCCCATTATAAAGTGGGCAAAGAACATGAACAGACACTTCTTTAAAAGACACACAAGTGACCAACAAACATATGAAAAAATGCTCACCATCACTAAGCATTAGAAAAAAGCAATTCAAAACCACAGTGAGAAACAATCTCACACCATCTCAGAATGGCTATTACTAACAAGTCAAAAAACCACAGATGTTGGCAAGGTTGGAAAAAAAAGAGAATACTCATACACTGTTGGTGGGAATGTAAATTATTTCAGCCCCTGTGGAAAGCAGTTTGAAGAGCTCTCAAAGAACTAAAATTAGAATTACAATTCAGCCCAACTATTCCATTACCAGGTATATACCCAAAGGAATATAAATTATATAAATATAATCAAAAAGATACCTGTGTTTGTATGTTTATCACAGCACTATTCTAATAGCAAAGATATGAAACCAACCTAGGTGTCTATCAGTGAACTGAATAAAGAAAATGTGGTACACATACACCGTGGAATACAAAACAACTATAAAAAAGAACAAAATCATGTTCTTTGCAACAACATGGATGCAATTGAAGGCCACTATCCTTAGTGAATTAACACAAAAACAGAAGATTAAATTCACATGTTCTTACTTATAAGTGGAAACTAAACACTGGGTACAAAGGAACATAAAGATGGTAATAACAGACACTGGGGACTCCTAAAGCAGGGAGCAAAGGTTGAAAAACTACCCACTGGGTATTATGTTCATTATTTGGGTGACAGTTCAAATAAAAGCCCAAGCCTCACTGTCACATAACACACCCATGTGACACACCTGCGTATGTACCCCTGAATCTAAAATAAAAATAAATAAATAAAATGTGGGCTCTCGTCAAGACCTAAGGACAGAACTCCTCTGCCTGTCTTTCCTTTCTGCACATTTCCTGATTGGGTCCATTTTCTTGATTGCACTCATTGTTTAAACACTCATGCCGTCTGTGAGGAAGAAAAGCAAGAGAAACAGACAAACCACATGTCTCTCTCTAAAAGTCCTCTGTCATCTGACACCTCTCAGACTTTGTTGTGCACAGGAATCTTCCGTGACCTTGTTGAAATGCAGATTCTGGCAGTGGGCCTGGGGCAGGACATGAAAGCCTGTATTTCTAAGAGCTCCCTGGTGATGCTGTTACTACTCGTGAATCACACTTAAAGTACCAAGGCTGCAGTAGACATAATTTTTGTCTGCCCAGCATTCCATTTTTTGGGAGAACTCACACCACTCCCATTTCACAGGAAGCCTCCTCAGCCCTATAGTCGGGGCTGAATTCACTGTCCCAAAAATGGGCACATGCCTTAGGCCAGGCTGGTAAGAAGCTTTCTAAGGTCATTGTCAGAATGAATCAACCTTTCCAACTGTGAGGTCCTACTGGGCTGGAGCTGCTGAAGATCACCCTTTCCGCTATGTTGGAACAGCCTGAGAATGATGCTGCCACAAAATAAAACAGAGCCAAAAATGGCAAGAAAGAGACGGGTCTTGGGTGAACCCCCATATCCAGTCATGATTCCAGAAGTCCCAGCAATGGGCAGTAAAGCCCTTCTCTCCTTGAGCTAGTTTAAAATGGGTCTCTCCACTTGCAATGAATGTTCTTCTTGATTTTACTCTTGATGCTAATGAAAGATGAGGAAAGCAGCTTAGTACCAAGTGGAGAAGCTTATTGCCCTCATTTCAAAGGTCCTCTGTTCCCAGGACCTCCCCACAACCCCTCACATCAGCAGTAAGCCTTCTTCATCAAAGCCCATCACTCTCATTGGTTGGTCCTCTCAGTCCTCTCATGCAGAACTTTACATGTAATAACAAGTAATAACTCCAATTATATAGAATTTTCCCATTTCAAAACATTTTTCAGATATACAGTCAAGACAAAAAAAAGAGCTAAATTGTCTGAGTTTAAATCCAACTTTTGCCACTTTTTAGGTAAGATTTTTAGGCCAGTTATTTGGCTTCTCTGTGCTTCTATTGCCTGATCTATAAAATGACGATAATGGTAGCTCCCTACTCATGGGGTTGCCATGATGTTACCTTCTTAGAATGGTGCCCAGCTCATGGTAAGATCTATGTATCTTGTGACTTGACTGCTGTTACTATGATTATCATTATTGTTATTATCTTATTCAGAAAACAAGCCCTCAAAGTCAGTATTATTGTTTTTATCCTCATTCCCATTTTGCAGATGAGAAACTAAAAATGATTGTGTGACAAACTCATTTAATGAGAAACATTGTTGAGATAACTTCAAGTCTTCTGACCCTATAAACAGTCTTCCCCAAACTGCAATGTGTATATCTTATAATGCTGTCTTGTATTATTTATTAGTTTTATTGCTATGCAAATTGAATTTTGTATGCCCTCTCATTAGCTAAATTGTGATCTCCTCGACACTAGAAACTCTGGTTAGTAATAGTTCATTTTTAGAACACAGCAGCAAGTAGCATGGTAGCTCAGGTCATAAATAAATACCCATTGACTAATAATATTTAATGGCACTGAAATGTATTGGCCGGGCTTGGTGGCTCAGCCTATAATCCAAGCACTTTGGCAGGCCAAGGCAAGTGGATTGCCTGAGCCCACAGGTTCGAGACCAGCCCAGGTAGCTTGGCGAGACCTCGTCTCTACAATAAGTCAAAAGTTAGCCGGGCATGGTAGCACGCTCCTATAGTCCCGGCTACTTGGAAGGCTGAGGCAGAAGGATCGCCGAAGCCCAGCAGGTCGTCGCTAGAGTGGCCAAGTGTGCCACTGCACTCCAGCCTGGGCGACGGAGTGAGACTCCAACTCACAAAAAAAAAAAGAAAAGAAAGAAGAAATGTGTTTACACTAATCCTTTAGTAAGAGCATTTTACAAGACAGTATAAAACATGAAAATATTTTTGCGGAAAATATTTTCTTCTATGTATATTTGTCTGTATATGAACAGAAAAAAATGACTGAAATAGTTTATATCAAACTATGAATACTTTGGATAACTTGTTTTTGCATGTCTGGGACTTAAGCGTCTTCCAAAGACTCAATAACTGGGAGATGAGGGCGCAGGGTTTTTGTTTTCCTCCACCTTTCCCATGGCTCCATGAGGGTTGTCAGGGTCCCAATAATCACCCACCTGGAAATGGTTGGGGAGAATCTTTTCGAAGCTGGAGTCTATATTGGTTAATATCCTCCATGTATAGCTACCTGCCCCAGCGTCTCTCAGTTGGGTCCTATACTGTACCACATTCCAGTGGTATCATAAAAAGCTCTTTTCTTTCGCTTTGGTGTCTTCTCAGTAGAGGGTGGCCAGGAAGGCACAAAAACAGTTTAGGGCTCATTTGGGAGCTCTCCCAAAAAGAAGGTAGAAGAATTCAGGTGGTCCTTTGAGGAGAAGGGAATGAGTTTTCTCACAGGGGCTCTCTAGAGGGGCATTCTACATAGTCTTTTTTTTTTTTTTAGAGTTAGGGTCTCACTCTGTTGCTCAGGCTGGAATATAGTAGCTTGACCACAGCTCACTGCAACCTCGACAACCTGGACTCAGGTGATCCTCCCTCCTCAGCCTCCTCAGTAGTTGAGACTACAGGCATGCACCACCACACCCGGCTATTTTTTTTTTTTTTTTTTATCTTTTGCAGAAACAAAGTCTTGCTATGTTGCCTGGACTGGTCTCGAACTCCTGGGCTCAAGCAATCCTCCTGCCTCCGCCTCCCAAAGTGCTGGGATTGTTGGCATGAGCTACCACACCCAGCCATTCCACATCTTTTACCACCAATGCAGAAAAATACACATATTTGTTCAATAAAAGCATTAAAACATACATTGAAAATATACGGCAAATTGTTGGACTGTCTCTGTCCTGCCGAGCTCTTGGTGGTGTTGCGAATATTCTTTTCCTAGTATTTGTTTCGTGTATACTAATATTTTCTGTATCCTTTCCTGGTATTAGCATATATTTCCTAGGAAAAAATATGCGAATTCAATCCACTCTGAATTGTCTATTCTTGATTCTTTAGTCTACACATTCTCTCCGTTTCAGGGCTAATTTCCTACCTCCATTATGACTGGCAGAGAACAGCCAAGAATCTGTGAAAATATTTCTTCAGGTCTTACTTTCTTTTTTAAAAAGTTGTTTTCTTTAACCATTTCAAAGAATCAAAACTCAGAAAATGACAGAGTGAGTCTTACCCCTGTTTATCATTTAGCAAATATGTGTTCCATGCCTAATGGGTGACAGGCCCTGGGAATAAAGTAATGAATTAGAACATACCTCTAATGGTCATACACCCCACTCACCTCTGGAAGTGATGTTCTTTTTCTCTGATCCAGTCATCTTAAATGCTTAAATGCTCTGTGAGTTTACCAAAATCAAAGCTTTCCAAGCACACTGAAAAGAAAGGGGTAAGAGCATTAGAAGATGAGGGGGATGTTGCCTCACATTTTATCTTCCTAATTATTGACTTAGGCCAGGAGTAATTAGCTCATGCCTGTAATCCCAGCTCTTTGGGAGGCAGAGACAAGAGGATTGCTCAAGCCCATGAGTTCGAGACAAGCCTGGGCATCATAGAAAGACCCCATCTCTACAGAAATTCAAAAAATTAACCAGGCGTGGTGGCACAGCTGCTTGGGAGGCTGAAGTGGAAGGATCATCTGAGCCCAGGAGTTTGAGGCTGCAGTGAGCTGTGATCATACCACTGCACTCCAGCCTTGGTGACAGTGAGACGCTGATTCAAAAAAAAAAAGCAGTGATAATCGTGATAATCTAAGTATTGGTTTAATGTCTGCTTTTCCACATGCATTGCAAAGCTCATGAGGGCAGGGAACTTATCATTCTATTCTTCACTTTATCTCCAGCCCTTAGAATAATGCCTGGCACATAGAAGATACTCAACAAATATTGATTGATTGAACAAATGAATGAATGAACCTGAAAGTATTGCCTAGCAGGTAGGCAAGTTATGAATAATTTAGATGGATGACCAAATGACATAACAGATGGATGGACAAATACAGAGATGGGTTAATTACGAATGGGTGAGTAGAAGGAGTGGTGGACAGGTGATTGGATGATTAGGGGTGTATATGGGTAGTTGGACAAGTGCACAGGTGGAGGAGTGGATGGATGGTTGGGTTGATTTGTACATGCGTGGATGGATGATTTTTTTAATGGAAAGACTCGGTAGAGTGACCTGGATCCTTTTGATAATGTTCACTTTGTAAAGAAATTTTTTATTTTTTCTAGTCAGAAAGAAATTGCGGAAACACCACCAGGGTTTGGATGTGCTTACTGCACAGTGCCTAACACATAGGAGATATTTAATAAATGTTTTCTAAATGAATTAGAGCAAATCAATAATGAATGAATGAAGGATGAGCTGAATCATGAGACTTCTTTCGTAGTATTTTTCTTTTTTTAATCCATTTTCTTTACTATGAATAAAGGTAAGGAGGGGAGAAGGGAATAACTAAGGCAGTTGTGTCCTCAAAAGCTGATTACCATAGAAACCACCAACCATCTGCACCCCATGTTCATTGCAGCACTAGTCACAATTGACAAGATATGGAATCAACATAAGTGTACATTAGCAGATGAGTGGATTAAAATAATGTGACGTATATGTGTGTATATATATAATGTGACGTGTGTGTGTGTGTGTGTGTGTGTGTTATATCTGTTATAGCATTTGTTCATCCATCTAACTATCCACAAATTGCCTACCTACTAGGCAATATTTTTAGGTTCATTCATTTATTTGTTGAGTCAATCAATCTTTGTTGAGTGTCTTCTATGTGCCAGGCATGCATGTGTGTGTGTGTGTGTGTGTGTGTGTGTGTGTGTGTGTGTGTGTGTGTGTATACACTATTTGGCCAGAAAAAAAAGAATGAAATTCTGTCATTCAAGGCAACATGGATAGAACTGGAGGACATTGTGTTAAGTGAAATAAAATAAATAAGCCAGGAATAGAAAGATATATCTGCATGTTTTCATTCATATATGGAAGCTTTAAAAAAGGTTATTGCATAGAATGTAAAAGTAGAGCAGAAGACATTACAGGCTAGAAAGGGCAGGAGGAAGAGAGGGACAAAGAGAAATTTGTTAAAGGATACAAAATTGTAGCTACATAGGAGGAATTAGTTCTAGTGTTCTATACCACTGTAGGATGACTACCGTTAACAATAACAGCGTTTTAAATAGCTAAGAAAAGGATATTAACTGTCCCCAACACAAAGAAATGAGAAATGCTTGGGATTATGTATATGCTAATTACCCTGATCTGATCCCTGTACACTATATGTATCAAAACATTACTACGTACCCATAGATATATGATATATAGATGGATAGAAACAATTATATGTCAATTAAAAGTAAAATTAAAGTTGTTTTGAATTAAAAAGAAACCACCAACTGCCAGATCTCACATGTACACACACACATACACACACATACACACACACACACACACACACACCCCACTGTCAGAGGCTCTGACTGAAGCCTGCCCAGAGCCCTTTTCCCAGGCTGGCACACCATCCCCCGCTGCTTTGGGTGTTGGCTGCCAACAGTTCATCCTTTCTGCAAGGAGGGCCCTTGACTGATAAGCACCACCTCCTCTAAATGGTTATAACCTCCCTCTCTCCTGAAGGTGGCTTGCAACCAGTGATTGACTGATGCAGGGATATAAAGGGCCAGCCCACTTGTCTCAAGGAGAGGACAACTCTACAGGCCAAGGCTAGATCTTCCAGAAGTCATACCCTGACTTGGTCCCTCCCCCTCCCTGTCCTGCTCTCCTCACTCTCTCTCTGGAGAGTCCACTATTAATAAACCATATGCTCTGGAGTCCCTATCTCAGGCTCTACCTCTAGGGATCCTGATCTGAGGCAGTCTCTAACCCCATGATCCTTATCTGCACAACGTTTTACAGGTAAAGAGTAAAGCTCAGTTTTTTTGTCATCTTTATGGTGAGGGCTCTCATTGGGAGAGACCTTGATTTTCCAGCATCCAGACCTCAACAATTCAACTGTGTGCTCTAACCAGGGGTCCCATTGCTCTCTGCTGGAACAGCAACATCACCAAATGTTTCAGAGTGGGATATTTTTAGAAAAGCTGTAACAAGAGTAGCACAGCAAATGTTGCTACCTGGGCATAAGAAATAGAAAGCCACACACAAATGGCCCAAGGCAGTAGCAAGAGATAGAAACTTCCAAATGTCTTTCCCACCTAGCAGAATGGACTCCCTGCTTTCCTGCCTCTTCCATTAAATGAACCATTCAGACATTTGCATGTGAACTTCAAGTGAGCCACACCCTATTCCCTGGTATATAGTGCTAGCTGCTATCTATCTATCTATCTATCTATCCATCCATCCATCTTCCAGACTCTTCATTCCTGCCTCATGGGACCTGGGGATGGAGGGCTGCCCTACTGACTTATGACACCCTCCCTACTTGGGATCTGTGAGTAATAAATCTTTGAACTTATTTCCCATTGTGATAGTGTGCTGAATTTGCACCATCCATCTGAAGAACTAGGAGCTAGCCCAGGCAAAGTTTTCTCCAGGGTATCAGGGAGAATTCAAGGTTTCCAAGTCAAAGCAGTGGCATATACTAGAAACAGGTCAGATCAGCCTCAAGAGCATCTGCCATTATAAACAAGTTTCCCATGACAGGACACCCTGGTCATGAGTGGGACAACTAGGCTGTAAGCCATCTACCACATAAAGAAGTATCACGTGAAAGGTACACTGTAAACACCCATGCCTGGCTACCCTTCATTTCTGCTAGGACAGGGCTGCTAGCCACTCTGGTATTGGAATGCCACTTTAGCTGGAGGCTCTCCAGACAAAGGGCCTGTCCTACCTATCTATACCCAGGGCCATTGCTACTTTGGCCCCTCTAGGAAGAAAGTCAGCGTGAGGTGAGGAGGGGGCAAGGTGATCTGATTTGCTTTTTCAGTTTTAGCACGATTGACCCCCATAAACAGACTCTGAGACAAGAATTCAAGCATAAGTGGCATATTTGGAAGGTGATCCCAGGGAACACCTAAAGGAAGGGAGGAAGTGAGATAGGAAAGGGAAGAAGCTAGTAACAGGTATGTTCATGAGCAGGTGGTTGCTATAGGCAACTGGGGTCCAATTTCTCAGGAACTCTGTGGAACTGTGTAGAACTAATTTCAGAGTTGTTCCCCTGACAAGGATGCTGGGGTGTTTATCCACCAACTGCTGTCTCTCATTGATTACAGGCAGCTCCTCGGGTTGCTAATTTCCTCATCACTCTGGCCTGCTCTGCCTTTAGGCTAAGCCAGCTCCAAATTAGAAACCCATCAGACAGCTACAAATGTTTGCAGTTGAAAGCTGTAGGCTCAGTGGCTCAGCCTGTAATCCCGCGCCTTTGGGAGACTGAGGTATGTGGATTGCCTGAGCCCGCGGGTTCGAGACCCACCTGGGCAGCAAGACCTCATCTCTACAATAAATAAATAAAAAAAAATCAGCTGGGCATGGTATCGTGGGCCTGTAGTTCCAGCTACTTGGAAGGCTAAGGCGGAAGGATCACCGGAGCCCAGCAGGTCGAGGCTGCGGTGGCCGGAAGCAGCCACTGCACTCCAGTCTGGGCGACAGAGTGAGACTCAACTCAAAAAAAAAACAAAAAAGAAAGCTGTAGGTACATAAGGAAATGGTGGGTGCCAAGGATCTTGGTCTGCTACATTCACCCGTAGTATCCCCACAGGTGAGACACCACAATATCTTCTTTATTCTTACACCATAGTTGGGATGAGAGGGTTTCAGAGTCAGGATGAAGGGTGGGGAAGGGAAAGCTGTTTGTTATAGAACAGGTCAAGGTTAGAGAAGTTGAGAACAAGCTAGAAAATGCTTCCAAGATCGGAGAACATCATCCTAAGTTAGCTAACACAGAAATAGAAAATCAAACACCACATGTTTTCACTTATAAGTGGGAGCTAAATGAAGAAAGTGCAAAGACATAGAGAATGGTATAATGGACACTGGAGACTCAGAAGTGGGGGAAGGGGAAAGGGTAGAGAGATGGAAAATCACCTATCAGGTACAATGTGCACAGGTGGGAGTGGTGGGTACACTTAAAGCCCAGACTTCTTCGCCGGTATACAATGCATCCACATAACCAAAAACTATGTGCAACCCCGAAAGCTATTGAAATAAAATTTCAAAATAATAAAAATTAAATTCTAAAAAAAGAAAATGCTTCCAAGGCACATAGCACCCACCTCATCCATCATTATCTATGTAGAGGACTTGGGTCAAAGAGCAGCCCATGTTGCAAGAAGAGCCTACACATTTCCGAATCATCATCCCAGGTGATGAAGTTTCAGCAGCACATGAGGGTTGGTGCCAGGGGTTTCTGTTGTCCTACCTCTCTTCACCCTTTGGAAAACCACCCACTCCTCCAAATATGACCTCATGGGTGGGCACACGACACAAGCTAGCCACTCGAATGTTTGCTTCTTGGAATTTGAATCTGGAGCAAAGGGACACTGTTTCCTAGAGATGCCATAACAAGCTACCACAAACTGGGTGGCTTAAGATGACAGAAACTTATTTTCTCTGGAGGCTAGAACTCCAAAATCAAGGTGTCGGCAGGGCCATGCTCCCTCTGAAGCCTATAGGTAAAAATTCTTCTGTTATGGTCTGCATGTTTGTTATCATATATTGAAATCTAATCCCTAATATAATGGCATTTGGAAGTAGGGTCTGTGGGAGATCATGAGTTCATGAAGGTAAAGCTCTTGTGAATGGCATGAGTGCCCTTATACAAAGAATCCAGAGAGCTAGCTCATTCTTTTTCTACTGTGTGAAGATATGGCAAGAAGATATCCATCTACAACACAAAGAGGGCCATCACCAGAACCCAGTCATGTTGGCACCCTAATCTTGGACTTCTCAGCCTCCAGAACTACAAGAAATAAACTTTTGTTGCTTATAAGTCACCCAGTTTATGGTATTTTTTAAATAGCATCCCAACCTAGCTAGGACTCCTTCCTTCCCTCTTCTAGCCTCTGGTATTTACTGACAAACCTTGGCATCCCTTGAGTGACAGATGCGTCACTCCAATCTCCGCCTCCATCACACTGGCTGTTTTTCCTCTGTGTGTTTCTCTCTCTTCTCTTTTAAGGATGCTAGTCACATTGGAGTAGGGTCCAACCTACTCCAGTATGACCTCATCCTAACTTGATTACATTAGCAAAGACTCTACTTCCAAATAAGTCACATCCACAGGTACTGGGGGTTAGGACTTCACCATATCTTTGGGGGGGCACAATTCAACCCATAACAGATATAAAGCCCACAACCATGTTGAGCCCATTCATCCAAGGAGAGGAGATTGATGGGACCCCCCCAAACTCCTAGTTTGCTTTGGGTCCTGTGCTTTTCCAAGTCTACTAGGGGGTTTTCCTTGATTCTGTGAACTACTTTCCCGTAGCTTTATCATAAACTCCAATTAATTTTTTTTTTTTTTTTTTGAGTTAGAGTTCACTCTGTCGCCCAAACTGGAGTGCAGTGGCTGCTCCCGGCCACCACAGCCTCGACCTGCTGGGCTCCGGCAATCCTTCCGCCTCAGCCTTCCAAGTAGCCAGAATTACAGGCATGCGCTACCACGCCCGGCTAATTTTTTGATTTATTGTAGAGATGAGGTCTCGCTGCCCCGGCGGGTCTCAAATCCGTGGGCTCAGGCGATCCACTCACCTCAGCCTCCCAAAGGCGTGGGATTACAGGCTGAGCCACCAAGCCCGGCTCAATTAATTTTTTAAAGGCCTAATTGGCAATATACACCAATTCCGGCTATGTTGCCTGCAACCAAAATCTTCCAACAGACCCATCCCTCCAAGACACCTCCTCCCAACCCTGACCAGTCATCTCTCCCATCCCCCTTCCCCATCAACCTTGAGGGTAAACTTGGCAAGAAAAGGTCAAGGGTTTCCTTTGCCAATTTAGATAAAAACCAAAGGTGTTCTTACTTCGACAGCACATATACTAAAATTGGAATGATACAGAGAAGACTAGCATGACCCCTGTGCAAGGATGACATGCAAATTCATGAAGCATTCCAAATTTTATGTGAAGACATAGAGAATGGTATAAGGGAGGGACACTCAGAATGGGGAGGGGAGAAGAGGTGAGAGACAAAAAAGTCACCTACTAGGGAGACTGTGCACAGGTGGGGAGGGTGGGTACTCTTAAATTCCAGAACAAAAACTAAGTGTATCCCCCAAAGCTACTGAAATTTTAAAAAAGAAAAAAGAAAGGCCTTTTCCAGTTACCTTTTGTTTAACCAAAGGTAAACAAAGGTTGCCTCTTTCCCTTGTTTTTTAGTTCAAGTAGTCCTAATGATTCACTTCTTGGACTGTGTTGAATCCTTGCCTTAAACTTATCGCAGCGTTATTGTGAAAATTAAATAGGGGAAAAGGGATTTGAATGCAAAATATGAGCTACAAAGTGCCATGAAGTAGTGAAGGACATAGATTTTTAGTTAAGGAGGATTGAGCGTAAACTTTAGATTTGTGAGACCCCTTTGGTTTATAATCAACTCCTTATCCTGGTTTATTTTCCTTTGTAAACATTTCTATTACCTGAAATTGTGATTTATTTGTATTTATTTAGTCACCTATTGCCAGTTTTCTCCACTAGAAGGCAAGTTTCACAAGATTAAGGACTTAATATCACTCCTGCTGTATTCACAGTATCTGAAGGAATAAATCAGTGAAGAAAATGAATGCATGAAACACACTCCAAATCAGCTGCTTTGTTAGCACTGTGGATGAGTTACTGAGCCTGAGTTTTAATTCTCTCATCATTAAAATGGGGATGGGGCAACCCTTTCGGGTCCCCACTCACTGTGGGAGTTTCTCTGTCCTCTCAGTAAATCCTCCTTTCTCAAAAAAAAAAAAAAAAAAAAATATATATATATATATATATATATATGGATGATAAGACCAAGCATGGTGGCTCACACCTATAATTCTAGCACTTTGGGAAGCCAAGGAGAGAATTGCTTGAACCCAGGAGTTCAAAACCAGATTGGGCAATATAGCGAGGCCTTGACTCTACAGAATATGTTTTAAAATTAGCTAGGTGTGGTGGTGTACACCTGTACTCCCAGCTACCCAGACGCAGGAAGATCGCTTGAGCCCAGGAGCTGGAGGCTGCAGTGAACAGTGATTGTGCCACTGCACTCCAGCCTGGGCAGCAGAGTGAGACTCTGACTCAAAAAAAATTTTTTTTTAAATAAGGATGATAAACTTGATTGAGTCACTGCAGGAATTAAGATGAACTAAACTTAGCTATTCAAAATGTGATCTGCAGACCAACAGCACTGTCAGCTTCTGAGAACGTGCTAGAATGCAGATTCTCAGGCCCCAACCCAGACCTACTGAATCAGAATCTGACTTTTAATCCCCTGGTGCTTCATATGCATTCTCGTGTTTGAAAGCCTTGAACTGATGTACATGAAAACATTTTATAAACTTTTGAATAAAATATTTTATAACTAAAGCAATAAACACATAAAGTACCATTATTTTATTTATAGTTTTTTTCTATATATGTCCCCTTCCAATTTCATTTATGTGTCAAAAGCAGAATTCTAAGGGCCTGGTAGAGGCCCTAACACAGTCCAAATATTTAATACAAGACAGTATCTGATAATAAATAATAATCTCAGATGAGCTCTGACATATTGCCAGAGAGAATATTAATGGTACAGTCTTTCTGTCAAGAAAGTTGGCCATCATACAAAAACTCATTACGTATACATAATCTACATCTTGAATTCCCCAAAACAGTTCCCACTCTTCCATCCCTGTGGCCATAAATTAGGTACAGACTCAGTTTAGACTGAATTATGTCTTGTACTTTAAATTCATATTTCACCATTTCACTTTGCTGTTTAAATCTTCTTAAGGACTCTCCTTTGTTTATAGGATTTTAAGCTGTTTAGCTTTAACATGTCATAAAAGGTCTTATCCCCTCCTCTTTTCCTGTCTTCAACTTTGTGTTCTGGAAGAACAGGGGTCAGCAAACTTTCTCTTTAAGTGTCCTGTTAGGTTTTGCTGGTCAGATGGTCTCTGTAGCAACGACTCAAATCACCACAGTAGTGGGAAAGCAGCTGCCTGAAAACATGCAAATGAATCTGTGGAGCTGTGTTTCAATAAAACTTTATTTACAAAAACAGAAAAATAAGTAAATAAATACACATAATCTTTGACCAAGTAAGAATTTATCTTAAGAAAGCAATTAAGCACAGGCACAAAGATTTAGCATGGTCTTAGATTGGGGGATGGGTAACGGAAATATTTTAGAACAGAAGAGTCAATGGGTTAAAATGAATTATGTATATCCAGACAAGATAAAGTCCCACAATCACATCAAGTATAGAAATATATTTATCACCAGTACATTGGACAAGCAAGATTCACACAGTGCAATTAAAACACACACACATTTTACTTGTTTTCCTCTCTGGCTTTTGAAACAGGAGAAGGGGTATTTATTTTCCTCTCCTGATGAAAACCAGGGCAGCTTTCATGAGATATCTGGGCCCTCGCAGAACATGAAAAGTACTCCAGACATGGACGGTCATTTAAAAAAAAGGAAATCTCCGTTTGGTAATGGATAGTCCAGTTCAATGTAGTAACTAAATGTCAATCTTCACTCAAAGTTGAACTTTCCCCGTCCTCCAGTTGTTGCCACAGCCTCACCATCTGCAATGCCAGGTCTTAGAGAATGTAATTATCCATGAAGAAAGAAAGAGGGAAGGCAAGCCAGATGGAAGGACCGATCCAAACAAAGGTGGAGAGGTGACGAAGAGCATGCCATCCTAGTGGATGCCGGATGAAGCATCCTGGCAGGGGCAGAGCCCTGACAACAGTAATGAAATTTCAGAAACTGCCAGAAACTCAATCTATCGGAACTAGATAGAATTGGAAAATTACAAAAGAGACATCACATGTGTGTGTGGACAGCCCTGTGAGCTGTTGAGAGCATTGATTTGGAAATTAAATAGGGGTAAGTTCAAATTCTAAATCTGCCATTTCAAAGCTGGGCAACCTTGGGCAAATTGCTTAAGCTCCCTAAACTTCAGTTTCCTCATCTGTAAAATGATGTTCTCCTAGGTTATGGGGATTAAATGAGACAAAGCATGCAAAGTACTAGGCACCATGCCTGGGACGAAAAAAGTCCTCACAAAAAGTAACTGCTAAAGGCACCTGATGACCCAGGAAACTGCAGCCTTGAACTCAAGCCCCTCCCCCCACTGTGGTCAAAGATTGAAAACAACTGTACCACCTGCAATTTCTACTAAGAGGCTGAGGTTGCCTCACCCCACCCCACCCCACCCAGGGAACCTTCTTCTTCCCAGAACAATGATGGGGGAAGCAGGCTCACTGACGCCTTGGGAGCCACAGGGCAAAACCCAGGCTCGAAGTGGGCTGAGAATAAGAAAGAGATCTCCTCAAGCTAGTGCATAGAGAAGATGCAGACTTTCAGAAACCAGTGGGAACTGGAGTCCAGAGAGCCCTTCCAGAAAGCTCTGACTTTTCTTTTCTTTTCTTTTCTTTTCTTTTTTAGAGATGAGGGCTTGCCAAGTTTCCAGGCTGGTCTCGAACCTATGGGCTCAGGCAATCCTCTCACCTCGGTCTTCTCAACTGCTGGGATTATAGGTGTGAGTCACCCTGCCTGGCCAGCTCTGACTTTTCTAAAACAAAATTGGGATCTTCATGAGATGCTGGAAGTCAAGAATACAAACCTAATAATGAAAGATTACATTTCTCACTAGCCCAGTAGGAGAAGGAGAGGAGGGATAGGAGAGTGATACATTATTTATTTTAAATATTTTGACAGATTAAAACTTTTGAAACATTATTTATTTTAAATATTTTGACAAATTAAAACTTATACTTGATTAAAAGCAACAGTCCCATAACCCTCTCCTTCCCATCCAGACTCCCCAGAAACAGCCATTTCTAATTCTCTTAGTTCTTTCTTCCAGGAAGCCATTTCCCACTACCACCACCATAGTCACCCCTGCCACCAGCCACTTCAGGAAAGATGGAAGCTCCAAGTACATCCTGTCTTCAAACCTCACTCACTTCCAGATTAAAGTCATGCCTGAGTGTATCTGAATGACAGAGCCTGGGTCGTAGGCCTGTGGCCTAGCTGCAAGGGAGGTTGGGAATTTGAATTCTGACTTCTACACTATAATAACACATGAAGATTTCCACATACATTGAAGAGAACTTCCCAAGGATGGTTGGCAGCCGTGACTGTGACTGATGTCCACTGCAGTCACCAAGATATTTTAAAGTGGAAAAAGCAAAATGCACAACAATACATATAGAATTGTAACACTTGCATACGAAGCAGAAAGTCTACCTGCATGGACTGTCTCTGGAAGGTTCCATGGGAAATGGGTAATTATTATCTCCAGGGAAGGGAACTCAGTAATCAGGGGTGGGAGGAAGACTTAATTATCACTCTATACTCCCTTGTACCCTTTAATTGAGATGGAGGCAATGTAAGGAAGGAGAAGGCAGAAAGGAAGTGAGGGATGGAGGGAGGGAGGAAGAAAGAGAAGGATGGGGGGCACCATATTCCTTCTCTCATTCTCAAAGGTGGCCTGCAGTGTGAACCCCAGCAAAAGCCTCTCCTCTTTGCTCTCCCTCATAGTCCTTCTTCCAGCCCTGTACAATGGGACACACCCTTTCCACCCTGGCAAGGAGAAAACTTTAGAACTTGCCTAGGCACAGAAAGCGCTTGTTATCCATCCAACAGGGAAAAGGGGTATAACTCTAATAGATACATTCTGCTCCTCTGCACTGAGTAAAACGTGTTCTCCACATACGTGAACACAGCTCCCATTTTCTTTCTTTTTTGGGGGGGGGATTGGAGTCTCGCTCCGTCGCCCAGGCTGGAGTGCAGTGGCATGCTCACAGCCACCCCAGCGTCGACCTGCTGGGCTACAGCGATCCTTCCGCCTCAGTCTTCCGAGTAGCCAGAACTATAGGCATGCGCTACCACACCCGGCTAATTTTTTATTTATTGTAGAGATGAGCTCTCACCAAGTTGCCTGGGCTGGTCTCGAACTCATAGGCTCAGGCAATCCACTCACCTCAGCCTCCCAAAGTACTGGGCTTACAGGCCGAGACACCGAGCCCGGCACAGCTCCCATTTTCTATGTCCCAAGAACCCCATGAAAATAAAAGGACACATATCTATTGCCATTTTTTAGTTACCAAACTTTAGCAGGTTTATTAGCTGAAGACTTAATACAGAAAATTATATTGGGTAACATCCTATTTGTTTTGTCAATTAAAACCAGCCATCAAGAAAAATAACTCCACTTCTTTTCTCCTTTAAGCAGTTTTCTTATTTGGCCTAAGAGTTTTTTGTTTTTTGTGTGAAGGTGTCAAAGGAAAAAAAGCCACTTGTGTTTAACCCTATAGTAGCTGAGACTTTCCGAGGCCCCCTATGTATTTGTTTTTACTCTTTTGTATTCAGTAAACGTGGAATTTGATCACACCACTCACCCACTCCAATTCACTCATATCTCATTGGATAGTGCAGACATGACGTGTGTGTGTGTGTGTGTGTGTGTGTGTGTGTGTGTGTGTGTGTGTGTCAGGGTCTCACTATTGCCAAGGCTGGAGTACAGTGGCACAATGATCATGGTTCACTGCAGCCTCCACCTCCTGGGCTCAGGCGAGCCTCTCACCTTAGGATTAGTTACTCCTGAGTAGCAGAGACAAGGTCTCGCTATTTTTCCCAGGCTGATCTCGAACTCCTGGGCTCAAGCAATACTCTGCACTTCAACCTTCCAAAGTCTTGGGATTACAGGTATAAGTCACTGGGTCGGGCCAACCACGTCCCTTTTATTAACAACTGTATCCTCAAAGATCTGGTGCATAGTAAGCGCTCAGCAAATGTGTATAGTGTGAAGCAAAGAGGCTCACAAAGGTTGTGTAAATTCCCAGATCGCCCATCCTTCCTTAGTGGCGGCCGGACAGGTGGTGACCCTGAAGTGAGCCACCTCAGGAGCAGTCCTGACTTGGGCCTGGGGCCGTCTCGCCCTGCTGGGGAATTTACATCACCCTGTTACTCAGAGATGAGTCGCTGTGTTTCCTGCACCTCGCTGGTCACAGGTGCTCCGGGACTCTTTACAAGGGAGACAGCTGTTCTAGCCAGAAGGTGAGTATCTCCTGGCCTGGGCACACCCCGGCAGTGAGTGATGGATATACCTGGAGGGCAGGGGACGTGGCAGGTCTTTAATCATCGCTGCCAGTCTGAAGGGAGCGCTGCAGGGGTGAGCACGCGTCCCGGGTTTTCCCCGCCCTCTGGCCCCAGAGTCCCCCTTCGCCCACCATTTGCCCTTAAAAAATCTGCGCAGGCCGGGCGCGGTGGTTCACGCTTGTAATCCCAGCAATTTGGGAGGTCGAGGCGGGAAGATCGCTTGAGTCCAGTTCAAGACCAGCCTGAGCAATATAGTAAGGTTTCATCTCCGACAAAAAAAAAAAAGTACTCGAGCGTGGTGGTGAGTGTCTATAGTCCCAGCCGCTTGGGAGGCTGAGGAGGAAGGATCGCCTGAGACCAGGAGATCGAGGCTGCGGTGAGCTGTGATTGTGCCACTGCCCTGCAGCCTGGGCGACAGAGTGAGACTCCAAATCAAAAAAGAAAAAAAAGGAAAGGAAAGGAAAAAAGAGAAAAACCTGCGGACGACGCCTCCTCCCCGTCGGAGCGAGACCCGGCAGGCCCGGGCTGGGCGTGCCCTCGCCTGCCCCGCCGCGCGCTGGCCGGGCCAGACCGCGGGGGCCGCGCAGGGCGGAGATCTTGCAGCCGGCTGGGGGCGGGCGCCTAGCCTCCGCGGGAGGTCCCGGCGGCTTAGCCCGCGCGCCCTCGCTCCGGCCGTCCCGCCGCGCCCAGCGGAGCCACCTCCCCCGGGCGCCCTCCACGCCCCGCGGCGCCAGCGCCCGTTCCTGGTGTGCCCGGGGAGACCTCTCCGGGGCGCGCCTCTCCGCGTGCGGGTCTGCCAGACTGAACGCCACCGGCTGCTGCAAAGGAGGTGGGTGCAAAGGGACTGGGACTGCAGGCCGCAGGTTGGGAGGCGTTGATAGCACCTGTGGTTCCTGGGCTGCCGACGCCTTTTCTTTCTGCAGCCCCTTGCACGTAAATGACTTTGGAACTGAAAATAATTTCAAACGGGTGTGACTGCTTTCTCGGGCACTGTGCGTCTGGCCGTGCAAGATACACTTTTCATCTAGCCGTGGGGGCTGCCTTGAAAGGAGGAAGGGGGCAGATTTCTGTCCACCCAGCATCCGCCCCAGGATCCTGCAGCGCTGGCAAAGACAGGTAGAGGGGCCTTCAGACTCCGAGCACCCTCAGATCTTCCAGGGGAGGCTTCGGGGACGATCTTCCCACCTTTTCCCTTCCTCCCTTCCCTCCTTTCTTTTCCTGTCCCATCCTGTCCTGCCTTTTCATTCCTTCGCTTGTGTTCTTTCCTCCCTCCCTCCCTTTCTTCGCTTCCTTCCTTTCGTGTCCCGATCCTTTCATGCCTTCCTTTGCTTTCTTTGCTTTCTTTCCTTCCTTTCGTTTTCCGTGAAGGGCTGCTGAGCTTGGCATCCACCCGCACGGCTTTGCTTCTGGTCTTGGACTCCTTAGAATGTTTTCCCGGCTAAAGTGTGCTCTTCTCCTCAACAAGTAACAGCATGCTGCAGATGAGAAGTTAATTCAAAAGTGAAGGTGCAGATAGATAGGAAAGGAATGCAGGAAAACCAGATTGTCTAATTTTAGCCTGCATTTTCGTTGTTAGGGGATCACTATTTATTGCCTACATGAGTAGTGTTTTGATCCCCCAGGGTGGAAAAAAGAGGACCTTATATCTGATTGCCCAGTGAAACAAACAGTAAGGATTCACCTTAAAAGAAAGGTTATTTCCTCTATGTACAAAGCATTTTGAATAACTAAACCTCAAATCATAACATTTGAGAAAGTTGTAAGGATCTTAAAGTTATGAGTTTGACTATGTAGAGCATATTTTTATTGTCTCCTCACTGAGAGAGATTTATGTTAATATAAATGTTTAGCAGGGGCTACCAAGAGTTTAGTGCATGTGGTTTTTGAGTTTTCTTTCATATTGGCTTGGTGACATCAAGAACGTTTCCCAGTATGATGGATAAGCAGTTTGAAGGTAGAAAGGGTTTTGTCTATGCTCTCCCTACCCCACCCCCCATTTGTCTCTGTCTCTCCATCTCTGTCTCTCACTCTCTAGAACAGGCAGCTGCTGTTGTAGTCAGAGGAGCCCTGGCAGTGGGGGCTGTGCCCGTGGTGCTCGGTGCCCTGGGCTTCACTGGGGCAGGAATTGCCACCTCCTTCTTGGCAGCCAAGACGATGTCTGCAGTGGCCGTGGCCAACAGGGGTGGAGTTGCCGTGGGCAGTCTGGTGGCTACTCTGTAGTCGATGGGCGCAGCTGGATTCTCCATGTCATCCAACATCCTGCTGGGCTCCGTGGGTTCAATCTTTGGGGCCTGGTTGGGGGAATTCTTAAAAGACAACTTCTCCTCTTCCAGCTGAACCCAGGGCTGAAGGAGATTAGCCAAAAGAAAACATACCCCAAGCTGAACCTCCAAAACCCCCACTCAGGTCAGAGAAACACGAAGAATAAAAACCATGTGCAGATGGCAAAAAAAAGAAAAGAAAAGAAAGGATTTTTGTCTGGACTTCGCCATCTAACTTGCTGTGTGACTTCAGAAAAGTTACCTGATTTCTCTGAGTCTCTGCTCCTAAGAAAGGAGTGCACACAAATCCCCTGAGGATCTTATTATCCCAGGAATTGCTGGGAGGATGAAGGAGATAACAGAAGACAGTAATTAACACAATGCTCATCATCCAGTGAGCATGTGATACATACTAAACTGACGAGGGCAGAGGCATCGTCCCTAATGTAATCACTGCATGGCATTCCTTGTGCAAGAGAGCTTTATGTGGGCCTCTGTGCATCACGAGTAGATATATTGCATCATTGGATGCTTCTGACTAGAGAAACACCAAGAGCTGCTTCTGAACTCTTGAATTTCATTTGAACATATAAAATCTGTGCTAAACCTGTTCAGATTTGCAGTATTCAATTTATCTGTACAGTGTATCTTGAGATTTTCTTATGCTTACAAGAAATTGCTCATTGTGCAATTTCAGATGAACATAATGGATATGACACAGGTTGTTTAATTATTGTTTATTATTTTTAAAAGTAACAGCAACAACGGTGTCCCTCAGATGTCACCATCGTCCCCGGTTTAATCATTGATTTGGGTAGGTTGCAGGGAGGAACTGAATCCTCAAGCTAATTTTTCACTTGGCTGTTGCTACTCAAAGGTGTAAGCACCGGACCAGCATCACCTGGAATTATTAGAAATATAGGGCCCCTCCCAGACCTGCTGAATAGAATTTGCGTGTTAATAAAATCCTCAGGGGATTTGTGTGCACTCCTTTCTTAGGAGTTTGAGTGCGTTGATGTTTCTCAAAAGCAAACAGATGAGAACATGGGCTTCTCATAGGCTGCCTTTACCTAGTCAGGTGAAAAAGACATATTTAAATGATGTGCACTTTAAGTGTTTTCAACGGCCAGGAGCGGTAGTATCATTTCTTTTTATCTAAAAGTAAGATAGAGTTGTCATCTCAAATTTTGTCCAAGTTCTGCCAGTTTTGGATTCTTGTGTTCCTGTTACCTCCTGAAACATTTCAATTTTGATACTGCTAAGCATCTTCCCTTCCAGTGAGTAGAAAACTACAGATTTGAAGTTCACACTGCCATTATATGTTGAAGAGTGAGCTTTTTATGTTTGCCACTTCCGTGTTTAAATCTTTGTCAAAGTTGTATCCAAAAACTTGATTGGTACATTTATATATCAATTTTTGTGATATAAAACAATAACTCAAGTAAATCAAATACATGACAGTAATTATTAATGAACTGTATCATGTGCATTTAAGGTAAAACTACATATTATATTATATTGACTGAAATAGGAATTATTTTGCTTTATATTATTTTTTTAGCTTTCATACAAGAAGATATCAATGTTATGGGAGGAATGTAATAATACGTATGTATTAAAGATGTTAGAGATAATGGTTTTAATGACTTCCTTTTTAAAAATCAACTTTATTGAAGTATAAGTTGCATACAACAAAATATATTGAGCTGTAGTATATTTAAAAATCTGTGAATTTTATCGCATGCAAATTATACCTTAATAAAGTTGATGTTTTAAAAAAAGATAACATGGAGGATTGCCTGTTGCTAGAATAGTTCAGGAGAAGTCACAAAGAGTCAATATAGAAAGAGAATGAAGATTGGAGCATTGGACAGACAAAGAAGAGACATAGCCATGTAGTTCTGGAGGAATGGATGAATGGAAAAATGAAATGTGTACATTTAGGTGGTTTGAGATAATTTTTACAAAACTTTTGTTCTTTAAAGTTAAGATGATGCATTTAATTCTGGGGTCCTGAGATCTCTGCAGAGCTTTTTGAAGAGGAGGCTAAAATAAAAAACAAAACAAATAAGAGTTTTGCTCTGCAAGGTCTCGTGGCGCATTCCCGTTTCCTTCTCACATTCTGACCTGTGTCTGCCTTTGTTCAGCAGACACCAGCATTTGCCACGATGCTCTCATCCAGTGACTTTGCATCTGCTTCCTGGGAGCTCGTGGTTCGAGTGGACCATCCCAATGAAAAGGAGCAGAAAGAAATCCTGCTGAGAGTGTCAGGGGACCTGCATGTTGGGGGAGTGATGCTCAAGTTAGTAGAACAGATCAGTAAGTTACTCTTTCTTTGTAGTTTCTCTGTATTTGAAACTCTTTCTGTTTCATCACCCCTAAGTGGGTATTCTGGGGTCTAGGTTCTTCTGATCATTCATTTTGTAACAGCCCGGAGAACCAGCTCTTCAACCTCTCCCAGAGGAGAGAAAGAAATAGAGGACCCTGCAGGAAACTCAAACTGAATCCAACTACCCTTGTAAAAACTTGAGTCTTTGGTGGCACACTCAAGTTCTCCAGCAAGCATAATGCTGTACTTCGACAAAGATGGGATTCATTCTGGTGGCATCTGACATGACTTTGGGTGGCATTGCATTAAACCACTGTGTCAATTCCCTGTTAATACTTTGCTGCTCAGTGGTAAAGTCTGCTTGGTGTTAAGATGTCTTTTGACACACATCCACCATTTGCTACTCTCCCTGTTTAAACAAAGAAAGAGAAGTCTTCAGGGTCAGATTCTTTACAACAGGAGTCAACATTATTAAACTAGGATTTTTTTTTCCTTTGGAGTCAGAGTCTCACTCTATCTCCAAGGCTGGCATGCAGTGGCAGGCTCACTGCCACCCCAGCGTCAGCCTGCTGGGTTCAGGCGATCCTTCTGCCTCAGCCTTCCAAGTAACCGGAACTACAGGCGCGCACTACCACATCTGTCTAATTTTATTTTATTCTTTTTTAATTGTAGAGACAAAGTCTCACCAAGTTGCCCAGCCTAGACTCGAACCTCTGGTCTCAGGCAATCTTCTTGCCTTGGCCTCTCAAAGTGCTGGGATTACAGGCTTGAGACTGCACCCAGTCAAACTAGAATGTAATAGCATTCTATTTTCTTTACATTTATTTTACCTTTTATTCAAGGTCTTGGGTGCTGGCTTTCATTTACTCATAACTTTCCTATACGCATAACTTTTTTAAAGTAAGTCTTTATTGAAGTATAATATATACAGAAAAGTACACTAACCATATAAATTATTCACCCAGATAAAGATATAGAAGATTACCTATTCCCCTGGAAAGCCCCATGCCTGACACTTCCTAGTTGCCGCTCCACCCAAGGAAACCACGATCCTGACTTCTAACACCATAGAAATAATTTGCTTGGTTTGAACTTTATATAAATAAAATTATACAGAGTACATTCATACATCTGCTTTTTTTCACTCAACATTGTGTCTCTGATATTTAACCATTTTGTTGTATATAGTTTCACCTCATTTATCTTCATTGCCATATAATATTCTATCGTATAAATGCCACACGTTGTTGTCCATTTACCCTTTTTTTTTTTTTTTTTTTTTTTTTGAGTCAGGGTTTCACTCTGTCGCCTAGGCTGGAGTATAGTGGCATGATCATGGCTCACTACAGCATTGACCTCCTGGTTTCAAGCAATCCTCCTGCCTCAGCCTCATGAGTAGTTGGGACTACTGCCATGTGCCACCATGCTCAACTCATTTTTTAAAATTTTTTGGTAGGGATAGGGTCTCACTATGTTACCTAGGTTGGTCTCAAATTCCTAGGCTCAAGCAATCCTTCCACCTCGGCCTCCCAAAGTGCTAGGAGTATAGGCATGAGTCACCATGCCTCACCCATTTACCTCTTGATGGACATTTGGTTGTTTTTGTTTTTAAGCTCTTACAGATAAGGCTGCTATAATCCATGACTTTTGGTGATCATTTCTTTTGGTTTATATAGCTCAAAGAGAAAATGCTGATTTATAGAATTTTCCAAAATAGTGTTACCAATTTATATGTCTACTACTAGCATTGAGAGAAAGATTTTTTAATTTTAAAAGAGAACTAGAGAGAAACCACTTAAAGAAAAATAAAAGGCCAAGGTGAGAGGATTGCTTGAGCCTAGGAGTTTGAGACCAGCCTAGGTAGCATAGTGAGACCTTATCCCTACAAAAAATAAATAAATAAATAAGCTGAGCACAGTGGTCCACACCTGTAATCCCAGCACTTTGGGAGGTGGAGGCGAGAGAATTGCCTCAGCCCAGGGTTTCAAGACCAGCCTAGGTAACTTGGCAAGACCTTATCTCTACAATAAATCAAAAAATTAGCCGGGCCTGGTGATGTGCACCTGTAGTTCCAGCTACGCGGGAGACTAAGGTGGAAGGATCACCTAAGCCCAACAGGTCAAAGATGTGATAGCCTTGAGCATGCTACTCCACTTCCAGACTGGGCAACAGAGTGAGACTCCAACTCAAAAGAAAGAAAGAAAGAAAAAAGAAAAATAGCAAGTAAGTAAAAAATACTGGTAGCTCTTAATTTAGCAAAAGAATCAAATATTGACTCCAACATTGAGGAAGGGAAAAGATTCTATTTTAATGCCAACATTTAGAGAAGAAAAACAGTCTGTGTTGATGCTGACATTGAAAGGGAGAAAACATTCAACTCTGATTTTAATGTAGATACTTTGAAAACTGGAAATATAGTGACTCTGATAAGAATTGGGCATTACTGAGAAGAATGGAATGTCAGTTTCACAGTACTGTTGTGTGGACTTTGGGGACTATTGCTATTCCTTTGTGATCCAGTAATATAAGGATACATCTCTATAAGACAAATAATCTTATAAAAATAAATAATCAAAAGTCAAATGCTTTTGACCTTCCCAATAAAGACCATAGCACAGATTACAGGGATGAGAACTTTAGCATTCATGATGAACATAATTTTTATGTTTCCGTTCCTTCCACCGTATTTCAATGTAAATGATAGTAAGATTCAGCCACCGTTTTCTTTCTGCCCTGCCTCAGAAACTTTGGAGAGAAGCCAAGATTTGTTGAGCCTTGAGTTGTAAAAGGAGATGGGAGCTGGAGGTCAGTTTTTGCACACTGAAATTGACTCTGGGGTGCCTGGACCCATCGCATGCTGGGCTCTCTCTCACTTTACTTAACTGTGTTTTTATTTTTGCAGACATATCCCAAGACTGGTCAGACTTTGCTCTCTGGTGGGAGCAGAAGCATTGCTGGCTTCTGAAAACCCACTGGACCCTGGACAAATATGGGGTCCAGGCAGATGCAAAGCTTCTCTTCACCCCTCAGCACAAAATGCTTCGCCTTCGCCTGCCAAATGTGAAGACAGTAAGGTTGCGAGTCAGCTTCTCAGCTGTGGTTTTTAAAGCTGTCAGTAATATCTGCAAAACCCTGAGTGAGTATCCTGGAGGGGCCCCTGTGCCCTTTAGACTCCTCATAAAGGAAGGCAGGAAAATTATGTGTGCATTCTGCCTACTTCTAGTGATTGGCTAGCGAATACCCCTTATTAGAAAGTTCACGTTTAAGCCCAGTTCTGGGTACAGCAGCCATTTAAGTGGCATTATACCAAATGGAACATTATGAACATAAATCAGATTCTTTTCTACAAAGCTTAAAACCATTTCAAAAGAGATTTGCAAATAGAATTGATAAGTCTTTAAGATTGCTCCCCCAAATTTATTTCTCCAAGCTCTACTCAAATCATCATTATACAGTACTTAAGATAAATAACAACAAAAAGGGTTCTACTAAATCCTTCATCACAGTAGAACTGATGTGTCTTTACTGTCATTAAGATAATGGTGTTGCAATGTCTTTTTTTCTTTTGCTTATTTTCTTATAAAGATATGGGGCACAAATCAGGATTAGGTACATAAGTAGTTTTTGTGCAGATGAAGTTTGGGCCTCCAACCGGTCCTCACTTCCTCTGGTTTAATATCAATCACCTTCAGTAATGTTATGTACCATCTCCTCCTCCCCTGGCAGTGTCCCACTACTGCCAATTCCTCCCTTGTAGTATTGTGATAAATGTTCAGGACCCACTTATGAGTATTCAGTTGTTTGTTTCTGTGATAGATCACTGAATATGATGGACTCTAAATCCATCCAGTTTGCTGTGAGGTTCATAATTTTGTCCTTCTATAAGGCTGCATAATACTCCGTGGGAGTGTAAACTAGTTCAACCTGTGTGGAAATTCTGTGTGGCAATTCTTAAAAGAACTAGAAATTAACCTTCCATATGACCCAGCAATCCCCCTTCTGGAAATATATCCGGAGGAACTCAAATCATTCTACAAAAAAAAGATACTTGCACATTCATGTATCTTTATCCAGTCCTCTTTTGATGGGCAGCATGGCTGGTTCCATGTTTTTGCTATTGTGAACAATGCTGCAATAAACATACGTGTGCAGGTATCTTTCTCATAGAGTGATTTGAGTTCCTCCAGGTATATTCCCAGTAGGGGGATTGCAGGATCATATGGAAGGTCAATTTTTAGATCTTTTAGGAATCGCCACACTGTTTTCCACAGAGGTTGGACTAGTTTACACACTCACCAACAGTGTAGAAGTGTTCCCTTTTCCTCACATCCTCTCCAGCATCTGTTGATTTTTGAGTTATTGATGATGGCCATCCTGACTGGAGTTAGGTGGTATCTCAGTGTAGTTTTAATTTGCATTTCTTTGATGACTAGTGAGGGGGAGCATTTTTTCACGTGTCTGTTGGCTGCTCATATGTCTTCTTTTGAGAAGTATCTATTCATGTCTTTTGCCTACTCTGTAATGGGGCTGTTTGCTTTTTTCTTTTCAGCACATTTGAGTTCCCTGTAGATCCCAGATGTTAGGTCTTTGTCAGACATAAAGTTGGCGAATATTTTTTCACAGTCTATGGGATGTCACCCTGCTCTCTCTTTTTTTTTTTTCTTTTTGAGTTGGAGTCTCACTCCGTCGCCCAGATTGGAGTGCAGTGGCACGCTCCTGGCCACCACAGCCTTGACCTGCTGGGCTCTGGCGATCCTTCTGCCTCAGCCTTCCAAGTAGCTGGAACTACAGGCGCGCACTACCACACCCGGCTAATTTTTTATTTATTGTAGAGATGAGATCTTGCCAAGTTGCCTGGGCGTATCTCAAACTCGTGGGCTCAGGCAATCCACTCACCTTGACTTCCCAAAGCACTGGGATTACAGGCTGAGCCACCGAGCCCAGCCCACCCTGCTCTCTTGATGATTTCTTTGGCTTTGCAGAAGCTTGTCAGTTTGATGAAGTCCCACTTGTTTATCTTACCTCTTATGGCATGGGCACTTGGGGTTTTGATCAGGAATTGGTTGCCAGTTCCAATTTCCATAAGGTTGACTCCTGCATTTTCTAAGGTTCTTATAGTTTGAGGTTTTACATTTGGATCTTTGATCCATTTGGAACTGATTTTTGTGTATGGTGATAGGTATCAACTTGACATTTCTAATCATTGCTTTTTATATTTGATCAGTTGAAGCTAGATCAAATTTAGCAGTATAATTTTTTTTCCCTTGAAGAACAAAAAAGATACACATCTTAGGTTTGAAGATACAGGGTTTTTTTGTTTAGTTCTTATGCTGGGATTTTTAGCTCATCACGAGGTTTTGTATATAAATTATGCATTTGGAATGGTCACAAGTATGTCTTGCAGCATGACAATCAGGCATCTACTGGGGAGAGAGTCAAGCTGGAATGTGAGGCTTGGTCTCAGCACTAAGCAATGTATGAATGAGGTGATGGGAGGACCTAGTGGAATCAGTGCACTTGCCTTTCGCAAAGCTGCCGAGAGACTAAAACATCCCATCCACATTCCTTGGCTTTCACCTGGGATGATGGTCACTCAGAAGTTCGTGGTTATCAGCAGTTCTAATCAGCAATTATAAATATATTCACTTAATGAGGGAAGTGGGAATTATTATAGTTTGGGCTCCCCAAAGCAGACCCTGAGGTAAGGATTCAAGTACAAATAGTTTATTTGAGAGCTGATGCCAGGAAATCCTGGTGGAGATGATGGGCAAGTGAGACTGGGATGAGAAGACCACCAATAAGAGTGTATCACCAAGCAAGTCACACTTCAGCAGCTGGAGACTTCTGGGAGACGGTGTAGACACGGTCTCAGTGCAAGGGTGTTTATGCAACACCCTTGTCAGTTGCTGAGGGCTGTTCCTGGGGCTATTGCATGGGTGTGTAGACAGTACAGACCCTGGCCAGCTGCCAGCGCAACCCTCAGGCAGAAAGACACCTGTTCCAGGTGAAGTCAGGTAAGCGTGCACTGACGTGGTAAGGATCAAGAAGAGACGGGCAGGGCATGAGGATGTCAGCCACAAGGGTGAGATGAGCTGCTGGACCATGTGTGAGAAAGAGGTTTTAAGATCCATGGTCTATAAAGAAAGAAAGAGGTAGGCCCTTGGTTGGGGTTTGTTTGTTTTTTTTTTTTTTTTTTAGTTGGAGTCTCACTCTGTCACCCAGGCTGTTGTGCAGTGGCACACTCACAGCCACTGCAGCCTTGACCTGGGGGACTTACGCAATTCTCAGCCTTCCGAGTAACTGGAACCACAGGCATGCACCACCACACCCCGCTACTTTTTTTTTTTTTCTTTTTGAGTTGGAGTCTCACTCTGTCACCCAGACTGGAATGCAGTGGCCACTCCCGGCCACCGCAGCCTTGACCTGCTGGGCTCCGGCGATCCTTCTGCCTCATCCTTCCAAGTAGCTGGAACTACAGGTGTGCGCTACCACAGCTGGCTAATTTTTTGATTTATTGTGGAGATGAGGTCTCACCAAGTTACCCAGGCAGGTCTCGAACCCGCAGACTCAGGCAATTCACTCACCGCAGCCTCTCAAGGCACGGGATTACAGGCTGAGCCCAGCTTACTTTTTTTTTATTATTTGTAGAAACAAGGTCTCGCCAAATTATCCAGGATGGTCTCAAACTCCTGGGCTCAGGCATTCCTCTAGCCTCGGCCTCCCAGAATGCTGGGATTTCAGGCTTGAGCCACCATGCCCAGCCAGTTGTTATTTTTAAATCATTAAAAAAGGAAAGAGGAAGGGAAGAATAGAGGAGAAGGAAAGATGGAAGAAAGAGAAGGAGGGAGGGAAAAGTCGGTGATAAGATGATAAGAATAGCAAAATGCTAATAATTGGTGAAGCCAGATAGGGAAAACGGGGCTGCATGCAGTGGTTCACACCTGTAATTCCAGCATCCGCTTCGAGAAGCCGAGGTGGGATGATTGCTTGAGCCCAGGAGTTTGAGACCCACCTGGGCAACATGGCAAGACCTCATCGCTACCAAAAAAAAAATGTTTTTTTAATTAGTCGGGCATGATGGCACATGCCTATAGTCCCAGCTACTCAGGAGGCTGAGGCGGAAGGATTGCTTGAGCACAAGAAGTTAAGACTGCGGTGAGCCGTGCTGGTATTACTGCACTCCAGCCTGGGTGATGGAGTGAGATGCTGCATCAAAAAAAAATAGTATTTGCTGTAGATACATTTGAAGTATTGTCATAATAATTTTTTTAAACTTGAAATGTTACTACACTGAATCCCCTTCCACTGTTTTCTACCCTCCCCCTACTTTGACAGTCTCTGTTTTTCCTCTGTTCCTTCAAAAGGCGTGAACTTCGTTCCCATTAGTTCTCAGGAATTTCCTGAAAAACAGTTTCAAATGTACAAAATGATTCTGAGTCTTAAAAGGAATTTTCTTTTTTATTATTATTTGTTGTGGTTTTTGTTTTTGTTTTTTTTTCTAGATATTAGAAGACCAGAAGAACTTTCCTTGTTAAAGCCTTCTGGTGACTATTTTAAGAAGAAGAAGAAAAAAGACAAAAATAATAGGGAACCCATAATTGAAGATATTCTAAACCTGGAGAGTTCTCCAACAATTTCAGGTTCTCCGGGTAAGGCAAGGAAACCACAGGTGTTTTGTTGTTTTAATTTGTGAATGAAGTGTAAAACCCAAGAAGAAAATACACCTCTCCCCCACCCCCACCCCCACCAAACAAGGGAGAGAGAAAATTTCAGTATTGATGTGATGAGGAAAGGGTATCCAGTTAAATTTAGAACTAACAGAAATTTACTTCAGATCTTTATCTCAACAGGAATGCTTAATGACTCATTTTAATTATAGATTTTATGTTGCTGATGAATGCAAAATTTTAGTATAACTAAGCATGAATTTGGGATAAGAGAATGGTACTTAGAAAAATATGTTAAATCACTCAAATATACTTCACTCTACTCAATTCTATCTTTGTGTGATTCTTTTTTGAATTGTTTTTCATGGAGCACGCAAGAAGAGGGCAGGTGAAAATTCTGGAGAGGTAGCTTCCTTTTCTTTTGTTTTTTTGTTTTTGGGGGGAGAAGGGGTTGTTTGCTTGTTTGTGTTTGTTTTTGAGTCAGGGTCTCATTCTGTCACCCAGACTGGAGTGCAGTGGCACAATCATGGCTCACCACAGCCTCAACCTCCTAGGCTGAAGAGATCCATTCTCCTCAGCCTCCTGAGCAGCTGGGACTACAGGTGCACAACACCATGCCAGGCTAATTTTTTATTTTTGTATAGATGAGCTCTTACTATCATGTCCACACTGATCTCAAATTCCTGGGCTCAAGCGATCCTTCCACCTTGGCCTCCCAAATTGCTGGGATTACAGGTGTGAGCCACCGTGCCAGGCCTCCTTTTCCTTTTATATCAAAATAATCACATCTTTGTCTTGTTCATAAGATAGAGGGCTTTCTTGCATAGTGTATTCCAATGCAAATAAAAAAAAAAATTTGTCCTTTCCTTATGCAAATCAGAGCCAGATAATGTATAAATCATCATCCTGCTGGATTCTTAAATTGGCAAGTACTATTTGTTTATGAGGCTGTCTAGAATATATGGTATACGAGGGGCACTCAAAAAAAACCCAGGATTATCTTTTGAAGGGCAGGCCTTTGTAGTACAGGATTCCCCTGCTAGATTCTAAGAACCTATCAGCATCAGTATACCAGCTAGCATTGTTGTGAGAGGCTGTATTCATTTTCCGTGATTTTTTTTTTTTTTTTGAGATTCTTTTCAACGCATTTACCCATTCCATAATGGGTGATTTATGAGCATACCTGCATACACTGCAATGAGTGTTCAGCAGTTTTTGACTAAAACCGGCATAACCCCCATGCCCCACCCTTCCTATTCACCCAATCTCACCCTGAGTGATTCTGCCCCAATAAAAAAAAAAGTTCTTAAAGGGAAACGTTTTGACGATGTGAAAGAGTGAAATAAAAAATGACAGAAGCACTAAAAGGCATCAAAACTGATGAGTTCAAAAACTGTTTTGAGCAGTGGGAAAAGGGTCTTGATAAGTGTATTGCATAAGACGGAGAGCACTTTGAAGGTAACTGAAGTTTAAACATGTAAGGATAAATACACAATTTCTTATAAATAAATTCTGGGTTTTTTTGAGGGGTTTTCTGTCATACATGTATTCTGTAAGATCTCCAGTTCTCTAATAGTACCAAGACTTCTGTTGAAATAGGACTTTGAATTACATTTTAGAGAAGTTCCTAGTGTTTATGTTGATTTTTGGAAGCTTTTACATATTTGAGTTCCAGATCTTCCCAGGAACTGAATATACAGACAGGACCTTTACCTGTATATTACTCACTTCCCTATCATCGTAACTTGCACTTAAAAAAAAAAAGTACAAGCTGGGCACATTGGTTCACACCTGTAATCCTAGCACATTGGGAGGTGGAGACGAGAGGATTACCTGAGCCCAGAGACTCGAGACCAGTCTGGGCTACTTGTGAGACCTCATCTCTACAATAAATCAAAAAATTATCCGGGTATGGTGGCGCATGCCTGTAGTTGAGGTGGAAGGATCAACTGAACCCAGAAGGTTGAGGCTATGGTGGCCGTGAGCGTGCCACTACGCTCCAGCTTGGGCGGCTGAGTGAGACTCTGACTCAAAAAAAAAATAGCATAATTAATTCATTTTAGTGTAAGTCACCTTAGTACTTACTCTCCTGACGATTTCTACCCCCTGAATCTCACATCATGGTGCACGCTCCCCTTGCCTTGCAGTCAGCCCTGGCTTATACAGTAAAACCATGACTCCAACATATGATCCCATCAATGGAACTCCGGCGTCATCCACCATGACGTGGTTCAGTGACAGCCCTTTGGCTGAACAAAACTGCAACATCCTCGCGTTCAGCCAACATCCTCAGTCACCAGAAGCGCTTGCAGATATGTTCCAGCCTCGGTCTCTGGTTGATAAAGCCAAGCTCAATGCAGGGTAAACGCGTGGTTCCTTTGCTTCTCCTGGAATTGGTGTTGACATCGTAAGAGAGATGGGGAGGTATTTAATTTCAAGTTGGTAGGCCTGGGGATTGTACATTATTAGCAAAAGTCAGTGCTGATCTTAACAAAGAGAAAAAATCAAACTTTGAGCATTTCAGTACATCTCAAATGTGACAAAATGTATGCTTTCAGGCAACTCCATGGATGACCGTATGTGAGTACTAAGTATCTGTCACTACTGGTAGGCCAAGTGTATTTTATAAGATGTAGATTGATTTTGAAGCATGTTGGTCCCCAAGGGTCAATGGGGATGACCCAAGCTGGCCACTTGGTTCAGTTGTCTTTTTTTTTTCCCACATGGTGATAGTGTACGATGTTGTCTTTCGTGGAACGCCACTTCACTCATTAGGCATCTTAGGGAGCAAGTCCTCTCCCTTGGGAATGATCTCAGATAATATCCTCAAACTATTTCTCCAGCTACTATTTCTTTTGTTCCTCCATTGTCCACAGAACCAAGTCAGATTTGTCAACAGCATTCAACATCCATTGCTTATCCTTCAAGACCCAACCCACATGCTGTGTCTTTCTCAAGTGTCACCTTCCAGAATGGTCACTTCCCTGTAGTTCTAACACTTTGTTCCAGCTGTCATGAGGTTCCTTTATTATGAGGTGTGGTCTCCCCACTGGACTGCCAGCTCCTTTAGGATGACAGTCATGTCTTGATCATCCTTAGTCTCCCACAGGGCCTAATATAACAGAAGTTCAAGCCATTTTTATTCAGTGGTGCTAGATGACACTCATCCCCTTCTAATTTTGTTAATATTACCACTGCTCACCATTATCTAGTTTTTATCTTTCTTTTTTTTTTTTCTTTTTTGAGTTGGAGTCTCACTCTGTTACCTAGGCTGGAGTCAGTGGCACACTTATGGCTACCGCAGCCTCTACCTAGTGGGCTCGGGCAGTCCCTCTGCTTCAGCCTTCCAAGTAGCTGGAATACAGGTGTGTGCTACCAAGCCCAGCTAATTTCTTAAATTTATTTATTGTAGAAGCAAGGTCTCACCATGTTGTCCAGGCTAGTCTCAAACCTGTGGTCTCAGGCAATCCTCTCGCCTCTACCTCCTCCCAAAGTGCTGGGATTACAGGTGTGAGCCACGGCACCTGGTCCCAGTTTTTGTCTTTCAAGTCTAGAACCGTACTATCCAGTACAAAAACCACTGGCCACATGCAGGCATTTAAATTTAAATTTGAATTTAAATAAATAAAATGTGGTCTAACCACATTTAGCATATTCAGCAGCCTCATGCGGCTTCAGACTAATGTATTAGATAGCACAGGTATGAATAGTTCCCCACTGAAAGTTCCAGGCAACAAGATAGAACTGGCTTTGGGGTGAACCACCTGGTACAGTGGAGTGGCAGGGTGACTAGTCAGGAGGTGCAGTCTCATGCTGGCCCCGCCACCAGGCCTGTGACCTTGAAAGGACATCTTATGTTGCTGAGACTGTTACTTTATCTATAAAACTGTGATAATAAGAACTGGGCTGGCTCCTTCATTGGATTACTTTAAGGTGTTGAGAAAATATCAATATATAAAGCACCTTGAAAAACATAAGATAAAATGCAAATATGTGCTCTTATTGTGTGCTTGCTAGTTTTGGGTCATACAGATTGAGTCTCCCTTATCAGAAATGCTTAGGACCAGAAGTGTTTTGGATTTGGGATTTTTTCCAGATATTGGAGTATTTGCATTATACTCACTGGTTGGGCATCCCTAATCCAGAAATCCTAAATTCAGAATGCTTCAGTGAGCATTTGCTTTGAGCATCATGTCAGTACTCAAAGTTTTGGATTTGGAAGCATTTCAGATTTTAGATTTTGGATACTCAATCTGTATGGCTTATTCTGACTTTGCGCAAGTTGTGTGTGTGTGTGTGTGTGTGTGTGTGTGTGTGTGTATACATATGTAATAGATAATGTAACACATAATATAATGCTATAGTGGATAGACATTGATTGGCTTTTCTAACTCATGCTGTTGTTTTCTAGTTGGCTGGACTCTTCACGCTCCCTCATGGAGCAAGACATCCAAGAGGATGAACAGCTTTTGTTACGGTTTAAATACTACACTTTCTTTGACTTGAACCCAAAAGTAAGTGGCATTTTCTCTTTTTTTGCTCTCTTTTTAAAAATATGAATGTGTGAACGTGTAAAACGGATTCCTTATGTTATCAAAATCAGGATTCATTTGTTTGTGTGACCTTCTGTTTAGCTCTGTGGGGTTAAATGGATACATGCATGCTGATCTCTGAATTTTCATTTTTTGGTGTCTAGGGGGTGTGGTAAGCTGCCTCTGAGTTTGTGGGAGTACATCCCAGCGTGGCATGTACTGCCCCTCTCTGTTTACAGAAATGGAGAAACAAGAAGAAAATGACTCACAGAGCAGGAGTCTTTCATGCCTAGGAAGAAGACTTGTCAGAGGCCAGGGTTAAGGACAGGCTCTCATGGACAAGCCAGGGACACAGATGTGCACACCAGACTCCCCACCACAGTGCTTACTAAATCTTTGGTGATGAGAAAACGGGATCATTGATGTAAATAAAAACCCCAGTCGGTCTCCAATCCCATTTTCAGCGCACATCTCCCACCTGAGGTTTATTAGGACAACTCGTGAGATGTGAAACAAGTCCTTTGAACTTTTGCGACTTCCTTGCTCCCAACAAGCCCTTTGCAGTGGCTGTAAGTTAGGAGTTCAGTGGCCCAGTTTTGACAGTATAAACTGGTAGACCAATCCTCCGAGTGCAGGGGGCAACTTTGTCACCTTGTTTTCATCCCAGATTTGTAGTTGCGTTTTTGCGTTTGGTTAAGGAACTTACTTCAGTCTAGCTTTCCATACAGACCCTTTCTACAGCAGTATTTCTACCTCTTGTGGCATCGTCTTCTCCTTGGTCCTTTCAGTCTGGTTTTCAAAGGCCCGCCTTGGTTCCTACTGTTTCCCTAACCAGTATCTTCTTCAAAATAAAGCTTATCTTTTGTCATTTCTGGGAAGAAGCTCCTGCAGTCCATGGTTTAGATCCAAGTCAAGGCTGGTTGACCCAGCTTGTATCTGAAATGCATAAGACCCAGTGAGTCACGGTAAAGGGCAATTGTGGCTTTTCTTCCATAAAATCTTCAGGAGAACCTACTGTACTGCTTCTGCTAAATAATTGGTTTGGCTTTTTAAATTTTATTTAATTAATTAATTTATTTTTGAATCAGGATCTCACTGTTGCCCGGGCCAGATTGCAGTGACACTATCATGGCTCACCACAGCCTTGAACTCCTGGGCTCAAGGGATCCGCCCACCTCAACCTCCTGAGCAGCTGGGACTACAGACACATGTCTGGCGAATTTTTTATTTTTTGTAGAGATGAAGTCTCACTATGTTGTCTAGGCTGATCGCAAACTCTCAAGCGATCTTCCTGCCTCTGCCCCGCCAAAGTGCTGAAATTTCGGGCATGAGCCACCATGCCCCGCCTTGGCTTTTTTTTTTTTTTTAACTACACTGTGTATTATGCAACTGTTCAGACTTTCTTCTTTGCATTTTCTGCTAGAAGCAAATTAATATATTTTCTGTTTTATATTTAGGCCTCATTCCTGACCCAAGTTTAGTCTTTCTTTGCTTAATTCTTAGTTTGTTTAAGCTATCTTGTTGTATGGTATGTATTCTAAGAAGCTGCCTTAAATTTTTTTCTCAAAACAGGTAGTACCTAAGTAAAATGTCCCTGTGCATTCTCTAATTGCTAAGTCAGCAATTTAGTACCATTTTACTGATTCAAGAGTGTGCCCCACTTGTTGTTTATTTGTACATTTATTTATTGAGCAGCTACTGTATGCCAAGAACTAAGCCAGGTACTGAGAACCCAAAACTATCATATATTGGAATAATGTTTTCAAGTTAGTGAAATAAAAAACATGGGATTATAAAATAAATCAGTTACACTGTAGTAACTAAAATCTTTTCAAAATGTATATGTAGGATAGTAATATACTTTTAGTTAATTGTAGAAATAAGACCTAGTGGCAGATCTCATAACTACCAAAATTTCAAAGTCATGATGTGTGTGAACATTACGTGAAGATAGCAGCAACAGCTGGACTACAGTAGGAAAAAAAACCCTATAATTCTGATGGTCACAAAGTGATTGTAATACCATGGTTTGTTGCCTGTGCTCATCATGGTTACAAATGCTAAACTTCCCTTTGAAGTTGATGCAGATGGAGCTGTAGTGTTTCCTCATCCAAGCTCATGGACCACCTGAATTAAAACCCTCAAGTCCAAGAACCCCACCCAGATTCAGAACCCCCGTGCTGAGACCACATTCAAGTACTGCCCTTTCCAGAAAGTAGCTTTTCCCTGCTCTTGGTCACATGACCTTTCTCTTCTCTGAGCCACAACTAAATTGAACAATTTCAGGACTCACACCTTGAATCATACCACATTTGTAGATTGTTTTTTCTGCAAATAGACTACGAAGTCCTTGGAGACAGAGACCACCCCTAGTACTTTCTTTGTTTCTCCACCCCCACATGGTGCAAAGATGCTGTGAGAGTCCGACTTTCCTGGTTCAGGCACCTGATCAATGTTAGGGGCATCTGGCCCTCAGGGACCCTTCCAGAAATTTCTTTGCCAAGACATTCCTCATTAAATCCTCAGCTTCAGAATTGAGCTTAAGCTAAAAGAAATGCAACTCAGTCATCTACCCCTTAAAAAATTGTCAGGAACTTGTAAGTGACTAACAGTCAAAGAATCTAGACAATGGCAGACCTTCAGTATAAATATAGAGGAGCAGTGTTCACTGTGCATTTGTCTAAAAAGTGGAAGAAATAAAAGGAATTGTACTCCCAGAAGGGGGCAAGGACACTGAAGGTGAGGGTCACAGGGCTGTTGTTTAGACTCGTGGCCTTCAGCCTCTGCTTGCTTAATTGGTGAAGAGTTTTCTCTTCAAAGCCTGTTAAGTGAAACCTATTTGAATCTAACAACCAAATGGTAGCTGTCAACCCAAAGGTGACAGAAAGATTTGGGCTAGTAGGACATAGCTTTGGGGCACAAGAATGGGAATCCCCCAGCTACTTTAGAGGTGTTGCAGTGCTCTCTCCCCTCCCCTTCTAAAATTACAAGTACTATAAATAAGCCACCTACTATGTACTGAGTAGATACAAGGGATATAGAAATTTAAGATGTAGGTCATGTTTTCATGGAATTTACAGTCAAATCAAGAAAAGCACAGATGGCATCCATGAAACCACTGCAAAGATACAAGGCACCCTAAAATAACCTAATTCTATAGTGGGGACTAGGAAGCCCCTGTGGCTTTCAGAGGAGAGATGCATGCGAGTCATAGGTTCAAAATAACAGGTACTAATTAAAATCTCAGATATGTAAAATACTAAAATACATTTCAAAAATAATATGCTCAAAAGATGCGAAGTCCCGATCCATAAAAGATTGGTATATTTTTATAAAAAGTGAAAATTATACACATGACAAAAACAACATAAGCAAAGTAAAAAAGTCTTTGTGACACATACTACAAACAAAAGACTAATTTATCTAATATACAAATAGTTCCTACGAATCAGCAATAAAAAGACTGGGACCTAAGCATGGTGACTCACACTTGTAATTCCAGCAATTTGTGAGGTCTAAGTGGAAGGATTGCTTGAGGCCAGGAATTCAAGCCTGGCCAAGGCAACACAGTGGGACCCATTTCTATAAAAATTAAAAATAAGTCAGGCGTGGTGACACATGCCTGTAGTTCTCACTACTTGGAAGGCTGAGAGGATCATTTGAGCCCAGGAGTTCATGCCACTGCACACCAGCCTGGGTGACAAAGTGAGACTCCAACTCGGAAAAAGAAGAAAAAGAATTTTTAAAAATTCACTTATTGTAAGTATACACTACCGTTATTTTTTAGTAAATGTATACAAATGTGCAGCCATCACCACAATTCAGTTTTAAAACACCTTCCATCATCCAAAAAGTTTCCCCAAACCCATTTTTTGTAAGTCCCAGCCCCCAGCCTCTGCCCTAGACCATCATTGGTCTGCCTTCTATCTCGAATTCTGCCTTTTCTAGAAATTTCATATGAATAGAGGCATATAATGTGCAATCATTTGTCTGGATTCTCTCTGCAGGCATAATATTCTGAGGCATACGTGTTGGAGCAGCTATCAGTGATGCTGAGCAGTAGCCCAAGGTGTAGACGTACCACATCTTGTTTATCCTCACACCAGCTGAGGGACGTTGGATTGTTTCCAATTTGGGGCTATAATGTGTTCTGCTGCTGTGAATATTCTCATGTGTGTTTTGCTCTTATTTGGTTTTGGAGGATTCTGCACCAGCTTCTGAGGTGCTCCATGATCCCTGGCAAAAGCAGACTTTCTTAAAGATCTTACTATCCCGGCCTCTCGAATACCACACGCTTGGGTCTGAATTTGTCTTCCTTTCCCTACAGCTTTAGAAATGCAGAGAAGGAGCACACCTGGGACACAGGTCACATTTCCCACTTAGCTGACAGCATCTTGTTTGCTGACTTGGGCTTACTGAAGATTTTCACGTTCCCTATCACCTTTTTTATTAGTATGCATGAGGTTAATGCAAAAGAAAAAATCAATCAATGCTAATCAGCCATGATCAATCTGCTTAGCTCCTCTGACTTTCTTTCTATTCCTTGTCTCTGTTTCTTCAACATTTGTATTTTTTCCAAAGGATTTAGTAAAATGTGTATTCACTATTTTTAAAAAATAGGAGAATCATTGCTTAACGGGTACACAGTTTCAGTTTTGCCAGGTGGAAAGAGTTCTGTAGATGGATGGTGGTGATGGTTGTACACCATCTGAATGTACTTGATGCCGCTAAACGACACACTTAAAAATGGTTAAGATGGTAAATTTTATGTTATATGTTTTGCCACAATTACAATTAATTGTTTAAAGAATCAAACATAAAGAGCCAATTATTTAGAGTAAGAATGGGAAATCGTTTTTCACCTGATCTTTCTCCTAAACAACTTCATGACTAACCATCCTTGCAGACGTTTTCACACACATTTGTACACAATTTTTTAACCGATTTTCTCTTTATAAATGGAATCATTTGTTTGCTCTATAACTTGCTTCTTTTTACTATCCACTATGTCATGACTATCTTTCATGTCCATGTATATGAGTCTGACACTTTCTTTAATCACTGCAAAATAATCAAAGGCAAGACTAAACCATGGTTTATCAGGACCCAAATGTGATGAGCATTCTTATAAAAGCGTCTTTGATGCATGCTTGCATTTTTTAGAGTAGTAACCCTAGATGTGCTCATCAAAGGGCAAAAAAATACCACCGAATTACCTTCCTACTAACCACAACTGGAAAGTGCTGATTGTCCAATGTTCTCACCAACGTTAAATGTTGTCAACACTTATAATTTAGGCAAATCTGATTTTTTAAAAGGGAAATGATGTCATCTTGTCTTAGATTGAATTCTCTGATAAGCAGTGAGTTTGAGCATTATTTCCAAAGTTTACATAGCCATTATGATATCTGTGAACCGACTGTATATATTTGCCCCACATTCTATTGAATTATTTATATTTTTCATATTGATGTGTAGGAGCACTTTGTTTACGAGGAGGGACCACATAAAAATGAAATTATTTTTTGGAGGGCAGGCCCCTTGTAGTACAGGTTTCCCCCACTAGGTAACCCATCAGCATCAGTGTATCAGCTAGCCTTGGTGTGAGAGGCCAAGTTCGACTTCATGAATTTTTTTTTGGAGATTCTTTCAACATGTCCACCCATTTCATAATGGGTGATTTACGAGTTCACCTGCCTACCTCATGCTAAGTGTTCAGCAGTTTTTTACCAAAAGCAGCATAGCCCTCTTGCCCCACCCTCTCTAGTCACCCAATGTCACCCCAAGCACCTTGTTTTTTGTTTGTTTGCTTCCCTGGATGAGAACAGTCCTCAAAAGGAAACATTTTGCTGATGTGGAAGAGGTGAAACAAAAAATGACAGAAGCACTAAATGGCATCAAAATTGATGAGTTCAAAAACTGTTTTGAGCTGTGGAAAAAGTATCTTAACAGGTGTATTACATCAAATGGAGAGTATTTTGAAGGTGACCCAAGCTTAAACATGTAAAAATAAATACACAATTTTTATAAATAAATTCCAGGGTTGTTTTTTTTTTTTGAGTTGGAGTCTCACTCTGTCGCCCAGACTGGAGCGCAGTGGCCACTCCCGGCCACTGCAGCCTCGACCTGCTGGGCTCCGGCGATCCTTCTGCCTCAGCCTTCCATGTAGCTGGAATTACAGGCATGCACTACCACACCCGGCTGATTTTTTTTTTTTTTTTTTTTTTATTGTAGAGACGAGGTCTCACCAAGTTGCCCAGGCGCGTCTCGAACCCGCGGGCTCAGCCAATCCACTCACCTCAGCCTCCCAAGGCACGGGATTAAGGGCTGAGCCACCGAGCCTGGCTTGAGGGTTTGTTTGGGGGTTTTTGGTCCCCCTTGTTTTATGGGTATTACCTCCTTTATTTATTGCAAATATTTTTTCAATTATTCAAATATCCTTTTTTTTTTTTTTTTTTTTGAGTTGGAGTCTCACTCTGTCGCCCAGACTGGAGCGCAGTGGCCGCTCCCAGCTACCACAGCCTCGACCTGCTCGACCTGCTGGGCTCCGGCGATCCTTCCACCTCAGCCTTCCAAGTTGCTGGAACTACAGGCGCGTGCTACCACGCCTGGCTAATCTTTGATTTATTGCAGAGATGAGGTCTCGCCAAGTTGCCCAGGCGGGTCTCGAACCCGCGGGCTCAGGCAATCCACTCACCTCAGTCTCCCAAAGCGCAGATTACGGGGTGAGCCACCGAGCCCGGCCTCAAATATTCCTTTAATTTGTATCTTGCCTTATAAGTTTACAACCTTTTTAGGGTATATTTTGCTATTAAACATGTTTAAAGATCACAAAAAGTGTTTTCTCAAGGTTCCCAATAATAGTTTTGGGTTTTGTTTAGACTTTTTGTAATAGCTTTTTGAAATATAATTCACATGATACACATTCACCTGTTTAATATTTAATGATTTTTAATATACTCACAGAGTTATGCAAACATCACCACTATCTAATTTCATAACATTTTCATCACCCCGATAAGAAACTCCATACCCATTAGCAGTCACACCCCAATCCCCTCCAGCACTCCTAGCTTTGGGCTTCCTTCATTCTACTTTCTGTCTACTCTGGACAGACATTTCCTCTAAGTGTGATTGTACCACTAGTGGTACTTTATGACTAGTCTCTTCCACTTAGCATAATATTTTCAAAGTGTATCCATATCATAGCCTATATCAGTATTCCATGTCATTTTATTGCCAACTAATATTTCATTGTGTGTATATACCACATCTATTCATTCTTCAATCAGTGAACATTTGAATTCTTCCACTTTTAGGGTATTAGGAATAATGCTGCTCTGAACATTTATATATATGTTTGGGGTTTTTTCTTTTACTTTTTTATAATGGTAAAATACATATAAAATTTATCACATTAACTATTTTTAGGTGTGCAACTGAGTAGCATTAAGAATATTTGCAATGCTGTGCAATTATTACCACTCTCTATTTTCAAAACTTTCTCTTCATCTCGAAAAGAAACTCTGTACCCATTAAGCAATAACAATAATTTTCTCCTCTCCTCTACCCTTATAATCTCCACTTTACTTTCTGTCTCTATGAATTTGCCTATTCTAGGTTGTTCATATGAGTGAAAATAGACAATATTCACCCTCTTGTGTTTGGTTTATTTCACTTAGCATAACATTGTCAAGATTCTTTCATATTGTACTATGTGTCACAATTTTCTTCTTCTTAAGGCTGAATAATATTCCACTGTATGTGTATACCATGTTTCGTTTATCCATTCACTTGTCATTGAGCATTTTGGTTGTTTCTGGCTTTTGGCTATTGTGAATAATGTTCACAATATTGTGAACACTGATGTACAAGTATCTTTTTGAGTTCCTGCTTTCCACTTGTTTGAGTGTATATCCAGGAGTGGAATAGTTGGATCATATTATATATTTAACTTTTTAAAGAACGACTAAACTTTTCTACAGAGGCTGCACCATTTTACACCCAGCAGTGCACAAAGGTTCAAATTTCTCCACATCCTCACCAACACTGGTTATTGTCTCTTTTATAATAGAGCCATTCTAATGGGTGTGAAGTAGTATCTCATTGTGGTTTTGAATGTTTAAATCCTTCAATCCATCTGTAATTTATATTTTTGGATTGTGTAAAGTTATTTTTTGTTTTGATTTTTGTTCCCCAAATGGCTGGGCATTTTCACACCATTTGTGGTATTGAAGTCTTTCTTCCCCTGCTAATATAAAATGCCATTTTTATTTTATAGTAAATGTATATATATGCATAAGTCTACTTCTAGATAATGTTTTATTGGCAGTCACTCACTATACCAATACCACACAGTTTTAATTACTGTAACTTTATAATATATTTTAATGTTTGGGAGGACAAGTGCTTCCCTCAACATTGTTCTTCTTTTTCAATTCCTTGGCAACATTTGAATTGTCTCTTCCAGCTTAACTTGAGACTCAGTTTGTTTAAAGTTCCATTAAAAAATTCCTATCAGTTAGTCGGGTGTGGTAGCACCCGTCTGTAGTTCCAGCTACTTGGAAGGCTAAGGCGGAAGGATCGCCGGGGCGAGGCTGCGGTGGCCGGGAGCGGCCATTGCACTCCAGTCTGGGTGACAGAGTGAGACTCCACCTCAAAAAAAAAAAAAAAAATTCCTATCAGATTCTGCTTGGGATTGCACTGAGTCTGCAGACGGGCTGGGGATCTTTCTCCTTTACACAATTTGCTGTGTAAACCATCTTCACTATCTCTTTACCAATAGAAGTGCCATAGAAGAGAGAGAAAATAACAGAATCCGTGAGGGGTTGTGAAGAAGGAGCAGCAGCTCTGGAAAATATTCGGGGGAAGAAAGTTCTGAATTCGGGAGTAAAAATGAGCTGGGAAAGTAGACAGATAGAAGTGTTCTTTCAGTTTTCTGAACTGAAGCTTATTGCATTGGATTAACAGAGAATGACCTCTGTTATTCCAGAAATTCTGTACTACGTTATATACATGTACACACACACATCTGTTATTTTTCTCTAGTACGATGCTGTCCGAATAAACCAACTCTATGAACAAGCCAGGTGGGCCATTCTCTTAGAAGAAATTGACTGCACAGAGGAAGAAATGTTGATCTTTGCAGCACTGCAGGTATGACGAGAACGTCGATTTCTTTTCTCTGGAAGGAGACCAAGTTGGTTCTGCTTGAAGTTTCGTATTCTTCACTGCTGTTTTTTTCTTTTAAAAAAAAGAGCCTAAAAGGAGGGCAGTGCATTTAAATTAAAAATGCTCCTCGTAATCCACACATGTGCACGTCCTATGCACACATGTGCACGTCGTTTGCAATTCTTAGCTCTTCCCTGCTACAAACGCAGTCCATAATGGAGATGAACCAGTAGTGAACACAACATGAGTTCAGTCTCAGAATGATTCAGATTAAAACGTCATTTTCCACACAGGAGGGAGATCTTTCAGGAGATGTGCAGTATTCCAAGGGAATTGTTTTCAGTGAAGAACTGGCTCATGGACTCATTTCTAAATCCTCTGTTTTTGTTTTAGTATCATATTAGCAAACTGTCATTGTCCGCTGACATACAGGACTTCACCAATGACTCCGAGGTTGATGAAGTGGAAGCAGCACTTTCTAACTTGGAAGTGACCCTAGAAGGTGGAAAAGCAGACAGCCCTTTGGTATGAACTTTTCTCATAACTCAGAATCATGACTTTGTTCTCACTGACAAATATAGATGAACTTTTCTCTATTATAAATAAGAGAATATTTTCTCTGATTTTGAAAAAAAAGAATTTACTCTTCTCTGACAAGCTTCTTAGCAAGAACTGTCTTTTCTCAGGTTAGCTCTGTAAGGGACTATATTTCATTTGATTTCTCCTTCTGTACTGTATTGCTTCCTAGGGGCAAGTTGGCATGATGTGATGTGAGGGAAAGATGGCTGAGAGCTCCACTTCACTATCATGGAGCATGGAATTGGTCCCCTCAGTCTAGAAAGAACTGCCCTGACTGTTGCAGGAGGCAGCTGTGAGAACAGGGAATGCTTCACAGATATAAAATCTTATTTCCTATTTACTTTGTCATATATTTCAACTGGGCAAGCTTGATGGCAGTGAGGGCCTTTTGCTGGACATTGTAAAAAGTTCATGAATCCTTTTGACTTCAGGAAATAAACACAAACCCTCCAGTAAAATACTTTTTTAAAAACTGCTTTTATCATCTCTTGCTCCTTATTCATGAAATAGGACTGCTTTATAATTGGAATGCCCCCCCGTTTAATGCATTGGGTTCCATTCTTTTGTTTAACTTCTTCATCATAGGATTAACTATTAGTTTAATCACATTGTATCAGAGAGGTGGGTCCGTCATAATTGGATCTAAGTAGAAATAATGGATAGCAATGAGTCACTGTATTCTTACAAATTTATTGTGTGTTCTCTTATCATCAAATGTCTAAAAACAGGAAATTGGTATCATGCAAGAGCAAGTACTTACTGCAAAACAAATGCCAAGAGATGCAGAGTCTTGTCTCACATTTGTAGGAGACAAGGGCCCAGTGAAATTGCTCTCTGTGGTCTGTTTTCTTCACTGAATAAATACAACAGAAAAATGAACCTCCTTAAGATAAATGAAAAATGCCCTCCGCCCTCTCTCAATATTTTTATGTGATGCTAACTAAACAACAGTTTGAAAACAGGCACCAACCCACATTGCAGAATGAACTTTGAGCCAGGTTCCTTTGGAGAGTTTAATCAGTGACCCAGATGTAGCCAGAATCACCACACGAATGTAAAAATTGCAAACTAGTTTGTACATAAAAGTAGTCACGTCTAACTCAAATTTTTAACTTGACTGGTAGGTAGAAACTGCTTAATCATTTTTTAAAATCTTTTGTTCACTTTTGTTATTAAGGAGACACATACAGAAAAGCGAAAAGCACCTAAATGTACAGCTTGGCAAATTAGTACGCACTTATCACCCAAGCCCCACCCAAATCAAAAAATAGAACTTCCGCCCTCCACCTCGGGAACCCCTACATGTTTCCCCTCCCCCTCCCATCCCTTCTCCTCCTCCTCTCACTGCCCCCACCCCACCACACCTCTAGGTAACTACAGGAAATGTGGCTGGTATGACTAAGGAACTGAGTTTTTCATTTTCTTTAACTTTAACAAATTCAAGTTTAAATAGCCACATGTGGCCAATGACAATGCAGGTATAAAGAATATCAACATCACTTGTAAGGTTCCTGCTGTGAAATGTCATTTGTTTTTTCCTTAGGAGGACATTACGGATATTCCTAAACTTGCAGATAATCTCAAATTGTTTAGGTAAGTAACCCTTTCAGGGGAAAAGGAGTTACTCATGACAAAGTCCTGCAGATAAAGAGAGCAGGAGTTTAAATTGCACGTCCTGAGGCAAGGTTCACAGTTCAAAAGCAAGAGCACTGGGCATCAATGTGTTAAGTCCTTGTTCCACCACACAAACTAGCTGGCTGAACTCAGGCAATGGATCATGTCTCTGAGCCTCAGTTTTCCAGTCTACAAAGTAGAAATATAACTCTCCTAAAGTTTTTTGGTTTTTTTTTTTTTTAAATTGGAATCTCACTCTGTCGCCCAGGCTGAAGTGCAGTGGCATAATCATGACCTCCTGGGCTCAGGCAATCCTTCCACCTCGGCTTCCTGAGTAGCTACAGGTGCACGCCACCACGCCCAACTCATTTTTTTTTTTTTTAATTTATTGTAGAGATGAGGCCTCGCTATGTTACCCAGGCTAACTCTTGGGCTCAAGCAGTCCTCTCACCTTGGCCTCCCAAAGTGCTAGGATTACAGGTATGAACCACCATGCCTGGCCCCCTTAAGTTTATTGAGAGGATTCAATAAAATGCACATGAAACCTTTAGCATGGTGCCTGGCTCACAGTATGTGCTCAGCAAATGGTAGTGTGAGTGCAACTAGCATCGGCAATAATGAACACACCTGCCAGACTGGAGTTTCTGGAAGGATCCATCTGGGAGGCTCAGCACTCTAACACGTTTGAAGGTTCTTTTACAATTTAAAATCATTTGTTTCTAGACCTTTGATCCTGCCCATATACAGAGTAGTCACTTTAGTTTAGTTTATCTACTGTTGACTAACTGCTTCTGATCAATTCCCCAATTCACCTCAGGCTAACCTGAAACTACTAAAAAGGTGGGGAAGGGGATTTTTTTCATGGCAAGAAAGAACTGCCACCTTTGTGGTGGTGCCAAGGTGTGGCTGGATGAAAGAAATAGGTCTTTTGAAATCCTATCAGTTCCTTTTGGCACTTTATGGTTTGTTGACTTTTCTTAATCAACCAACACTTTACCAGGGCAGTTGATTTTTAAGAGAAACACAGGTTTCTTTGAATAAAAGATGATGCAAAGAGAGCCCTGGAAAAAATGAACAATGAATCAGGGATAAATGAGAAACAAGCATCCAAAGGCAACAGTACTTACCACTGAGCTTCTGCAGGTTTGTTTTAGGATATTTTTAATGTGATTGTAGGATGTGGTCTCAAACAATAGGGTCATTCATTTCACTTCCATGGCATAAATAGTTGTAACCGCAGCTGACTCATATTGTTATAGTCAGAGCTATAGAAAAAAGCTAACAATATGAATTCACAAATACATCTTCATAAAGTACTCATATTATTCTACAAAGACATTGGATTGCCATATTCTCTGTATAGAGTAAATTGAGCTCATCACAAAGCAAATGCTGACAGTCAGTACCCTTCCTATAGATGTTTTCAATGCAGGAGGTGATATTCTGGAGTTAAGCCCTGCATCCATATCACTCATGCTACCCGGAGTAGTTACTGGCTTTGCGTGTGACTGTTATAATCAAACTCACAAAATTGTCCTGTTTGACCAATGGACACTTGATCAACTAAGGTCTCATGATACTGAATTTAATATCTAATGCAGTTTCTAGTAGGAAGAAACAAAGAAAGGAAGGCAAGAAAGAGTAGGAGAGAGAGAGGAAGGGAGGGAGAGAGGGAGATTGGAAAGTGGAGCTCAATTCTTAGTGGAAGTGTGACCGCTGACAGGCCCTCATTTCCCTGGGCCTTTCCTCATCAGTATGAGCGCATTGGACTAGTCCTTTGACTTTAAGCTTTTGTCTTTGGAAACTCTTCATTTTTTTTCTAAGCAAAATCCATTAAATCTCTATATAAATAGTGGACTTTGGTTTCCAGCAAAAGGGCATCCACTCAGTTGCAAACCCCAATCTTGCTATAAATTCCTAATGAATTTGGATAAAAAAAAACAAAGGAATAGTAAATACACAACTGACCATGAACTGAAAACACAGATCCCAACTTGCAGGAAATGAAGAGGGAACCTAGTTCCACAAATGAATCATCAGCCCTGCAGAGGGCTTTAGGGCATGGACATTTTATTAAAGTCCATAAGGCCTGGATTTTAATTAAACCAACAGAATCTTGGCTGGGCACAATGGCTCCCACCTGTAATCCCTGCTACTTTAGAGGCTGAGGCTGGAGGACCGCTTGAGCCCAGGAGTTTGAGGTGATAGTGGTCTATGATCGGGATACTGTGCTCCAGCCTGGATGACAGAGCAAGACCCTGTCTCTCAGACCCTTATTGTAAACATTAGTAGAATCTTTACAATACTTCATAAAGTGATAGTGTATAATCATGGAAATCTTTGGTCCCACAGTAAGGCTCACTGATTTTCACATGGAAAACCACATATAAGTGAAGTCATGCATTTTTGTTTTTGTTTTTTTAGTGTTCCAAATTAGTGACCTTTCTGTTTCGACAAGTGGCCATCAGTAGTAAGCCCTAGATGTTTTCAAAATAATAAACACATTTAATCTGTCCTTTAAAGAAAAGGTGATTGTAAAATGAATGAGAACATAATCAGTTTTTAAAAGATATTATCCTAACCCTTTTGAAAACTGTTATTGGAAGTGTTTCTGTGGTTACATTGTTGCCAGTAATGATACTGCCTATTAAAAAGACAAATTCTGAGGCCAGGTGCAGTAGCTCATGCCCGTAATCCAAGCACTTTGAGAGGCCGAGGCAGAAGGATTGCTTGAGCCCAGGATTTTGAGACCAGCCTGGGCAACAAAGCGAGACCTCATCTCTACCAAAAAAAAAAAATCAAAACTTAGCCAGGTGTGGTGGTACATGCCTGTAGTCCCAGCTACTCCGGAGGCTGAGGTGGAAGAATTGCCTGAGCCCAGGAGGTTAAAGCTGCAGTGAGCCATGAGCATGCCACTGCACTCCAGCCTGGGTGATGGAGTGAGACCCTGACTCAAAAAGAAAAAGAAAAAGACAAACACTGTATGATCTCACTTATATCTGGAATCTAAAATAGTCAAACTCATAGAAGTAGGGAACAGAAATGTGGCTTCCAGGGACAGGGGCAGAGGGAAGGGAAAAATCAGAAGATAATGATTAAAGGATATGAATCTATTATACTGTATAGGGTCATTTGCTAAGAGGGAAGGTCTTATGCTAAGTATTCTTTCCAAAAATTATAATAATAACGATGATAAAGGGAGTGGAAGGAAATTTCGGGTGATGATGGCTTTGATGATGGTTTCACAGGTATGTACTTATCCCCAAACTCATCAAGATTTTCAGTGTGTTTATTTCTTTATATGCCAATCATACCTCAATAAAATGGTTTTTTTTTAAAAAAAGTATTATCTACACACTTTTAAAACTTGGAGACAGTATTTTTCTGTTAAATATCATTCAGATTGAGAGCCTGTCTCGTTCATTCATGCAACCTTCACTACCCAACATCTCCGCCCCTCCCCCAGCCTCTGGAGCATAGAAAAGCAGCTATAAGTTTTAGGTTCATTATTGTGTTGAAAGCAACCTGGAAGATGAACTAAACTGAAAGGAGAATGTAGAAGAAATTTGAAATATGTCAATGCTATTAAGGTCCAGGGAAAATGGAAAAGCAGAGTCTCATTCTTAATTCTAAAGGGAAATATTTAGATGCTTGAGATTGAGACAAGACTTTGCTATTTACATCTACTGGTTACAGGCCTTGTCTTTAGATTTTATTTTTAAAATTCTATTTATTTTGAAGAATCTAAGTATTAGACAATCTTTTACATATGTTCAGAGTTATATTAACTACAGCCCTCAATATGATAAATACTATTTTAACGCAATGATTTTTTTTCTTTTTTTTTGAATCGGAGTCTCACTCTATCGCCTAGGTTGGAGTACAGTGGCACAATCATGGCTCACCACAGCCTTGACCTCCTAGGTTCAGGCAATCCTCCTACCTCAGCCTCCCAAGTAACTGGGGCTACAGGCACACCCAGCCACACCCAGCTAATTTTTTTCATTTTTTGAAGAGGCAAAGTCTCACTATGTTGCCAAGACTGGTCTCAAACTCCTGGGCTCAAGCAATCCTCTAGCCTCAGCCTCCCAAAATGTTGGGATTACAAGTATGAGCCATTGTCATGCCTGGCCTCAGTGGTTTTTCTTAATCCTGGAAGTGTTTACTCCATATAATGTTTTTCAAATTTCCTTCATAATTTTTATGTAATATTCTCCTGTAACACACTGGATTTTTTATGTGTACCTTCGTCCTTATCTTCTTGTTAAAGATAAAACATTTTTAGCTAAGGAAATACCAGTACTGACTTGTCAAAAAACTTGCCCAAAATTATATGAGTGGTATAAACACCAGGCTTCCTCTCTCCCACTCTTGAATGCAGAAGTCCACATCTCTGGCATGCAATACCCTGACTCACCCCAAGGCCTGGATTGTTCCACCGAACCACGTACAACTCATAATTGATCTTCTCTTCCCTCAGCTCTCTCTCTCTCACATTTCCTTTTTTTTTTTTCTTTTTGGGTTGAGGGTCTCACCCTATCACTCAGGCTGGAGTGGAGGGGCACAACTGCGGCTCACTATAGCCTCAACTTCCTGGGCTCAGGCAATCCTTCTGCCTTAGCCTCCTGAGTAGCTAGAACTACAGACATGAGCCGCTATGCCTAGGTAATTTTTTTTTATTTTTTGTAGAGACGAAATCTTGCTATGTTGCCCAGGCTGATCTCGAACTCCTGGTCTCAAGTGATCCTCCCATCTTAGCCTCCTAAAGTCTGGGATTACAGGTGTGAGCCACCATACCTGGTATATTTCCTTTTTTGAATGACCCAACATTTAGACCTGTGATTGGCACTGCCAACCTTTTGTATTCCAGAGTACAAAGTTTTCTGGCCCAAACAGATACCACAATCGGATATCTTCTTTAAAAATATGTTTCAATAACTGTAGAGTTTATATCGATTTTCTGTAGATATTGGTGATATCCATGGCACATTGGAAATTCTCTGGTGGTTTCTCTTAAAAGTCAAAAGGAAACCACAAAAAAAGGTTGCTACTTTTATTTCTGATAGCTTGAAGCTCATGCTGTCTCTGTTGACAGCTTTTTCAGATCCAAGAATGATGCTGAGATTTTTAAAGGTTACCAGATTTAGATTTCTCACATACATCATCAGTTGTTGAGCACTTCGGTTGTGCCAGGCGCTGTGATAAGCACCTCACATAGATGACCTCATTGTGTCCTCACAAAAGTCCTGGGATTCCAGACTGTGACTGTTTCCATCACAGAGAGGCAGTACATGCAGCCAAGCAGGTGGAGTATCCCGGGGCGCACTTTTAGGCCGTGGCAAAGTGTGGTCCTAGGGGGTCTAACACCTGAGGCTTTGCATTAAATTCTACATTGCATGTCAACACCTCTTTTCTAGTTTTTTGAAATGGGTTAGCAGTTTCTTATATATTTTTATTTTTTTGAGTCAAAATCTCACTCTGTCACTCAGGCTGCAGTGCTCATGGCTACCGCAGCCTCAACATGCTGGGCTCAGGCCATCCTTCTGCCTCAGCCCTCCAAGTAGCTGGAACTACAGGTACACACCACCACACCTGGCTAATTATCTGATTTATTGTAGAGGCAAGGTCTTGCCAAGTTTCCCAGGCTGGTCTCGAACCCCTGGACTCAGGCAATCCTCTCACCTCTGTCTTTCAAAGTACTGAGATTACAGGCATAAGCTACCCTGCCTGGAGTGTTAGCAATTTGAAAATTATTTTTTAAGATAGAGTTTGCTGTTGGACAGTGTCTCTAGAGCATTTTGATCCACTTGAAAGTTGCAATGTGTTCTATTTTTCTGGATGGCTGTTGAAACATTTACTCTAATTTGCAGGCCCAAGAAGTTAATATTAAAAGCTTTGAAGCAATATTGGTTTGTCTTTAAAGACACATCTATATCCTACTTTAAAAATAAGGAACTTGAACAAGGAGAACCAGTAGAAAAATTAAACCTCAGAGGTAAGAGTACTCTCCTTCTTGCTTTGGGTCCTTGGGTCATCTTTAAATGCAAAGTTTCCTGCATGGAATGTATCACAGTCGACATTCTAGCCCATTAGCCTCTAAAAACTCAGCACAGGACTCATCATGACTCAGCAAGCCGATGAAGGTTGAGGTTCCGACAAAATAGAGCAAGGTTTCTCTTGAGAGGGACCACCATCTGTCACTGTTGTCCACATGAACAGTAGACTCCTCTTCCTCATGAAACATGGACCTTGAATGTAGTTTGGTCATGACAGTTAGCTACGTTCTGCTGTCCCTGGTCTCCCAGTGTGTTCAGAGTCTACCACGTGGTGGTAATTGGTGTCCATAAGTATAGTGCATGAGGCCTGTAAGATCCTGAAAAGATTTCTGAATTCAGGAACAGCTGCATTGAATTCAGTGTCACTTTAGAGCCTATTCTAATGTTTGAAAGTCACTGTGAGTGAAGTGGTGATGCTGCGGGAATTGGAACATTTAACTAACCAGTGCGCTCAACCCTCATTGTTGTGGTAATCATAGAATTCTTCTGCTTTCATTTATTTTAAGTTCCATATTCATATTTGTTCCTGTGAGTTAGGATAGCCAATGCCAACCTGAAAAATGAATTCGGTGGATTTTGTGATTTAAGAAAATTCCAAAAGAAAATTATTTTTTATCCATGTTAATTGTTCATCAGTCTTATTTAGTTATCCTTGAACTAATGTTATTCCCTTGCTCTTTCATTTTTATATATATATATATATATTTTTTTTTTTTTTTTTTGAGTCGGGGTCTCACTCTGTCACCCAGTCTGGAGTGCAGTGGCATCCTCATGGCCACCACAACCTCAACCTGCTAGACTCAGGCAATCCTTCCACCTCAGCCTTCCAAGTAGCTGGAACTACAGGCATGTGTCACCATGCCCAGCTAGTTTTTTGATTTATTGTAGAGATGAGGTCTTGCCAAGTTGCCCTGGCTAGTCTCGAACCCGTGGGCTCAGGCAATCCTTCCACCTCAGCCTTCCAAGTAGCTGGAACTACAGGCATGTGTCACCATGCCCAGCTAGTTTTTTGATTTATTGTAGAGATGAGGTCTTGCCAAGTTGCCCTGGCTAGTCTCGAACCCGTGGGCTCAGGCAATCCTCTCACCTCGGCCTCCCAAAGTGCTAAGATTATAGTCTCCTTTATTTTCAGAAGAGAGATACATTCAAGGGGCTTATGTTCAACTCTTTCTTTTTTGATGAACACCTAATACTTACCTAACTGATTCCTCAAACTCAGTGTAGTCCTTGCCTTTTATTCTTCAGGCTGCGAAGTGGTACCAGATGTAAATGTAGCAGGAAGAAAATTTGGAATCAAGTTACTAATCCCTGTTGCTGATGGTATGAATGAAGTGAATTTGAGATGTGACCATGTAAGTAAAACCACAAAAAAAGTTACCTCCCTTCACCAGTACTAAGCCCAAGAGCAAAATTTGTAAGACATTTTCTCAAATTCATGCTCTATTGTGTCTGTCAGCTATTGCTTTGTGACAAACAATCACAGTGTAACAAAATCACAATGCCATTCAACAATAAACATTTGTTTCTGAAGGATCTGCAGGTAGGCTTGGGGTTGGATGATCTAGGCCGGTGTCAGCCAGTCATATCTGCTTTGAGATGCAGGTTTGGCTAGACTTTGCCACACATTGAGCTGATTTTATCTATTCTGGGTCTTGGGGTGTCTGGGGGAAGTTCTTCTCACAGTCAAGGCAGAAGTGTAAGAGGGCAAGATGTGAGGCCTCCTTAAAGCTTTGGCTGGAAGTTAGCATCGCAGTCACATTACTCACTTTCCATTGGCCAAAGCAGACTGAGCCCCAAGGCAGGGGACTGGAGTTGCACTCTGTCTCTGGTGGAAGGGACATAGCAAAGGGTAGGAAAACCGGGAGGGGGAAGATTGGGGCCAGTAATTCAATGTGCCACAACCCCTGTTGCGCTGAAGAATTACCCTCTTAAGCTGCATCTTCTCAGTTTCTGGGGACCATTCCTGTTCACTCCCTGAAGTTAAAAATGAGCACAGATGCTAAGGAACAATAGAAACCACTGTTTACTAGTTCAGATGCCATAATGGCCCTGGTCACTACCTTTGGATTAGAATCTTTACTAAGGATAGACCAACGTTTGAATAATATAGGAAATCAGTTAATGGCTTTTTCATCATTTTCTTTTGTCATCTCTGTGACATGACATGAAGATGGGAACACGTATCAAAGAAGGCCCTGGTATTTTACCTATCTGTGCTCCATGGTGCTCATTTGCATCCTGAGATCATCTTTAAATTCAAAGTTCCCTGCATGGAGTTTATCAAAGCCGACATTCTAGCCCCTAAGCACCTGGGAAACTCAACACAGGACTCTAAGGCTATTATCAAGCGTTGTATTAGGTGATTAGCAGCCATGCAGAGCCTGTGCCATTTCACATCTTTCCTTGCTTGGAAGGTGATGGTTTTGTACTGCAATGGAGGAAAAAAGTCCAAGTCCTACTCTGTTGGTAGCAGGGTGGCTTTGCCCTTGAACTTGCTTCTCAGCCCTCTGATATTTGCTGCAGGAGAATCAATATGCCCGATGGATGGCTGCCTGCATCTTGGCATCGAAGGGCAAAACCATGGCAGACAGCTCCTACCAGCCAGAGGTCCTCAACATCCTTTCATTTCTGAGGATGAAAAACAGGAACTCAGAATTTCAGGTGCCCTCCAGTCTCGAAAGTATGGACATGAACCCAGAATGTTTTGTGTCTCCCCGGTGTGCAAAAAGACACAAGTCTAAACAGGTACTGCTAATCTTGTTGGGACAGTTGCCTGCAGTGAATTCTTTATGCTCTGAAATAAAAGGAAGAATTCCATCTTAGACCATCATCATGAAAAATGAGTTGATGGAGAAATTTGACTATGTACCAAGTTATGAAATTATTGTTAATTTTGCTAGAGGTGACTGTACTGCTGACTCAACATAATGATATTCCCAGATTGGACTTAAAATTGTTTAGTTCTGGGCCAGGCTTGGTGGCTCAGCCTGTAATCCCCGCACTTCAGGAGGCCGAGGCAAGTGGATTGCCTGAGCCCGCGGGCTTGAGACCAGCCCGGGCAACCAGGCGAGACCTCATCTCTACAATAAAATTAAAAATTAGCCAGTTGTGATAATGCACGCCTGTAATTCTGGCTACTTGGAAGGCTGAAGCAGAAGGATCACCAGAGCCCAGTGGGTAAACGCTGTGGTGGCCGTGAGTGTGCCACTGCACTCCAGCCTAGCCTGGGCAACAGAGTGAAACTCCAACTCAAAAAAATAAAATAAAATAAATTGTTTCATTCTCACCAATTAAAATTGTGTTTCCACAGAAGTGGACTAAAATTTGCACAGAGGAACTGATTAAAATAGAACCGTTGTCTGTTGACTCTGTTCATGAACCTCACAAAGAGATCCCAAATCTCATCATCTGCATGAACCTTATGAGAGAGTGGGAGGGAGGGAAAGAAAAAGAAAGAGAATCAGAAAGGCAGAAGGAAGGGAAAGAGAGAGGGAGGGAGGAAGACAAGAATGAATAATTGAATGAGAATGGACGTCTTTGTAAAGATGCAGTTGGGGCTTGCATTGCTTGTTCTCCTTGGGGCTCTGGGGACTAACAGGGCGATTACAGAGCTGTCAGTGCATGAGGAGAGTGATGTCTCCCATTTCTGCTTAGCTGGCAGCCCGGATCCTGGAAGCCCACCACAACGTGGCTCAGATGCCTCTGGTCGAAGCCAAGCTGCGGTTCATCCAAGCGTGGCAGTCACTACCCGAATTCGGCCTCACCTACTACCTTGTCAGGTGATTACATGTTCACTTGCCTCTCTCACGCTCTGTTCAATTTTAAGTAGCTTTCTGGGAGCACAGCTTATTCTCTTGTAGTATTGAGTCCAGAACTCTTTTTATTTTAGAATACTGCCCTTTCACAAATGGCCCAAACACTTTTGGTTACTCATAAACATTTTTCATACCTTCAGTTCTAAGTGCCAGCATCCTGAAACAACTAAATGTGGGAAAGGAAATTTTAAAAGGATGACCCTGAAACAACTAAATTTGGGAAAGGAAATCTTTTAGGATGACTTCATTTGCAAAGCCAGAGAAGGAACACCACCTATTGATTTTATGAAATCTGTGACTTTCTTTCCTGTCAGCTTCATCCCTGTTGTGCATCTCACACCGTGCCTCACAGCGTGGCTTTGCAGAATGTGTAGGTTTCTAGAACAAACGCTGTGTCTTGTCTTCACCCAGCTTCATGAGGTAGCCACCCTGTTCCCACTGGTCTCTGAAGATTTCTGGATCTGGAGGATCCACAGGGGGCCCATCTGTTACCCACTTCTGTTTTACAGATGAGAACCCTGAGCTATAGAAAAATCGCTTAGGTGACTTGTCCAAGTTCACCTCCTAGTCAGGGGCATGCCTTGGCATATGGCCCAGTGTCCCTATTCATAATCCCCACCCAACCTGATGACTACCCCACGGTATAAAATGAATAGTTTCCCAAAATGTGTCCACAAGCATGCTTGTAAATCAAAACATATTTTTTAGTTCAGTAAAGAAGACTGACATTTAAGCAAAGACATTAGCTTGTGGTATTAAGCATGAAGCTGGTGGAATAAATGAAGAATAAAAGGTAAGGGAAAAAGTTTAAGCAAAATCTACACTTAATTCTGCAGTGCCACAAATACTCTCCGTCGCTTTCTCATTTTCTAATTTGGTGACAAAAGATAAGTTTGTATTTGAAAGCATTGGTTTATGGGAAAGTACCGTTTTCATTTGCTTTCTTGACCTTTTCCAAAGACTTGTTCTCCTACCTCTTATGGCAAAGAAATCTATTTAAACTTTTTTATCCACTGAAACATCATATTTAACATTGGTCCCCAATGTTTGTCCCAAATAAGCAACTTCTTCTGCTCTACTGCACCCAGCAAAAGCGTGAGTAGTGGGAGGGAGTTGTGCTGGACATTCACTATGTGCATGCACATGAGTGCATGTGCACATACACACACACACACACACACACACACACACACACACACACACACACACACATACACACACTCACCTGTAACCTGGAATTTGGCCCATAGACTGGAGAAAACATGAACACTTGAGCCACCCAGGCCCAGCTCCCAGTCCCGCCTCTACCCCTACTCCTGTGTGATCTGGACATTGTCACTGTCACTGACCTCGCCAAGTCTCAGCTTCTGTGTTGTTTCATTGGGCATTGTGGACCCACCTTGTTGAGAGAATCCAGTGGAAGAATGCAAACAAAGTGCCTGATGAGTTGTGAAGTGTGCTATGGGCCCTGAACAGGTTTCCCATGACAGTTACTCCTTCCCTCTGCCTCCAGCATCTGTTTATGGAGATGCAGCTTGAGGGAGCAACCCTGAGGGTAGTGAAAATCTGCCTTTTCCAAGGCCAGCAGGCAGAGTCGAGATCTGCCCACACCTGAGAAACCTGGGCTTTTGCCTCATGGCTCCCCGGATGCTGGATAACATCCCAGGGAATTCCCGTATGTTAGAGAGAAGCAAGTGGAGTAAGACATGGGTTAACTTGTGGTATTAAGCATGAGGGTGGTGAAATGAATGGATGTTAAAAGGTACAGGAATAACTCCAGAAAAGTAGAGTAAACTTCAATCAAGGAGATAAAAATACGGAGGAGATAAGAATGATGTGGAAAAGGGTTTATTCAACTAGAAATGTTTTTTTCTCAAATTATATTTTTCTTTCCTTCGACATCAATTTCACATCAGCATCCCCTCCTCCCCTCCCCCTCCAGTTGCTAAAGGCTCCTCTTCACAGCAGAACTTCTTAAGCATGCTGTCCCCACCCGCTAGCTCCAATTTCTTTCTCCCGTTCTCTCTTGAACCCACTCCAGTCATGATTTCTCCCCCGACCCCCACTCCACTGCCCGCCCCCGCCATCTGCTCTCATCAGGTTGCCTGTTGGCCACCCATGACCTTCACACCGCTGAATTCCTTGTTCTGCTCTCAGTCCTTGTGGCCTCTCAGCAGCCTCTCAGCACCCCCTCCTCCTTGACAACCTGGGTCACTTGCCTCCCAGGACAGCTGACTTTCTTGTCTCCCCTCCTCTCTCGTGGCCAGTTCATTTGGTTTTCTTTGCTGGTCCTTTCTCATCTTTCCAACCTTCTGTAATACTGGAATGCCCAAGCCTCAGTTCCCAAAATACTCCTCTTCTCAATCTATGCTCACCTCTTGGGTTCAGCCATTCTGGCTTCATTCATACATGTATAAGCTGATTACTCATAAGTGTGTATCTTGAGCCCAGAACTCTCTCTTGAACTGCATGTTCATAAATCCAGTGACCTTTGGCTGTCTAATGGGCCTCCCATCTTAACATGTCCCAAATTCCTGACCTTGCCCCTTACACCTGCTCCTCCCGTTTCCTTCTGCATCTCAATAAAGGGCAACTTTCCCTTCTAGATGTTCGGGTCAAATCTCTTGGAGTTGTTATTGATTCTGCTCTTTCTCTCACACTGACATCCTGTTCATCAGCAAATCCTACTGACTCTACCTTCAAAGTATATACATAGAACCCAACCCCTTTTTCTTTTAAGTTTTCCAAAATTAATAACAGAATCTGACCACTTCTTACCACCTCCATCACTACTACCATGCTACCTTCCTGCCTCTATTCTTGCCTCTATTCTTCCTGCCTCTATTCTTGTGCCCCTAAGTTTTTAGCTTAGCATCCAGGGGGATCTGTGTAAAATCTTAAGCTAGACTCTGAGAAGCCTCTTCTCAAAACCCTCTGGAGGCTTTCTATCTCGCTCAGAGTAAAAGACCAAATCCTTACATCAGCCTACAAGACCTTAAGTCTCTAACTCACATTCCTCCCCCTCTATTATGCCAGCCACACGGGCCTCCTGGCAGGTTCTTGAGCATGCAGAAATAAATAAGTGGCTGTGCCCTCTGTCTAAGATACTCTTTCCACAGATATCCACATGGCTCCCTCCCTCATGCATATCAGTTCTGCAATCAAACATCACCTTCTCACTGACCTTCCCTGATTTCCCTGTTTTAAATTGTAACTGTCTCCTGGCCAGTAATCCCTGTACCCCTTCTGTGCTTTATTTTCCTTCATGATCTTATCTGGTATATGTATTTCACACTTATGTTCCTCTCCCACAGCTGGTCAGGAATTTTCTATCCGTTTAGTTCACCACTATCTCCCCAGTACCTAGAATGGTGCCTGACACATACAGTTGGTCCTAATTTTGAATTGATTTGACTTCCTCTTATTTTACTTTCTTCTGATGTCAATTTCACTTAAAGGAGGTCTGCAGGAAAGGCTTCGTTCCCTCCATTCTTTGTATTGTCTTTTTTCTTTTTTCTTTTTTTTTTGTTTGAGTTAGAGTCTCACTCTGTCACCCAAGCTGGAGTACAGTGGCACAGTCATGGCTCACCACAGCCTCAACCTCTGGTCTCAGGTCGTCCTTCTGCCTCAGCCCCTCAAGCAGCTGAGACTACAGGCTCACTCCACCATGCCTAGCTAATTTTTCTTTTTTTTTTTTTTTTTGTAGAGATGTTGTCTCCTTATGTTGCCTATGCTGGTCTTGAACTCCTGGGCTCAAGTGATTCTCTCGCTTCAGTCTTCCAAAGTGCTAGGATTGCAGGCGTGTGCCCAGCCCCTGTGCCCAGGCTTCTATTCTTTGTATTTTCTGTATCAATAAAAATTCTCTCCTGTAGTAAATCCCTCATTATCCATTCTTCCGAAATGATTTAGACATGTTGGTATTATCTTTAAGTCATATGGAAATGAGCATCATATTAGAAGAAGCAATTGCTTCTCTTAGCTAACGTTGTTCTTTTTCAGATTTAAAGGATACAAGAAAGATGACATTCTGGGAGTTTCATATAATAGGTTGATTAGAATTGATGCAGTCACTGGGATTCCAATTACAACATGGAGATTCGCAAATATGAAACAGTGGAATGTAAATTGGGAAATCCGGCAGGTAAAGTGAAAGTTGTTAGTGTTCAATGTTGAGCTTATAAATGTGTGTTCCCTCAGAAATGCAGGTTATTCCGATTTTTAAGAGGTTCCATACATTTAGAACTAGGAAACCACAAACATGTGGTAATTGTCTGCTAAAATAATCACATGCAATTCTGGGCAGGTTCCTAACAAGTACAGGCCAAATGTTCTTGAATTAATACCACAAGTTGGCTTAGTCTCCATGCAGATTTTCCATACAGACTCAAAAATTGCTGAGCAGTTTGATTAGTATTCATTGACTCGGCATAGGATTATATAAGATTCAGGCTGATAATTACTTAGCAGAAACTACTAAAGATGTAACTATTATGCAAAATAAATCCAAAACAAGGCCTCATCTGACTGGCAGCCAAGAAGTCTAACTGATTGAGGACTAAAAGGCTCAATCACTTACCTGGAGAACATTCCAGTCTCAAAGGGAAGAACTGCTGGAGAAGCAAGTGAGGTGCCCAAAGATGACTGGGAAAAGTTTAGCTGTTGAGATCAGGAGCCCTCAAACCCTTAACCTGTGTCACAGCCTCCTGTCATCACCGGTACTAGGAACTAAGTTCAAGCCAATCCTAGAGCATGGGAAATTCTAGATGAAGTTAGAGGCACCTTAGCATTTTACTGCTGATTTGGAACATTCTGGTGTTGCTGATATAGAATCTCTCTTCCCTTGTTCCTTTAGCACTCTCATTTTTCTAGTTCAAAGTCGTCAATGTAGAGGGATGGTAGATACTCACACTTTTTTTTCAGTCAGCAAATATTTATTAGCATCTATTATGTAAGAAGCTCTGTTCTTGGCACTAGAAATATAAGCAATAAACAAAAGAAAGAACTTGCTTTTAAGGAGCTTAAACATTATAATTACAATTGATTAGTAAACAAGGCAATATGGAAAAAAATATAAGATAATGTCAGGTCCCAAATATGGCTGTAAAGAAGATAAAATAGAGTACTGTGGTACAAAGTGGAAGGCCTTCAGCTTCTGTGGTCGTGGAAGATTTCTTGAGGAGGCAGTATTTGAAATGAGACCTGAATAAGGAGAAGAATGCCACACAATACGTATTTTCTAGAATATGCTCTCTAGAGAACTCGTATTCTAGACCAAAGAAATAACAAGTGCAAAGTTTCTGTGAAAGATATGAGCTTGGTGGGACCAAGGTACAGAAAGAACAGTGAATAAGCAGGGAGAGTAGAGGAACTTGGAGTGAGTGGATTAGGGAGGGTCAGGCCTTAAAGGCAATTGTAGTCATGAAAAACTACTGGATGATTCTCAGCAAAAAAATGATATGATCTCATCTTTACTTAAAAACAGTCTGGCTTCTACAAGGGGAGGATGTACTACAGAAGGAGAACAGGGGATGTGGGAAGACCAGTTAGGAAGTTCTTGAAGTAGACCAGACTGGTGACATAGTGCAACCTTTAGCAACAGAGCTGGGAAGAAAGTGTTGACTTAGAAGTGTATTTTGGAGGCTGAACCAACATGACTTGCCAAAGGGCTGAATGGACTCACATATTTTTTTAAGAGCCCTGAATTCCCCTCAGTAGTGCTGATAGCCATCTGGGTACTCCTTTGTAAAATGAAGGTCGGGGATTAGATGACCCCTAATGCAGTAGCGCTAAAACCTTAATGCATTTTAGGATCACCTGGAGAGCTTTAACATACTACTGCCCAGACCACACCCAAGACCAATTAAATCTGAATCTCTGGGAATAGAAGCTAGGCATCGGTCATTTTTAGAGCTCCATAAGTGATTCCAAGTGGGTAGCCAAAGTGAAATCTCTGAGACTTTCTTCTAGGGCAGAGGTTCTCAACCCCCAGGCCGCAGACCTGTATGGGTCCATGGCCTGTTAGGAACCAAGCCACACAGCAGGTGAAGCAGGTGAGCAAGCGAAGCTTCATCCGTGCTTACAGCCACTCTCCGTTACTCATATTGCTGCCTGAGCTCTGCTCTTGTCAGATTAGCAACAGCATTAGGTTCTCATAGGAGGTGAACCCTATTGCGAACTGTGCACGCGAGGGATCTAGGTGGCACACTTCTTACGGGAATCTAATGCCTGATGATCTGAGGTGGAGCTGAGGTGGTAAAGCTAGCGCTGGGGGGCGGCTGCAAATACAGATTAACATTAGCAGGGAGGTTTGCCTGCACAGAGACCATAAAAAATCAATTGCTTGCAGATGCATATCAAAACTCTGTCAGTGAGTGGCAAGTGAGTTGATGTGCTTCAAATGTACAGCTGCATCTGGTAGCAGGCTTTAAGTCAGAATCCGACATCTATTTCAGTCTGCACATGGCCCGCCCATTATTTTATTTACTGCTTCCTTCCATTCCCCCTTTTTTTTAAATGGTAAGTTGTATAATCATTTCATTATATATTACAATGTAATAATAATAGAAATAGAGTGCACAATAAATATTAAGTGCCTAAATTATCTCAAAACCACCTGCCCCACCCCACCCTCACCCTGCTATCCCACCCCCTGTCCCTGGAAAAATTGTCTTCCACAAAACCAGTCCCTGATACCAAAAAGATTGGGGACCTATTCTAGTGCTTAGAGTTCATGACTTTCAGCCAGGAAAATATTTGTAGTGGCAGGAAAATTATTTTATTTCCATTAAAGATTCTGCAAAGCACCGTGCCCCTCAAAACAAGGAGTGCTTGGGAAATTCTTATATCCAAGTGACAGGCAGAAAATACTATACGTGTGCTGCGAGTTGTTTTACTGGTTGTGTGGCAAAGATGACACCACAAGAGGGCGCAAAGAGAGCAAAGACGTTTCTGGAAGCACTTAGAGGAAGTGGTGCATTTCTATGCGTTTTGGGGGGATAGCCATCTGCCGGCCACCTCAGCGGTTCTCAGCTCCAGCAGAGCGCTTCTTTCTCTTCATTCCTTGTGAGAGTTTAAGCTTACCCATGCCTTCCTCTTTCAGGTGGCGATTGAATTTGACCAAAACGTCTCCATGGCGTTTACCTGCCTGAGTGCAGATTGCAAAGTTGTGCACGAGTACATCGGTGGCTACATTTTCTTGTCCACTCGCTCCAAAGACCAGAATGAAACACTCGACGAGGACCTGTTCCACAAATTGACTGGCGGTCAGGATTGAAGTGGAACAGGCCTGCTCGTCCCGCACAGACAGGGTGAGCCAAAGTCAGTCCTCCCTGAACAGATGGGATCCTTGGCTTGCCCAGTATGTCAATTCCAGACTAACAGACCACATATGTTCACTGCCAGTCTCATGGATCCTTGCTTCATTTCCAACCCACTGCTGACACATCGCTTTTCTTACACTGCCCTATTGCTCCCAGCCGGAAGGGTCTCACTGCCATTTCTATAAAATGGGTGGACAGGAGAGAGAGGGCAGTGCTCTGAGACTGCTCTGAGGCCCAACATGTAGCTGCGATTCTGTGACTGTGGAATCTGCCTGGTATTTGGCTATAAACTGTCCTTGTACTTTTACCTGCCTCACTGCTTAGTCAGTTGGGAAGACAGAAAGGTAAAAATCATGTGTTGCAAGTACTTCACAAACTCAGGTATGAAAATAAATGTCTTTTCTTAATGGACCCACTTTTAGTTTCCATCTTGTCCAAAAGAAAGAGTCTATACACACACTTTTTCCCTGGAGGCCAAGGTCTGAGGGTGGGATTGGGAGGGACGGGGTTACCTGGTAGCAGTTGGCAGCAAGGGGTCAGAGCAGTGGCTCTCTGTCATGCATCTGTGTCATCCATCCACAGTGACATCTGCCGAAGTGATCGCTGGCCCATCTGGCCTTGGTATTGATTGACTTGGGTTACTGCTGCCCCTCGTAAGCCCCATTCCATTCCTAGGGTTCCCTCAACCACCTTTAAGTCCCTCTTAAAGATATGGGTGACACAAGGGTGTGGGGAAACCCATTCTCAACCCAGACCCATGTCTTAATGGCATCTACGCTGGGTTGGGACTCAGGAAATGGACACAGTTCTCTGTGTTCATAAAAACCACCTCCCAGCATCCAGGATTCAGATCTTTATCCCAACTGGTCAGAGAGAGGGGCCAACCTATTCTCAAAGACCACCATGTCCAGGATCTGACAGCTTCCCACTGGCTGCCACTGCAGAAGCCAGGGGTTGACCTGGGTGAGGGGAAGCGTCCCTCTTACCAGCATTCTCCTGGATGTGTCGTATGTGTTTATATAACTCCTGGTCTTTTCCCTAAAGGCCTCTGGCTTTTGTAAATCACAAGCCAATAATAGACTCATTTTTTTCTTTCTGCTTTTTGCTGTGTCATCCTTGCCTTGAGACACAATCATGAGCCAGTTAATAGCTGCCTGACTTGTCATTTTCTGTTTTGGTTTGTTAGGGGAATGGGGGGGGAGGTGTTGAGAAGGTACTAGAAGTAAAAGGAAATATTAGGTAATATTTTATTATGTTTTTAAAAATAAAAGTTCTCCTGCCACACAAGGAGCTTGGGTTGCAAGAGTAAGGCAAAAGCTCCAATTCCGTTTTTCACTTCTTAGGGTGTACCTCTCGGGGGGCCAGGCTTGAGCCCAAATGCCCACAAGCGTCAGCTGTTGATTTATTTTCCAACAAAGCCATCTGGGAAGTGAGATCTCAGCAATGCCAGGAGCCACCTGGAGGCCGCTTCCCTGGTCCTGGGCCAGAAGCTGCCATCTGGAAATTCCTCTTTTAGCCTGTCGTTAGAGGTGAATATGGATAAAGCCTCCCAGCCACCAGCTGAATCTCTGAGACCTAGTCTAAAGCTCAGAGATGGCTCAGGCACTTGGGAAACCTGCTTCACACCTTAAATAACTTAATTTGAAATGTTTTCTATAGAAACCAGTGCTAAGTGTACTGTGTTAAACTCCATGTTGGTCATTTCTCTGAAGTCCTGGGCTCTATTATTTTAGAACTTCCTTGAGTCTTTGAGATCAGGATGAGCCCTCCATTAAAATCATGCTCCTTGATGTCAGATTTTACCTGTTTGCTGCCACGGACAGCTCAGCCTCACTTATCAAAGTCAGACCTCCACTTCAACCCTCTTCGCTTTTCATGGCCATCAGATGTTTCCTGAAAACACTCAAAGAAATTGACTGGTTTGAACCAAATTCTCTCCATTGGTGATCACTGTCAGAGGAGCATTTCTTCTGTGACTACACAGCCACATCCCAAAGGAACAAACGAGTGTAACAAGAAAGCCTGAAATGCTCCCGTGCCAAAGAACAACATAAGGACATTTTTTAAATTGAGTACAAAAGGTCATCTGACTTCCTGTGATGAAACTGTAAATGAGTATGTGACCTTCAACATTTGATTTCTTGTCTACACTAGATGTGGTAATCACTTTTCTTTCTTTTTTTTTTTTGAGTTGGAGTCTCACTCTGTGGCCCAGGCTGGAGTGCAGTGGCACATTCACGGCCAGTGCAGCCTCGACCTGCTAGGCTTAGGCGATTCTTTCGCCTCAACCTTCTAAGTGGCTGGAACTACAGGCGTGCACCACCACACCCAGCTAATTTTGTGATTTATTGTAGAGATGAGGTCTCATCAAGTTGCCCAGGTTGGTCTCGAACCGTGGGCTCAGGCAATCCTCTCACCTCTGCCTCCCAAAGTGCTGGGATTATAGCCCGGCCTACATTTTTTGTTTTTTTATGTGACTTTTTAAGTTAAAGGGTTATATGGATTTGTGTACAGTCCAGCAGCATCCTCTCCAACCTGCTGTCTCCAAGCAGGTGACTATTTTCTGTATTATGAAGAGAGAATGCAACTTTCAGGTCTAAATGTGCCTCTCCTCGGTGCCAAGACTCGAGCTCACCCTCCCAGTGGTGTGGGGAGCGGCTGATCATGAGCATCCTCAGAGTATTGGCTTGGAAACCTCACTTCACTGTTGGTTTCAACTCCTTTCTCATTGACCCAGGCACCAGACTTCCTGACACATCCTGTCTTATCATGAGCTCTTTGTCTCTTTCCAGGTCTATATTTTGGAGGGGAGAAGAAAACATCAGAAAGCAAAGAAATATCTAGAGGCAATGGAACCACAGAAGGCCCCCACTTTCGATGGCTAAATGTTGAGGGTGCTTTTTTGTCTTAGTGACAGGCGGTCCCTAACGATAGTGACATGCAGTTTAGATATCCCTTTGTGCAATTCTCACACCCACCCATAGAGGGCAGAAACAGCTTACCTTCTCATTTTACAAAGGGGGAAAACGGGTTCAGAAGGTGAAGCAATTTGCCCAACGTCATACAAATAAGCGGTGAAATCAGGGTCTATTGCCTGATGTGTCTTCACTAAGTGGTTTTCACTTGGTGAAACCACTAAGCTTCATCCAGCACACCCCACTTTTCCCTTCCCAGCCCTACTCAGCCTTGAAACGCTCACCCCTCCAGCCCCAGCCACAGCCAAAGCGCAGGCCTCCCCTGAGCTCAGGCTCACACCAGTAGGAGAAAGCCAGGATCGTCAGAGAGAGTGGCTGTCCCAGAGTTAGCTGGGGTAGCTGGGGCTGGGCCAGACATTTCTGGGAGCCACAGAAATGAGGTGCTTACAGAGTATTTTACTTGTAAGCTCTGGGAAAGTTTCCTTTTCAGTCCCAAGCTCAGAAAATAAGGAAAAGAGGGGTCTTTCATTTGAAACCTCATCTTTTAGTTGTAGGCATGAGAAGTTAAAACATTTTGCCATATCTATCATCTGAAATCGTTAAAATGTTCTATATTCACTTATAAGATTTCTTTTTCTTTTTTTTTTTTTTTTTACTTCTACATTTGGTATCTCTGTTTTCATTATTTTCTCACACAAATGTGACTTTTCTGCCTCCCTTCCTTCCCCTTCTGCTATCCCAGAGTCCCTCAGTGGCCTGCAGGACAACTTTCATTGCTATTTCATCCCTTTTACTGCTTTATTCTCCCTGCCTCTGCAGGCTCTTGAGTCCTGAAAATGACAGATGGAAAAGCAGGCCCTTGGACCTCGCTGCATTAACATTTTTCCATTTCCTTGTATCTCACTGATGCCGTGTGGAGGTATTGAGTGCTATCAGAAAAGAAAAAAACACCTTTTCTTTCTCCAATCTACTTTTAATTGGCAGTGGGATTGGTTCCATGTTTTTGCTATTGTGAATAGTGCGGCAGTAAAACGCTGGCATAAAGAAGTGTTAATCACAATAACACAAGGGAGGGATCGGCAGTTGTGGGACACTGCCAGGGGAAGGAGGGAGAGGGGACACATAACTACACAAAGGGTACCTGATCCTAAACCAGGGAAGTGAGGACCAGTTGGAGGCCCAAACTTCACCCACACATACATTACATATGTACTTGTTCCCCACACCTATATAATAAAATAAAGTTGGAAGGAAGGAAAACAACCAGTAGGTTCCTGTTCTCTGTCTTCACAAATGCCTGTACGGGCCCTGAACTCCAGTTGTCTGCCCTTTGGGTGGTAGGTTCTCAGACTTCTTAAACAAGAAAACTTTCTTGCTAAATGGAGGTGATATTTAGGGTACGTTAAGCCTGAACAAAAGCCCTAATACATTAGCCCTGAGCCCAGGGTTCCATGAAACCCAGCTTGGATACCACCATATTAGATGGTTTAAAGAAAACCTCCAGGAGCCTCTCAACATTTGCCCACATATCTCATGTTGCATCGAGACTCAGTCACCTCAGAGGAGTCCATATTAGAAAGCACATAAACAGAATGGGTATTGGAAGTTTCTCTATAGACTCACAGCACTCCTGACCAACAACTGTGGAAAAGATTCTTTCAACTAAACAGATCCACTTCCTCTCTAATCCACTGTGTAACCTTGAAGAAGACCCATAATTCCCCTGCGTGCCTCAGTTTCCTCTGTTGTTACAGAGGAAAAATGCGATACCCACTTCTCCTTAGCCACTGCAGGTGACAAATGCTGTGTAGGAACTTACCAGGATATTGTCTCTCTTCTTCACCCCCAGAAGTTGGGCAGTGAGGCCTTTGTTTCCTGAAATCTTTGGGGTGCAAAAGTGGACTCTGGGGAGGAGGAGGAGCCCTTGGTATTTTTGTTTGGTTTGGTTTGATTTTTGGTTTTCGGTTTTTGACTTTTATTTTTATCTTAGAGTCGTGGGGTACATGTGACGATTTGCTACCTAAGTAAAATGCGTGCAGGTGGGGTCTTGGCTTCTAGCAAGCCCTTTGTGAGAGAAGCAGAAGACCTGGGAGAGGGAAATGTCCAAAGTTTCAAGCTTGTGCCCCTGATTCAAGAGATGTGTTGTGAGAGGCCTTGGTGGCCTTAAACAGCCTGTGACAGAGAAGGATAATGAGGTTAAAATATATTTTAATATATAGTTTATATTCTAAATATTATATTTTAATATCTGATATATAAATATGTTAAAATAGATTTATATTTAAAATATATGTATGCCTAAACATGTATATTACCTTAAGGAAAGAGTGAAGGATGCAACAAGGGCTGGGACCAGAGCTCAAGGAATAAGCACAAGTGCTGGCAGTGGGGTGGCTGGGGTGGAACCTGCACCCACTGGTCAAGGAAGGCTATTAGAAGAGAGCAAGGAACACTCTCCAGGCATTGCCACAGAGGCTGGGAGCCAAGGTTGTGGCAGTGGAACATTCTGGGAACCCAGGAGGGTTGGAGGTAGAGATCTGACCAGGTCCTTACAAAGGGGGCCTGAATCTCTGTGCTACCACTGAACTTCCTGAAATGTCACCAAAGAACCAATATTGGCAGCCAGGCCAGCCCATGTGACCCAATATTATCTTTAAAATACTAACAGAGGCCAGGTGCGGTGGCTCACACCTGTAATCCCAGCACTTTGTGAGGTAGAGGAGAAAGGATTGCCTGAGCCTATGGGTTCCAGACCAGCCTGGGCAACATAGCAAGACTTCGTCTCTACAATAAATCAAAAAATTAGCCAGGTATGGTTGCACACGCCTGTGGTTCCAGATACTTGGAAGTCTGAGGTGGAAGGATCGCCTGAGCCCAGCCAGTTGAGGCTGCAGTGGCCATGAGTGTGCCACTGCATTCCAGCCTTCTGAGTGAGACTGCACTCTGCTGATGAGACTCTGACTCAAAAAAAAAAAAAAAAATACTAACAGAACCCAGTGTTTCTTTTCTAGGAGTTACACATGTCCAACTTCAAAATGGAAATATCCTCATTGCATTGAGGGTCAAATACCAAGTGTGAACCTCACACAGAGGGCCTCAACTTGGGGCCTTGTATTCACAGTGTTTTCCTTGGTCCAGAAATGCACAATCTAGGGGCCAGAATTAGGATGGTGCAAACAAGACACTTAGGGCACAGCATTTAAGGGGGCGCTCATTGTCAGGATTGTGCAAGGCACCTCTTCGGCTCACCCAAGCCCCAGCACCGAGGTCCACTCAGACCTTCTGACTCAGACTCTGCCTTTTAACAAGATTCTCAGTGATGTGCATGCACAGTGAAGTTTAAGAAGCTCTAGCCTAAGAAATGTGGCATAGGTTTAGCAGGAAGTACATCCAACACTAGAGAAATGGTCAAGGATATGCACAGATGCCATAAACTCTGCAAGCCAGTGTTCTGAGCTGAATAGTATCCACCAAAAATTCACATCTACCCAGAACCTGTGATTATGACCTTTTTGGAAATAAGGTATTTGCAGATGTCATCAAGTTGAGATGGGCCCTAAGTCCAATATGACTGGTGTCCTTATAAAAAGAGGAAGAGAGGCTGGGTGCAGTGATTCATGCCTATAATTCCAGGACTTTGGGTGAGAGGATTGGTTGAAACCATAGAGTTCAATACCATCCTGGATAACATAGCAAGACCCTGTCACTAGAAAAAAAATGTTTTTAATTAGCCGGGTTTGGTAGTGCATGCCCATAGTCCCAGCAACTCTGGAGGCTGAGGCAAGAGGATTGCTTGAGGCTGCAGTGAGCTATGATCATGCCACTCCACTCCAGCCTGGGCAACACAGCAAGACCCTGTCTCTACAAAAATTTTAAAAAAGAAAAAAAACCACACACACAAAAATAGAGAGGGAAAGACCAAGTAATGATACCAGAGATTGTGGGGAGACAGCTGTAAGCCAGGGATTGCTGGCAAACACCAGAAGGTAAGTGAGGCAAGGAAGGATTCTTCCCTAGACCCATCAGAGAGAGTGTGGCCCAGCCAACATCTTGACGTTGGATTTCTAGACTCCAGAACCATGTGACTGTAAATTTCTGTTTTAAGCCACCAGGTTTGTGGGAATTTGTTTCAGCAGTTCTAGGAAAATAATGCAGCCAGAATCTTCACATCTTTAAAAATGAGGATGCTGTCTTTCCCACTATGTCACTGGAAGAAATATATGAGAATGATGCAAAAAAATGTTCTTAAAGTTGTAATATGCAATATAAATGTAAATTTGGGGAGTTTTTTGAGCCAGGGTCTCATTTTGTCACCCAGGCTGGAGGGCAGTGGCATGCTCGTGGCTCACTATAGCCTCAAACTCCTGGGCCCAGGTGATCCTTCCACCTCAGCCTCCCAAATAGCTGGGACCACAGGTACACACCACCAGACCCAGCTAATTTTTTTTTTATATTTTGTAGAGACGAGGTCTTGCTATGTTGCCCAGGCTGGTCTCAAATTCCTAGGCTCAAACAATCCTCCCAAAGTGCTGGGATTACAGGTGTGAGCCACCTCCCTTGACCCAAAAGTATTTTTAACGAGATCATTTTTTAAGGGCGTTACTTAGGAAGGAAAAGAAGATATTTTTAATTAGAAAAGTACTTTATCTACTTGTTTTCAAAGAAGTGTGGCAGCTTATGTGATAGTTTGGATGATTGTTCAGCAATTATTTGCTCCCCTCTCCTCTCCCTCTGTGGGTGGTATATGCTTCTTGCCCCGCTGATGCTGGACATAGCCATTTGACTTCCTTTGACCAATAGGATGTTAGTGGGCAGGATGTGAGCGGACGCCTCCAATGTGCTTGTACAATCTGGCTAACCTCTTGTACTCCTGCATCCATGATGAGAACAGGATTTCCCAGGTGATCGCCTGGACCACTGAATGAAACTATGCAGCAGATCCTGAGTCACAGCCCAGAGCCAAACCTAACTAGATCAGCTGACTCTGTGTGGGAATGCATTCTTGGTATTGTTAGCCACTGGGGTCTGGGGTAGTTTGTTCAGCAGCATTATTGTGGAATAGCTGACCGATACAGGAGGGACTACCCCAAAAGACTAGAATAACCTATCCCGTACCACCTCTGTCCGAAGACAAACCTGTTGGCATTTCAGAGTGTGTCTTTCCAGTCTTTATACCATCCTGTATCTTGATTTTTGTTTTTGTATTTTAATAAGATCTATTAAGTCATTCCAAATTCATGGAAAGCGATGCCCTAATTCATGTGATATTCATTGAGTAAAAAGGAAAAAAACAGTATCTATATGAGTGCTGACTGAATACAAAGCTTGGAGTTATGGTCCTGCCCTAAAACGCTTAAAACTTTCTGTATGAAATATGAAGCTTCATCTTAAGATACTTTCTTTTCTGATCCAGCCCAGTAAATTGTCTTAGATTCTGGTGTTGATAGTGTTTTCATCATAGCCATAATCTAAGAACATTAGCCTGATGAAAAAAGAAAATTGGAAATATAGTCGTAGGGGAAAATCCAAACTCCAGTCTTAGAGTGTATGTCTCCTGTCTGTAAAAAGGGAGTTGAATTGCATGGCATCTTGTAGTTCACTGGACTCCAAGGCTCATTGATTATGGTCCATTTTCCACCACTATCAAGTCAAGACATATCACCCATTCAGATGTAGTCATCTGGGGCCTCAGAAACTCTAGCATCTTTCTGTCAGCATGACCCCATTATCTGGGTCTGGCCACTTCGCTCTATAATTTGCATTTCAGAGTAGGATGACAAGTTGTCACTGCAGTCAAATAGGCCATGGGGGCAAGAGGGATACCAAGAGGTTACAGGGTTGCGTGAACCAGTGTGAGAGTGAATGAAATCAACTGTCACCTCTCCAAAGAGTAGCCCCAAAAAGAATGTGGCTAATGTGTGTATGTGTTTTTTGTTGTTGTTTTTTTTTTTTGAGTTAGAGTCTCACTCTGTCGCCCAGACTGGAGTGCAGTGGCCTCTCCCAGCCACCGCAGCCTCGATCTGCTGGGCTCCAGCGATCCTTCCGCCTCAGCCTTCCAAGTAGCTGGAACTACAGACGCGCACTACCACGCCCGGCTCATTTTTTGATTTATTGTAGAGATGAGGTCTCGCTGCCCGGGCGGGTCTCGAACCCGTGGGCTCAGGCAATCCACTCACCTCAGCCTCCCAACGGCACGGGATTATAGGCTGAGCCACCGAGTCCGGCTGTGTGTGTGTTTTAAGAGTAGGAGTCTCACTCTGTTGCCCAGGCTGGAGTGCGGTAGCATGCTCACAGCCACTGCAGTCTCAGCCCTCTGGGCTCAGGCAATCCTTCTGCCTCAACCTTCCAAGCAGCTGGAACTACTGCACCGGGCTAATTTTTTAATTTATTGTAGAGACGAGGTCTCACCAAGTTGCCCAGGCTGGTCTCAAACCTCCAGGCTCAGGCAATCTGCTCGCCTCCGCCTCCCAAAGTGCTGGGATTATAGGCATGAACCACCTTGCCCAACTGACAACGTAGCTAAATTACATGGCTGAAAATCATGGACTTTGCAACAAATTGGATGGAGTTGGAGACAATCCTACTTAGTGATCTATCACAGAAACAAAGAACCGAATATCACATGCCCTCATTCCTAAGTGGGACCTGAACATTAATCACAAGAGCACAAGGGAGGGATTAGCAGTCACAGGGCACTGCCAGGGGTGGGGAGGGGGTGGAGGGGGCACATAACAACACAAAGCGTACCTGATCCTAAACCAAGAGAAGTGAGGACCAGTTGGAGGCCCAAACTTCACCTGCACATAGATTGTTTATGTCCCTAATCCTGACTTGTACCCCACATCTCCGTAATAAAATAAAGTTAAAAAAGAAAAGAATTTGCAAGCTAGCATCTTTTAAGTGCTATCACTTGTGCTTCCTCTGAGTTCTCTCAATGCATCCTCTGGGTGAGGTAGGTATAGTTAGCCACCTTGCACAAACAGGAAATATGCAGTGGTGTGTTGGTAAGTGTTTCACAACTCTGAAGGCAGGGAGAGAATTGATTTGCCAATTCCCACGGTGTAAAGACTCCTACCACAGTCAACACGGCATCGGAGAACACAGTCAAAAAGAGATGAGAACATCTGGCTCTCCAGCAGTGATAAACCAGCTCCAGCATATCCTGAAGTTGTACACACAGAGGTCAAGTGACGTCTCAGGGACACCCAGCTAGTATGTGGGAAGCAAGGATTTGAACCCATGTCTTTTAACTTGATTTGTTCTCCTCGTATGAATGGCAAGGCCTACTGAGCCAAGGACCCTGGATTATCTATCTGTGATGATGTCCCTGGGGTGATTTGTCTCAGAACATATTTGGATAAGGCCTACAAAACTCCACAGACATTTTATTCTTCCAGTTACTTTGCACTTGATTTCAAATGCCAAAATAGTAAAACTTTTACTAAAAAATTCTCAGATCCCATCTGCTAACCCAGTCTGACCTTGGTTTCAAATTGGGGTCAGAGGTGAGGTTAAGGAAGGAAGGAAAGGGTTCTGCCTTTTTCCCAACAAAGATAACACCAAACCATGACCAGAGACATCCCCGCCCCCACCCGCACCACTGGTTGGCCCAACTCACTATTGCATACAAATAGTTGACACGGTATTCCACCAGATAGAAGTGACGTTTCCTTAGGGATTGAGCTCTGATTTTAGAGACTGAAGGAAATGTTTTTTATCCTGGCCTTTTCCTCCCTTTATAAATGATTTTTTGAAGCAGGAATGCGTCGGGAGAGCAAATGGGCAACACACACTTGGAAGAAGTTGCTGAATGATCCATGGCTTGTAACCCAGGCGAAGTTCACTCTAGGAGAAGGGGCTGTGCTCCCAACGTGTCTAGGGGTGGGAGATGTCCGTGGGCCCAGTTGGTCCATTATGTAAGTAGGGGGGTTTGTGAGGCATGCCCTGCCTAGTGCTCATGTTTTTTGTGGGGGAAAGGTTGGTTTTTTGGCTTTTTTGAGTTGGAGTCTCACTCTGTCAACCAGGCTGTAGCGCAGTGGAACACTCACAGCCACCCCAGTGTTGACTGCTGGGCTCCGGTGATCCTTCCACCCTAGCCTTCCAAGTAGCTGAAACTACAGGCGCACGCTACCATGCCTGGCTAATTTTTTGATTTTTATTGTAGAGATGAGGTCTCACCAAGTTGCGTGGGCTGGTAGTACTCACGTTTTAAAAATCATTCGTGTATAAGATATCTGAGAACTTAATGAAGACCATGTTAGAGTTTAGCCAATTATAATTCAACCAAATCAATGTTTCTAAAAATATAATTTTTTTCTGTTAGGGTTGGATTTTGTTTGTTTGTTTTTCTGAGTCGGTGTCTCACTTTATCACCCAGGCTGGAGCACAGTGTCAGGACCATGGTTCATCACAGCCTCAGTCTTCTGGGCTCAGGCGATCCTTCTGTCTCAGCCTCCTGAGTAGCTGGGACTACAGGTGTACACCCACCATGCCTGGCTACTATTTTTATTTTTTGTAGTGATGATGCTTGCTGTGTTGTCTAGGCTGGTCTCAAACTGCTAGGCTCAAGCAATCCTCCTGCCTCAGTCTCCCAAAGTGCTGGGATTATAGGCATGAGCCGCCACGCCCGGCCTTGTCACAACTGTTTATCTAAAAGTGACAGAAAATCCCAAACAGTGGTTCAAACAATAGAGTTATTCTTTCTTCCACTTAAAATTTCTGAGGTAGGCAAGTTTAGCCCATAAGGCATCCTATACCCTGCCAGGAACCACATCTTTTCATCTTTTTTGCTCCACCATGTACAGCCTCTACTCACAAACTCATCTCATGGTCTGACATGGTTGCTGTAGTTCCAGACATCATGTCATATGGCTTTTTAGGTAGCTGCAAGGGACATTGAAATACCTGGTCTTTATTCAAAGTAGCCATGGGCTCAACTGGAAATCAAGGTTGTTTTGCTGAGAATAGATATTAGGAGACAGCTGCTTAGGTAGTAAATTGAGCGGAGCCTATAATCTAGCCAGAGACATAGATGTCTAAGCAGATATAGATGATTCTCAACTTACAAAGGTTCAACTTAACAATCTTTCAAATTCACAATGGGCTTATCGGGGTACTAAATGGATATTTTACTTTTGATATTTTTTACTTATGATGGGTAAACCCCATCATAAGTTGAGGAATACCTGTAATGCTATAATGCCATGTAATAAGCATTTTTCTTAATATATTAAAAAAAAAATATGAGTTTAAAAAAGGAGGGAATAATTAGCTTTGCTGAAGTCAAGGGCAGATTAGAAAAGACTTCCCAGAAGAAGGGATATTTAAACTTGGCCTTGAATGATAAGTAAGAGTTTGCCAAGTGGAGAGAAGGGCAGCAATTGGGTCACTTTTGGCAGAAGGGTCATCAGGAGAGGGAGCCAGTGAATGCTCTTGCTCTTGAGGTGCCAAGATCAGGTTTGCATTTTTAAAATGTCATCTAGGCCAGGTGTGGTTGCTCACACCTGTAATCCCAGCACTTTGGGAGCCCAGGAGTTTGAGACCAACCCGGGCAACATAGTAAGACCATGTCTCTACAAAACATCAAAAAAAATTAGCCAGGCAAGTGGCACGTGCTTATAGTTCCAGCTCCTTCCTTCCTATCCAGCAGAAAGATCGCCTGAGCCCAGGAGGTCGAGGCTGCAGTGAGCCATGATGGTGCCACTGCACTCCAGCCTGAGCAACAGACTGAGACCCTGACCCAAAAAATAATAAGTCCAGCAGCTGATAGAAGATGGATGGGGTGAGGCCATGCTGGAAGTTGGAGGTTGCTGGAATAGCCCAAGGACTATCAGATACTGTGGCTGGAGCTAAGAGAGGGAGAGAGATTTGAGAGCTGTCTCAGAACTGGAATGAGCAGATTGCAACTGACAGTAAAAAACTATGAGTTAAAAAAGGAGGGAATAATTAGCTTTGCTGAAGTCAAGGGCAGATTAAAAAGGATTTACCCACCAAAACCATTGATTTTGGCTGAGTCAATGTGTCCAGATCACCGGTAGATCTATATTGATGACAATCTTCCTCCCCAGTTCCTCAGCTTCCTTTGCAGGTACCTGGCTGGAGTACCCAATTCTGACCAATGAAGTCTAAGGGGAAGTATGCTGTGGAGATTTCTTTTTTTTTAATACCCTCTTAGTACAGTAAGATAAAAGCCTTCTCAGAATAGCTGTGGAGATTTCTGGGAAAGCTTTTTCTACCCAGATAGAAGGGAGATACAACTGGCTTTGCCCTTCACCCTTCCCCATTCTTCCTTCCTTGAGTGTGGATGTGATCACTGAAGGTAGATCAGTCAGAAGGCAACAAGCACAAGGATTAAGGTGGAACCTAAAAACAGAAAATGCCAGTAGCTGCCTAGGTCTGTACTCTTTGTTACGTAAGAAAAATAAATGAATGTATCTAAGCCATTGTTAGGTGAGTTTGTGGTCGTTTTTGTTTTTGTTTTTTGGGTTTTTTTAATTTTTTTTATTTTTTAAGTTGGAGTCTCACTCTGTCACCCAGATTGGAGTGCCCTGGCCGCTCCTGGCCACCACAGCCTCAACCTGCTGGGCTCCGGCGATCCTAGTGCCTCAGCCTTCCAAGTAGCTGGAACTACAGGCGTGCGCTACCATGCCCAGCTGATTTTTTGATTTATTGTAGAGATGAGGTCTCACCAAGTTGCCCAGGCGGGTCTCGAACCCGCGGGCTCAGGCAATCCACTCACCTCAGCCTCCCAAGGCGTGGGATTACAGCCTGAGCCACCGAGCCCGGCTGTGGTCGTTGTTTTTAGAGACAGGGTCTCACTCTGTCACCCAGGTTGAAGTGCAATATCATGATCTTGGCTCACTGCAGCCTCAACCTCCTGGGATTAAGTGATCTTCTTGTCTCAACCTCCTGAGTAACTGGGACTACAGACACATGCCACCATAGTGGACTAATCTTTTTTTTTTATTTTTTGTAGAGACAGAGCCTCACTACGTTGCCCAGGCTGGTCTTGAACTCCTAGCCTTAAGTGATCCTCCTCCTCAGCCTCCCAAAATGTTGGGATTATAGGCATGAGCCACCATGCCCAGCCTATAAGGGTTTTCTGTACTTCGCAGTTGAACACAATTTTAACTGATTGTGTTGACAATAAACAAGTACATCTGCAGAGTAATGAGGCAGAGGGTCAGCTTGACAGCCTGGGTGACATAGCAAGACCCTATAATTTTTTGCTTAGCTAATTGTTTGATGGAAACCCAGTTGATAGAGAAATACAAAAAATACCAGAAAAGTAAGAGATCGTCAGTGGACACAGACATTAAAGTCTGGTTGGGTGACTCTCGGATCTCTGTCATGCCTGACATGAGGAGATTCTATGACATATGTGTGGACTTTTGCAACAATGCTGCCAAAAAAGTCCTTGAAACTCCCCCTTGGACATTTCCAGCAAAACCCAAATCACCTCGTCTATAATGTCCTCACTGTTGGTGACTTTTCTTGGGGACTTGATTTTTGGAAATATTCAAGACTAAATAAGGTGAATTATGAAATTGTGATAAGTAAAATATTTTGGCGAAGGGTTTAATAAATAAAAATAATCCTGATAAGTATTGGGTGTGTGTTTCACAAACTCCTCCTGAAAGCAATTCCAGAACAAGAACTACAAACATGTTTTTATCACTAGAAGCGTCACTTGTGAAAAGAAAGATTTCTCCTACTAAGTAACTTTGCTGAAGACTAACTTTGGCCAGATAATTATTTTTAATCACTCTCAAGCATTGGTGATCCAAGCATTCTCTCAAGTAAAACAAGCAGGTCTTCTTCATGTTCTCAATATTTTCAAAAAAGAAAGTGGTCTCAGAGCTCTAATTTTGGGTTTTTAAAAATCAGATTTACCTTATGAAATTAATCCTAATTCCTACAGCAATAAAATGTAATAACAGCTTGTGCCTCCCACCTAAGAGTGTGGTGAACAAAAGTTTGTCAATAGCTCCTAGAATATAGAGTGTCTCTCATGGGTTCCATAATACTTGGCATAATTAACAAGTACTAAAAAAGTGTGTTATTAATACATTATTAAGGATTGATAATTACATGTTTACACTCTATATTATTTTCAGTAATAACAGAATGTCACTTTTAAAAACTGCTTTAGACTATGCGCAGTAGCTCATGCCTATAATCCCAGCACTTTGGGAAGTCGAGATGGGAGGATTGCTTGAGCCCAGAATTTCAAGACCAACCTGGGCAATATAGCGAGACCTCGTCTATACAAAAAAACAAAAAATTAGTCAGGTGTGGTGGCATGTGCCTGTAGTCCCAGCTACTCAGGAGGTTGAGGCAGGAGGATCACCAGAGCCCAGGGGATCAAGGCTGCAGTGAGCCATGATTGTACCACTGCACTCCAGCCTGGGTGACACAGCAAGATGCCAACTCAAAACAAAATCTGCTTTGTCAAAATACCTAACACTCCAACACCCAGTACTAAGTCCTACTTTCTATTCTTCTCAACCCTCATCCATACTTCCCTCAGCTGATACGCTTACCTGCATGTCACTGAGCAGCGTGAAGTCATCACATGGGGACAGTCTCATCATTTCACCCTGCATCTGTCCACAGCATATCTTTCTTCCCTCTTGTCCCAGTGGGAAGAGTCCCTTCTGAATACTGTCCCTGAGACCCCTGAAGGACTTTATTCCTACGGTTTCCTCTTCTCTCTTCTGTGCCACTCCCCCCGGCCCCTCCCTGGTGCGTTTCCATCTGGCCTGTAAATATGCTTTTTTTTTTTTTTGAGTTGGAGTCTCACTCCGTCACCCAGACTGGAGTGCAGTGGCCGCTCCCAGCCACCACAGCCTCAACCTGCTGGGCTCCGGCAATCCTTCCACCCCAGCTTTCCAAGTAGCTGGAACTACAGGCGCACGCTACCACGCCCGGCTAATTTTTTTGATTTATCGTAGAGATGAGGTCTCGCCTGCCCAGGCAGGTCTCGAACCCGTGGGCTCAGGCAATCACTCACCTCAGCCTCCCAAGTGTGCAGGATTACAGGCTGAGCCACCGAACCCGGCGTAAATATGCTTTTTATCTGTGGGGGTGTTAAACATGGCTGCAAATTCTCTGGATAGTCTTCCCAACAAGAGAGGGATCTATATCTTCTCCCATTAAATCTAGGTGGGTTTATAGCTGGATTGATGAGTAAAAGGGATACCTTGTGACTTTCAAGCATAGGACATAAAAGGCCACACGGCCTCTGTCCTGTTTGCTGGAAGACCCCCTCTTTGAGCCCTGAAGCCAGTTTGCAAGAACTTCGGTTGCCCTGGGACCACCAGCGTTGTCACCTTCCCCCATAGGCATTTTCAATAGCCTCCTAATGTAACTCTCTAGCTTGGCTCTAACCTACCATCCATATAGCAGCAAGGGTGGCCTATTAGCACCCAAACCCCACAAAGCAGGCCATGTGCACCTTACTCACAAGGTACCGTCCCTGCCTACCTCTCCCCTCACTCACTATCCTCCAGTCACAAAGAGCTGCTTCCAGTGACTCCAACACAGCAGGCTCTTTCTTGCTATTTCCCAAAACATCTTTCCCGTGGCTCCGTGCATGGCAGCTGCCACTCATCCTCAGGTCTCAGTTCAGAAGAGCAGTCCCTCTTGGTGACCAGCCCCACTCTCTTCTCTAATTCCTTTAGATCACATCACCTATTTCCTCTGTGACTCTCGCTGCAACCTGGAACTCCCTTGGTCATTTATTTGTGCATTGTCTGTATTCCCCAAGAGAATGAAAGCTCCTTGACACAAGAGACTAAGTCTACTCCAGCATCTAGAAGATAATCTAAATGCAGAGCAGGTGTTCAGTGTGATGAGTGAATGAATGGATGAATGAATGAAACTGCCACTGTCATGAAGGCCTGCATCAGTCCAAATAAACTGGTTATGCTGTGGTAACAAGCAATTCCAAACCACTAAGTTGTATTTCTCATACTACATGTCCCTTGCAATCAGTCCTAGGGGAACTCTGGTCTTTCTAGGAACCCAGGCTGGTGGAACAGCCACCACCCCAAACCCCTACCATTGCCATGCCAGAGGGCAAAAAAGAACTCTGGAGGGTCTCACACCAACAATTAAATGCATCATCTTGAAGTGACACACTTCACTTCCTGCTACAACTCATTGGCCCCAACAAAGCATGGAAATATGGCCCCACCTGACTGCAAAGGACCAGGGAGTACAAACCTACCAGTGACTGAAAAAAGGAGAACTTAAACTAAATGACCAAAAGCACTAATGACTACCACAGAGCCTTTTACAAAATGATCCCAAATAACCTTTCCAGCCTCTTCTCCCTACACTCCCCCTCTATCCGGTCACATTGAACCAACCATTTCCTCCACATACCATGCCTGGTCACACCGCCCCTCCTTTGCACATAGAAGTTCCTCTGCCTGGGATGCTCTGCAGAGGTAACCACTATTCTGACCTTCAATTAGTTTTGCCTGATCTTGAACTTCATATAAATAGAACCTGCTTTGTGGGGTTTGGGTGTAATCTTGTGTGCCGGGCTTGTGCTATTCAACAACAGTGTCTGTGAGATTCATCTGTATTGTTGAACATGGTAAAGTTCATTCTTTTTTTGCGTGTGGCTATATAGGGATCTGTCATGTGACTATACCATAATTTATGCATCCATTTTCCTATTTATAGTCTTTTGGGTTGTTTTCCCTCTGAAGCATTTATAAAGTTGCTGTAAACATTCTTTTGGTGACCATATACACTCATTTGCCTTGAGTATAAACCCAGGAGTGTAATTATTGAGTAACAGGGTAGATACATGTTTAGCATTCATAGATACTGCCAAATAGTTTTCCAAAGTAATTGTGCCATTTGACATTTCCACCAGCAGTGGATAAGAGTTCTCACCTGGCATTGCTTAAGCCCAGGAACCTGAGAACAGCCTGAACAAGAAAGCGAGCCCCCATCTGAAAAATAGGGGTCTCATTCTGTCACCCAGGCTGGAATGCAGTGGTGTGATCATAGTTCACTTCAGCCTCAAACTCCTGGGTTCGGGCAATCCCCCCACCTCAGCCTTCTGAGTAGCTGGGACTACAGGTGCACACCACCACGCTCAGTTGATGTCTTATTTTTTATAGGCTAGGGTCTCACCATGTTGCCCAAGCTAGTCTTGGATCCCCAGTTTCTCCTGTCTTGGCCTACCAGAGTGCTGGGATTAAAAGCATGCACCACCATGTCTGCCCTCTCCTCCACCACCACCAAAAAAAAAAAAAAAAAAGAATTTGATTTGTTCACAACCTTGGCCACACTCAGTATTGCCAGGCTTTTTTAGCTTTGTCCATTCTGGTGGGTGTGTTGTAGTGTCTCACTGTGGCTTCAACTTGCATTTCCCAGGTGAGCAATAATGCTGAATGCATGCTCACTTGCCTATTGGGCAGCATACATTTCTTCATTCAGATGTTACTGGACATCTATACTGCACCTGTAAGTATCCACAGTAATGTGGGATGGATATACAGCAAGCTCCGGGAGACTCCAAATTATTGTTTGTGCAACTTGAGTGCTCTTATTTTTGAAAGAATTTTCCTTACCAGATTAAAAATGTATATGAACGCATGGGCAAATCCCATCTGCTCTTCTGCAGAAAATCCCAAATAAGGAAATACAACTGATCAGAAACAGAAGGGGAGGGCATGGTCACACGCATTCGTTCAGCAAATCTCTCTGAAGCCTGCATTGGGTGCAGACACTGCCAGGTACTGGGATGCAGCAGGGAACAGGATGGACACATTCCCTAGACTAATGGAGCTCACAATTCAGTCCTTGGTGACTCGATGGCATGTGCACACTGTACATGGTTGTTTTCTGTCTTTTGCCTCTTCTACACTGGGAACTGCTTGAGGACAGGGTCCCAGCCTTGTTAGTCTCTGAGCCCCCACTATATATCCTGAGCATCTGGGCATACAGTGGCCTGTTCTCAGCGTGTGTGTGCTGAATCGCTAAGCCAGTTCATTTACAGATGAAAAACATGAGACAGACAGAAGCTTGAGAATGCAGACCCTGTACCCAGGAAGATGGCAGCAGCACTGGGATGAGAATCCAGCATCCTGTGTCCCAGTTTCAAGTCCTTTTCCCTTACTGTGCTGCCTCTGGCTTTTGTAAATTCCTGAACATGGCTATAAAAACAGCCTGTCTACCATCCCATCCCACTTTCTATAGTTACATAGAAAGAATAAGTGGCAGATTAGAGTCCAACCTCACATTTCAGTTTGAATCTTGTCTCGAATTCCTGGTTTCACGTGATCCTCCTGCCTCAACCACCCAAAGTCCTGGGATTACAGGCGTGAGCCACTGTGCCTGGCCTCAGTTTGAATCTTTTCCTTTCCACTTACAGATCTTTAAAGGGTCTGTTTTAAATTTTTGAGCATTCTACAACCCTCACGCTGAAACCCTACTGTTAGTGAGTACTGTGTTCCTCAACAGGAAAATAAACATGAGTCTCAACCTATTACTATTTTATTTCCTCAAGATCATTTCCCCGCAGGTAGGCTGGCCGAGTCAGTGAGTTCGCTCAGATATCTTGGTCCCCACCACTTGACAGCCGCTGTCTGCATTCCATTCTGGGAGAGCTGGCCCTCACCGGAGACTTGACAACCTGGTACCACCTCCTCCCACAATCACCCTCCCATCCTTCTAGCTTATCTCTGGAGTCAGAGAAGAATGCAGACTGTCGGCTTGTACATTCTGACTTCAGTATTTGGGGGAAGAACGCTTGGCAGAGCTGGTTGGCATCTGGAGGGCAGGGCAGGGGCAGCTGGCTAAGTAGTTACCTGTCATCTGGGCCAGTCCCCCTTCTCCCACTCCGGGCTGCCAGAGCTGTAAACAGCCAAACAGAACCCACTTGGAAGATACCAATTCTGAGTCTCTGGGACAATCTGTACTGGGGGTATTTATTCCTGCAATTTGGGGGTGGAATGGGAACAGCAGGAGTCAGAACCCCTAGGAACTCTGCCCAGTGGCCTGACACACACCAGGTGTGTTTACTTAGCCATACCTGTGGGAAAAGGCCCATGTTGCTAATACCAGGGCAGGTGAGACCTGGTCAACTGTGCAAATAAGCCCATAGCCCAGAATGAAATAGCAAGAACTAGGTCACCCTTCTTTCCCACTGGGTAAGTAGGAACTCACACAGTGTGACCTCAGACAAGTCAATGTTCCTCACTGAGGCTCAGTTTTCTCCCTATAAAATGGGCTGGGACGGGTGGGACCAGACAAGTCCTAAAGTTCCTTCTACGGCCAAGGATCCATGACTCTGATTTTTTTCCAAATCCAAAAAACAAGTGTGGCCAGTGTTTAATTACTGGTTCTTTATTTCCCTGCAGGGTATGGTTTTACTAACACTCTAACCTTTCAATCCTCTTCCAAGAGATTTTCCCCCCAAAGATTCTGAGAGTATTGGGAATCTGGACTGGAAAGTTCTTTGTGACTATTTTCCAGCTCCACTTCTCCCCCTCCCCTCATCTCAACCCTTAGCTGGGAGGCCGGAGGACCTGGCTGTGAATCTCTGGAGCTGACCCCCACCTCCCGCCTTTCCACCTCCCCCGTCTTCTCAGTCCCATCTGGCCTCCTGTGTCATCCATGGCATTGTTTTTTCCTCTGGGGCCTGGCCCCAGAGTCCCCAGATGGTGACTGCATCTGTCCCAGACTGGCGAGTACAGAACAGTCCATCTCCCTGCCCCACTCGGGCAGACGAGGAATGCTTCGGAGCAGTAAGACCCAAGTGGCACTAAGACTAGAAGGATATTTTGATAGCTCTGGGTGGAGAAGTCACCACAGTTAACCCAACAGGTCATTTTCTGAGGTGACCTGGGGTTCCTCAGGGCTGCCCAGATAAGGACTGACATGAGGAAAGATACGTGAGGCTCTGGTCAGGATCTGTCACACAAAGCTGGGGGTCATAAACCCTGGATGACTCTCAGGGGAGGAGAGGCTGTGGAGCAAAGGCCCTCAGAGGAAATGGCCAGTCACTGCCTTGGAACGTGGCGGGTGAAGAGAGGTGCCATGTGCTCTGAACAAAGCTCGCTCAGCATCACATCTTCAGGAGAGACCTGGGTCTGCGGATCGTTGGTGATCCATCATCTCAGCCATGGGGCAGGAATATTCTTTCTTCATTTCTGTCCTCTTTCTGTATTCTCACTCTTCATGAGAGACAAACTCCCACACTGTCACTGAACTGGGTCCCAGAGCAACCACACAAACACTTCTTGGGGACTCCTGGATCTGGTTTGGTTCTGATCCTGCTTTTTTTCCTGGAAGTCTCTGCAAGCCTTCTAGACTGGGAACCTTTCTTCCTTCGGAGAAGGGGGCTTCCTCCTCTTACCGGCTCTCCACTCAGCCGCCAACCATCCCAGGAAATGGGAACACCTGGCAGGGACGCCCAGACTGGCAGCACTGCCTCTGCCTCACCGCACCCTCTAGCCCTCAATGCCGACTCCCTTCATTTCTTGTGCCTGGGAAAGGTGATGTAAGGAGAGGTTAGGGTGGCGAGGGCTGTGAGGGGGTTTCAGGCCAGGAAAGGGGCTGACCCGGGCCCCAGAGGGGGAGGAGAGAGTCAGGCAGTGAGGGTGTTGGCTAAAGACAACAGCATCTTGATGGGAAGGAGGAGCTGGAGGGGCTGGAACATCTCAAGCCGGCGCAGAGGATGGGGTGGAGGAGGGGCGGCTGGGAAACAGGCCTCCTTCTGGAGTTCAGAGCTGAGTCGCTGTCACTGGTTCCTGGAATCTGTAAAACGGGACTGAGGACCACAGAGGGGCACCCACAGTACCACACTCCAAAGGACAGCTTCCAGGTGAGTTTGACATACTGCCAGACTCATGGACTCGCGGCTCCAGTTGCCAGAATCTTTCTCACTGCCTTGACCGACAACTAGCAAGAGGAAGCCTGGGTGGCTGCTGGGAGACCCAGCGGCCAGCACAGGGAGCTAGGGTGGGAATACACATCTGCAGTCATGAAGGGATATCATGCAGTGACTTCAAGTCTAGGGCCTGGCCCCAAGCCGCCCCATGGCTGCCTGATCTACCCCTACCTGAGCCACCAGCAGCCCCGTGTAATCCTGGGTACTTCAGAAACTCCACACCTAGCAGCTCTCGGTCTTCCTTGCTGGGCAGGACTGATACTGGGGGCCCTGGCTTTTGCGGGACCGGGAAATGACTGACTCCAGGGTCCCAGACCTCGCAGCTGTCTCCGGGCTCCTTTCTGGCCCTGAAGGCAACCCTGAGCATGCTCCCCAGAAAAGGACCCCAGAACTTATTTTATGCAAACGAAGACTCAGTTGTGGTTGGGCAGCTCTGAAGGGAAAAATTGGGGCAACTGACTGTTGTTGATCTGACAGATCTTCCTCCAGTTCAGTTTCTATCCTGGCAGAGGTTCTTCCTACCCGAGGGCGTTCTCATTTTCGGAGCAGTTTACTGTTCGCCTGGGGAGAGTTTGCGGCGATAAACCGGACATCCCTGCAGACGCTCATGCGATGGGAACAAATAAACGGAGGGGGTTACTGGGAGATTCAGGCCCAGACTGGACACTTGAGGGAATCATCCCTCCTGCAAGAAAACGGAAAGGCATCCCTGAAGGAAGGAAGGGCAGGGGGCGCCACGTGCGCGCGGGGGTGGGGGGATGACAGGGAGAACAGGCAGGGGTAAAGTCAGTGCCCACCTGGAGACCCTGGGGAGCCCCCCGCCCACCAGGAAACACCCAGGGCCTGTGATCCGCGTCAGAGCCCAGGGGCTGGGGTGAGGGTGGCAGTGGGGCGCGCATCTGCTACTTCGTTCGGGGTTTCCGCGGGATTTAATAGACGTCCTGGGCTCTCTCCCCAGCCGCGCCATGTGGCGGATCCTGCTGCTGCTGATGATGATGGTGTCGCGCTCCAGCCGGGCAGAGTCTCCCCAAGAGACAGTCCCGCTCTTCCGGCTTACCCAGCAGGGTCCTTGGGGCGGCGGCGGCAGCAACGCCACGGGCTCGCCCTGCGAGGGGCTCCCCGCTGCAGGGGCCACGGCCTTGACCCTGGCGAACCGCAGCCTGGAGCACCTGCCCCCCTGCCTGCCGCGCGCGCTGCGCAGCCTCGACGCCAGTCACAACCTGCTGCGCGCCCTGAGCGCGCCGGAGCTGGGCCACCTGCAGCGGCTGCAGGCGCTGACGCTGAGCCACAACCGCATCGCGGCGCTGCGCTGGGGCCCGGGCGGCCCCCCGGGGCTGCTCAGGCTGGACCTCAGCCACAACCGGCTGGCGGCGCTCCCGCCCTGCGCCCGGCCCGCCCCGAGGCTCCTCCGGGTGCTGTCGCTCTCCGGGAACCCGCTGCGGGCGCTGCAGCCCCACGCCTTCGCCTGCTTCCCGGTGCTGCTGTTCCTCAACCTCTCCTGCACCGAGCTGGGACGCGGCGCCCGGGCGGGCATCGCCGAGGGGGCGTTCGCCGGGGAGGGCGGCGAGCCCCTGGCCTCGCTCGAAGTCCTGGATCTCAGCGACACGTTCCTGGAGCGGGGTGAGTACGGCCGCCTCGCGTTCTCAGCCGGCCGGAGCGGGGGAGGGGAAGGTGCTTCGGGGGGGGGGGGCACCCGGGCGTCTAGCTCCCAACAGGAGACGTTTTTTTAAAAGTTACACCAGGCCGGGCTCGGTGGCTCAGCCTGTAACCCCAGCACTTTGGGAGACCGAGGCGAGTGGATTGCCTGAGCCCGCGGATTCGAGACCTGCCCGGGCAACTTGGCGAGACCTCGTCTCTACAATAAATCAAAAACTAGCGGGGCGTGGTAGCGCGCGCCTGTAGTTCCGGCTACTTGGAAGGCGGAGGCGGAAGGATCGCCGGAGCCCAGCAGGTCGAGGCAGCGGTGGCGGCCACTGCACTCCAGTCTGGGCGACAGAGTGAAACTCCAACTCAGAAAAAAAAAGTTACACCAGTGTGCTGGGCGCGGTGGTTCACACCTGTAATCCAACACTTTGGGAGACCCAGGTGGAAGAATCTCTTGAGCCCAGGAGTTCGAGATCAGCCTGGGCTGAGTAACATTGTGAGATCTCGTCTCTACAAAACAAACAAACAAAAATTAGCCTGGCGTTGTGGCGTGCGCCTGTAGTCCCAGTTATTCGGGAGGCAGAGGCAGAAGGATTGCCTGAGTCCAGGAGGTAGAGCTGCATTGAGTCGTGATCGTGCCACTGCCTTCCAGCCTGGTCAACAGAGTGAGACTCTGACTCAAAAAAGAAAAAAAAGATGGAGAAAAGGAAGGTGAAGGGGAAGAACTCATGTGTCTACAACCACCTATGCCACAGACAAAAATAAAATGAGTGAGAATAGGAACTTCAGAAGGGAAGGGGCAGGTTTTCATTCATTAGGGTAGCCACAAAATTGTTTTGTGCTTCTCTCCTCCTTACATTCCTCAAAGGTCCTCCTCTCCTGGTAGCCATCAGAGTGAAGTCCGGTTACTTTTCTGTGTGGAGTTTAACAAGAAGGTGGACAGCAGCAGACTTGGAGACAGGGTCCTAGGTTTGAGTCCTGTCTCTGTCCCTTCCCGGCTGTGTGGTCTTGGGCCCATCAGTCTCCTCTCTGGCCTTGGCCAACTTGGACTAGGAGGAAGGAAGGTCTGGTTATCCCCCAGGACCCTTCCAGCTGAAATGGCCATGCTTCTGAGTTCCTCAGGGCTGCTCTCTGTGCCTATGCTCAGCTACAAGCTTCTTCCCAACTCCACCTTATCACTCTTGTTTCCTTGATGCTGCTCTGCCCTCCTGGGTTTGTGCCTTTCTGGGTAGCAGGAAGTTTCCCCCTGTGTGTTTCAGTTGAGTCCGGGTGGATCAGAGACCTGCCAAAACTCACATCTCTCTACCTGAGGAGGATGCCCAGGCTGAGGGTCCTGGAGGGGGACGTCTTCAAGGTGACCCCCAGCCTGCAGCTGCTGGATTGTCAAGACTCCCACGTACTTACTTCTGTCCACACGCCCATCTTTCAAGATACTCCCCATCTGCAGTTCCTTCTGTTCCAGAAGTAAGTGTTTCTGAGGCGCATCTTAATCACATGACTGATTTTTGTTCACTGCACCACGTTGAAGTTTATAGAACAAACTGAACTTTAATTTTTCTCCCACTGTTATTCCAAATCCTCGCTGGAGCTCTGTTCTTCCTTCCTCCCCCTTTGGGTGATATCTTGGGCAAGTCTCAGATGGTGCATGCAGACTGGTAACCATGCAGCTCAGTCCAGAGTAATATTAGAACTCCTAACTCCAAGGCCCTTAATGCTTCTTTTAAGTCCACACCGAGAAACTTCCAGTTGGAAGAGAAGGTGATAACCTCAGGTCCCTCTGCTGTCTGGATCTACCTCCTTCCCCACATGTTATGCAAGTTCAGCCCTTCCAGGGTTTGAGCAAGTCTAGGGATGAAAGTATTGTTATTGCTAGAGGAGCTCTGCTAAGTCTAGGGACAGGTCTCATTAGTCCTGTTTTACACGATGCAGTCACTAAAGAGGACGCAAAATGACTTTACAGTTGTTCAAAGCAGAGATAGAACCATTCACTCATGCTTCCCTTCATTCAACAAATAGGTATTGAGCACACAATGTTGTGAGGGGAAATGCTTTATCTCCCTGGCTCAGACTCCCTCTGTGAGCCCTATACAAGCCCAAGAAGTGTGTAAAGTGCCAGAACACAAACATTGTGAAGTTTGTGCACCTGTAAAACACAGATATCACAGTAAGACTTCACTTTGAGACTTTTCATGAAGGAAGAGGAGATGGTTTGAGTAGAGCACTCAGCTCAATGTCTGGTACCTGGCAGGTAGTCCTATAAAATTCGTGGTGAGGATGATGGTGATGATGGTAATGGTGGTAGCGATGGTGATGATGGTGATTGATGTCGATGATGGTGAGGATGTTGGTAATGATGGCGAATGTGTGAGAGTGATCGTCGTGGTGATGATGGTGACGACAATGATGACAGCGATGGTAATGATGGTGATTGATATCGATGATAGCAATGATGTTGGTAATGATGGCAAATTTGTGACAGTGATCGTCATGGTGATGATGGTGATAGCAACAGTCATGGTGATAATGATGGTGATGGTGATAATGATAATGGTGAGAATGTTGATGGTGGTGGTGGTGATGGTGATGATGGTGGTGGTGATATTAGTAAAGATGATCATGGTGATGGTGATGATGACATTGGTGATGTTGACAACATGGCTCCTGCTTTCAGGGAGCTCACAGCTCAGTAAAGGCGGCAGACATTGCCAATCATCATAATACATTGTGATCAACAGCAGAGACACATGCCCCCACATGCTGTGTTATAAGGCGGGTGGAAGCTGGGCTTCGTGGTGACTCACGCCTCTAATCCCAGCACTTTGAGAAGCCAAGTGAAAGGATCACTTGAGCCCTGGAGTTCGAGACTAGCCTGGACAACATAGCAAGGACTCATTTCTACAAAAAAACTGTTTAGAAAAAAAGTGTACATGGTGGTGAATGCCTGTAGTCCCAGTTACGAGGGAGGGTGAGGCAGGAGGATCACTTGAGCCCAGGAGTTAGAGGTTGCAGTGAGCCATGATCATACTACTGCACTCTAGCCTAGGTGACAGAGTAAGATCCTGACTCAAAATAATAATAATAGGCCGGACGCGGTGGCTCATGCCTATAATCTCAGCACTTTGAGAGGCTGAGGTGAGAGGATTGCCTGAGCCCATGGGTTTGAGACAAGCCTGGGCAACTTGGCGAGACCTCATCTCTACAACAAATCAAACAATTAGCTGAGTATGGTGGCACGTGCCTGTAGTTCCAGCTACTTGGAAGGCTGAGGCAGAAGGATCACCTGGGCCCAGCAAGTCAAGGCTGCAGTGGCCATGAGCATGCCACTGCACTCTAGCCTGGGCAACAGAGTGAGACTCCAACTCAAAATAATAATAATAATAATAATGACAGGTGAGGGTCATGATCCACCAGAATGGAACAATATGATTGATCCATATCTCTAAAGAGGAGTCCAAGATCACCAGGTGAACGCCAGAGAAGAAAGGCAATTTAAACCCAAGAAGAGCACGTGTTCCAGGTTCAGTGGTGGTGATCACTTCTGCTCACCCCTCCATGTGTGAATTCACTGCAACCTGACCACCCATGTCAGCTGCCAAGTCCAGAGGGCACTCCTCTGTCTCCTGAGCCCATTTCTTTCCTTCCTGTTGACACTCTCTATTTCCTTGACCTCAAAATGCTACCTGGTTCTTCTCCAGCCTTCCTGGCTAGGTCTTCTCAATGTCCTCACCTATTTCCACTTCTAACTTTTTTGCAAGTCATTTCTTACCCTGCATAGTAAGCACCATCCAGTCTTGATGCCGCCTCCTCCTCCATCTTTGTACTGAGAATGCTCAACTGGGTATCTCCAGTGAGGTCTTCTGATGAGCCCCACACTCGTGTATCTAACTGCCTGCTGGATACTGAAGATCTCTGAGACATCCAGTGGAAATGCTCAGTAACAATAATAATACAAACTTCTTGTTCTATGCCAAGCATAGTTCTAAATACATATTAAAGTATTTACCCTTGCAGGAATCCAGCATGGGAGGATTCAGTCATTATCCCCATGAAGGGTTTTGCCCAAAACAGTATCCTCTAACCCTTATTAGAATGGTTTTTCCCATGATGCCACCATGCCTCTCTGGGAATGTTTTCGGCCCCGTTGTAAAAGCCTGACTTAATTGTTTCGTGTGTTTCAGCTGCAACTTGAGTTCCTTCCCTCCTTGGACCCTGGATTCTTCCCAGGTTCTATCCGTCAACCTCTTTGGCAACCCCCTCACTTGCAGCTGTGAGCTATCCTGGCTCCTAGTGGATACAAAGAGAACCGTCCTAAGCAGGTAACACGTTTTCAAAGCTGGCGACAGAGGGGTGAGCGCCAGCCTTCAGGAGCTGAAGTTCTCCGGTACCGTGCTAGGCACTTTGGCAGTGCTGAGCGGGGCGGACTCCCTTATGTATTCACACTCAGGGGTCCGAGTGATGGAGGCTGCCTCCGTTCCAGCCTGCCAAAAGGGACAAAGAGCACGGAGGAGCAGACATGGGAGGTTTTGAATGGGGCGGGCTGGGAGGCCGAGCTCCCTACTTCCCCTCACATTCATTGGTCAGGAGCAACACCTGCCTGCAAGGAAGTCTGGGAAATGTAGTCTAGCTGTGTGCCCAGCAGGAAAAGGAAGTGGGTTAAGTGAATGGCTAGCTTGTCTCTGCCAAAGTAGGTGTTATCATTGCCCTACTTTACTGATGAGAAAAATGGGGCCCGAAGAGGTGAGGTGCTTGCTGAAATTCATTCAGCTGCTGGAAGGAGGAGGCAGAATCAATTTCCCTCCAAAACTGTGCTCTTAGCCACTGGGCCCTGCTGAATTCCTTAGACAGTGCCTGATCTGCTTCTTCTTGGGTCAGTCACCCAAGACCAATGGGCTTACAGAGCTCTTGTACAACAGAGAAAGAATCCCTATGAAGGCTATTGGCTGGAAGAGCTGTTTTTGCAGTGGAGAGCCACATCCAGGCTGGCCACCAGGAGGTGATAGGGGTTTGGGGACTGGTGACAACCCTGGTTCTCAGCACTCTCAAACCAGCTCCTCCAGCTAACCGCCTCTCTTGGGGAGCCAACCCCCATCCTCATCTGCAGATTTTTTTCTTGCCTCCCACCCAAGCCCAGCTGTGAAGTGGGGCTCAATCTGCCCTGCCACCCTATGTTGCCTCCAAAGACAAGCACCCAGGCCCTTTGCAGGCTAGGGTCTCACCATGGTATGAATGCAGAGCCTGGGCGGGCATGGTAGCTCTTGCCTGTAATCCCAGCAATTCGGGAGGCTGAGGCCAGAGGATTGCTTGAGGCCAGGAATTCGAGATCAGCCTAGGCAACACAGTGATACCTCGTCTCTACAGCAAATCAAAAAATTAGCTGGGTATGGTGGTGCACACCTGTAGTCTCAGCTACTGGAGAGGCTGAGGCGATAGGATCACCTGAGCCCAGGAGGTCAAGGCTGCAGTGAGCTGGGATTGTGTCACTCCAGCCTGGGCAGTAGAGTAAGACCCTGACCAAAAAAAAAAAGGAAAGGAAGGAAGGGGAAAAGGAAAGGAAAAGTCAAGAGTGCTGGCTCTGGAGCCAAAGTCTGGCTGTATACTACTTACTACTGTTGACCTGGCTACATTATTTAACCTCTCTGTGCCTCTACCTGCCCATCTGTGAAATGTTAAGGTAGTGCAGATTAAATCAACTGTTATAGTAGAGTGTGAGGAACGGTCCCTAACACGTGGCAAGCACTCGGAAATGGTAGCCAGTGTGAGTATGAGTATTATGACTACTACTCACTGCCAGAAAGCAGACAGGTGAGGAACATAGTGGCAGAGGACACTCAGAAAATCTGGACTGCCTCTCGCAGTGCTTGGCCTGATTAAGGAGTGATGACAGGAGCCTCCTCCAAGGGTTTCCCACGAGGCAGTGAGGTGTGTGTGGAGTGTGTACCACAAGGTACCTGGCAGAGATGTGTGGACCCGGCGTGGCGCTGTGGGTTCAAAGCCAAGCGGGGAAGCATCTCTGGAGCCGGCCCCTTCTAACTGGCTGCTTCCCCTCCAGGGCGGCAGACACCGTGTGCACACCGGCAGCGGGACCCAGCCGCCCCTTCCCAGCCCCGTTGTCCCTCTCCCAGCTGCCCCGAGTGTGCCAGTGGGACCAGAGCGCCGTCCTCCCTGCTTCGCGCTCACGCTCCTTGGTACCATCAACACGGAGTCCTTCGGGCTTGCCCAGTACAGCCTCGGCCACCCAGTCTGCGAGAGGCCAGCGGAGTGCCTCCTGGGCCCCTCTCCTCCCTGCGGACTCCATCACACCAGCTGCACGGCCGCACAGAGACAGAAGGGAGGAGGCTGTCCTCTCCGCCACCCGCTCTGCGGCAGGTCTCAGCCACCCCAGCCTTCCGCCCGGGACCCGGCCCCAAGGACAGCATGCTGCCGGCCTCACCCTGGAGCCGAACGCCTCAGCTGCCTCCACCCCGCTGGCCAGCAAACACCTAGGCCCCCACCCCACCTCGTGGACCCGCATGAGCACGCCTCGGCCAGGCCGGGGGACACAGGCGACCCCTTCGGCCCCCGTCCCGAGTCCTTCCGACGGCGGGATTCCGATCTTACTGCTGGATGACTACAGTGAGGAGGAGGAGGGGGCGTCGGAGGAGGTGGGATCGTCTGGCCGGCATGTCCCCTGTGACTACCATCCCTGCAGGCACCTGCAGACCCCTTGCGCGGAGCTGCAGAGGCGCTCGCGGTGCCTGTGCCCGGGCCTCAGCGGAGAAGACACGCCCCCAGACCCGCCCAGGCTGCAGGAGGTGGCGGAGGTGACTGACACGTCGGCGCTGGTGCGCTGGTGCGCACCCAACTCGGTGGTGCACGGGTACCGGATCCGCTACGCGGCGGAGGGCGGGGCGGGGAACCAGTCGGAGGTGGGGGGCATCTGCGCCACCGCCCGGCAGCACCCACTGTACGGGCTGTCGCCGGGCACCGCGTACCGCGTGTGCGTGCTGGCAGCCAACCCGGCGGGCCTGAGCGGGCCGCGGGCCGCGGGCGGGAGGAGCGCGTGCGCCGCCTTCGTCACCAAGCCCAGCCTGGCGCTCGTGCTGGCCGGGCTGTGCGCCGCGGGCGGCCTGCTGCTGGCCAGCACCCTGGCGCTGTCCGCGTGTCTCTGCAGGCGGGGCCGGGCGCCGCGCCCGCAGCGCCACGACACGCACCTCGTGGCCTACAAGAACCCGGCTTTTGACTGCCCGCTGGGGCGCCGGACCTCCAGTTAGCCCGCTTCCCCTACGCCGGTCGAACTCGACCTGAACGCAGAAAGGAAGATACTGAGGACCAAAAACGACCCCGTCCGCAATAAGGGTCTCTACTTTCCGCCAAGCCAGCACGCCTCGGGCAATCATGGAGCTTGCCAGATGCTGCCTCCCCTTCCTTCTGTTTACTCTGTTCCCGGAAACCTGATGGCAAGGCCAGGCCATTCCGTGGCCACCAGGCCTTCCTGTGTGTTGTTTCGTTTGGGATTTTCAGCAGTTTGCCTCCAGTAGAATCGTGTAAGTCAGTAGGAACGGATAAAAAACAGGGAAATTGCAGAAGGCCTCCTCTTCTGCGGTGTCAGAAACCACCGCCTCAGCTCTCTTGCAGAGAGGCTCCTTCATGGCTCAAGCTCAGGGCACAGTGGGCCACGTTACTCACGGAGTCCATTGCAGTGGATTCTGACTCCTGAGAATCGGGTCAAGGGGAAGAGGTACTGGTTGTTTCCTAAGGTCTTCTGGGTTTATTAACGCCTTTCAGATTATGGAAAAAAATTAAAAAAATAAAAAGAAAGTATTTACAGCTTTACAGATAAAAACTGCAGTTTTCTCAGAACACGTGTGAAATACGGGAAAGGACTGTCTTAAGTCAGTGTTTACTGCATTTCACCCAAGATTAAGTGGACATGTGAACGATGAATTATTTTTTAGGAAACATAAGCTTGCTTTCAGAAACCTTTTTCTTCACTTAGAGGGAAGGCAAAAGAGAACCTCAGAGCTCTAGCTAGGAGCTTCAGAGCACATCAAACACCTTGAGAATTTGTGTCTTGGTGAAGGATGTCTAGTATACATACCCTTTGCTTTTTCACTTTTAGGGAAAAAAGGTGATTCTATGAAATTAAAATTGGGGCCATATTTCTAGATTTTAATTTCTCCATTAGCACTTGCTAATTTCCTGTAGCTGCTACAAACTGGTAAAGCTGGCTGAAAATAGCAGAACTTTGTTTTCTTACAGTTCAGGCTAGAAATTCAGCGTCAAAGGAATCAGCATGTTGGCTCCTCCTAGAGGCTCTGAAAGGGAACTGTTCACGCCCCTCTGAGCTTCCGAGGGTGGGCAGCACACCTTGGTGTGTCTTGGCTTGCAGACATCACTCCAGCCTGCACTGCCATCTCATGGCATCCTGCCTGGGTCTCTCTGTCCACATTTTTTCTTACAGGGAAACCAGTCATTGGATTGAGGCCCACTGTAATCCACCATGGCCTCATGCTGATGTGATTGTGTTTTCAAAGAAGTCACACTCATAGCTGCTGGTTGTTAGACCTTGAACATACCTTTCTTGGGGGACATAATCCAACCCACAACAGCACTTATTTCTGCTGTAAGAAAAAAAAAAGTTTGAATCCCATGTATCTTGTGTTTCCAAATTGTGCTGCAGAAAACTGAAACTGAATTGCACTGTATATTTCTAGGAGTTAGCAGTTCTGAAAGTTTCCCAAAATTTTAAAGCAGATCCCCAGTTTCACCACAAATGTAACAAAGAGAACTGGACTAAGTGATTTAAAACATCTCTACCAGCTTCTGCTTAAAAACTGCAAAGTAAGCTGGGTGTGATAGTAGGTACCTGTAGTCCCAGTTACTAGGGAGACCTAAAGTGGGGGGATTGCTTGAGCTCGGGAGACCTCATCTCAAAAAATAAACTAACTGCAACACAAAAGCCAAACATGTGACTAATTAAAGTCCTCTGACATATAATTGATACCAATACTTTTTTTTTTTTGAATCAGATTCTCACTCTGTCACCCAGGCTGGAGTGCAGTGGCACACTCATGGCCACTGCAGCCTTGTCCTGCTGGACTCAGGTAATTTTTGTCTCAGCTTTCCAAGTAGCTGGAACTACAGGGAACTACAGGCATGTGCTAACAGGCCGGCTAATCTTTTGATTTATTGTGGAGACAAAGTTTCGCCAAGTTGCCCAGGCTGGTCTCAAACCCCTGGACTCAAGCAATCCTCTCACCTCAGCCTCCCAAAGTGCTGGGATTATAGGCTTGAGCCACTGCACCCGGCTGATACCAATACTTTTAAGCCTACTACAAAGATTGTGTATCTGTGAAGATGATGAAATCAATTTCCGTGTTTTGAGTTTGTATTCACGAGTATACACTGGAACAGCCTATACAATTCCAGTATGTTTTGTAACTGGAAAGAATATGTTTTTTAACAGGTTGAGGTGGAGAAAGTGTACTAGCCAGAGCAGGACTAAGACCTTAATAGTGAGGTAGGAGTAATTGTGAGTCCAGCCGCTAAGTCACTCCCAATAGCATCAAGACTAAACTGTAAATAAACATAAAGTGCAAAGTTCTAAATTTTACCATAACTACTTCAAGTCCTTTTTCTTAGACACCATTCCTGTGTGGCTCACATCACTAGTGCCGACTTACAAAGTGTGTCTCTTGGTGGTCTAGCCGTGGGACTTCCACCTCCAGCCTTCCGGCTCCCAGCTGAAGACTGTAGGGGAGGTTCCCCAGGGGGAGGTTCCCCAGCCACACGTGCCCTTCTTAGCCCTCTCAGCCCCTCCATCTCATTCAGTGGCACTGCCCCTGGCTGCAGGCTTCAGCTGCTAGTCTGAGAACAAAGAAGCCAGGATCTATAAGCCAGAGGGGCACACTGATGCAGAACGCCACCACCAAGAGGCATTTTATTTGTAACTTCTCACTTTAATTTAAAGCTGTGTTAACAGGCTGTGATTGGGTAGTCTCACCGTATGATTCCATATTGCTCTTGGGTTAAAACCAGGGCCAAAGGGTAACAACAGGACGCTACTGTTAAGAGGAAGCTCTGGACATTGGCCTTCTCTCCCCCTCCCCACAGCCTCCACTCTTCTAAACACAATGGTGTAGCCAGAATGTCTTATCAGATGGTCCCTAACAATTATTATTACAATGATAACGATACATGTTTTTACAATGTATCTGAATGGACTGTGAATCAGAAAACTAATGCAAAAGCAGAGGATAAGTATGCTACACAAACCACCCCAAGTGGAAGGTACAATTTTTTTTCCAGTTTTTATTCTTTTAATATCTTAACAAAAGAAGATTCTCCAAAGTTTAAAAAAAACCTTTGAAAAATATACAGCTTATTATTTACACAATATATGAGTACAGCTTCCAATGTCAATCAAAAATTGCTGTTAGAAACACGGTGGAAGGTGTGCTGTAGCTCACTGCCCTCAGCGACAGTCTCCAACTACCTTTGTTACTGGCTATCCCAGTACACAAACTATTAGGCACCTGAGAGGCTGGAAGACTACTCAACACGAACTTCAGTACCTTCTATTTTATTTATTATTTTCAAAATTTGCTGCATTTCTAATCTCTTTTACAACTTCACTTCATCCACAGCAAAGCTAACTTCAAGTTCATTATCCTGAATGGTCAGATATTAACCACACTGTTAACATATACACAGAGCTAAAAATCAAACATAAAAATATATAGTCAAGTTGTGTATGATGTACATTTAAACCTAAGAAATTTCCCAGTGCTTTGTGAGCAATCTAAATTTTAAGGAGAGGTGTCAACTCTTCATTTTCCCTGCTCTGGACTGTGTTTTTTAAAAACATATAGAAAATGACTGACATTAGAATTAATTGACGTCATAAATTAATCAAGACACCTAAAATTAAAAATTCTAAATTACAGTTTTATTTGTATTTAAAAACACATTGGAAATTCTTCATATGCCCATGATCACGCTTATTTTCAATGCACATTACTTAAATTTTGATGACATGGTTTGTTCTGACAAGTCCTTTTTCAAGCTGAACACCAAAACAGGGAAACTCACATAGAGGTCCACGGCCCTGCGCTGATGCTGCATACTGCTTCCTTGCTAATGGAGACGGATGACTTTCATCAGCCTTTTATCACCTGAACAGTTTTCCGACCATAATGATAATAACTGTAGGCTGATGCAGCTGTGGTAAAAGCGGTAAAGCACCTTTTATGGAAGGAAAGAAATACAATTCAGTTGTCAAGTCTAAAACACAGTAACAGAATTATAATAAAAACATGTGAAAGAGCTACTTAAAAAGTAAAAGAGCTGTGTGGCATAATTTTTATTTAACAAGAAGAATCTAAATACACTGCTTTTCTTTAAGACTTCACTTGAATTAGTAACATCAAACAAAATTATTCTAGATAATGAGCCCTAAAAATGAATACTACTGTCAACTGTCATTTTTACCCATTCTTCTAGGTGTTGATGCTCGCACAGTATTCTCACAACAGCCTCATCCTAGAGATAAGGAAACAGAGACCCAGAGAATCCACTCAGGGCCTACACAGAACTATGTTTAGCCTGACTTGGTTTCAGTTCTAACGCCCATGTGCTCTTTCCACTGCTCCATGATGGCTTGGAACATTAGATGCTATTTCCTGCAGCTTTTCAGAATTCTAAAATAATTTTTCCTCAACCAGATTCTCCTTGAAATGACATGCATGATGTCCTTGGAAGGCTGAATGCTCACAGCCAATAGATTACTTTTTTAGTGTACCTAGGCATTTCTATTTTTTTAGGTGAGGGAGAATCATCGAGATTCACTTTTGTTGGATCCAAAACCTGTTCATGCCAGTTTGGTACTCTAAATTCATACATAAACTAAAGAAATCTATGTGTTTGAAAATTTGCTATTTTTTGGCTGGATGTGGTAGCTCATGCCTGTAATCCCAGGCTTTTGGGAGGCTGAGGTGAAAGAATCACTTAAGGTCAGGAGTTCCAGATTAGCATGGGAAACACAGTAAGACACCCCCCTATAAAAAAATTTTTTTTTTGAGTTGGAGTCTCGCTCCGTCACCCAGGCTGGAGTGTAGTGGCACACTCATGGCCACCCCAGCATTGACCTGCTGGGTTCCAGCGATCCTTATGCCTCAGCCTTCCAAGTAGCCAGAACTACAGGCGCATGCCACCATGCCCGGCTAATTTTTTGATTTATTGTATAGACAAGGTTTCACCAAGTTGCCCAGGCTGGTCTCAAACCCGTTGACTCAGGCAGTCCTCCCACCTCGGCCTCCCAAAGTGCTGGGATTACAGGCTTGAACCATCGTGCCTGATCTATAAAATTTTTTTTGGAAAATTCATTGGGTATGATGGTGCATGTGTATAGTCCTAGCAACTTGGGAGACTGAGGTGGGAGAGTCACTTGAGGCTGAGTTCAAAGTAACAATGAACTATGATCATGTCACCGCACTCTAACATGGGCAGCAAAATGAGACTTTGTCTCTAAAGAAAACATTTTTTTTAAAGAAAAGTTGCTATTTCTGAAAGTCAAGTCGGATGCTTTAAAAGGATGAGTTAATAAAAAATACTGTCTTTCTTTCATGGGTCCATAGGGAAAAAGTATTGTCAAAATAAGTAGGCAGCATGACTGTGAAAAGACTGGAGAAAAAATGATTTAAAAAATCTAGATGGCTCCTACACTCAGATTGCTTTGCAGATGTTTTAAAGTTCTTGGTAAGCTGAGCACAGTGGCTCGCTCCTGTAATCTCAGCATCTTGAGAGGTCAAGGCAGGAGGAAAGCTTGAGACCCAGAGTTCAAGACCAGCCTGGGTAAATAGTAAGACCTCATCTCTACAAAAAGTCAAAAAATTAGCTGGGCATGGTGGTATGCACCTGTGGTCCCAGCTACCCTGAAGGTAGAGGCAGAAGGATCGCCTGATCCCAAATGGTAGAACTGCACTCCAGCCTGGGCAACAGAGTGAGACTCCCATTCAAGAAAAAAAGTTCTTGCATCACCTTAAAGAATTGAAAAATGAAAACGAGAGAGGTGTATTATAGATGTAGTTTATCCAAGAAAGTAAAAACTCCCACTGATATACCTATACTCAAAAAGCATCCATCCTGTATCAGAAGGTGAAAGATGAATCAGAATGAATGCACAATTATGTATTTTAAAGCAAAAAGTATAGCATATATATCATTTTAAAGGATTCTTTGGCTTAACTAACTTTGATTAGCCAGCCATTTTGTGACCTAGACTGCACCAAGCAAGAAAATTTTATAGAATTAAAGTGTGCCAAAATAAAGTACTTCAAAACCAATGTGACACATTTTGAACTCTGAAAGTTTGAATTTTACACCTTTGCAAGACTACAAATAAGCAATTAGTATAATAAAATCCAAGCTCCTTTTTCCAGCTTTCCTTCACCCTGCTCCGTTAGCAGGCTGGCCTCACCTTCCCCTACCCACTCTCCTATACCCTGGCTTCACTGAGGTTCTGCCCTTCACCTGATGGCCTCCCCTCAGTCTCTTCCTGCACAAAATCCACCTATACCTCATGTCTCAAATGCCACTTTCCCCCTGAAACTGTCCTCCTTCTTCCCACCTGGAAGTATCTCTCCCTCCTCGGAAATCCCAACACATTATCAGTATCTTTTATCCCTTTTAATTTGCATAAAAGCTAACTTCTACATCCCACACTTGACAGTAAGCTTCTTAAGAGTGGTAACAGTCACAAAATATAGCCACAGCTTTATCCAGTCAGTACTCAATAAATTCTCTAAGAGTAAAGTCATTCCAGGGCTATCACAATAAGTCATTCTGTTAATATTCTCAGAATATGATTCTAAATTTAGCTTACCACAGTATCTGAAGATATATGCTGTCAGCATAATTGAAAACTGGAGCTGCCAAAGAAGCCGCCACCAAGATTAACTGGACTGCTGTGTTTACCTTAAAAAAAAGAAAATTTATAAATGAACAATGCAGTGCCAACTGGATGCCCTCTGCCAAGCTACCAAGACAAAGGCACAGCCCATCACACTGTAACATGACATGCCCTAAGCATGCCTGATGCTCATCCCTTCCCAAGGAGCTGGCATCCACAGGTGAGAACACACAAAGGGGTCACTTCACTAACAGACTCATCTGTCTTCACAGCTGCCCTTTACAGTGAGGATAATGATGATGTCAGAAAATATCACCACCTTGAATTCCCACAGCAACTTAATAACACTGCAAAATTCTTTGCCTTTTTTCTCAATTGCCCATTAAAGCAGAATATGGAAATAATTAAGCTACCTCATCACAGGGTAAAGGATATAGGGTTAGATGACTTGCTGCAGGCACAGCAGACTAAAGAACCAAAACTGGTACCCAGATCTCCTGGTACCTTATCCAGTGTGCCTTTTACTTGCTTACCCATCTCAATCTGTGAGGTTAGACAATTAAAACGACCTCCCATACGACCCCACAATCCCCCTACTGGGAATATATCCCAAAAAATTTAAATCACTCTATGAAAAACACACCTGCACCCGCATGTTTATTGCAGCATTACTTACAATAGCAAAACATGGACCCAACTGTGCTGCCCATCAAAAAAGGACTGGAAAAAAAAATGTGGTACATACACACAATGGAATATTACACAACCATAAAGAAGGACAAAATTATAGGCCGGGCATGGTGGCTCAAGTCTGTAATCCCAGCACTTTGTGGGGCTGAGGCAAGAGATATGCCTGACCTCAGGGGTTCGAGACCAGCCTGGACAACTTGGTGAGACCTCATCTCCACAACAAATCAAAAAATTAGCGGGGTCTGGTGGCACATGCCTGTGGTTCCAGCTACCTGGAAGGCTGAGACGGAAGGATAGCCTGAGCCCAACAGGTCGAGGCTGCGGTGACCGCAAACATGCCACTGTACTCCAACCTGGGCAACAGAGTGAGACTCTGACTCAAAAAAAAAGGACAAAATTATGAACTTCACGGTAACTTGGATGGACTTAGAGGCTACAGTACTGAGTGACCTATCCAAGCAACAAAGAACCGAGTACCACATGTTCTCACTCATAAGCGGACCTTGAACAACTATCGTAATACTGTAAGAAAGGGATTGGCAGTAGCGGGAAACTGCTGGGGGTGGCACACCTTATCAACAAGGGTACCTGCATAATGAACACTTGTATACCTAACCCTAAATTGTACCTCACATATTTAAAATTAAAAATTTTTTTTAAATTAAAATATACTCATCTCCATAAAAGAGCCTCTCTAGAGAAAATGAGTGGGTTTCCCCACCCTGAGACAGCACTAGGGAGAAAAGAAAATGGAACTAGAGATACGATGGGCATTCCCTCCACAACCATGAGAAGTTCTGGGAGACAGTCTGGGAAGCATGAGACAGTGGGTGATGTGGAAAGAAGTGCCTCTGTTCTAGCACCCATTCTGCTAATGACGGAGATTCTACTTCATTTAAAAATACATCATATATTTTATCTGGAGGCCTGCCTACAAGTACAGGGTTTATTTGAGACATTTGTCTCTGCGCCTCTTTACGCCCGTCTATGTAGTGCTACATTCAAACTGCCATACTTGATATAAATATAAGTCACTTGAAGCTAAAACCAACCAACAAACAAAAGAACGTCGTGCATGCAGGTAAAGGTCCACCCCAGGGAACTCTGTATAAAAACAATCTCTCCTGTCTCCAACAAATTATGGCATTTTTAACCTGTTAAAACCTTGTCTTTAAAGATGGGACAGAAGAATGACTTGAGCAAAGAATGACCAAAGCAACTAGAAAAACAAGGATAGCTTGAGAAACATTAATAGCAATCTTTTTTGCGTGCAAAGACTGGCATACAGTTATTGTCCTGAAGGCTCAGGAAAACAGAATGGACACTTCAAAGGAACAGTTGTTTTATGAGTGAATAAACATTCTCCTATAGCTTTCCTCTTGCCTGTCAATCCTGAAATGAAAGGACCATGTATATGGTGTTTTCACCACAGCGTGGGAGGCAGTGAAACCACCAGGGACTCTTCTGAATCTCAATCAAGACGCAATTACATTTCAGTTTCCTCTTCTCTAAACAGTGGAACAGTGGCCCAATTACCTCACTCAAAACTTAAGCTATGACTACTAGCCCAAGGTACAACGTGTATACCAATGATCCAAAAAGCTTGGAGACAAGAGCTGGATTACAGTTTCCCGCCTGACCCCACTCTCTAGCCCCTGTACTCAATACATTTAAATCTGTCTCATTTTCAGCTGCTCTAATGGTTTACATCCATTATAATAAACATTCACAGAAAAATAACTTAAGAGAACATCGTATGTCTCTTACCTTGCTGATGAATGTTGGTTTTAACCTAGCAGTGGCATAGCAAGGATTGAAATATTTAGCAAGTGTTCGCTGGCAGAGGACCAAAAAAGACAAAATAGTCAATTTATCATTCAAGCTTAAAACGCACATTTTGTTATTTAGGTAATAGTTACTGAGTATTACTCTATGCCTGACCTATGTTAGATAAGCCCTTTATATGTATCTTCTTTTTTATGCTAAATAAGTAGTATCTACATTCTTTACAAATCATGCACATTCAATACACACTGAAAATTTACTTTTAACAATTATAGATCTCTTTAGTCCTCAATTCCTATAAAATTCGAACACAATAGCTACCATAAAGTTTGCTTGATCACCTCTTTTTACTAAATAAACTCAGCAAAACTCCTTATCACTATTGTACAGATTAAAAAACAAAATGAATAAAACACTGCTTTATTTTCACTGGCTTAGGAGGCAAAAGAGGTATGCTGTGCTTATATACTCAGATATTTAGAGAACTAGTCAACAAATATGCATCCCACACTCATACAACTGTGATTTTAAAATCCAATTCTAGATTATCCATAGTAGATGCTAAATTAGACAATAATATCATTTGGATTTATGTGAAACACCTCTAACAGAGTTTGCTGGTAGAGATGGGGGCTAGCTGGTCTGGTTTTCATGTGCCAATAGCTGAAAAGAGTTTGACTTAAAACAGTAACATGTCTTTTTTTGCCCTAATCCTTAGAACCTGTGAAGATGCCTTTTTAAAATTGATCATTTATGTGTTTACCAAACAACTACCTTCATAGGTGATTCAAATAACAAGACAGTTATTTTTCTAAATTCCTGGTAAATAGATCAAGAAATAATTGCCATAAATTATTCCCATAAAGTGAAACAACCTAGAGTGAATCTTAACTTTTTTTTTTTTTTGCCTTAAACTACATGTAATTCTAAAAGAATATTTTTTTAAAATAAAACTCACCGGTGTTGGAAGAGTTCGATATCTGACATAAAAAACAGCAGCAATCAACATTACATCTCTCGAAATTATCATATAAGTAAGTGGAACTGAAAATAAAATATAAAATATTTTAAATTGGAATTCTGATAATTACTAAAAGACATTATGAATACGTCTCATTCAGCCTTACTCAAAACTGGTTGTTTTCCACAAATGAAAATTTTATAATAAACACCTACTGATGATTTAGGGTCCCTATAGTGAACCACTGATTTTTAGAGTCTTCTTTAATCTGCCCTCAAAGCAAAGTTCAGACGATGGCTCTGGAAGTCTATGTCTGCCTTTCTGAATGCTGATCCTCTCATTTCTGTTTGGTTTTTTCCTTGCATGTTTTTAGCTATAAATCTGCAGATATCAGCGTCAGCTCTACTCAATGCCCCCATCTCCTCCTTGGTTACTTCTCAGCTTTGGGAATTTAGGGAAAAGATCATCATGCTCATTAGATTTACATGGAAGCTACTGGAAAAACAAGGATGGCTTGAGAAGCATTAATAGCATCTTTTTTGTGTGCAAAGGCTGGCATGCAGTTATTGTCCTAAAGGACTCAAACTCTTCTGGAGTTTCAGGAGCTTTGATTCTCACTTCTGCATTTTAAATTATTGCTGAAGAGTAAAATTTGCTGTATGTACAACTAGTAGATAAACAAAAATATTTTATTTACATCCAGCCAGTTCCTGCCCAGGCAACTGCTAGTTTTCTCCCTGCTCAATCATTCAATGAATTCAATTTGTCAATAGTTTTCTCATCATTCTTCAGATTTTACAGCATGGTATCAGATCCATAGCCAGCAGAAGGATATTTTTAGATAAATACTCAAGAAATTCTACTTCTTTCATTAATGAGAGAGCAGAGAATTTGCTTCACTTTATTCCTTCTGCACTGCAGAAAGTTTTAACTGTGAACATATGAAGTGGGACTCCACAAAAAGCTGAAATTACCTTTTGGAGGGTGGGCCCCCAATACGTAGTAGTGGCTTCCCCCACTAGGTAAGCATTCTCAGAATCCTTCTGCATCACTGTTCCAGCTAGTGTTGTTGTGAGAGGCCACGTCCGACTTCAGCGAATTTTTTTTTTTGGGAAATTCTTTTTTTTTGAGTTGGAGTCTCACTCTGTTGCCCAGGCTGGAGTACAGTGGCACACACCTTCTAAGTAGCTGGAACTACAGGTGCTGCCACCATGTCCTGCTAATGTTTTTTTAATTATTAGTTATTGGAGAGACAAGGTCTCGCCAAGTTGCCCAGGCTGGTCTTGAACCCCTGGACTTAGGCAATCATCTGCCTCCCAAAGTGCTGGATTTGCAGGCATGTGCCATTGCACCTGGCCTTTTCTTGGAGATTTTTTCAACATATTTGCCCATTTCATAATGGGTGATTTACGAGCACACCTGTCTGCATTGCACTGAGTGTTCAGGAGTTTTTGATCAAAAAAGGCATGACCCATGCCCCACCCTCCCTATTTACCCAATCTCACCCCAGCAACGTCATTTCCCGCAAAAAAAAAAAAAGTTCTTAAAGGGAATCATTTTGCTGATGTGGAAGAGGTGAAACAAAAAACAGCAGACGCACTAAAAAGCATCAAAATTGTTGAGTTTAAAAACTTTTGAGCAGTGGGAAAAGCATCTCCATAGATGTACTGCATCAGACAGAGAGTACTTTGAAGGTGATCAAAGTTTAAACATGTAAAGAATACACAATTTTTTTTTTTTTTTTTTTAGTTTGAGTCTCACTCCATCACCCAGGCTAGAATGCAGTAGAACACTCACGGCCATGTCAGTGTCGACCTGTTGGACTCAGGCGATCCTTCTGCCTCAGCCATCCAAGTAGCTGGAACTACAGGCATGTGCTACCACACCCAGCTAATTTTTTGATTCACTGTAGAGATGAGGTCTTGCCAAGTTGTCCAGGCTGTTCTCCAACCCGTGGGCTCGGGCAATCCTCTCACTTCGGGTTCCCAAAGTGCTGGGATTACAGGCTTGAGCCACTGTGCCCAGCCAGAATACACACTTTTTAATAAATAAATTCTGTCTTTTGGTGGTCCCCACCATATATGTTTTACAACAACAGAAATAACTATTTTTTTTTTTTTTTTGAGTTGAGTCTCACTCGGTCGCCCAGAATGGAGTGCAGTGGCCGCTCCCGGCCACCGCAGCCTCACCTGCTGGGCTCCAGCGATCCTTCCGCCTCAGCCTTCCGAGTAGCTGGAATTACAGGCATGTGCTACCACACCAGGCTGATTTATTTTTATTTTTATTGTAGAGATGAGGTCTTGCCAAGTTGCCCAGGCGGGTCTCGAACCCGCAGGCTCAGGCAATCCACTCACCTCAGCCTCCCAAAGGCGCGGGATTACAGGCTGAGCCACCGAGCCCGGCTAGAAATAACTATCTTTAAAAGGAAAAAACACTAGGCTCAAATGGTTTCAATGACCAACATAAAAGGATCGTGCATATCCCTTTCATAATACTTTCAAACAACTCTCTTGTGAATTATTTGAGGCTATACTTATGGTCCTCTCCAGTTTTGACATTCAATTGGCTCTGCAATTTAAATAAAATTTCACTTAATTACAGATTTAAAATTTAAATCTCTTCTGCTGTTAGCTATAATATATGTTGGTCCTTGGCCTAGTTCTTGATGACAACACTATTCCAAAAGAGAAAATGCTTGTCCACTCAAGTCACAGCATTTGGAGCAAAAAGATAGCTGTATAAACCATGCAAGAAAACAGTGAGCCATGATATTTAGGAGCATTTTTGCACCTGTAATACAAACTTTTCTACAGCAACTATTAGCTGGCAAAATCAAACATCAACCACGCTTCTAAAATGCAGCAAACTCGTGCAAATTAAAATCCCTGTATCATTAACATGGAGGAACATGCAAGACTCCACACAATCAGGAATGCAGGTATATGGAATTCACAACCTATGACCAGCAGGGTGGTCTAGCTATTAGCATTTCTGGACTCTGCTTACCATCTCTAACAGCCTGATGGGAGAAAGGGCTGTTAACAAAATAAAGTGTTCCCCAAACTTACTGTTCATCCAAAAATCACCTGGGGAAAGTTTTGTAAAAGCCCAGATGAAAGCTCTCTGGGTGATTCGCACACACAGGCTGGGACCTTTCTGCACCTGGTGGTCTCAAAGGCCTCTTCCAACTGACTCCTCTTAGGGTTTTGGTGTTGGGCAATTTTATCCAGTTCTGGCTTTCTCTCTTGGCCTTCCCTTCTCTTTTCTTCTAGGACTAAAGTAGCTTTCATTTTTGCCTACTAGAGTATGATAGCATTAGTGATAGATAGAACAATGTAAATGTGTCAAAGAAAGTTCCTGTCCCCCATTGCTAGTTCTGTCTGAAATACAGGTAATGTTTGCAACACGGAGGGCCATCATGGGCAAGTTTTATTAGCATTAAAGGGAATAGTTCATACAATCTTTATATATTAAAAGTTGTCAACATCAATGCCATAGGCTTTTGCACTAAAAACAATAAATCTAACAGAAAATTCCAGAAATGGATTTAAACCAGAAATAATAAGATACCAAAAATGCGCCTCATTGGCAAATGTGGAACAAATGCACATAAGTAGAAATGAACTCTACTTATGCCCACTATTCTATAACAAATATAGCATGTTAAAGAATCAGTTTTCATCCTTCTCTACATTCTCATAAGACCAAGGGAAAAAGCAGAACAATTTATTATCCTAGCTAAGGAAGAAACCAAATGTCTTACTCTTAACAAAATAAAGCTATTAAAATCAAGGTAGGTGTAACTTTTAAAAAATGCAGTATAAAAGTGAGGACATGAAAGATTGCATATATGCATCTCTCTACTTTCCAAAACCTTCTAAAATGACAGGACATATCAAAAGAAATGAAAGGATATAAAGTCAAAAAGAGAATGACTAGAAGAGACACATCTCAAAATTTTGACTAAGTAATAAGGTAGAGAGAGCCAGAACCTAAGTCCTTCAGAAAGGAATGCCCACAGGAAGCAGGCCAACTTGCACAGAGAAACTCAGAAAGTCCACAGCAAGAGCAGTTCATCCCTGCCCGCTGAGCCCTTCCTAACACCCTTATACTATGTCTCTACCCCACTTTTTACATTTTTAAATGGTTGGGGAAAAGTCAAGAGTGCTATTTCATGACATGAGAAAATTGTAGGAACTTCAATTTCCAGTGTCCATAGTAAAATGTTACTGGAACACATTCATACTCATTAATTTATATATTTCCTGTGGCTGCTTTCAGGCTACAATAGCAGAGCTCAGTAGTTGTGACATATCACCTAGCCCACAAAATATTTACCACCTGGCCCTTTACAGTAAAACGTTGCTAACTTCAATCCACATGTAACCCTCTGACCCTAGGGGCACTGGGGATTAAGTGAGGATCTACATTCTGGACCCTGAGACCAGCTTCCTCCACAGCCTAGCTCCTGAGACACTGGTGACAAGACCTCTCTAATCTCCAGGCAGACAGAGAGCTATGATCTCCAGAACTGACATAAAGATACTGAGAATTCAGAGCCCTGCACCCCAAAACCTAGAGAGCTCCCAATGAACTTTTCATGCCTCACTCAAATACAAGTGAGCAGCCAAACATCACTAAACATTTTAATAATGTCTCCATCATGAAAGTGAGGTGAAAACATAAAACAGAATTCAAAAGAAAGAGGTACAATACAGGGGTTAAAAAAATTCTTAAAAATAAATACAGGCATATCTCAGAGACAATGTGGGCTGGATTCCAGACCCCCACAATAAAGTTTATATCACTATAAACAAAGTCACATCACTTTTTCACAGTGTATATAAAAAGTTATACCTACACTATACTATAATGTATTAGGTGTGAGGTAGCATTATATATTTTAAAAAGTATACTTTATTAAAAAATAGTTTACTGCTAAAAAATGCTAATGGTCATCTGAGCCTTCAGCTAGTTGTTATAATTTGATGGTGGAGTCTTGCCTCGATGTTGACGACTGCTGACTAATCAAGAGTGGTGGTTCCCGAAGGTTGGGTGGCTGTGGCAATTTCTTAAAATAAGACAATGATGTCAAAGACACGTCAATTGACTCCTCCTTTCATGAAAGATTTCTCTGTAGCATGCAATGCTACTTGATATCATTATTCCCACAGTAGAACTTTGTTCAAAACTGAAGTCAATCCTCTCAAGCCTGCCACTGCTTTATCAACTAAGTTTAAGTAATATTCTAAATCCTTGGTTGTCATTTCAATAATGCTCATAGCATCTTCACCAATAATAGATTCCATCTTGGCCATTGCCTTGCTAGACTCTGGTGTGGCCATGTGCTCTTTGAGCTATGGCTATTGATGTTTCCTGGCTTTGGTCCACCCCCTCCCCTGCCTTGGGGAGGTGAATCTTCTCTTCTCTCTCTAATTTACTTTTAAATAAACTATATTTTCTAATCTAAAAAAAAAAGATTCCATCTCTAGAAAAACCTCTTTCTTTGTTCATCCACAAGAAGCAACTTCTTATATGTTGTATCATGAGATTGTAGCAATTCACAGTCATATCTTCAGGCTCCACTTCTAATTCTAGTTCTCTTGCTACTTCTACCACATATGCTGTGACTTCTTCCAAGGAAGCCTTGAACAATTCACAGTCATCCATAAGAATCTAAAATCAGCATCTTCAAAATGCCTATTAATGTTAACATTTTGACCACTTATGAATCACAGATGTTCTTAATGTCATCTAGAATGGTAAATCCTTTCCAGAAGTTTTCTGATTTACTCTGGCCACATTCCTCAAAGGCAGCTGTAGTCTTATAAAATGTATTTCTTAAATAATAAGACTTGAACATTGAAATGATTCTTTGATTCATGGGCTACAGAACGACTGCTGTGTCTGCAGGCATAAAAACAATATTAATATCTTGGTACACCTCCAACAGAGTTCTTGGGTGACCAAGTGCATAGTAAATGAACAGTAATATTTTGTTTTTGAGGGGGTTTGTTTTTTGTTTTGAGTTGTAGTCTTACTCTGTCACTCAGGCTGGAGTGTAAAGGCACACTCATGGCCACCGCAGTCTTGATCTGCTGAGCTCAGGTCATTCTTTCGCCTCAGCCTTCCAAGTAGCTGGAACTACAAGTGCACACAACAACACCCAGCTAATTTTTTGATTTATTGTAGAGACGAGTTCTCTCCAAGTTGCCCAGGCTGATCTCAAACCTGTGGGCTTTTGTCTCCGCCTCCCAAAATGCTGGGATTACAGACGTGAGCCATCGTGCCCGGCTGAACAGTTATATTTTGAAAGGAATCTTTTTTTCCCAGCAGTATGTCTCAACAGTAGGCTTAAAATGTTCAGTAAACCATGCTGTACACAGATTTGCTGTCATCCAGACTTTGCTGTTTCACTTCTAGAGCATAGGCAGAGTAGAATGACCTCGTAAAAGCCCTGATTTTTCAGAATGGTAAATGAGCACTGGTTTCAACTGAAACTCACCAACTGCATTAGCCCCTAACAAGAGAATCGGCCCATCCTTTGAAGCTTGAAGCCAGGCAATGACTTCACTCTAGCTATGAAAGTCCTAGATGGCATCCTCTTCCAATAAAAAGCTGTTTCATCTACATTAACAATCAGTTATTTAGCACAGTCATCTTTAGTGATCTTAGCCAATCTTCAGGATAACTTGCTGCAGCTTCTACACCAGCACTTGCTGCTTCATCTTAGATTTTCATGTTATGGAGATGGCTTCTTTCCTTAAACCTCACAGCCACCTTCAACTTTTCTTATGTAGATTCCACCTACCTCAGCCTTCACAGAATTGAAGAGAGTTAGGGCCTTGTTCCGGATCAGGCTTTGGCTTAAGGGAATATTGTGGCTGGCTTGATTTTTCTATCAAGACCACTCAAACTTTCTCCAGATCAGCAATAAGGCTGTTCTGCTCTATCATTTCTTTCAAGAACTGTTCCTTTGCATTCATAACTTGGCTAAATGTGTGGAGCAAGAGGCCTGGCTTTCAGTCTTTCTCAGTTTTCAATATGCCTTCCTCACTAAGCTTACTCATTTCTAGATTTTTATTTAAAGTGAGAAATGTGCAATCTTTCCTTTCACTTGAACACTTAGAGGTCATTGTGAAGTGTATTAATTGGCCTAATTTCAATATTATTGTATTTCAGGAAACAGGGAGGCCTGAGGAAAGGGAGACAGCCTGAGGAAGCGCTGGTCAGTGGAACAGTCAGAACACACACAATATTCATCAAGTTCATGATCTTATATAGATATGGTTCATTGAACCCCAAAACAATTACAATAGTCACATCAAAGGTCACTGATCATGCCGGGCATGGTGGCTCACACCTATAATCCCAGCACTTTGGGAGGCTGAGGTAGAGAATTGCCTGAGTCCACAGGTTCGAGATCAGCCTGGGCAACTTGGTGAGACCTCATCTCTACAATAAATCAAAAAATTAGCTGAGCATGGTGGCACATGCTTGTAGTTCCAACTACTTGGAAGGCTGAGGCGGAAGGATTGCCTGAACCCAGTAGATCGAGGCTGCAGTGCCACGAGAGTGCCACCGCACTCCAGCCTGGGCAACAGAGTGAGACTCCAACTCCAAAAAAAAAAAAAGCACTGATCACCATAACAGATATAATAAAAAAGTCTGAAATATTGAGGATTATCAAAATATGACACAGAGACACAAAGTGAACACATGAGTTTAAAAAATGGCACCGACTGACTTGCTGGGCACAATGTTGCCACAAACTTTCAATTTATAAAAAGCACAATATCAGTAAAGTACAATAAAATGAAAACAGTAAAATAAGGTGTGTCTGTACATGTATAGATTTCCCAAGTGATAACACTCAACCATAAAATAAGAACTTTTTTTAATGAATACAAGAAAATAAGCTCTTAGAAATTCAAATTGAGACAAAATAAAGGTCGACAGAAGGGCTAAGTGGCAAAGTTGGGGAAATGTTTCAAAAAAAAAAAAAAAGACAAAGATTTAAAAAAAAAAAAAGAGAGAATCAATCCATGAAGCTTAATCATGATCGGGTGACCCTCAAAGCTGGGCTCTGATAACCTACTCCCAGCTTAAGCTAGGATCTAAGCAGCTATTCCTCCAGGGTTTGGAGAGGACATGGAACTAGGCCTTCCAGGATTGTCTCATCACCTGGTGATATATACAGGTTGTTCCAGACTAGTAGTATTCCTAAGTGCTTGGCAGAACTGAACAAAAACATTTTCTCTGGTAAGTAATACCATGTTCATAGGCATAAAAATACTCCTCCACACTATTTTTCAAATAATATAGCTAGACAGTTGAAAATAACCAAGAATTAGGTCAGGTGCAAAGGTTCATGCCTGTAATCCCTGCACTTTGGGAAGCTGAGGCAGGAGAATCGCTTGAGCCCAGGAGCTGGAGACCAGCCTGGATCAACATAGCAAGACCTCATCTCTACAAAAATATACAAAAATTAGCCGGGTGTGGTGGCACGTGCCTGTAGTCCCAGCTATACTTGAGAAGCTGACACGGAAGTGTTGCCTGAGCCCAGGAGATCAAGGTTGGGGTGAGCCACAAGTGTGCCACTGAACTTCAATGTGGGCAACAGAGTGAGACTCTGACTCAAAAAAAATTCAATATCCAATTATGATAACAAACTCTCAACAGAAGTGAACTTCTCTTATTATCTTTAATAGTGGAATGTTAAAAGCTTTCACCATGCAAATGGGAATAAGGCACTGACACCACTCCTACTCAGCACTGTACTGCACAGTGCAGTAAGACAAGTAAAAGAAAAGGTAAAAAGACTGAAGACAAGAAATACATTGTGATTCATTACAGACAACACATAATTGAGCATGGGATTTACATGTATATTATTAGGAGTTAGCAAGTTTTGCTAGACACAAAAATCAACATCAGAAATAGAACCAATTTTTCATTATATCAACAAAGTTATTACAAGATGAAATTTAAGAAGCTATCATTTATAAAAGCATCAAGAACTATCATATACTTAGGAATAAATCTAATAAAAATGGTTATTACCTTTCTGGAGAAAACTATAAGACTTTAAGAGATATTAAAGAACTAACTAGAGTAGATATAGCATGTCTGAGGACTGGAAGACTTAATATTGTAAAAACATAAATGCTACCAAATAGATAATAAATTCCACGCAATCATAATCCAATTGCCAATGTTCTCTGGGAAATTGCTGATTCTGGGAGAAGTTGATCCTAAAATGTATACACCCATGCCCTTAAAGGTCTAAGAACTTCCATGATGGAAGGACTTGCTCTACCAGATATCAAGAGCTTTGGCGAAGCAATAAGAGTGGCACTGGTGCATAGACAGAGAAATCAATGGGGGGAGAAAAAAAGACAAGCCAGAAATGGAACTACATATACATGGACATTGCAGTGAGTCTGAAAAACACACACTTTTCAATGAAAAGTGTTAGGATAACTAGGTATCTATCTAAAAGCATTAGAAAATCAGCTGGGTGTAGTGGGTCACATATGTAATCTTAGCACTCTGGGAGGCCAAGGTGAAATGATTGCTTGAGCCCAAGAGTTTGAGACCAGCCTAGGCAACATAGCAAGATCCTGTCTCTACAAAAAAATAGAAAAATTAACCGGGCATGGTGGCATGCATCTGTAGCCACAGCTATTGGGAGGCTGACGTAGAAGGATCACGTACGCCTAGGAGGTTAAAGCTGCAATGAGCTGTGAGTATGCCACTGCCCTCCAGCCTGGCTGACAGAGTAAGACCCCAAATCAAGAAAAAAAAAAGCATTAAAAAATGAATGAAGAAAGATAAACCTTTATTAAAAACATCAACAAGATATCATTTTTTTTTCATCTTAAAAGCTTTCCAATATAAAACCCAATCGCATATAAAGGAATAGGTGTCAGAATGACATGAGACTGCTCCGTAGCAAGATGGAATCAAGTCTAAGGAACAGAGTCTTTAAAATACTGAATGAAAGTAATCTGCAATTAAAAGATTATTCCCAGTTCAACTGTCAATCATGTACAGAAGATACAATAAAGATATTTTAGATGCCTAAGATCGCTAAAATTGGCTGCAACGCTATGTCCTTTTACAGAAAAACAACTGGCCGCCAGGTGTAGAGGCTCATACCTATAATCCCAGCACTCTGGAAGGTAGAGGCAAGAAGAATGCCTGAACCCAGGGGTTTGAGACCAGCCTGGGCAACTTGGTGAGATCTCGTCTCTACAATATATCAAACAATTAGCTGGGTGTAGTGGCGCGCACCTGTAGTTCCAGCTACTTGGAAGGCTGAAGCAGAAGATCACCTGAGCCCGGCAGGTCGAGGCTGCAGTGGCCATGGGCATGCCACTGCACTCCAGCCTGGGCAACAGAGTGAGACTCCAACTCCGAAAGACAAAAGCAAAAGCAAAAGCAAAAAAAAACTGGCAGCTGCACTCCACCAAAAGGAGTATTAACAAAAAGGGAGACATGGGAGCCTGGAAAAAGAGGCCCAACACAAAAGAGAGAAAATGGAAACCTCGAAGAATGACAGTGAAGAGAAGTCCAAGCATAGAAAGTAACCTACACCAATTATACAAGTAAAGCTCACAGCAACATTCTCTATACTACCCAAAACCTGGGAACAATTTCTATGTTCACAGAAAAATGGCCTGGTCAATCTTTATAAAACAGCACAAAATACAACTAAGAAAAATGGAAGGTATAAAAACATACATGCACACTAAAAGAAAGATCATTTTGATTTTGAATACTCAACAGAATGCTCTATAAGGTTTTTCCTAAAAAGTATTTATGATCATTAGAATGAGAATACCCCTACCTGTTCAACCCCCGATACTCCCCAACCATATAAAAACCTCAATTCTAACTTTCAAAGAAGTACATACATGTAAACATTAGCCAATTTATTTTTTAATTTGGTATGAGAACTTAGAGGACTAAAAGGAAAAAGGAAAAAGAATGTCCAGCTTGAGGAGGCTGCACTAGATTGAAACGTCCACTACACTCCTTCCTACTAAATACTAATAATACCATGGTAATGAAGGACCACATGGCAGTTTGTTTGTTCTCAGATATGACTTCTAACTTTTGGGGAAAAAACAGTCTAATCTGGACTGAGGGAGAAAAACTGAGAAATACAAATGAAGTAGAAAATGATCAGAAAAGCACATGCAAAACACAAAGCAAAATATCATAAAATTTAGTTAGAAAAAGTATTTATATAATGTACAAACTATATGTATAACATAAAATTGCACAATAGAGCTAAATAATAACATTGTGGAATTTAATAGACATCTGTAGGATTTCAGCGTTCTTATTTATTATAATTAAACTGTATTTAATAAAGGTAATAATAGTCTTAGGAAAACTTTACATTGCTTTCCAAAAGCTAGGCACTAAAAATATATAATACAGCATCAAAAAATTCCTGAGTAACATAAATTGGCATTGTAAAATATTTGCTCAGTTTTAATTTTAAACAATCTTACTAAGAAAACCGGTTCTACTAGTGTAACAGGAACATAAATTCTAAAAGAGTTCAACAGTTTAAAATTAGGGAAACAGTTTAAAGTTGGAAAATATATTTTTGGACCAAAATTTATTTGTCTCTCAAGAGAAAACCTAAGCTGACTAATGTCATTCTTCCCTGTGCTATTTAAAAGTACGCATGACGGTGCTCTTACCTGGAATAAGATCTGCATAGGTCAAGCTAACATATAAGATACTGATAAGTATTTTATCAGCAAGTGGATCAAGAGCACTTCCCAAAGCTGATTTTTGACTGGCCCAGTTTCGAGCAATAAATCCATCCAACTGAAAATAGAAGTTTTTTGTTTTTTTTATAAATGTCATAATTGGAACAGAGTAGATATCTTGAAGCTTAAGCGATACCAGAATAACAACTATACTTTCATGAAATGTTAACAAAACCGCTTCTGTTTCTTACCCCCAAACACTCTCATCCTCTCCACTGGTATATATTTAGCTTTTCAATTAGTAACTGGTCTGAAAATAATTTCATTCCTACAGAGCTCTTTTTTCCCTCAAGGCCTTCTGGTCTTTCTCAGTATTTTCACAATGCCCCTTTGTGAGATGAACCCAGACACAAATTTAGAGATGTAAAGAACTAAAGAAAACCTACAGAAATCATGACTGCCAGAGCTGCACTAGGAGCCCTGTCTTTAGAGCCTCAGACTATTTTCACAACAACCAAAATAGCTGCTTCTACTTGCAAGGACTACGCTAACTGTGATGAAAAACTTCCACTTATTTTGTTCAATACTACTGATAGTTCCATACTCTGTATCTACCTATATTTGAATAAAAAACTCAATCCTCTGTACCTGGCCTAGTTAAAATTCTGACACTCAAAAATTACTTATTTTTATTGGAAATAAATTATATTTTAAAGCAGAGTTTGCACCTAGTTACTAGTGAGTCAAATGGAGCCTGCAGGCTGCATTTGTTTGACCTGCCAGAGATTTTTAAAATTATAGTTTCTAACATCTAAATAATTCAATATCTCCCCATAAAAATCCAGACCTCCAGCCTACCTTGAGAAAGGGCCACACCATGGACTGAAACCAAGCATCGCTTATCCACATTAAACAAGGCAGATATTTTCTGCTTTATCCAAGTTTCTACCTGGCTTTTACCCATTTTATTTAACTCCGAGCTTCAATAAATGTTTGATTTTTCTATTCCTATTTCTAAGGGAAAAGATAAGACTAATTTAAATATAATTAAATATGGTTCATTTTAAAGGATAAATAAGGCATTCATATCTCAAGTATTCCAGTAAGTTAGAGCATTAGTCCAGGACAGTGGTTAAAAGCCTAGATTTTGCAGAACAACTGGTTCAAGTCCTGGCTCTGCCACTTACTAGCTATTTGACCTTGGGCAAGTTATTTGACCTAAGTCTTAGTTTTCTCCTCTGTAAAACAAAGATAACATTACCTACCTCAAAGGGTTGGTTATCTTCAGCACATAACAAAACTAATGCTTGTCCAGTGCTCAGCACTTAGTAAAGCCTCAAAAAAGCAGTTACTACCTATTACTATTGCAACTTAAAAAATCTATTTTCTTCTTTTTTTTGTTTGTTTGTTTGAGACAGGGTCTCACCGTGTCGCCCAAGCTGGAGTACAGTGGCACATCACAGCTTACCACAGCCTCAAACTCTTGGGTTCAAGTGATCTTCCTGCCTCAGCCTCCTGTGCTACAGGAGACTACAGGCACATATTACCACGTCCAGCTAATTTTGTAGAAAGAGGTCTCACTTTGTTGCCTAGACTGGTCTCAAACTCCTTGTCTCAAGCAATTCTCTCACCTCAGCCTCTCAAAGTGCTGAGATTACAGGGGTGAGCAACTACACTGCCCAGACAATTTTCTTCTTAAGTATGCTAACAGAAAATGCCTAGACTTGAGAGCTGGGACCTTGGAAGATCAAATTTACTTCAGTTTCTGATCTCAGAAACTTCACTTTTTCACCATCATCACCCTTGCCCTCACTATTCCTGTCCAACCCACATTAGATTCCAAGATCATCAACATCATTCCTCTGCAAACATCTGTAACTCTCTCAAGCCACTCTCCTTCAACCCTGCCTAAACACAACTATCCATGTACTCCAGACCTGCACCCAAGAAACTGAGCACTGCTTAAGAAAAACACACAAATGGGTTGAATGGTTTCACTTACAACCGGTGACCACAAGCCTCCCGTGGGCACTCACTATTGCCTAGCAATCCCCCCCCACTGTCTCTAGCCCATCATCATGTCTATGTTTTCCTTGAGAAGGAGACGGTCAGGACCTCCTCATAGTCCCATCACCAAGTCCATTACCAGCTATATCACTCAACCCTCTCTGCCTTCCCTGATCACATGCCCTCCCTCTTAGCTGTGACTGACCTCCCTTCTTCCCTCTCTCCCCTCACATCATTAATCTCTCCCTTTCTATCTAACCATTTAATTCATTAATCAGTTAATTAACAACAAAATTCACTGGGCACGATGGCACACCTGTAGTCTCAGTTGCTTGGAAAGCTGAGGCGAGATGACTGATTGAAACCAGAGTTTGAGGCCAGCTTGAGCAACACAGTGAGTACGCCATCTCAAAAACACCCAAAAAACAAGACAACAAAAATTTCCCCAGTACATATTTTTACAAAGATCCCTTCTTAATCTCATTTCTCTATTCCTCTACAAAGCACAACTGCCTCAAAGCAATGTCCATTGTCATTACCATCTCACATTTGCTCATAAACCCATTCCAATCGTCCCCGTCCCTCTGAAGATGATGCTCATGAAGGTCACCAATGAGTTCTGCATTTTCAGATTAGTTGGCCTCAACACAACTGAGGCACTTTCTTAACTCACCCTCCAGGACACCTCATTGCCTAATTTTCTTCCTTCCTTGCCAGCTATTTCTCCCCAGTGTCCTTGACTAGCTACTGCTTCATTGCTCCACTTGTTACTCCTTCCTCTGACATTTTGATTTTCTTCTTTCACCTCAGCCTAGATGATTTTACCCAGACTTGACCATCTGTATCTGGCAGCTCCCAAATCTGCAATTCCAAAGTATTACACGCAACTGCCCAAGCGACACCTCAAACTGGATAGGCATCAGAATGTTTGGTAATTTTTTTTCCAAACTCTATCCTACCCTGAAAGTTGCACATTACAGAACATGTGACCTCCATGCACCTGGTTTTTGAAAATAGAATTTTTAAAAAAAATTTGACTCCTTCTCTCCACATATCTAATCCATCAACATATTAACTCTGTCTTAAAACATATTCCAAACCCATCTACTTTTCTCCAATTCCAAACTCCCACCCCAATCTAAGCTACCACCATTGCTGCCCTAAATTACTGTACGTCTCCAAACCAGTTACCTGCCTTCCAATAATCCAGTTCCCATACACAACACAATCAGACCTTGTCATTCTCCTGCTTAAACTGTTAAGTCCAGCCATCTGCCCAAAGGCCAAGCTAAAGGCACCAAAACCTCCATGGAATAAACGTAAAATATAGTACCAGTTAACTCAGGTTTCCACACACATCGTCTTCTATGTTTAGAACAATGCTAAGGGTGCCTCTTTCCTATTAATTTCAGTGAATACTGCAATCTCATGTAGCGGCTTAAAAAAACAAACAAACTAGCAGACCAAAAAAAGGTGAATCTAGTAACTGAAAAAGATCTTGTTAGGTTAATAAAACCAAAATTCAGTATCAGTATAATGGTCTTTGACAGAATAGGAGACCATATTAATAATGAATGAAGGCCTTTTGAAATAAAAGCAGGAACAAAAGAAAATGAGACTGTGAAAATGAGGAGAGGTGGTGACAAATAGTAGCTAATCTCTGAAAAAGAGAGATGTTAAGAGGCAATTTCAGGGACTATATTTGATGCATATTTGGAAATGCCATGTAACAGTGCAAACGCTCTCTTTCATTTACTCTCCAAAATCTTCAGTTAATTCTATGTTGCTCACTAATGCTACTACTACTGGACAAGTGGAGTTTTGTTTCTATGAACCTCAAAAAGAATAGCTGATGCTACAAAGAAAGATGCTATACAACTTTTATCAATCAAAAATTTGTTTTGCAGGCTGGGTGTGGCGAATCATGCCTGTAATTCTAGACCTTTGGGAGGCTGAAGCAGGAAGACTGCTTGAACCCAGGAGTTCGAGACCAGCCTGGGCAACATAGTGAGATCTATCTCTACAAAAAGTCAAAAAATTAGCCAGGTGTGGTGGCATGCATCTGTAATCCCAACTTCTTGTGAGGCTGAAGCAGAAGGATCGCCTGAGCCCAGGAGATCAAGGCTGTGGGGAGCCACAATGATGCCACTGCATTACAGCCTGGGCAACAGAGTGAGACTCCAATTCGGAAAAAAAAAAAAAAGAAAGAAAGAAAATTAGTTTCTCTCGAGTCTCAATAAATATTGAGCAGTTTTTAAAACATAAATCAGCTTTAAGAGGCACCAAAGCATTGCCTGTCTGAGTGCTCATATGGATCTCAGACCGGGCTTAACTTAATAGGTAAGAATATAACTTACCTATTTCTCCTACTAGCTTTGTCCTGGTTTAAATTCTTCATCTACCTTTACCACATTTCCCTCAACAGTATTTTTACAGACTGTATGTATATATTTATAAATATTTTTAAGATAAATGTCTAACACTTGTCACCCAGGCTGGAGTGCAATGGCACAATCATAGCTTGCTGTAACCTTGAACTCTTGGGTCAAATGATCCTCTTGCCTCGGCTTCCCAAGTAGCTAGGACTACAGGCTCAGCACCACCATGTTCAGCAATTTTTAAAATTTTTTTTGAGAGACGGGGTCGTGCTATGCTTCCCAGGTTGGTCTTAAATTCCTGACCTCAAGCAATCCTCCCACCTTGGCCTTCCAAAGCACTGGTATAACAGGTGCGAGTCACCATGGCTGGCCAGTTTTATGAGGCATTTCAAATCTTTTATGAAACAAAGTGGGGGATAAATACAAATGTAATGCATGATGACAGTCCACAAAAGCCTATTTAACACAAAATGTAGCCTTCTACATAAAATTATCATCTCAGTTCCAATTTGAGATCACCTGAATAAATCCTCCTCTCTCCCAAAACTGATATTGTGGTATCAAGGAGCTCTTCTCTCCTTTGTCCATCTACTTGGAGAGCAGAAGGAAGGATGCTGAATGGCCAGTCCAGGGCAGAGTTTCTGCAGGGCAGTCAAAGGGATGTGGAGCACAGATCAGAAACCAAATATGCCGGTACCTACAGCCTCCTGCTAGTAGGAAACCTGAGCAAAGATCTGACTTCGACAAGCTCCCTGGTCACATCCCAGTTCCCTGGGTCACAACTGAACCACTGCTTCCCTCTAAACCAGGAAAACCAGCTCCTTTTGCAGATCAGAGTATTTCTTTCTATGACGATAAATAGAAAAATCATCTTAGAATTTCTTTCTTTCTTTCTTTTTTTTTTTTTTAGTGAGAAAGCAGGATTTATTGAGAGGACAGAGAAGCTCCCACAGTGGGAGGGGACCCGAAGGGGTTACACCAGAACTTCTTTATTTCTATCCCTAAAGCAAGCACTCAGCTCTTTGGAAATTTCTAAGGGTGTTTCTTTTACACAGTTAAAAACCAAAAGTACAAAGCACCCCCTCCCATGCCTCCCTACAACCTTCACTTTCTCCCTAGACCATATGCAGAAAGAGTTCCACACAGATGCTGAAGACAGTCCTTACACAAAGTACTAATTTGAATTCATCTTAAAGATTTCCTCCAAAAGAAAAGCAGACTAAGGCTATGCTATTTCAGTGCAGTAGTCGAGACCCTGGAATATGGAAGGAGAGCAAAATGGAAGTGCATTTACAACTTACCAAATCAGTTAGCCCAGCTAAAGCGAAAACTCCTAGTGCAATATTAAAATCTTCTTCAATAATCAAATAGCCCAGAACAGGGGCCAAGCCAATTCTCGTCATTGACAACATATTTGGGATTGTCCATGGGTTTTCATACTGAAACACAAAGACAACAAAACTTAAATGCCATACATTCATATTTTAAATAACTATATAATTAGAAAAATACACTTCATCAACTGACCGAAAAACTGACTTCATCAAGGGTCAGAAGCTACATAAACTTTAAATTTAGTACTTTATATTGAGTTTTAAAATCCATCCTCCTTTTTCAGACAACCCTCTAAAACCATCTTTCAAGAATACAGAAGATGAAGATGTATCATGTAACCAAACATAGACTAAAGGGTCTTTTTTGATGTATTGTAGGTTTTCTGCCTAAAGAGAGAGGAGACAAAAAGCATGTATTATCTGCCATATAAGCAAAGTCTTTAATATATGTCTTCACCACAGAAATTCAGAACTTTCAATATTCTGGTTTTGGAAGTGAAATTTGAGGAAGATCATGTAAGTAGACAATCTAGAAAGTGTAAAAAAAAAGTCAAATTATTGACTCCAGGCGCTCTGACATGAAATATTTAAGCAAATAACCACCCTCCCTTCTCTACACATATCTATCCAAAGAATGCTAAGTACTATATACAGTGTATGGAAATATGAAGAGAAAAAAAAAACACATTGATTTCTATAACCTCCCCACTAAGTCACAGAATTGTTGGAAGAAAATTGAAATAGGAATAGGGATTGTGATATTTGGAAACAGAGAAATTTTGTAAATCTGTTCAAAACAGTCATGGAAATGTTAAAATTCTCAACTAGAAACCAAGAGTTTTCACAGCTCCCACATAGGAACTCTGTGATTCCTTGAAACTTCATTTGGAGTCATGCTGTTTGAAGTTGGCACTAACAAGAGTTCTTTGGCAGCTGCTTTAAGAACATCCCTTCCTTGCCAAATGGAATCTGACTCGTGAGAGGGCATTTCAACTTTAAAAAGCCTCAGTCCTGCAGAGTTAAGACACCCTGTACAATAGGGTACGGAAATAACACCAAGAAAATACCTTTCCCTAAAGCCCAGATTTTTTTCCCCTCCAAGTCAAAATTGCCAATTCTACCCCATGGGACTTTCTCTTTGCATGAGCTAACCCTACTTAATCTCTTTCTTAATCAGTAACCAACTTGCCTAAACCCTACTTTTGGTTTAAAAAAAAAAAAGTGTCAGAGTTCATTTCTAAAGACATCTTTTAAAATTCCATGAGCCGGGCGTAGTGGCTCACGCCTATAATCTCAGCACTTTGGGAGGCAGAGGCAAAAGGATTGCCTGAGCGCAGGGGTACGAGACCAGCCTGGGCAACTTGGTGAGACCTCGTCGCTACAATAAATCAAAAAATTAGCCAGGCGTGATGGCGCACACCTGTAGTTCCAGCTACTTGGATGGCTGAGGCAGAGGATTGCCTGAGTCCAACAGATTGAGGCTGCAGTGGCACGAGTGTGCCACTGCATTCTAGTCTGGGCAACAGAGTGACTCTCCTACTCAAAAAAAAAAATAAAAATAAATAAATAAATACAAATTCTAGAAACCAGGGTGTTTTTTTTAAAACAAGATGTTTTAAAACAGGATGTTTAAAAAAAAAAAAGGTAGGCCAGGCTTGGTGGCTCAGCCTATAATCCCAGCACTTTGGTAGGCCAGGGCAAGTGGATTGCCTGAGCCCATGGTTCGAGACAGCCTGGGCAAATTGGCGAGACCTCGTCTCTACAGTAAAATAAAAAATAGCCAGGCGTGGTAGCACACACCTGTAGTTCCAGCTACTTGGAAGGCTGAGGCAGAAGGATCGCCAGAGACTAGCACTGGGGTGGCCGTGAGCGTACATACCACTGTACTCCAGCCTGAGTGAAGGAGACACCAACTCAAAAAAAAAAAAAAGCATTCTCTAAAGACATTATGTCTGTGTTTATAAGCAGAACCCAGCAAGAAAGCAAGTCAGCTTGGAGGGAAAAATTGGGTGGTTGTAGCTGGGGTCAGTGGCAGAATACTGTCACTGAAAGCTAAAATTTGAAATTCTCCAAGCAGCAGTTACAAAACAAGAAGCGGTATAAATCTTCACTCTGGAAACTTTTACTGAAAGTAGTTCACATTTTATAATGAAATAAAAACATTCTTGGAACATACCCCAAATTCAAGTTCTGATCAGAGCGTTTCAGAGTCCAGAGGAAAAAGATAAGTCTGTTGACCATACTTGGTACAGAATTAGTCAAACACAGATCCAAAGTTACAGCAACGCACAGGGAGAGTCGGGGAGGGAAAGGCAATTTACGAAGAAAAAGCAGTAACAAACCAAAAGATCAGAAAGAAAGAGTCCCAAAATTAACCTCTGAGACACTCACGAAGCAAAATTAAAAACAAAGTTGCAAACGACGACATCAATTCATTTGGTGAATTAATAAACTGGACTGAACGTTGCTGGAAATGAAGAGTTCTAAATAGAACTCTTTCATATTTCAGTCAAAATAAAGTGCCTCATTAATTTCTAATCGCCGAGTTTGTAAGTTTCAAAGTTAACATTAGGAGAGCTAATCTCAGATTACCCCACCAGATAACCTGTGGCATACTCGACCAACGCCGGCCGTTCTGGGAAGGACTTCAGCAAGGTTATGGCAACTTCAAAGCATCCAGCATCCAAACCCCAACATGCTTTAGCTATTAGTGGAGTTGAGACCACTGCCAGGATGTGGCCACCTCAACCCATGCTGTACAACTGATGAAAGCAGTACAGGGGCCCACTGAAGACATAACAATTGAAGATGTAATAATTGCATGAGCCTTGCTAACATGACATCAAAAGCGCTGCCAACATATGCTCCAGTGTCTTCTGCCTAGACAGTATTTCAACAGGTAAGTGGACAAACATTCACCTCCGTTACCTCAAAAGTAGTTTTAATCTTTTGCTATACCTGGAGGTTAAAAGATCTTTTAATTACGACCAAGATTATTCAGCCATCCTTCACCCTATAATTTGTGGGGTTACCGAAGGTCAAATGATGGCGAACCAAACTTGCACAAGCCAACAAAAGTGTCTGTATCCCTTTCTAAAGATGTGGATTCGCTCCAAAAAATTAACAACAGACGTTTAACTAGACAAGCGAACGCTCCTTTTACCAATGCAGCATGCAGAGGCCCTTCCAGCAACGAGCAGAAGAGGAATGAGAAGGGGGTTCTAACGTGACCACCGAGATTGTGGATGGACCCCGCTGATGCCTCTGAAATCCATCGCGACTGAAAGACCCGCCCGTAAATGCTCTACAGGGAAAGGCCGAAAAGTTCGGAAACCGAAGGATCCACACTGGACCGACCAGAGCCCATTACTCGCGTCCACCGCAACCCACCACCGCCCCTCGCCACCTCCCCGGTACGTACCAGGCTGGCTGCGCTCGCCGGGCCCCACCGGCCGCCCGGGGCCTCGGTCGCGGGGCCCCGTCCTGCCGCTGGCCCGGGGGCCGCCTTCCCCGCGCCGGAGCAGTGGCCCCGCGGGCCGGCCCCAGGCAGCCGCAGGCCGAGGGCAGCTGGGCGCAGCCACCAGCGCTCCGCCAGGCAGCCCTGGCAGCAGCGCGCGGGCGGCAGCAGGGCCCCGCGGACGCGCCCCTTGCCCGGCCGCGCCCAGGAGGCGCCGCGCAGGGCCCCCCAGGAGCCGCGCGCCACGCGCGAGGCCAGCATGACCCTGCGGCCGCGCCGCGAGGGTGCAGGCGGCGAGAGCTCAGCAGCCGGGGACACCAGCGAGCTGCTTCTCCCTGGAGTGCCCGCGGCCCTGAGGAAACTCCGCCGCCTCCATACTCGTTTTCAAACCCGTGCACGCTCCGCATATACAGGTGGCAGGGAGCCGCCAAGAGCGGATGGTTTCGCGACGCTTTTACGACACTGTCGCCGCCCGGCTTCCCAGCGCCCCCGGCGGCAGCCGGAGGCGCGCACGCGCCTCCGGGCCCTTGGGAAGCGGTGGGTGCGCGCTCTGGCATCTCTCTACCTGCGACCGGAGCCAAAGCGGGCAAGGAGGGAGGTGCGAGAACCTGCCAGGTGAGATGACCGCGCGGACGACGTATCCGCGGGGGACAGAATCCAACTCAGGCCTTGCCTGCAACCCTCCGTGGCCCGCGAGCGGCGAAAAAGTCCTCTCCGTGGTACGTGCGGCGCTCTAGGGTCCTCATGGGAGGTTTAAATATCAGTAAAGTATCTGGTACAGAAGAGTAATTAATAAATACTGTCCTGGCTCTCTGCTTGTCTCCTTTTTGAGTATTGAATGAAGATGCATATGCAAAAAAAATGAATATTAGAAATGTTGATAATAGCAATTACTGTGTTCCCGAAAACAGCGTTTACCATATAGCCGGGCCAAAGTGCTTCGTCCCATTTAATCCTCCCAACGACTCTAAGCTAGATTCTATCATTACCTTTGCTTTTGCAGGTAAGGAGAATTAAGCTTAGAGGGTAAGAAACCTGCTTATTTTAAGAATACTTGGTGAGAACTCATCTCCGCAATAAATCAGCCGGGCGTGGTAGCGCGCGCCTGTAGTTCCGGCTACTCGGAAGGCTGAGGCGGAAGGCTGAGGCGGAAGGATCTCCGGAGCCCAGCAGGTCGAGGCTGCGGTGGCCGGGAGCGGCCACTGCACTCCAATCTGGGCGACAGAGTGAGACTCCAGCTCAAAAAAAAAAAAAAAAAGGAATATCCAAAACAGTTATGACTCCGTTCGTCGTTAATTAACTGATTAACACATTCAGAATAATATAAACTGCATTAATTATTGATATAGTATTAATATTAATTAATTCGCAGTGTTACAAAACGTTTTTCCTGTTCAGTTCTGTGTCCAACTGAATGAGGACTTTTCTTGCTGCCTCCCCACTATCCCCCCACCAACCCCGTCTATGGTATCCAACCCATCTTAAAGTTGATTTTTTTTAGCTGGAGGCTCACTGTCGCCCAGGCTGGAGTGCAGTGGCATGCTCACAGCCACCGCAGCCTTGACCTGCTGATCTCAGGCGATCCTTCCACCCCAGCCTTCCAAGTAGCTGGAACCACAGGCCAGCGCCACCTTGCCCAACTCATTTTTTGATTTATTGTAGACTCAAGGTTTCCATGTTTCTCAGGCTGGTCTCAAACCCCTGAGCTCAGACAATCCTCTCACCTCCGCCTCTCAAAGTGCTGGTTTTACAGGCGTGAACCACCACACATGGCTAAGGTTGATCTTTTTATTTTTTATTTTTTTGAGTTGGAGTCACTGTATCACCCAGGCTGGAGTATAGTAGCACATTCACAGTCCACTGCAACCTTGACCTGCTGGGCTCAGGTGATCCTTCTGCCTCAGTCCACGTAGCTAGAACTACAAGCACGTGCCACCATGCCTAGCTAATTTTTTTTTATTTATTGTAGAGATGAAGTCTCACTGAGTTGCCCAGGCTGGTCTTAAACCCATCGGCTCAGGCAGTCCTCTCACCCTGGCTTCCCAAAATGCTAGGATTATAGGCATGAGCCACCGCACCCAGCCTAAAGTTGATCTTAAGCTGTTAGTTCAGATAGTCAGGAAGGAGAAAGACCAACTGACACTCAACATTGCAGATCTGACCATTTATCAGAAGAATGTCTTCAGTTACACACATTGAAACACTTAAATTGAGAGGAAATGTAATTTTTTTTGTTGTTCCAGAAAAGCAAAAAGGATTATTTAAAAAATACATTGGAATCAAACACCTACAATTCTCATAGGTGGACATTGACAAGAGTGAGTGGGCAGGATTCCAATCTCCCATCCTTTCCACTCAGCAAATTGCCATTATTTGTCTCCTATGGTCTTATCTGAATGTTCACTCCTTCCATTTCCTACTTTAAAAGTTTCTCATTGTCTTTTTGGAACTTCTTTCTGTTCCCTAAACTCAGTCTGTGCTTCAACTGCCTCTAATATCTGGCACTGAGGATACGAACTTTGTTTTTCTTTTTGTGTTTTTTCCATTTCTTTCTCTGGTAGGTTTTGGTTCTATTACTTATGGTATTTGTCTAATCTTTTCTTAATTTTTTGCTTAGTTTTAGTTACTGTGTAATTATTTCTTCAACTTCTTTATATCTATCTATGGAAATCTGGTTTTATTCAGACTCATTACCCTTAGGAATAACACCATTGCCTGAGCTATTCACTTATTATTTGAAGATATTAATATTTTGTCTTAAATACTAGTTGTATATATCTTTTGTATATTTCCATATATGGAATTATACTGAGTTGTAAATTTTTTTCTGATTTTGTTTTGTTTTGTTGGATTCATCCTGGCTACATGGGTATTTGTTACATGGAGATTGGGTCTCAGATGGCCCATTTCCCCCACAGCAAACATTTTGCCTGGTAGGTAGTTTCTCAACCCTAATCCTCCTCCTCCCTCCCCACTTATTGTCCCCAGTGTCTATTATTTCCATCTTTATTACCATTTAGCTCCTACTTAGGAGTGAGAACATGCAGTGTTTGGTTTTCTGTTTCTGAGTCAGTTTACTTAGGATGATGATCTCCAGCTCCATCCACATTGCTGCAAAGGACGTGATTTCATTCCTTTTTATGGCTGCTTGAGTTGTAAATTTTTAAAATAAAACATCCCCAAAATTGTGTATGTAGCAAATTTCATTATGTTCTTCCTATTTTTCACTTCAGGATAAAATCAGAGAAAAAATTCCCAAGATAAAATAAAACCCACACTTAAAAATACAGTAAACGATTATAATTTTTTGAAGAAAGCTAACTCTACTATAGACCACTGATATTGCTATTAAGTCTTTATAAAGTAGGAAAGTGAAGTGTCTGGCCTTTTGACATAAAGGACAATGACAACTCAATACTTAGGACTAAAAAGTAACCTAACATCACTTCCCTAACATTTTCAGACCGGAGATCATCCAGCTAGCAGTCCTGGATCTCATTTTCTAGAACTCGACAGGTGTCAACAAATGAACAGTTTAGTCTGGGATAAAAAGGTTGAAGAAAATGCAGAGACCAGTGAAGCATAAATTCCAGATATAAGACATTAGGATATAAACAGTACATAATAGTGGAGTGTGCTTACCTATACACTTGTTTAGAGCCAGGCAAGGGCAGAGGAAACCAAAACATTCTACAGTTAGTAACTGGTTTATAAGTTAATTCCCTGTTTTAAAAGTTGCATAATATTTCATTTCTATTCAAGCACTTCATATGTCTGAAGAGACTGGGAATCTGTCACTGGACTTTCTTCCAAAATGGGGGGGGCGTAAAAATTGGAAAAGTACATCTACAATAAAAACCAAAATAAAATCCATATATAAATCTCAAGTTTCATGCTTGAAATTAATTTCAAATGTTTGACTTTCTACTTTTATCAGAATTATTTTTTTAAATAAGTAAAATATACAGGTTAGATGTCTTATCCCAACTTCTGTAGTCAATCATGTAAGTACTAACACTAAGAGAACAAAAGAACGTGAAAAGAAAAAGGATTACCTAACCTTGAATAATTATCCTGTTGACAGCATACTTGATCATTGAAAAGCACAAATGTTAATAACAGCTATTATTATCCATTGTGCAATTACAGTGGGGCTATGACTGTCTAGTTCTTTATCCTTTGATCTTTGCTATGAAGTTGTAAAAATAAAAATTCTGCCCTTAGAGGGTAGTATTGTCTTGCCACTTTTATGGCAAGACAATTTCCTTGGTAGTTGCAGCATCGCTGGAATGAATATTGGCTCCCTACCTCTTTGCTAAAAATTCCTGGAACCTGTTTTTAGGCTTTTTGAAAATTCTGCAGCGCAATCATTCTTTCTTATTCCAAATCCATTATGTTTTCTGTCTATGGATAAATGAACAAACTCTAGAAATGTTTGCCCTGCACTTATATCAGAATACAGTGAAGTGTAGTTTTTGTTAATTGTATTAAGTTGAGCTACTTTCTGTTTCCTGGGACCAGAAGAAAATGTTACTATAAAGAAGGTCATTTTGCAAATAGTTCTTATATAAATATTATTGATTGGAACTTCCAACAGACCAGTAAAACAAAGTTACTTCTCTATGAACCAACGAGAGTTAAGTTTTATAGCAATAAGCTGTAATTACTGGCGCTAAACACAAAGGTGTATTTTTAGTAACAACCCAAATAAGGCATAGGTTTAAATAATTGTAGTAAATATATACAATACAGCAGCCAAAATAGGAAGAAATAAATTGACTGGATTTAGGCCGGGTGGAGTGGCTCATGCCTGTAATCCCAGCACTTTGGGAGGCAGAGGTGAGAGGACTGCCTGAGCGCTGGGGTTTGAGACCAGCCTGGGCAACTTGGTAAGACCTCATCTTTACAATAAATCAAAAAAATAAGCCAGGCATGGTGGCACACACTAGTAGTTCCAGCTACTTGGAAGATTGAGGTGGAAGGATCGCTTGAGCCCAGCAATCGAGGCGACTCTTTAGCTACACATGACACCAGGAAACAAGCTGGGGGAAGGAAGGTGACTCTCTCCTCGGTTCTGTCTTTTACATCTCACACAAGGACATCTGATCAGTGGAACTCAATTTATGTCTAGAAATGCAGTTGCAGAGGGACTTTGGGAAGTGTGTGTGTGTGTGTGTGTGTGTGTTTCAATGCAGAGGGACTTTGGGAAGTGTGTGTGTGTGTGTGTGTGTGTGTGTGTGTGTGTGTGTTTCAACATTCCAGCCTCAGTGTGTGTGTGTGTGTGTGTGTGTGTGTGTGTGTGTGTGTTTCAACATTCCAGCCTCTGCATTGTAGGAGGGCATGCTAGGAAGGTAAAATGAATGTTGAATACCAAATCACTGTCCATCCACCTATGGCTAGTCAATATCCACACACATAATTCTATGCATTCATAAACAATATACAAATGTCATTTACTATTCTTTTGTACAACAATCGCAGCTATAACATGTTGATTTAAGAACCATATTTCCCTTCTTTGAAAAGTGGCACTATAAAAATCCATCAGTCCCAGGGTGGTGTTTATTCCTCTTTGGGTTCAGTTATGCTCTCATCTTGATAGCCTCTATCCTAAGGACAATACAATTTATTTAACATAATGTTGGAAAGTAAGAGGGAGAAAGGTAAGTTAATGAATAAATGCAGGCTGGCCTTCTTTCTGCTATCAGTCATGAGGTTCTAGCTAATGTTTAAAATGGTCTTGCTCCACTCCCATTCCCTCTTCCCTTTTTTGCTCAGTCAGCATCTCAGCTGACCTGGATTCTTTACCGGGTAGGATGACCCAAAGCTTCACTCCTGAGAGTCTGATTTTTAGAGATCCTGCCTGCAGACTTCTGTCACCTTCACAATGACATCTTCTACAAGTTAAATAGTATGTCTCTTCATCTTCCAAAAGGGACCAAAGCACTCATCTTTGATTCCTACAGGGATGCAGCATTGCCTTTGGTTCACTATTTGGCTCTTCATGTCTTAACAGCTCAAATCCACAAATTAGGGAGTCAAATGAAGATTCTGCAAGTTGATAAGCATGTCTATAATTATGCATTCTGGAGCGGCGATAACTACAGGGTAGGGTCAGGGACCCACTGGGTCATTGTAAAATGGACTTGGGTTCAAACCAAACCTGATCGCCATGCTCTGTCCCCAGCACCACCCAACTCTGATCTACAGTGACTAGCTATTTACATATGAGTTTTAAACTTCTAGTTGTATTGCTTTGTGACATTCTTACTTTTTTTTAGAATTTTAAGGTCTTTTGTGGCTAGCATTTACAACTTCTGAGTATCCAAAAATAAGGTATGCTGTTTTCAAGGTGCAGATTTTGGTATTTATCAACTTGGTCTATTTTGTTATTCATGTATTTTATATTCTTTTTATCTACATAACATGAACTGAGAAAAGTGAATTAAAAGCTTCTATCAGTCTGTTTCCTACTATCTCCTGTAGTATCCTACTTGTTATTTGCTGTATGTCCATAGTTATGTAATTACTATCATTGCTCCCCTTGGCATTACCAAGTATCCTTCTTATAATGATCTTTGCCCTGATTTTACTTATGTTGAGATTATGCCCTTGCCTTCTGTTTGCATTTTTCTGGTATACCTTTGTCCATCAATTTTTCAGCTAACTCACTTTGTGAGTCTGTGATCCCATTTGAAAGTCTTGTTTCAATAGATAAGTTTAGCCCATTTACATTTACTTATGACATTTATTAATATAGCATATTTGGGTTAGGTTTATTTGTCATGAATATGCCAGGCTCTTTTTGCACATTAAAACATTTTCATGATATTGCACTCAGGTGCAAAGGCATGTGCTTCTAGTCCCAACTACTTGAGGGGCTGAGGTGGGTTACTTAATGCTCAGAAGTTCAAGCCCAGCCTGAGACACACGAAACCCTGTCTCCTAAAAGAAAAATTTTTCTCCATATGTTTTCTTGCTTTATATGTATCTGTTCTGAAATTTGTACCAGAATGTTTTAATTGATGTAATAAGTTGGCAGACACAAAGACAAATAGCTTTGAAAGATTATTACTAACACTTCCCAGGAGAAGGGGGCATTCCATGCCACACCAGGTCATATGGGAAAGCACCAAGGTCAATTAGGAGACAAATAGCAAGGGGAAAGCCTAGGCCAGAGTCTTTACTGCTGTAGTGGTGATAAGTTGTTTAGGTGGGGAACAGGAAGTAAAACACAGATGTTGGGCTTGTGGTTGGAGTGTTTATAATGTGATTTTGTACACCCACAAAAACTCAATTGCAGAGGAGAGCTAAACAACTTTGCTAGTTTTGTCCTGTGATTAATGAACGCCATAGACAAATATAGAATCTAAGAAACATGGAACAGTTTATTCTGATAATTTAGGTTTATATCATCTTCTCATTTATATATCTTCTTTATGTAATTGCTTTAACTGTTGACCTTTTAGATCTTTAGTCTTATTTTCCTCTTTGAACCAATTAGTATATTTCCTTTCTTCTCTGTCATGTCTATCACTTTATTTTGGTTGATATTATCTACATGATGACTTTTGTGAAATATGCTTTTAATTCTATTAATAATTTATCAGCTTTAAATATCTTTAAGCCCCACTCTAACCTTTAAATACAAAGACATCATATTTATACTACCATCTGCTTTCTCTCTCCTTCTTTTTTGATTCCTGAATTTTCTTTCCTAGTTTTCCTGGCCTCCTAATTTTTTAAAAAACGAGATTTAAGGTCGGGTGCAGTGGCTCAAGCCTGTAATCCCAGCACTTTGGGAGGCTAAGGCAAGAGGGGTTCAAGAAGAGCCTGGGCAACTTGGCGAAACCTTGTCGCTACAATCAAAATATTAGCTGGGTGTGGTTGGTGCCTATAGTTCTAGCTTCTTGGAAGTCTGAGGTGAAAGGATCACCTGAGCCCAGCAGGGCGAGGCTGCAGTGGCCATGAGCGTGCCACTGTACTCCAGCTTGGGTGTCAAAGTGAGACTCTAACTCAAAAAAAAAAAAAAAAAAAAAAAGAGAGATTTAATATTTACATTGAGTACTATGGCAACAATCCTCACATTTATTTTAGTTTTGGTCCTGCATATAAACACTTTCTATACACTGCCAGTTCTTTTAAAAATGTTTCCATTCATCTTGTGGTTTGTTGAAAGTTGTATTATATACATATGAATGATAGTATGGCTGCCTGCCCAGCACCATTTGAATCCTCCAAAAAAACATAAGAAATTCTGGCTTTATTGATCCTACCATCCTAAAGTAGAAGTGGAAAAATTCCCCAGCATCCTCTGAAAGGGGCTTATAATGTGCCTTCTTCTATAAGATGTTTCTAGATGAGACTTCTCTTTCAAATTCAGCAATTTAGGGAGACCTGATGAAGAATCTGTTTGTTGCTGTTCTAGTGTGGTTAGGGACATCCTTATACCTTTTCCTGGTGGAGAAGTGGACTACCAAAGTACAGGGATTCCAGGCCAGTTTCTCTTGTTTGCAATGAAGAGTCTACAAACTACAGCTGTGGACCAAATCATTATTATTATTATTATATTGTTAAGTAGTTGAAAAAAAAAACAAGAGTATTTTACATTCTCTATATGAAAATTTTATGAAATTCAAATTAAAGACAAGTCAAAAATATAACTATAAATAATTTATAATACCACTTAAATAATATATGTAATTTATTTTTAGCCTCTTAGAGAATTTTTTTTTTTTTTTTTTTTTTTAGTTGGAGTTTCACTCTGTCGTCCAGACTGGAGTGCTGCTACCGGCTACTGCAGCCTCGACCTGCTGGGCTCCGGCGATCCTTCTGCCTCAGCCTTCCAAGTAGCTGGAATTACAGGCGCATGCTACCAATGCCTGATTTTTGATTTATTGTAGAAATGAGGTCTCGCCAAGTTGCCCAGGTGGGTTTCGAACCCACGGGCTCAGGCAATTCAATCACCTTGGCCTCCCAAAGCATGGGATTACAGGCTGAGCCACCAAGCCTGGCCGAGAATTTTTTTTTAAGTTAACACATGACTTTATCATTTCTTAAATTAGTTTACCATATCTAACACGTTTTCCTATTATAACACTTTGGGACATCACTTTTCAGAGAACAATATTTTTTTCTTTTTGCATATTCTTCAGTATTGAGATGGCTTTAAACTGCTAATAAACCCAATAGACTCTGACTTGGTAAACTACTTTTACGTAGTTTGAAGCTGGTAAACCTTTGGGCCTTTTTTCAAGAGGTAACCCTGGTCATTTAGTGATCCAATAAAGTTTTCAAAATCAGCAACCTGGAAGAAAACAGCAAAAGAGTTAGCCTAAGAAGTAATATGCCAAAATATGACTTTAAAATTAATCTCTCAAACACTAAATTACAACATTAAGTTTCTTGAGCAAATAAAATTGTACTTCTTACGCATAAAACTGCCTACGTTTGAGTTTCAGATTCTATAATGCCAAAATAAATAAAAATAAAAATTCTAGTATGAAGAGAATCTTTTATATATGTTTTAGGTTATCTTAAAAACAAAAATTAGCCTTTTGAAATTAAGGGAAAAATATACAATTTTCCATAATGTATAACAGAACATGTTTAAAGTGCTATTACATTGATTTTCATGAGAAGTTTGAAGTAGGAAGAGCAGGTAGAATTGTATCCATTTAACAGATGAGGAAACTGAGGTTCAAAGATTTTAGGATGATTTGCCCAGAAAGGACTGTCAGAAAAACACAAAGATTGAGTCTTGCTGCAATGTTTCCCTTTATCTACTAATATGCTGAAAAACCTTTGAGAAGAGGTGTGTATGGACCTTAAATAAAGAAAAACTGCTTTTTTTCTACTATACATTAATAAGGACCCCCTGAAATTATTACAAAAAGACTTATTAAGTATTTAGATTATCATACCTGAATGTTTAGCTCTTTGGCGATCTGCCGAAGTTGATGAAATTGAAATAAATTACTGTAAGTTCTTTCAGCAATGTTGTTGAGAGCAGAAATAAATCTCTTTGCTGTTGACCTGTTGCTCATTCCAGAACCATGCTGCGATCGCTCAAAATCTAGGTTCCCAAATTCATCAGAGTAAGTTCCTAGCATGCTTAAGGGGAAGGAAAGAAAAAAATTACCCAATGTGGCATAGCTATAGAAATTTTTGTCCTGAGCTTCCAGGTTAAAGAACAAAAATTTGAAAGTAGCCAAGAGGCTCAATTAGCGAAAATTTAAGCATGTGTTTATTTGAGTAGCCACTTTGAAATTCACTAATGGCATGGAATGTTAGAGGATAAAAATATTTTGGACAGCTGCTGTATTTAAGAAACTTCTAAATTTGAAAAAAGAAATGTAAAAAAACACAAAATGGATAAAGAATACAAATACCTGGAACATACATTTGATTCATGAAAAAAGCAAATTCTGAACACAATACATTTAGGCTTTACTGAATAAAAATTTTATGCAGTGTTCTAACTCCTGATGCAGCATCTGGCAAATAAAAGGTGTTTAAAAATACTCCAGGAATGAACTAGAAGACTTGCAGTAATGATGGCTAGGTATCAAAGGATACACCCATTACTGCCAGATCTCATTTGCTTCCTCTTATTTTCACAGTATTGCCAAGGAAAGAAATATGCACTTGACAGTGAGTTTTTGTTAGAAGTCTGAAAACACCAATTAGAGATACAATTATCCATCTTCACGTTCATCTTCTCTACTCCAGCTATACTGTGGATTCCCTAACTGTACAATGGGACATGTTATCTCACAGCCAGGCTAATAGGAAAAGATGTTACTTAATCAATAATTAATCAAATATATACTGGTCACCAGCTAGGCAGTAAGCTTACAATGGTGAAAACAGGTATAACCCCTCCCTTTAAGTAGCTTACAGGAATTATTTTTTTAATGGGTTATTTAAAGTAAAGCTTATTTTTGTTCCTTGTATAGGTAAGACCCTATATTAAAGAGAATTAACTATCTAAATAGGAATATGAGTCATTCAAATAAGACTATTAAAAATGACAAAGAAATAAGATGGATAAATGTTTTCCTCCCTGATGTACAGAAAAATGTTATTTAAGGCTTTTATGATTAATCTACCATATGCTTGCTTCTCATAATAAAGTTGTCAGAAATGTTTTAGGTCAATACTAGTAAGTAATATTCACATTAGTTATATTTATTTACCATACGCTATCCCAATTAATCCTCACAGCAACCCTATGGTTGGGACTATTTGTATTCCCATTTTATAGATGAATTAACAAAGTCTTTATAGTAAGCTTAAGTGACTTGCCAAAGGTTGCACAACTAATGGCAAATCTGGGATTTGAATTTGTGCTACATGACTTCATATGTGGAGAAAGGTATGTAAATGTTGGAGTAAGTTTCCTGAAATAGAAAAAAACTCACAATGATCTCTCATCTTTGAAGGTGACTCTGTTCTCTTCTGCTTCCTAGAATATTAATCCCCCCAGAATATTTTCAATTTTAGGAGAAAACTTATGTGAACTGTTAATTACATGTAAACATTCAGTTTTTTTAAAACGGACTATATACTTGGCTCGTTCAAATGAGCTATGTCAGTTTAAGATTTTTTAAATTCAGGCTTCTGCTTTGCAGTTAAAATACCAAACTAGGGACAAAGATTCAACGAAGCTGAGGAGATGAAAACTCTGAAATGGAAGATTTAATGAATGAATGATGACTGCTAAAGTCATCTTTACCACCAGTGCAGTCCATCTACTGAGGGTCTTCTGCCAGCCATGAACTTGGGCCCTAGGAATACACTGGAAAATGAGACAGATAAGGTCCTTGTTTTCATAAACTAAGGAAAGAATGCATTTTTTTTAAGAATGCATGCTAAGCATATCAAACAGATAATTCACAAGCTAATCTCAAAGTTTTTAACTGAGCTTTGATCTCTACCATGGAAACAGTGTTGGTAACTCCAAACTATTCTCTTTCCTAAAAAGGTTTATAAAGCCAGTATACACACTTGGGCAATTCAGGGAAATAATCTGGTAACCTCATGTGGGTACTGTTTACACTTAAAAATAAGATCTCTTTTTCTAGCGACCCTAATGTAAAGTGAACTGAAACTAGTTCAAATTTACCAGCAAAGCAACTTTGAGAAGCAGTAGAAACAAAGAGTATCACAAGGCAATGCCCAAGGGTTTCTCTTGGATGGGAAAGCATGTATAAACAGTGTCTGATATGAGTATTCAGACGTGCAGAGAAATCCGATACCAAGTTCAAGCTGATCATAAATGAGCAGTATAGCATTTTTATTGAAAATTTGATTACAGCATAGTTTACTTTGCTGTAATTATAAGCATAATGCTCACATAGGAGAACTAATCTTCAGTGTCCAGAGACCAGTGGATTGTCTCAGATACCAAATAGCTAGTTGAAACAACATCTGTGGTCTAAGCCCTACAGAAACTGACTTATAATAAAGCCTCAAAAAGGGAATGTTACAGGTAAGAGAGAAAAGGAGTGGGATCACCTGCCCCTTAATTTGCTTGATAGACAGCAGTCAATGCAGTAGAAGCATGTGACATTCTTCAGTAGAGCCAGGCATCAGAAGGCCCAAAGGTCATTAAAAAGAAAAGGAAACCAGGAGAGGCAATCTTAGCCCCACTCCCAAAGGCAGAGAGTTCAAGTGCAGGACACACAGAAAGCAAGATGTACATATTCTAGACTGTAAGCAAACAGGCAACTCATCATGAAATAAGAAGTCCCTACTTTTGGTCCTTGCTTTTTATAGAAAACATAAAATAAAAATGTTTTGAAATTTTACTTGGGTTCAGTGACTGACTTTCCTAGTGGAAAAAAAGATTTCTGTTAAGGAAACTCTAGGTTTCTTTATTAGTCTGGTCTTTCAGGAAGGCATACCTACCAGAAGTCAGGTAGGTGACTAGTATTTGTGGCTATTCCTTTACTTCATATGCTAGTACACCGAGCCCCCAAGAGCATGCTGTATAAGAAAGTCTAGTAATTCCTAGACTATCTGGTTGCTTATAAATAGCAATTGAAGGGTCTCCAACAATGAGGTCAACTGGAGAAGGACCAAAGCTAGTTTGGGCAAACGTTCAGCTGCAAGATTCCTCAAATCCTAGTACTGAATCACATAAAGAGAAAAACTGACAATTCAAGCACTGTGTGATGTCATACTAATACTAATACTAACAATGCCGCATGCCACTGCCTCCAACCTAGGCAACAGAGTGAAACCCTGACTCAATTAATAATAATAATAATAAATATCCATATCTCTATATATAATCTGTTAGGAATCTACTTTTCCAAGGCCACAGGGTATTTAGACATAGAAGGCAATGTTAAAAATTAATTGAAAGGGTTATGTTATGAATTAGTTGAAAGGGTTGGTAACAATTAACTGTTAATAATTTTACTTATTGAGGCCAGCAATGAAAAATTAAGATCTGTCAATTCTAGATTCTTTAATGCTTTCGAAGACAGCCAATATAACTTCACTGTTGCTGACAAACTTTGACACCGAATTAAGGAAAAAGGTTGCTCTTCCATAGGTTGCTTATAAGGGCAGGAAGCAAGCTGTAGATTATAGCTCAGAAATTCAGAAGGTGGCATGCCCTTCTCCCCACATGCATATTTCCAGAGGAAGCAATGCAGCCTCCAGGGACAAGCCAGTACCATCCTGGGGACAAAGAGTCAACTAGGTAAAGTCTCTCCCTATGAGCAAAAGGAGAAAAAGATCTGTACCTCAGAGACCGGACAATTTAGATGAAGAGCATTGAGAGTTTGACCCTAGAAATTTTTTGAAAAGAGTAATTTGGGAAACTTCTTATCTGGGATCTGAGACCTACCAGTTTTTAAACCTTTCAGTTTTTGGTGTGAGTCAGAGAAATGGGGATCTGCTCAGTCTCATCTGAATATCATAATCAAAGCTAGCACTATTGATAGTAAAAGTATTTACTGCAAGTCCACTAATATGCTAGAACCATATATGTCACTTTGCATGACACCTCAGAACACAATCCTTCATGGTGTGTTTTACACAAGAGGAAACAGAAGCAGCCATGCTCCCAGTTGGACTCCAAAGCCCTTGCCCTTCCAGCCCTGCTGCACCGCTTTTATTCACAGCAAGAGAACAACTGGGCAAAGCCATCTGGGTCTAACACCAAGCAAGCCCCAGAATCAGCAGCTATTAGGGAAAAAAATCCATCTATCTTTGAAGACACAGAAATTAGATAAAATAAGGTAAACCAATTTCATCTTTAATATAGTTTTTGGTCTTGGAAAAGCAGATCCCTAACAGATTATGTATATAGATATGGATATTTTTTATTATTATTATTATTATTATTATTATTATTATTATTGAGTCAGGGTTTCATTCTGTTGCCTAGGTTGTAGTGCAGTGGCATGCAGCTTACAACAGCCTTGACCTCCTTGGCTCAAGTAATCCTTCTGCCTCAGCCTCCTGAGTAGCTGGGACTACAGGCATGTGCCACCACACTCAGCTAATTTTTTAACTTTTTTGTAGAGACGAGGTCTCATTATGTTGCCCAAGCTGGTCTCAAACTCCTGGGCTTAAGCAATCCTCTCGTCTTGGCCTCCCACAATGCTGGGATTACAGATGTGAGCCACCAGGCCCAGTCACAGATTTATATTTTAATTGCTGTGAGAACACATTAAAACATTCAATTTAAGTTAAAAAGTCAAGGTAAGTGTATATTATGCCACCATTTGTCTACAATAGGGAAAAGAAGACTACACAGATATATATTTGTGATGTGTATTTTATGTCTGAAAGTCACACAAAATACTGGTAATAACTGCTAATACTTACTGCCATTGGTTAGGAGGAAAACTAGGAGGCTTTTCTAAGAGAGGGGGATCTTGATCTGTTGCCCAAACTAGAATGCAATGGTGGGATTATAGTTCACTGCAGCCTTGCACTCCTAACTCATGTGATGAAGTAATCCTCCTGCCTCAGCCTCCTGAGTAGCTGAGACTACAGGTGAGAGCCACAGTGCCCTCCTCAACTGGGTAGCTATTAAACAGGATAGGAGGAAGCTTTTTCCACTCTATACTTTCTGAACTTTGGGATTTTGAGGCATATGAATGTATGAACCTATTCCAAAAAATGAAGGAAAAAAACCCTAAAATAATTGGCTTTCATTTTTACTGATTAAAAATAAAAGTCTAGGTATGCACAATTAAATTTTTTTCTTTCCTATTTCTAAGAATCATCATCTATCAAATGATATAAAATGCAAAGGACACAACCTAGCACCATTTATCAAAATCCTAATGTATTCACTCTTGGACCCAGAAATATCACTTCTGAGAAGTCGTCACATGGGTATACAACTTACCTACCTATGAAGTATCTTATACAGAACATTACTCATTGTTATATTATTTGAAATAACAAAAGGATGGAAAATATTGATGTATCTAGTAACAGGGGCCCGATTAAGTATACTATAATGTATCTGCACAATAGAATACTATGTAGCTATAAAAAATATTCAATGGGTTTCTATGTAGAAGGGAAGAGGAAATGGCGACAGGATGGAAGCAAGGCTTTTCAAATATGTATTTATGAGTTGATTATAGAACTATGTGCATCTACTACCCATTTAAAAAAATTTTTTTAAATGTAAAGATTACACAATGAGAAATATTTTAAATGGAGAAAGTATACTTTCTTCAGAAGAAAATAAGTGAATCAATGGGCTAAATGAAAGTAAATTTCCTTGGCCTAATTAAATATATAACGAGATAGGGAGATAACTGGTATTTCATTTAAAACAGCATTTAAAATTTTAATTTTACCTGTATTTCATAATTTCAACTATATCCTCAGCATCTTCTTTGGTTGCTTCCTCTCTCAATTCCATCCTTGCTCGTGCCTTTGAAAGAAAACACCATTTTCAGATGACAAAAGAAAAATATATTTACCATTTGAGCAGGTATAGTGTGAAAGCTTTCTTTCATTTATTCATTTTACACCAAAACTGACTTTTAGGGAAGAGAAATTATAATTATCAAAAGTCAGAATATAAACAAATTATTTGAAAACATGAGTATGAATATAACAATTTCTTAAAATATGCAAAGTCATTTTTACCCATTACCATATTTTTCTGAAAAGTGTGTCCATTTCAGGAGATTTGATTATGAAACACACTTGGTTTTCTTTGCCTTTTACTTTTAAGAAATCATGTCTATTGGCAGTAGTGGAATACTGACACAACATTGATAAGGGTACCCAATCTCAAACCAAGCCAAGTGGGGACCAAAGGGAGGCCCAAACTTTACCTGTCAGATGTCCATTTGTATACCTAATCCTGAATTGTACCCCGCATTTCAAAAGTAAAAATAAAATAAAATAAAATAAAATCGTACCTAACCAATTTGTTAAAACAACGGAGAGGAGTTGGTAAGATTTTTGAAGCAAAAAGCCCCAACTCTGACCCAACTCATTTTAACTGCCAAAGTTTTCTTAGCAGTCCACTGCTGTGAAGAGATATTATTGATGGTAGAAATATAGGCACTATCCTTTATGGACCTGCATGTAATCAATTAAAATACTTAAGAGAGCCGGGCTCGGTGGCTCAGCCTGTAATCCCACGCCTTTGGGAGGCTAAGGTGAGTAGATTGCCTGAGCCCGCGGGTTCGAGACCCGCCTGGGCAGCAAGACCTCATCTCCACAATAAATCAAAAAATCAGCTGGGTTATGGTAGCGCCTGCCTGTAATTCCGGTTACTTGGAAGGCTGAGGCGGAAGGATCGCCGAAGCCTAGCAGGTCGAGGCTGCGGTGGCCGGGAGCGGCCACTGCACTCCAGTCTGGGCGACAGAGTGAGACTCCAACTCAAAAAAAAAAAAATACTTAAGATATTTGGCACATTCCACATTCCCATATACTCAACTTGGAATCCCAGAACTCTAGCTACCTAACCACTCAGGAGTCTCCTAAATGTCATTAAAAGGGAAAAAAAGGTTGCACGGTAATTGGTCTTGTGCCTAAAAGAGAGTGGTTACACTTTGACATGTTATAGACACGACCAAATCTTTTTAATAAAAACTTTTTTCAGATTATGGAAAGGGGTAAAACAAAACAAACACTTTCATCAATCCATTTATAATGTCTCTTATTAGAAGGAAAAAGAGAAATCACACTGTACTCTATCTATACCCGTTTCAAGCCAAAAAAGCAGGACTATAAACAAACCTCTGTGAGACGAATCAAAGATTCTAATTGCCTGGTGGTGATTGGTGAACTACTTATCTGGCTCTGTTTCCGGAGCTTTAGGTAGAAATCCTGAAGAACTTGAGCAGCTTCTGTGGACAACCTTGGGTAGACATACTGTCGAGCATAGCCAATGTACTTTCTTAATAGCTGGTGGGGAATAGGATCTATTATTTCTCCAGGAACCACCTAAAGCATGAGTAAAAAAAAAAATCATCATCACCTTTCTGCTAAAATAACTTGTTTAGATAAATTTAAAATTCTAAAAGACTCTCCAAATCAGCCAAACACTGTAGTTGTAGCTATCATTTAACCTGACTTAGATTTTTTTCAACTGAAATTCATATAAGCTCTAGTATCATAATATAAAAAATTTTGGTACAAAAGTTTATATACTACTGCTCTACAATAAGTTACACATTCAACTTTATATTCAAACAGAACCAAACCAAATGATTAAGAAGAAACATTTGTACCTTTAGTCTTTCTGATAATGGTTTCTCAGAAACCACTTCAAGTACAGAAGTATTTGAATCTTGACTATTCATACGAGCTACTGTAGCACTGCTAACAGTTCTCTGTTTTCCAGCTCTTATTGCAATCACATGTTCAGAGAGTAAGTGATCATGATGCTCATTTGGGGTGTCTAACAGGATAAAGACCAAATCAAATCTGGATAGTAGGGCACTCCCCATTCTAAGAAGCATGAAAGAAAGAAGAAACAATGAATGGAATCAAACACAAAAGCTAGAAAATTGTTTACTCACCTATTTACTACTCAACTTCCATGTGGAACTTTAAAAGTCAAGCTTTAAAAAGGTTTAAAAGCACACTTTAAAAAGGTATCAAGGCCAGGCCCAGTGGCTCACACCTGTAATCCCAACACTTTAGAAAGCTAAGGCAGAACCGTTACTTAGTCCTGGTGCTCAAGAATATCCTAGGCAACATAGTAAGACCTTCTCTTTATGAAAAATAAAAAAATAGCTAGGCATGGTGGCATATGCCTTTAATCTCAGCTACTCAGGAGGCTGAAGCAGAAGGATTGCCTGAGCCTAGGAGGTCAAGGCTATGGTGAGTCATGATTATGCCAGTGCACTCCAGCATGGGTGACAGAGTGAGACTCCAACTCAAAAAATTAAATTAATTAAAAAAAAAAAAACCAAGGACATCTATAAGTCTATTAGTCATTATAATAAAAATGTTGTGTTTTATTTGCCTATTTTATCTGAACATCATCAATCCAGGTAATGCCTCTATTTGAGACACAAAAAATATAAACCAGACTGATAAGAGAATCTGGCCAAGCTCCCAAAGCAGGTTTATGATACCACTAAAAACCAGAATCTAAGTCCCCTGCATTTTTGTTCGATAGATCTTTCTGGTCTTTCTAATACAGTACTTAGTCATTTTACTAAAGAAAAACTATGAATAGGTTGGCTTTTTTAGTGGTGGTCGTACAAAAATACCTAAATCTCCAAGTAAAATAGTGCATTTTATTATGTATAAAAGACTTACTATATTAAGTGTAAATAACTATTAAACATTAGAAAATTAGCATTTCTCCCACTAAACTTAAGGTTCTAATTTTTCATGAGGTGTTCTTTTGTCTTTTCCTCAATTTGGTGTCACTTAAATCTATTTTTCCCTGTATACATTTTGCCCAACCTGTACAGAATGAGTTAGTAAAGAAAGTATAAATACAGATAGTTTTTTTTAAAAAAAGTGGAGTCACATCACATGTGTAAGTCTGTAATGTGCTCGTCTCACTTACTAGGTCCCCCATCAGTACACGCAAAGTCACTTCATTCTCATAATTGTTACTTTCCACTTTACAGTCTTACTGTAATTTTTTTCAGTTGTTTTCAGTTTTTAGCAGTGATAATGCTACAATACCCATGCGGTAAACGTATCTTTGTGTACTTGTATGACTGTTTTTGTGATCAGGACTCCTAAAAGTAGAAAGGCTAGAACGGAATGTACAGTTAAAACTGTGATAATCCAGTTGTCCTTCAAAACACCAAATTATGTATGTGAGAACCTATTTGCCAGTAATGATTATTAATATTTAAAACGTTTGCCAATCTGGTAGATATCACTGGTACTTCATTGTTCTAATTTGCAGTGTTTATGCAAATTTTTGTACATTTATTGGACACCTGTAACTTCTGTGAACTATCCATTTATGTCCTGTTATCTTTTTCCTATTGATTTATAGGGATTCAATATCTTAAAATTAAGTGTAATTATTTGAAGAAACTTACTTTAAGTTCTCAGAAACGGTTTTGGCTTTATTGTAGTGTCCTCCAACTGGATTTGCAGCAGCAATAATGGAAGTTCTTGCAGGAAGGCTACAAACCACACCAGCCTTAGCAAGACTAATACTCTGCTGTTCCATGGCTTCTAATAAGGCTTGATGTTGATTCCCCATCTTATCAAACTCATCTATTCCACAAATACCTACAATCACAGTAGAATAATATAAGCACTTTCATTCTCAGAAAATTTTCAGGGTCACTTTCCAAATTTTACAAGATAGAAACCGTTCGGTTCCACAATAAAAAATTATTTCCAGTAGTTGAACTTACAAAATGTCATACAATGGAGAATTACTGCATGTTTTATGGGAAATAATACAGCTGTCTTATTTAACTAAGTTTTGTATTACATTTATTCATTCAACATTTTTCATAGGCAAGGTACTACACTGTGAGAATTACAGAAATGAAGAAATGAAAATAACCTTCAAAATGCTTAAGGATTTAGAGTCAAAGAGGTAAGATAAGACACACACATTCAAGAAGTGTATTTCAAAACTGTATGAGATATGCATAACTAGATGAGTTTCCTGGGGTTGAGAGGAATTAAAAGAGGAAGGGGAATCAGGAAAAATTTCAAGAAAAAGGTGCTATCTGAGGTAGGTCTTTTGAGAACAGTAGGACAGCATGATTTGGAGGGAAAGCCTGGGTTTTAAAGTCAGAAGACTCAAGTGCTGATTGCAGTTTTCAGCTATATCAGGTACACCTGTAGGGAAATCACTGAAACTTCTTTCTACATAATATGAAGCACCGCTGACTGAAGGCATTGTATATGACAGAGATGTTATGTCTAATCCACAAGCTACTGGAGACTCTCTAACATGACCTTGTAATATCTGTACTCCCCACTACCCATACCAGTTAGGTTAGCAGTTAGGGGGTCACCTCTGGATGGCTTTGCTATGGTTAAACCCTTCCATATCTACTCTACACCCAAATAAGCCCTGCTAACTCAGAGATATGTGGAAAATAACTGCCAATTAATCTTTTATTTCGAGCAGATTCTTTTATATCCTTGAATCCATTTCTCAGTTCTCTGCTTCATGGAACCAATTATCTTTATGTTGAATTTCCTTTGTTCTCTATCTTTTTTATTGCCTCTCTGTTTTAAGCTTTATTTTTTATCGTGCATTCACTGTGATTATCTCAAGCATTTTCCTTGTATCTACGTTTCTTACTCAGTTGTGTCAATTTTATGTTAGTTTTATAACATTGTTGTTAGTCATCAATTTGTTATCTCTAATATTCTTATTATCTCCTCCTGTTTTGAGTTGTTTTGTTAAACTCATGTTCGTAGTAAACTCTGGAAACACTCATGGGAAATTGTCACTTGTTTCTTGGATTATAATTTTGTTTAGACTGAGGTCTTTTATCAGGGATGTTAAGTTTATTTATTCTTTTCTGTTATTTCTGCAGAGCTTCCAAGCTGTCTGTCTTGCTCATGTTTAATGATGGCTGCTCTGTTCAAACCTATTTTCTCTGACACAGTGCACATGAATTCTTGTCATTACTCTCTTCCCATTGTAATTTTGATCTTTTTCCTTTCCAGCTATGGTTTGCAGGTTAGGGTATTGTGATACTTGTTGGTAACCTAAAGATTTAGGAAGTGAAAGCAAGCATGGATATTGTGGCATTATCACTGCTAAAAATTGGAAACAACTTAAAATTATAGTAAAGTACTAATTATAAGAATGAAAGTGGTTTTGTGTGTACTGACAGGGGGACATGTCTGTGCTTTACAGAGACAAGCACATTACAGACATATATGTGGGGTGATCCCACTTTTCTCAAAAACAATATTTATATCTGTATTTATATTTTCCCTCTAATTCATTCTATAAAGGTTGGACAAAATGTATGGAGTTGGATTTAGAAAGCAGAAGCAATTTTGTGCCACTTTTCTTACTGATCTCTCTTCTGAGAGGGTCCATCCTTCTAAGTTGGGAATACATCCCATATTCACGACAGGAGCTACCTGTGCTTTAGCCTATTCCCACTGTTCAGTGTGGAACTCTGGGATGTGATGAGCCTTCCCAGCCTCTGCTAAGATCCTGGCAGTGGTGCACTCAAAGGCTTCATCTCAGCTTTTCCCTGGACTGTCAATTGCTCTGTCAGCCCACACCTCTCTGGCGTTGACGGTAATATTGGAAATTCTCAAGATTACTAGTACAGTTTCCTCAGAGGTAGAGACAGGACAGGAATAAAGTCAAGCTACTTCCTTCTTTGGCTGCCACTTTTCAAAGTGTAAAGCAGGAGCCAACTTTTTATTAAAGGGACAGAAGTAAATATTTTAGGTTTTGCAGGCCATGTACAGTCATGCATATTCTTGGGATTCTTGGTTGTTCTTTACAATCCTTTAAAAATATCAGCCACACATGGTGGCTCCCACCTATAATCCCGGCACTCTGGAGGCCGAGGCAGGAGAATTGCTTGAACCCAGGAGTCTAAGACCATCCTGGGCAACATAACAAAACCTCGTCTCTACAAAACATAAAAGAATTAACTGGGTTTAGTGGCGCATGCCTATAGTCCCAGCTACTCGGGAGGCTAAGGTGGAAGGATTGCCTGAGCCCAAGAGGTCATGACTGCAGTCAGCTTTGATCATGTCATTGCACTTCAGCCTGGGTAACAGAATGAGATCCTGTCTCAAATATAAACTCATTTTAGTTTGTGAACTATACTAAAACAGGTGGTTGGCTGGGTTGACCTTTGGACCAAAGTTTACTGATCCCTTGTTTTAAAGCATAAAACGTAAGCTTTAAACATTTTATATTAATTTTCTTATTTGGCTACAACTGGTACATCCTTTTGCTTTCTTTAATAATAAAAAAAATTAACAAATTTTTGGGGTCATTTCATCAGATGCTAAAGAAGGGAAATGGAATGAAACAGCTTATTACTCCATTTCCCCTATAAATCTAAAGTAAAGATTTTAGCAGGACCTTGTATTTGTTTCTAGAACTTGGTCTCTGCTGACTTTTCCTTTGTATCTATAAAATCCTGTTTACCTCTAACCATTTAGTAAACCAACACACTTTCAGAGTATTTATTGTAAGGTTTCTCAGAAAGGCCTACAGATAAGGAGTTGTAAGTAACAAAAATAATGGTATTTCCTATTAATTGAGTCAGCATCATAGGGTAACAGTGGGTGTTTGAGATGTGTACCGCACAAGTCCAGAGTGCCCACTGACACTGAAGACAGTGTGAACACTGTCCCTTGGAGTTGGGCAGTATACTGCTATACATAGTGGCTTTACACTGGGCACTTACTGTATGCCTGGTACCAGTTTAAGTACCTTTTATAACAATTTCATTTATTACTCAGGGCATTATTGTGATAAAACATAAGGAAAAGGCTTTAAAAAAAAATCACTGATTATTCCCCTTAAGTCTCTCACCTTGATCACCAAGTACTAGGGCACCAGCTTCCAAAGCAAAATCTCCAGAAGAACTATCTTTTGAGAGAGTTACAGTCAGACCAGAAGTGGTTGTAGTGTTACCACAAACATACACACCACGTGGAGCAACATTGCATGCAGCCTAAAGAAACAAAAAGTTTAATAGAACCATCCAAAGTAAAAGGGAGCTAATAGCTAAAAGCTGACAAATGTGAGCTATATTCCAGGCACTCTTCTAGGAGCTTCACTGTACAATCTTCACTGCCATCATCAGAGGACAATATTATTATATCCTTGTTTACTGATTAGAAACCAAGGCCTACAAAGAGTGAATGAGGAATTACACAGCCATGAGGAGGATGGGAAGCTAGGATTCAATCAAACACAGGCAGTAAGACTCTAGAGTCTGTAGTCATGTGAATACTCAACACAATTCCATTTTATACTTCATTTTCAAGTTCAAATTGAAAAAAAAGGGGTACTAATTTTAATTTTGAAGGCTCTAATGAGTCTTTAAACATCAGGTAACAAAACAGCTCAATACATGCTCACCTTCTGAGTAAACAAGCTATGACAAGTCAGAAAAGTAAACAGCACAAGACCTAGCATGGTTCTCTGAAGTCAAGCAGACCTGTTTAAATCCTGTCTCCATCATGCACGAGCTGTGTGGTTCTCAGATCTCTCTAAGCCTCAGCTTCCTTATAATGTAATGACAAGATCAAAGCCGTATTCAATCCTGGCTGCACATCAGAATAACCCATGGAGGGTTACCTATGTACAGACACTAGGATCCTAACTTGCAGACTCTTAATTTAATTAAGAGGTGAACTCAAAGGGCTCCAAAAGTGATTCTGATGTGTAGCCAGGGTCCCAATCCCAGGAAAAAAGATTCAGTAACCACAGGACTCCAACTTCCAGGGAGTCCTGGGCCAGGGAGCACAACACAACAATAAAAACCAGCAAAGCTATGCTGGATACAAAAAAAGGGGGTTAGAGAAACGATTCATAACTGTTATGAAATGTCTCATAACAGTTGCTGTCTCAACAGACTCAGGTGTCTGTTTGACAGGAAACTGGCACAATTCAAAATACAGTCAGATACAAGTTACATATTATGCACACAAACACCAATTTACTTATGCCACCAAACTATATCCTCTGGTACATAAACACTACATGCTTGAAAAAAATCACTTGTGAATTAGTCACGCATTTTACAAGCAAAAGGTCGAAGAATGAATGAGTGATTTTTCTACCTGAAGCATCTGACTCTTTCCTAAGCCTGGATCTCCAACAATAAGGATATGTGAGTCTCCTCGAATTGGAATTCTGTTTTTGTCATCTGCATATTTCTGGCTTCCTCCAAAGAGTGCTAATGCCAAACCTGCTTTAACAAGCTCAATTGTAAGAGAAGAGAAAACAAAAGAGAAGTAAGAAAAACAAAGGTGACTAGCAAAAGGGGTATTCCTTCTTTTATGTTCACAAAATTGATTTGATTGGAAACTTTTTTTCCCCTCCCACCATTCCCCTCCCCACACTCCAGGATTTTTTTAAAGGATGATTGAACAATAATTTTTTTCTAAGGTAAGTCTCGAAAAAAATATCTATAATATAAAGAGTTAAAAGGCAAAAACGTGAAAGTATCTAAAACCAGAGCGATATCTTAAACATTACTAACATGTACTTTGCAATGCATAAATTCATTTCACAAAAATAAGAAATATCTGCTAGTTTTCTGCTTTGACAGTGACAGTGTCTAGTGACTGTAAAGAAGCCCATTTCTACTACCTATAATTAGGAAGCAGCTTTTTCTTACCAGGGGTTATAGGTTGCCTCCCATATCATTCTTTTTGTGAAGAATAAAGATTCATATTAAAATACAAACAACTGGCCAACAGATATTAGTTATTTTCTGGAAAGTCTTTCTATATTATCTTTGCTAACTCTAAGTATTTTTTGAGTGAAGATGAAGTAAAATACTTACTTCATGACCAAAAATGACAGGACAAAGGGAGCTGAAAAGCAAAACACAACTTATAAATTCCAACTTACACTTCAGTGATCCATTAAAAGACCTACTTTACAATTTACTTAATATAAAAACAAACAAACAAAAAATTTACATCCCCTCAAACAACTCAAGAAATTGCATCCTTACAGTAAATTTCTGAAAATTTGTGGTTAATCCCTAAGGGAAGAATGTTAAAAACTCTGCCTGTATAAGGGAAATAGAGTACTGGGAAAGCATTTAAAGTAGACAAATAAGGCCAGGTATGGTGGCTCATACCTGTAATCCCAGCACACTGGGAGGCCAAAGTGGGAGGATCATTTGAAGCCAGGAGTTCAAAACCAGCCTGGGCGCCAAGTGAGACTCTGTCTTTATTTAGATAATAATAATAATAATAAAGTAACCAAATAAAATGTTGATCTTTTTATAGAACTAGCCTTTAAAATGTATCATAATCATAGTCTTCCATTTTAGGATACAGGATTATATTGCAGTTATGTGAATAGACACCTTTAGACCTGTGCAGTCAAAGGAGACTAAAGAGTGACCTCAGTACCTAGCATTTTAAGATGGGATAAAACTTCAGTTTTTCCAGTTCAAGTCAAATTATCAGATAAAGTAAGAAAATGAGTGCAAAGAAATATATTTACATTTACCAATTTTATAAACAAGGAACAAACAAAAATGGACAGGATGGAAGAGATATAATCAGGAAAAAATATGAATCTCTTCTCTTTAGCATATGTAAACACAGAAGGAGCTGGTGTCCTGGGCAAATCCCCTATGACACTCACTATTCAGTGTGTTCCTTCATAATCACTGCTGGCTTCTACCAAGCAACTGAACTTGTCTGCCAAAGACCGTTCTACAGCCACACAAGCATCATCGGCAGGCAGGATGGGCAGGCTGGAAGGGCCAGAATGTTTACTATCCCGGGAACAGCCCCAAATCCAGACCCTCAGATGGAAAAATACTGAGGCTAGTTTTATCCACTGTGTAGTTCCAGAGGCCCAGGAGGATTCTGGCTTGGGTGCTGAGGCGAGGCACCCTTCTCGCTATTACTGCCCTCCCTTCTCTGTATTACTTCCCTTTTCCCCCTTCTAGTACTTCCAGGATCAGGTCCCCAGTAAACTATGTTTACCCAAATCATTGCTTCCAAAGGAACCTAAGCTAAAACATGACCTTCGCTGTCTTTGTTCTCCTTGCATGGTCCTCCAACTGTTGCCTAACAAGGGTTAACCAACTTTTTCTTAAAGGGACAGAGAGTATGTCTCAGTCACTGCTACTCAACTTACAGTGTGAAAGAATTTTTAATAATATGTAAATAAACTGGGTGGGGCTGTGTTCTAATAAAACTTATTTACAAAAACAGGTGGCCTGCCTAGTTTGTCAATCCCTGCTACACTACTAAATGGAGGACCATGAAAAACTTTGGTTTTAATGCACAAATATCTCCTAGGGCGGGTTTAAGGACAAAGAATGCCTAAGGAACTCTGCACTTTACTCGGTTGACTAATTGCCATATTAAAGTCAGGGAAAAAAAGCACCAAATTCTTCTAGAGCCCATAGCCTAGATGAACAAAAGACCATGACAAGATCAAGTTCTATAACACAGTGCATTTCAAAATCTCAGATGTGGTGAAGTACAGTGGCTCACGCCTATAATCCCAGTACTTCGGGAGGCCAAAGTAAGAGGAATGCTTGAGTCCAGGAGCTCAAGATCAGCCTAGTCAACATAGTAAGACCTTGTCTCTACAAAAAAAACCAAAAAAAATTAGGCAGGCATGGTGGTGCATGTCTGCGGTCCCAGCTACTTGGGACGATGAGTTGAGAGGATCGCTTGAGCCTTGAGCCCAGAAGTTCGAGGCTGCAGTGCCACTGCACTCTAGCCTGGGTAACAGAGACCCTAATTCAAACAAGCAAACAAAAAAACCAGTTCTTTACCTCTCTTAAGTTCACCTATTACTCAGCCTCTCATTTTCCCCTATTTCTTCAAAATCATGCAAAAAATTGTCAAAAAGACATAAACAACAGCATGCCGCATTAATTATGTTAGGCACATTACAAAATCCCACTTAATCTTCAGAACAACCTTATGAAGTAGGTCTTATTCCCATTTTAAGGCAATAAAAATAAAGGAGAAATTAAGTAACATGCCCCAGAACATACTGGAAGTCAATGACTAAAGCGAGATTCTAACTTATGTTTGTTTCCAAAGAAAAGTTCTTAATGACTAAAGCAAAAATGTCCTTACTGTGCTTCTTCTCTACTGCATGGCAACAGCATGGAAATACTTATTATTAAGTTCATGGCCAGGCATGTGGCTCACGCCTATAATCCCAGCACTTTGGGAAGCCTAGGTGACAGGATTGCCTGCGCCCACAGGTTCAAGAACAGCCCGGTCAACTCAGCAAGACCTCATTTCTACAATAAATTAAAAATTTAGCTGGGCGTGGTGGCACATGCCTGTAGTTCCAATAACTTGGAAGACTGAGGTGGAAGGGTTGCCTGAGCCCAGCAGGTCAAGGTTGTGGTGACTGTGAGCGTGCCACTGCACTCCAGCCTGGGTGACAGAGTGAGATTCCAACTCAAAAAATAAATAAAAAACAAAACATAACGTAAAATACTTATGAGCTGTGATTTGTATTTGAATGTCTACAAATAACACACTTCACACAACTAATGGAAATGGATTTGAAATTCATATTCCCTCAGTCTTCAGTTGAGTAACACACTTCTTGAATGAGATAATAAATATCCCTTATTGCTTAAACTAGAAATCAGCAAACGTTTTCTGTAAAGGGCCAAAGCATAAATATCTGTGAACCATATATACATTCTCTGTCACAACTTCTCACAAAGCAGCCATAGATACTACATAAATGACTGCATATGGCTGTGTTCCAATAAAATTTTATTTGTCAACACTGAAATCTAAATTTCATATAATTTCACATGTCATGAAATCTTCTTTTGATATTTTTCAACCATTAAAAAAATATAAAAACCATTCTTAGTTCATGGGCCATACCACAATGAGTAGTGAGTTAGATTTGGCCCATGATTATAGTTTGCAGACCATTTTGCCTAATTTTTTATTACTTGTAGACATATATGTAGCAATAAAACTTCAAATAACCATAAACATACTTGACAATGAGTTTAAACAGGTTTTCTTCAGCTTGAATCTCTTGGATGGCATAAAGGTCTTTAAGTGAGAACTCCATCAACATTCCAGGCTTACACCCATCCTCGGAAGTCTTTGTTTTCTGTCCTTTGCTATTGCTAACAGAATTTGCTTCAATGTACAAAAGGAACATGCACTTATCATTCTTATTGCGAGAACCTATAAATTCAAATTATTAAATAGAATTATTAGTATTTTCATTTCCCTACCATGATTCAGCTAGACTGTAAAAGAAGGTCAAAGTGGGTTGTAAATGAGATAAATGTTCATTTTTAAGGAAAAGTTGCATCTTATGTAGGCTACAAGGAATTCCCCTAAATGATAGGAGATTCAGAAGTATCTTAAAAAGAAAAAAGAAGAATGTTGACAAATCATAGAGATACAGTCAAAATGAGGGAAAAGAGGAACGATACCTTCTTCAGCATTTGAGACTTTGACAATTCCAGTAATAGTCACTGTGTCTCCTGGGACACAGCTATCCACAAGATCGTGAACAAGCTCACATTCTATTGTGCGTGGAATTCGACCTGCTTCTCGCTGATCATCAGACATCAGCTCCTGGATTCTAAGAAGTTAAGCAATTTTCAGTAACAATATATACCTACTTTAAGTTGTTTCTTCAACATATAACTATTCAGGGTCCACAAGAAGCTGAGCTAGATAAAGGGCAGATTGTCTTTTAAAAAGTCAATGGTATACCTAAAATTAGTTTAGTAGTTTTGAATTCAGAATGGCAGAATGAACACAAGCATTTCCTAGCCCTTCTCCAAAATGTCCACTGAAATGAGTCACTAAAGAGTGAAGTTTTTAGCCAGGCTCGGTGGCTCAGCCTGTAATCCTGCACTTTGGGAGGCTGAGGTGAGTGGATTGCCTGAGCCCGCGGGTTCGAGACCCACCTGGGCAACTTGGCAAGACCCCATCTCCACAATAAATCAAAAATCAGCTAGGCGTGGTAGTGCGCACCTGTAGTTCCAGCTACTTGGAAGGCTGAGGCGGAAGGATCGCCGGACCCAGCAGGTCGAGGTTGCAGTGGCTGGGAGCGACCACTGCACTCCAGTCTGGGTGACAGAGTGAGACTCCAACTCAAAAAAAAAAGAGTGAAGTTTTGGAGTGTGCAGAGGCATCATCAGCAAACAAGATATTAAAATTCTTGAAAACAGCAAATGGGAAAGCATTGATAAATAAGACAAAATGAAGTTCAGAATATATTCAGGCTAAACTCATAAGGGTACACAACAAGTGGGAGCCAATGTAATTGATGGAGCCCTAGAGAAGCTTCCAAGTTGGATGTGGCAAGAAATGGAGAGGATGGAGTGGATGACTAGAAGAAAATAGGATAATCAACTGAAAGACAAGTAACAGAATAGCTGTGCAGAATTTTGAGGGGAAGGTAGGTAGACAAGCAGGTTCTGGCATTTGAAAAGCCCAATCTCCATAAAAAAAAGCACATTCCTAAAGCAAAAACCGATAATCAAAACCACTGTCTTCTTATTCAGGGATGAGACTTAATGAAAAAATCCCTACTCACAAAATATCAAAGGAAAACTACCTACTCCAAATAATTTCTCATTCCTCATCAGACACTCAAGTGTCCTCAAGGACTAAATGCCAGTCACTTAGGGAAAAGAGCACTGAAAGCAAAAAAACTAAGAGTATTGAGAAAATGTTGCCATCATAAAACAAGAATAAACTGCTATAAAAAAGGAATATGAGAAAACAAGTGCATAATCAGGAAACTTTTAAAAAACTGCATATAAGACCCAAACATTTGTAGAAAGGATATAAGAAAAAGCAAAAGAACTCTAGAAAACTGCACAAAGAAAACAAAAGGGTGAGGGAAAAGTTAAGACAGACAAATAATCCAGGGAATGTATCTGACGGAAAGTTCAAAAGATGAAACAGTCAGATATTCTAGAAGTGAAAACAACTCTAGAACAGAAGAATCTGTCAGTGTTACCCAGGATAAACAGACCAGATACAGCCTCACTGGTTCAGAACACCACAGATAAAATGGTTACAAGGGAACATCCAGGACCTTCAAAACAATGATAATCAGACCAACCAAGACCTTTCTCTTCAACAGCAGCGAAAATTATAATAAAGCAGACTTCAACAGTCAGGGAAACTCTTAGCCAGGCTAAGAGCCAAATAAAGACACTTATACAAAAATAAAAACACATGAACCTAGAACTTTTTAACCTCTCATGCACACATTTTAAAAATTTGCTTGAGAATATTCTTTAGAAATTCTAAGCAAAATGTACAATGAAGCAAGATCCCAAAATGAAGCAGTGATGCAGGTCTAGGGAACAACTGATCCAGACTCAAGCAGCACTCAGGAAAGTGTATTTTTTTGTTTTTAAGCCAAAGGTGAATTCCATGCATTCCATAATATATTGAAGACAGAGTGGAAAATCATGGTGAAGGCACACTCTAAAAAGTAAAACCAATATTTAGAAACCTTAGGAAAAGTTATGGTGCACTATAAAACACGGGATGGGATATTTCTGAACAACCAGTGGAGTATGAGAAAAGAATTTTATTTTTATGCTCGGATCATTTTCATTTAAGGGTCAAAAACCAACAACCAAAACAAAAAAACAAAAAAACCCCATGACATAAATTATATCTGGTTTTTTTTTGTGTGTTTTTTTTTGAGTTGGAGTCTCACTCTGTCACCCAAACTGGAGTGTAGTGGCCACTCCCAGCCACCGCAGCCTCGAGTTGCTAGGCTCCGGCGATCCTTCTGCCTCAGCCTTCCAAGTAGCTAGAACCACTGGCGCGCGCTACCACGCCCAGCTAATTTTTTGATTTTATTGTAGAGATGGGGTCTCGTCAAGTTGCCCAGGCGGGTCTCAAATCCGCGGGCTCACACAATCCACTCACCTCGGCCTCCCAAAGCGTGGGATTACAGGCTGAGCCACCAAGCCTGGCCATATATCTCCTTTTTTGGCATTTGATCACCTTGCTTGGTTTTGTGGTAAACAATATTTACATTATCACAAAAATCTAAATGCTTTTTATTGTTTTGCTTGGCATCACCTATAAAAACAGCCTGAAAGACAATTAAGATTAGAAAACAGAAGGCAAATTTTAACAATTTAAAGTAACACCAGGTTTGGTGCAATGGTTCACGCCTGTAATCCCAGCCTTTTGGGAGGCCGAAATGGGAGGACTGCTTGAGCTCAGGCGTTCAAGACCAGCCTGGACAACATAACATGTCTCTATAAAAAAAAATCAAAAACTTAGCTGGGTGTGGTGGGATGGGCCTGTAGTCCCAGCTACTGATGAAGCTGAGTAGGATAGCCTGAGCCCAGGAAGTTGAGGTTGTGGTGAGCCATGACTGAATCACTGCATTCCAGCATGGGCAATAGAGTGTGACCCCCAACTCGAAAAAAATATAAAAAAAAAATAAAGTAACATTAGAACTGAGTGTAGAGGTAGAAGACATAAAAGCAAGTATGCTGACTCCTCCTCTCACATAAAGTAGATGCAGTAAAGTCCAGGATGAAGCAAGAACGGCATCTGAAGTTATGTATAAGGAGGCTGGGCGTGATGGCTCATGCCTGTATTCCAGCACTTTAGGAGGCTGAAGGGGGAGGACTGCTTGAAGCCAAGAGTTCAAAACCAGCCTGGGCAACCAAGTGAGATCTCATCTCTACAAAACAAAAATAAAAAGTTGCCGGGCTTGGTGGCTCAACCTGTAATCCCGCGCCTTTGGGAGGCTGAGGTGAGTGGATTGCCTGAGCCCGTGGGTTCAAGACCCACCTGGGCAGCAAGACCTCAGCTCTACAATAAATCAAAAAATCAACCGGGTGTGGTAGCGCATGCCTGTAATTCTGGCTACTCGGAAGGCTGAGGCAGAAGGATCGCCGGAGCCCAGCAGTCAAGGCTGCGGTGGTCGGGAGCGGCCGCTGCACTCCAGTCTGGGCGACAGAGTGAGACTCCGACTCAAAAAAAAAAAAAAAGTTATATATAGCCGGGATCGGTGGCTCAGCCTGTAATCCCGCGCCTTTGGGAGGCTGAGGTGAGTGGATTGCCTGAGCCCGCAGGTTCACGACCCACCTGGGCAGGCAAGACCTCATCTCTACAATAAATCAAAAAATTAGCCGGGCATGGTAGCGCGTGCCTGTAGTTCCAGCTACTTGGAAGGCTGAGCAGAAGGATCGCCGGAGCCCAGCAGGTCGAGACTGCGGTGACCAGGAGCAGCCACTGCACTCCAGTCTGGGCAACAGAGTGAGACTCCAACTCAAAAAAAAAAAAAAAGTTATATATACAGTAACAGGAAATTATGGGGCTATAGCCTTCTATACTGATTGAATCTTTAAAACATTTACATATATTAGTTGAAAGTTTTTTTAATTAATTGATGTAAGTACAATTGTTGAACATTAAAATAATAACTTTGGAATACATTTATTTTTTTTTTTTAGTTGGAGTCTCACTCATCAAATAAACCTACTACACATGTTGTCACTGTTTAGATAAAAATCACAGCATGATAGAGTAAAATTATAGATCTGCTTAACAGGAAGAGGCCTAGTATTTAGCAGTGCAATTGCTTACTTGATCGACTGCCAGTCCACTGTAACTGTGAGAGGAGAGCTGCGGAGAGCAGTGAATGACTTCCCTCGGCATGCAGGCACAGGACACTGCAACGAGGAATTCACATTTAGATGTTGATGAACCACAATCACAGCTCAGGAAAATGCAAGTTAAGACGCTTCATTTAATATTGTTTTAAAAGTTGGTCTCAGGATGCTATTAAAGTAAAATCTGTAAGAACTTTAATGACTTTCTGTTTCCTCCTGCAACGAATGATTATCAAGAGCTTAAGGCATGTTGCCAGCTGCCCCCCCCCCACTTGTTGCTTACTATTTCCACTGCGGGTCTGCAAGGGGCCTTGCTCAACTCCGACACCATTTTTCCTCTGTGCCCACGCAGTCTCCTCCTCCTTGAATGTCCCCCTCATTCAGTCTCACATACCCAGCTCCAATCCCCTCTTTTTCAAAGGCCTTTCCAAGGTTTCTTTAATCCCCAGCTTTCTCATCTAGCCTCCTTTTGCACGGCACTGTTTGTATAGTATAATAGTTATTGTACAACACAGGCAGTTCTCCACTTATAAGTAAGCTGTGTTCAAGTTTTCAGGAATCCCTTGTTAGGTGATCAGAACTCAATATGCATTTATAAATTCAGAGACTGTGGGCAGACTTTATTCCTCAAATATGCTTGTAACAATATTTTCTCTCAAGCCTTTTAAAAACCTTACTACTCCCCCATCAAGAGATGGGATCTAATTCCCTCTCCTGGAATCTGGGCAGGCTTCTGACTCACTTTGCCACCAGAAGAATGGGACAGAAGTGATGGTTCATGATTTCTGAGGCTAGTTTATAAAAGGCAAAGCCATTTCTGTCAACTGGACCTCCTCGCCCTGAAGCTGTCAGCAGCCATAAAAGCACACTGAGTGTCCTGAGTGGCCATACTGGGTGCCAGAAGCCCAAACTAGCCCACACAGAGAGACCATTTTGAGACGAGATGCCTAGCTAACTCCCAGCCACCATCTGACTACAATTCCATGAGAAACCTGGAGCTAGAACTATCCAGTTGAATAGTTCTTCCAAACTCCCCCACAGAAATCACAAGAAATAATAGTTTCAGGGTGATTTGTTATGCAGCAGTAGTGACTGGAACAAAGATGCAATAGCCATCTTTCTGTCACTTCCATTCACTGCAGTTCAGACACATGTAAGAAAGACCTCTTCACACTGTCACCCATCTTATGAGTCAGCACTACCACTCACTTTATTAGAGGACATGGAGAAACCTTGAACAAACACTATCCAGAAAAATATCTGGGTTAAATCAGGATTTAAATTCTGGCCTCTGAACTTTTGAGGCTGTGCCTTGAACCTTAAGCCAAGACAAACAATATATAACACCAATGTGGAGCGCCTCCGCCCTAACATGGCGCCCGAAGCGGCCCGACCTCAAGACAAAACAAGCCCTAATTAGGCAGCTGGAGGATGTTAGCATACATTCCTCTCTCGCAGGCCTATCGGTGTGTGCCGCGTTACCTTAATTGATTGGCAGAGATACTAGATTTAAGGTCACGGGAAAGAGAAACAAGAAGCTGAAACAGCTGAGACAGCTGAAGCTGAGGAAGAACGATGTAGTAACCTGGGATTAAAGCAGCTGGCAGAAGAATCGTGTGAGAGTCGTTATTGAAAGCGACAAGTGGTGGCCCGTACGGGGAACTCGAAGAAGCCGAAATCCTTGGATTCAGAACTGCAGCTGCTCAGGGCAGTCGACTGGTATGTAGATCCCACAAGGGAGGGAAAAAACTAGAAAGGTCCTCGGTAAAGAAGCGATTTAAGAAGGTCCTCGGTAAAGAGGCGATTTAAGAAGGTCCTCGGCAAAGAGGCGATTTGGGAAGGTCCTCGGCAAAGAGGCGATTTGGGAAGGTCCTCGGCAAAGAGGCGATTTGGGAAGGTCCTCGGCAAAGAGGCGATTTGGGAAGGTCCTCGGCAAAGAGGCGATTTGGGAAGGTCCTCGGCAAAGAGGCGATTTGGGAAGGTCCTCGGCAAAGAGGCGATTTGGGAAGGTCCTCGGCAAAGAGGCGATTTGGGAAGGTCCTCGGCAAAGAGGCGATTTGGGAAGGTCCTCGGCAAAGAGGCGATTTGGGAAGGTCCTCGGCAAAGAGGCGATTTGGGAAGGTCCTCGGCAAAGAGGCGATTTGGGAAGGTCCTCGGCAAAGAGGCGATCTAAAAGGGCCCTCGGTGTAGCGGTGATCCCCTTTTTGCTAACATGGGCACTACTTCCTCTCACCCGCTTTTTCAGGCTCTTAAAACTCTCCTAAGAACAAGTAGACATTCTCTGGCGCATGGTGCAAATAGGGTGTGAATGGCACACTATTGCTTTATGCGTAACCGGCATCCCATACCACAATATGACTATTGCTGCTAACCTCTCTCGAGAGCTTTCCCTCCATCTTTTAGGTAATTGGTCCCAAGAGTTCGACAACCTGACGGAGGCTCTACATCGTGAAATCATCAGTGTCAACTCCATCAGAGTAGATCCAGTAGTCGCTCAAACCTTGGCCTCCTGGATCGCCCAGGCGGCATACCACCTCAAAGAGTGGGCGGGAATGGGTTCAATGGCCTTTTTGTTATTCTCTTGTTGTGTCCTGTGCCTCTATTGTCTCTGCCGTATGCATCAACGCAATGCACGTGACCGTGCGCTACTAGCGCAGGCCTTTGCTGCCATGGAGGTGGATCAATCCCCTCAGGTCCGGGTTGCCGCGTTAGGGCAATAAGAACAGGGCAGGATGTGAGAATAGTACTGCACACAGGGGCCCAGGAGGAGTTATCCCGTGGAGGGCATGTCCAGCTGTATATGGGTTGACACCGCCTCTCCCATCCCCAGAAAATCGGTATCAGACAGGTGGGCAGTCGGTCTGGCGATTACACGCGCGAGATAGACTGTCTTACATGGTCCTTGTTATATGGGGGCTGTGACCACTACCCTCTCCTGCCAAAACAAATAAAAAAGGGGGAGCTGTGGAGCGCCTCCGCCCTAACATGGCGCCCGAAGCGGCCAGACCTCAAGACAAAACAAGCCCTAATTAGGCAGCTGGAGGATGTTAGCATACATTCCTCTCTCGCAGGCCTATCGGTGTGTGCTGCGTTACCTTAATTGATTGGCAGAGATACTAGATTTAAGGTCACGGGAAAGAGAAAACAAGCAGCTGAAGCTGAAAAAGAACGATGTAGTAACCTGGGATTAAAGCAGCTTGCAGAAGAATCGTGTGAGAGTCGTTATTGAAAGCGACACGCCAACTTATCAACACCAATGATATTGAGAATTAATAGCTGAATCTAACATCCTGTTATTTCAAGAGAAGTGTTAAATAGGCAGGTGTGGTGGCGTGGACCTGTAGTCGTAGCACTTGGGAGGCTGAGGCAGGAGGATCATTTAAGCCTAGGAGTTCAAAGTTACAGTGAGCTATGATCCTACCACTGTACTCTAGCCCAAGTGACAGAACAAGATCCTGTCTCAAGAAAAAAAAAAAAAACCTAGGAATTTCAAACATAACATCGATTTCCATTTTAAATTCTGAGGATTCAGCTCTTTACATGAGTAAAAATTTAATAAATGTTAAATTTATTAAAGTCCAACAGTGATAAAACCAACTCTGGAGCATAGTGTATTACCAAGGAAGCATTACACACACGATAATAAAGAGCTTAGTTAATAAGTGGTGTTAGGACAAATGGCTTTTCACCTAAAAATTAGATCCCTAGTATTTTTTTGATTTTAGAAATGGGGGTCTCACTATGCTGCCCAAGCTGGTTTTGAGTTTAAATTTCTAGTTTTATGCAATTTACCAAATTAAATTCCAGATGAACAAAAGACTAAATATAAAAAACAAAACTTAAAGCATTAGAAGAAAATGTAGGAAATATGTTTATACACTCAAGTGAAGAAGGGCTTCTTAAGCAGCATGTAAAATATAAGTTATGGGGAAAACGATCATGTCTTTTGATCATGTCAAAATGTAAAGCTGTGCAACAAAAAAAAACCCATAAAGTTAAAACACAAACCAAAGATAGGGAGAAAAAATATCTGTAATGTATATAATCAACAGTAATTAGTATCTAGAATGTATAACAAACTCCTGGCTGGGCACGGTGACTCACGCCTATAACCCCAGTACTTTGGAAGCCCAAGGCAGAAAGATTGCTTGAGTCCAGGAGTTTGAGACCAGACTAGGCAATATAGTGAAGCGTTATCTCTAAAAAACAATCAAAAAATTAGCCAGGCGTGGTGATGTGCACCTGTAGTCCCAGCTACTCAGGGGGCTGATGCAGAAGGATTACCTGAGCCCAGGACATCCAAACTAAAAATAAAAAATAAAAAACCAAATACATATATATACCATACATACAAATATATCTGTATAAATAACAAACTCTTACCAATAAACTAATAAACTAACAAGAAAATGAACAGAAAATATAAATAAAGCAAACTGAGTGGCTAATAAAGATATGAAAAGATGCTCAACCATCACAGAAATCATAAAAATTCACATTATAAATGAAATACTATTTTATACCCACCAGACTATCAAATGTTAAAAAGTCTAACAATACCAAGTGTTAAAAAAAAGTACAGAGGGCTGGGCGCGGTGGCTCAAGCCTGTATTCCTAGCACTTTGGGGAGGCCAAGGCGAGAGGATTGCCTGAGCTCAGGGGTTCAAGACCAGCCTGGGCAACTTGGTGAGACCTTGTCTCTACAATAAATCAAAAAATAAGCAGGGCATGGTAGCATGCACCTGTAATTCCAGTTACTTGGAAGGTTGAGGCTGAAGGATTGCCTGAGCCCAGCAGGTCAAGGCTATGGTGGTCGTGAGCATGCCACTACACTCCAGGCTGGGCAACAGAGCGAGACTCCGATCCCCCGCCAAAAGTATAGGAACTGGAAGCTGCTTAGCATTACCAGTAGGGATGTAAGTTGGGACCAATACGTTGGAAAGTAATTTGGTAATACCTAATAAAGTTAAAAATAAGTATAGCCTGTAACTTAGAAATTCCTTTGCTCACAATGCAAACTTGAGTCATTACCAGGGAGAGTGAGGGCCAGTTAGAAGCCCAAACTTCACCTGCATGCAGCCTACTTATATAGTTAATCCTCACTTGTACCTCACATCTCTATGATAAATACATACATACATACATAAGTAAAATAGTAGCAGATCTCAAAAAAAAGAAATTCCTCTGCTAAGGAGACATGTACAAGAATGTTCTCTCAAGCATTATTAGTAACTATAAAAAACTGGAAAAACACAAATGCCACCAACCATGAGAATAAATAAATAGTGGCTATTCATTTAGTGGAATTCTCCACAACAGCAAAAATGCAAGAACCTAGATATATATTAAAATAGGCAGATTTTAATTTTCAAAATAACCAAGTGGAAAAAATCAGTTGCAGAATGTTATATTCAGTAAACTATGTAAACACAACAAAATTAACCCTACAAACACAGTCAAGAATGAAAATACTGACTTGAAGAGCACAAGCCAATATCAGAACAGTGAATGCTTCTGCGGACAGAATGAAGGGAATGGAAACTGGGAGAAGAGAGAGGCTCGCCTTTAACTGTAGTACTTCATACTTTTTGTTTCAAAATTAAGCTAAAATAACAAAATATTAATATTTGACAACTCACAATGATGGATAAATGTTAATTACATAATTTATGCACTTTTCTGTAGTTTCAAAATCTAGTTAAGCTAAAAAAAAACAAGGACAAAACACAATGCTTCCAAACAGTTGAAGGAATAAGGAAAAAAAACTTGATGTGTATACATATGAGGTCAAAATACAGAAATATGAAGGGAAAGGACGAAAATTAACTTTAGGACAATGATTATCATCCCTGTAAATGGTACAGGCAAGGGGTAAAAAAGAGACACTACTTGTATCAGTAATACTTTCTGTCTTTAAAAATATATCTGAATCTGGAAAAAAATAAAAATAGATTATGTGGTCAGAAACATTTAGAAATGTTTTCTGTAAATTGATTTACTAACATTTTTTTTTTTACCAAGATAAATAAAAAAACAGTTAAAGAACATGTCACCTTTGTGGGAAGATTGTATTTTCCATCTGGAAGAGAAAAACTCTGAACTTCTCCACATGCAGCACAAAGAAAAGCCATCTTGGTGCAAAGAGGCTTTATATTACTGACACGAACCACTGTCCCTCTTAGAGCAATGTATTTTCCATAGTAATTTGCTCGGACATTCCTGAGCTGTGTCAAAGGCTCATAGTTGTATACCCTAAAAATAAAATAGGAACATATTTATTTATAAATTTATAGTGAACAGAAAGTTGAAGTTGTTTATATTTTCACAAGTTCCTTTCAGAAGCAACTATGGAAGTCTCAAACCATAGCATCCTTATTTATGTCAGAAATCTTGCAAGAATTAGGTTATTTTTAAAAACAATGTGCTAAATCTTCCCTTCTCTTCTTATCCCATAGGCTGTTCTCTAGGGAAAAAGAAGAAAAATTTATAACATTAAAAAAAAAAAAAGAAGAATCTACAGATTCAAAAATTTTTGAGTTTGTAACTTCTTTCTAAAGAACTGTTACAAAGCGTCTTCTATAAATTCTGGAAAAGAAAGAACCCTAATGACTACCTTATACAGCTCTAATGAAATTAAAATAGTGATAAGTTCAAGAAAAACAAATAATTTTATTTAATCCCCTGTATCTGATAGAAACCTAATAATTTAACAAAATACACATCCCTTAACGTATTACAGGTTGAATACATAATCCTTATACAAAATGCTTGGGACCAGAAGTGCTTAGGATTTTCTCAAATTTTGAAATATTTGCATTACTCATTGAGCATCCCTAATCTGAAAATCCGAAATTTGAAATGCTCCAGAGAACATTGCCTTTGAGTATCATGTCAGCACTCAATGTTTTAAAATTTTCAGATTAGGTAAGCTCAAGCTGTACAAGAATAATTAAATTTTCAGGGTCTTGATAAGTTCACATCAAAACCAATGTTTACAAAAATTTGCATGCTGGGAAATGAACTTTTTCTTTTTCTTTTTTTTTTATTTTGAGTCGGGGTCTCTCTCTGTCACCCAGGCTGAAGTGCAGTGCATGACCACAGCTCACCATAGCATTGACCTCCTCTGCTCAGGCAACCCTCCCACCTCAGACTCCTATGTAGCTGGGACTACCATGCCTGGCTAATGTTCTTATTTTGTATAGAAATGAGGTCTCACTATGTTGCCCAGGCTAGTCTTTAACTCCTGGACTCAAACAATCCTCCTGCCTCAAGGCTCCCAAAGTGCTGGGATTATAGGTGTAAGCCACCACACCAGGCTTGGGAAATCAACTCATTTAGGAAGAAAATGTTGATTTCTGTCATGATATCTTTGAATAATTTTCAGTGGGTTCACTTTGGTATGATGATCAATGAGACAGCAAGGAACTCATACCCTTTTTACTGATTTCCCTGTTTTTATAACATGAGTTTCTCATTCTTATACAGCCTTCAATGCCTGATTCTAAGGAATACTTTAGTACATTCACTCCCTCACCTGGCATGAATGTGCGGCACATTTACCATTGTTTCTCCATCACTAGACAATCCTTCTTGGGCTCGTAGTTCAGCTGCATGCCTTTCAAGGTCCTTAGTTAATACCTAAACAGAACAGACATTGACTTTAAAGTTGGAAAACTATCCTCTTTTAAAGCAGAACTCTTTTATAGTTTGTAAACAGTTCAGAACAGAATAAAAGTCGAACAGAAGAAGTCTAATAGCCCTTTAAAAATCTAATATTTAGTTACTACTTAATATTTACTTATGACTACTTAATATTTAGAGTTATGACTACTTAATTTATCATTGATTGTTTTATTTGGGGTTTTGCTGTCCCTGGTCCAAAAAACTCCAGCATCTCTGTCCGCTACTTTCTATCCAACTAACTCTAATATTAAAAGTCTCTACACATGTCATAATGTCGACTTATCCTTCTTGTTGAAACTGTCTTGTCCACGAGGTCTTGTCTACCAGGTCTTCCAGTGCTCTGAACCAGGGTCCCCCCACTGTCTAGCTCTTATGACTTTTCTAGGGGAAAGACCCGGGATTCAAGGTCGTCACCTGTTAGGTGTGTGAACTAGGGTGAGTTTCTTAAATCACTCTCAGTTCTGGTTTTCCCAGCTGTAAAATGGGGAGGTAACAACATGCACCTCCAAAGGCTGTTGTGAGATTAAATGAATTAGCACATGGAATGTGTTTAGCATAGCTCCTGCCACACAGTAAGCACCAGTAAATATTAGCGCTTGTTTAAAAAAAAAAAGTCACTATATTAGTCCCCCCAAACCATTACCTCCTGGTTCTAACTTTGAAATGTTTTTCTTTGTCATTGTTGTTGTTTAGAAACAGGTTCTCACTCTGTGGCCCAGGCTGGAATACAGTGGCACAATCATAGCTCACTGCAGCCTACAATCTCTTTGGCTCAAGTGATCCTCTAGCCTCAGCCTCACAAGTAGCTAGGATTGCAGGTGCACACCACCATGACCAGATAAGTTTTTTTTAAAAATTTTGTAGGCCAGGCATGGTGACTTATGGCTATAATCCCAGCACTTTGGGAGGCAGCGGCAAGAGGACTGCCTGAGCCCAGAAGATCGAGATCAGCCTAGACAACATGGCGAAACCTTGTCTTTATAGTAAAATTTAAAAACTAGCCTGGAGTGGTGGTGTGCGCCTGTAGTCTCAGTTACTTGGAAGGCTGAAGCAAAAGGACTGCCTAAGACCCGCAGGTTGAGGCTGCAGTGAGCTGTGATTGTGCCACTACACTCTAGCCTGGGGAACAGAGTGTGACACTGACTTAAAAAAAAAAAATTGTAGAGGTAGGTTCTCACCATGTTGCCCAGGCTTATCTTGAACTCCTGGCCTCAGGCAATTCTTCCACTTCAGCCTCACAAAGTGCTGGGACTACAGGCATGAGCCACTGCACTTAGCCAAAAATTATTTTTCTATTTCTTCAGATTCACTGATTAATCAATAAAGGAAAATAAAGACAATCTTGACTTAACACGCACTGCCTTGGCAGTGTACAAAGCAGTTTGCTAACAATCTAAGAGACGAAATAAGATGCATACATACAGCTATACACCGAGCATAAAGGCTCATGCTTGTAATCCCAGCACTTCGGAAGTCCAAGGTGGAGGGATTGCTTGAGCCTAGGAATTCACGACCAGACTGGGCAACACAGCAAAACCTTGTCTCTACAAGAAATCAAAAAATTAGCTGGGCATGGTGGCATGCACCTGTATTCCCAGCTACGTGGGAGACTGAAGAGGGAAGACTGCTTAAGCCCAGGAGTTCGAGGCTGCAGTAAGCTGTGATTGTGCCACTGCACTCCAGTCTGGGCAACAGAATGAGACCTCAACTCAAAACAAATAAACAAACAAAAAGATGCACACTTAGAGTTGCAATTGTTATGAGAACCTTAAAGATGTACAGACAAAATGCTATGTGACTTTTGTAAAGAGGTCATGAGAACAGTTTCACAGAGACAACTGATCTGGGACTAAAGAATTTATATACATGAGGGAAGGGAATTCTATGTGGAATGTACAGCATGTGCAAATGGTAGCAGTGTTCAGAGAATACTACAGGGAGCACAGTTTAGTTGGACTGGAGTGAATGAAGGACAGTAGGGGAGAAATGAAGTTGAGCCAGATCATGAAAGGCCTTCAACTCCACAAAAAGGATTTATACCTCATTTGGTAACAGTCACCACAGTCTCTCAGGAGATCATATTTTACAAAGTATGGCAAAAGTTTAGGAAGGATAATGAAGGCATAGCCTAAGACAGAGGCAGTAAGGATGAAAAGGCGGATTTAGGAGACATTTTAGAAAGAGAAATGAAATAATGGAGAAATAATGAGCCAGGTGAGTCTGAAGACAACAGTCAAGGTTCCCAGTTTGGGTTACCAGCAATATACTCATCTTTGTGATGAACTGCTTCTAGCACCTGGATATCCTTACCTGACCTGCTCTAAATCCAAATTCCAGCCACCTCTTTAAGACTGATTAGACCCCACCACCTATATAAAGTCTTCCTCTGAGCTTTTCCCATTCTTCTCCAACAGCTGAGTATCTCTTCACCTCTGCATACACCCAGCCCTTTGTCTATGCCTGCCCTGAAATTTGGTACTCTTCACCCCAAAGTACTTATCAGTTTGCTAGCCTAAAAATCTCTTTCACAGATGTTGTGTTACCTAACTCTGGAAAAAACTCTGGCAGGCAGAGGACAAACTGTTATTTCCACCTGACATACAGGAAATTTCAGGGAGATAAAATGGTTTGCCTCAGTTCAGAACCTACGTCTGAGGTTGGTCTTTTTGTACCATGTTCATAACTGAAAAAACCATGATGCTTTGTCTTTTTTTTTTTTTTCCGAGTCAGAGTCTTACTCTGTCGCCCAACTGAACTCAGGCAATCCTTCTGCCTCAGCCTTCCAAGTAGCTGGAACTACAGGTGTGCACCACCACGCCTGGCTAATATTTTGATTTATTGTAGAGATGAGGTCTTACCAAGTTGCCCAGGCTGGTCTCGAACCTGTGAGCTCAGGCAATCCTATCACTTCAGCCTTCCAAAGTCCTGGGATTATAGGCGTGAGCCACCACGCCCGACTGATGCCTTGTCTTATCATCCCTATGAGACTGCGTATCTCCTTGAAAACAAGGTTTAATTTCTGCACAATCTTAAGCAAGATTAAGCAAATCCAAATAAATCAGAGGCAGATATTTTATTTAGGTAAGCAATTATACATAGAATAAATGGCATCAATTAGGACAGGACTGCAATCTTTGTGTACTTACCAACATCTTTTGGTAAAAGCTAAGTATTCTTTAGAGAAGGTACCATCACTGTAAAATCTTTCTTTATAATTTAGACAAAATTTGCATAAAATATTCACCTGATGTACTGCCAAACCCATGCAAGCCAAGATTTTCTCAGGCGTATCTCTCAGTTCATTTGCTATATTTGGTATCAAGCTAGTTATTTCATTGTCTTTTGTCAGTTCTTTAAAATCCACCAAAATACTTCCTTTCCTTTCTATTTCATCCTATAAAATATAAAAGTATGGGAACAATAATTGCTTGTTTGGCATCAATTATCATAACTGAGCATTCACTTTGAGAAAGCAAATAACATTTGCATGGAAATAATGTTAAGTACAATGTAAGTATAAGCTTTATGCTACGCATGGTTCTGGTATTTTAAATATATTAACTTATTTATGCCTCTTAAGAACCCTTTGAGGTAGGTGTTTATACTACTATCTCCAATTGAAAGAGAAAACTGAGGCACAGATAAGTTAAGCAATTCATCAAAGTCCACACTACAGGTTAAGTGGCAGAGGTGGGGTCTGAACCAAGACAGTCTGACTCCAGTTCCTATCACAATCACCAGCACCTCAAATACAATAAGACAACACATAAGAGTAGACTGGTAGCTCTGTTGTAAAGGAATCCTACCTTGTCATATAAATCAATATGCCTTGTGAAAAACTGTTCAAATGCTTGAATCTTCTCAATAAAAGGAGAGCTATCACTGTAAACTAATCCAAGAAATATGGCATTAGCACCAATAATTACACACGTACAAGCATATTTTTCATGAAACAAAAGAAACACTACATACACAACAGATTTTTTTTCTAATTGCTTTGTATTCTGATTACATTTGGATAATAAATGATATAGAATATACACTTAAGATTCTAAAACAAGTTTAGGTCTATGTAATCTGAAATGCAGACAGGAAGTATCTCTCTCTAAAAACCCCAATAGCTGAGAAACTTCATACTGAATCTTCGACACCTAACAGCACACATTAGTTCAAATAGCTTACACAATAAGCTATAATAAAGCCAAAGTCAGACACATAAGCAGTACAATGAAGTAGTTTTGAAGCACAGTTGGCAACCCTAAGGTGCCTCTTGAACTCCATCTTTAGGACAGGTCCAAATATCACTTATAATTTTCTGAGCTATCTGCTGGAGAACAATGTGAGTGTTGGTAGCTAATGCTTCCCAAAGCAACAACAGATCACTTATGAAACACACCTGTCCATCAACAGAAAAACAGAAAAACTCCCAATAGAGAAAACATTTGTAAAGTACTCTATTTATTCACAAAATGAATACTGAGTGCCTGATATGGGGCACGGTCCTTGACCTTAAGCAGTATAGTCTAGTGGGAAAAAGATACATACATAAAACCCATACCTCAAGAGACATAAAAAAAAACAGATATTTTAAGAACACAGAAGACAATTCCCCACACCGATATGGACAGAGGTATACCAACTGGTGTTTTTTTTGTTTTGTTTTGTTTTTTTGAGTGGATTCTTACTCTGCTGCCCAGGCTGGAGTGCAGTGGCCACACTGCTCATGGCCACTGCAGCCTCAACCTACTGGGCTCAGGTGATCCTTCTGCCTCAGCCTTCCAAGCAGCTGGAACCACAGGCACATGCCATCACGCCCAGCTAATTTTTTATTTATTGTAGAGATGAGGTCTCACCAAGTTGCCCAGGCTGGTCTCAAACCTGTCGGCTCTGGCGATCCTCTCACCTCAGTCTCCCAAAGTGCTGGGATTACAGGCGTGAGCCACGGCACCCAGCACTAGCTGTGCTCTTGATGATCAAAGGGAGGTTCCTTAACAGAGTTTCTATGCAAAGCTGTGCTGGTTATTGTCTCTTGGTTCCAAGTCTACTGTTCTATTCTCTGGTCTAGAATGCTATGATCAAGATCTATACCCTACATTTCTCAGATTCCCTTTTAACTTCTGCCAGTTGCAGGCACTTTAGAGATGGAGAGTAGCAGTAAGTGAGAGAGAAATTCATCCATGTTTCCAGTTGTTTTCAGCACTTCTGCAGCTGCAAAAGGTAGCTACAGTTATAGCCTCCAGCTCCCAGCACCAAAAAAGTCATGGCCCCTCACATACCAGTGGCAACCAGCTTCATTCACCTCAGTGATCTGTACAGCTCTGTAGGGTAGCTTACAGCACAGCTCTGTAGGGTAGCTTTCAGAAGTCCAAACAGAGTCTTGTAGGGTGCCCCTTAGAGGTTAAAGCAACAGTTATACTGTGCTTTCTCCCCCACCTTTGAATTCCTACGTTCTTGTAAACCACAGACCTTAACTTTGGTTTCCTTAGCCATGAGGATTGCTGCTATTTCCTCAAGTTACTACTCTGGAGAGTTACTTCAATGTTTCCTTTCTGCTCTTTCAGTCTTCCACTTGTATATCTAACTCCCTGTACTGAATCTCCTTTTGAAATAACTAGTGTGGTTTCTGTTTTCCTGACTAATATAAAACATAAAAATAGTGCTCTTGAAATATAACATGATTTAACTATTTGGTTGAACAAGATTAAAGGGGTATATATCAGTAAGCCAGATGAATTATAGTAATATGAGATGTAATAACTACAAACAAGTTAAGAAAATATAATTTATGGTGCTTTTGCACTTTTGACTCTACCTTCAGAGAAATAAAGCTTCCAGCCTTTATATGGTATGAATTGATCCAATGTTGACTGTAGTAGCAAAGACTGTGGTGTTTGTCCTGAAAAAAATAGAATACTAGGTTAGCAGAAACAGCAAACATTTCCTTCCAATTTGCTTCTCCTTCCAAATGAGAACCTGATATAACATTAAAAGTATCTAAATTAGAAGTTTCAGTAAGAATTTGGGACATTAATGTTCAAATACCTGCTAGGGAGTAGCATCAAATAAAAGATAGCTTGAAATTGGAAATAAACTACTTTATATGATAGACAAGAACTGCTTTCTTCATGAAGTAAAAAAAAAAAAAATTTAAATAATCATTGACCTCACCTACCAGAAGTATGTTTTCCTGTGGTTTTACTCAGGTCAGGTCTGTGTTCTCTTTCTTTCCATTTTCCTGAGATGTTCCCACCACCTCTCCCTCTTTTCCAGCTTTGAAATCTTCCTCGTCCAAATCCTCTGCCTCTATACTCTCCATTCATGGCTTCTAAAAGATAGAGATGAGAAAAGTCTCATCAAAACTGTAGGGAAAATAATGCTTGTAAAAATGTATTAATGCAGTAAAAAAAGAAAAAGTATTATACTCTAGGTTTCATACTAATAACCAGGCTTGCAAAGTTATACACCTATGATACAAGACCCAAACATTCTACTGATAGAGATTCTGCTACTCTCCATTGCTTTTAAAGGTATACCACAGTGTACCTTAAAATTTAGTAACTATTAAATAAAGCTTAATTAGGAATACTAGATGCTCATGGGCTAAAAATAAGGAAAGATTTTCAAGAAGACCCCACTAAATAAATGAAAACAAGACAGGTAATCAACTCTAAGACTGTTTGCTATGCTTGAGACTTACAGAGCAGGACAGGACGGACATAATCCTGGCCTGTGAGACATTAGGGATACACCATCTCCTTACAAACACTTTCTGTGCAATTTTTCTGTAAACCTAAAAGTGTTCTAAAAAACAAGGTCTACTTAAAAAATAATTCCTATCCTAAGGACACAAATACATAATTTATCTGTAGCTGTAACTCAATTCATTACAACGGAACCTATCCCAATCTTTATTTGAAGGGATTTAGTTGATAAGTTAAAAACTAAAAAGTGCAAGATTTGGGAGGACGACAGAACTCTGATAACCAATCAGATATTACACAGTACGAAACCGAAGCTCAGAGACATTAAGCAAATTGATGAAGTTCAAAGTCGTTTGGGGGCAGTACAGAGATCAAAACCCTTCAGGCTCCTAAGTTGAGGTGCTCCCTCAACAACGCTACGCGCCATACCCTTGACAGACAAGATAATTGGTGGGAACAGTAACAACACCAACACAAATGTAAGAGGTGGGACTGGGAAAGGAGTAAAAGAGCCACCCACGGGCAGTTGTGCTTCGTTAAATACTCTTCTTTATTTACCTGTCCTGAGGCTAAGTTCTTACTTGCTTAGGGTGGAGGTCCCAAAGCTCTGCCAGTTCACAACTGGGCCGGCTCCGGGGTACACCCTGATATGTCCTGCCAGTTTCTCCCTCCCTCCGGTGGGGACGCACCTCAGGACTAAGGAGAAGTCTCCGAAATCTGAGTTCCTCGGGTGACCCCTGCCAGGTCTGTGGTTCTCTTCAGCAGCAGCTCTCTTGACGTCCCCATGCGAAGTGAGACTCTATCTGTAGCAAAGGCTCGAGAACCTGTCGCAACCGGGCCTGAGAATCAAGCCCGCTCCTTCTCTAAATTCTTTTTTTTGGCGCTTCTGTGACGCAACTTCCGTTAAAGAAAGTGGCGTTGCGGAAGGGGCGGGGCGGAGAGCAGCGAATCAATGAGTTTGACCGGTCGGACGCCACCAGGCTCCCGGAAGCGGCCCTGAGGTCTGGACTGGAAAGCGGAAGCGGCGTGCAACACGTGGGGGCGGTGCCGGTCGAAGGGGTCCAGGTCCCCCGGATTGTGGGAAGCCAGGCTGGTGGTTAACAGCGGAAGAGGAGGGACACTGCGGAGCAGGGAGACCGGCTGAGAGTTATGGATGGCTCAGGGGAGCAACCGGGCCCGCAGCCACTGCATCCCGGGGGCCACTGCATCCGCGACGGCGATTTCGTGGTGCTGAAACGGGAAGATGTGTTCAAAGCAGTGCAAGTCCAGCGGAGAAAGTAAGTCGGGGACCCCCGTCCCCACCTTCTAGATATCTCCCCTCCACCCCCGCCCAGTTCTCTCCAAACCCCTCCTATCAGGGTCCCGTTCTTGGCTCTCGATCCCGATCCTGTCAGAGAGAGCTTTTCCACCGGGATCCCGTCCTCAGCCCTTCGAATGCCTCCTACCCCTCCTGTCTTCCCACAAACTTCCCCTCCATGGTTTTATACCTGGCTGACTACCTTCAGCTTCCCTCTCAGATTTTCCACAGAATCCCTTCCCCAGAATTCCATTTTTAGCCCGCGAATGCCCGGATGCCTCCCTCTCCCGCCCATCCCCACCCCATCTGGGGTTTTTACCCCTAAGTCCTTGGGATCTTCTGACAGACCCTTCCTCTTTACTCTGGGGTCTCATCCTTGCCTCTTGTCCTCTCGGCTCCCCCATTTCCCCCCATAGATCCTCGTTCCTCCCGAATCCCTCAACCAGAATCTACCCAATAAAAAATGAAATCTCTCCCAGCTAGTCTGGCTTTGTGACCTCTTCTGTCTACCCAAACAGGATATGGGGAATAGGGAAAAGAGACATTTTCCCGTAGAATGTAGGATCACTTTGGGGTTCCCTCATTTTAAACCAAGGGATTCAAGGTCCAGAAAATTGCTCAAAAGCAATTTGCTCGAGGTCTCAGAGCTCAGGATTAGGTTTGGTTTGTGCACCTGCTGACTAGTATTACTGTTATAGTACTGGAGAAGTGGAATTTGGTAAGTTTCTGGGAGGGTTGGTGAGGTTGCTAAAACATGACAGCTTATTAATGGTGAAAATATATTGGGGTGGTTGGGTTATTTATAAGTTTGATGAATAAGCCAATCTATGTAATGACCATCCAGGTGAAACTTTTTTCTTTCTTTTCTTTCTCATATTGTCCTTGTAAGTTACTCAGCTTTCATATGTAGTTGTTTGCACTTTTTTTTTTTGAGTTGGAGTCTCACTCTGTCGCCCAGACTGGAGTGCAGTAGCACACTTCCGGCCACCGCAGCCTCGACCTGCTGGGCTCCCGCCATCCTTCCGCCTCAGCCTTCCAAGTAGCCAGAACTACAGGCATGTACTACCATGCCCGGCTAATTTTTGATTTATTGTAGAGTCGAGGTCTCGAACCCGCCGGCTCAGGCAATCCACTCGCCTCGGCCTCCCAAAGTACTGTGATTACAGGCTGAGCCACGAGCCTGGCCTGTTTGCACTTTTAATAATGTACTCTTTTAGATAAGAAATTTTTCTGTACCAAGGAGATAGCAACATCTTTAGTTGAAAAGTACTCTTTAGACATTTATTTGGAAATTCTTTTCATCAGGCCTCTTCTTGGCAGAAGCAATAGTGGCAGTTTCCATTTTATTTAGAAAATAACCTTCTGAGCTTAGTTACACTCCATGCCAGACTCCCCCATCACCCTTTCCTCAGGTCTGTACTCATCTGGTTGGACAGAAGCAGTCCTGGCTCTCTAAGAAGGAGACTTTGTAAATCCTACTTCTTCCCAGTGAAGATGTAGCCCCACGTCCCTCTGAGTGGGGCAGTGACCTGTCAGACCAGCCAGTTTGAGTGAAAAATCCTTCACCTTCTTTGCACTTAAGCTAGTAGAGAGATATACCCAACCCATCTCAGATCCAGTGTTTAGATAGCACCAGGGTGTTTGAATGATGAGATGTGGGGGTGGGAGTGCACATCTGGGCTGATTTGAGTTTCAACTTGTGAGGGGATTTATGTTAGTAAATACAGTGTCTGTTATGTTTTGTTATGTGCTAGTATCTGGAGACCTGACAAAGGGCAAGAATTGGCCCTATCTGGATCACCTAGGATCATGCAGGATTTTACTCACATGGTTTAAGTAAGCTTTAATGAAGATGTGACACATACAAAGAAGTGGCAGGATTTAGGAAATTAATAAAGGTGATGCACTCAGGGACCAGCAATGGTGGTAAGACTTTGACATGGGAGCCTATGTGATGTGGCAATGCTTTCTGTCATGGTTAGCCTACAGGGACACAGAAAGAGGAGAGAAGAAGTGAGGTGGGGAAAAAACAGAATTAACCACTACAATGTATCCCAAAATTTAGTGTTCTGTGCACATGGACCATGTCCTGATGCTACGTGGGCTTCCTAAGATTCCTTGGTCTTTGCGTTAAGATTTCTTTTGGAATAGCCTTGGCTAGCACTTTGGAATTTATTGGAGGTTGACATGTTTCTGACTAGTCAGTTGGAGAGCATCTATTTCATACATCCAAAATAGTGCACCTGAAGTGGTATGGTATAGTGGAACGAACCAAGCTTTGGGTCAAATAGACCTGGATTTGGATCCTAGCTCCAGCACCTTGTAACTATGACTCTGGAACAAGATACTTCTTCCTGAGCTTCAAATTGCGCTTCTAAAAAAGAACTATGTTCCAGGATTACTTTGAGAATTAAATCAGAGTATGAAACACCACTGGCACAGACTGCCTAGCCCTGGCTGGCATTCAGCAGATGTTAGTTTTCTTTTGAGAGGAAAGTTTGTGTTTTTGTGGAATTTTTCTTTTAAATTTCAATAAGATAAAAATCTGGGTCGTAGGAAAACCTCAAATTGCCTAGTCCTCAGAAGATTGTTGTCAGTATAAGTTTCCATTTCCAAATCTGTAGATTGTTTTTTTTTAAATTTTTTTATTTTAAATATATGGGGTACAATTTAGGATTAGATATACACATGTTCATTATGCAGGTACCCTTGTTGATGAGGTGTGCCCCCCATCTCCCACCTCTGGCAGTTTCCCACTACTGCCAATCCCTTTCTTATAGTATTACAATCATTGTTCAGGGTCCGCTTATGAGTGAGAACATGTGATACTCAGTTATTTGTTTCTGTGATAGATCACTGAGTATTATGACTCTAAGTCCATCCAAGTTGCTGCAAGGTTCATAATTTTGTCCTTCTTTATGGCTGCATAATATTCCATCGTGCATACATACCACATATTTTTTATCCAGTCCTCTTTCAATGGGCAGCACGGTTGGTTTGTAGAGTGTTGATAATGTTTATTTGCAAATATAATTTGCTTTTATTAGATAATATTCTGATAAAACAGCTAGTTAGACCAAGCCCAGATAGTTTGTTTAATCTTGTCTCAATGGTTATTCTGTTTTGAGATTTTTCTGGGGTGAGTTGCAAGGGGTATCACAGTGTATGTTCAGTGGCATGGCAGTCTTGGTGACCCTACCTGCAGTTCAGGAAATCTGCAGAGGCTGTGAGTTTGGACATTCTGGTAAACAATGCAGAGTGAGGTCAGACTAGTGTTTCAGAAAGGAAATGTCTTCTGTCTTTGCTTCTTCTTTCCAAAATGTGTTGTTTTGCTCTTTTCTTTATTAATTCTAGTCTCTCCCCCAGCCCTGGTTCTCTCTAGAGTATTTGTTGCTTTGTGTCCAGGGATAATTCTGCTGATTTTCCATTGTGGAGACCACTTTTCAAATAAGCTATAATGAACATGTCTCTTCTATACTGAACATAAAAGATTTTCAGCTAATTGACTTTTTTTCTTCCACAGAAAAGTAACTTTTGAAAAACAGTGGTTCTACCTGGATAATGTCATTGGCCACAGTTATGGAACCACATTTGAAGTGACCAGTGGAGGAAGTCTGCAGCCCAAGAAGAAGAAGGAAGAGCCTACTTCAGGTGCACTATTTTGGATGTCTGAAATAGATGCTCTTCAACTGACTAGTCAGAAACATGTCAACCTCCAATAAATTCCAAAGTGCTAGCCCAGGCTGTCCCAAAAGAAATCTTAATTCATAATCTAAGAACTGTAGCTTGGTGGAACAAGACAAGTACTACCCTTGGCCATGACATAACTTAGATTCTGGCTCTAGCTCACTATTAACAACAACCTCTTGTCCAAAAGCTATTATTACTAATTAAAATTATTAAAGTGAACAGATTTAATAAAATAATAAAATGAAAACATTTAAGTAATAATTTAAAGTTGAGTAATTAAAATACTATTAAGGTTTTTCTTCAAACCAGTTATTTAAACACTTTTAATTTAACATCCATGTTTTCTGAGCACTAAATATCTGCCAAGTATAACTACGAGTGTAGTAGTTCTTGAGATAGACTGTCTTATAAAATGTACTTACCAGTAGGGAACATCAAAAATAATCAAGTAGAGATTCAAGCAGCATAATTTCTGATGGCAATACACGCTGTGAAGATTATAAAGCAGGGGCGTGTACTGGAGCCAGTTTGGGTGAGGTGAGCTTTGCTGAGAGTGTGAGCTCAGCCTTGAGTGATAGAAAAGAGATCCAAAGCCGGACTCGGTGGCTCAGCCTGTAATCCCACGTTTTGGGAGGCTGAGGTGAGTGGAATGCCTGAGCCCGTGGGTTCGAGACCCACCTGGGCAACTTGGTGAGACCTCATCTCTACAATAAATCAAAAAAATCAGCCGGGCATGGTCGCATGTGCCTGTAATTCCGGCTACTCAGAAGACTGAGGTGGAAGGATCGCCGGAACCCAGCAGATCAAGGCTGCAGTGGCCGGGAGCGGCCATTGCACTCCAGTCTGGGCAACAGAGTGAGACTCCAACTCAAAAAAAAAAAGAAAAGAGATCCAGCCACTCAGAGATCTGTCGTCAGAACTTTCCAGACAGGGAGCAGCAAGTGCCAAAAGCCTGCTGTGGCACCTTACTAGGTGTGTTCAAGGGACCGAAAGAAAGGCAATGTTGTTGAAGCTGAGAAGTCAAGAGATGACCAGAAAAGGTAGCAGGGACCAGGTCATATACAACCTTGCAGGTCATCTTTGGAGTGTTTTCTCTTGGCTGTGTGGTTTTAAGCATCAGAGCACATGAGCCAATTTGCATGTAAGAAAAGAGCACTCCGGCAACCTAGTGGGTAGTATTAGAGGGGCAAGATGGGAACAGGAAGATGAGTTAGAGGCTTGGAGTCATTGTGGCAAGAAAGGATAGGGAACTGCGGTGGAGGCAGTGGGATGGGGAGGCCAGACTTTTGTGGTCATTGGGTTGGATGTGGATATGAACTTAAAAAAAAGAAAGATCGTAAAATAGCATCAGACTATACATGTCATAAAGCAATTTCTTTCCTTAGAGACTAAAGAAGCGGGCACTGATAATCGAAATATAGTTGATGATGGGAAATCTCAGAAACTTACTCAAGATGACATAAAAGCTTTGAAGGACAAGGGCATTAAAGGAGAGGTAATAGTCAAAGGATTTTTTGTTTTGTTTTTGTTTGTTTAGTGTTTAGGAAATTGGTTTTTAAGGCAGACTTTACTTAAGGTAAAATGGAAAAATAATGTTATACTTCTGTTAAAAATAGGTTGAAATGTACATGCAATTCAATATATCAAAGATCTTGATTCTTACATACAGAAATATAAGTGAATGACATTACTAATATTAGCAGTGGAGAATTTAATAATGGTACATATTAGGACTTAACCTGGATCATTTTCAGTAATGTTCTCAGCCAATATCTTCAGAAATGAGTTTCCTTTACCTTTCTTCTCCCTTTATTGTGATCTCTGTTCTTTTACTTTGGTTTGAATTAAGTTGTTAGGTACTTGTATTCTATTACAAATTCTAAAGAGTATAGAAATACAAAGTACATCTATTTGGACTTCTGTGGAAAAGGGACTGGAGAATCAGACCATTGGATGCATCCTGGGTAAGAAACCTTTGAAGTTATCTGTTCTGTGAAAATAAAGTTTCAGAAAATCTACTTGCTCCTTTTCTTATAGGAAATAGTTCAGCAGTTAATTGAAAATAGTACAACATTCCGAGACAAGACAGAATTTGCTCAAGATAAATATATAAAAAAGAAGAAAAAGAAGTAAGTGGCTTTTGATTGAAAAGTTGGAAAATATTAAGTCTTTATATATTTATAATATATATATAATTAAGAATAAAAGATTTTAAGTCTTTTTCAAATTGATATTTTGTTTTTTCTTTCCTCAGATATGAAGCTATCATTACTGTTGTGAAACCATCCACCCGTATTCTTTCAATTATGTATTACGCAAGAGAACCTGGAAAAATTAAGTACGCTTTGTTTCCTTTCAAAAGTATTATTGGGGGAAAAATATATCTTTAAGAAAGTCATGATTTTAAGTAAAATGAAAAATTTGCTCACCTGCATAAAGTGTCCTCCTACCTCATAAATTGTAAGTTCTTTTGCTGTTGCCTTCAGAGCAATCAATACTCTTATCAACATAATTTTTATAAGACAAACAAAACTTGAAAAATGATTATTAAAATGGCAGGCTTTACTTAGCTAAAAATGAATGAATTATTCTTTTTATCTTAGCCACATGAGGTACGATACACTAGCCCAGATGTTGACATTGGGAAATATCCGTGCTGGCAATAAAATGATTGTAATGGAAACATGTGCAGGCTTGGTGCTAGGTGCAATGATGGAACGGATGGGAGGTAAGATTTAATATTTCAAGTTCAGTAAAAGCCCACCTTAGTGTGAGTAAAGGAATCCAAAAATTCAAACTCATGGCAAGCTGATTGAGTTACTTGGCAGTTAATGGAGTGACTTGGGAGAACCTGAACAGCTCCTGGCCCAGGGACCTTCATTCACAGTCCACATGCCCACAGCTAGGCTGTGTTGTTCATAACCCCCAGGTCACCTGTGGTGATTGTTCTGTCCAGCCTTACTATCAATGGGTGTGATGCTGGAAGCTGTGGCTGGCTAGGACTTCCAGGACAGTGATGTCAGTAAACTGTTGGGTAGTTGGTGCTCATTGTATTGGCTTGAGTTGAGGTGATTCAGAGGGAAATTACTAAACTTGAAGTCTTTCCTGGAAGACTACTGCATAGCCTGAAGTGCCTGTCCTTTCTTTGACCCCATGGAGGATAAGAACTTATAACTGCTGCCTTTGAGGATTGAAGTGAGAGGAAACAGAGTCAATCACTAGTCATGTGACATCCAAATTTGCAAGACCACAGGGTTTTACAGTAGTGTCAAGTGGGGATAAGCTTCTTTAAAATTTCATGTTTTCCTGTTTTGGAATTATATTCCAAACTGTGAATATTCAGAGACTCCAAACTGGTCCCCAGAGGAACTGTGTCATCTTCAGCCTCTGAATGAAGTAGAAAGACCTTTATCTTATGACTGTGGAGGACTCACTGAGGGTTTGCATAGTCTAGAGTTCCCTCCATCAGCAGATGTTTGTTCCTTTCATCTGTTCAGGTTTCGGCTCTATTATTCAGCTGTACCCTGGAGGTGAACCTGTTCGGGCAGCAACAGCATGTTTTGGATTTCCCAAGTCTTTCCTCAGTGGTCTTTATGAATTCCCCCTCAATAAAGTGGACAGTCTCCTAAATGGAACATTTTCTGCTGAGATGTTATCTTCTGAGCCAAAAGACAGTGCTTCAGTTGAAGAAAGTAATGGCACACTTGAGGAAAAACAGACTTCTGAGCAAGAGAATGAAGACAGCATGGCGGAGGCCCCAGAGAGCAATCATCCAGAAGAACAAGAAACAATGGAAGCCATTTCTCAAGACCCAGAACACAAGGAGTCCAAAGAGAGAGGAGGCAAAAAAGATTATGTAAGAATGCTGGGAGCCCCCACCACTATCATAATAATCTCTTCAGGGCCTCAGTTAACTTCATTTAAGGAATAAGATTATGTTTGGCTGTGGAGCATTAGCTCCCAAGATGATGAATATCAAAACAGCTAGAGAAAGAGTGTGCATTCATGTATGCAAGTGTGAGAGAAAGAGTGTGCGTTCATGTACACAAGTGTGTGATTTAATCTTTGGGGTGGAGCTTTAGTATACAGAAGCATTGCATAGGTAGCTTGATGATGTTTTATAGCATATAGGCTTTCTTTTTTTTTTCTTTTTAATTTTAAAGATGTGGGGTACAATTCAGGGTTGACTTTCTTATAAACAATCTCCTTCTATTGCTTTAGTCCAAATTGATCAATATTATTGAAATGTTTTGACAGACCAGAGCATTTCCATAACCCTGAATGACCCCAATACATTAGTTTCTTATTTTTCTTCTTGAAGATTCAGGAAAAACAAAGGAGACAAGACGAGCAGAGGAAAAAACGTTTAGAGGCTGCTGCTCTGCTGAGTGAAAGAAATGCAGACGGGTGCGTTGGTAAAAGAAGGCAGGAACCTTCCTGGTGCATGTGGGCTCTACTTTAAACAGATTGGCATTCTCTTTCTGCTGGTCTGCCGTGATTCTGGTGGGACCTGAGATGAGTATTCTGCCTTGGGTTGAGAAGGAAAGGAGGCTGGGTCTGGCAGAGGTGGGAAATTGACTGCGCTGGTTTAAGAGTTTTGGATGAAATGTGAACCTTCTCTAATGACAGTGCACTAGATGGGGCTGTGTCGTTCCACTAGGTACAGGGGTGGGGCATTCAAGTAATTTGAGAGGCATAGGCTCAGGGAAACCTCCAGACAAGAAGAGGTAGATTCTGATATCTGCAAGGCAGCATATGCAGTGTTGGATTTATTCCCAGATGATTTTTTTTTAAGTTAAGATTGTCATCAAATGCGACTTAGAGTTGCCAAGCACCGAAAGAGTTGGTAACCCTGTTTTTGATTCCTAGAAAGAAATAGCTCATGATTTTATTGTTTCCGATTTCTAGAATGTTGTATTTAAACTTTGTGTGAGTCATGCAAATCATATACATGATCAGTTTAAATGCATTTTAAAACCTTTGCTCCACTTTGAGGGAGCAAAGAAATAACTTGTTTGACATTTTCCTAACAGGTTAATTGTAGCAAGCCGTTTCCATCCCACCCCACTGCTGCTATCTTTGCTGAACTTTGTGGCTCCTTCAAGGCCATTCGTGGTCTACTGTCAGTACAAAGAGGTAATAGTGAAATGTGTGGAAATTCTTGCATCAGAGTGTTGATTATCAGACTGCAGCTCAGCAAGTAATTCTTAACAGCTTTGTACCTGTTTTTGCCTGCAGCCTCTGTTGGAGTGCTACACAAAACTGCGGGAGAGGGGTGGGGTCATCAACCTCAGACTGTCTGAAACCTGGCTTAGAAATTATCAGGTACGTGTTCTTACAGCCAGGCCCCAGAACGCTCTCAGAGTTCTGGATCGTTGCAGTAGTACTGGAGTGGTTAAACAGAGATATCTCTGTTCCTGTCTCCAGAGGCGGAGAAGTCTCATGCCTGTAACGCAGAGAAAATGTTCTGATTTTTCCTGACCCTTTTTCTCTTTTCATGTCAGAGCAGAGCGTATTATTCTGTAACTCCAGCCCAGAGGCATTTAAAATGAAAACAGTTGTGGTTCACATTCCCCAAGACCTCATACCACTGTGGAAGGTGTAATTGACAATAGCAAAATCCCCAGGTAGATGTAAAAGTGGCTCTTTCTTTACAGGGATGTTTTTAGGATTTACTGGTGAGCTCTGTGTCAGTTCAAGTCTTCTGAAAGACATATGCCATGATGGAAGTCTAAGTGTAAGAGACCTATTGGAGGAAATGCCTTTGAAAGATAAGAGGAAAGGGAGCAAGATTGATGCCTGTGCATGGAGGAGGTGGAGTAGAAAGAACCTGAAGTGCTGCTCTGAGCAAGTCTCAACCAGGATGATGAGAAGCACAGGAGCAAAGATCACCCCATAAAGGAGCCCTGTGTTGGGCAGATGTGCTCCAGCCCTCATACCCATGTTCAGTTAGTGACTGAGAGCAGCCTGTGACCCCCCTCATTGTGAACATGAAGCAGATCCCAAAGGAGCAGCAGCTTTAGGCTTTCTGCTACCCAAATGCCCTGCAGCCAGTTCCCTTGTGATGGGAGATCTGAGGGGAGTGGCTACATGCTGCCATAGGTATTGTCTGGTAGCCTGGTATGTTATACTGTGGTCCAGATGCTATGGAGGCTTAGGTAACCTTGCTTTCATGGAGATCGTCTTATTTAGCTGAGGTAACAGGAGAGAAGAAGTCGTTGGCATCAACAGGGTAGCAGGGAAAGGAGGTTCTGAGTGTACCTCCAGTAGCTGTTTCTCCATAAACCCACACTCCATTCTTGGCTATGAAGTTTCCTGGAGCCAAGAAGAAGAAAGCTATATACAAGGCCCAGAGTACTGTTCAAGCCATTTGCTCATTCCCCACCAGAAACAGGCTTCAGTTTATTTTTCAACAGAAAATCACTTAAGCCAGTTCCTGTATTCTTCTCTACACTGTCCTGTAAACTAATGGGCTTCTTAGAAATTGGACCATTTAAATCATCAAGAGACTCCATGGTTTAAATTCTCATTTTTGGCATGTGTTCTGTTTTCATGTACTTGATTGTCTTGGGAAAGCATGAATGTCTGTCTTTTCTGTTTTGATTAGGTTTTGCCAGATCGAAGTCATCCCAAACTGCTGATGAGTGGAGGTGGGGGATACCTTCTCTCAGGCTTCACTGTTGCTATGGACAACCTTAAAGCAGACACCAGCCTCAAATCCAGTGCAAGCACTTTAGAATCACACAAGACTGAGGAACCAGCAGCTAAAAAACGGAAATGTCCAGAGTCTGAGTCTTAATGCTTCAAGAATTGCTTTGAATTTTGTTCTCAGGCATTATACAGTTAGTACTTAAGCGTTAAATGCCATTACTAATTGTTTTTTCCTGTCCTAAGAATAAGAACATGCCTGTCCACCCATTCCTGGGAAGGAGGAGTCAGCCTCTTGTCCACTGTTGACACAGATGGGTTTTGTCTGTCAAAACTGCAACCCTAGGATGTGCGGTAGATTGATATGACCAAATGTATTTAGCAAAAACCCTCTAAGAACTTCTAAATACTCTGTGCAAATATCAAGAGAATTTCAACATCCTAAAGATGTATTTATACAAGACTTTGTTTATATTTTAAGCTAAGTGGAATGACAACATAGCTAAAAATTCATGGGTACTGAAAGGAAGGAATTGATGGAAGAAATCTCCTCTGTTCATTCCATTCTCTTCAACTTAAGCAATATGGATGTGTGAGTGTGAGATTTACAGTACCAAATATGTCCACCCAGTTCCCTGCAGTGGAATAAGCTTTTCTGAAATGCTAGGTTTTATTATTTGGCTATCATTCAGAATATTTACTTTACTGCTTTTTCTGTGTGTGTGTGTGTGTGTGTGTGTGTGTGTGTGTGTGTGTGCATAAAAAGGTTTAGTAGGGTAATTTTTGCATTAATTTGCCAATTCTCTCATTTTTGTTCTAAATAAAGTGACTAGAATTTTTGTGTAGTATTAAATTAAAAGGAAGAGAAACGGTTTTTTTTCCATCTGCAGACTTACGGATACACACTGCACACATGTCTACACATGTATATATGTGTATAAAAGTTGGTATATAAACATCTACATATATGCACATACATATCAAAACAGATTGTCTTATCTACATGAGTATATACACACACATACACACGGAGACAAAGAATATACAATCTGTTTGAACTATGGCAAAGTTGTGCAGGACTTAGTCCAGTTCTCGTATTAGTGTCACTCCTTGTCAAATGTACTTTAAAGTGCCTTTTTTGCTGATTATTAATGCTAGTCTAAAGAGCTCAGCATGATTCAGTGGTTAGCCTTTCTAAGCTCTGAACAACTGTGATCAAATCATTTGATTACCTGCTGCAGAGAAGAACAGTGTTAATGATAAGCCAAGGCTCTTCTCCATTTGAGTGAATGAGTCTTTTACTCACTAGAATGTACTCATGTGTACTGTTCTTGTCATCATAGAATAGAGGCATATCATTCTGTGAGGAGCATCTCAGAACAAAAGAAATGTTCCAAAAAGCATGTGCTTTTCTGATAATGGCCAGTGTGATTACCAGCAGTTCAGTTTTTATTTCTTTTTCTTAAGATAATTGTTTTTAAAGAATAAAAATGTTTTGCACTGTGATCCATCTGACTAACATTAATGATGCAGTGATGCCATGTTGATTGGCTTTGGCCAACTGTGACACGTGGTCTGTTTGGCAGAGAACATGCCTGGATTGGCACCTTACAGAACAAGTTGCAAGCTGTTGTCACCCACATAACAACCAGCTGAGTTTAGTCAAGGAGAACAGAAAACTACATAGACTGAAATCAGTAGGGGCTGGTCTCCAGTAGTCCTGTTAGAACCATCTCTTACTTGAAATTCAACCAGTTTCAAGTCCCATTTCATTCCCTAAATTCTTCGTTTTGGTCCCCTGAGGGGTCTGGGGTCTGAGGGACCCAGTCCTTTGTTCCCATATTCTTGTGAACTCATCTTACCAGCACCAACAGCAAAAGTTAACCTGTGTTATTTTTTCTCATTTATATAATTTACTTCATCTTTGAGTACAGTTGATTTAATTCAGTGGCTCACAAACTCAATGTGCAGTTAGTGCTTGAAAACTTAGAACACCTGGGAGAACTTGTTAACACAGATTGTCAGATCCTCCACCCCAAAGTTTTACTCAGTAGGTGTGTGGTGGGGGAGAATATTTGCATGGTAAGTTTCTGAGTGATGCTGGTGTTCTTGACCCCAGGAACCACCCCCTTGAGAACCACAAGTGCACCCACATCGTGGCTGCAGCTAAGCATCTAAACATAAGTTGTTTTGTCTTGTGTGTAAAATGGACATTCACCTTTGGACCGGATGAATGGATAATTTGACTTCTAGACAACCAACCACCAGGAGAGTTACGTGGAATAGCACTTTGATGAGTGGCAATCAAAAAATTAAAGACAAATCATTTTGTAATATTCATGCTATTTTTTTGTTGGACTAGAGGACAATATTCTGTGATGTCTGTTAAAGGGTGATTTTAGCTTAGGGGCAAACTCAAATTGTATAAAACAAATCTTATTGGGCAATCAATCATGTACTTGTATATGGAAAAGCCAAAAATATATTTCTTAATATAGAAAAAAAATTAGTGTTTGCATTTTGTTTTAAAGTGTTGGTTGTAACTATTGCAGGAACAATACTAAATACTAAAAAAAATGCCCTAAAAACCTATGGTCAAAAGTCACATTTACTGCAAATGGTCCTGATTTTATAATGTTTAGATGCAGTGTTAGAAAGGACCAGAGTATATCTCATACTTTTACTTGGATTATATTGTTGCCTTTAGGCTAGTATTTTTGTAAGAAAGGTTACAGATAGATTTTCCTCGGATTTAACGATTTAGTTAAGTCTGACTTAACAGGTCAGATGGCAAGACATGTGGGTCCCTGAGTAGCTACTTCAAGAACAACTAATAAACTGTTAAATGCCCTATTAACATTTATTAGGTACCCACAGCTTTTTGAGCTTTTATGAGAAGAGAACATTTTTTGAAGCATAGGAAATTAATATTGTGTGTCCCCTCCCCCTTTTTTTGCCTCTTTCACATTTTCATTAATAACCTGGACTTTTAGCATTCAACTGAGATACTAAAACAAGACTGGAAAGATTTTGACATTTAATTTTCACTTTGTCAGGTAATAAGGTGCTAAAGACATTTTGTTCTGAAATGTGGGTGGGCTCAATCTGTTGGCTGTTTGGTCTGTTTAGTGCTATCATTCTAAACCAGCAAACTTTAAAAAGTGGAGAAATTAATCCAGAGGGTGGGGGAAATGACAGCAGAAGTTCCTTGCCTTCTGAAAGTATTTTCCTTAGTCACATCCTTAGGTGGGTAAAGTGGCCTGAATTCTTTTCCATCACCCTGGATGACACAAGGAGAAGCTACATGTGATATAAACTAGAGTCACTGAGAGATTCAAGCAAGACAGGAGATAATAAAGTGTGCTTGATTTAAATCAGGGATCAGCAAACCACAGCCCACAGGCCAAACCTAGCCCACTGCAGGTTTTTTTGGTATGGCCTGCAAGCTAAAATAGTTTTTGCATTTTTATTTATTTATTATTTATTTTATTTTTTGAGTTGGAGTCTCACACGGTTGCCCAGACTGGAGTGCAGTGGCCACTCCCGGCCACCGCAGCCTCAATCTGCTGGGCTCCGGCGATCTTTCCGCCTCAGACTTCCAAGTAGCTGGAACTACAGGCGCGCTCTACCACACCCGGCTAATTTTTGACTTATTGTAGAGATGAGGTCTCGCTGCCCAGGTGGGTCTCAAACCCGCGGACTCAGGCAATCCACTCACCTCAGCCTCCCAAAGCGCGGGATTACAGGCTGAGCCACCGAGCCCGGCTAGTTTTTGCATTTTTAAATGGTTGCAGGGGGGAAACGTTAAAAAAAAAGTGATGTCCGGACTCAGTGGTTCAGCCTGTAATCCCAGCGTTTTGGGAGGCTGAGGCGAGTGAATTACCTGAGCCCGCAGGTTTGAGATCCACCCGGGGAACTTGGCAAGAGAGCTTGTCTCTACAATAAAATCAAAAATTAGCCAGGCGTGGTAGCACGCGTCTGTAGTTCTGGCTACTTGGAAGGCTGAGGCGGAAGGATGGCCGGAGCCCAGCAGGCTGAGGCTGCGGTGGCCGGGGGCATGCCACTGCACTCCAGTCTGGGCGACAGTGAGACTCCAACTCAAAAAAAAAAAAATTAGTGACATGGGAAAATGACAGATTCAAACCAAAGTTTCGCTGGAACACAGCCATCCTCATTTGTTTACATATTGCCCATGGCTGCTCTCATGCCGTGGCAGAGTTGTATGGTTGCGATAGAGACCATATGGCCTCAAAACCTGAACTCTTCGCTATCTGCCCCTTTGAGAAAAAGTTTGTTGATCACTGATATCAGTGAAGCGAAGAGAGGGATTGTGGTGCAGATGGAACAGGGGATCAGCTGCAGCAAGGAGCAGCGGTGTGAAATCCAGAGCTCCTTCTTGGTCCTCCAGACCCATCCATCAGCCGTGTTTGACACCATCCGCCCCTCTCCTTGGGACAGATGTTCTCACTTTGCCTCCACCTCCCGATTTCCCTCTTACTTCTCTGGTCTTTCTGCATCTCTTTTGCTGGTTCCTCCTCATCTCTGAGACTTCTAAACACTGACCTGCCTCAGGTCTCAGCTGCTACACCTCTTCCCTTTCTTGCCTAAACTCACTCCCTAGGATATTCAAGGATTTGAGGACTGCTCAAAGAAAAAGATGTGATCGTGAGGTGGCAGCAGCACACACGTGCTTTACTGGATGACAGTGACACCCTGACAGGTTTGCATAGAGGAGAGAGGGAAGTTCCTCACAGCAAGAGTGTCCAGGGGCCACAGCACAGGGGTTGCTACATGAAGGGGAGGAGGGAGGACAAGGGTACCCCCCGAGGGAGAGGGGTATCAGACTTAGGGCTTATGGGTCTAGGTGACATTGCTCAGTAGCATGATGGGAGTTTCTAGATCAGACAGCTCCATCGGGCAGGAGCAACTTGAGGTCTTATAACCTCAAGACTTTATCTTTTTTTCTGAGTTTGGGTCTCACTCTGTCTCCCAGACCGGGGTGCGTGGCACAATCACAGCTCACTGTAGCTTCAACCTCCTGGTTTCAGGTGATCCTTTCACCTCAGCCTCTTGAGTAGCTGGGTCTACAGGTACCCGTCACCATATCTAGCTTTTTTAATTTTAAATTTTTTTGTTTTTGTTTTTATAAAGATGAGGTCTGGCTATGTTGCCCAGGCTGGTCTCAATCTCCTGGGTTCAGGCAGTGCTCCAGCCTCAGCCTCCCAAAATGTTGGTATGATAGTATTGAGTCACTTCCTGGTTCAAGGCTCTTGTCTTATCAATGGGCCAGCAGATGGTGGGGTAGTTCGGTGGGGATATGCAAGCAGACAGGCCCCAAAAGGCTAAAAATTTGCCTAAAATTTGTTTAAAATAATTGGTTATGTAAAAATGTAAATTTGATTTTTGTACTAACCAGTCTTAGGCTGCAATGAAGACATAAACAACCCAGAGATCAATACACAGAGGCTTTCTCTGACTCACCTATGTAACACTAGGTGATCTCACCCAGTTTTAAATCTTTTAAGTCTGAGTCCCACGGTCTTCAGCACAGGCCTTTTCCTCTAGCTCCAGGCCCATCTACCCAACTCAGTATCTCTGCTGTTACCTATTCATGTCTCAAACTTTTATTATTATTATTATTATTGCTAGAGTTTCACTCTATAGCCCAGGCTGGAGGTCAGTGTCACGATCATGGCTCACTATAGCCTCAACCTCCTGGGCTCATGCCATTCTGCCTCAGCCTCACAAGTAGCTGGGACTACAGACACATGCCGTCATACTCAGCTTATTTTTTGATTTTTTTTTTTGTAGAAACAAGGTCTTGCTATGATGCTTATACTGGTCTTGAACTCCTGGGCTCAAGCAATCCTTCCACCTCAACCTCCCAAAGTGCTGGGATTACAGGCGCAAGCCACTGACCCGGTCTCAAACTTAACATATCCAAACCTGAGCTCTCCATATCTCTCCTCCCAAGCCAGTCCTTTCTGCAGTCTTCCTCAACTGTTTTCCCCCATTTCTCAGGCCTAAAAACTTGATACCATCCTCTCATCTCATACCACACCAAATCCTTCAGCCCTACCTGTAAGCTCTGTCTTCAGAACAGATTTAGGGTCTGATCACTTCTCCTCATCCCCAGTGCCACTATCCTGGCCCAGCCATCATGATTATCACAGTGCCCTCCCCACGGTTTCTGTGTTTCTGCTCTCACTTTCCTTCCAGCATTCTCTCAACCCAGGTGCTGGTGTTGTTATAACATAAAGCAAATCCTATCAGTCCGCCATTAAGAACCCTCTAATCGCAAAAAGTCCTTACTGGAACCTACAAGACCCTGTATGACCTGGCCCCTGATGCCTCTCTAAATGCACCCCGTAGGACAGTCCCCCATGCTGGCCTCTTGCACTTCTTTAAACATGCCAAACACATTTCTGTCTTAGGGCCTTTGCACTTGCTGTTACCTCTGCCTGAAATATCCTTCCCCTGGGTGTCATGGCTTACATTCTCACTTCCTTTATGTCTCTCATCAACAGGTACTTATCTTAGTGAGGCCACTCATGTATCTGAGTGTGTGGTTCCTGGACTGACTACAGAATTGTAATGATTACAGTTAGTTATTTGAGCACTTGAGATTTCCGAATTATATTACATTTTACAAGGGCGTGTTGTATATTTTCAATGTGCAATGACAGAACTCTTTCTCCCCTCCTATTCTCTGTGCTATAACACCTTCTTGATAAAATATTAAAGACTGGGACAATTAAAATATTCAAATTTTTTAAAAACCTTCAAAATAACTCCAGATAACAGAAGGATTTGGGGGACGGAGCACTGAGGCCATTTGTTTCTCATTGTATTGGACACCTTGAGCCGCCATAACCATGTCCCACAAACTGGATGGCTTCGAACCACAGAAGTGGATTCCCTCGCAGTTGTGGAAGCTGGAAGTCTGAGATTGAGGTGTTGGCAGGATCATGCTCCCTCTGACGGGTTCCAGGGGAGAGTCTGGCCCTTTCAGCTTCTGGTGATCCCGTTGTCTCTTGGCTTGCAGCAGCATGACTTCAATCTTTGCCTCTGTCATCACATGGTGTTCTGCATGTGTGTATCTGTGTCCAAATCTCCCTCTTCTCAGAAGGATACCAGACATATTAGATATGGATCCATTCTGCTGATTGTATCCTGACTTGATTGCATCTACAGAGACCCTATTTCCAAATAAGATCCCATTCACAGGTGCTAGGGTTAGGACTTCATGTTGGAGGACACAATGCAACCCACAATACAAAAAAAAATACAAATGCCAGCCTGGCAAAGCATACACACACACACACACACACACACACACACACACACACACACACACACACACACACATTTGCCTTACAGGAAAGTAAAGGCAGTCAATAAAAGATGCATTATTGCTGGGCTTGGTGGCTCAGCCTGTAATCCCACGCTTTGGGAGGCCGAGGTGAGTGGATTGCCTGAGCCCAAGGGTTCGAGACCCGCCCAGGCAACTTGGCGAGGCCTCGTCTCTACAAGCTTTTCAGGACTACTTCATGTTTTTATCATGAATAGAAATACTTTTTTTTTGAGTTGGAGTCTCACTCTATCACCCAGGCTGGAGGGCAGTGGCATGCTCCTGGCCACCACAGCCCAGCAATCCTCCCGCCTCAGCCTTCCAAGTAGCCAGAACTACAGGTGCATGCCACTATGCCTGGCAAGTTTTTGATTTATTGTAGAGATGAATGAAGTCTCACCAAGTTGCCCAGGCGGGTCTCGAATCCGCGGGTTCAGGCAATCCACAAGCCTTTGCCTCCCAAAGTGCTGGGATTACAGGCTGAGCCACCCAGCCAGGCCAAATATGAATACTTTTGGTTAAAAGAGGAAAAACGGTGACCTGGATAATTTGTGACTTCTTCCTGAAGAAATGGTGGCATCCCTAAAGATCCTAATTGCACTCTGTCATGTGGGATTTCCATGGATGTCTCCAGCATTCTGTCAGGTCATCCACACCTGCACGTTCCCTGCCCTCAGGTGTCTGCAAACTAAAATGGAAAGGTGTGCTCATGAGCAGCAACAAGGGGCATGTCAGGGGGAAGCTGTGCAAACCGTCTCCAAGCTGAGCCTCCATGCTGCACTGTGCTCCATCTGCAGGCACCTTCTCCACACAAGCAGTGCCGTGTGTGTGTGTGTGTGTGTGTGTGTGTGTGTGTGTGTGTGTGTGTGTGCGCGCGCACACGCTTTGCAAGGCTGGCATTTGGTGCATTGCTATGTTTTGCTTTCTCTCCTCCAGTGAGTAAACGCCTGTTCATCTTGGGCCCCTCACATTCTCTTTATTCGGGAAATGATTTTGTTTTCCACTGGGCTTCAGTAGGAAAGAGACAGAGACATATTGCAATGCGTGGAGGTGAGTATGTGTTAAGCATTTCCCGGTATCTTGTATCAGAATGTAAGACCAAGAGTTGAAGCTGCAGTTGTATTGTCATCACATAAGCCTTGACTTTGTATGTTTCTTAGATTCGCCCAAAAGCAAAGCTTGAGATAAGGATTTGTAGACAATCAGTTCACTTGGGAAGTGGTCCCAGGAAACACCAGTAGGGTCACCAGAGAATGTGAGGGATTCAAGATAAACAGGTGTTTATTCACTGGAGAAGAGAAAGCAAAACACAGCAATGCACCAAATGCCAGCCTGGCAAAGCATACACACACACACACACACACACACACACAAACACACACACACACACACACACACACATTTGCCTTACAGGAAAGTAAAGGGAGTCAATAAAAGATGCATTATCGCTGGGCTCGGTGGCTCAGCCTGTAATCCCATGCTTTGGGAGGCCGAGGTGGGCGGATTGCCTGAGCCCGAGGGTTCGAGACCCACCCAGGCAACTTGGCGAGACCTCGTTTCTACAAGACATCAAAATCTAGCCAGGTGTGGTAGCATGCACTCGTCGTTCCAGCTACTTGGAAGGCTGAGGCGGAAGGATCACCAGAGCCCAGCAGGTCGAGGCTGCAGTGGCAGGGAGCGGCCACTGCACTCCAGTCTTGGCGACAGAGTGAGACTCCAACTCAAAAAAAAAGATGCATTATCTATCTATTTATTTTTATTAAATTTTTTTTTTTTTGCAGAGACATGGTCTCACTCTGTCACACAGGTTGGAGTGCAGTGGAATGATCACAGCTCATGGCAGCCTCAAACTCCTGCACTTGACGAATTCTCCCGCCTCAACCTCCTGACTAGCTGGAATGACTTTTTAAATATGTTTTGTAGAGACAGGGTCTTACTACATAGGCCAGGCTGGTCTTGAACTCCAAGATATGTTCTACAGGTCACCACTGTGACAGCTACGGCTCAATCCACTGAGAAATTCTGAGAGACAGTTTAGAATATGTGCCTCAGAGTTCTTCCATCGAAAGGGGTGGGAGCCAGTCTGCCTTGTTATGGGCTGAATTGTGTCCCCAGAAAAAAGATACATTGAGGGCCAGGCACAGTGGCTCATGCCTGTAATCCTAGCACTTTAGGAGGCCAAGGCTGAAGGATCGGTTGAGGTAAGGAGTTTGAGACCAGCCTGGACAACATAGTGAGACCTTGTCTCTAAAATAAAATGAAATAAAAAGTTTTAATTTAAAAAAAGAAAAAGATACGTTGAAGTCCCAATCTCCAGTACCTCAGAATGTGACCTTATTTGGAAACAGGGTCACTGCAGATGTAATTAGTTAAGAAGAGATTATATTGGAGGAGTCTAGGCTCTTTATCCAATATGACTAAAATCCTTAGACAAAGAACGCCATGTTAAGAGGCTCACAGGGAGAAGGCACCCATGTGAAGCTGGAGGCAGAGATTGGAGCTATGCTGTCACAAGCCAAGGAAGGTTTGGACCACCAGAAACCAGGAAGAAGCAAGGAAGCTCCCTCCTCCACAGGCTCTGGAGGGAGCATGGCCCTACCAACACCTTGATTTTGGACTTCTGGCGTCTAGAAGTGTGAGAAAATCAATCACTGTTGTTTCAGACCATCCAGTTTGCAGTACTTTGTTACAGCAGACCTAGGAAACAGGTGCAATAATTACATACCAACCCCTTGTACACCATGAGGGCTGTCTCCAGCAGCCTTGTTCCACCCCTGTCCCCACCACCCCCAACCCCCATCCGTCAACTCACTGGTCTTGGCAAACAGCCAGTCATGATCCCATGGTCAGAAAAAACCCAGGCAGCAAGATAGTAAGATGCCTTTTAGAAGTGTGTGCCCAGGTTTAGAACAACTTGCCATCAGATTTGTAGCATTGATGGGTCTGCTCCCCACATGATAAAGCTGCAGCTCTCCTGGAAAAAGTATGTCACAGAGAGTTCATCTGAAAGGAATCTGGTTCAATTAGCACAGGCAATTCTTGATTTAGGAGGAGGAGAACCAGGACTTCTTGCATGGATAAAAGTCACATGGGGAATCCAGACTTATTTTTGCCACTGCTGGGGCATAGGACACACTACCCCAAAGTATGACTGTAGGAGACCAGAATGAGCCACCCCCAAAATATACTTCTTGGGCGTATTTTGAGCTGGTTATTTTCAGAAACTGCAGACACAGGAACAGCTCTAAAAAGCTGTTCTTTTAAAAAGGAAGCTTACATTCATAAAGAAAATCTACATTAGTAAAATATCTGTATTAGGGAGAGGGTTGCTTGATAACTTTTATTTCCTGAGAGACTTTATCTGCATAGCAAGGCAACCTTTATTCACCATAGAATTTACCTCTTTAGGCAGGACAGGCGCAGTGCCTCACTTTGGGAGGCCAAGGCGAGAGGACTGCCTGAGCCCAGGAGTTCGAGACCAGCCTGGGCAACTTGGCGGGACCTCATCTCTACAATAAATTTAAAAAATTAGCCGGGCATGGTGGCACATGCCTGTAGTTCCAGCGACTTGGAAGGCTGAGGTGGAAGGATCACCTAAGCCCAGCAGGTTGAGGCTGTGGTGGCCATGAGCATGCTGCTGACTGCAGCCTGGGAGACAGAGTGAGACTCCAACTCAAAAAAAAAAAAAAAGAAGAAGAAAGAATTCCCCACCCACCCCCACCTTCCCATGACTTCTGTCCCCCAGAAGCCTTAAGGACCTGTTCCTTTTTGTAGCTCAGGATGCTGTAAAAATTCTAATCATCTGACTCCTTTGAGTCTTATATTTTGTGCAACTTCTGGGCCTGTGCACATAATTAAAATGGCTTTTCTCCTATTAACCTGTCTATTGTCAATTTATATCATCGACTCAATTAGCAAACCTTTAGAAGATAGAAAGTGTTCTCTTCCCTACACCTCCCAGAGAATATCTCTTTACCTGAACTGCCAATGTGGTAGAAATCAAACAAAAGGAAGACGCCAAGAGTGAGGAGTGTTACAACAGGTAAAAGAAGGGGCCGGGTGCGATGTCTCACGCCCCTAATCCCAGCACTTTGGAGAGTTGAGGTAATTGGAACACTTGAGCCCAGAAGACCAGCCTGGGCAACATAGTGAGACCTTATCGCTACAAACAATTAGCTAGGTGTGGTGCCATATGCCAGTAATCCCAGCTACTCAGGAAGCTGAGACAGAAAGAACACCTGAATTCAAGAAGTCGAGTCTGCAGTGAGCCATGATTATGCCACATCAGCCTGGGCGACATAGTGAGATTCTGACTCAAAAGGGAAATTGTCCAACTGTCTTGCTGTAAGAAGCTGCAGGGATAATTATGGCAGCAGCTAACATTTCCTATGACACTGCTATATACCAGGCACTATGGTGAATGTTTTGCTTAAACACAGGTCATCCTTGTAACAATCCAATAAGACAGAGACCTTTATTGATGAACCTGAGGTTCAGAGAGGGAAAGTAACTTGCCCAAAGGCACACAGCTACTTAATAACAGACTCAGAGCGCTGTCTTTTTTTTTTTTTTTTAAGAGAGCAAGATTTATTGAGAGCAGAAAAGCTCCCACAGTGGGAGGGGACACAAGGGGGTTGCCCAGAGCTCTGTCTTCTTACAGAGTCAAATCAGATAGGCCCTGAGGGACCAGGAATCTGTTTGGACTGACCAGATGTTCTGACTCCCACTCCAGAATTCTTCTGATTATCCAGGCTTTCTTCTCAGCACTGAAAAATAATCCTTGTCTGGCTACTTTGAGAACTCTCAAAAGGATTAATAAGATTTTTTTTTTTGAGTTGGAGTTTCCCTCTGTCGCCCAGGCTGTAGTGCAATGGCACACTCACAGTCACTGCAGCCTCGACCTAGGGCTCAGGCGATCCTTCTTCCTCAGTCTTCCAAATAACTGAAACTACAGGCATGCACCACCACGTTCATCTAATTTTTTTTTTAATTTATTGTAGAGATGAGAGCTCACCAAGTTGGCCAGGCTGGTCTCAAACCCTTGAGCTCAGGCAATCCTCTCACCTAGGCCTCCCAAAGTGCTGGGATTATAGGCATAAATTACCGTGCCCAGCAATAAGATTTTTAAAGTAATATTTTATGATTGTTTTTGAAACAGGTTCTTCAAGCCCGTTTAGTCTCTCTCCATGCCTTAATATCTTTCTCCTTATATCTGCCACATATTTTTCACCTCAAAAGGTTTGCTTTTTTTATTCTGTTATTCATACAAAGCCCAACAAATCCTAGTACCATTTTTTTTTGCAGCTTAGTTCAAAAAAATGTATACAACAATAAAATCATAATTATGACAAAAAAAAAAAGAATGGATTTGAAAAATCACACTCCTCCTTATTAGCCCAAAGGGAGTGGAAAGCAACGAAGCTTTTGGTCTCAGGTGAATCCTTTATTATTTCAAACCGAGACAGACATTTTTTTCAAAGACAGTTGCACAGTCATTGTCACAAGCATGTTAATAAGTCTATTTTGCAAGAAAGAATATGCTACAAGTCATGCTATTCATATTTTCAATAGCATTCTGGCAAAAATAAAAGACATTTCCAATTTGTCAAACATTTAATGAACAGTAAAATCTACTTTCTGCCTTTGGGTAAATACATGGTGTCTTTCAGTGAAGTAGAAAATAGATCACGTGAAGACTGCTTCTTGGAACTAACCATGGCTCCAACGACCATCAGCCCCTCTGGCTGAACTTCTCGGCTATCTTCTGCAGTTCCAAATCCATTGCAGCCAAGTTTTCGAGTTCTTTCTCCTGGAAAATATGAAAAAGTGAAGGCATGAGGTCCTGAATCAATGTGTTTTGCTGCAGTTTGAGGGAGTCTGAATGGAAAGAGGAATTTTAGTATGTTACATGCTATTTGAGATAACATGCATGCTCCCAAAGCGTGTTCCCTTGACTGGCAGCATCAGCATCATCAATAGTGTTACCTCTCCCAGATGTAAATTTTTTTCTTTTTATTATTTATTTTTTGGTAGAGATGGGATCTCAATATGTTGCCCAGGCTGATCTCAAATTCTTGGGTTGTTGCCCAGGCTGGTCTCAAATTCCTGGACTCAAATGATCCTCCTGCCTCACCCAGCCCCAAATATAAATTTCTAATTGCAATAGGGTATAAACCAATGGAGATAGCAAACTAAACAGCCAGACAACTAATTTCTGCTCACCTATTCTTCCTACCTTGGGAGAGAGAGATGAACAGTCAAATGCCTAAGAGGAAAACACTAGGATGGTGACTGTCAACCTTGGCTGAACATTGCAACCACCTGGGAGCTTTAAAATCTCCTGATGCCCGGTCAGCACCCAGTACCAATTAGACAGAATCTCTGGAGGTGATCCCAAACACAGTGGTTGTTCAAGCTCTCCAGGTGATTCCAGTGTGCAGCCAAGATTGAAAAGCACTGCAACAGAGGGCGGTGGGCAGGGATGTGGATGATGGCCAGAGAGTGCGTGAAAATCGACCCCAGAGGTGGTCTCCACTCTGATACTGTGGCATCATTATCATAGTGATTAATTCCCACCAGTTTCTTCCTATTAATATCAGTCTTGAACATAACATACTAGCATTGACCAAAGAAATTTAATTTTAAGCAAGAGCTCCACACCGTACCTCTTCCTCTGTCAGAACTCTCTGGTCAGCACTGTCCTTTTCATCTTCTGCCTCGTGGCGTGTGCTCATAGGCTCCTCAGAATCGTAGAAGTCTGGAAATTCAGCCGACTTCTTCCTATAGTGAAGGAGTTGGTCAAGTTCAGCCATTCTGTCATACTGTCTTTTCAGACCCAGCTTGGGGGTTCTGGCGAGGTTTCCTTTCTCATATCCCCAATTCACATCCTCCGAGAAGGGTTTTTTCTCCCACCAGTCATAGTTGTATTCTGGGAAGAAATTCTTCTCATTCAAGGTCAGTCCATTTTCCTCTTCATCCTCGAGAAAATTGTCATCCATGTTGTCTCTCCTCTCAAAATGGCCGCTCTTCCACTGGAGAGGGTCATAGTATGGGTTGAACAGCTCCCCTAATCTCTTCCTCTTTTCGGCTGTGTGACGTGGGGCGTACTGTTTGTCTTGAAGCCTGGCTTCCTCCCTGATTTCTGCAGCACCTTGCAGGTCTCCCTGCTGCCGCCACTTGACCGGGGCTTCCTCCTCCCCATAGTTGAGGTAATTTCTGTCCAGCTCTTTCCACTCACCTGGTGGCTGCCTCCTGGCCTTGTCCATTTGGCTTTCTTGAACACGGTGGTGTCCTTCACCCAAGAATTTTTTCTCTTCTCTAGTGTCAGACGTGGAATAGGCACCCAGCTCCCCTCCCCTGCCTCTGTGATGGCGTCTCTTTCCCCTCTCAAGGCTTCTCTCTTCCTCATTTTCTTCACTATAACCATGTGCCACGCTGTCAAGCTCTGAGCTGGGACGGCTTCTCTTGTCCTCCTCGTCCCGCTTCTCCTCACTAAAAGGCCTTGGAGCCCTGTACTCCTCGCTTCCTCTGCCCCCGTGTCGTTCCCCCTCCAGGTCCTCAGGGGCCCGGACACCGGGATAACTCCTCACATCTTCCCCATATTCGGGTTCTTCCTCTGAAGCCCTGTAGTGGGTGGAATGGTGGTCCCTCTTTTCCCCTAAACGGTCATGCCTGGGTTTGACTCTTCAGATTTCTCAAGAGGCTGTCCCCTTTCCTCTGAGGGAAGATTCCCTTCTTGAGAGGATCTGTCAGGCCTGCTCCTCCCATGGTGGTGTCTGGGCCTTGAGCGTCGTTTGGCCACCTCAGAGGCAGCATCCTCCTCACTTTCCTCAGATTCTTCCTGGCTTTGGGGTTGGTTCTTAGACTCTTGGGGGCGTTTCTCCAGGTTCCTTGTCTCCTCTCCACTCTCCTGGCTACTTTTCTCCCGGCTGTGTGTCTTCTCTTCAGAGTGCTCAGCAGAGTGTGTATCAGATCTGGTCACTAATTCCTCTTTTTTCTTAGCTGAGGCCTGATTTCTTTTGCTGAGCAAAGCATTTTGTGTCTCTTCTGGCTCTCCTCCGTGTTTTTCTTCACTGCCCTCTTCTCTGAGCTCCCCTTTCTGATAGTGTTCTTTCTCCCCTTCTTCCTCCCTGTCCTCCCCCTCCCTCTTCTCGGAACGGTATATCTTTGCTTCTTGGGAGACTTGACTGTTGGAGGGATAGGGGCTCCCCTGGGGCTCATCAGCTCGCTCTCGGCTGTGCCCACCTCCCTCTGCCCATTTATCTGTGTCTGGCTTTGTTGGGCTTGGGTGTCCTCCTCCCTTGGGGCTCCTGCTTCCTCTTTACTGGAGGGCCTGTGGGCTTCCAAACCATCAACTGGGTCTCTTAACAATCTTACTTCAAACTTTGTGTTTTCATTTTCACTTTTCTCTTTGTCTTTGACCTCTTTTCCACCTATAATGAAAATAAAAAAGCAAGATTACAGTAGCTCTACTGTGCAGAGAGGTCTACACAGAGCTGTGATCTGGCTGATCTGTCTCTGGATTCACCGTAGTCCCTAACACAAGGCCCAATCTATGTACTTAATACCATCATATCTGAATACTCCTATGTAATTGTGTTTGTTTGGTTTTTGAGTTGGAATCTCACTTTGTCACCCAGATTGGAGTGCAGCGGCACACTCCCGGCCACCGCAGCCTCTACCTGCTGGACTCCGACGATCCTTCCACCTCAGCCTTCCAAGTAGCTGGAACTATAGGCGCACGCCACCATACCCGGTTAATTTTTTGATTTATTGTAGAGATAAGGTCTCACCAAGTTGCCCAGGCGGGTCTTGAACCCGCGGGCTCAGGTATTCCATTCACCTTGGCCTCCCAAAGTGTGGGATTGCAGGCTGAGCCACCGAGCCCAGTTTGTAATTTTTAAAGTGGTCTAATTTCAATCATTTCACTAAGGTAAAAATAAATAAAACTCCAAGATTAAAAAAATAAAATAAAATAAAAAAGCAAATATAACTTCAGAATTATTTGTGGCTCAAAAAGAACCTGCCTTGGCCACCACTGCAAATCCTGAGGATGCTGAAAATTGTTTGGATAATTATTCAAGTTAATAAAAGATACACACAGATTTCTTCTATAAGCAAATGCTATGAAATTTCCTGGGCTGTGTTTAAATCTAATAATTAGCTCTATATTTTTATGTTTTCATAATACCCAACGAGCATCTCTCACTGGTACTATCAATGATCAAATTGAAATCCACATATAGTTTATGAAATATTAGAAGGAGACTCAGAAGACATACTAGAATTTATCCAGTTTGACCTCTTCTTTTTGCAGACATTGACGACTCAGAAGGATAATAATTCAGGACCATTCTCTCCATATTTATGCGAAGAAGGGGTTAATAAATTAGTATTATGTGAATGCTCTAACTATAATCCAGCTAAATATAGTTAAATAACCCAAATGGGAGATATCAAGATTCAAAGGAGGATTTAAACATTGTTAATAATTAGTTTATATTAGACTTTTATTGTCCAACTAACTGTGCAGATTCAAACTACCAGTAATTGACATATAACTTAGTAACTAGTGATTAAAAGGATGTGTATTTCTTCCCTGAGAACACCACACAGCAGTGGCAAGGGCCATTTCTTCCTTCTCTCAGGTCCCATCTGCCCAACATGTTCTCAGATGTCGAAGATTAACTTCAGTATACTGAATTCTTTGTGTTTCATGAGTCAGCAGTTGATGGGTCAGGATCTTTGTCATCCAGGCTGAACTGCAGTGGCATGATCACGGTTCACTGCAGCCTCAACCTCCTGGACTCAAGCAATCCTCCCTCGTTAGCCTCCCAAGTAGCTGGGACTACTGGCATACACCACAACTCCCAGTTATTTTTTTGAGTGGGGGAGGAGGGAATAGATGAGGTCTTGCTATGCCCAGGCCAGTCTCAAACTTCTGGAATACCCTGTTCTCTGATATTTTAATTAAATGCTATTCTCTCCTACCTTTTCCAAATATCAATAGCTCTTTTACTAAGTCCTCCTTAGCTCAAGGGCACCCATGAAAGGAGATATGCAGTTAATACTGTCTCGGTTGATAGCTAAGAGGCCTTGTATTTCAATCTGTGTCACTGAGTTCAGATAGAACGTCCTGAGTCAAGCCTACTGGCAGCTTTGGGTCTATACTACCAGAGCCACTAGTCCTTAATGGCTATTGAGCACTTGGAATGTGGCTGGCCCAAACTGAGACATTCTATATGTGTAAAATACACACCAGATTCCTAAGACTTCATATAAAAAGGAATGTAAAATATCTCAATAATTTTTATATCTATTATATGTTAGAATAATTTTTTTCTCCTTTTTTTGAGTCAAGATCTCACTTTGTGGCCCATGCTGGAGGTCAGTGGCACAATCACAGCCTCAATTTCCTGGGTTCAAGTGATTCTTCTGCCTCAGCTTCCCAAGTAGCTGGGACAACAGGTGCAGCCATTATGCCTGGTTGATTTGATTTTTTTGTAGAGATGAGGTCTCACTATGTTGCCCATGCTGGTCTTGAACTACTGAACTCAAGCAATCCACCTGCCTCGACCTCCCAAAGTGCTGGGATTATAGGTGTGAGCCACTACACCTGACCAATGATAATATCTTGAATGTATTGGATAATATATGTATTTCAGATAGAATTAAATATAAAATTACATATTAGATAAAAATAAAATGTGTTATTGAAGTTAATTTCACCTGTGTCTTTTTACTTTTAAATTGGCTACTAGAAATTTAAAACTATACTTACAGCTCACATTGTATTTCTATTGAACAGTGCTGATGAGTCATTTTCAACTGATATTTGCAAAATTGATCTGTTTTGTAAAAATGTCCCAGAAATAGTGGACTGTCTGTGCCTTTCTGTAAATCCTAGTCTGGCATGACAATAATATTCTCATGTTTATGAGGCAAAGGAAATGTCCCTGGCTTTTCACACCCAGACACCAAGGGGCTGGCCCATCGGTCACCAGTCCCCTGACTTTTTAAGAGCCAGTAGTGCTATAAAGAAGGACAAAATTATCGACTTTGCAGCAAATTGGATGGAATTGGAGACCATCATACCTAGTGATCTATCACAGAAACAAAGAACAGAATACCACATGTTCTGGCTCATATGAGAGACCTGTATTTTAATCACAATAGCACAGTGAGGGATCGGCAGTTGCAGGACACTGCCAGGGGAGGAAGGGGGGAGGCACGTAACAACACAAAGCGTACCTGATCCTAAACCAGGGGAAGTGAGGACCAGTTGGAGGCCCAAACTTCGCCTCCACAAACACGACTTATGTACCTAATCCTGATTTGTACCCCACCTCTTTGTTAGAAAATAAAGTTTAAAAAAAAAATAGTCAATGGTGTGTGCATTATCAGGGCAGGGCTAGCCAGGCGGCGAAGGTAAGCAAGGAGGCATTGGGCAATGCTATTGACTAAATGTTTGTGTGCTTCCAAAATTCATACGTTGAGTCCTAATCCCCAGAGTGATGGTATGTAGAGGTGGAGCCTTTAGAAAGTGATTAGATCACAAGGGTAGAGCCCTCATAATGGGATTTGTGCCCTAATAAGAAGAGACATGGGAAAAAGAGAGACATGAGCTCCCCTTCTTCCAGGAGAAGAGACAGTGAGAAGGTGACTATCTATAAGCCAGGAAGTGGGGCCCCACAGACATTTTGATCTTGGACTTCCAGCCTTTACAATTGTGAAAAATAAATGTTGAGGCCATTGCTTTGTTAAACTTTGGTGTGTCCATGTGGCTCTTTGAGCTATAGCCCCCAGGTTTCCTAGCTTTGGCCCTCTCCCCTACCTTGGTGATTTGAAACTCCTCTCTCTCTCTCTCTCTCTCTCTCTCTTTTCTCTCTAATTTACTTTCTAAATAAACTATATTTTCCATTCTGACAAAAATAAAAAGAAATATTGGTTGTTTAAACCACCCCGTCTATAGTAATTGTTACACCAGCTGGCACTAAGATAGGCAAATACTGATGTCATTCTGAGACTCTCCTGAAATAGAGCTGATCAGACAAGTTCTCAGTCTCCAGGGGCAGAGGCTGTATGGCCCCTTACATACAGCCTACTGGTTGGTGGGATCCCAACTGTCAGGAACAGAAGTATTTTTATTTTTTTCCCGGTGAAAGATGTACTGCCTGTAACAGCTTGTGCCTGAGGCCTAACACTTCCTCCTAAATTTAGCTTTAAGCCCCCACAGGTGAGATTGGAAAAGGGCTGTGATTAGCAGCACACAGTCACTGTCAATCTGTAAAGTCAACACGTGAAGCTGACTCTTGCTTTCCAGCAAAAAGAGGAAAATGTACTTCACTGTCATGCTGCAAGGATAACCTGATGGACCTTGCTCAAAGAGATTCTTGTACCTGTTAAGAAATTGGACTACGTGTTTCCTAAGATCTCTTGAAGTCGTAAACAATTATTCTTCCATACTCCCAAAATGCTCGTTTGTTTGGTGAGTGTATGCTGACTCCGAGACATGCAGGAAAGAGTGGGCGTGAAGATGGGATTGGGGTGGGCCAGAAGCCACGTAAAGGAGTTTATTATGCAGTTTGCTAAAAGCCCCACCGGTCTTCTGATCAGCTTAGGACATATCACCAAGAGAGAGAACTGGACTAGGACAAAGGTTCCAAACTGGTAGCCCAGAGGTGAGTTCTATTTGACCTAAACAGCATTTTTTAGTAAATTCAAATTCAGAGGCAATATTTAAGTATCAGGGGATGTCTCTTAAAAAATCAAAAGGTTAAATTATTTTGAAAAATCCCCAAATCTGATAATAGTCTATACTTCCCCACTATAGGGTTAGAGCTAAGAAACATCTGCTCCCCTTCAAAGGGGCATGAGCCCTCCAGCTTGGGAGTCACTTTCTATACTGCCTTACTCCTTTATGTTATCCATCTGTCATTTGACATTTACTAGTTTCCCTGGGGCTCCCTCAACAGACATTGAAAGACCCCAGGGCAAAATCAGTGATGAAGCAGAGGCTAAAATTGCTATGGCCACTGCCTAAGGGCTAAGATGTCGGCAGGCAAGCAGAGCCCAGAGCTGGAGAGACATATTACAACTTTTCCCAGGCAATCATGATTGTTTGGTGGCCTGATACGACAGACTCCTCACCTTTGCATCAATCTGGGAAACAAAGGAAGGGAAAGGGAGATAACAAGGTGGGTTTGCCCAAAGGGCTAATCATTACTCTCTGCCTAGAGATCCACTCTATTTTCACTTCCTGTAATTGCTGGAAAGGAAAGTTGGGGAGATATTTCGAAAGAGGTATGTGGTCTGGGAGTAGCAGGAAAGATTCCACCACTGTTTATGGAGTCCTTAAAGGCTCAAACCCAAAGGTGGATTGAATTACGCCAGGTTACCCTTTGGGTCAATTACTAACACTTGCTCCAAAAACAAAACAAAACAACATTTTGTGCAGGAGGGCTCAGATGCAGCAATAGCAAGAGATAATTGTCTTGCCATGGGAGATTTTAAAGGTGTAAGGAAAAATTAGAATCTACTCTTCCCAGTCTGACTGCAAATTTAAAGGTAGAAGAAGGTATTGAAGAGAGAAGTGTCTTCTGGATTTGTTTAAATTGGTTTGGCTTCATGCATAAAAGAGACTGCACGGTTTTGTAAAACTGACCTCATGTTAATTCCCAATGGGTACTCCTTAGATCACTGTTTGAATTTTATTTGCAACAGAAACAGTTTCTTTTTGAGAAAACACCCCTGTGTAGACTCAAAGGCCATTAAATGGACTCATTGGGATGCTCTGCTTCTACCCTAAACCCTGCCAGTTCTCAGACCTGGAACTCCTGGTACCATTTGGTGGTACCTTCCATTCTAATAAGCAGTGCATTAAGATGCTTTAACTCATCTGTTGTGTAAATAGGACAGAAGTTTTCAAGTCACCTTTCTAAGGTTCCAGTTTCTCATTGTCAAAAGAGTGGAAGGCAAAGAGAAGAATGATTTTCCAATCTCCTGCTATAGTTTCATCTTCCAACATACCCAGAAACCCCCTAACGTCTAATCACAAACAAACACTCCTTACACCTCCCTCCAAACACAGGCCTATTCCAAAAACCCCAAACATGAAAACCAACGAATTTAAGAACTGATTGGCATCTCAAAAACTATCATTGAGTGCAATTCCTTCATTTTACTTTGAGGAAATAAGCCCAGAGAGGCAAGAGATCTTCCCATAGTTACACAGCTACTAAGTAGTAGAGCAGGGAATAGGAGTCATATCTACCTCTCAGATCCTAGTCTAGTCAATCAATACTCTTCCTACTGCATTATGCCCCAGTTCATTTGCAGGCAAAGCAGGAGATAGAGTACAGGAAGGAACAAGGATCACGGCGGCAACAAAGATCTGCCTGTAGAGCAGAACACTTACTCTTCTTCAGGACTTGCCGGCACTCAGAGGTGATAGGTGGAGCACTGGACTTCGACAGGGCATTTGAGAGGACCTCAATGATGCAGCGAGTCACCTAGAAGAAAACTCAAAAGCAGTTAGAAAAGCTGGTGACACTAGAATGACGGACTACTCTACCCAGAGCTGCTGTTGAAGGAGGCTTGACTATGTGAACTGCACTGATGCAGGATCCTTTGGGCAGGAATACAGAGTTACGGGACCATAATGAAACCTTCCAAGTCTCTACACAGAACAATGCAACAATGCACTGAGTTGAGATTTCCCTGAGAAGGGAAATAAGCACCCTATTATGAACCCGTTGGAAGGAAAATGCTGAGAAGACACAGCTATCATTAGGGACACTAAGATCTAGCTCAGGAAGGGCATCTCTTGTCTCCATTCTTTTGGATGAAAATATGACTTTGTAAGGCTGTGTTGTGTGCAGGTGTGTTTGTGTGTGTGTGTGGGTGTGTGTTTGGTTTGGTACGTTAGGGAGGGGGCAATCTAGACTCCAGATACAAGTCTAGATCCTAAGACTGACATTTTAACTTACCATTTCTTCATTATGGTTCCTGTTCTCCACTGGCATGGAACTGACAGCTTTGAAGGAGAAAAAGAATGGAAAAGGACTTGAGTTGATTTTGTGGAAGCTGTATGAACCCAAACTCGCAAATAACCCCATGTTAGGTAGTAGAGAGAGGGGCAGAATGAGCGCTAAGCAGAATACAGATAGTTGGGGATGATTGCCGTAGAGGCCATAATGGCTCCTATTGCATATACACACACGTGTATACATATGTACACAGGCACACACATGCATATGTACACACAGGTACACACATAGTTGTTTTTCCCTGGCAATGTCTTAACTATGTTTGAAAATAAATGCTATAGCCAATATAAATCAAATCCAGATCACAGACAATAGGAACTTTCAGGTTACTGGAAATGTTTTGTTTCCTGATCTGGGTGCTGGATACACAGATGTGCTCATTAAGCTGTATACTCATGATCTGTACAGTTTTCTAAATATTATACTGCAATAAAAAGTTTAAAACAAAGCAAATCAAAGTAAAACCAGGGTGCCCTCTTCAACCCTTCTCTGCCCACCCAAGATGGGGTAAAGGTTCATGGCTCCCTCTGCCTATCCCTCTTCTCAAGAAAATATCCTCCCCAAATTCACTTTACCAAAACACGATCATGACTTGTTGCATAATTAATTACCTCATTTTTTAGCCCCAAGTCCTTTGCCAGAACAAGCTCGCTTATGTATCTGCATCAACATTGTCTCCCTTCCCCAATGATGTCTCATTCTCCTAGTACAGCATCAAGTTCATATCATATGTAAATTTGTGTTTAACAACTTGTTTTTGAGACTATTTTAAAAGGGAATAATGTTAATTTATTTAAATCAATTTTCATGATATTCTGCCTATTCTAAAACAGTATTTGAAGTCACCTTGTCTTCTTAGAAAATGATTCAGGTAATTTTAATTTTCCAGTGCCATTTTTTTTCTCCTCTCTCAAAGCTGCTTTGATTTTTTTACTTTTCATTTTTACACTGTTCTGTGTAAGCCCTTTCCATTAGAACAGCTCAAAGCATTCACATATAAGTTCATCTCTATAGTTCTTCTGGCACTTTCTAGAGTAGACAACTCCTATTGCGGCAGGATAAGCTCAGTGCAGAAAATTGTTCTATGTTTCTGAGACAAAAGAAGAGCGAGCTGGGATAAGTAGAGCAAAACCCTCAGACCTCAGACACGGAAGATACTCAAATGCAGTTTATTCGTGACTAGCAATCTGACCTTTCCTCCCAAAAGGCTTTGCTTTCCAAGCCTCTGTAAACATTCTTCCCCCTGTGAGATGTATCAATTACATATATGTATCAAGTACATATCATAGGCTTCAACCTAGAAATAACACACCTATTTCACTCATTTTACTAATTTTTTCTTTTCAAAGCATGGTTGGGATCTACTTCAATTTTTTCAAGAGACCCAGAGTTATCCAGTTAGAATCATTTTTAAATGTTTGAAAAGTGATTAACAAGCTATGAAGACCCTAAGCTCTTTCTAAAATTCAGGTAAGACAAGATTTAGATGGTCCACTTTCTGTACCCAAGGTCCAATATGCCAGGTTGTTCTTTTATTCCCAAAATGGCTGTTATCTGAGAACACACCCACTTGGACTCTTTCTATTTCCACTTGAAATCTGTAACATCCTCTGGAAAGAAATAACTATAGGAGAATTACTTTCCAAATAAACTAGAAGGTGTCTTTCTAAAATCCAGCTTTATTAAACTTTCTTTGGTAATGCAGTTTCTTGCTAATACTTTTTTTCTTTTTCACAAATGTAAAGTAGATACTTTTATTAATGGCTGGTATTGCCAAAGTATTAATAGTTATCAGATTTGGAAGAAAAGAAAGATTTTTCTTTCATTACTCGAGACAATTTATAGCCTATGTTTGTTATTACAGAACAGTCTCATTTCTCTGATTGAGGCTCTTCAGATCTCTTTTTGATAGAAAAAATACCAGGGTCTGTTTGTGAAAGTGCATTATATATCTTGGTGAGCCATCTCAGTGCCACCGTATTTCTTCCAGTAGAATCTGTGACAGCAAAGTAACAGCCAAAGACATGTTGTTCCCCTAAAGTAGCTCAACTTCTTTTTGTAAACAGTAAGATTCAGGGGGCACACACACAAAAAAATCAAATACTCATGTTAAAAGCAAAGTAATCAAAAGTATTTGGTAGGAAAAAACCAAATAATATGGCAAATCTGATAACTTCCAATAACTTTAATATATAAGACTATTATGGTTTGATCCCAGACTGAAAATATAGCTGTAAAATAAATTAAGCAAGCTCTTCGGGAGGCAGAAACCATCTTACATAGAATAATATGGATATCATGTGGCTAATTCACTCATAGTAATTTTTAGAGCTCAGCAGCTACTGTAGAAGGTTGTGGAACTCCCTTCAGAAGCTCTTAAGAGTGGGAAATAAACTAGATGGTTTTTTTAAGTTTTCCCCAGCCCTGTGATTTTGCAAATAACAAACTCTACTTGAAAGTTATTATATCTTATTGCCAGGGCCTGGGGGAAGGTGGGAATGGGGAGGTGTCTGTTAATGGGTATAGGTTGTCTTTTGGGGGTGATTAAAATGTTCTTTTTGGTAATTTTTTTGGTTTGGTAGTGGTGATGGTTACACAATCTACAAATATACTGAAAATTATATATGTACATATATGTCTGAACTATACATGTTTAAAGGGTGGATTTTATGGTGTATGAATTATAGCTCAAATTTTTTTCTTAAGAATGTAATGTCTCCATTTTACCTGACATTAAATTATAAGGCTTTATTAAAATATTCTCTTACATAAGAGCTCTGTATGTATTTTCGCCACAGTAGTTAAACAATTTCCACAAATGTCACTGTTTTTGTGGTCAATAGTACAACGTACAGCACAACCTTAGTCTCTTAAGCAAATTTTTTCTGAAAGTATTTTGACCAGAAAGAATTCCAAATTATTTATTTTGTTTGCTTTAATGAAATTGAGGGTTTGTATTGGCAATCTGTAAAAATGACGAGAATTTTAGAAAATTCTGAATGTATATAGCGTGCAATAAAATAAATTACTAACAGGTTTAATTTGGGGTCTACATTTTCCATTCAACAATAGTTGTCAATAAAAGATATATATTCATGGAGGACAATATCTTTATTCTATTCAGGAAATTCAATATCAGATATGAATAATTCTCTCAAGGTCATGAAAACAGCCAAATAAAACCTCTAGTAGAATTTGATGGCGGTATATTTACTTCTCAATCATCTCATCCATAGTGAATTTACTTCAACACACACACTCACACACACATTTTTCAAATCTTCAGAATTCATTTCTTTGAAACTCAGAGTACTTTGAAAAATCAACACCACAACCTTCCATACATAAAGAGAAACTGCTAAATATCTATTGGTTAAAATTTCATCCTTCTAAATTGACTTTTAAAAAAACATCCTTTTTACTACTCTGAAGACGCTCCTGTGGTTATTTTCTACTCTACTTATTTTCCTGGATACAAAAAGTCAAAATATCTACTGCATTTTCCATTCATAATTTAAAATGAATGAATTCGAGTATGAAATTATCTTTCTCTAGAGGTGGAAATACAAAACATAGAAACATATTACGCCTGCACACACTTATACACGAACACATACGCACACATATATTATAATAACATGTTAAAAATACATATATAACTATGGAATTTATCTCATCATGTTTATATAATAATGATAATAGTTGGCAGATGCCAACTAATATAACGCTACATGTTGGCTGCCTCTGTAGTCACCTGGCTTAAAAAGCCAAACGGACGCAGAAACAGACTACACCGAGGTATCTCTAGACTGGCAGAGAGAGCGTGACATTTTACAAGTGACCACAACATGTGGGGTTTCCTCGGAGGTGAGGCAGGTTTCCTTTCTTCCTACCTACAGGAAAACTCAGATATGAGCAGACTGAGACTCTCCAGGTTGAACTGGAAAGCCCTCCACCTTTTTCCAAGTCAAACGGTTGGGGGGAGTTGGAGGGAAAGACCCAGGGAAGAGAAGAAAGAAAGAACCTCAAGCCAGAGAGAAACCTTCCACTCGACCCTCCCTCTCTCAGTGGCGGAGCGAGGCTGGCGCTGTCCGCGGTGCTGAACGACCCGCCGCGCCCACTCACCGGCCAGCACCGCGGCTCCCAGGAGGCTAAGAAGCACGGCAGGCGGCATGGCTCGGCTCGCCAGGACCTGCGCGGAGAACAGGATGGTGGCTGGACCGATGAGGCGAGGTGCAGAAGGAAGGCGAGATGGAGGTGCTCCGGGAAACCCGCGTGCGTCTGGGTCCCCGCGGTGTGGCGCGGTTGGCGCAGGCCCCGCTCTTTTAAAGGGTGGGCGGGGGCCGCAGGGCCGGGAGGGGCGGGCAGTCGGGATGGGGGCGCCTTCCAGCTCAGCCCTGACGTCACGAAGCAGCCCCCCGGGCGCCGACGCAAACAGGCGGAAATTTACGCCAGTCCAGTCGCCTGGGTGTGCTGGGTCTGGAGCGGGGGTGGGGAGGAGGGCGGGCGAAAGAACGGGAAGGTGAGGGAGGTGGTGTAGATCTGAGACGAGAGCGGGGTCAGGCGGGAGGTTCCGCCTAGATAGCCTACGCTTGCTCCTCATCTCCCCCTCACACACACATACACACACCTCCAAATCTAAAAACGTGTATTCGTGGCTGTGTGCATATGCGTGTGGTTCTGCTGGGAGTGTGTGCATGACTAAGTCGTTTGTGTTTCCACGACCCAGCTGAGGGAAAGACTCTTGCTAACAAGAAAGAACTAAACGGTCGGTCCTGGAAAATGGAAGAGAGAGGCTTGAAAAAGAAACGGTGCGGCCAGAGAATCATGGACTTGATGTTCCTTCAAACTTTTGGTCTTTATAGCTATCTATAAGTATCCATGATTCCATGTGCCTATTCTCATTCTCTCTCTCTCTCTCTCTCTCTCTCTCTCTCCCCCTCTCCCTCTCCCTCCCCCTCCCTCCCTCCCTCCTTCCTTCCCTCCCTCTCCTCTCTCTCCCTTCCTCCACTCTGAATAACATATACACATAGTAGAAACAAACAAACAACAACAAAAAAAAAAACCATATAGTACAAAGGAGTCTCCCTTTCATCTCTGTCTCTAGTTTTCAAGTTCCATATCTTTCTGCAGTCAACATGACTGTATCACTTTCTGTGATTTAGGCTTAATATATTTTGGAACATACACAGCTGCATCTTGTTTTGAATGGCTGCATTGTATTACATTGTATAAGTACGCTAGAATTTATTTTAACCAGTCCCCTCCCTGTTGGGCCTTTCTTTAGATTGTTACCTTTGGTCTTTACTACTTTACAAAAGAGCTATAGTCTCAGGGGTGGGTGGTGAATAACCTTGTAAAAACCACATCCTACAAGCCCAATGCATCCTCTCTTGTTTTAAAAATGAGACAGGAAAATATTTTATTGTGTGTGAGAAAAAGGTGAAAACATCTTTCAGAGTATTTTTGACATGGATTCCCTCAGCCTAATAAGAAATGAGGAAAAAAGCAGCAGGCAAGTGCCCTGAGTGGAAAAGGAGCCATCTTCTCTGCGCAGGCTTTTGGGAACAGAGTAAGACTTCATTTGGGATCTCTTCTTTCAGGAAATGAAGATGTCTGCATGCAAAGCTAAAAGAAGCTTTCAGTTTCCTTTTCCTGAAAATTAATGAGACTCCAACTCTTTTTGCATGTGTTGATTGGATGGCTACATCCTTCTGGGAAGGTTGGGGATAATCTTGCCAATACCACAGCCACTAAATATTTGAAATAAAATCATCTTTAAAAGAATATTAGTGGAACAATTGGTAGACTTTGAATAAGATCTATGGAATACTTAATCATATTGTATTAATGGTCATTTCCTGATTTTGAAAATTATTCGATAATAATATATGTTAGAGAAATAATATGTTAGAGAAATAATATAGATATGTTAATATCTATATTATTATAATAATATAATATGTTAGAGAAATAATAATTATGTTAGAGAAATCTTTGTTTTTAGGAAATGCTCATTGACACATCCTGAGGTAAAAAAGGGTATTATATGTACCACTTACTCTCAAGGTTTTGAAAAAGATATAAAGATAAAGACAGAATGCTAGGACAAATGGGACAAAATGATAACATTTGGAGAATTGAGGTGAAAGGTATATAGGAATTTTAATACTATTTTTGCATTTATTTGAAATTTGAAATTATTTTAAAATAAAGAAAAAATACTCGGGGCATAAAAGAGTCTGTTTAAAGCCTCTGTAAAGCAGTGAGTACAGAAAAAGAAGCTGTCAAGTGAGGGCCCTTTCTTGGATGCAGATCTGTGAGAAGCTTTTCTTCCACTGTTGAAATTACATGAGAGTTTCAACTTCTCTTTAAAAATCCGGGAGCCTCTGCATTTCAGTTTTACAGTGTTCTCTCTCTCTTCTTGCTCCCTTGAAAAGCACGAAGTTCGACACTGTTAATATCATTGTGTGGCTTCTCAGGCTCTGCTTGGGTTCAGTTTATTACTCATCAAGACAAGTCCTGACGCAGAAAAGATCTTTTCATTATTGTCAATTGAAGGGAAAAAAAGGCAATGCTGGCCTACAGCCAGTTCCCACATTCAGACTCAGCTTTCTTTTTTCGTGTTCACTGTTTTATAAACTCTTTTATGATTTTGCCTTTCACATTTGGATTTCCATGGACCAGGAAAATAAAAGCCATCAGGAGAAGCATTTCTCAGTAATTATCTCAAAGCAGGGTGAAGTAGAAAAAACAGTATTTTCCTTAGAAACCAGGATTTAGAATAAACACTGCATGAGATAGGAGTAGTCACATTTTTTATCATATTATCATCACCCAGTTGTCCTGATAATTTTTACTGATAATGTTCTGGATATAATCTTACCTTAAATATTACAAGAATACCAGGAAAAGAAGACATAGGAAAGAGTATCCAGTCTGTGTAACATAGTGAGACACTGTCTTTACAAAAAAATTTAAAAATTAGCCTGGCCTAGTGGTGAGTGCCTGTAGTCCCAGCTACTCAGAAGGCCGAAGTGGGAAGATTACCTGAACCTAGGAGGCCGAGGCTGTGGTGATGGTGAGCTGTGAACATGCCACTGTACTCCAGCTTGGGCAACAGTGAGACCCTGACTCAAAAAAAAATCTTTCAGGAATGCTTTCAAAGAATTAAGAAGGGAAACAAACATATCCCCTTTAGGAACTAGGGTTTAGAATAAATTATGGTTTTGTACCTGGCTCCTGAAATAGATTATCTGTCAGAGTCTATCCTGGAAAATGAAACCAATAAAGAGAATCTGCTACAAGAAATAATACACAGGTATTAGAAAAGTTGAAAGAGCAGAGGAAGAGATTAGCCACTGCAGGCAGTGAAACAAAGGAAAAATGTGTCCTCCCTAGAGCTCAGAAACATAGGCCACTTAATAAGAGTGGGAATATCGGCCAGCTAGGTAGGAGGGATCTTGGGACATGGGGAGAAAGGGCTGCCTGATGGGAGCTGAAACCACAGAAGAGAAGAAGCCACTGCTAGACATGCATCTCCCTCTTCTGAAGACAAGATAGAGGAAAGAGGTATCTTGGCTTATTTTTCCTCTTAGTGCTAGTGCCTCTTAGTGGTTAACCCATCTGGGAGCAATTGGCAAGGATGCCTGGGAAATATAGTTTGCAAGGATCATGTGCCTCGATGATACAGAAGGGACCAAGAGAGGGAAGTAGAAGGCAAATCGACGAATGAATGGCATACAGATCAAAACCACCTAGCAGTACAGTTATTGAATTTAGATTTTCTCTCAAAATGAATTTCACGAGTTTATTTCACTTGTATATATGAATGCTGACTAGGTGTTGATCACAGTGGTACATGCATATTCCTCTGACTATAACAAGTTATAGGATCAATCCCAGCATTTATGGCACACCACCTACTCACCAGCCAGTCAGTGAGTAAATGTGGAAGACTCCAGTTCTAGGATGGAGGGCGAGAGAGCACTGCATGCTTACAGAACTCCTCATGCTTGCAACCAACAGGATAAACATTTATCTCTTTGACTTTTAGTTTTGTTTTTAACTAATAAAGAGTACCATATCAATAAGTAGTTCCCTTAGTTTGGTCTTAGAATACCTGATTTCTTAGGTTAGATCAGATTCTTGATGCACTTCAACATACTTAAGAAATCACAAACCAAATCTTCATTTTAAGAGAGGATAGAAATAATTTTTTAACTAGGCACAGTGGCTCACGCCTGTAATCCCAGCACTTTGGGAGGCCAAGACAGGAGGATCACTGGAGCCCAGGAATTCAAGACTAGCCAGGGCAACAAAGAAAGAGTTTGTGTCTATAAAAAAAAAATCATCCAGGTGTAGTGACATGCACCTATAGTCCCAGTTACTTGGAAGACTGAGACAGAAGGATCACCTGAGTCCAGGAGGTCAAGACTGTGTTGAGCCAGGATAGTGCCACTACACTCCAGCCTGGGTGACAGAGTGAGACTCTGATGAAGGAAGGAAGGAAAGGAAAGAAAGAAAGAAAGAAGAAGAAGGAAGGAAGGAAGGAAGGAAGGAAGGAAGGAAGGAAGGAAGGAAGGAAGGAAGGAAAGAAGGAAGTGAGGGAAGGAGGGAGGGAGGGAAGAAGGGGAGAAGGGGAAAAGGGGAGGAAGGGGAGGGGAAGGAGAGGGGAAGGGAAGAAAAGAAAATAAATCATTTTTTAAAGTCCACTAAATTGTGGGTAACTCCATATAATTTGCATGCAGATACATATTAATAAAAATTAAGGGAAGCCAAGAGGGAAAGCCACGGCCATTCAGGTGTGACAAAGCAGGGGATGTTCCTCTTCAATTTGGAGTTTACATAGAATGGAATGTGTCAGATGAACAAATTCACTTACTTGTTTATAACCTGAGAAAGCAAGAAACTGATACTGAGAAGTAGGTGGGATAACTGCGTTTTAGGTCTTGGCAACCCTCTGTAGTTAGCAACATGTCACGTTGAAAGGATCTGGAATGAACGGTACTTGCTCGTCTTTTGCTTGTCCCTCTCAACATGCTCACTTGGTAGAGTAATTTTTAGTTTCCAAAGCACTTTCACAAATGCTGCACACTGAATTTTTTTTTAAAAGATCATTAAATAGACTGCTCAGGCTTCTAATACTCACTTTACAGGTGAGGAAAATGAGGTTAAAATTAAAAACACAAAATATTTTGTCCATGATCACATGGTGGGAAGAGGCAGGACTGAGATTACTTTTTGGTTCCTTCCTTTTTTTTTTTTTAGAGATGAGGCCTCGCCAAGTTGTCCACCTTGGTCTCGAACTCCTGGGTTCAGGTAATCCTCTTACTTCAGCCTCCCAAAGTGCTGGGATTACAGGCATGAGCCACCATGCCCAGCCCTTGGTTAACTTCTTAAAGTTAATTGTTAAAAAATGCTTTTTGAAAAAATTTTAAAAAGTCAAGTGGTGACATGCACACATTTTTACTGTATAGTCATTAAAGTTTTACACATGTATACACCCATATAGTAACTACTCTGATCTAAAACATTATCAGCACCCCAGAAAGCTTCCTCATGCCTCTCAGTTGACACTCTCATGAGATAACCACTCTTCTGAAGTCTACCATCATACATTAATTTTTTTTTGCCAGTTTTAAAACTTTGTATAAATGGAATCATATTATGTGTGCTCTTTTGTAACTGACGACTGTCACTTGATATTATGTCTGTTGTTATGTATAGCAATAATTCATTCTCTTTCATTGCTATGTAGCATTCCATAACACAAATGTGGAACAATCTATTTATATATTCCATTGTTGGTGAATATTTGGATTGTTTTCAGTTTGGAAATATTATGAATAAATATGCTAAGAGCATTTGTGTACATGTATCTTGGTGGACATAAGCTTTTGTTTCTAATGATTATACACTCATATGTGAAATTGTTGGGTTAGCTCTAGTAGGCACTAGTGGTATTCTGAAGTGATTGTACCAGGGATAGGGTTTAAATATGGGTTGTGTGGATGTTACCCGATGCTCTTGTGACTTAACACTTCTCCCTAGTGCAACCCCCTTAGTGTTGGAGGAGGGGTGGGCAACTGAATTCCAGGATACCTTGGGTGGATGGCTGCTGGAAGGGAACCAGCCATGTTTCACTTACTTCACATGTTTGCTCAAAGCTTGGCCCTAAGGACAAAGGTTCTTGCTTACTCAATGGTAATGCAGAGAGACAGAGTTCTGAAATCAACTGGGAGATAACTTGATTTCGTTTAATTTTACTCTTTTCACTCATTTCCCTAATAATCTTTTTCATTAATATTTATTGCTGGAATGGATGGCACAAAGACCAAGTCAATGAGACAGAAGGAGAGGATGCTCGGTCACCTTTGACTTCAGGCTCTGGAAGAGATCAGAGAGTATGTCACACACATGTGCTCATGCACACACATACACACACACACACACACATACACACACAGAGGTCCACACACACACACGCACTCTGCAACAGGGGGGCTGCTGGCTGCCTGCCTGTGTCCCTCATCCATATCACTCTGGAACATATTGGCTTGACTTCCACTGGCCAAGACCTGCATTTCTTTGCCTGATGGCTTTCTCTGACCACCAAAGCCAACATTGCTATGCAAATGGCAGACTGGAAATGCTGTGGAGGGCAGGCCCCCAGGAGTAGCCCTTAACCAATGACTGGCAGTAGTTGGTGTGTAGACACAAGGATTTCCAGGTGCCTCTGAGGTATATGTTCTATGCAAGATCGGAAAGTTCCCCAGTGGGACTGAACTCTAGGCACTCACAGTGGAAACTTTCTTAATAGCAAACTCTTTATGGCTGCCTTGTCCTCCCCGTCTGCTTCTCCACTTTCCTGTTGCTGCTTCCCAGAATTATCTCCAAAATAAATGACTTGCCATCAAACCTTGGTTAGGATCTGCGTCTGGAGGACATTGAACTATGATGCAAATGTACGGCAGGCTGTGAAATAGATTTTTAAAATTCTGTCTGACATTTGACTGAAGCCTCTGCGCTGGAACTCATGGGCTTTTTCCTTATTTTTCTTGTTTGTTTGTTTGTTTGTTTGAGAGTCTCACTCTGTCACCCAGGCTGGAGTGCAGTAGCACACTCATGACTACCACAGCCTCGACCTGCTGGGCTCAGGTGATCCTTCTGCCTCAGTCTTCCAAGTAGCTGAAACTATAGGCATGTAAGACCATGCCCCACTAGAAATCTTGGGGTTTAAGCACCCACATGGAACCAGTCATGAGTCCACAAGATTTACTCACACAGGGCCAAACTGGCGCAGTGACTGTCACATTCATACAAGAGAAAATTAGAAATTCAAAAGAGACTGGTTGAAGAAATAATTTATTTGAAAGGAGTGTATAGGGAGTCCTGTGCTGCTTCGTGATACTTCTTCGTGATACTGGAACCTGGTGAGAGGCTCCTAGAGGACAGTTCATAAAAGCAGGGTTGTCTACAGGGAGAAAAGTGGGGGATGGGGATAGATGTTGATGTCTCATTTCTTGGCTGGTGTTTGCTGAGCTGTGAAAACCTGCATACCTCCCATGATGCTACCAGAAGAGAGTGGGAAGGAGACCAAAGGGCACTTTAATTTGTGTCCCCAAGAGTTAAGTGAAGAAGGTGGAGGTTGGTGGGGGCTGGCTGAAGCAGCCTGCAATGGCAAGTTGGGGAAAGAGGACGGTGACTGGAGCGTCCGCATGTCCAGAGACTTTCTCTGGACCAAATGGACTCCATGGAATATTACTGGTCTCAAGGTATCCCGAAAGATCCCTGCCTGGTAGAGCAAGGACACTCCAGGGATACACTGATGATAATGCTGAGGGATGCCGGGAGAGGTCAGACAGAAAGCATCACCCCTGTCAGGGATTGGTGGGATGAGAATTCCGTGGAAGATTCCAAAGAATTGGCAATTGTTCCTGGTGGACAGGCAAGCCAGCACCTGGGGTGTGTGTGTATGTGTGTGTGGTGTGTGTGTGTGTGTGTGTGTGTGTGTGTGAGACAACTGGCACTAAGTAGCCAAGAGAGAACCACAGAAGACCCTGGTGATCTCTGATTCCTTCTCCAACTTTTCTGATCCTCTGTCTTGGTCCACATTTGGAGAAGCTGGGAGGTGGGATGGGGCAGTAAGAAAACAAGCAAAGAGAGGCCTTGGTGGTGACTCACATCTGTAATCCCCACACTCTGGGAGGCCAAGGCATGCTTGAGCCCAGGAGTTCGAGACCAGCCTGGGAAACATAGCGAGAACTAGTCTCTACAAAAAAATAAAAATAAAAATAAAAAATTTGCCAGGAGTGGACACCTGTGCCTATAGTTTTAGCTACTTGGGAGGCTGAGGTAGGAGGATCGAGGCTGCAGTGACCTATGATCATGCCTCTGCACTCCAGCTTGGGCAATGAAGTAAGACCCCTGATTCAAACAAACAAAACAAAACAAAGCAAAACAAAAACAAAAGAAAAGACACAAGAGGGGGAAATAAAAGAGCTAACCCTTCCCTTTTCCCCATGACAGAGTCCCAGTCAGGCAGTTACTGGGAGCCAAAGATTTGAACTGGGTGAAAATGGAAGTCTGGGTTTAGATAAGACTGCTGTAGTGGATAATGAAAAGCTTGTGTTATTGTTCAAAAATCAGGAGGGGAGATTTGACAGAACATGCTTGAATGCAGTAGTGAGAGAAGACTGAAGCCGTTTCCTTCCTGAGAATGCCTTTTAAGATCAGCATGTTCTAAATCTGTGTAATACAGGACTGAAAAATATCTACACATTGTTCACACATGTCAGTGCTCCAATATAAGAAGGCATGTTCCCTTTGGACCAGAATGCACTAGGAATTCTCAAAAGATAAAAGCAGGTGGGTTCATGCCAAAGGAGAAAAAGTCATATCTCCTTGGGCAGGACTAATGCAAAAGATCAAAGGAGTTTCAGGGTTCCTCTAAGCCCAGGCTTAGCAGGGTAACTGTTTAGGAGTTTGGCTAGGGTACCTGGTGGAAGCACAGGTGGTGTGGCCCTTCCCTCCTTCAGCCCTTGTGCCAAGTAGTGGGTTGCTGAGATATCAGGGGCGCATCTTGTTCTATTGAGGTTCTTCCTACCTCTTAGTAGTGACCTTTCTCCACTTCTGGTACCTTGATACCCACAGCCTCTTTCTCCTTTCCACCTGAGAAAGTCTTCTCTACATGCCACTCTTCCTAGGGATTTTTGAAGTTTGATTACAAAATATGTTTACAAGTATGTGGAATTTCCAGCACCATGCCAGAAATGGCAGCCGTGACCCTGAAATCACACTCCTTTTAGGTCAACATGGCTGCTGTTGAGACCTGGATCAGTTCTGTGCTGAGTGTTTTGAGGTCTTCCTCGCCTCCTCTGCCTGCTGAATCTCCCTGGCCTTTCTCTCTGAGCTCATCCTCAGGAGTCATGCAATGTAAGTTGGTTCTGCCTCTGTGATTTTCAGAGACTTGGCTGACTTTGCCCTGAGAGGAGACATTCTTCTGCTGATGCTGAATCTTAAATTATTTATAGTGAATATTAGAGCATACCAAATTCCAGACAGGCCTCTCCTCAACAAAAATGTATTCTATGGACGTAAACTGGAGAAAAATTTCATGTAGGTTAATTTCAGTTTTACACTATGAATATTTTATTTTTCAATAATTCATAATAGTCCTTGAAGAGTCATTATTGCTAAGGAAATATGGATAGCCTGAAACTTCCCAAGATGTAATTGTCCATATTTTTATTGTGGGTAACAATGATATAGGTGCACATAGTAGACCACTTTTCATAAATTTTATTAAGGAATTACTGTCCCTATTTTCTCTTCTAATTTATTTAGTTTTAAGAATTATTTGTAGAGATGGGGTCTTGCTATATTGCCCAGGCTGATCTTGAACTCCTGGACTCAAGCCATCCTCCTACCTCAGCCTCCCAAAGCGCTGGGATTATAGGTATGAGCCACTGCACCTGGCTTAATTTTTCTTTTCTTTTTTTATTTTTTTAAAAATGGAGTCTTGCTCTGTCACCCAGGTTGGAGTACAGTGGCACAATTAGGGGTCACTGCAGCCTCAAACTCCTGGTGAACCTCATGCCTCAGCCACCCAAGTAGCTAAGACTACAGGTGCACTCCACCATTCCAGGCTAAATTTTAAGGTTTTTTTGTAGTGATATGGTCTTGCTATGTTGCCCAGGCTGGTCTCAAACTCCTGGCCTCAAGCAGTTTTCCCACCTAGGCCTCCCAAAATACTGGAATTACAGGTGTGAGCATTAAGCCCAACCTAGCCCTCCATTCCCACTCTGTCTCCCTCTGCCCTAGATGATTTTCCTTTCTTTTGCATTTGCTCACAAAGCTCAGGAAAGAGCACCAAATAATTTTATATTGCCACACAAACATGGTACTTTCTAAAACTTTCAATTGCCAGTGGATGAGCCAGTCTCAACTTAATCGCTTTGGTGTTTAGAAGGCAATTAGCCTATCAAGTATGAAAATATATATTAGAAGACCTATACGATTTTGTTCCACCTCCAAAAATGGAGGCAGATTTCACAATGAACTTTAGAAAGAACAAAGAGCCTTTACAGAAATATGACCCAAGAGGCACAGGGGTTCCCCAGGTCTTACAGACTAAATTAGAAGCCTTAGGGTTCATCAGAGCAGGGCCTACTAGAATATGTGTCGGTTTCCAGCCTAGAAGTAAAAGAGGCAGTAAAGAGGCATCCAAAACACCTTTCCAATTAAAGACCAGGAAGGCCAGACACAGTGGTTCATGTCTATAAACCCAACACTTTGGGAGGTGGATGCAAGAGGAACGCCTGAGCCCGGGAGTTCAAGACAGCCCGGGCAACATTGTGAGAACTCATCTCTACAATAAATAAATTTTTTGAAAATTGGCTGGGTGTGGTGGTGCATGCCTGTAGTTCCTGCTTCTTAGAAGGCTGAGGCGAAGGATCGCCTGAGCCCTGAGGATTGAGGCTGTGGTAGCTGTGAGGATGCAGAGTGAGACTCTGACAATAGATGCATACATACACACCTTCATACCAGGCATTCCAGCCCGGGCAACAGAGTAAGTTATAAATAAATACCAGGGAAAGAGTGTAGAGTGAAGAAAGGCCAAAGCATTATGAGGCAGGCAAACAGCCTCCAGGGAAATGGCTTAGTCACTGAACCCCCACATTCCTGAACTCACCCAAAGACTTCACAAAACGGATAGACAGCATTCTTCATAAACTAAAGCAATGGTCTGTTTGCATAATAACTTACGGTTATATTGGCTGGGCCCGGTGGCTTACGCCTGCTATTACAGCACTTTGGGTGGCTGACATGGGAAGATTGCTTCAGCCCAGGAGTTCGAGGGCAGCCTGGGAAACATAGTGAAACCTCTTCTCTACAAAAAATAAAAGAATTAACTGGGCGTGGTGGCATACTCCTGGAGTGCCAACAACGTGGGACTCTGAGGCTGGAGGATCGCTTGAGCCCAGAAGTTTGAGGCTGCGGTGGGCTGTGATCATGTCCCTGCATGCCATCCTGGGTGACAGAGACCCTGACTCTAAATAAATAAATAAATAAAACTTTAGACATTTTTGGCAGCGGGGATGTGGAGGGAGAAAGGAAACAGGGAAAAAGAATGTAAGAGACAGAATGTATCATACCTCTGCTCTGGGTAGACCCATACAGTGGTATTCTTGGACACTACTACTTATTGCTTTGAGAGAAAAGCACACATAGACAGTCATGCAAGGCTCAGGGAAGGTGTTGAAATGCTAAGTCTGTCAGTGGTCCCCAATCCTCTCTTTTTCCTGCTCATACCCTCTTTTGTTCTTCTCCCGGTCCCTCTTGATAAAAGGAAGACACCAAGAAAACTGTGGGAGATGAGAAGAAAGTAACTCAGAGACCACCGTTTGTCTCCTTGTGATCCTGCTCTGGTGTATGCATCCAAATGACCCAGATTATATCACCTGTCTGCCCCATGAGTACCCGATCAACATCCCCCCATAGCAGATCCCAAAGTGAGGAGGTAATTTGCACAAAATGTGCTGTTACAAAGTGTTAATGATGCTGAAAGTCTCCAAACCAATATTATCCCTGGAATCATTCCATAACAATTTGTTCCTGAAGACATCCAAGAGGAGAGAGTCCATGAGCAGAATTGTAGACTCAGTGCAAAGGTTTCCCCAGGGATATTCTTCAATTAAGAATTTTCTCAGTATCCTTCAGCTCATAACCTATAGGCCATAGAGCCCTCAGTGGACCAATCCTGCTCCAACTCTGGAAACAGTGACTCTCATAACATGGGTGAGGTGTGGGGACATTTCTGTGAGCACTGCAAAGTGGGTGGTGGGTTGGAACACTTTCTAGAACCCTTGGGAGGAGGGTCTGGTTTAACTCTGCACCCTGAAAGCATCTGAACCAACCTTGGTGATGATTCCCTTGGTCAGGGTCTGCATTTCAGCTGGGTTAAGGAGGTGTTGATCTTGTGCTATCGTGTAACTGTGTCTGCTATTCTCATCTACCCATAACCAACACGCTTTACCCTGTACCTATGGGCTCAACTGAGCCTGAGTCTCAAGATTTCCCTTAGCCTCTATTAGGAGAGATACACAGAGTTCAGCACCCAAGACTTCAGCATCTGGCCCCATTTGTAGATTTTCTGGTCCAACGTAGAGTCTGAATTCTTGTAACTAATCTTGTTGCTGATGCATCTTTGACCTGTCCCCAGTCCCCTCCACTGTAGTCCAAGATTGTATAATGTATGGTTAAGAGTTTGCGACCTCAGGTCAGATCCCATGTAGGCCACTTACCAGTTGTGTGATTGTGGACAAGTGACAACTCTGTGAAACTTGTCTTTCTTATCTATAAAAGGAGACTAGCATGCCAGCCTCAGGGGTCTGGATCATGCAGGAAATTAGCTAGCTTTTGTAAGCCCTACTACTGTGTCTGGTATATGGTAGCATTCAAGCTGTGGTGGCTGCTATTGCGATTTTTTTTTTTTTTTTTGAGTTGGAGTCTCACTCTGTCACCCAGACTGGAGTGCAGTGGCATGCTCCTGGCCACCACAGCCTTGACCTACTGAGCTCCAGCGATCCTTCTACCTCAGCCTTCCAAGTAGCTGGAACTACAGGCGCCTGCTACCACACCCGGCTAATTTTTTTGATTTATTGTAGAGATGAGGTCTCCCTAAGTTGCCCAGGCGGGTCTCGAACCCGTGGGCTCAGGTAATTCACTCACCTCGGCCTCCCAAAGCGCGGGATTACAGGCTGAGCCACCGAGCCTGGCCAAATTCATCCTTTAAAAATGTATAATTCAGCATGTTTTAGTATATTTACAGAGTTGTACAACCATGGTCATTATCTAATTTCAGAATGTTTTTCATTACCCCAAAAAGAAACTCCATACCTATAAGTAGTTACTCTCCAACCCCGCTGCTCCTTCTCCCTGCCAGCCCTGTGGCATTTTGAGTCTGGCTTCTTTCACTTAACATAATATTTTCAAGATTCATCTATGTTGTAGCATCTATCAATATAAAAATTTCTTTTTATAGCTGAATAATATTCCATTTTATGACTATCCAGTTGACCCAGCACTGTTTGTTGACAATACTATTCTCTCCCCTTGAATTGGCTTTGGCACCCTTGTACCAACTGCACATAAATATATGGTTTTATTTCTGTATTCCAATTATATTGTGCTATATTTCTATTCTTATACCAGTGTCACACAACCTTGATTACTACAACTTTATAGTAAGTTCTGAAATCGGGAAACATGAGGTCTCCAAATTTGTCAAGATTGTTTTGGCTCTGCGGGGTCCCTTGAATTTCCATATAAATTGCCCAGTTCTGCCAGTGCGCGCGCGCACGTGTACACACACACACACACACACACACACACACACACACACACACAAGCTAGCTGGGATTTCAATAGTGAGTGCATTGAATCTGTAGTTCAGTTTGGGGAGTACTTCCATCTAAACAATGCTAAGTCTTCTGATTCATAAACATAGAATGTCTTTCCATTTACTTAAGTATCATCTAATTTTGTTCTACAATGTTTTGTAGTTTTCAGTGTATAAGTCTCACACTTTTGTTATATTTATTTCTAAGGATTTTATTCTTTTTTATATTATTGTACATGGAATTGGTTTCTTAATTTCATTTCATTGCTAGTAAACAGAAATACAATTGATTTCTGTATAATGCTCTTGTATCTTGAAACCTTTCTGAACTTGTTCATTAGTGCTAATATTTATGTGTGTAAATACGTATTAGTGCTAATATTTATATATTTGTGTGTGTGTGTGTGTGTGTGTGTGTGTGTGTGTGTGTGTATTCCTTAGGATTTTCTATATAGACAACCATGTCATCTGCAAATAGGTATAATTTTACTTCTTTCTTTCCAAACTTGATGCCTTTTAATTATTTTCCTTACCTAATTGACCTAGCTAGAACTTCTGGTACAATGTTGAATAAAAGTGGGGAGAGGGGACATTCTTCACTTGTTCTTGATCTTAGTGGAAATGCTTTGTCTTTCACCATTCAAGATGATGTTAGCTGTGGACTTTTTATAGAAATTCTTTATCAGGTTGATTAAGTTTCCTTTTATTTCTAGTTTGTTGACTATTTTTAACATGAAAGACTGTTGGGTTTTTTTCAAATGCTTTTTTAGTATGACCATGTGGTATTTTCCCCCCTTTATTCTCTTAACAAGGTATATTACACTGGTACACTTTTATATGACGAACCAGCCTTGCTTTCCTGAGATAAATCCCACTTCTTAAGGGTGTCTAACCCTTTTTTATATTTTCTGATTTTAGTTTGCCAGTATTTATTTAAGATTTTTGCATGTGCATCATAAAATAAATAAGTCTTAGTTTCTCTTTACTTGTGATGTCTTTGTCTAAGTAATTAATACAGACCTGATAGAAAAGTTGGAAAGTGTTCACTCCCTTCCTTCTCCTCCTCCTTCTTTTCCTTGGAAGAGTTTGTGAGAGATTGGTCTTAATTCTACTTTAAACATTTGATAGAATTTACTCATAAAGTCATCTGAGACTTTGTTGTTTTGGGAGGAAAGTTTTTAAATTACTAATTCAATTTTCTTACTTGTTATAGATTTGTTCAGATTTTCGATTTCTTCTTGAGTCTAGTTCAGTAGTTTGTGTTTTTCTATAAGTGTGTCCATTTCATCTAGGTTACCTTATTGTTGGCATACAATTGTTCACAGTATTTCCTTACAGTGATCTTTCCTGACCCATCAGTAGCCTATGACATAGTTGACCATTGCTTCCATCTTGAAATCCTTCCTTTAGCCAGGTTCAGTGGCTCACCCCTGTAATCCCAGCACTTTCAGAGGCCAAGGTGGGAGGATTGCTTGAGCCCAGGAGTTCGTGACCTGCCTAGGCAACATAACAAGACCTCGTCTCTATAAACATTAAAAAAAAAAATTAGCTGGGCATGGTGGCATTCACCTGCAGTCCCAGCTATTTGGGAGGCTGAGGTGGTGAGCTATAATTGTGCCACTGAACTTTAGCTTGGGTGATATAGTGAGACCCCTGACTCAAAAGGAAGAAAGGAAGGAAGGAAGGAAAAAAAGAAACCCTTTTAAGTTTCTGGGACACCATACTTCCCTATTTTCTGAACTCTTCATCTCAGACTCTCTTGCTGGTTCCTAATTGCATCAATCATTAAATATTAGACTGTCCCAGGCCCTAATCCTTGAACTTTGTCTCTTCTCTGTCTATTCTCTCACCTTGGTGCTCTGTTGCAAACTCTTGGTTTTAAATATCAACATTATGGTGACATTTCCCAGCTTTGTAACTCTAGTTCTAATCACTCTTCTAAATTCTGACTCAGATAGTCAATTGTCTACTTGACATGTACATTTAGATGCTAAATACCCTCTCAAACCTCATCTGCTCAAAACCAAACTCCTCATCTTCCCACCTGTTCCTCTAGTCTTCTCTATTCCAATAAATGGTGTTTCCTTCTTTTCAGGTGTTCAGCCACAAACCTAGGAGTCATCCTCAACCCCTCTGTTCTCTCACATCCAAAAACGAATCTTTTAGAAATTGAATCCTATAGACTCAACTTTTGATGTATGTGCAGAATTTCACCACTGATTTCCACCTCCAATGACTGCCTCTACTGCCACAAGTCACCATCACTCCTCATCTGCTCAACGAAAGGCCTCCTCTCTGGTCTTGATGCTTCTGTCCTTGTCTCTTTATAGTCCTTCTCTAAACAGCAGCCAGACCAAGTACACTGAAGTCTTTAATCAAGATGTGTCACTCCTTGACTCAGAATTCCCCAGTGGGTCTTGCCTCACTCACAAGGCCAGAGTCCTCAGAGTGGCAACAGCCCCTTGTGACCTGGCTCCCATCACCTCTCTCACTTCTCCCACTTGTCCCCTCACACACTCTTCTCCAGCAACATCGCCCTCAGTGCTGCCCCTAAAACATGCTAGCATTCTTCAGCCTCGGGTCCTTTGCACTTACAGTGCCCTCTTACAGGGCCAGAGATCCACGCGTTCCCTCCTTCCCTCTCAGGGCTTTCTTTCTTTCTTTTTTTTTTTGAGTTGGAGTCTCACTCTGTCGCCCAGACTGGAAGGCAGTGGCCACTCCTGGCCACCACAGCCTCGATCTGCTGGGCTCCGGCGATCCTTCTGCCTCAGCCTTCCAAGTAGTCAGATTTACAGGCGCGCGCTACCAAGCCCAGCTAATTTTTGATTTATTGTAGAGATGAGGTCTCACCAAGTTGCCCAGGTGGGTCTCGAACCCACAGGCTCAGGCAATCCACTCACCTCAGCCTCCCAAAGGCGCGGGATTACAGGCTGAGTCACCGAGCCAGGCTAGGGCTTTATTTCAATGCTGTCTTTTCAGTGAGGGTTTTTTTTTTAAACTTTCTCTCTCTCTTTGCTAGCATTCCCTATCCTTTTGCCTGCTTCATTGTTCTTCAAAGCACTTATCACTGCCAGTAAAACACCATGCATATTTTACTTTCTGTTTTTTGTCTGTCTCTCCCACTAGAGTCTAAGTTCCATAAGGGCAGGGGTTTTGCTTGTTTCATTTTGTACTCTTTTCCTAGCAGCTAGAACAATAAATACCTGGCTCCTAGTGGCTGCTATGATGGCTCCCATATCTGGCTGTGCATCTTTCATTCATTCAACATGCATGAGCATACTGCAATTGCACAAATGAAGGATGCACAACCAGATATGGAAGCCATGATTAGGGAAGGCATTTGACCAACAGGAGAGTAGGTGGTCTACTCTCAGGACCAATATGATGACATTGTATGATTGAAGAAAGGTATATAAAGTGCCTGCTGTGAGCACAGCACAGCAGAAGACAAGATATAGACTGGCCTCTGGCCCCTTCCATCAATTCAGTTTGACAAGTGAGCACCTGAGAAGGATCTGACATTGGGCAGGTCACTGGGATTCAAGGGCAATTAGGACACAGTAACTGCCCTCAATGACCCTATCAGAAATTCAGAGAAGCAAATAAATTATTGGAATATAGGATTCTGAGGGCTTCCTAGGAGGAAAACACAGAATAGGGCCAATAAATATTTCAATACTGGTGGGGGTAAGAGGGCAGGCAGAGGGGTCAAGGTTTTCACTGGAAATGTTTTTGTTTTTTGTTTTTTTCGATTGAGTAGGAGTCTCACTCTGTTGCCCAGGCTGGAGTGTAGTGGCATGCTCATGGCTACTGCAGTCTCAACCCGCGGGCTCAGATGATCCTTCTGTCTCAGCTTTCCAAATACCTGGAGCTACAGGTGCCCACCACCAGGCCTGACTAGTTTTTTTATTTATTGTGAGATAAGGTCTCACCAAGTTGTCCAGGCTAGTCTCAAACACCTGGACGCAGGCACTCCTCCCACTTCCACCTCCCAAACTACTGGTGTTACCAGGTGTGAGCCACTGCACTGAGCTAGAAGTGATGTTTGAGCTGGCTTCCAAACCTATCCAAAGGAACTGTTTGCCAAACATTTGCCAGTACACTCCTGGGCACTGGATAGATGCCACGGTTTATATTATGGAATGGTCATGGCAGCTGTCAGTTACAGACAACACACCCAGGTGCTGGAAGCTGAGCTGGACCTTCACGGTGGGCAAGACTTGGACAGGCCAAAGTGAATGTACCGGGTGGAATCGTGCCTCTCTTTCACCCAAATTCATGTTAACCTGGAGTCACAGAATGAGACCTTACTTTGCATTTAGGGTCTTTGTAGATGTGACTTGTTACGGTGAGGTCATGTGGAATTATGATGGGCCCTAAATCCAATGACTAGTGTTTTTGTAAGAGAAAGGAAAGGGAGATTTGGATACAGGGACACAGGGAGAATGACTCGTGAAGAGGGACACAGAAGTTGGAGTGAGTGACATAGCTGTAAACCAAGGAATTCAAGGATTGCTGTTGATCATCAAACTGGGAAGATGCAAGGAAAGATAGTTTCCTGTAGGATTTAGAGAAAGCACAGCCCTGCAGACCCCTGATCTCAGACTTCTAGCTCCAGAACTGTGGGAGAATGGATTTCTGTTGTTTTAAGCCACCAAGTTTGTGGTAATTTGTTACTGCAGCTCTAGATAATCAGTGCAGAACTGCATGAATAAATACACAGATGGAATGTGTAAGGGATGTCTGAGAGTCAGGAAGAATAAGAACCGCTGCCATATATTGAGGGCCTTTATGAGACTCCTCCATTCCTATGATGTGCTTCCTGTATTGTAAACATCATTCCTGTTCATCCTTAAAATACTCACATCAGGTTGGGTTCATCATCCTCATTTTGAAGATAGAAACATCACAGTCAGAGAAGTTAAGCAACTTGCTCAAGTCACACAGCAATTAATGACAGAACTGAGACTTAAAACAAGCTTATTGGCTTTTAATGTTCACATTTCTTCCCATGTGACACTCTGCCTGGCTGATGTTCTCCTCCAGAAGGGCAAGAACCATCTCAACAGTCTCATATGATGAAGACAGTGATGAGATATTAAAATGATCAACATCAACATCCAGGAAGCAGGATAAAATGATTTTATTGCCAAGCAGAGTTCAATGTCTTTTGCATTTCAACGATCACCTTAACCTGGTACAAAGAATCAGAAGTTATAAAGAATGAAATTTTAATAATCACAGATGCTAGAAAAACACTGTAAGGGAAATGAGACCCCTCTTATATGGAGAAACTACCATCATGGTTCAGAAGAGATCTGAGCAGCTGATTTTATGTTGATAAGAATCTTTCTCCCCCCAAGTGGTGCCTTTTATTTGGCATCACAGCCACACATAACAGTTAAAGAAATAAAATCTAGCTACTGGAATAGCAGCAATAGTCAGACAACATTGTACACATTTGTACACATAAGGCAAACTTTGACTTAAAAATAAAAATGTTTCCACCAGAGTTATAAGGAAAGAATCACATAAAATAACTGTGGTTAGTATTGCAACACAGCATTTAGAATACATTTAATTGCTAGCCGGGCATGGTGGCTCATGTCTGTAATCTCAGCACTTTGGTAGACAGAGGCAAGAGGACTGCCAGAGTCCAGGGGCAGGGGTTTGAAACCAGCCTAGACAACATGGTAAGACCTCGTCTCTACAAAAAATCAAAACTTTAGCTGGGTAAGGTGGCATGCGCCTGTGGTTGTTCCAGCTACTTGGAAGGCTAAAGCAGAAGGATGGCCTGAGCCCAGCAGATCAAGGCTGGGGTGGCCATGAGTGTGCCACTGCACTCCAGCCTGGTTGACAGAGTGAGATTCAAACTCAAAAAAAGAAAAAGAAAAAGGAATACACTTAATTGCTAAAAAGCCAATGGCTAGCCAGGCACAGAGGTATAGGCCTGTAGTCCCAGCTACTCTGGAGGCTGAGGCGGGAAGATTGCTTGAGACCAGGAGTTTAAGGATCCAAGAGCTATAATTGGACCTGTGAATAGCCACTACAATATAGCCTGGGCAACACAGCAAGAGCCTTCAACAAAAAAAAAACAACAAAAAAGACTTTTTTTCCTGTAATAGATTAATGTAAAAAATTCTGAATTACTTGAATTTGTATATTGATAAAGGTAATCAACCAATCATCTAATAAAGGGTAGTATTTTTAATATGGACGCATTGGTTGAATAGGAAGGTGGCAATTATAACTTTATAAATTTCTTTTATGTTTTACAAAAACACAGCCTTTATCTAGGTATATGATTTTCTCATCTGATTACTAAATTTGTTAAATGTCTAATATTAAAAGTGTTGGTCAGACATGGTGGCTTACACCTGTAATCCCAGCACTTGGGAGGCCAAGGTACAAAGATTGAGCCCAGGAGTTCGAGAATAGCCTGGGCAACATAGCAAGACCTTGTCTTTGCAAAAAATAAAAAATAAAAATAAATAGTCAGGAGGGGTGGCACATGCCTGTAGTCCCAGCTACTCAGGAGGCTGAGGTAGGAGGATCACCTGAGTCCAGGAGTTTGAGGCTGCAGTGGTCCGTGATTGTGCCACTGCACTCTAGCCTGGGCAGCAGAGTAAGACAATGATTCAAAAAAAACAAAAACAAAAACAAAAACACCTAACATTTTGCCTATTTGAGTTTTTAAATTATTTAAAAATAAATTATGGTGGTTAAGACTCTTTTAACCTATGATTCTAACTCTCTGTGGTCTGAGGTCGGCTTCACAACAAGAATTTGTTTCCATTAGACCCATACCTCACCAAAGCATCCAATATTGTTATACTGAGATGGAAAACTGGCAGCCTGAGGTTCCAGTGTGACCCTCACCTGGGTGGGTTTCGGTTTGCTTGTACTGGTGGATTGTTTTAAACATGTGAATCCAAATGCCTTTAGCTGAAGCTCACACTCTCGTGGTTGGCCATGCTCCATCCCCACCACTCCTGTGGTCTTATGTCCAGCCCTTTTCCCACAGTTCATCACCCAGGTGGCCCTCGCAAGCATTTGCTTCTGTGATCCTTGAAGGAATGCTTTGGGCTACTTTTCCCATGCTTGCAGGGAGGTTTTTGTAACCTTGATTATGCTTCTGATCCCCACAGGAGACATATTAGTTTCTTATACCTCAGGGTGAAATGGTTCAGTCAGATTGCTTTTCTCTTCAAGTCTAAAGTCACCCCAGAGGGAACTGAATTTTTCCTAGTGGGGAGTATATATTCCCAAGGCTTAAATAATGTAGGGGATGGGGCAAGTTGATGGGGAGAGGCTAGAAGGGGGCTTTGGGCAGTCAGAGAGCACAGGGCCAGGGGAGAGAGAGTACCTGCTGATGAGTGGCGTTGCCAAGAGAAAATTCCCTCCTAGCATTTCTTGGACAATTTATATACTTTTCCAAATCTCAAGACAAATCAGCTGAGAAAATGGAAAAATAGGAAAAAGTATTACAATTCTCCTATGAGAATTAAAGTTTAATGATCAACAGAGATATCACTGGTTTAAAGAGATTCATTAAAGGATCCCTGAAAGCAAGATTACGAAACACTGACTCAGGAGTTGAAGGTAGAGGGAAGCAGAAGGTGTTATCAGTTGATCTGACTTGCTTGTAGATGATACCATGTTACAAGTGTGTGTTCCTGGCCCTGTCTGCTGCTAACTGGGAGGTATTTTTGCAAATAAAATAAATATGAATAGCTCTATACATTTTATGTATACTTGATACAGACCCTAGGAGTGATGTTCCAAGAAATAATAGCTTTTGGAAGCAAAAAAAGTCCGTAAATTGGTGATTTTGACATGTAGTTCTTGTTTAATGCTGTTAACTTTGCTGGGTTAGATCTGAATGTCAGATTATTCAAAAGCTGCTTAATAATTTTTGCTGGTATTTTAGACTATTTGGATATTTGCTATAAACTACAGTTCTTTGTATTTCTAATGAAATATTTATTTAAAAATGCTAAGAAATCCATAATAATGAGAAAGATATTTCTGATTTCTCATTTCCAAGTTCCAAATATCAATATTTATAGGGAATTTGAAAACGTTACAATAAATGAGGGTATAAAAATGGTGACTAAGAGTCTGTTTTGAAAGTTTGCCAAGGGCCAGTCTCGTTTCTGGAGGAAAAATTATGGTCTCCAGAAGATGTGGGTGTTTCCATAGGGACGCAAAGTTATCGAGTCAATGTCACAGCCTAAAGAAGTCACAGGGATTTTCTCTTGTTCGTCTAATCTCCCATATTCTCAGTTTTATCTAGAAACATCATTTTACTTTTGTCTTGGCTGACAAGTCAGCTCTTGGGCCTACAGAGGTTGCAGTGAATGTGGCAACCTTAGCTGCTGCTTGGGGTCCAAGAATCAGATGTTTATTACTACTCTGAGGCCCAAAGAGCTCAGGGTCATGGCTTTCCATGTGTCAGCTGCATGTTTTCTAGCCCAGACCAGATCAGGTGGAACAAGATGTGATCAAACCATATCAGGTTCTCCAAGAGCAGTGATTACTCTTTTGGGAAGAATGGATTTTTGACCACCATTGTGATGGATTGCAAGGCAAGTATGTCTGCCCCAGATGCCCTCTGGTCCTGGGAAGCTGGCAAGCAAAGAGGAAGTATAAATGAAATTAATCAGGCATATGCTTAACTTTTCACTCCAATACAAATCAAAGTGGAAGCCTCTTTGGTTGCTTATCAGAGTCAAGAATATTGAGGTGTTTGCTAGCAAGGACAAAGCCAGCACAGAGCTCATGTTCCTTGCACTTTAGGGAGTGTCATTGACAATGACTGACCTCTGTTCAAATCACTTTTTTTTTTTGAGTCAGTCTCACTCTATCACCCAGGCTAGAGTGCAGTGGCACATTCACGGCACCGCAGCTTTGACCTGCTGGGCTCAGGCGATCCTTCTGCCTCAGTCTTCCAAGTAGCTGGAACTACAGGTGCATGCCACCATGCCCATCTAATTTTTTGATTTACTGTAGAGACAAGGTCTCACCAAGTTGCCCAGGCTGGTCTCAAACCCCTGAACTCAGGTACTCCTTTCACCTCTGCCTCCCAAAGTGCTAGGATTACAGGCTTGATCCACCGTGCCTGACGCAGATAGCATTTCTTTTACTCCTCTTTTGGGTGAGTTTCCAGATCATGAGTAAGCAGTATCATGCCAGGAATGGTTTAAGTGTGGAGTTGCCTGGAGGCCAGATGACCCATGAAGGTCCTTTTTGATAGACCCACCCCATCCTGAGTTATCTCAGTTTCTACTAAAGGCTGATATTCATTTTGAAAAATGAAAAAAAAAAAAAGAATGATGAAAACCAGAAAGATATCAGACTTGAAGACATCCCTTCACTAATATAACATTCCATGGCAAACCTCAGACGGTCTTTTAGTTCCTTCAGTAAACCTTAGGGTGTTCATACACCAGACAAACCAGAGCAAGTATTTCTGCTTTCACCAAAGTCCCAGTCTCTCACAAACACTGCCAAGTTGCCAACTCACAGCGGACTGACCCACAGTTTAAGCAAATGCTATCTGTAGTCCCAAGGGAACCCGATCTCTGCCCCTAGAGAAGAGAAATTTTCTATTCCCTCAGGATCACGGTACTCAACTTATCCAAGACTCACCATGTTTAGTGACTTGTAAATATCTCCAAAACATTAAAGCTGAAAAGGATCTGGCTGGAACTGTGACATTTCCAAATATCCAGGACATTTGCTGAAGCGGGAGTCGGCCAGTTGGTGAGAATTTATGTAGTTACTCTCTGACTGTTTTCAGAGTCTGTGGGCTGCTGAGTTATCAAGCAGGACTGAAGGAAGATTAGACCAGAGTGACCCTGTGGCATGGGGCAGGGAGCGAGTCACTGAGTAGTTGATCGTGAAATAAGCACCCTGTACCAATTAGAAATTTGGTTTGGGGGCTGACGGAGGATGTGCACTCCTGACCATTCTGGGAAGATTTCCTCTGGGCTCTGAATGAGTAGAGAACAGAAAATCTGTCCACAAATCTGGAGGATGAGAACAGAGGTCGTGTGGCAGATGCTGTGGGTGCCCTGCCCATACCCCCTCAGGTCGAAGCATTTGGTGCACAGCAGCCTGACTTCCAACAGCCTGGATCTGCCTCTTTGCTTGAGGGCTGTCTCTGGTGGCAAGGCCAAGAGTACTGGGGAATTAGTGTCCTCCCAAGTGCAGTCTTTGACCATAGATGGACGGGAATAGGTGCTGAAGGACCCCAGGTGCTTCTCTCCTTGTACAGGGTTACTCTGAGGCTTCTGTTCTGCACTGGCTACCAGAGTTCTTCAGTAGGAATTAAATTCCAAGCACAGTGGTTACTTGCTTGCTAATGCACCACTTATTAGCTTCCTTCTCTCTCCTGTCTCAGTCCCCACTTTCTCACTCAAATGACTTGCACTTGAATTCGTGCCTCAGAGTCTATACCTGGAGTGAAACCTAAACTGAGACACACTTGCAGTGGACACAGGTCCTTCTGGCTCCAAAGGTCCTTCTGGCTCCTTGCTTTCTGCCTTGCAATCCAGTAAAGCAAACAGAAAGCAGAGAAGGCAGGATCTGCAAACACTCTTACCTCAGCCCAGAAAATTCAAGGGCATCTTTTCCTAGTAACAAAGAAACTCTGTACCTTTGGGAGCAGCTGTCACAGTGTCAGCTCTGGCCTCATATTACTTAACCACACAACAACATCTCCCCTGATGGAATTTGAGAGCCATCAGAAATGGATGGAAAGAACAGTGGCAGAATCCTGGCTGTCACCTCAACAAATCTCCTATGTTCCAGTTCATCTCTGCCCCAGTCTGATATGTAGCAGCATGAAGTATTTTTTAAGTGCAAGTCTAGTCACTAATGGAACCCTTGGAGAAGAAGGTTCAAAGCCCCTGGAAGCTAATGTGCTCACACTGAGCATCTGAGCGAGAGTCAAGTGGACAGATTGATCTTTGATTTCCCCCTAGAAACTGAGCCAGGAAGGAGACAATCAGTGAACAACAAGACAGAAGAAGGAGCTTTTACCCCCTCAGTGAGGTTAAGGCCTTTGCAAACTCAGGCCAGGCATGGTGACTCATGCCTGCAATCCTAGCACTTTGGGAGGCTGAGTCAGGAGGACTGCTTGGGGCCAGGAGTTAAGAGACCAGCCTGGGTAACATAGCAAGACCCCATCTCTAACACACACACACACACACACACACACACACACACACACACACACACACATATACACACAAATTAAGCCTTTACAAACTCAACATTTAGAATATTCTGTTTGTCTGGAGATGTAATCCATTTGGGGAGTGACAAGAAATGCCTCCATATTTTGTAGAAATAAAATAACTACTGTTGGCTATGTCTATATGCTAAAAGATATTCGAGTGGGAAGGTGGATTGGTCATTTGCCATTGTGGGGTTTACTTAGCACCCTAATGTCCTTCCCTCTATGATGTGGTCATGATGGAAGCAGGATCCACTTCTGAATATAGAAAGGAGCCAAACCAGATAGATGCCCCTTTCCCTGGTCCCTGGCCACTATTATCTAGACTCAACGAATCAAATGCTCCCATCCAGGACTTTTTATTTAGACTCAGAGTCAGTTCAGAATTTCATAGCAGCAGTGACATCTGGCTCCCGGGGTCAGTTGTGGTGATATTCAACAGCCAGAGTGGCAGCAAGGCCAGAGTTAGGACACTCTAACCAGACTGTCCCTGAAGCATGACCTAGGCTATGTCCCTGTCGTCCAGCTTCCCTCAGCTTCTGATTTCAAAACCTGGTTATCCATCCTCTGTTCAATTCTGTTAGTTACTATCTTTCTATTAAAGTCAGCCAGAGTTCACCTCTGTTATATGCAGCCCAGAACACTAACTGACACAGAAATTGATATCCATAATACACAGAGTCTTCTCTGGAGGTCAGAGACCTGGGATCTTGTCCAGAAGGCATCTAGATAGTTGTGGGGACTTTTCTCACCTTTGTTAGGAAGTTTGATAGCTCAGTTGCTAAGGTTGTTTTTCCTATTAACCAAAGTTCTATGATTCTGCAGGAAGTATTGACCAGTTAAGTCTCAAAGCTTACTTGAGTTTCTGCATCCTTAGTGGCAGGGGGTATGGAAAAAGACGTCATTGTGTGCAGGTCACAGATGGATCTGGTTCAAATCAAATCACTTGAGTGTCACTGTATGTGTCCACAGGTCCCTAAAATAAATGGGCTTGCTGGAGACAAAGGAAATCAGAGATGATAAGACAGTGAGAGTAACTGGCACTTTTGTGTACACAGTAATTGAAATAGTTTTGTAGCCCTGAAAACAAGTCTGGAGAGTGGAAAATGAAATTGTTGCATGCATAGACCATGGGGGTTTTTTAGAGGGAGGGAATTACTTTTTGTTTTTAAGTCTTCTTACAGTCACACTACAGCAAATGCAGGCAACAAAAACAAAGACAAAAACCACTTGAAACATTGTGAGTCAGGAAAACTTTATAGTTAATGGTAAACCAATCTATTTGGAGGGTGGTTCAAAAACAATTTTTTTTTTTGAGTCAGGGTCTCACTCTGTTCCCTAGGTTAAAGTGCAGTGACATGATCACAGCTCACTGCAGCCTTGACCTCCAGAACTGAGGTGATTCCTCCATCTCTTCCTCCTGAGTAGCTGGGACCATAGGCTCACACCACCACACCCAGCTAATTTTTTTATTTTGATTTTTTGTAGAGACAAGGTCTTACTATGTTGTCTAGGCTGGACCTCCTGGGCTTAAGCAATCCTCCTACTTTGGCCTTCCAAATTGCTGAGATTACAGGCATGAGCCACTGCACCCGGCCAAAAAACAGCTTTTAAAGGAAAGAGAGACTGCTATATTAATAGTCTGAAAGAAGCTTTGGAGGTATGCCAACCAAATGCAGTGGTAAGTCCTTGTTTGGATTTTGATGTGAGTAAGCCAACTGTAAGAAGACATTTTTGAGACAATTGGGGAAAATTCAGCATGAACTAAATATTAGATGATTTTAAGGAATTATTAGTTTTTTTGGGAGGATTAGTTGTATTCTAGTTGTGTAAAACAAGTCCTTATGCATTAGAGATATTTACTGAATTTACAGATATAATAAACTAATGCCTTACATTTGATTTAAAATACTGTAGTGCAGTACCACTCATAGCGTGATCTGAGGATCAGTGCTAGTTTGCAAATTGTGTGTTGTTAGTCAAGTGCAGAAGGTGACCAGTGTTTAGAGATGGTTAGAGTACTTCGACTTTGCTGTGGTTCCAAGCAGTGATGAGTGGACTCTAGCCAGGGTGGAGCCCAGTTGGGGTGCTGTCCAACCTGCATGCTGAGTTGTATGTAGCTTGAGTGTGAGCTATGTGCCAGTATTGGTCCATGGCGGATTGGAAATCAAACAAAAGGACCCTTTGCCACTGATAGCTTGAGAAGCAATGGGTTGGGGGTTTTTTGTTTTGTTTTGTTGTTTGAGTTGGAGTCTCAATCTGTTGCCCAGGCTGGAGTGAATTGGCATGCTCACGGCCACCCCAGCATTGACCTGCTAGGTTCCAGTGATCCTTCCGCCTCAGCCTTCCAAGTAGCTGGAACACAGACATGTGCTACCATACCTGGCTAATTTTTGACTTATCGTAGAGAGGAGATCTTGCCAAGTTGCCTGGGCTGGTCGTGAAGCCGTGGGCTCAGGCAATCCACTCACCTCAGCCTCCCAAAATGCTGGGATTACAGGCTGAGTCACCAAGACCAACTGAGAAGCAATGCTTTAACACATGCATGCACACGCATGCATACGCGCGCACACACACACACACACACACACACACACACACACACACACACACTCACTCACAAAGGGGGGAAGGGGAAGAACCAGTGAAGAAGGGCAGAAAGCTGTTGAAGCAAGGGGGTCAGCACATTGGGTTCATAATACAATTATCTCTACTTTGGCGTATGTTTTTAAAATCTACATTAAACAGCAGCCTGTTGATGGAGATACTTTAATAAATACACACATTTTAAATGCATATGTTAAGCTGGATGTGGCGGCTCACACTTGGAATCCCAGCACTTTGGGAGGCCAAGGCAGGAGGATCACTTGAGCCCAGGAGTTCAAGGCTGCAGTCAGCTATGATTGCACCACTGCACTCCAACCTGAGTGACAGAGGCAAGACCTTATCTCTAAAAAAATAAAATAAAATAAAATAAATGCATATATTTATATGGAGACAATAAAATAACAGAAATGACTCACTAACAAAGGATGGGCATGGTGGCTCAAGTCTGTAGTCCCAACACTTTGGGAAGCCAATGCAGAAGGATTGCTTGAGGCCAGGAGTTCGAGACCAGCCTGGGCAACACAGTGATACCCCGTCTCTACAAAAACAAAAACAAAAAGATTAGCCAGATGGGATGGTGCATGCCCACAGTCCCAGCTACTTGGAAGGCTGAGGCAGGAGGATCATTTGAGCCCAGGAGTTTGAGGCTGAGGTGCAGTATGATTGCACCATTGCCCTCCAGCCTCAGAGACAGAGCAGGACCTTGTCTCTAAATAAAAATGACTCATAGAACACGTAGCTCACATAAGGATTATATGTAATGATTCAAATGAAACATTCTTATTTTACAAAAGAAGTCTTAAGTAAACAAACAAAGTAATTTGCTGGATCATGAGCTTGGTGTGCTTTTATTATATAATAAACTCTGATTATATAATAAGCTGCTTGAGGCCATGGATCTTGTGAGATAACACTTCCATGTCTCCATAGCATTCAACCCAGGGTACTGCAGAATAAATGGTGCTTAATAAACATCGGTCGATAAACTAAACTCAGGAAATGAATTGTTATGGACAGAAGTTTAATTCCCCATCCAATAACTCCATGCTGCTCAATCAATTTGAAAATTAATTTTCCAAATCCACCCTCTCAGAGATTTGTCACAGAATGTTTAAGCCTGGGAGAGACTTGGAGCTTTGTTAATGTCCTCATTTTGCAGATGCAGAAATGAGGTCCAAAGAAGTTATAGGAGCCTCACTGGACATCCTGCTTGCTTATGGGAGTGTTGCTGCCTCTTACACCAGCAATTAGACTCTTTCTTCTGCTGTGATATCTTTCAGAAGGTACAAACCCACCTCTCACTCTGGCCCCTTGCTCTTGGTTGTAGGAAAGAGAAAGACCTTGTAAAACTGGCTCTATCACAAATTAATTCTTGGTCAGTATTTACCCAGCACTGGTCTGTGCCTGGCCTGGGTAGTATAAGCTCTCCAGGCTTTCAGAACTTTCTGTCTGATAGAGAAAGAAGATCTACCTATGTTCACAGTTAAAGGATGGTCCTCCTGTGTAGGACTGAAAGTACATATGAGCAATTGGATAGACTGAGGGCTGGAGAAAGGGTGGAATGTTTTGGAAGATCAGGTCCAAAGAATGTGAAGAGAGCAAAAAACCGCAGTAGACTAGAGTGGACCTGGGCTTGTGCTTCATCCTGTTGGCATTAAGTAACTTTCTGTAGGGAATGGGATCGGATGGGATGGAATCCCCTCAGTGATTTGGGAAGATCAGTATGGTAGCAGCAGTATATGGGACAGGCTGGAAGGGGGAGAACTGGCAGCAAGCAGAACCTTGAGGAGATCCTTAAGGAGATGAAAATGAGATGTAGGTGAGGGCAGAGGGAGGGGAAAGAAAAGGCAAGTGCAAGAGTTTTGTTTCTTACGCGAAAAACCACTATACGCCAGGTGCTGTTCTAAACACTGTATAGTATTAAGAACAGTTAAGTTGGGATTACATCTGGATAGTCTCCTGATAAACCGAGGAACATACTGAATCTATTTTGCTTCACTGTAAAGTCAAACATCATACTGATGCTGGGTGGGGGGAGATGATGCCGGGTGGGGTGCCATATATTCTATGGGCTCTTTGACTTCGCCACAGAAAAGAATTTCAGAGGGAGTCCAAAGTATAGTTTAAAAAAAATTTTTTTAGAAAGAAAAGGGGCATATTCAAGGGGAAAAAAGTGTGAGTATCTTAGGAGAAAGGGCCCATGCTTGCCTTTGACAAGAAGCTTTATATAATTTCACAACAATGGTTACCATCTCTCAACCTTTGACGATTACAAGGACCATCTAAATAATGAAAGTTACTGTCTAACTAGACTTGGCCTTTTTTTTTTTAGAACATCATGTCTGTGTTTTGGGTAGTTCCCTATTATTTCTGTGATTTGTCCTACTGATAGATCCACATTCCAAGCTGCAAGGTGGTTAGGTCTGACATGCTTGGTCAGTCGGATGAAGATCCTGTAAAGATAAAAAAAAGATGTCTGAAGGCTTACTCTGTTCTAAATGAGGCCTGCCTAAGAAAACTCGCCTAACTACTTCTAAACTATGTTTTACTATGCCTGCCTCAATATATTGAACCATCATAAGTCTGGGACCATCTATACAAATTTGAACTCATTTGCACCTTCTGAATTAGGTACTATTGCTATTTCTATTTTACAGTTGAGGAAACGGAGGCACAGTAAGGTTAAGTAACATGTGCAAGAACACACATTAATAAATAACAAAGTCAAAATTCACACCCAGGAAGTCTGGTTCCCATGTCTCAGCTCTTAACCACCACTTTATGCCACGTATGGTGAGATATTTAGAAGTAAAAGTCATGATGAGTCCACACTTTGTGAAACCTGAGTGACTTTGAAAACGCTAATACCATTGATGGATTAAAGACATCAAAGAGAACATTAACTTGAATATCTAATCCTGAATTACCCCACATCTTTAAAATAAACATATATAAAAGAGAGAACATTAGCCTGTTGGAAAAAGGATACACTTGGATTTTTTAAAATACATTTTGTTTAAGGTGACAAAGACACATATAAATAGAATGTCCCATGGAAAATTAGAGTTATAAGATGGGAATTTGGTAAAGACTTGAAAATTGGCAAATTGATGATAGTTGAAGTTTTGAAAATGGATCAGTTCAGAAGAGTGACGTGTGTGAAGTTGAACCCTATGAAATTGCTAGTTCTTGACTCTTTTGACCAACAAAAGTGGTTTCATGTGGATCAATCAGGGCTTGAGACTGTGCCTCAGGGAAAGATAAGTGGGTGGGGAGAGATCACATCATTTATTTACTTATTTATTTGTTTATTGATTTATTTGAGTTGGAATCTCACTGTCACCCAGGCTAGAGTGCAGTGGCACACTCACAGCCATTGCAGCCTCGACCTGCTGGGCTCAGGTGATCCCTTTACCTCAGCCTTCCAAGCAGCTGAACTACAGGTGCATGACATGACGCCAGGTTAATTTTTGATTTATTGTATAGATGAGGTCTCACCAAGTTGCCTGGGAGGTCTCAAGCCCATGGGCTCAGCCAATTCTCTCACCTTGGCCTCCCAAAGTGCTGGGATTATAGGCGTAAGCCACCGCACCTGGCTCTCACATTCTTTATTTTTAAGTTGCATGTTTATTTCTGAATAGGCAAGACAGACATATATCTGATAATTCAAAATCCATTAGCATTATCTACTGCAGACAACAGAATCCACTGTAGGGGTGAGGGGAATTTTATTTTCTTGCCTTTTGAAAGTTTGATAATTTGAATCTATGTAACAGACAATAGACAGACTAACAAGAGAAAAGGCACATGCATTTATTTGTATGCAAACACACAGGAGCCACACAAGTTATGAGACTCAAAGAAGGGCCAGATGATGGAAGTTTTTATACCACACAGAAAGAGATATGGGCTTGGGGCTGGTGACAAGTTATGGGGGTGAGGGGAGGAGAGACATGGTGAGTCTCGTTATGTGATGAAGTCTCTCAGGCAGTAGTCCTCTGAAAGAACAGATGGCAGCCTGTACTAAAGGTTTTTCTGCCAGACCTTCAAAAGTGTCAGAACTGGCCAGGGGCAATGGCTCACACCTGTAATCCCAACACTTTGGGAGACCCAGCTGGGAGGACTGCTTGAGCCCAGGAGTTTGAGACCAGCCTGGGCAACATAACAAGACTTTGTCTCTACAAAAAATAAAAGAAAGTAGTTGAGTGGATGGCATGAGCCTGTTGTCCCAGCTACTATGGAGGCTGAGGTGGAAGGATTGCCTGAGCCCCGGAGGTCGAGGCTGTGGTGGTAAACTGTGATCGTGCCACTGCACTCCAGTCTGGGCAACAGAGTGAGACTCCAATTCAAAAAAAGAGAATGTGTCAGACTGTTAGTCTCTTTTGCTGTGAGTTACTCTTTCCTAGATACAAGGGGACCTCAGAGAAAGCCTCTGCCTGCATCCTGTTTGCTTTACTATTGTAGATAGATGTAAATTTCTTTTACAAAAGCTACCCTTTTCAGAGCTATTCCTGCCTGCAGCTTTTCTGAATAACCAACTTGAAATATACCAAAGAAGTAGATTTTAGAGTGGCATATTGTGGTTTCCCACACCACTCCAGCTAATTTAAGCAGGAATGGATTTGCTAAAAATGCACCAAAATGTTGGAAGGGAAATAAGCTTCAGGCTGGGATTCCAGCAACAACTTCCTGAGAACTAAAATGATAGGGAAATGGCTGGCCTTGGCTCCTGGGCCAGGTTTCCCTTGTTCTGATTAGGAAACTGCTCCCCTCACTGTCACTACGCCCTGAATCACACTCCCTCTGCCATAGTTGAGAAACCTCTACCACCTTTGCTAACCCCAGAAAGATGCTGCTTCCAATTCCCCCAGCACTTCTCAAATTGATGCCCCATGCCCTGCCTATTTCTTCATAGGTCACTTCTGAGTCTCACATTTGTGTCTGGTTGGTGGAACCCAAGTTGACATTTCTGTAGCATGATAGCAAGGGAAGCTGGGAGAGAGGTATTCCCAAAGCTGGGAGAGATATAAATGTGGAAAGGTATTCACAAAATATCTGAGCAGTTGCAGGTGATAGGTGTCCAAATGAAAAAATACAGTTGGAGGCTGGCGTAGCGGCTCATGCCTGTAATTCCAGCATTTGTAAGCTTTTGGTGCTATAAATTTTCCACACAGCACTGATTTAGTCACACCTCACTTTGATAAGTTGTGTTTTTCCATTTTCATTCATTTCTGTGTGTCCTTTTCCCTTCCCCTTTGAGATTTTTGACCCATGAGTTTGGAAGATTGTTGCTGAATTTGTTCCTAAGTGTTCTAAGGTATTCCTGTTGCATTATTATTGATTTCTAGTTTGATTCCATCATGGTTGAAGAAAATATTCTGTATGATTTCAATTATTTTAAATTCATTAAGGTTTGTTTTATTATCTGGGATATTCTCTATCCTTGTGAATATTTTATGGATGCTTGAACAGAATGTCTATTCTGCTATAGCTGGATAGAGTGCTCTATAAATTTCAATTAGATCTTGTTGGCTGATGGTGTTATTCAGTTCTTCCTTATATTTTTCTAATTTTATGTCAAGTAGTTCCATCATTTGCTAAGAGTGGGGTGTTGAAGCCTCAACTGTAATCGTGGAGTTATGCTGTTTGCTGCAAATTCACTTAAGATTACTACATCTTCTTGGTGAATTGGTTGATTTATTATCATGGAATATATATATATATAGCTTTGAAGTTCATTTTATATGATACCAATATAGTCACTTCTACTTTTTTACAATTAATGTCAATATATATATATATATTTTATCCCTTTAACTTAAACCTAACTACATTTGAAGTGAGTTTCTTTAAGACAGCAGATAGTAAGATCATTGTTTTATTTTGGCCCACTCAGACAATATCTGTATTGCAATTGGTGTATTTAAACGATTTACATTTAAAGTAAGTATTGACATGTCAGGGCTTAAGTCTTCCATTTTAGTATTTCTTTTTTTTGAGTTGGAGTCTCACTCTGTCGCCCAGACTGGAGTGCAGTGGCCGCTCCCGGCCACCGCAGCCTCAACCTGCTGGACTCCGGCGATCCTTCCACCTCAGCCTTCTGAGTAACTGGAACTACAGGCGCGCGCTACCATGCCCGGCTGATTTTTGATTTATTGTAGAGTTGAGGTCTCACCAAGTTGCCCAGGCAGGTCTCGAACCCGCGGGCTCAGGCAATCCACTCACCTCAGCCTCCCAAAGGCGTGGGATATAGGCTGAACCACCGAGCCCAGCTCATTTTAGTATTTCTGTAATCTATTTTCTTAATTTGCACTTTTGAGAGTTACCTAAACATTTTTAAAAGAATTTCACCCTGTTTTATTTATGTGTTTGAATATATCTTTTCTTTTCTTTTGAGTTGGAGTCTCACTCTGTCGTCCAGGCTGTAGTGCAGCCTGGCCACCCCATCATCGACCTGCTGGGCTCCAGTGATCCTTCCACCTCAGCCTTCCAAGTAGCTGGAACTACAGATGCATACTACCACTCCTGGCTATTTATTTTATTTTATTGTAGAGACGAGATCTTGCCAAGTTGTGCGGGCTGGTCTTGAACCTGCAGGCTCAGGTAATCCACTCGCCTTGGCCTCCCAAAGTGCTGGGATTACAGGCTGAGCCACCAAGCCTGGCCGAATACATCATTTTGTATGCTTGGTTGTTTTTTTTTAGGGTTGCTCTAGGCATTACAATATATACATTATGCATGTATTGTACCACAGCCTTTTATCACTATGAAGTATAGAAACAATATTTCCATTTAGTTTTACCTATGTGTATGGTAGGAAGACACAAACTAACTATTTTCTGCTACTCTAAAGTCAAACAACTCACTACACACATCTGTGACAAGATGCATGGAGGTTTTCCCCTACACCAAACAATTCACTAGCCGACACCAACTGGGCATCCTACAATTTAACCCAATTCTGACACTATTTACCTAGAAGTAGCATCAGATCCCATAGGTTAAGGGATCAGTCCCACAAGACTGTCCCACCATTTGAGATACCAATCTCCAGTCCCCGGTTGCCACCAGTCCTCCTGACTATAAACTGAAGTTTTCATGATCCCCTCTTCAGGTTCGATAATTTTGCTAGAATGGCTCACAGAACCCAGGGAGACACCTCTGCTAGTTCATTATCAAGTATATGATGAAGAGCACAGATGAGCAGCCAGATAAAGAGGCACATGGGTGGAAAACGTGGGAGGGCGGGGGCTTCCGTGCCCATCTGGGCACATCATCTTCCCCGTACCACCACATATTCAGCAACTCAGAAATACTATGCTCCCTGAAGCTCAGGCATTTTTATGTTCAGCCTGTGTCATGTTATGATCTAATATTGAAACCATTCCTTAAGAATTGGGGTTGCAGCTGAAAGTTTCAAGCTTTTAATCATGGCTTGGTCTTTCTGGTCACCAGCTCTCATCCTAGAGTCCACCAAGAGTTGCCTCATATCTTAGAACAAAAGACCCTTCCATCACCCAGGCAATTCCTAGGTATTAGGAGTTATGTGTCAGGAACTGGGGTCAAAGACCAAATATTAGAACAAAAGATGCATTTAACACTCATATGGCTCAGGACTTTATAATGGTCTTATAAGCTCTGTGCCAGGCAACCCCTTGGGTTCCCTCCCATTGTGGGAGCTTTTCTGTCTTCTCAGTAATCCTACTTTCAAGGCTGGGCTCGGTGGCTCAGCCTGTAATCCCAGCACTTTGGGAGGCCGAGGTGAGTGGATTGCCTGAGCCCGTGGGTTCGAGACCCGCCTGGGCAACTTGGTGAGACCTCATCTCCACAATAAATCAAAAAATTAGCCGGGTGTGGTAGCACGCACCTATAGTTCCAACTACTTGGAAGGCTGAGGCGGAAGGATCGCTGGAGCCAAGCAGGTCGAGGCTGTGGTGGCCGGGAGTGGCCACTGCACTTCAGTCTGGGCGACTGAGTGAGACTCCAACTCAAAAAAATAATAATAATAATCCTACTTTCTCACACACACACACAAAAGCAGCTCTGTGCCAGGAACTGGAAGCAGAGGCCAAACAAGTTTTTGTTTTGTTTGTTTTTTTTAGTTGGAGTCTCACTCTGACACCCAGGCTAGAGTGCACTGGCATGATCACAGCTCTGCAACCTCGATCTGCTGGGCTCAGGCGATCTTGCCATCTCAGCCTCCCAAGTAACTGGGACTACAGGCATATGTCACCATGCCCAGTTAAGTTTTTGATTTATTGTAGAGACGAGGTCTCTCCATGTTTTCCAGGCTGGTCTCAAACCCCTGGGCTGAGGCAATCCTCTTGTGTCAGCCTCCCAAAGTGCCAGGATTACCAAAGTGCCAGGATTACAGGTGTGAGTCACTGCACCCGGCCAAATATATATTTCTCATTCTATCATGGTATCATAACCTACTTTTCTTTTAAAGTATAATTGTCTCAAGTATTTCCTCTGTATACATTAAGTACCACAATAGAGGTTGCTACCTTTTTTGCCTCAACCATCAAATGTGATTTAAGAAACTCATAAGGAGAATAGTTGATTATATTTACCTCTCTTTTTACCCATTCTGTTGTTCTTCCTTACTTTCTAAACTTGCAAGCCTCCTTTTACTATTTCCTTTTTGTTTAGAGAGCTTCCTTTAGGCTATTCTTTAAGGATGGGTCTGTTGGCAACACATTCTCTTGTTTCCCTTCATTCCTAAAATATAGTAGTTTCACAGATTATAAAACTCATGTTGACAGTTATTTTCTTTTAGTACTTGACAAATGTTGGGCCATTTCATTCTGGCCTCCAGGGTTTCAGACAAGAAATCTGTTCTCATCCAAATTGGTGTTTGCCTATAGGTAATGCATGTCTCTCCAATTGCTCTTAAGATTTTTTCTTTAGTTCTCAGAAGTTTAATTATGATGTGCTTTAGTGATAATTTTTTTTAGATTGATTCTATTTTGAGTTCACTCAGCTTCTTAAATCTGTAGGTTTCTGGCTTTTACCAAATTTGGGAAGACTTTGGCCATTATTTCTTGTTTATGTGTTTAGCCTCATAATCTTTCTTGACTCTCTCTGGGAGTCTCATGACTCAACATTACATCTTTTGTTATTGTCCCATAGGTTCTCCCTCTCCTACCCCTCTTTTCTCTCTGTTTTCCAGATTAAATAAATTAAATTGTATTGCCCTCAAGTTTGGTGACTATCTTTTGTCATCTCCACAGTACCACTGAGCCCATCCAGTGAGTTTTAAAACAATTTTGTCTCTGTGTTTTTAGCTCTAGGATTTCTATTTGGGTCTCTTTGTGGCTTTTATTTTTTTCCTGAGATGTTCTATTGTTTTGTATGTTTCAAAATATTTCACAATTCTTGTTTAAACCATTTTACAGTGGTTGCTTGAAAATCTTGGCCAGAAAGTTCCACCATCTGATTCATCTCACTGTTGGGGTCAGCTGATTGGCCTTTTCTCACTCAATTGTAATTTTCCTGGTTCTTGGTATGACAAGTGATTATTAATTGCATCCCGTACATTCTGCACATTATATTAGGAGACGCTTGATCTTATATAAATCTTTGATTTTAGCAGGCAGCTTTCATGTGTCAGTTTGGCTTATTTTTGTGGGCTGTAGTTATTTAATGACAGGTGTGTTTTCTGAGTCCTTGCAATGCTATTCTGGGCTCCTTTTTACTTCCGGTTCAGCATAAGCTCCCACCAGATCCCTGTTCGTGGTTCCTGTAGTGGCAGAAGGCACTTCTCCAGGTTGTCTGGTATGAGGAATGCCCTAGGTCATCTTCTACCACTGCACGAATGGCTGGAAGACACTGGGCCTGCTGGAACTGCTAGTGCAGGTGGAGGGGCCTCCCTGCTGTCACCTGGCATATGGCAGTGGATGATCTAGCCTGCCTAGTTTCACTGTTATCACAGGTGGGGGCGGGGCATGAGATTGGTTGTCCCTCCTGGGTTCTGCTGTTGTCACTGCTGAGGTCAGACTGACCTGCTGCTTTGGAGTGAGGGAGAGGTTGGAAACTCATTTCTGTGGCTTTGGAGTGAGGGAGGGGTTGGAAACTCATTTCTGCCAGTGCTGCTGTGGTGGGCAGTTAGGTCTGCCACTGGGTATGGGTTCCCATTACATCCTTGCTAGGATTGTCCTTTCCTGGTCCTTTAGCCCAGAGCATCTCTGCCTCTCTTCTCCTCCCCCTCCTCCTCCTCCCCCTCCTTCTCCTCCCCCTCCTCCCCCTCCCCCTCCTCCTCCTTCCCCTCTGTCTCCTCCTGCCTTTCCCTCCCCTCCCTCCCTTCCACTTCCTCCCCTCCCCCCCCACACCATTCTTCTCTCCTATGTCTTTTGGTGGTTTCAGGTTATACAGAAGATAAAAAGAAAACCCAGTAGGTTGGGTGCAGCTCTGAACTCGTTTATCGATCTTAGTTAGAAATCACTAAAGCTTGAAGAAATCAGTCACCCAGCACCAGATCCTCTGATATGCACAGAATGGGGAGAGGCTGCATAGGACTTGAAGAAGCAGCTGTGGTTCTAGACAAGAATCTAGAACTCAGCCAGGCACAGTGGTTCACACCTGTAATCCCAGCACTTGGGGAGCTGGAGACGAGAGGATTGCCTGAGCCCAGGGGTTCGAGACAAGACTGGGCAACCTGGCGAGATTTCATCTCTAAAATAAATAAACAAACTGGGCTTGGTAGCTCAGCCTGTAATCCTGTGCCTTTGGAGACTGAGGTGAGCGGATTGCCTGAGCCCGCAGGTTTGAGACCCGACTGGGTAACTTGGCGAGACCTCATCTCTACAATAAATCAAAAAATTAGCCAGGCTCAGTGGCTCAGCCTGTAATCCCGCACTTTGGGAGGCCAAGGTGAATGGATTGCCTGAGCCTGAGGGTTCAAGACCCGCCTGGGCAACTTGGCGAGACCTCATCTCTACAATAAATCAAAAATCAGCCGGGCGTGGTAGTGCATACCTGTAGTTCCAGCTACTTGGAAGGCTGAGGCAGAAGGATCCCTGGAGCTCAGCAGGTCAAGGCTGCAGTGGCCGGGAGTGGCCACTGCACTCCAGTCTGGGTGACAGAGTGAGACTCCAACTCAAAAAAATAAAATAAAATAAATAAATAAATAAGCCAGGTGTAGTGGTGCACACCTAGGGTTCTAGCTACTTAGAAGGCTGAGGTGGAGGGGTCACCTGAGCCCAGCAGGTTGAGGCTGCGGTGGCTGTGAGCATGCCACTGCACTCCAGCCTGGGTGACAGAGTGAGATTCCAACTCAAAAATAAATAGAATAGAATAGAATAGAATAACTTTGGACTCTTTAGAAACTTTCAAATCTCTTAAGAATGTTAATCAACATTTTGGGTGTAACCCTTTTCTCTCATGCAGTTTTAAATTTATGTTTTACTTTAATCATTAGCTAAGATATATGAAAGATTGTACGCATAGGCTATAAACACTTAGAGAAAAGCATGCTTCTTTGAACAGGCTCTCATAGCTATGTGGGACCTGCTCCCTGTTGTCTTGGCTACAGAATAAGCCCATTTTCTCCCAGCCCTCTGTCTCTCATTTCTGATTGACCACAAGGAAAAGCAGCCAGTTCAGTTTTACCAGAGCAAGACCAGCCTGGGCAACATAAAGAGACCTCATCTCTACAAAAAATAAACAATAAAACATTAGCCAGGCATGGTGGCATGTGCCTGTAGACCCACCTACTCAGGAAGCTGAAGCAGAAGGACTGCCTGAGCCCAAGAGGTCGAGGCTGTGGTGGGCCACGATTGTGCCACTGCACTTCAGCCTGGGCAGCCTAAAACAACAAATTCGTATTTATGTTCTAGTGGTCAGAAGTTTAAAACTGGGTCTGGCAGAGAAAATCAAGTCGTGGCAGGGCTGCGTTCCTTCTGGAGGTTATAGGAAGACTCCATTCCTTGTCTTTTCTGTGGAACATCATCCACATTCCCTGGCTCATGGCTCCCTTCCAGCAATAGCGTCACTCTGACCACTGCTGCCATTGCCACATCTCTTTCTCTGACTCAAATACTCCTGCTTCCCACCAGGACCTTTGTGATTATACAGGGCCCATCTGGATGATTTAGGATTATCTCCCTAGCTTTCCCCTAATCACATCTGTAAAGTTCTTTTTGCCACATCAGGTAGCATATTCCCAGGTTTTAGGATTAGGATGTGGACATCTTTGGGAGCCACTGCTCTGCCTTACCACAGCCATGACATCTGGTGCTAGTTTGTTGCTTAGCAATAGATAATGGGCCCACCTTTCTTCCCAGCCACCCAGTTCTCCTCCACAGAATTTCCAGAATCTTGTATGTCTCCAAAGTTGTTTTATGCGTAGGTAAACATTTCTCTTTGGCCTCTTTTTACCCCCAAACAAGTGATAATTTACTACATGTACTATTTTTCCTTTTGCTTTTTTTCTCTATTTAATAATATAGTTTGAGGCTGGGTATAGTGGTTTGCACCTGTAATTCCAGCATTTTGGAAGGCTGAGGAGGAAGGATCACTTGAAGCCAGGAGTTCAAGACCAGTCTGGGCAACATAGTGAGACGTTGTCTCTACCAAAAAATACAAAAATTAGTCAGGCATGGTAATGCATGTCTGTAGTCCTGGCTACTTGAGGGGGCTGGGGCAGGAGGATCATTTAAGCTTAGGAGTTCAAGACTGCAGTAAGCTATGATCATGCCACTGCACTCCAGCCTGGGCAACTGAGCAAGATCCTGTCTCAGAAAATACTCATAGTACTATAGTTTGGAGATATCTCCATATCGTATAAAATCCCCTTGTTCTTTTTTTATAGCTGCATAGTAGTCCATAATGTGAGTATGTCAATTCATCTACCCACTTCCTTACAGTTGGGTATTTGTGGGACTTACAATCTTCTGTTTTTTCAAGTAACTCTCCAAATGTGTAAGACAGAGGATTTTTTAAAGTACCTGCTGAGATTTGAGGGGTGATGTACAAAGGTCTTATTTTTAAGGGAGATGACTACTAGTCACTGTCATGGCTGACAGGGTCTTCAGTGAGGAGCAGTGGCCGTGGAGGCTGGATTGGAAAGGGATAAGGAACTAATTAGTGTGGAGCAAAAGGGGCCACCTCACAGTTTTACTGTGCCCCATAATTTATAAAGCATTTGGGGGCACATTTTATACAAATATATATTAAACAATCATTAGCTCATGAAAGCCTGGTAAAGTCTGAAACTTGGCAATCACCTATTTTACCAGATAAAGAAACTCAGGCCCAGAGAAGTTAAGTTAAGGGTGCACAGTGGGAGAGCCAGATCTCAAACCTACATTTGAGCTTTGCTTCCATTTTCATGGGTCTAGCAAAGGCAAGAGGAAGAGCTAGACAGGTGAACTATGATTAAATAAAGCTTTTTTTTTAAGTGCATGGGTGTCGCGCGTGCACACAGACTATTTTGTTCTTTTCTTTCTTTTTTTTTTTTTGAGTTGGAGTCTCACTCTGTCACCTAGACTGGAGTGCAGTGGCCGCTCCTGGCCACCGCAGCCTCAACCTGCTGGGCTCTGGTGATCCTTCCGCCTCAGCCTTCCAAGTAGCTGAAACTATAGGTGTGCGCTACCACGCCCGGCTAATTTTTTTTTATTTATTGTAGAGATGAGGTCTTGCCAAGTTGCCCAGGCGGGTCTCGAACCCGTGGGCTCAGGCAATTCACTCACCTCAACCTCCCAAGGCACAGGATTACAGGCTGAGCCACCGAGCCCGGCCAGTTCTTTTCTTTTTTTGAGTCACTCTGTTGGCCAGGCTGGAGTGCAGTGGCACGATCACAGCTCACCACAGCCTCGACCTCCGGGGATGACCTTAGGTCATCCTTATACCTCAGCCTCCCTAGTAGCTGGGACTACAGGCACATGCCACCACGCTGGGCTACATTTATGTATTTTCTTGTAGTGATGAGGTCTCACTATGTTGCCTAGGCTGGTCTTGAACTCCAGCCTAAGCTCAAGCAATCCTCCTGCCTCAGCTTCCCAAAGTGCTAGGAGGTGTGAGCCACCATACTCATCCCTAATTTTTTTCTTTTACAAAAAAGGAGACCTGTAAATATACGATGGAAAAGAGAGAGAAAAAAAAGGAGAGTGCTTGGGGATATAAAACAATGGGGAGAAAATGTGATAGTCAGGGAAGGGTTAGGCATTGCATCCCTGCTGCCAGGGATTCTAACCAGAGCAACCGACAATTGCAAACCTGACATCCCAATGGTCCTAACACCTTCTAGAAAGTCAATATGGTAAGAATTTATCAGAGGGGCTGGTAGAGTCAAACAGAAAACTTCCAGTTTGAATACATGAATTACATTCTCATGAAATAATAGTGTGCTTAAGGCACCTAGCATTAAGCTGCAAATGCTGAAGGAAGTAGAGGAGAAAACAACAGCGAAGGCAGCGATGCTAAATCTTGTGTCTTCGCGAACGCACCACCCACGGAGACAGCAGATGGGAAGGATTCGCTTGGGAGGATTTGGAGGATTCTTGGTTCAGTTGCTGGTAAAACTGCTATTTCTCATGCACAGCTCTCAGGATTTACGAAAAAAGCAAAGAGAAAAAAAGAAAGGCCGGAGTCTTTTCAAACAAGCAAACAGGCCCAGTCTTGTCCACTAGCATATCTGCCAAGGAATCCTCTGTCCCAAAGGCACCGTCATTCTGACGGCCTTAATACGTTTCTCTGAACGTGTCCTTGCTCATAGGATTGAGTTCTCAGACACACAGGGAAGGTGACTATCCCCTAGAGAAGAAGGGAGCCACACACTGCAAAATGACCTGAGACATCAAGAATGGAGAGAGAAGGAATAAACAAGTATTTGAGTCAAAATGTAGTAAAATTCAAGGTGGCTTGTCATTTATTTGGATGTACACAAACCAATATGCAAATCAAATGTATATCTGCTTCATTTTGCTTCTGTTGAAGTATTTTAAAGTCAATGAGGCCAGATGTGGTGGCTCACGCCTATGATCCCAACACTTTGGGAGGCTGAGGTGAGAGGATTGCTTGAGCCCACAGGTTCAAGATCAGCCTGAGCAACTTGGCGAGACCTCATCTCTACAATAAATCAAAAAATTAGCTGGGCATGGTGGCACATGCCTGAAGTTTCAGCTACTTGGAAGGCTGAGGCAGAAGAACCACCTGAGCCCGGCAGGGCAAGGCTGCAGTGGCCATGAGCGTGACACTGCACTCCAGCTTGGGTGACAGAGTGAGACTCCAACTCAGAAAAAAACAAAACAAAAACAAATGTAAATGATAGACATGAAAACAGTTTACCACTAAATCCTTCGGTGTATATCTCTAGAAAATAAGGGGATCTTCCTACATTGTGTTTGGTAAATATACATGTCTGAGCATAAGTGTCTGCTAAATATGGGCAAACAAGCCTGGGTGCGTGTTCCTTTGGCTGGGGTAGGGGATGGGAGACACGCAAACCATGAGTTCCATTGTTACATTTGTTTGGTGTAACAAGGCTATAAAGGTGAAGCTCAATGGTGCTGTGGAAACATACAAAAGGGAGATCCTCCCAGTGGTGGAGGGATGTGAAGGGAATGTCTGATCAGGAAGGGACCCTCCAAGTAGAAGGAGCAGCCAATGGGATGACCTTGAGATGGGAGGAAGGGCAGTATCCTGGACCAGGGAATTATGTATGGGTTCTGGTGCCACCTCTACTATCTATCAGCACTCTTTACCTCAGTTTCTCCATCTATAAAATGGGGCCAATAAAAGTGGTGTTTAAAACAATGGTTGACATTTAATGATGGTAATTATTCACAATTATACCTTAAAACAGGTTGCTTAAGGAGGTGGCATGTAGGCTGAGGCCACCACTATCAAGGGCAGCAAAAGAAACCTGGAAGGGAGTATGTGACAAGGTCAGGTCTATATTGTTAATTTTTCAGCTATTTGTGTAATTACAAACGTGATGCATGTTTTTTTCACTTGCTCATGCTAACTGAAAGTGCATGTTTGCATATGAGAATGCTCATGCCTTCATATCTTTGCCAAGACTAGATAGGATTGAATATTTTTGTGAACTATATAAATTTTTAAATGGTGACCCTTTTTTTTCTTTTTAGTAGAGACAGGGTCTTGCTATCTTGTCCAGGCTGGTCTCAAACTCTTGGCCTCATGCAATCCTCCTGCCCCAGCCTCCCAAAGTGTATAAGGCCCTGTGCCTGGCCAGTGACACCTTTTAAAAATTCCATTTCGTTATGACTTAGATGGAGCAGTTGTTCATATTTATTCACAATATGCATTTCCTGTTCATACGCAGTTCATTTTTCTATTCGTTTGCCATTTTAGTATTTATTCACCAAAGTTCTAGATATATGTTATGACATTAAACTCCTGTTTGTTAATGTCTAGACAGATTTTTTTCCTCCAAGTCTGGCTCTGTCATTCAATAATGTTTTTCGTTCTTTTTTTTTTTTTGAGTTGGAGTCTCACTCTGTCACCCAGACTGGAGTGCAGTGGCCGCTCCCGGCCACGGCAGCCTTGACCTGCTGGGCTCCGGCGATCCTTCCGCCTCAGCCTTCCGAGTAGCCGGAATTACAGGCATGCGCCACCACGCCCGGCTGATTTTTTAGATTTATTGTAGAGATGAGGTCTTGCTGCCCAGGCGGGTCTCGAACCCACGGGCTCAGGCAATCCACTCACCTCAGCCTCCCAAAGGTGCGGGATTACAGGCTGAGCCACCAAACCCGGCTCGTTCCTTTTTAAAAAATATTTTTTATTACAAAAATGTCATACATAGAAAAGTAGAAAGAATAATGAATCTCCATATACTCATTACCTGGATTTGGTAACTTGTTAATTTGTTTCCATTTTGTTATATCTGTTTTATCTAATTTTTGCTGAAGTTTTTAAAGTAAATTATGGAAATTAAGACATTTTACCTTAAGTACTTCAGTATACATCTCTAAAAAATAGGGATTTTTTTTCATACGATCACAATGCCATTATCACATATTTATGATATCTTTCACTCTAAGTTTTAAATTTTTATTTAGTCTAAACTGTCAATGTTCTCTTTTATTGTTTTGCACTGCCATCTGTTTTAGGAAGTCTTTCCCTATGCAAAGCCTATAAAAACACTTCCCTGTATTGTCATCTGTAACTTTCATAGTGTTATTTTTTACATTTAGATCCTTATCCCACCTGGAATGTTCTCTGTGTGTATATGTGAGATGACCTCACCATTTACTGGATATTTAGGTATTCATTCTTTACTGGCATTTAAAAATGTTATCCTAGACATATATTAAATTTCCTTGAATATGGCAACCTATCATCTCATTTCCTTGCCTAATCCTCATAGTACTTCCCATTTTCCTTAGAATAAGATTCGAATTCCTTGCCCTGGCCTAAAAGGCCACAGCCTGCCTCTGAAACTCATCTGACTGCCCTCTGAACTGCGCTCCAGCCACACGGGACTCACTCTCTCCAGGCACTTCAAGCTCACTCCAAGCTAACTTTGCACATGCTGTTCCCTCTGCCTGGATGCTCTAGCCTTTGTGTGGCTGGCTCTTGTGATCCCTTCAGCTTTCAGTTCAAATGACATTTCTTCAGCATCTCCCTCAGACCACCCAGACCACAACGCCCACCACAGGTACAATCACATCATCCTTTACTATCCCAGAACACTTCTGTTTGAAATGACCTTGTCTTTGTCGCCCCTCACTTTCAGGTCTAGTCTAGTTGACTGCTGTAGCCCCTGCATGCTCAGTCACAGTCTGAGAATGAATACAGTGCTGAGTCAAAGAAGGTGTGTGTGTGTTGGAGTCTCACTCTGCTGCCCAGGCTGGAGTGCAGTGGCATGATCATGGCTCACTGTAGCCTCAACCTTCTGGGTTCTGGTGATCCTTCCATCTCAGCCTCCCAAGTGACTGGGACTGTAGACACACACCACCATGCCTGGCTAACTGTTAAAATTTATTTATTGTAGAGAGGAGGTATCACCATTTTGCCCAGACTGGTCTTGAACTCCTGGACTCAGGCAATCCTCTTGCCTCAGCCTCCCAAAGTGCTGGGATTACAGGCGTGAACCACCATGTCTAGCCAAGATATGCTTTTACAATTTTGGTAGAGGTTGCCGAATTGTCTTGAGAAAAACCGTACCAATTGACCTTCCCACTGATAGCCAATCAGAGCCCTGGTCTCTTTGTACCCTGGCCAGCACTAGATTCCTTCCAACTTTTTACTGCCTTCCAAAATACCAAAATCAAGAAACAGAAACAAACAGAAAAACCAAAAAAGTGCCTATTTGGTGTGCAACATTGTAGTTCCTTATGTCTGAGTGTTGTGCACGATACCATTGCTTATAAGTCACTTTATATATATATTTTCCTAACTACCTGTTCATCGTCCTTTGTCCATTTTTCTAATGTTTTGTAAAAATTCTGTTTGTTGAAAAAAAGGTCTCTCTGTGAGGTGTGCTCCAAGTATTTTTTCCTAGTTTTGATCTTGTTTATGGTGAGGCAGACATTTTCATCAAAGTTTCCCTTTATAATTTTTAGGTTTTTTACTAGTCAGAAAATCTTTCCTATTCCAAGATATCTAGGTAGCTCCATATATGTATTTATATCATGCAGGTTTCATCCTAGCATTTTTGTGATTTTATTTTTTTACTTTGAAATCTTTAATCCATCTGGCATTCATTTGGGTATGAGAAGTGAGGTAAGAATCCAGTCTTTTTCTCTCCCTTCCCCAGTGTGGGGAGCCAATGACTCTGAGACCACTTGCTAAAAACCCTGCCTTTCCCTTATGAATCTGAAATACTACCTTCACTGTACTCCATTTCCAAACGCATTTTACATCTATTTATGGACTACGGTCTTTTCCTTTGATTTGTCTATTTCTCTTTTGTTGCTGCTTTAATTACTATAGAGTTTTATTAGAGACTTGGTACACAGGGAATTTTTAAAAATTACTACAGAGTTCAATATGTTTTTACTTTCGATAAGACTAGTTCTTTCTTTTCAATCTTCAGGCTATTCATGCATGTGTAGCTTTTAAAGAGAATGTGCATTATGGCTGCAAGGGTAAACAGAGGCAAAGGTAGGTATGGGCTGACTTAACGAAAACTTTTCGCAGTCATCCTGGAGAGAGACAGTGGGGGACTAACAGGGTGGGATGCACCATGTATCCCACTGACTTCCAAACTTCAATCATGTCCAGGTATAACACTTTTATTTTATTTTATTTTATTTTATTTTTTGAGTTGAAGTCTCACTCTGTTACCCAGACTGGAGTGCAGTGGCCACTCCCGGCCATCGCAGCCTTGACCTGCTGGGCTCCGGCGATCCTTCCGCCTCAGCCTTCCAAGTAGCTGGAACTACAGGTGTGTGCTACCACACCCGGCTAATTTTTGATTTATTGTAGAGATGAGGTCTCGCAAAGTTGCCCAGACGGGTCTCGAACCTGCGGGCTCAGGCAATCCACTCACCTCAGCCTCCCAAAGCGTGAAATTACAGGCTGAGCCACTGAGCCTGGCTCAGGTATACCACTTTTATAATTGTTTACATATCTTTGTCACATGCACTATTATTAATTTGATCTTTATTAGTTCAGTCTACTTTTAAATCTTAAATACTTATATTTAGCTTTTCCTATGTAATATATCTGAAAGCATGGATTAGATATAGCAGTTTTATTTTTCTAACATATTACACTGAATAGATTAACACTTTAACATTGCTTGTCCGTGTCGCATCTAAAGTTATTTTTTGTGTTACCAGCACTCAATGTTTGAGAAACACTGGTTTGAGCAGACTGTTCTCATCAGTTCTCCAGATGAAAATCTCCACTTCAAAGGGGGCCACCATAGCTGGCTATGTCTGTTGCTTGATTAGGATGCTGGTGGTACAGTTGGGTTCTGTTTGTGAAAATCATCAAGATGTTCACTTATATGATACATGTACTTTTCTGTATAATTATTACCACCCAGTAAAAAGTTTTAAAAACTTTACTCGTCAATTTGCCCGGGCGGCTCTCAAACATGCAGGCTCAGGAAAAAAAAAGAAAAAGAAAAGAAAAAAAAAAGTTTTAAAAACTTTAATAAGTATTGCTGTTTTGTTTTGTGCTCATTACTGGCAATAAGATGTTACACATGTCCTTTCACAGATTATACAAAGAAATAGGCAAATGAAATAAATAATCGTATACACATTTAAAACACTGGTAGCAGTTCTCTTCTTAAGAGTTCTGATGTGGCTGAGGTGAGTGGATTGCCTGAGCCCGCGGGTTCGAGACCCGCCTGAGCAACTTGGCGAGACCTCATCTGTACAATAAATTTAAAAAAAAATCAGCCGGGAATGGTAGCACGTGCCTGTAATTTCGGCTACTCGGAAGGCTGAGGTGGAAGGATCGCCGGAGCCCAGTGGGTCGAGGCTGCAGTGGCCAGGAGCGGCCACTGCACTCCAGTCTGGGTGACAGAGTGAGACTCCAACTCAAAAATAAAAAATAAAAATAAAAAGAGTTCTGATGTTGCTGCAAGCAAATTCATCTTCACGGCGACTCCTTCAGATCTGGAAAGGACCACAGATGATAACACAGGCTAGTCATAATGTTCACGGGATGGTAAGATGTGGGTGAATTTATCTGTGGGGCAGAATTAGACAATAATGCTAAAGGCCACAGTCTCAATATTTTTATCTCTTAGTCTTTATTAAAGGTTCACAGAGATAAATGGAAAATGCCATCCTAACTTCACAGATCAAATTAAGGAGCAAGGTTGCAGGGAATCAAATATCTTGTACTGGCCTGTCAAAAACACTTAACTCAGATCCAAGTAAACATACACCACACTCTTTTTTGCCCTAAGGTGATTATGGCTTGAGACTTCTAAATTCTCTGCTTTCACAGTTTACCTTTTGCTGGAAATCTTGGGCACAAATCTTTTAATAAAGGTTATAAAACTTCTGACATTAAAATCTCACTGCCAAATAGAAGCTGCCGCTTCCCAACATGGAGATTCAAATAGCTGGCATTTTTTGTCCTTTAAAAACAATATAAAATAGTCCAGTTTCCTTCTGTTGGTAGCCATGGAGACTAAGTGCAAATATTTCAGTGACTGAGTAATACTAAAAATGACAGTGTTCTTCAAGGGCATCTATTAATATGCTTCACATTAAAAAACCAGGCGTGATGGCTCACATCCATAATTCCAGCACTCTGGGAGGCCGAGGTGGGAGGATCACTTGTGTCCAGCCTGGGCAACATAAGGAGACCGCATCTCTACAAAAAATTTTTTAAAAATTAGCCAGGCGTGGTGGTACACACCTGTAGTCCCAGCTACTCAGGAGGCTGAGGCAGAAGGATCACCTAAATCCAGGAGACTGAGGCTGCTATGAGCCGTGATTGTGCCACTGCCCTCCAGCCTAGGCAACAGAGTGAGACCCCCATCTCAAAAACAACAACAACAACAAAACAATAAAACTAGCAACTTAAAATGTAATCATCAGATTTTCAATGATAAGTCCCACTGGCTTCACAATTATTTGAGAATCCGTTGGATAGGAGAAGCCCATGGAGAAAGACGTAGATGATTGCTTGTCAGAGGAAAACCTGTCACGTGTTTCTCAAAGATTTTTTTTTTTTCATTTCCTATTTCCTCCTCTTTAGGTCTCCTTGGAACACTGTTCCCTTCCTCTGATCTTTCCAGCACCAGAAGCCTGAGTAAGTCATTCCTAACCTTTAAAAAGCTTCTCTCTCTGTCCAAGAGTCCCCAAGAGACCTTCCTGAGGTGGCATGTTCACTCTTAATGTACACTTTCAGGCTGACGCATTTGTATAATCTGCTTTCTGGAGAGCTTTTGGAGTCTTAGGCCAACTAAATTTCACCTCAAGTTTCTCCATATCTAATTATTGCACAAGGCTGCCGGTTTCTTGTGCTGCTCCCCCAAACAGGCGATACAACCCTTTCTGCCAGTGCAATTTCTCCCAGGCAGAGATTAGCATGAGTTTCAGAGAGCCTGGTGCCAGGTGGTATCATTCTACCAACGGAATCTCAGGTGGGGGTTCAGGACACGACATGCAGAGTGGAGCATCTGCCAGTGCAAGCCTGCACTGGCTATTTAAAGAGCTCTCTGGAAGGGCAGGATTCAGCCCCAGAGGAGGGGGACCAGAAGGGTTTGCAGTCCTGCTCCTGGGCATTTGTAGATGGAGCTCGGGGTGTCGGAGGCAAGGACAGGGCAGGGGTGAGGGACCAACTATTCAGAAGATGGCAGAAGGCATTAGCAGCAGGCAGACAGAAAACGGGAGAAAGAAGGATCCCACTTGGGCAAAGGATTCCTTCTTCCCTTCAATCACAAACCACAAAGGCCACTTTGCATCAGCCTGGCATACTTCTACTTTGGTAGGTTTGTGCACATTTGTTTTCTTCTCATCTTTCACATTTGCAATCTAATGGAGACAAAGAATTTTTTTTTAATTTGTGAATTTTAGTTGTTATTTGAGATGGTCCAAATGTTCCTTCCACATTCAGTTAGTATTATAAAACAGGGAACTCTGGTTTTGGAGAGGAGGTGAGGGTGTGATGAAGATGTGATGTACTTTTAAAATAGTATTTAAGCCTTTATATTATTTTAGCACAAACATTCTCCATCACATGGTCTCGGTTTTACAATTTAATATAATTCTTATACTGATTCAACATAGAGCTTGTATCCTCCCAAAATCTCATGTCACAGAAGCCTGTTCTATGTCAGGCTCTCCCAGAAGTAGACTCTGAGTCAAGAATTCAGATATAAGAGGCTTATTTTGGAAAGGCTCCCAGAGAGACCAGTGGATGCATTGGAGGAAGATAGGGAAAGGGAGGAAGTCCAGCATAGATGTGATTTCATGTCATGTCCTGGCCTTAGCTTGATCCGGAGGGGTAGAGGCCCTGGAGCACAAATTATGCCTCACAATATGTCCTTCCTTGAGGCAAAGGGAGCTGGGCTTTTGAATCCTTAACTAGATGGTCAGGGGCCTTGGCCTGGGGACGTGGGAGGTGGGGTGGCCACGGGGACATAAAACTCCAGACCCCACTGGCTTTCCATTATGGGCTCACTGGCTCCAATACCAGGTCACAGGCACTAGCCTTTAACTGCAAAGTAATTAGTAGGAATCAGGCACACGGTGTTGGCAAGAGACCCTTGGAGATCTAGGTGACCCACCAATAGCTCCAGTCACAGCACTAGCTCTCAACACTGCCTGCTCACACCACCAGGCACTAGTTATGGGTCTTTCATCACATTCTGCTGTAAGAGGAAATGAATTATATCTTTCGAAAGTCCTGGGGTTGGCTTTTCATCATCCAGAGACATACTTCCTTCCTCCAGAGGGTAGAAGCGGGTAGCCATAGAATGCCTCTGTAAGACTGAGATGCCGTCGCGGTTGAAGATGACCTGGGCCATTTGAAAACTGCGGAGAGCATACTTTTGGCTCTCCTGGCCTTTTAGTTGAGTGATTTTCTGAGCCAGGCACTGGCAGACAGATGCAGAGAGTAGATTCCCAGAGGTTGGCTGCTGATAGCCAAACATTTCATAGAATCTATCCAGGGATTTTCGAAGTCCATCCTCCTCTTCCTTGGCTTCTGATTTCACAGAAGGGTCAAGCCAGAAGTTCTCAGTGATCCTGAAGTCATTTTGTTCAGTATGTAGGTTACTAGTGTCTGTAAGACAAAACACATTCCAATACTTGAACACATAATCACAAATATCAGTAAACAAGCCAAGGGCAGATGGTGTCTCTTTTTAGTTCACCACTCTTACTGCTCCTGGGTAACTGGTAATGAGCAGGGTCAACTGATTTTTGAATCTGTTCCCACTATTCTGGATTAAGCCACTTGTTTGCTCACAACAATAACATCTTACTTGCATGCATCAAGAGTTCTTAACCTGGGGTCACTGTATAGATATTTAGGGTGGCTGTAAACTTGAGTAGGGGAAAAAATGTCTTTATTTCCACTAACCACTACCTGAAATGAAACATTTCTTTCCATGATGAATGTAGGCAGCAAATCACAGTATTAGCAGCAGTGTCTGTAACTTTGTCACCGATAGATCACAACCGTTTTCACAATGTGTTGAATATAAAAATTTATAAAATTTATGCTTATAACTAGGCTATGGACTGAATTGTTTCCCCATAAAATTCATGTTTTGAATTCCTAACCCCTAATATAACTATATTTGGACTTTTTATAAGAGGACTTTTTAGGAGGTAAAGTTAAATGATGTCATAAGAGTAAGATCCTAATCTGAGGAGATTTATGGCCTTAGTTATAAGGAGACAAAAAGAGAAGGAGATCTCTTTCTCTATGTTCAGACACCAAGGAAAGGATATGTGAGCCCACAATGAGAAGACGGCTGTCTGCAAGTCAGAAAAAGAGCCCTCACCAGAAAGTAACCAAAGTGGCATCTTGATCTTGGACTTTCAGCCTCCAGAGCTGTGAGGAATCAAGTTTCTGTTGCTTAAACCACCCAGCTGTGGTATTTTGTTATATAAGCCTGAGCAGACTAAGACATGCTACTTTGAAATTACCTCAGTTATTAGTCCTGATATTAGATCTTATTTAAGCATTCATTAAGGAGCATATATTCATTATAATATTATACATTTATTCTTAAAATAGTTAAGAATTACATTTCAATATTTTTCTTGATAATTCTGTTTCTTTTACTTTATTATGCAAAAATATTATTCCAAGAAAGAGTCAACAGTTTTCACCAGACACCGAAGAGGTCGTGCCACAAACACAGTGAAGGTCCTGGGTTTAAATAGCTCTGGACAGTACACAGTTCAGACGTTTTCTTTCCCAACTCCCTACAATAAACCAATAGTTTATTTATATCTAAATTAAAACCAACACCTTTGTGTTTCTGAAAGGGGCAGTAGCAAATAAACTAAACGATTTAATAATAGGCAATAAAAAATCAGACCTGAAGCTAAATCAGAGTCCTTTATTTACCTTTCTGTACCTCTCTGGGCACCCTAATTCTTAACACGGTGATCTCTTAGGTCTTTTAAAACATGGGTTTTTCCTATCAATGTGATCAAGGAAAGATTTTACAAAAATAATTTATCTGAATTATTTAATTTGCAGAATTTCTTATACAGCTACCAGTTTATTCTTTAACATTTTCTACTTTCAATCAAAATGTGATATTTTCTTTTCTGCACTCTGATATAAACTTTTATAAATGACTAGCTTTGACAGTTCCCTGCCCTGATAGTTCAATTAGTAGCTGTAATAAAAATATTTGTACTTGCCAGTGATGGAGAAGGGTGAATGATATACTAGGTGGAGCCTGAGGAAGGGAGGTGGGATTTTGGTCTGGGCCCAAGTTTTCCTACCAGCTAGATACGACCTCTTGGACAAGTCAGACAACTTTTCGGGCTTCAGTTTTCTCAACTTTAAAAGGAGGGCTTTCCTAAATGGCCTCTCTTCTGGAATGTCTATGGCCACATAAGGATCAGAGAAGTAGATATAATCCATGTCCAAAAAGAATGTGGACACATGTTCTTTGAGACACACACAGGCCCACACATGGACAAACATTCAGTGAGTCAATACACATTTACAGAAGGATAATGCAAAAGCAACTCATTACAGGTTGTTGCAAAACATACAATTGATACTGGAGACCAGGTCCCTCGCCTAGGATACTTGGAACTTAACTAGAAAGCGATGGCATACTTCTGGACATCAAACACCTGAAAAATAATCACAGGATGTGATGTGACAATAATATGATGACTTTAACTGGGACAGTGTGGATTCAGTGGATAAATGCCATGTAAGGGAAGGATCAGCCTGTAGCAGAATTATGAGAGGTGTCTCTTTGGAGGAGGCCACTTGCAATCTTATTCTGAAAGGACCTGTGATTAGAGACAAAGGAAACACAGAAGGAGGATTAATGAACAAAGGTCAAATGGCAACAAGAAACAGACGCCAGGTTCCAGCTATCCTCCTCTGTCAGGTGGCCTTTCTTCAGCAGCCTGAGACCCAGCCTGGGTTGAAAGAGAGAAAAAACTCACAGAGTGGCCAGAGGGGCTACTGGGACACACAACAGAGACAACACTTTTCAAAGAATTCTATAGCAGGGATGGCATTTCCACCATACTAGTTGGAAACTAGCTTAACCCTGCCTCAGAGTGTCAATCTTTCCTTTTTTTTTTTTTTTTAATTTGAGTTGGGGTCTCAGGCTGGAGTGCAGTGGCATGATCACAGCTCACCACAGTCTCAACCACTTGGGCTCAAGTGATCCTTCCACCTCAGGTCCCAAGTAGCTGAAACTACAGGTGCATGCCACTATGCTCAGCTACTCTTGTTATTTTTTGGTAGAGATGAAGTCTTGCTGTGTTGCCTAGGTTGGTCTCAAACTCCTAGGCTCAAGAAGTCCTTCTGTCTTGGCCTCCCAAAGTGCTAGGATTACAGGCATAAGCTACCACACATGGTCCTCAATCATTTTTTTTAAGGAAGGGTAAAGAAACTTCCCTTGACCCTGCCATGCCCAGAGCTTCTGTCTGAGTTTTTCCCAACAATCAATCACTGGACTGAACCCTCTGGGGCAGAAGGAAAGGAAGGGAGACAGATGCTGGCCTCCTTCTTGTCCTGATGGCACAGAAACAGCAAGAAAGGGGTTCCTGGCCTGTGTTCTTTGGAGGCACCAAGTTTGAGAAAGCTAAGGAAGGACTGAGCTACTGTCTTAGACTGAAGAAGGCTAAAAAGAGCCATGACAACCAAAAGCAACAGGTGATACTGAACTGGATCCTTTGGCTATAAAGTACATTATTAGGACAACTGGAGTGCTGTAAAAGGGGTCTGAGGATTAGATGGTAGTAATGCATCACTGCTCATGTCTTGATTTTAATAGTTTCATGCTGTTATGGAAGAAAACGTTCTTGTCTGTAGAAAAAAATCTGAGGTGTTGGGCTTCGTGTTGGCAAATTTCAAATGATTCATGAAAAAATGGCTTTTTGCTTTAAACAATACTAAAACAAACCTCTGGAGGGATAATTGTTAAAATTTCCTTTGGTGGCCTACTTTCCTTTTTTAAAAAATATTTTTATTTTGTTTTTTATTGTTATTATTATTATTTTTTTTTTAGTCGAAGTCTCACTGTGTGGCCCAGGCTGGAGTATAGTGGCATGCTCTCGGCCACTGCAGACTCAACCTGCTGGGCTCAGGCAATCCTTCCACCTCAGCCTTCCAAGTAGCTAGGACTATAGGCGTGCGCCACCACACCCAGCTAATTTTTTGATTTATTGTAGAGATGAGGTCTCATCAAGTTGCCCAGGATGGTCTTGAACCCACGGGCTCAGGCAGTCCTCTCATGTCGGCCTCCCAGAGTGCTGGGATTATAGGCATGAGCCACCGTGCTTGGGTGGCCTACTTTCATATCAAGCAACCAAACAAAAAGCTTTAGCCTAGGGCTTGGCAAATAGCATCTGTCTTACAAATGGTATGGATGTGAGGGCTTCAAGAGGAGAAGGGAGAAGGGGTGGGGTCCCACAATGGAGGATAGGTGTCCCTTTCCAACTTCTTCCCCACAGTTTATCTGGTCCAGGAGTGGGAAGGCAGAAAGATGGGAACTAGGATGGGTCAATGGGAAGGGTGGAAATGAGCAGGGAGAGAGTTGGAGAATTCCTGAAAACGCCCATCTACAAAGAACACTCTAAGCTGTGTGGCATGTGCTCAGTCAGTAACTGGCCAATATACTTTGATATGCAGGGTTTTACATTTTCATCTGCATTTCATTTATAGGTTTCATTTAAACTTTAAAATACAGTGTCCAGACCAGGCACAGTGGCTCATGCCTATAATCCCAGCACTTTGGGAGGCTGAGGCAGGAGGATTGCTTGAGACCAAGAGTTTAAGATCAGCCTGGGCAACATACAGTGGGACCTCATCTCTAAAAAAAAAAAAAAAAAAGTCAGGCTCGGTGGCTCAGCCTGTAATCCCGCGCCTTTGGGAGGCTGAGGTGAGTGGATTGCCTGAGCCCACGGGTTTGCGACCCACCTGGGCAGCGAGACCTCATCTCTACAATAAATCAAAAAATCAGTCGGGCGTGGCAGCGCATGCCTGTAATTCTGGCTACTCAGAAGGCTGAGGCGGAAGGATCGTCGTAGCCCAGCAAGTTGAGGCTGCGGTGGCCGGGAGCGGCCACTGCACTCCGGTCTAGGAGACAGAGTGAGACTCCAACTCAAAAAAAAAAAAAATCAAAACATTAACCAGGCATGTGACACATGCCTGAAGTCTCTGCCTCTTTGGGAGGCTGAGGCGGGAGGATGGTCTGAGTCTAGAAGTCAAGGCTACAGTGAGCTGTGATTGTGCCACCATACTCCAGCATAGAGGACAGAGGGAAATTCTGACTCGAAAAAAAAAAATTAATTAAATTGAATACTGTGTCTACAAAAGAGCCTGAAAAGCTAGCCATCTTGTATATTTTTCATGTATAAGTCAAGCAGACTGCCATTCTTTCAGAGAAGCAACTCTTCCTCCTTCAGAAGAGCGATGACATATGGGTTGAGTCATTTACTGTATTAGTTCTTTAGAACACGGTCTGCAGTCCATTTCAGTGTTGATTTCCTTTTAAAATTTGTTTTACTACTAACTACAAAGCCTTCTCTCTTGTCATACAGTAGTTGTGGCCTTTTGAATGTCACTGTTTCTTCACCAGCAAATGAAGCTAATGGCTTCTTTCCTGATGCACTCGCGTGGAAAGAATGACAGATCTTTAATAACTCGGTCTCTTTGCTGCTCAGCGGTATATCTTCTCACCTTGTATCCAAACACCACTTCATTCTCCCTACTGATATATATGCCAGACTTGTAGAGCTCTCAAATGGCTGCAGTAATGTCTACTCTAAGGAGAGTCTGAGGATGGTTTTGTGCCAGTGATTGCAGAGTGCTATCTGTGTTTCATGAATGGGGCCAAGGGTGTAAACATCGACAGTGCATAGGACAGCTCCATACAACAAAGAAGCACCCCTCCCCAAGTGCCAATAATGTCCCCTATCCTGCTTTCCCCCCGAAGTGGAACACTGCTCAAAGGATGGGTCTTGGAAGGAGCAGGAGGCTGAATGTTGAATTCTACTGCACTGAAATAAGCTGTTTTGTTGGGATCTCCCTAGGGGACGTCCACTATTGGTCCCTCTTCTCTGCACAATACTCTTCTTGCTGGTGCCCATTCCAGTTATGCATTCTTCCCTTCTCAGACATTGAGATGGATTTTTTTTTTCTCAATAAAGGGTCACAGTCTCAATGGTTCTGGAAATATCTAAATTGGGAGAAACTTTCCTTTTTATTTCAATATGCTTTTTATCATGAGTGCGATTTCCTTAGGAATTTTCAAAAACAAAGTGTTATAGGCTGAAAAGAGACCATTTTGGTGATATTAGAACAGTTATTTAGAAAACACTTAAAAAGTTGTGTTTTTTATAGCTGAGTTGGGTTAAACATAAAAGCCACTGGGATTCAGAAGAGGACATTTCTCCTATTTACCACTCCCACCTCCTCCTCTCCTAGCACAGCCTTGCCCGACTGGTCACTCTTATCTTGTAGACATTGCTGGTGCCAAAAAAGAAACAGACCACTCAATGATTAGGAGTGGGCCAAGGCCGACAGGAACGTGTCTAAAAGCTTGGAGTACGCACTGTTCACCTCCCTCCATCTGTGAAAACAAGGACAAGGACATCCCATAGGCCAGGGCTCTGGGAATAAAAGATTGTTACAATTACGTTTTAAAACAATTTAAAGTTCTCATCTTAAATGTTATGACTTTCCCTTCCTTTCAAATATTGCAACTGTCTGCCCCATTCTCTAAAAAACTGTAAAAGAACACATTGTAAATTCCAAAATGTTATCTCAAATGTCAACATGACCAGGAGACTTTGTGTCACATCAGTGGTCACGTATCAAAAATTGTTAATGTAAATCTTGGGTCATGTTAAAACTGCACGTAGGCTTTAAACTTGGGGTGGTGAAGGGCTATGAATTTTGGTCATAAATACTGGAATGAATTTGTGTTGCTTGGAGCAGGTTGTTTGGCAATGATGCCAAACCGCCCCCCTATAAGCTGGTTATAGAAATTAAACACACCCTTTTCTCCCAGTCTCTGCCTCTGGTATTTTAATTTGGCATGAGGGATAGCAGCTGATTTGTTGGATTGGGCTATAACAAACGGAGGAGGAAGGACTTGATGTCACAATGCTTTTTCATATATTGTTTCAAGGAAACCTATTTCTAGAGCATCCAATTGCCAGGTTTTATCTTGGCCAATAAGAGAAGATATAACATATAGAGATTCAAGATTCTTATAAATATAAAAACATTTTTATATCTTTAGGAGTTATAGATGCTTATTTGAATTCAGTAGTCTCAGATGACCAATTAGCATAGCGCATAGAAGATACATGGTTGTGTTCTGTGAGAGATGCCATTAGCTCAGAAACCCAGATAAGGGATGGAGGATTTTTCCAGAGAACTTTCCATGACTCTTCTGTGGTTAACAAATGCACAGCAGGATTTTATTTCCATGAAACACTGTAGCCTTCTACTTTAACAAGTTTCCACTACATGGATTTGATATTTAGAATTCATCCTCCTTCATGTATCTGAATCAATAACCACCCACTCCGCCTCGTTTTGTCTAGAGTTTCTCTTACTAACAACTGCTCATTAGGAGGATCTGTGATTTCAAGGTTGTACAGAGCCAAAAGAAAACCAAGACTTAATGTGTGTGTGTGTGTGTGTGTGTGTGTGTGTGTGTGTGTGTGTGTGCGCGCGTGTGTGTGTGTCAGAGTCTCACTCTGTCATCCAGGCTGGAGTGCAATGACACGATCACCACTACTGCAGCTTTGACCTCCTGGGTTTCCTTCTGCCTCAGCCTTTCAAGTAGCTGGGACTACAGGCACACACCACTATGCCTGGCTAAATTTTAAATTTTTTTGTAGAGATGAGGTCTTGTCAAGTTGCCCAGGCTTGTTTCGAATCCCTGGGCTCAGGCAGCCCTTTTACCCATCTGACCAACCTGGCAAGTCTTTAAGGAATGCATCTGGCCCAAGACTTAATTTCTTTTTTCTTTTTCTTTTTTTTTTTTTTTTGAGTAGGAGTCACACTCTGTCACCGAGGCTGGAGTGCAGTGGCACACTCATGGCCACCACAGCCTCAGCCTGCTAGGCTCAGGCGATCCTTCTGCCTCAGCTTTCTAAGTAGCTGAAACTACAGGCATGTATTACCATGCCTGGCTAATTTTTTTTTCTTTTTAAAGAGACGAGGGTCTTGCTGTGTTGCCCAGGCTAGTCTCGGACTTCTGGGTTCAAGCAGTTCTCCTCCCTTGGCCTCCCAGAGTGCTGGGATTTCAGGTATGAACTTGGTTTCCTTCCTTTTTAAGGCTGCTTAATATTCCACTGTATGCTCATACCACCCTTTGTTTATCCACTCATCAGTAGGTGACTGGGTTGCTTCCCTTGGCTTTGGTAACTATGGGAAATGTAGTTTTAAATAGCATGTGTAGGAAAGGTGTGGTAGACTTAATTATTGTTTGCTAATATTTTCTGCCTATCCCTACAGAGTAATTCTTCATCTTCATCCTTTTGAAATCAGGCTTAGCTGTATGACTTTACATTGCCAGTGAAGTGTGAGCAGAAGTGACAGAGCTTTCCCAGTCACTGCCTGTTTTGATGTACTCTTTCCCCTCTGCTGTAGTCACTAAGCAGTGCAGAGATAGGAGCTTGCCCCAGACTAGGCTCTGGGGTGAGGGAGAGGATGGCAGATTTACTTGTATGTGTGTATACCTGTAGTATGGCACAGATCTATGGATAGGGAGAAATGATCCTTTGCTGTTTCACGCCCATGAGATTTGGGGCTTGCTTGTTAAACAGCATGATCTAGCCCATTCTGACTGATAGAGAAGGCCACACCGAGAAAGTAACATCTGAGCAGAGACGTGAAGGGTTCAGGAACAAGTCATGTGGATATGTGAAGAAAGCTTGTTCTATGAAGAGGCATCAAGGGCAAAGTTTTTGAAGCAGAGCTTGCTTGACGCATTCAAGTCAGGAAAGAAGCCTGATTTCTGAAGACAATGATGCAGACAGAGTTATGCAGGTGTAGTGCAGTGGCACACTTCCGCCTCAGCCTTCCGAGTAGCTGGAATTACAGGCATGCGCTACCACGCCCGGCTGATTTTTTGATTTATTGTAGAGATGAGGTCTCGCCAAGTTGCCCAGGTGGGTCTCGAACCCGCGGGCTCAGGCAATCCACTCACCTCAGCCTCCCAAAGGCGCGGGACCACAGGCTGAGCCACCGAGCCCGGCTCACCACCATTCTTAAACATTTATTTTCTCTCACTCCCCTAAGTCCTGTCTGTTCCTGTCTCTCCTCCCTGCTTTATGTTTCTATGGAAACTTAATATCATCTAAATACACACACATATGTGATTTGTTTATTTTCTATCTTCTCCCACTCAAGGATTTTTGTCTTTCTTGTCACCTGCAGCTTCCCCAGGGCCTAGAACAGTGCCTGGCACATGGTAGATACTTAGTACATTTAAAATTTGGGGATGTTTTCTTTTATTTGACAGGTTCTATTTTCAAAGACATAATTAATCTTTAATACACTATAAACATCCAATATTGTATGTTTAACAAATCCGGAGGCCTATGTACTTGGTACATTTGTGGAATTAATAAACAAATGGATGGAATCAAGGTGAACACACTCCTGAATGAGGGAAGTAAGCAACAAAAGTTAAAAGTATGAGTAGCCAAACTCCTACCTAATCCCAACACACAATACGACTCAGGAATATTTCCTAAAGACTGACACAGGTCAAGAACAATTTTTTTTTAAAGCTTTATAGTAGCAATAAAAAGCAATGAATTCTGCACAGTTAATGAAAGGTGATTTGAGCAATGCAAATATTTAGATTGGTCGGTCAATGCTATATTGTCCTTCTCTATTAGCTGTCCCTGGAGACCACTCCTGCAAGGAAGGGAGGACCAGCCTTCCAAGTGGCCTAGTTGTCTCTACCTTCATACTCAGTGATTACCGAGTGCCTATCATCCAAGGGACAGGCTGGGCCCAGTGAGAGGAGGCTAAGGTCCAGGCGGCAGAAGCTTAACGAATCCAGGATGAGCATCCATGCTGGGGCTGGAAAGATGAGTCAAGGTAGAGGAAGAAAGCTACACCAGGTAGGTAAGCCCGCTGCAAGGCAAGGAGACAACAGTATCCAGGAGCTTGGTGTGGGCTGATCTAGTGGGGCAGAAAACTCTTAAAAGAGAGGAGAGGCTGGGTTTGGCTCTGGGGGTACTGGGGACCAGGCCAAGAAGTCAGGCAAACACTTCTGATCACCTTCCAGCTCCAGGTATTCCTTCCTGTAAAGGTGTACTCTTACTAGAGTGACCAGAACTCTCTAGGGTGACTGGGAGCTTTGCCCAGGACAGTCCTGGTTTAGTCCTATAGTTTCAATTAATTATTCATAGCACCCTCTTTCACTCTCTAGAGGGCCCTGGACCGTAGGATTCATTACCTGAATGCATGTATCATGACATTACAGATGTAACCTGGTACTGGCGTAATGGGGCAGATACTCCTGGGTTAGCAGTGGAAAGATCCCACCACGCAGCTATGTCCCGGGGGCTGAGATTTAACAAGATTGGAAATCATATACTGGAAATCATTCTAGTCTGTGGCAAAAATATTAAAGTGTCTACAGAGTGCTGCTTTTTTTTTTTTTTTTGGCTAAACCTTCTGTGAATTTGTTCTACTGTACTCTAAGACAATCCTCTTTGCTTTTCCCTCTTTTCACAACTGGCATTTATCCCACTCCCTTGCTGCCTGAGAACCTTCTGGCTACCCTCCAACAAGTGAGGAAGGTCCCTGATTCACTCCATCTATCAGCTTCTTGCCTGATTCCTCTTTCTGGTCTCATCTGGCTTTTCTCTGCTGCATAACACCAGGTTGAAGTCCTAAGGAAATTTACATCCTATCTTACTAATCACATAAAATTAACAACCAAAAAGCTCAATAATCTTAAGCCTCCTTGTTCCTGCCATCCATGGTTTATACACTTTAGAATTTGCAACCGTTCCCTCAAAGGACAAAATCTGCAGACTCACAAAGAAAGAGTGTGTGGATATCAAAATATTTAATCCAAATTAACACTTCAAAAGGATGGATGGCTTGGCATCAGGTGCTTTGAAAACCACAGCCTTTGACTGTACTTGTTTACATCTGAAAGTTCAAACCAGATGAATCACTCAATGGAGAAGTGGCATATGCAGTCACCCTTCATCCTAATGACAAACAGATGCAACCGGCAGAGGACAGGGTCCTCTAAGAGGCCACTGCTGAGGAATAAAATGAAGGCTGGGAAAAAACCAAAGAGAGGTATGATCGGTAAATAACCCTAAAATTAGGTGCCAGAGCAATTGAATGAGGCCAGTTTTCTGATCTGTAAGCAATCTTACTTTTACCTTGTATTTTATATCTTTCTTAAGAAATTAAAATGCTCTATAAATTATAGAAAACTATAACATACAAACTCATACTATCCCAAATTGACAATTAACATTTTTTCATCTTTGCTCCAAACTTTTTGGAGGGGGGGGCGTGGTAAAATGAGGTCTCACTACGATGCCCAGACTGGTCTCGAACTCCTGGGTTCAAGCAAACCTCCCCCCTCCATCTCCCAAAATGCTGGGATTACAGGTGTGAGCCACCACGTCTGGCTCAAACCTTCCTTCTTATTACATATTTCAGTTAAAGCCGACTGCTTTTTCATAGATATTGCTTTGGAATCTTCCAGCTCATTTTTATAAAGTGTGTGTGTGTGTGTGTGTGTGTGTGTGTGCGTGTGTGTGTGTGCGTTTGTGTGTGTGTGTGTTATGTATCTTGCTTTTCAAGTTTTTTAAATTTTCTATATAAAATTTTTGAATCTTACTTTCAGTATATAAAGTTTTGCATTCTACTTTACGATTTTTTTACTGTTAGCCATTGTTGATACACACAAATCCTGCTTTATAATATTCTAACATAGGAACATGCTACATTATTTTTCATCCATCCTCTTGCTGATGGTCAAGTAGGTTGTATTTAATTTTTCACTAAGACAAACAAGGTCTTAGTGAGCCTCCTGACATACATATACCTTCCATGCACATGTGCGAGACTCTCTCTGGAAATACATTCTGAAGTGGAATTACAGAATTGAAGGTATGTGCATTTTCACTTTGACTAGATCCTGCCAAACTGCTCTCAAAACTATGACACGTCCACCAATAGCATTTGGATTTTCCTGTTTCTCCACATTTTTGTCAAATCCTGGTATTGTCAGGTGTCTAAACTTACATCACCTTATTTGGGTTTGTATTTCCCAGATAACTAGTGGACAGTGGCTAGACCTTCATACACTTATGGGTCATTTGGCTTCCTTTTTGTGAACTGCTTATTCATATTCTTAACCATTTTTCTATTGCTTTGTTGTTGTTTTTCCCTCTCTATCCTGTCATATTTCTTTTTAATGGCACACAAAATGAATTACAAAGAAAACATTTTTGGCTGACTTTTTTGATTAATCTCATGACTAGATTTTTACAGTCTCTTATACAGAAGGGCATTAAAAAGAATGTGAGGGTAAAATAAAGACTTCCTGAGAAGCCACAAGGTTTGTTTTGTTTTAATGGCAAATCCTCTCAAGCAAAACAACTCTCACAGCGTCAGCTTATCACTACCAAAAGGTGATACCGTGCTGCGATTCTATTTAATAAATAAGTCACATACCAAGCTGGATCCCAGAGCAGGGAAAGCATGTGGCTCTACTTTGTCTTATTTTCCAGACAAGAAATGGAGACAAGGACCAAGTCTCCAGAGTCACTGGATGAAGGGGTTTGAGTAGAACACAGAAGAGGTCTGTCGGGGTCTTACTCTGTCGCCCAGGCTGGAGTACAGTGGTGTGATCACGGCTCACCACAGCCTCAATCTCCTGGGCTCAAGGGATCCTCCCACCTCAGCCTTCCCAGTTGCTGGGACTATAGGCGCACATCACCATCGTTGGCTAATTTTTTATTTTTTGTAGGGAGAAGGTCTTGCTATGTTGCCCAAGCTGGTCTCGAACTCCTGGTCTTAAGTGATCCTCCCACCTTGGCCTCCCAAAGTGTTAGGATTATAGGCATGAGCTACTGTGCCCAGCTAATTTTCTTAATATCATCTTCATATGGTTATAATTTGCCATAATTAAGACTAATGATAGCTTTATGTTTGGATTTTGTCATAAAGGAACCAAATACTGACCCCTTTACAGCTAGAAAAGTCCTGGGGAATTATCTGGTTCCACTCACCCACTATCTGGACTAGAACCTTATACTTTGAGCTGGGACAGGAACTACAGACTGCTGACACCATCCACGTACTGGGGAACAACTCCCAGGAGGTAAGATTGTTAGAGAAGGAACCCAAGAGACAATTTCCTTTAGGAGCCATTTGGAGCTAGGAGTGTCACTAAAACACTTTAAGCAAACATTTAAGCATGTTTTTCCTCAATGGTTTTGAAACTTTCATTTTACATGGGAGGCTTCAGCAGATTTGTTTCATATCCTGGCCTAGACGGTAAGGAGCACTTGTAGGCAGAAAAGAAAAGCAAATGAGTTGGACCTTGGTTGCTATGGCAACATGGCTATTTTGATTATGACTGTTTACTTTAGCAGAGTTAAGTTAAATGTGAGTAACTAATTAAGATGGTGCTTGAAATGTTAACCTTGCCCAGAAGAAAAATATACGCACTTTAAAAATGATGCTTGAAATGTTGCTGGATACATATTTGGCAGGGAGACCATTCTTTGCTGGGGAAGCAGAAACCTGATCCTTTTTCCTCGAAGAGGTGCCTCCTACAATCTGTCCGAACCAACAAGTCAATATTTGGTCATATTAAGACTTAAAGAGAAACAGAAAAGAATTCTTATTGGAACAGAGCCAGTTCCAGTGTTGACATCAGCAGTAAGACTTTCTGAGAGAAAGTAACATCTGTGGCAGACACAGAAGGTCTGATGTTTTTCTATATGCGGATGAATTTTTGTTAGATGCAGATTTTTGTAAACAGATTTTCTTCCATATCAAATCAACATTAAGTACATCTATGAAGTCACAGACTTAATTGTAAGCAGATACACCAGATTGTCATACAGCTAAGTGCTCCCCCTTCAAAGTAGCCATTGTCGGGGCCAAACTCTTATTTGTATAATGCTGACACTGCTCAGAACAGGTCGGAGCCTCTTAGGAAGTGACTTCACTCCCTCTGGAAGCCTCTTCTAAATGCCCTCATTGGTGACAAATCTCCATCCTTAGAGGACAGGATTGCCTTTTTGGAAACTGTCAAGAGGCATTAGGAGTAAAATCTGGTAAATACTGTAGGTGATCAAGCAGGGTAACATTGCCTGGGGTAAAAAGCAAGGTCTATCTCCAAAAGAAAATTGATTTTCTTATGTTACACATGATGATTCTGAAAGCAGTCCTCACAAAAGAATTCTAAAATCAGTTCTGTGCAATGCAGGCAGCAGGATTTCAGTGTGCATATACTTTCAAATATGTTACTCTATAAGGTGGACTTAAGTTCTGGCCTTTGTAAAAGCTCATAGTCATAGATCAGAAATCTGGTTTTATCCCAACAGAAGAAATGTTAGCAGGTGTGGACTTGGGACTTAGAAGACTTGCATTTGAGTCCTAGCATGACCACTTACTGGCTCTGTGATCTTGGGCAAGTTACTTAATATTTTTGAATCTCTATGTCCTCATCTATAAAATGGGGATGATAATAGCTCCTACCTCACAGGATTGTTGTAGGGATTAAATTATTTATTAGCATGAAGCCTAGCACATAGTAAGTGCTCAATAAATAAAAGATACTTTGTAAATGAAAGGGTGAAATGCCAAAATGGAATTATTTAATGGAATAGTCTTAAACTAAACCGCAGTCATTTGGTACTGCCTAGCTCTATCATATTCTCTTACCATTATCTAGTTTGCCTTCTATTCAAGGACAGAACCAATTTCTCAGAGGGTAGCTATAGATAATTGTTTTACAACCCCCTCCCCGGCTTGTTTTATATATTTTTCTTCTTTTTTAAATTTTTTATTTTAAAGATGTAGGGTACAATACAGGGTTAGGTATATTGTTTTATATTAATTAGCTTCTCTATTCCAAGTATTTACCTGAACTAAGTTAACCTATTCAGCCCTTTTTGACTTCATGACACAGACAGACCCCATCACCTGGCAGCAGTCATGTGACTAACCCACCCATCTGCCTGTAATCCATCAGATGATGTCAGTACCTCTGCTTACTTGCCCTTTGTGATGACTGGAGCAGACCACCACCCAATCACCTTAATGACTTGCCCCCATCAAAGGGAAGGTTTAGCTGGGCTCAGTGGCTCAGCCTGTAATCCCGCGCCTTTGGGAGGCTGAGGTGAGTGGATTGCCTGAGCCCGTGGGTTCGAGACCCACCTGGGCAGGCGAGACCTCATCTCTACAATAAATCAAAAAATCAGCCGGGCATGGTAGCGTGCGCCTGTAATTCCGGCTACTTGTAAGGCTGAGGCGGAAGGATCACCGGAGCCCAGCAGGTCGAGGCAGCGGTGGCCGGGAGCGGCCACTGCACTCCAGTCTGGGCGACAGAGTGAGACTCCAACTCAAAAAAAAAAAAAAAAAAAAAAAAGGGGGAAGGTTTAAAAGGCATTCAACTTCAAATAGCAGCCACCGTTGTTTTTGTTAAGCACTGGCCAGGCCATGTAGCTCTTTGAGCTATGGCCACCATGTTTTCCTAGCTTTGGCCCCCTCCCCTACCTTGGGGAGGTGAATCTCCTCTCTCTCTTTCTCTAATTTACTCTCTAAATAAACTATATTTTCCAATCTAACTTCTGTGTAATTCTTTGCATCCTTCATGCGGCACCAGATCATAGACCCCTTCTGGTCTGACTTAACATTTTGGAGGCACCACTGGGATTCTGACCTAACAGTAATTGTGATCATAGTGAGGGAAGTAGTTCCCACAGCAGAGTTGTTACATCTAATACCCTTTAACATCTGGGATTTTAGAAAGGGAATTGTAAAGGCTTCCATATGGCTACTATACAGATGATTGTCACAAGGAAAGTCCGACAAACAAGCATTCGTTTGTAACTGGAGGGAATGTCACCTTTCCCAGTAGCGACTGCCCGCCCTGGCATCAGAGTTGAAGGGATGAATCACACTGAACACTGCCCAGCTCACTGCAGTAGGAGATGACTACACAGAGGTCCCCAGCACACCGTCTGCAAAGCAAACATGATCCCAGAGGGGGTGGAAACAGCAGGTGCCTCAGTGTGTGGGAGCATCAAACACAGAAGCCCAGGCTGGTAGAGGCCTCCAGCTGGCCCCAACCCACCCCCCTCAAGGGGGACCAGCACCAGAGTGTGGGTGAGACTGAAATGACTCAACCTCTAGAGAACATGATGGTGGTGGTGGATTTTATAAGCTGATGGCAACTATAAATCAAGCAAAGAGCTTCAAGGAAAAGTTTGGGGTAGTGAATACAATGAAGAAGGAGAAACAGGCTGCACTTAAAAAAAAAAAGGTTATGAAAAAACAGGCAGAAAATATCCAGGGTTCACAGCATGACTCCGGACTGAGTCAGAACTTTGGTGCTGAGATAAACTTAAAAAGGGAAGAAGAGACTGGGAAATACAATGAGAATGGTTACAGGAGATAATTCTCAACCCCCTAACCTCCCTACACTTGAATTGAAGAAGAGCAAAGCTTTGAACCTTCTCTTCTGAAGAATATAACTTCAGAGAACACAGGAAACTCAGAGAAACTGGAAGAAAGCGCCAAACAGAATTGAAAATTTGCATAATGCAATGTATGCAGAAAAGGGCTCAAGACAGTAGAGAAGAGAATGCTGAAGCTGACCAAGTAACAGAAAATATGGTCGTGAGAGGATGTATTTTTGTTGAAAAACTGTGTAACAAATTATTAAGGACTAGAAGTGGGGGCACACATGGAACTGAATTTCCACTTTTGCAAGGACATGTCTAGTATGGTTACAGAGACAATTATATATTTTTGACAGAAGAATATGGTACACAAGACATTTAAAAAAATCCTCCATTTTCCCAAGCATCTAAAAATGCTGGATAAAATATTTTGTAAAAATCTTTTACTGTGTGTGACTGAGCTGATAATAAAGTAGGAAAAGTCCTTAGCAACCAAAAGCAAAATGAGAGGAGGAGTTTGAGAGATCAGGGAACCCTGAGCTGGTATCTGGACCTAGCAAGTCAGCTTTAGTGGCCATGCAGAATCCAGGACACAAAGTCTAGGGCCATGGCATGGTGGGGGTGTTTAAAAGGAGATCACTGCATACAGCTAAGAGCCCTGAAGTTACACCTTCAGAGAAAAGTGAACAGAAAGAACAATATGCTTTGCAAAGGGTCACAGTAAGAAAGCTTGGCCTTGGCTCTGAGTGGAGAGGAAAAAAATGAAACATCCCCTCCCAAATTTAACCATAAGCTATAAGCTAGAACCTACATATGTTTGTGGCCTGAATTGAGACTATTTTTATGTTCTACATACCTTCAAGCCAGGCATTTATTTAAACATGGCTTCAGACTGAGGTGCCCTTGTATATCTAGTGAAAGCAAACGTAAATCTCAGGAAAGTACTTTTGACCAAAACCTTTAAAGAAACGCTACATATAGCATTTCATTGCACATAGACTTACAATAAAAATGATACTCACAAAATACACAGTGATTAAAAAAAGGTACCTTTAGTGAGAAGGAGTAGGCAAAATGAGTTAGCACCAGATGAGACCCACAGCAACTTTAGATGTGAGAGTTAACGAAAATAGAATAGAAGGCAAAGACGCTTAATATGTTAAAGAAATAAAATAGGGAGTTAAATGTTAATGTAAGGAACAAGAGACTACAAAAAAATAACAGGTAAATGAGAAAAAGACACAAAAAGAACAATGAAAATGTTTAATTATGGAAAAATGAAAATGTATAATATAGGTATTTATATCTCAGGAAAATGGGTAAAACAAGACCAGACTCAGGTGAAAATCAAAGTTGAAGGTATTACTTAGAATTTAGCACAGGGATCAGGCGTGGTGGCTCAAGCCTGTAATACCAGCATTTTGGGAGGCCGAGGTGAGGGGATTGCCTAAGCCCACGGGTTCAAGAACAGCCTGGACAACTTGATGAGACTTCATCTCTACAATAAATCAAAAAATTAGTCAGGTGTGTTTGTGCATCCCTGTAGTTCTAGTTATTTGGAGGGCTGAAGCAGAAGGATCACCTGAGCCCAGCAGGTCGGCGCTGGGGTGGCTGTAAGCATGGCACTGCACTCCAGCCTGGGTGATGGAGTGAGACTCCAACTCAAAACACAATAATAATAATAATAATTTAGCACAAAGAGACGGAGAAGAAGAAAAAAATAAGATCTATAAGTCAAAGTGAGATGCTCTAACATGCATCACATTGGAATTTCAGAAAGAGATAATACAGAGAATGGAGAAAGGCAATACACAATGAGTTCATGGGTGGGAATTTCCCAGAACTGATGAAAAGCATAAGTACTCAAATTTAGCAATCACAAAGTATTATAAGCAGTATAAATAAAAACAAATGTGGCTGGGTGTGGAGGCTCACACCTTAATCCCAGCAGTTTGGGAGGCTGAGGCAGGAGGAATGCTTGAGCCCAGAAGTTCAAGACCAGTCTGGGCAATATAGGAAGACCTCATCTCTACAAAAAAACAAAATAAAAAAATTGGCTGGATGTGGTGGCATGCACCTTTGTTCTCAGCTACTCGATAGGCTGAGGCAGAAGGATTGCCTGAGCTTATGGAGCCAAGGGTGCAGTGAGCTGTGATGGTGCCACTCCAGCCTGGGTGACACAGTGAGACCCCAACTCAAAAAATAAAATAAAATAAAACTGGAGTAAAAATAAAAACATATCTATAGCTGGGCCTAGGTAAAATTTCAGATTATCAAAGGCAAAGATAAAAATCCTACAACCAACCAGAAAGAGAAGACAAATTACACAAATGAATGACAATTAAGTTATACGCAATTCCTCCATAGCTACAATGCAAGCAAGAAGGCAATGAACTAATACCTTCAAAATTCTAAGAAAACAATTACCAACCCAGGGCCATTCAGGAGGAAATGGTGAGGAAGTTAAGACATAATTTTTTTTTTTTGAGTTGAAGTCTCACTCTGTCGCCCAGACTGGAGTGCAGTGGCCCCTCCCCTCCAGGCCACCACAGCCTCGATCTGCTGGGCTCCAGCAATCCTTCTGCTCAGCCTTCCAAGTAGCTGGAATTACAGGCGCGTGCTACCATGCCGGCTAATTTTTTGGTTTATTGTGGAGATGAGGTATTGCCAAGTTGCCCCGGTAGGTCTCGAACCCGCGGACTCAGGCAATTCACTCACCTCGGCCTCCCAAGACGTAGGATTACAGGCTGAGCCACCGAGCCCGGCCGACATCAGTCTTTTTTTTTTGAGTTGGAGTCTCACTCTGTCGCCCAGACTGGAGTACAGTGGCTGCTCCCGGCCACCGCAGCCTCAACCTGCTGGGCTCCGGCGATCCTTCCGCCTCAGCCTTCCGAGTAGCCGGAATTGCAGGCTAACATCAGTCTTTTAACTGTCCAGATCAACAAAATGGTAATATCATACCCAGATTGCCTTTCCATCCAAAGCTCATTATCTAAGAGTGCTTAAGATAGACAATATTCATTTCACCTAGGTTGATTTATGGAGATTTTGCCTGGAGGTAGAGGAAAGAGCTATATGGAATCTTTTCTATTCCTTTGGAGACACGAGTCTGTTTAAATCACCGATGTAGTCTGGCTATCCTTGAAGCAGTAGTCCAATGCTAGACTTTGACCCCAAATCACATGTGATCATCTTAAAAGTATAGTTCATAAACGTTCGACCTTTTGTTTCTGAATGCTTCATTCCATTACAAAATTATTCAACTTCAAAGTTGTGCTAGGTTGGTTTTATAAAAGATGCAGATGCTATTAATGTTTTGCAGATGATATTTTCTCCTTCTGGAATCAACTATTTCCATTTGCTTTTCAAGTAATTACTAACTTTATCTTCCTTACTCAGCTCATACTACTCTGGGGACCTGTGCTTTGCAACACTAACTGTGTAGCCATTGGCCCACAGAGCAAGATATCTGTTCCCAACAGTCTCTTGGGAAAATAATTGTTTTTATTCTCTTACGATATTCACTCTCTTTGAAAAGATCACACGAAAGAAGCTGTATAGCTTAGTTTTTAAAAAGTAAACTTTCTTTTAGCCAATAAAGTATGCCAATCATAAGAAGATAAACAGTCAGGAGTTATGAGTCACAGAGTTATTACTGATAACATTTACTGCCTTATTGACATTTTAGAATTTACTGTTACCTAATATCCTCCTTAAATTTCATTTCACATATAAATGCATAAACTTAAAAAGAAATACAAATTTGAAGGTTACTATGAAGAAGGAAAACAAAGAAAATCACCTAATTATACCAGTCATTTGGATGACTAAATTTTTTGTCCTCTATGTGGTGAAACCTCAAATGCATCTGAAACTTTAGTTCCCAAAAGAAGCCCTAAAACACCCATGCACACAATAAATATTTTACTCATTTCTGCTTTTCTATCTTGATCTGGGTAGCAGTTACGTGGGTATATGTATATACATATATAAAAATCCACCAAACTTTAATACTTAAGATTTATGTAATTTATGTAGCTTGTATCCCAATAAAAAAATATATTTATGTACATGTGTACATACACATACACTTTCCTTGCCCCCAATAAGTTTTGAATGTGACATAGAAATACAGTTTTTGCAAAAAGATTTCCAGATAGTTCTAAAGTTTGGTTACTTTGGTAACCACTATCCTACAGCTACTGGATTATGTCTTGATTAGAATAGACAATTCAGCAAATACTTGTTTCAGTGAATGGATAAATAAATGAATAAATGAAGGAAACAACAACTAATAAGTATCTACGTTATTCGTGGTTGTAGGTATACCATATACCATTGACTAAGGCCAGGACAAACCCTAAGAATATTTTTTTTAAGCATGCCAGCTAATGCTCTAAGCACTTTTAAATGTCTTACCTTATTAAATCTCACAAAATCCCTATGAGGTAAGTTGACTGTTCTGGGTTTTCAGATGCAACCAACATAAATCTCTTTGGCTACTTCAAGCAGAAAGACACAAGAAATGTACTGCAGTTCACTTCATTGCTGGGAGAGCTGCAGAAACAGACTTTCGGCTGAGCTTTTTGGAATACTCCTCAAATCATTTAGCAGAACTGGACAGCCAAAGGGGCTGTGGCCTCCATCACTAAGGCATCGAGGAGCTGCTGGCTCAGAGGTTGCTCCAAATGAATACGGTTTCTATTACAGTCTGGAAGCTTCCCAATCAGGAAGCTGCCTGTTCACTACAGCAGCTAGTTCCAGAACCGCACTGCCGGTGCCACTATCAACACCAGCTAGAAATGAAGTTCCCATGCTCTAACTCTCTTCCCACATAATTTCGGTCTCAACTCAAAGGTTTATGGAAATACATCTGATTAGCAGACTTACACCTAGACCATGAGTTGCAAGGGATTCTGGAAATGGAGTTTATACCTTCTGTGAGACAAGAAATCATCCTAGAAGAGAACTGAAACAGGCATTGAGTGGGCTAGTTGACAGGCTCATGGATGATGAAATTGAGGCATAGAGATTAGGAAATTCGTGCCAGGCTTGGTGGCTCAGCCTGTAATCCGTGCTATGGGAGGCTGAGGTGAATGGATTGCCTGAGCCTGCGGGTTCGAGACCCGCCTGAGCAACTTGATGAGGCCTCATATCTACAATAAACCAAAAAAATTAGCCGGGTGTGGTAGCGTGCGCCTGTAGTTCCAGCTACTTGGAAGGCTAAGGTGGAAGGATCACCGGAGCCCAGCAGGTAGAGGCTGCAGTGGCCAGGAGTGGCCACTGCACTCCAGTCTGGGTGACAGAGTGAGACTCCAACTCAAAAAAAAAAAAAAAGAAATTCGTTCAAAGACATGCAAATAGTATGTGGCAGAGCCAGGATTTAAACTCAAGAAGTACGGCCCCAAAGACTGACAAAGCAAATTAGAAAATAACAGTGCACAGGCAAGCTCATAGGTGTGAGGTCTCCAGTCATATAACTAACTATTGTGCTCATAAACAGCAACTTCTAATTTATTGTACTCAATAATCCTGATATTACCTCTAGGAATTTAAAGTCTCGCAATTTCTCATCTTCAGAATTCACAAAGATATCATGAACTTACTTGACCATTTTATTTTTGGTCTAGAAAGTGTTCTCAAGTATTGCAGGGGGAAAAATCCTGAAAAAAAAGTTCTTCCACCAAACCGTGAGTGACTGAAGATGTTCATGCCTGGACTTCAAGAATCGCCTCCAACTCCAGCTCCTCACGTTAGCTCACGACACAAATTAAAAGGACACTTATAAGTATCCTGATATTATTTTAGGGCTTTCTAATGGAACATCTTATTGATTCTACATCACTTCATTTGGGGAAACTATATTGGAAGCAATAGAATGATAGTTATTTAGCCCCTGCTTGGAAAGCTGACATTACAAGGCTCCTATGAGCTAGGAACCTTGAGACTAAAGCTTGGGTGTATTCTCAGTTTTCTGAAACTGTAATTCCACACGCTCTTGGTATAATTTGGCCTGTTTGTCATAGATAGATAGATACATAGATAACATAGATAGAAAGAAATACATGGATACTTATATTTATCCATTTATCCATCCATCCATTCACCCATCCATCTCTGGGAATGTCCCAGATATCACAATAAAAACATTAAGCTGTATCTAAAGTAAATATATCTGTAAGTGTAGACCATGGCTGAAAGGAGTGAGAAGGGTCAGTTTCAAATCACAGGATGGAAATGTTGAATGTTCCCCACAAAGGAGAATGTATCAGCTATTTTTAAATGGTTATAATTTTGAACAGAGACCTTCCTGGAGGCAAGGGAAAGAGAAAATGCTTCATTTGATATGGCAAGTTATAAATTGCAAATCTGCCAGTCTGGGAAGGGTAAATATTTGCTGAAGATTAAACCCATGGCAAAGGTACATCATTAAATTTAAAGTAATCTAAAAAGCTCAATTTAAGATCACATGTATCTACTCCATTTTTAACAAGTATACAGCATCAACAACCATGAGCCATGGTCCAATCTATCTCCATGGTGCAGGAGGAAATGATAAATGTCTTCAGCGTCACTTCCAACAAGGTGAGTCTGAGTTAATTACTCCACATGCAAGTGAAAATGGATTTTATTAAACAGATGAGCCTGTCAGCCAACGACGTCAGACACATGCTGGATGAAATTTCATATTAATTCAATATACATCAAACTGTGTCAGTGGCATGTGCACAGGAAAAGGGCTGCTTAAAACTTATCTTTTAATTCATAACTAATTTTTATTTTTATCTATGTAATAGAAGTTCACAGCTTTTAAAAGTTAGATGAGTCTAAAAGTCTCACAATGAAAAAGAATAGTTCCCTACCCCTTCTGTCCTCCTTCCCATTCCCCTGAGTCTACTATCCCAGCTTATTCTTTCTGGTTTTTAAAATCCTTACACATAGCTGGGCACAGTGGCTCATGCCTGTAATCCCAGCACTTTGGGAGGCAGAGGCGAGAGGACTGCCTGAGCCCAGGGGTTTGAGATCAGCCTCAACTGGCGAGACCTCGTCTCTACAATAAATCAAAAAATTAGCTGGGTGCGGTGATGCACGCCCATAGTTCCAGTTACTTGGAAGGCTGAGGCAGAAGGATCGCCGGAGCCCAGCAGGTTGAGGCTGCAGTGGCCATGAGTGTGCCACTGCACTACAGCCTGGGCAATAGAGTGAGACCCCTATTTAAAAAAAAAAAAATCCTAGCCGGGCTCGGTGGTTCAGCCTGTAATCCCGCACCTTTGGAAGACTGAGGTGAGTGGACTGCCTGAGCCCGTGGGTTCAAGACCCTCCTGGGCAACTTGGCGAGACCTCATCTCTACAATAAATCAAAAAATTAGCCAGGCATGGTAGCACACACCTGTAGTTCCAGCTACTTGGAAGGCTGCTGAGGCAGAAGGATCGCCAGAGCCCAGCAGGTTGACTCTGGGGTGGCTGTGAGTGTGCCACTGAACTCCAGCCTGGGAGATGGAACTCCAGGCTGGGAGATGGAGTGAGACTCCAACTCAAAAAAAAAAACAAAACAAAAACAAAACAGTAGGAGGTGTGGTGGCCAGAGCAGGAGAGCAAGGGTATGTGTGGGAGGGATGATGTGCATTTCTGTACAATTTTCTAAGCATGCTTATGTTAATTTTGTATTAAAACAATATTCAGTGTTTCTATTATTATAACTATAGAAACGCTGATCACTACTAAATGTACTGAGAATTATACAATGTTATTGTTTCTCTGAACATATTCTATGAAAACAGCTTTAATATAGATCTTGTCAGGGACATTAAAAAGCCAAATAATAAGTTATTTTATAATATTTCATAAAAATGAACCAGAATTATTCTTACAGTATTTGATGCCAGCCCTAGAAAATCACTACTGATTTGCCTTTGTTTGGTTAATCAGGCAGGCTACCAGTTGCGTGAAATTATCTACTCTGTTCAACCTTGTGAAAATTCTGAAAAATAAAAAAATCTATACCTTGTAAACATTTACGCTACAAACTCTCTGAATAAGATATAAATCTGTATACATGTCTCAGCTCAACCAAAGGAAGTAACTCGTGTTGCTAAGAAAAATCAAAAGCTTAAAAAAAAAAACCAGTTGTCAAGGCAACGAGAAAAAAAATTAGACAGAAAATATGGTTTCCATCTCAACCACTATCACATACAGAAGCTGAATCTCTCCTGGCCCTATTCTGGCAATTCTATTCCTTTAACCTTTCGTCAGTTACTTAGTAGAAGGTATAAATGGAGAATCCACAGAACAGGGGCAACTTGTTAGCAAAAAGCCCCTAAGGAGAATGAACGGAAACCATATGGTTTATAGACCAAGGCATGAGAACTATTTTCTTTACTTAACACATTATTCTGCAACTTTTCCTGATGCTATTTTGCAGAGAATGTCCATTTATTAGCTAGATACCAAATGGTTACTGAGAAGGTCAAATAACTTGCTGGAGGCTTTCCAGATCCTTCTCCTTGAATTTCTGTAATTTCAGAGGGTGACTCAGAGCTGACTTTAAACGCCATCTGTGCTCTTGCACCAGCTACTCTGCTCAAACCTCTGACGCTCACATGCTGCCAGACGCATTTCCAACTCTCCCCTTCCCTGTTTTCCACCTGGAGGACTCCACTGCTCCCTGGGGACCTGTGCCCACCCCAGTTCCCCAGGTAGAACTGGCCGGTCCCTATATTGGGTCCCGCAGCCTCAGTAGATGATGTTCGACAGCTAGAAGGTGCTGTCTACGAACCAGGAAGTGGGCCCTCACTAGACACCAAATCTGCTGGCACCTTGACCTTGGATCTCCCAGCCTCCAGAACCGTGAGAAGAAAATTTCTGTTCTTTGTAAGCCACACAGTATATGGCATTTTGCTGCAACAACCCTAACTAACTAAAACACAGGGTTAAAGACATTAAACAGGTCTTTTAACCAAAGACCTTTGTGTAACTGTATTTTGCCACAGAATTGGAAGGCAATCAATGTAGGTAAAGTGCTAAGTGCCTGATAAATGCTGTTGTTCTGATTATCACTACTCTTCTCAAACATCTATAACTGTAGATTTTTTTCCCACGTTGAGGGTACAATACTTTCTTTAATTTAAAATTAAACAAAAATGGGTTGCAAAAAAAAAAAAAAGAAAGCTACTTTACTCAAAGAATTTGCCAAATTAGAATATAATCCAGCTGGATGAGTTTACAATAACACAAATTACTATATTATTATATACAGATATTATTATTATACAGATAATCTCTTTCCAAAGTCTTCTTCTGCCAAAAAGTTCCACACTGCTAATTTCTCTATAAAAAAAAAAAATTTAACTTTGACAAGTTATATTTGAAGAGAAGGACTCGCAGGTTAGGGAGCCCACTCTCCAAGACAGTGAGACTCTCCCATGAGCCTTCCTCCTGCAGGCGGCTCTGTTTCTGCTGCTCCCCGAGGCTCTTCTGGCCTCCTGGAGCAGGCTCGGAATGGTAGCGCCCAAACTGCTTTACCAAAAATTGAGCACTGCCTTCCTGACGATCAGCAGAACATAAATATCACATTTATAAACTCACTCTTAGCTAGATATGGTGGCTCATGCCTGCAACCTAGTACTTTGGGAGGAAGAGGCAAGAGGATTGATTGAGCCCAGGGGTTCAAGACCAGCCTGGGCAACTTGTTGAGACCTCATCTCTACAATAAATCAAAAATTATCTGGGCGTGGTAGTATGCGCCTGTAGTTCCAGCTACTTGGAAGGATGAGGTGGGAGGATCGCCTGAGTCCAGCAGGTTGAAGTTGTGGTAGCCATGAGCATGCAACTGCACTCCAGCCTGGGTAACACAGTGAGACTCAGAATTAAAACAAAAATAAAAAATAAAATAAAATAAACTCACTCTTGATCAAACATTTGGATCCCAAGGGTCTCAAAGTTGAAAGGAATCAAATGTAAACATCACTTGTGTTACAGCCTGATACAACAATCAGCTGCCTCCCTCATGATTAATCAAATATGAGAGGCAGAAAGCTGGAAGAAGTAAGGGGTTTTATTCTGGTACCATGAGATCAGGAACGTGCTGTGTATTCAACAAAAACATGTACGTTTAAGCAGAGTTGTCATCTAGTATTTATAATAAAACATACAGTTACTTATCTTTTTTCCACTACTGATTAATAATGACTACATGTCCTATGACCTTTACTCAGTTTCTTTCTTAACCAGTGTTTAGATCCCATACTGTTACTGTCGCAAACTGGTGCTCAGATTACATAAATCCTGCCATTCTTCTAAGTTACAATTACCTTGAACAATTTGGGGCTGAGCACTTTCCAGTTGGTTACAGGGGTTTTTTTTGCTTATTCTAGGAGTTTTAGTTCACAAGGCTTGATTAAACATTATACATAAAATTAATACAAAGACATGAAAGAAGCAGTTGTCCTCTAGAGACTAAGGAACAGATACATTTCCGGGCTTTAGAAAGTTTCAGCAGAGCCCATTTCTTATCTCGGTCTGGTGGAAGCTTTTCCAGGGACATGCAGTCTTCTTGTGTGTGTCTATTGCTTACCAGGAAGCTCAGAGAAGATGGTTGTGTTCCCTTTGGTACCAGCAACACTCACTAGGTCCAAGGACAGTGAAGGGGGGAGAAGGAAAAATGTTCACTTTTAAATTCAAATGGTTTCTACACTTTGCTCAATTCAGTTTAATACAAGTTTCTAAGTCTTTTCTAAATGACTGTTCTAATATAACGAAAATGGCCTCTTTTTAGCCTGTTTCACTTGAATTTTGTCTCCTCAATGCCAAGGACAGCAGGATCATCCTAGATGAATGGGGCTCCAGGATCGAGGCTTATAGGGTCACTTTAGGTAACTAAATACCTGCCAAGCATTAGACCAAATGGAAACGATAAAGATAGGAATCCAAGATACGTCCCTTTTCTCTTTTCTGGACAACTCTTCTGTCTCCTTCTCTGTTTCTCCCTGTGTATCTTTCACATACACACAGCCTACACACAGCAGGGTACTCACTTAGATGCACTCTATTCAGGACAGAGAATGATTTATAGCAACACAGTTAAACAGAGGCCTGGCAACCATGCAAATGTCACATGGCCCTCAACCAGAGCAGAGTAGACCAAACAAAACAATGTACCCATTAAGATATTCTAAAGATCAAGAGAAACATAGTCTGTCAATGTTAGAGGAGTGATTTTTTCTTCCTACCAATGAATAATCTCATTGAAATGAGTCTCATTTAAATATTTCAAGATTCTAAAAAAGAACTAGGAACAAGCTCAGAGGAGCCTGGAGGAAAAACATTCAAGAGGGAGAGAAGTCCAAGAGTCTATTTCAGGACTGCTGTAGGAGTCTGTTTTTAGGAGGAAAGAGCAAAAGTACAAGCATTGTAAGGTGTGGATATTAGGAACATGGCAGACCAGGGCTCCAGGTCATAAGAAGGAGGACATGTCAGCCAGGCGGCACTGGCCTACTACCATGTGGTTCCAGAAATGTAAAGAACAGCGCAGCATTGGACAACTGCCCCAAAATCCTCTACCTGCAGGAGCAAATCTTCTGTTACAATTCTAAAGACAGAACTAGGATTATTGGAATTTTAAAGTCTAAAATATGTTGGATCCCTGCTTTCAAGATGAGATTGTGGATGATGACATTAGTCAACTGCATGGATCTACCCTGGAAGAATGCAAAGTCTTTTTTAGTGATTTGGAGTATAATGTATCTACCAGCCAAATTCATCTAAAAATGTAAGCAGTAGCTGGACATGGTGGCCCATACCTGTAGTCATAGCTACTTGGGAGACTGAGGTGGGAGGATTGCTTGAGGCTAGGAGTTTGAGACCAGCCTGAACAACACAGTGAGACACCAATCTCCAAATTAAACAACAATAACAAAAATTAAGCAGTGAATAAGAGGCACCTGAGTTACAAATCATGCTGTCCACGAACGCAATGGGTCACATCTGTAATCCCAGCACTTTGGGAAGCAGAGGCGAGAGGACTGCCGGAGCCCAGGGGTTCAAGACAAGCCTGGCCAACTTGGCAAGACCTCACCTCTACAATAAATAAAAAAAAATTAGCCAGGCGTGGTGGCGCATGCCTGTAGTCCCAGCTACTTGTAAGGCTGAGGTGGAAGGATCACCTTGACCCAGCAGGTCAAGGTTGCGGTGGCCATGAGCGTACCACTGCACTCCAGCCTGAGCGACAGAGTAAGACTCCAACTAAAATTAAAACAAAAACAAAAAAACCCAAATCATGCTGCCCTGTTTTCTAGCAAGGCATGAAAGCCAGCCTTAATCGGTTACGCCTTCATATACAAAGAAAATTGAGGCAGCAACACATGTGGTTCCACTCTGCACAAGGAACCATTAACCACATGGAGAAGTTTCTTTCCTAGAGTTCCATTACTCTTAAGAAATGAAGAAAAGGTAGGAGGAATGGGAAAGGAAGATAGCATGAAAGTAACGGTATTACAGGAAAAGCAAAAGAAGACAAAATATGACAAAATATTGAGTTTCCTCCTGGGTGGAAGGATGATGAGTGTTTATCATTTTCTTCTTTTTGCTTTTTTCACATTTCCTAATCGTCTACAGTGAACACATAAACAAGAAAATTTTGAAAGAGAAAGAGAGGTCAAAGGGATTAGGGAAATCAAACTGAGGCAACTTAAGGGAAGTAACAGAACTATTACCACTTAGAAGCAAATTATTGGCCAGGTGCAGTGGCTCTCACCTCTAATCCCAGCACTTTGGGAGGCCAAGGCAGGAGAATCATTTGAGCCCAGGAGTTAGAGACCAGCCCAGGCAACATAGTGAGACCTCGCCTCTACCAAAAAAATAAAATCTAAAAATATGAGCTGGGTGTGGTGGTATGCACCTGCAGTCTCAGCTACGGGAGGCTGAGGCAGAAGGATTGTCCTGAGCCTAGGAGGTCAAGACTGTGATGAGCCATAATTACGCCACTGCACTCCAGTATGGGCAATGGAGTGAGACCCCAAAACAACAACAAAAAAGCAAATTCTTGCTACCGCCTCAGATGGGATTTACCTTCCTATTTCTTCAAGGGTGATAATCACTTATCCAGCAGTTATTAAATGTTCCCCAAATGCCTGACCCTGGATGGAGAAATGAAAGGTGGGGCTGCTGGCTTCAACAAACTTATAATCAAGAACAAATATAAATAAATAAAATACCCAGAGCATTATTAATTGCTCAACTATGTTCTTTTGACAATGGTTGTAATCAGAGCTTATAGAGAATAGAAGTCAGAGGTGCCTGAGAGACTCCACGGAACCAGGAAACCTGGCCTTGACCCTCAAAGAAGGTGGGGATTTGAATATGCTCCCATGGGTCTTCACAAAAAGATCATGGCTAGGTGGATGTATCTCAATGGTTTCTTCTGGTGGGGAATAAAGTTCTTCTTAAAGACAATGTGTGACCCTTCACCTCTTGTCATTGTTACTTTAAACAATCTCTGCATGGCTGTGGGGGGCTTTTTCTCATGAGTCACCATGAAGCACATGGGGGTTAAATGCAGAGGGCCATGACCAAGTCTTCCTTAAATTATTGCAATGCCATATTTTCAAACTGATAAAACTTTTTACTTTTCATTAAATCTTAACATGCATATACCCTAAATCATAATTTCTATTAATTTTCAAAATCGGAATACCCCAGGACAATCAGCTCCCAGGTCAAGGAACAGAACAGCACCAGAACCACTGAAGCCCTCCTTGAACCCCTTCCACTCTAAAGGTCACCCCTGTTCTGACTTCTAACACCTGGACTGCTTTGTCTTCGTTATAATTTATGTAAATGCAATCATGCAGTATGTTCTCTTTGCTATCTAGCTTCTTTCACTCAACCTTACATTGGCGTAATTCATCCGTGTATGTTTGGCAGCAGTTTGCTCGTTTTCAATGATGGACAGTGTCCCATTGTGTAAGTGCATCACCATTGATTTATCTATTCTATTGATCCATTCAACAATGAGCATTTGGGCAGTTTCTAGTTAGGGCTGTTATAATCAGTGTTGCTGTGACTATTTCAGCACGTCTTTCCATGAACACATGGATGCATTTCTGTTAGGTGCATACCTTGGAGTAGAACCATGCATTACATATATTCAGCTTTTGGAGATACTGTAAATAGCCATAACAGTTTATCCGAGGAGGGAGGGCCCAGCTCTGTTTTTGCCTGCTCCTAGCCCTCATAATGGCATCCTACACCAGACCTGTATAAAATCCGATCTTCTATCTCTCAAGACTGAGAGACCCCATACCATTCTATTGCATCTACTTTAAAAATACTATCTTCACAGATATTGCCTCTACTTATTTTTTTTCTAAAAGGCCATTAACCAAGAAGGGCATAAGAAATTATATTGCAGTTAAAGACAAATTATATTATAAAGGACAAGCTGTCTAGTAAAACACAATTTGTAAGTACAATTAACTTCAAAATAAATCAAATTATTCATATAAACCCAACCACTCACTGGTAAATTAATGAAAAACATGACAGTATTGAGCTTTTAATTGCTTCTATTACAAAACTCCCAAACTTAAACTTAGGTTATCAGTCTGAATAGAGGCAATTAATTTGCAACAGATGCATCAGTATAAACCTGTTACAAGATGGCCCCAGAGTTAATCTTCCCCGAGTTTAGAAAGACCATCTGCCCAATTTGTGTCAGGTTTTGTAGACAATCTCACTGAGACAGTCCCTCCAAACTAATTGCCTTTTCTTTTTGATCAGTATCTTTTTCTAATATCTCCAGTATATAAGCTTCATAAGAGCGCTGTTATCTCAAACCTCAAGTTTAATTTCCTTTTCAAAACATATTTTTCAGAATATTAAATCTCAAAAAAATGACAGATGAAAAGATTATTGAGCCTTAAATAAATTAAGGTTTCCAGGCTATGTTGCTACTTCCTGTTTCCAAAAGGTAATCTTTGTTCATGTTATTAAACATCACTTGTGACCTTCAAAAAGAACTCCCTGAAATCATTCATTAATAATAAAATTTGGTTAGACTATCACATTAGATAAATAATATAAAATGACATAATATTAAATGATGCCAATTTTCAGTTTTAAGATCTGATAATGTCTATTACACATTTTCAAAATTACTAAATAGGTTTGAAAAGTTCCAAACTATAATCAAATATATTTTACTTGGCATCATCAAATTAAGAAACTACAAGTAAGCACAATTAGGAAAGAGAAATGAGAAACAATAATTTCAGAAAAAGAATAATTCCCCAAGTATTATTATATTCTCTGTGGAGATTGAAAGGAAAAAGGAATTTGTTCTAGATATACAAGTGGAAAGGGCAGTTGTTCCAATGATGAGAGTAGGTCATCAAAAAGTGACTTCTGGCTGGCTCAGTGGCTCAGCCTGTAATCCCAGTGCTTTGGGAGGCTGAGGTGAGAGGATTGCCTGAGCTCAGGGTTTGAGACCAGCCTGGACAAGTTGGCGAGACTTCATCTCTACAATAAATCAAAAATTAGCCAGGCGTGGTAGCGCGCCTGTAGTTCTAGCTACTTGGAAGGCTGAGGAGGAAGGATCGCCAGAACCCAGCAGGTAGAGGCTGCGGTAGCCGGGAGCATGCCACTGCACTCCAGTCTGGGTGACAGAGTGAGACTCCAATTCAGAAACAAAAAAAAGTGACTCCTTCAGGCAGTAAGGAATGATGTGAGAGGCACGGAAAGAAACCTCATGAGCTTTTCTGTGGTACCTAGAGTCCCCACTCTGCTGGCCTTCTGAGGCTACAACATGTCACCACAGCATATCGTGACCAATATATGTATTCACTCAACGAATGGCTACGATAGACCTATTATGTACCATACACTTTTCTAAGGTTTGGAGATTCCATGATGAATAACACAGATATGGCCCCTGCTCTCATCAAGTTAAAGATCTAGAAGACAAGGTAAAATATTGGCTAAATAATTACACAAATAAATTCTAATAAGTGACGTATAGTGTGTCCCCAGAGGAGAGACCGCAACTAAATCTGGATGTATTGGTCGGCTGGGAGGGGTGGGGGTGGGAGTGACTTGGTTACATACAAAGTGTGGTATCATTTATCAGTGTTAAATATGCTGAATCTACTGTTCATGACACCACCTTTAGCCAGGTAAATTATTTTTTTATTTTTTGAGTCAGGGTTTCACCTTGTTGCTGAGGCTGGAGTGTGGAGACACGATCACAGCTCACTGTAGCCTCGACATCCTGGGCTCAGGTGATCCTTCCACCTCGGCCTCCTGAATAGTTTGGACTACAGGAGCATGCCACCATATTCGGCTAGTTTCTAAAATTTTTTTGCAGCAGCAAGGTCTCGCTATGTTGCATAGGCTGGTCTCAAACCCCTGGGTTCCAGCAATCCTCATGCCTCAGCCTCTCAAAGTGCTGGGATTACAGGTATGAGCCACAGTTCCCAGTCAGGTAAATGATATTTATCATATCTTTCCACCAGTCATTTCGATGCAACTACTTTTTTGATCACTTGTTTTTATTTCAACTGCTTGGAGGCACCACAAAGGAATGCAGAAATGTGGGGTGTGGTCTCTGCCTGCAAAGAGTGGACAGTCTAGTCTGTAAAGGAAGCAGCCCCCAAATAGCCAGCAAGACCACAGCATGAGATGCACCCCACTGAAAGATGCACAGTCAACAGTGAGGAACTCTAACTGTAGGCAGGGGAAGGCTGTAAAAATAAAGGGACGTGGCTGGATCCTGCGACTGCTGGCATTTCTCCAGGCCTGAAAGGAAGGAAAGGCCCTCCCAGAAAAGATGAAAGGCATGGAAAGTTGAAAAGAGATGTAAAGGTCAGCTGGGTGCAGTGGCTCATGCCTATAATCCCAGCACTTTGGGAGGCAGAGGCAAGAGGATTACTTGAGCTCAGGGGTTTGAGACCAGCCTGAGCAACATGGTGAGACCTCGTCTCTACAATAAGTCAAAAAAAATCAGCCATGCGTGGATGCGTGCCTGTGGTTCCAGCTACCTGGAAGGCTGAGGCAGAAGGACCACCTGTGCCCAGAAGATTGAGGCTACAGTGGCTGTGAGCATGCCATTGCACTTCAGCCTGGGCGACAGAGTGAGACTCCGATTCAAAAAAAAAAAAAAGAGAGAGATGCAAAGGTCATGGCGTGATTGGTGAACAGGCTGCAGACTGGCAGAATGACAGAGGAGGAGGGTACAGGGGCAGAGAGAGGGCACCTGTGGGTGGAGGGGTGGGGGCCAAACTACAAGGACTAAGTGGGGACTGCAGAGCAGGGGTACCTCAGGACACTGTGGAAACATCTTCCTCCTGGCCTTGGGTCTGCATGCACTATCCCCAGTTCCACCCTGCTCTGCCCTAGGGAGGCTCTCACTACATGGACTAAGTCAATGGCTGTCCTTGCCCTCTAGCTTCAAGTTGGGAGCCAAGGGGAGGCCTGACAGGAGGTGGAAGGAGGGAGCAGGTGATGTCAAGCTACTTTGGTCCTTGGCTCCCTTCCTGGGCTGGCTGCACCCTTCCAGCGTGCCCATAGCTCCTGCCAGGGGGCCTCTGCACGCAGTTGCCGTGAACATGCTCCTCAGCGTGGCCAGCCCCAGGCCCTGTGCTTTCCCTGCGGTTGCTCACAAGCTGCTCATGCCTTTGTACATAATGTCTTCATCAAGCTCCTCTCAAATTACCTGGTGGGACTGTGTCCTCTGCTCCCCACAGGACTTGAACTGATACAGTTGTGAGCAAGGAAATCAGAGGGGTTGATGAAGGCATCAGAAGCAAACGCAGACAGGGAGATGTCTCTGGGAGAAGGATGGGGCTGGGAGACGGAAGGTCATGATGGCAGTGAGAGGTGGGGACGAGGGAGGGGGATGGCAGACCAGCCACAGAGCACAGCACTCATGTGAAACTTACTATGTGGCAGGCAGGCACTCTTCCTCGGGCTTTAACAGAACTCATTTAACCCTTACAGCATCCTTATGAGACATTCTGAGGCACAGAAAGGCCAAGGGACTCACCCAAGGTCCCAAACTAGCAGATGGTGACGCTCAAATTCAAATCCAAGTGAGTGTGGTAATAGAGTCAACCACCATGCTGGACTGACCAGTTGGGTTGGAGCCAAAAAAGAAGACGTCAGAATTTGAGATCTTAAGGGAGGCAGGCACTGGGGATGGCAATTCCCAGGAAAGACACCTGTGTAGACTGTCTAAGTAACACCACTTGGAGAAAATCTTGCTACCCTATACAAACTCTGCCTTAATGACAACGTATAATCTTCTTTTCTTTTTCTTTTTAACACTGCATAATCTTATTTAGGTATCAGAAGAGCAGTAATCCTCAACTAAATGACTATATCCAAATAAACTGCAGTTAATTCTGCTATACGCCATAACTGTGCTTTCAAGAAACCTCACATAATTTTTTTAAAATAACATATGTAGAGCTATTTCAATATGGGTAACAGAGGGATGTGGTTACAAAGTTGATAAGACTAGATAATTTTTCCTATAGGAGGTTTGACAACAGAGTTTAATTATATTTTGTAACCATCTACAGTAATAAATGGCCCGATCAGAAATAAAAAAGAACTAATAGCAAAACCTGAACAGCACAGAAAAATAATCTGAAGCCTTGTTTACGCCCACTGCTGGTAAAGAACAGCTCTTGCCACCAGCTGGCCTCCTGCCACTCATGCAGTTCCTTGGTGTGTCCCTGTGCCCCACGGGCAGCCCTTCCTTCCTCCAGGCCCAGGGCCCCCCGATGGTGCCCATACCCCAAACCCTAGCAGCCCAGAAAATTCAAACCACACTCCTGATGCAATCAGTTCAGAAAGAAAATTTACACTGTCAGGAAAATATTGACCAATACCGTTTACGGTCTCTCGCAGCAGATAAGATCATGAAGACAACCATGGTCTGGAAAGTGAGGTGTGGTATTTGCACCTAAGAACAGCAGGCAGGGCACATCCTGTTACTTATTTCAAGTGACATCTCACCATCTTGGTGCAGGCTGTCTTCGAGCCAGGTCAGCATGCCTGTTAATATCAGATACAACTGCCACAGCAGTGGCTTTCCTCTCCTTATGGGGAAAGACAAGAAGGGAAAGCACTGCCTAGTCAGAACTATGGAATTTTTGTTTGCACTGCAGGCTGCCAACCCGCCACTCGTTACTAACTCAGCAATGAGGACTCGATAACGACCTCTTAGAACCTCAGTTTGAAGCCGGGCACAGTGGCTCACGCCTGTAATCCCAGCACTTTGGAGGCCGAGGAGAGAGGACTGCCTGAGCCCACGGGTTCGAGACCAGCCCGGGCAACTTAGCAAGGCCTCGGCTCTACAATAAATCAAAAAATTAGTCAGGTGTGGAAAGCTGAGGCAGAAGGATCACTTGAGCCAAGCAAGTCGAGGCTGTGGTGGCCGTGAGCGTGCCACTGCACTCCAGCCTGGGTGACAGAGACTCCGACTCAAAAAAAAAGAAAAGCAACTTGGGTTGGGCCTGCAGTCATGCAGTGGAGGTTCTGTAACAGTTGCTGACTATATTGACTGGCCTTGACCTGATTCTGCTTCTCCCAAAGAGCCACACGCTGGGTCCCACACACATATAGACAGGACGAGGGAAGGGTTCATTTCTGCAGTGCTCACTGTGCATCGAAGGCAGGTTGCCATGATGACATGCACGTTCAGTGTTTATGTGCAAGAGAGGGAACCGGCAGGTGATACTCGTTAAGCAGTGATGCTCCAAACCTTCCTGTTCACAGGAGCCAAGAAAGCCTGACTCTGCTGTGAATATTTACCCTTTCAGGTTCAAACTGCTTATTTGTGTTAAAGGGGTACACAGAAAGGGAGTCAAATAAATACTCTGGAAGGGACGCAATTTAGTAAAGCAATCCTGTGATTTTTGAAAAGGCAGCTAAGGCCTCTGATGATTTTAGTGGTCATGGTATGTATCAAAGGCACAGGAACTGACCCACAAATTGAGATTTGAAAAACAATCTAAATGTTAGGATTTGAAAAAGGCAATTTGAATTTTAGGATCTTCAAATAAAATTCGGATGACCTAAACTTCAATCTACTTTGTAGAAAATTGGAGATTTTGTCACAAGATTGTTCCTTACATACATTTTTACCCTTAAAAATGCAACCTTTGGCTAGGCATGTGCAATCACAGTACTTTGGGAGGCCAAGGCAGGAAGACTGTTTGAGCCCAGGAGTTTGAGACCAGGCTGGGCAACATAGTGAGACCTCGTGTCTACAAAAAATAAAAAATAAGTCGGGCATGGTGGCTCACTCCTGCAGTTTCAGCTACTCAGGAGGCTGAGGAAGAAGGATTGTCTGACCCCAGAAGGTCGAGGCTACAGTGAGCCCTAATGGTGCCACTACCTTCCAGCCTGAATGACAGAGTGAGACCCCCATCTCAAAAGAGAGAAAGAGACTAAATGCTTGTTCTCATGGAGCTCATATTCCCAGTGGTCAAACAGATAATAAACAAATAAATAGAGAATTTAATGTAGGCAGTCAAAAATGCCATAGTGAAAGATAAAGCGGAGGAAGAAGATAGAGAATGATGAGAACAGAAGGCCCTGTCACATGGGGTGGGCGAGAAGGCTCCTTGGAAGAAATCATATTTGAGCAGAGATCTGGGGGAAGGGAGGAACAAGCCATGCTCTAGTGGAAGAACATTCTAGGCTAAGGGACCAATAAGTGCAAAACCTCGGAGGTGGGAGGCCCAGAAAGAAGGCCAGGGTGGCTGGGGAGAGGTGGGAGGTGCAGCCATCGTCAGCCATGGAGGAGCAGACCCCACGGGGCCCAGAGAGCCAGTGGAGGAGCTTCGGTAGTACCCTAAGTGCACTGGAAGGTCCTAAGCAGTATTTTATTTTCTTTTATTTTTGAGTTGGAGTCTCACTCTGTCGCCCAGACTGGAGTGCAGTGGCCGGGAGCCAGCCTCGACCTGCTGGGCTCCGGCGATCCGTCCGCCTCAGCCTTCCAAGTAGCTGGAACTACAGGCATGAGCTACCATGCCCGGCTGATTTTTGATTTATTGTAGAGATGTGGTCTCGCCAAGTTGCCCAGGCGGGTCTCAAACCCACGGGCTCAGGCAGTCCACTCACCTCAGCCTCCCAAGGCGTGGGATTACAGGCTGAGCCACCGAGCCTGGCTCTAAGCAGTATTTTAAAAGGAGGGCACGCATGGGACAGGAGCCCAGTGAGGAGGCCACCACCGGAGTCTATGGAAGATGCTGGCTAAGCTTGGGTGGAGGGGAGAAGATGGTGACATGCTGCCCTATTTGAATACGTTCTGGAGGTTGCTTGTATTGCATCCAGGGTGTGAGGGGAAGAGGGGAACAGGTTTGTTCCTTTGGGACAAGAAGGGAAGACAATCAGGAGAGAGGTAGAGTTTGTTTGATTTTTTGTTTGCTTGTTTGAGGGGGATCGAGAGTTCCATTTGAACCTGTGCAGTCTGAGGTGCTTACTGGATGGCTGTCTGGAAATGCTGAGTGTGCAGTTGGCTGTGCTCAGGGAGGGGTCTGGCACTCCAGGGCTTCAAAGAGATCACCCAGGGACTAAAGGCAGGGGGTGGAGGGAAGAGCCCTGAAGAGCCAGCAGAGGAGGCAGAGAAACAGCAACCAGGGACAGGAGGAGAAGCAGAGGCAAGGGGTCCCAGGAGGAAAGAAGAATAGGTGTCGGTGAAGGGAGGAACACGGCATGGTTGGATACCACGAGGACCCAGAAATGACCACTGGATTTGGCAAGACAGAAGACACCACAACAATTCCACAACAATATCAGTGGCAGGATGTGTGCAGGGATGGAGAGGGAAGGCAGAAGCGTGACTGGAGTGGGTTGGGATAAATTGGGACGGGAAGAGATGGAGAGAGTGAATGTAGACAAAGGAGACTCAGCTTTCCCAGCCTCTGCCACAAAAAGGAACCAAAAAATTGGGCCAGGTCCAAAGAAGAACATGGGGTCAGGAAAGGTTTTTCTTTTTCTGTTTTAGAATGGGAATTAATACATCCTTTTTCTATGTTGCTAAGGAAGAGCCAGTCAAGAGGGAAAAATCAATAATGCAGGAGTGAGGAGTTAACTGGAAGCGTGATGTCTACGACTAGGAGAGAGGAGATGGGGGTTAAGTGGAGGGGTGACCTTAAATAGCACAGACAATTCACTCACTGTAATACACAGCATGCAGATGGAGAGGGGATGAGAAAGTTGTTTCAATTTCCTGGGAGTATGTAATCCTAGCACTCTGGGAGGCAGAGATGAGAGGATCACTTGAGCCCAGGAGTTCAAGATCAGCCTAGGCAACATAGTAAGACCTCGTCTTTACAAAAATTAGCCGGGTGTGATGGTACACGTATGTAGTCCCAGCTATCCAGGATTGTGAGGCAGAAAGATCGCCTGAGCCCAAGAGGTAGAGGCTGCGGCAAGCTGTGATCATGCCACTGCATTCTAGCCTGGGCGACTGGGAGAGACTCTAACTAAAGAAAAATCAAACAAACAAACAAACAAAACAACATAAGTTTCCTCAGTAAAGTAAAAAGCAAGAGACAAGGTTATGGGCTCATAGGATGATCCTTTAAAAAGGCAGAAACAACATGGCCTCCTCGTCTAGACCCAGACAGCAGAGACCCTCAGGCTGGACGAGAGGGGGCGCCCAAGCTCCAGCCTGAGTCCAGCAGAGCCCGTTTCTAAGGAGAGGAAACAAATGGGAGATGTTGACTTACCAGCCAGGAGAGGGCAATAGAAGGCAAATTGCTTGGGAATCAGTACCAGGCAGGGAAAAACTACTAACCTAAACAGCACTTTAAAAAATTAATCCTTGGTTGAGCATGGTGGCGTACACCTGTAATCCCAGCACTTTGGGAGGCTGATGTGGGGGGATTGATTGAGGCCAGTAGTTTAAGACCAGCCTAGGTAAAACGGCAAGCCCTCGTCTCTACAAAACAAACAAACAAAAATTATCTGGGCATGGTGGCTTGTGATGGCACACACCTGCAGCCCTAGCTACTTGGGAGACTGAGGCAGCAGGATCACCTGAGCCCAGAAGTCTGAGGCTGCAGTGAGCTGTGATTGTGCCACTGCACTCCAGCCTGGGCAACAGGATGAGAGAAGGAAGGAAGGGAGGGAGGAAGGAAGATCCTTGACCCATTTGGTCTCAATTTTCCTAGTAGATTATTGCTACTCAATTAGAAGAAAACCCTAACGTTCCAAAGGGAAAACCAGGCTAAGGCTACTTACAGATAATTTACAGGAAAACAACTGTGAATGGTCAATACATATGAAAAAATATTACATTTCATCCATAGAAACAGAAGACAAAACAAATGGTGTTTGCCAGGAGCCAGGGACATGGAGAGTTAGCACTCAGTGGGTATAGTTTCAGTTTGAGAAGAGGAGAAAGTTCTGGAGCTGGAGGGTGGAGATGGCTACACAACAATGTGAACGTACTTAATGCCGCTGAACCGTACACTTGAAATGAGTGACATAGTAAATTTTATGTCCATTTTACCACAAAATTTTCTAAAACTGCATTTTATTGGCAAAGAAATGCAAATTAAAATAATCCGGTGATACTTGGTACCCATAAGTATCCACAGGGAGGACACACAGTGGGCACCCACATGTGGGAAATGACTGTGTTAACTCAGGGTGCGGGAGCGAGGCCCCCACCCCAGCCTGCTGGGTGGAAGATAAAAAAGTGTTTTATTTCCAGAACTATAAGACTCAAATACTTTGGCCCTGCGATTTGTCTCTCAGGAGTCTATTCTAAAGAAACAGCTGCCAAGCTCAGACAAATTGCATGGTCTGAATGTTTCTGTCCCCTCAAAATTCATATGTTGAAACCCAGTCACCAATATGATGATTTCATGGGGTAGAGCCTTTGGGGGTGATTAGATCATGAAGATGAGCCCTCATGAATGGGATCAGTGTCCTTATAAATGAGGCCCCAGAGAGCTACCCTGTCCCTTCTACACATGAGAACACAGTGAGAAGTCACCATCTCTGAACAAGGAAGCAGACCCTCACCAGACACTGAATCTGCAAGGGCCTTGACCTTGGACTCCCCAGCCTCCAGAACGGAGAGAAATACGTTTCTGGTGCTCATAAGCCACACAGCCTATGGTATTTTATTACAGAAGCCCAAACAGATTAAGACAGGTATGAACACAATGCATCATGGACGGTTAGGAGGGCACCTCCAGTGGACAGCAACTGCGAGGAGTGTCTGGAAGATACAAAGCACACCGGCAAGATAGACCATGAAACTCAAAAGTGCAGGGCACCCACAGTCCTGCCCAGTTTAAAGAAGGATACACACAAAAAGGAGGACTTCCGGCAGAAATCTGAAATGATCCTAAAATAAGAAGCATTTTGGGCTGGGAGGAGAAAGTGTGGAGAGGGGGAGAGGCGGGAAGGTCCTGTCTGGGTATTATTGCAAGAGATCAGAACAGCGGAGCCAGATGCCCCCCCCCCAACAGACATGCATCTTCTCAGAGTTGCCAGCTCTGGTGTGTGCCAGCAGGACACGATGCAAAACATGGGGGACATTTGTGTTTGCAGTGGCATTGTTCATAAGAATAAAAGTAGTAAGAAACCGAAACACCTACAACCAATTGATCTTTGACAAAGCAACAATAACATACACTGGAAAAGACACCCTATTCAACAAATGGTGTTGGGAAAACTGGATAGCTACATGCAGAAAAGTGAAACTCAATCCCTGTCTCTCCCCATACACAAAAATTAACTCAAGAATGATTAAAGACTTAAATGTCAGACCTGAAACCATAAAAATCCTAGAAGAAAACCTAGAGAAAAACTCTTATGGATATTGGCCTATGTAAATACTTGGTGGCTAAAACCCCAAAAGCAAATGCAACTAAAAAAAATAAACAAGAGGGACTTAATTAAACTACAAAGCTTCTGTACAGCAAAAGAAATAATCAACAAAGCAAACAGGCAACCTAGAGAATGGGAGAAGATATTCATAAACTATACATCTGACAAAGGTTTAATATCCAGAATCGACAAAGAACTCAAAAAAATCAGCAAGAAAAAAGAAAATAACTCCATTAATAAGTGGACAAATGACATGAATAGATGTGTCTCAAAAGAAGATATACAAATGGACAACAAACATATGACAAAATGCTCAACAGCACTCATCATCAGGGAAATGTAAATTAAAACCACAAGATATCACCTCACACCAGTCAGAATGGCCATTAATAGAAATCAAAAAAGCAATAAATGCTGGCATGGATACAGAGAAAAGGGAAAGCTTATACACAGTTGGTGGGAGTATAAATTACTACAACCTCTATGGAAAGCGGTATGGATATTTCTCAAAGAACTCAAAATAGATCTACCATTTGATCCAGCAATCCCACTACTAGGTACCTATCCTAAAGAACAAAGGTTGTTATACAACAAAGACACCTGTACCCGTGTGTTCATCACAGCACAATTCACAATCGCAAAGATGTGGAATCAACCTAAATGCCTATCACCTGATCAGTGGATAATGAAAATGTAGTATATATACACTATGAAATACTACACAGCCATAAAAAGAATGAAATCATGTCCTTCGCAGCAACATGAATGGGGCTAGAGATCATCATACTAAGTATAATAAACTGACCCAGAGACAGAAAGCCAAACATCACATGTTCTCACTCATGTGTGGGAGCTAATCGGCCACAAGGCTGAAAATAATAGACACTGGGGACACTAATAAGAGGGAGGTCGGGGGGTGGGGGGTGGGGGGAGGGTGGTGGTGATGGCTAGGGTTCAGAAACTACCTTTGGGGCACAATGCTCACTATCTAGGGAATGGACCACCTGAGACCCAATTCTTACCACTACACAATATGTCCATGTAACGAATAAGCACATATACCCCCGAATGTAAAAACAGCCAGCACAACTGGTTCACAAGTCATGATGTAATGATGAAATGTTACTCAGCATACAGAAATAATGCTTTTGAATTTAAATGATGTAACAAAAGGCTCATAGTTTAATATTTGAAGAAAACAGAGACAACTGACAATTTGAATGAGGTCTGTGGATTAGATAATAGTTCTGTGCCAACGTTGATTTTCCTGATTTGATAATCATAGTCACAAAAGAGAATATTCCTGTTTTTAGGAAACATGCATTGCACTAAGAAATACTTAAGGGTAAAGAAGGACCATGTCTATACTGACTCTCAAATGATAAAAAGGAAAAATAATACAGAGAAAATGATGATGTGCTGTAGTAAAATGTTAACCATGAGAATCTGGGTGAAGGATATATTTTCACAGGAAAATAAAGATGTCTGACAAGATCGAAATGGGGTAATTCTCAATCTTGCTAATAGGAAGAGAAATAAGTTCTTGCTTTTCACCACGTCAGCAATGATGTGGGAGAATAGGCAGTCAGACTTTTTGGTAGTCTCTTGAGAATTACCAGCCATTGTTTAACAATTTAGGAAGCATGCCCGCTTTTGGATGCAGCAATTCCATTTCTAGGAACCTGTTCTACAAAGTGAGAAAGCACAGTGTGAAAAGTCAGCATGCCAAGCCACACATAGAGTAGGGTCCTTATTTGGTAAAGAGAAAACAAAACAGTTACAAGTAAATCACAGAAATGGTAACAATAACTATCCCAGGCTATAAAATGGAGACTGTTTTCTTCTCTGCATTGTTTTAAAACATATGGAACATTGAAACATCTATAAAACATACAAAAGCAAGGCCCAGCTTGGTGGCTCAGCCTGTAATCCCGCACCTTGGGAGGCTGAGGTGAGTGAATTGCCTGAGCCCGTGAGTTCGAGACCTGCCTGGCCAACTTGGTGAGACCTCATCTCTACAATAAATCAAAAATCAGCCGGGCGTGGTAGCGCGAGCTTGTAGTTCCAGCCACTAGGAAGGCTGAGGCGGAAGGATCGCCGGAGCCCAGCAGGTCAGGGCTGCGGTGGCCAGGAGCGGCCACTGCACTCCAGTCTGGGAGACAGAGTGAGACTCCGACTCAAAAAAAAACCATACAAAAGCAAATACAGTAAACCTCCACGTACTCACCACTCGGAGTTAACAAATATTGATAGTTAAAAGGAAATAAATTCCCAGGTGCATTTGAAGGCCAACCAAACCTCTTTCCATCTTTTCTTCCTGGAGTTCCTTCTTTCTCCTCTAAGCTTCTACACATTTTCTAATGATATCCTATTACTCTTATAACAACCAGAGCCTTTGGAAAAGCAGCATTGGATGTACATAAGCAAATTTGGATATTGCTTATTGTGTCTGGGGAACTTTGGAAATTCCCTCTGACTTCTTGTTATTGGAGAAACTATGGTATTGCCAGGTACCTCTATTTGCATGCAGTAGGCCTGGCTGGTTGTAGGACTCTGAGTTGAAATAAAATGCCAGTAGCTTTCACATTTGAATGGCTGGGTAGCTCTGCTGTAGAACAGTGTCTGGTGAAATTGTAGTGACAACATGAACAAGCTGAAAGAACCATGTGAGCACCTTTCCAGTCCAATCACATTGTTACCATTGAGGGATTTAAGGTCCAGGGCAAGCATGTGACTCACTCAAGACCTGATCCCAGGTCTAATATGGGAGGAACAAAAGAGGGGCTCTACCAGCAGCCTAGCACTGATGCCCTGCTCCCTCTTTTTAGAAGATGAGGACAAAAAGGCACCAGACCATGGCTTTCAGAAAGTGTTCCCAGCATTTTCCCTGAAAAAAGGTTCCCCCTCAGGGTTCACACACCGTGAGCCTGGCCAGTGCCTTCTGCATTGGACCAAGGAACCCAAGAGATGGGGCTTGTCCCTTGTACCTAGGTCACTGGTCTTGTTCAGGCTGGTTTGATAACCTAATCTTAAAAGTCCTTTTGGTGGCTGATCCTTGCCTCTCAGGTATCAGCTCTTTGACTAGTGTGGTAAGAAACGACACAGTTGGTCTCATTGCTTGAACTTAGGGACACACACACACACACACACACACACACACACACATCACACACAGAGAAAGAGAGAGAGAGATTGAGAGAGAGAGCACACATGCAAGCAAGCTCTGGGTTTTCACTTTAAATCTCTCAAGGAACTGAACAATGGGAGCAGTAAATGTCAGTTCACCTGAATTAGCCAGGTGTAGTGGCTCATGCCTATAATCCCAGCACTTTGGGAGGTGGAGGCGAGAGGATTACCTGAGCTTAGGGGTTCGAGACCAGCCTGAGCAACATGGTAAGATTTCATCTCTACAATAAATTTTTAAAAAATCAACTGGGCATGGTGGCGCATGCCTGTGGTTCCAGCTACTTGGAAGGCTGAGGTGGAAGGATCACCTGAGCCCAGCAGGTTGAGGCTGCAGTGGCCGTGAGTGTGCCACCCTGCACTCTGGCCTGGGCAACAGAGTGAGACTCCATCTCAAAAATAAATAAATAAATAAAATAAGTGAAATTTTGCCTGACCAATAGCCCATGCAGCAGCCAGCCTCCAAGATGGCCTCCAAGGATCCCCATCTCCTGGTATTCACACCCTTGTGTAGTCCCTTTACATATGGTCCCAGGGTTGGCTTTACACTGCAGCAGAAGTGAGGGTCCATCATGTCTGAGATCAGATAACAAAAGACACTCTGGCTTCTGTTTTGCTCTCTACCTTTCTCATGATTCACAGTGGGGGAAGTTGACTGCCATGTTTTGAGGACACTCAATGGTTTCTGTGAGAGGCCTATGTGGAGAAAAACAGAAGACACTAGCCAAGCGCCATGTGGTGGGTCTCCTTGGAAGCAGATCCTCTGGGTCTATGAAGGTTTTAGCTTGGTGGTGACCTCAAGAGAGATCCCAAGCCAGAACCACCCCACTAAGCCCCTCCTGGATTTCTAACCCTCAGAAACTCTGAAATAATAAAAGTTTTGTTTGTTTGTTCATTTGAGTCAGAGTCTCTGTCACCCAGGCTGGAGTGCAGTGGCACTCACTGCAGCCTCGACCTCTTGGGCTTAGGAGATCTTCTGCCTCCTGAGTAGCTGAGACCACAAGACTATGGGCACATACCACCACACCCTGCTAGTTTTTGGATTTTTTTTTTTGTAGAGATTAGGTCTTGCTGTATTGCCTAAGCTAGTCTTGAACTCCTGGGCTCAGGTAATCCTCCAGCCTCGGCCTCCTAAATTACTGGGATTATACATGTGAGCCCACTGCACCTAGCCTGTTTTGGGGGTGTTTTTTTTTTTTTAAAGTCAGAGTGTCACTCTGGACTCAGACTGGAGTGCACTGGCATGTTCATGGCCACCGCAGCCTCGGTCTGCTAGGCTCAGGTGATCCTTCTGCCTCAGCCTTCCAAGAAGCTGGAACTACAGGTGTGAGCTACCATGCCCAGCTCATTTTTTTTATTTATTGTAGAGATGAGATCTCACCAAAGTTGCCCAGGTTGGTCTCAAACCCATGGACCAGGCAATCCTCTCTTCTCTGCCTCCTAAAGTGCTGGGATTACAGGCATGAGCCACCCAGCCTGTTTGTTTTAAGCCACTGAGCTTTGGGATAATTTGCTATTACTCCCAACAGAAAATTAAACTCCCTATCCTCCAATATTTAGTATATCATAATAAAGTTTTGACCTATATTTTACAGGTTAAGAAAATGTTAGTCACAGACTTCCATGCAATTCTTAAAACTCCATTTTTAATATATTTATAATTGATGAATCCATATTTTTTATTTTCTCAATTGTTTAAGCTCAGATCCTAAAACATTTTTCACAGGACTAGAAATTACACCCAACACCCAATACCCAAGCAAACTGTGTACATCAAAGATGGCCTGGGAAGCACTTTATTTCATGGGGCTTTAGGGGAGTTGCCTTCCCAGCAGGCTGCCCTGAGCAATCTGCCGGAAATCCTTTGTGTAACTCTAAAACAGCCGGGATCTAGGACAACAACACATCAGGAACTTAGGAACAGCCTGGCCGGCTTTGTCATCTCTGGTCTCTTTCTCTAGAACACCATAAATCAAAGGCCCAAGCAAAAGTTTGTACATCAAACCTACAGATGAAAAGGAGAAAAGACCAAAGGAGACATAAATAAAACCTGTCCCTGCGAGACAGCATGGCAGCAGGCCAAGTCGCCATTTAGTATCAATATGAACTAATATTGTCCCTTCTTTACTTTATGAACTTGACCTGGTCTTTCACAATTATTCTTTTTTAAACCGTCCCATGACAAATGCCTCTGAGTTTGCCTGGTGAAAATGTCACCGTGAGGGGATGTCTTCCAATCTGAACATTTCAGAGGCTGCTTTCCTGGGTGTTCTGTCACTTGATAGTGAACTTCAAGAAGGCAGAGACTGCCTTTTACTCACACTTCAGCCCCAGGAGTCAGCACAGTGCCTGGCACATAGTAGCTGCTCAGTGAATAGCTGCTGAATAAATGCATTACATTCACTTCCCATCTCTGAAAGCTACTAATCAGTCAAAGTGTCTGTGGGTAGAGCATGGTGCAAAGAGCTGTCAGGGCCAAGAAGCTTAACATGGCATCAACTTGAAGTACTTAAAAAGACTGTTGTCAGGTGCAGTGGCTCATGCCTGTATTCCCAGCATTTTGGGAGGTGTAGATGAGAGGACTGCCGGAGCCCAAGGGTTCAAAACCAGCCTGGGCAACTTGATGAGACCTTGTCTCTACAATAAATAAAATAAAATAATAAATTTAAAAATAAATAAGTAAATAAGCCAGACACGCCTGTAGTTCCAGCTACTTGGAAGGCAGAGGAGGAAGGATTGCCTGAGCCCAGCAGGCTGAGGCCGTGGTGGCCATGAGCGTGCCATTGCACTCTAGCCTATACGACAGAGCAAGACTCCAACTCAGAAAAATTAAAAATAAAAAGACTGTTAAGTCCTCATTGTGTACCCATTGGAGACCAGTATTACTTCAGGCATAAACATATAAGCATGTTATGTAATGCTTTAAATAATCTAAGTAGTTCCTATGGTACATGAAATTAACAAGCATTCATTGAGTACTCAACTATATCTGATGGCAGCGAAGCAATTACAAAGGTGAACATCACTGTTAATAAGCAATGTCTGGTGTTAGAAAGAACAGATAAAGGTATGAGTATAGATTTTTTTTTCTTCTAATGTTATCTATCTTCAAATTCTCCTACAACTAGCTTGTACTGATTTCTATTTTTTTTTTTTTTTTTTTTGAGTTGGAATCTCACTTCGTCGCCCAGACTGGAGTGCAGTGACTGCTCCCAGCCACCGCAGCCTCGACCTGCTGGGCTCCGGCGATCCTTCCGCCTCAGCCTTCCAAGTAGCAGGAACTACAGGCGCGTGCTACCACGCCCGGCTGATATTTTTTATTTTTATTGTAGAGATGTGGTCTCGCCAAGTTGCCCAGGCGGGTCTCGAACCCGCGGGCTCAGGCAATTCACTCACCTCAGCCTCTCAAAGCGCAGGATTACAGGCTGAGCCACCGAGCCCGGCGCATGTACTGATTTCAATGTCAGAATAAAATAGGCCAGGCATGGTGGCTCACACCTGTAATCCCAGCACTTTGGGAGGCTGAGGTAGGAAGATTGCTTGATCCCAGAAGTTTGAGACCAGTCTGGGCAACATAGGGAGAACTCATCTCTACAAAAATCAATCAGTCAATGAATAATAAAGTCAGAAGAAAATAAATGATACTCCGACAGGGGTAGAATGAGGTAGAAGGGGTAAAAACAACTGGGCAAAAGTGAGTACAGGGAGAGGCAATCCCCAACGGTAAGCCATAATGATTAAGAGCACAAGTTTTGGAGTCCATGGGTCTGGGTTCAAATCTCAGCACTGCTGCACATTAACATGTGTCTCTAGGCAGATAACTGCTGCTTCCTGGTCAGTAAAATAGGGGTGATAGTGTCTTCTTTGGGCAGAGAATGAGGATTAAATGAGACACTACATTGAAGGTTGTCAGTACAGTGGTAAGGGTGGAGTAAAAGGTGGCTGACATTTCTATATTATTATTTTACATTATTATTCCTATATTAAGATGAGTGATGGAGAGTGATATTTGATACAACTCTTAGGGTTACTATATGGGTCCCAAATCTCTCTCCTGATACAAATCTCTCTCCTGACACCCCTTCCACTGTATTACCACCTTCCTGCCTTACTCTCTCTTCTTTATCCTTTTGCTCCACAGTTCCTGTCTCTGCCAGGGGAACAAGTAGCACACGCTGGTGTGCTTAGGTTTGCAGGAGGAAGTGGGACTGAGTTTAGTGAGGCAAAGGCCAGGTCATGTGATCCAGGGGTTCCCGCCAACCCAGCATGTGATTTCAAGCCTCTTACTCACTCTTGGCAACGCGGTGTTATCTAACCTATAACTTGGAGACAGGATCCCTGCCTTTACTTCCTACAGAAAAACAGTAGAAGGCAAATCTAAGTAAACAGCCCTCACAATGACAAAGGAACTGGTATTAGATTCGCCCTTCTGTTGTAAACTACTAGAAAACTAGACAAAATGTAGCAAACAACTGCTTTCAGACCCTGTGCAGGGGAGTATAGGACTCTGATCCCAGGGAGAAGGGAATCAAGACAGTGCCTAGGGTTGCCCCAACTTTGTGCCTGGAGGTACCTTCTGGACCTCAGTGCAGGGAAGCAGACTTCAAGCAGGGCAAGCCGTCTCGCTGCCTCGCAGCAGTCTCCTCAGTTTCGGTGAGCACTGAACTGTGCATGTATAGTTTGAAATTCCATAAAGCTAGACAAAGCCAGGGGATCAGTGAGCTGAACAACTCCCAGAACTCACACAAACTGGAAAACATGCCTTTCTGACAGCCAGGATGGAGTGACTTTGTTGAACACCTGGGTTATTCAGGAGAGACCCAGAAAGACCACACCCTGTAGTAAGCTACATTAGCCACAGAATAAAGGCTATTCTAAAATCTCCCCAGGAACTTAAAAATAAGCCTCGAAAGGATCAAGTGGATCAGCAAGTAATTTAACTGCCTGCTAAAACAAATGTCAATTTTTTGAAAAAAGATAGCAAAATAGACACCCTACAATGTCACATCATTAAATCCAGCATCCAATAATTACTAGACATGAGAAGCAGCAGGAAAATGTGACCCTATAACCAGAAGAAAAATCAGTCAATAGAAAGAGATCTTGAAACGACAAAGATGATGGAATTAGCAAACAGGGACTTGAATGCAGCTATTATAAGTACCTTGAAGTTTTCTTGTTTGTTTGTTTTTTTGAGTTGGAGTCTCATTCTGTCCCCCAGGCTGGAGTTCAGTGGTATGCTCATGGCCACCACAGCCTCGATCTGCTGGGCTCAGGTGATCCTTCCACCTCAGCCTTCCAAGTAGCCAGAACTACAAGAATATACCACCATGCCCAGCTAATTAATTTTCTAAAATTTTTTTGTAGAGGCAAGGTCTCACCAAGTTGCCCAGGCTGGTCTGGAACCCCTGAGCTCAGGTAATCCTCTTGCCTCCACCTCCCAAAGTGTTGGTATTACATGCGTGAACCACGGCACCGGCAAGTATCCTGAAGATTTTACAGGAAAGCATAAACATGAAGTGTAAGGAAATAGAAATGTCTGTGATACTTTTTAAATTGGCCCTTTCATAGTGCCAAGTAGTATAGTCATAATATTACTTCTTGAAGAGAATGCAGTAGCACAGAATAAGTATGAACCAAAATCAAATCAGGAGAACAAGTTCCAGTTCTTGTTCTGCTACTCTCTTGCTATGGCCCTCTGATCCTTGCATTTTCTAAAGCTCAGTTTTCTCATCTGTGAAATGCAGGTGGTGACCTCAACAGTTTTCATATTTTATCTTCACATGGCCTCTTGTTTACCCACGGATAATGAATCCCTGATGCACCAGAATTTACTCATTCAGCATTTCACTTGAAGTCAACCTTTTATTTTTCAATCAAATTAGAGTTAGCAAATTCTGAATTTGCACAGTGGGGCTTTACTATTCTGACAAGGAATCTTCATTGATTCTTGAATCTGTATGCCCCGGGAATCCTTATTTAAAACCAGAAAATTATTATTCAAGGAAAATGTGTCTTTTTGGAGCTACATTTACAACAAAATCACCAAAGAACTTTGAACACACATATAGCTAAAGAGTAGAATTTTTTTTTTTTTTTTTTTTTGAGTCGGAGTCTCACTCTGTCGCCCAGACTGGAGTGCAGTGGCCGCTCCCGGCCACCGCAGCCTCGACCTGCTGGGCTCCGGTGATCCTTCCGCCTCAGCCTTCCGAGTAGCCGGAATTACAGGCATGTGCTACCACGCCCGGCTGATTTTTTGATTTATTGTAGAGATGAGGTCTCGCTGCCCAGGCGGGTCTCGAACCCGCGGGATCAGGCAATCCACTCACCTCAGCCTCCCAAAGGCGCGGGATTATAGGCTGAGCCACCGAGCCCGGCTTAAGAGTAGAAATTTTAAAATAATATTTATATTTGTAGTCAATTCCATGACCAGCAATTCATGGGCCACAAATTCTACCAGTTATACTGTTTCTGTTTATGAAAGCAAATTCCTACGTATAGGAAGACTAGGAGCCATGGAATCCAACAAAGTGAGATGATACTGAGAAGGGATCTTCAGTGCTATAGGAAACTTTAGCAAGAGTTCTTCTAGATCGGAAGTTGGCAAACTTCTTCTGTAAAGGGTCAAATATTTTAGGCTTTGTGGACAAAGTATGTTCTCTGTTACATCTTTTTTAAAAAAATAATCTTCTTAAAATGTAAAAGCCATTCTTACCTTGCAGGCAGTACAAAAGACAGGACTTGGATCAGAATTGGTCCACAGGCCATAGGCTGCCAGCACCTTGCTCTGTGGTCTTATTTACACAACATGGGCCCCTCCTCTGACTTTACTGAATTAGGATCTGTATTTTAACAAGGTCCCTGGGCGATTGATGGTCACGTCACATTTTGAGAAGCATATACACTTGGCTGCATTTTAGAAGCACTTGGGAAGCTTTTAAAAAATCCTGATTCCCAGGCTGCTCTTCATATCAATTGAATCAGAGCTTCTGGAAGGGGCTTCTGGCCATCAAGGTCAGTAAAACTCCCAGAGGATGCCAATGTGCAGCAAGGTTGAGCACAGCAGTTCACGGGGCTCATTCAGTACAGTCCAAGAAGCTCACCTGCTTAGCAGAGAAAGTAGCCCAAGTCTCCACCAGGCCCACACCCTCTCGGAGTGAATGGGTTCTAGAACCCAGACACCTTCAAGGAGCAAAAGTGATGAAAAAAGAACATTAGACCAAAGTCTCGGTGTTCCCTTCCAATCTTCTGGTGTGTCACTAAAAAAAGTAATTTTAGAAATACAGAACGTATTTTAAAGGATGTTAGCCATTTCACCTCAAAAGTTAAAATTTATGGCCTGGCATGGTGGCTCATGCCTATAATTCCAGCACTTTGGGAGGCAGAGATGAGAGGATTGCCTGTGCTCAGGGGTTCGAGACCAGCCTGGGTAACATGGCAAGACCTCATCTCTACAATAAATCAAAAGATTAGCTGAGTGTGGTGACATGAGCCTGTAGTCACAGCTACTTGGGAGACTGAGGCAGAAGGATCACCTGAACCCAGGAGGTCAAGGCTGTGGTGGCCATGAGTGTGCCACTGCATTCCAGCCTGGGTGACAGCGAGACGCCAACTCAAAAAAAAAAAATTAAAATTTAGCTGAAAGTAGATAACTCATTCATCTTTTTTGACTTTGGAATTATGTTAAGGAATTAATTCAATTCTATAGAGCTGTGCTCAGAAGCATTTTAAATTCTAGACTAATTAATAGAAAATATACAGCTATTCCTAAATAAGCTACCATCGGGTGGTTAGTATTTTTCTTCAAGATTCTTGGGTCCTGGGCTGGGCACAGTGGTGGCTCATGCCTGTAACTCCCGCACTTTGGGAGGCCAAGACAGATGGATTGCTTGAGTCTAGGAGTCTAAGATCAGCCTAGTAACATAGCAAGACTTCATCTCTACAAAAAATAAAAATTAGCCGGGTGTGGTGGCATGCACCTGTAGCTCCAGCTACTCGGGAGGCTAAGGCAGAAGCATCGCCTAAGTCCAGGAGATGAGCCATGATTGGTACCTAGCCTGGGTGACAGAGTGAGATACCCAACTCAAAAAAAAAATTTTTTTTTTTGAGTCCTATACAACCATTTCATGGAGAGGCCTGTAATCCCAACACTTTGGGAGGCAGAAGTGAGAGGATTGACTGAACCTGGGGGTTCAAGACCAGCCTGGGAAAATTGTCAAGACTCTGTCTCTACAATAAATGAAAAACATTAGCTGGACATGGCAATGCATGCCTGTAGTTCCAGATACTTGGAAGATTCAGGCAGAAGAATTGCCTGAGCCCAGGAGATTGAGGCTGCGATGGCCATAATCGTGCCACTGTACTCCAGCCTGGGTGACAAAGTGAGACTCCAATTCAAATAATAATAATAAAAAAAAATGAATACCTTTGAAGATGCTTCTTGGATTAATATCCAGGCAGCCATAAAGGAGAAGCAGTAATAATAGGTGTTTTGAGAAAAGCTGGCTGATTTCTTGGTTAAAAAGTCTAAAATAAGCCGGGCTCGGTGGCTCAGCCACCGAGGCTGAGGTGAGTGGATTGCCTGAGCCTGCGGGTTCAAGACCCACCTGGGCAACTTGGTGAGCCCTCATCTCTACAATAAATTAAAAAATCAGCCAGGCATGGTAGCACATGCCTGTAATTCCGGCTACTCGGAAGGTTGAGGTGGCAGGATCTCCGGAGCCCAGCAGATCGAGGTTGTGGTGGCCGGGAGCAGCCACTGCACTCCAGTCTGGGCAAGAGAGTGAGACTCCGACACAAAAAAAGATAAAAGTCTAAGATAACCACTTAATTCTTACTTAGGTTATTTTTGTTTCTTTTTTGGTGTGTGATTTGAGGAAATCATGACATAAGTATGTGATTATTTCTCTTGCTCTCTTCCAATATCTGCATTTTCTTCTCCTCCATAGAAAGGTACAGAAGAGGCACTTTTGTCATATAATTAAATTTACAGGCAAAAGAAAAACATATTAATTTACTCCCTTAATACCAAAATTCATCCAGACTCTATGCACACGTCACCTTATCAGAGAGGACTTTCCAGGCCACCATGTTTAAATCATGCCCCATCTCTAACACTGCTTCTCTTTTCTTCATAGTACCATCTGTTTTATTGTCTTCCTCATCTACCCACCTCCAACCACAACCCCAATAACTAGAATAAACAATCCCTTTGGCCAGGTGCAGTGACTCACACCTGTAACTCCAGTACTTTGAGAGGCCTAGGCAGGAGGACCACTTGTGCCCAGTAGTTTGAGACAAGTCTGGTCAACATGGCAAGGCCTTGTCTCTACCAAAAAAAAAAAAAAAATCAAAAAAATTAGCCAGGCGTGGGGGCATACACCTATAGTCCCAGCTATTCTGGAGGCTGAGGTGGAAGGACTGCCTAAGCCCAGGAGGTCAAGGCTGTGGTAAGCTGTAATTGGTCCACTGCACTCCAGGCTGAGCAACAGACTGAGACCTTGTCTTAAAAAAAAAAAGAAAAAGAAAAAGAAAAAAAAATGCCTTCTAAAGGCAGGGGCTTTGTCAATTTTGTCCTCAGTAACTAAAACAGGGCCAGGAGCACAGCTCACATAGTTTGGATGGTTATCCCCTCAAATCTCATGTTGAAATATGATGGAATTAGGGCCTAGCAGCAAGTGCTTAGCTCCTGGGCAGATCCCTCATGAACTGCTTGTGTTCTCATAGTAATGAGTGAGTTCTCACTCTATTGATTCATGCTGCAAGAGTTAATTGTTTAAAAGAGCCTAGCATGCCCCTTCTCTCTCCTGTTTCCACTCTTGCCATGCGATACACAGGCTTCCCTCCCCCTTCCGCCATGATTGTAACCTTCCTGAAGCCTCACTGGAAGCGGATGTCAGCACTGTGCTTCTTGTCGAGTGTGCAGAACTGTAAGCCAAATAAACCTCTTTTCTTTATAAAATACCCGGCCTCAGGTATTCCTTTACAGCAACACTAATAGACTAACACAACAGCAGATGCATAATACACACTTTTCTAATGACTAAATGAACAATGTCCACTACACTGTAAAGAATCCAATCAGCAGCAGTTCAGGTAAACAACTCAAAATAATGTGGAGAAAACAGAAAGTAATTCAGCATTTGTGAGGCATAATAACCTGTGAAAATAATACACATGGCAAAGCTAATTTTTTTTTAAATTAGAGACGAGGTCTCTGTCACTCAGGCAGGAGTGTACTGGTGCCATCATAGCTCAATGTAGCTTCAAACTCCTAGGCTCAAGCAATTTTTCTACCTCAGTCTCCCAAGTAGCTGGGACTACAGGTATGCACCACCGTGCCCGGCCAATTAAAAAGAAAAATTGGGGGAGGGAAGGGTCTCACTATGTTGCCTAGGCTGGTCTCAAACGCCTGGCCTCAAAGAAGCTTCTTACCTCAGCCTCCCAAAGTGCTGGGATTATAGGCATGAGCCACCACACTGGGCCAGCAAAGCTACTTCTCATTAACTTGATGATTTATTTTATAAAGCAAAGAGCTCATTTTGCTGAACATTTGAGGATTTGTATAACCTACTTAAAAAAATTCATAAACTTTACAGAAATCCACAGAAAAGAATAGCTCTGTTGTCTAACAAGAGGCCACCCATTTACTTGTTCAAAAATTGTTGGAAGTTTTAGAAATGGAAGGAAGAACTCTAAAGTTTCATGCATTATAATCTCTAAGCCATAGTTATTAATAATGCTCCTTGCCAGGCTCAAGCCTGTAACCCCAGTAGAGTATTTTGGGAGGCCAAGGTGAGGGAATTGCCTGAGCCCATGGGTTTGAGAACAGCCTGGGCAATTTGGCAAGACTCTACTCTACAATAAATTTGAAAATTAGCTGGGCATGGTAGCATGTGCCTGTAGTTCCAGCACATGGTAGCATGTGCCTGTAGTTCCAGCTACTTGGAAGGGTGAGGCAGAAAGATCACCTGAGCCCAGCAGGTCAATGCTGGGGTGGCTGTGAGCATGCCACTGCACTCCAGCCTGGGCGATGGAGTAAGACTCCAACTTAAAATAAATAAAGAATGCTTCTTACCATCTTCCAGTACAGTGCACAGCAGAGTAAGCAGAGCGTTATACACTGCATATATCAAAGTTTCCCTAGCAGTAGCCTGTGGACTTCTGCTAGGCTATGATGAGATTCTCACCAGTCTGCAGCTAAGTTTGCAAAACACTAGGGATTACAGAAAGCAGATGTCTATTTTGGGAGTATGTTCTTCTTTCATTTTGGATGTTAAAGCATCTTTTCTTTTATAAAACGATGGCAGATTTGTAGAGAGAGCAGTACAGACTGGTTATGAGATATTTCCTTGGCAAAATAAAACACTGAGCTAATCTATATAGGGGTCTCAAAAAAAAAAAAAAAGATAAGTTTCTAGACTAGGGCTCACAGATATACCATATCTCACTTAATCCTCATAGCAACTCTATAAATTAAGTATTAGTGATTCCCATTTTACAGATGAGAAAACTAAGGCTTAAGGTAAATTAACTTGCCTTGGGTCACACAGCTGGCAAGTGGGGGGACAGAATTTAATGCAGCTCTCCAACTCTAAAACACAGGTTCTTTTGTCTACCATTCTGTTACCAGAGAGAGATTACATTAGTACAAATACCCTCAATGTCAGAGATGCGTTAGTTAGGGAGCTGGAAGAGCAAGGTTTGAACACCTTTGAGATTTGGGTCCTAATCTGATAAGTAAAACCCGTGGTTCTCAGTTGCTGGTTGTGGTTCTGCTGTCCCATAACTTGCTGAGATCACAGAAGGAAGACACTTGTTCCAAGAATTAAGGGGATCAAGGAAACAGTCATCCTGGAACTGTCCCTTACAGAGCCATATGACCTGGCACATCACTCTAAGCTGCCATTTCTCCAGCTGTTATCTGGAGAGGGTAAGCCCTTTTCTGCCTGCTCTCAGGTTTACTGTATGGATCAAATATTTGGCAGAGATCAGCACTCAGTAACGAATGAGCTCATGCAGTCTATTACTGCCACAGGAAAACTAAGTGTCATGTATGCTATATTAGGTCATTGGAGCTCCTCAGTGTTGGATGATCTTACAGGACGACCTTAAAAGCCAGGACACCTGCAGAGTTGCCAAAGGATTATATGACAAAAAGATATCTATTGGTAAGGAAAACAGAAAGAATCAACGGGACATCTGGATGCACCTGCTGTTCACCCTCACCCCACTTTAAACACATATTTGCAATGGCAGAGTGATAGGATATTTTAAGACTTAGAGAGACTCTGTAGATGGGCAAATGCTCTCATTTCACAGAAAATAATTAACTGGTTGGCCAAAGGTCCTACAGCTAATTAGAGGCGAAGCGAGATTATAATCCCTATCTCCTAACTGCACCTAGCCTAACGCCCGTTATAACTCCACCGTGATATCAGTCCCCTTAGTTACTTGACGTCTAAGGTGGTCCATTATTGAACAATACAATTTTTGACAAAAGTGTAGTACATGATAAACTAGATATGCCAGAAAGCTGAAAGAACAATGAGACCTCAGCATGAGACAACACTGTGTGCAGGAGGGTTTCATAAGCTTAGCAGTCTAGTTCTGGATAATTCTTTGTTGGGTGGGGTGCTGTTCTGTGCATTAGAGAATGTTTTATGGCATCCCTGGCCTCTCCCCACTAGATGCCAGTAGAGCCCCATGGCTGTAACAACCAAAAATGTCTCCAAATTCTGTCCAATGTCCCCTGGGAGGGGCACAATCACCCCGGTTGAGAACCACTGGTGTGCAGTAAATACTTGGGTTATCTGTACATCTGAGGAAGGATGGGCGCAGTAGTTGTAAGACACAGAGTAACAGCAGGTAGAAGAAAACTTGTCCAGCTCGAGCTGGGGCTGCTGAGGGCCATCAGGTCATTCTTCGTGGCAGAGCAAGCTGGACTGTGGTCCTAGGGGCCCAGCTCAGGTGAGACAGAAGCTTTTCTTACCCGGACATTGCTAATCAGACACTTGACCATAGGAATATGATGTAAGAATTTAGCTGTGACCTTAGAGCAAACAAATCTAATTCTATGGATCTATTCAAGTAGAACCATACCTATTAATGCTATCAAGATTCACTCTAGCCAGGCTCGGTGGCTCTGCCTGTAATCTCGCGCTTTGGGAGGCTGAGGTGAGTGGATTGCCTGAGCCCACGGGTTTGAGACCCGCCTGGGCAACTTGGTGAGACCTCATCTCTACAATAAATCAAAAAATTAGCCAGGTGTGGTAGCGCATACCTGTAGTTCCAGCTACTTGGAAGGCTGAGGCGGAAGGATCGCCAGAGCCCAGCAGGTCGAGGCTGCGGTGGCCGGGAGCGGCCACTGCACTCCAGTCTGGGCGACAGAGTGAGACTCCAACTCAAAAAAATAAAAAATAATAAAAAAAGATGAACTCTAAGGCCATGTGCGGTGATTCACGCCTGTAATCCCAGCACTTTGGGAGGCTGAGGCAAGAGGATTGCTTGAGTCCAGGAGTTTAAGACCAGTCTGCGCAACATAGCAAAACCTTGTTTCTACAAAAAAAAAAAAATCAAAAAATTAGCTGAGTGTAGTGGCGTGTGCCTGTAGTCCCAGCTACTCAGGGGACCAAGACAGGAGGATTACCTGAACCCAAGAGGTTGAGGCTGCAGTAAGCCACAATTGTGCTACCTGACCATGACTCAAAATAACAATAATAATAATGATAATAATAATAATAAAGATTCACTCTAAACAGCAGTAGTCCAGGTGCAGTGGCTAACACCTGTAATCCCAGCACTTTGGGAAGCCAAGGTGAGAGGATCACTTGAGGCCAGGAGTTCAAGACTAGCCTGAGCAACAAAGCAAGACTTGTCTCTACAAAAAATAGAAAAATTAGCTTGGTGTGGTAGTGTGCTCCTGCAGTCCCAGGTACTTGTGAGGCTGAGGCAGGAGGATCACTTGAGCCCAGGAGGTCAAGGCTACTGTAGGCTGAGCCATGACCATGCCACTGGCACTACAGCCTGGATTACAGAGTGAAGCCCTATCTCAAACAAACAAACAAACACAACAACAACAAAAACATAATAGTTAGATTTTATTTTATGAAATCAAAATGGGCTTCTTATTTTGGTACAAACAGCACATTCAGATCCTTTCTACTATTTAGTCATATCTTTATTTCTCTAAGAATTTTTTTTTTTTTGAGTTGGAATCTCACTACATCTCCCAAGCTGGAGTGTGGTGGCATGCTGCTCCTGGCCACTGCAGCCTCAATCTGTTGGGTTCAGGCAATCCTTCCACCTCAGCATTCCAAGTAGCTGGAACTACAGGCATGCGCCATCATGCCTAGCTAATTTTTTATTTAGTGTAGAGACGAGGTCTCACCATGTTGCCCAGGCTGGTCTCGAACTTGCAAGCTCAGGCAATCCTCTCACTTCTGCCTCCCAAAGTGCTAGGATTATAGGCGTGAGCTACTGCACCCAGCTCTAGTGATTTTTAATCACTTATGAACATGGTTTTAGGAAGAAAACTCCACCCCCAACATTTCTCACTTCCTCTTTTGAGAAATTATTTTTTTAGTTTCACCTCTGGAAGTCCATTTTAATGAGGTCTGTGCTATAGCTCTGTATCTGCAACTATGACAACAAAAAATGCCATCCCTCAAACTCCTTTCATAGCCTATTATTTTGATGTTCTAAAACATATATTTAACCATGAATTAACTCCAAACAAATAATACTAACCTCACTAAACACTTCTGCCATCTGTAAATATGTTTCTTGTGTATTTTAAGGCGATTATGACTTAGTGATTAAGATTCATTATAAATATGTTCAGCCAAACTCTGCTAACTCACAAATATATATAAATATATTTTGAGTTGGAGTCTCACTCTGCTGCCCAGACTAGAGTGCAGTGGCATACTCATGGCCACCCCAGCGTCGACCTGCTGGGCTCTAGCGATCCTTCTGCCTCAGCATTCCAAGTAGCCAGAACTATAGGAGCACGTTACCATGCCCAGGTAACTTTTTAAAATTTTTATTTATTGTAGAGTTGAAGTCTTGCCAAGTTGCTTGGTCTGGTCTTGAATCCATGGGCTCAGGCAATCCACTCGCCTTGGCATCCCAAAGTGCTAGAATTACAGACTGAGCCACCAAGTCCAGTCACTCACAAATATTTAAAATACAACAATATAGTCCTAAGTTTGACTCCACTCATGAGAATATTGCTAAATGCATTGTGTAAGATATATATGAGGAGACCCACCACAGGTTGTTTATGAGAGTAAAGAAGTGGGTTGGTTGAAACATTCATCAACAGGCATCACTATAAATAAACTATGATCCAGTCATACAATGTAGCCACTCAAAGTATGAGACCCACATGTACTAACATGGCACGATGCCTTATTATAGCATTAAGTGAAAAGATCAAGATACAAAATGGTATAATGGTAAAATTCCACTTGTATTTAAAAAAAGATATTGGATGTGCACAGTGGCTCAAGCCTGTACTCCCAGCACTTTGGGAGGCCAAGGCAAGAGGATTGCCTGAGCTCAGGGGTTCAAGACCAGCCTTGGCAACTCAAAAGAAAAATAATGTGGCCGGGCTCGGTAGCTCAGCCTGTAATCCCAGCACTTTGGGAGGCCGAGACGTAGTGGATTGCCTGAGCCTGCAGGTTTGAGACCAGCCCAGACAATTTGGTGAGACTTTGTCTCTACAATAAATCAAAAACTAGCCGGGCATGGTAGCGTCCGCCTGTAGTTCCGGCTACTTGGAAGGCTGAGGCAGAAGGATCGCCGGAGCCCAGCAGGTTGAGGCTGCGGTGGCCGTGAGAGTGCCATTGCACTCCAGTCTGGGCGACAGAGTGAGATGACAACTCAAAAAAAAAAAAAAAATGTGGCCAAGAGCTGCCTGCTCCCAGCCCAGCACAGGAGAAGCACACAGGCAAAGGCCCACTGACAGGGGCACAGCCCTACAGGGTTCCAGCTGAAAGCAGTGGATACTAGCCTCACAGCTACTAATTGACTAATTTCTTTTTTCTTTTTTTTGAGTGGGAGTCTCACTCTGTCGCCTAGGCTGGAGTGCAGTGGCATGCTCACGGCCACCCCAGTGCTGACCTGCTAGGCTCTGGCGATCCTTCTGCCTCAGCCTTCCTAGTGGCTGGAACTACAGGAGTATGCCACCACACCTGGCAATTTTTAAAATTTATTGCAGAGATGAGATCACGCCAAGTTGCCCAGGCTAGTCTTGAATCCCTGGACTCAGGCAATCCTCTCTCCTCTGCATCCCTAAGTGCTGGAATTACAGGTGTGAGCCACTGTGCTGACCTCAACCAATCAATTTCTAAGCCGGTGTGTTCATTAACAAAATGAGAATTCAAGGCAGAAAACTGCAGGTATGGGTTCCAAGACCACCTCTCACTCTTAGGTACTCAGATCAAGCCTTTCAGTGGAAAAACATAATGCATGGCAGTCTAGTGGTGAGGGTGGTGACAGAGGGCTGACAACCATGACTGCCATCACCTCTGCCCCTTTCCCCACCCGTGGCTTACTCTGTTCCCACCCCCAGGGTGCACAGTCACAACAACACAGGATATAAGTAAGAAATGTTGGCATCATGAATGGTCAGCATGTCATGAGCAGCAAGATGTTTAACAAAGACAGCTCTCTCCTCATGGTGATGATGAATCTCTCTGCCCATGACCAGATGCAGGCACCAGTGCTTTCAACAAAACAACACTGTAAAGTCTCTGCTCCACTCTGTCAGAATACCATTGTTTGGTTTCTTTTAGGATAAACCTAGTTCCTTCATAATGTGAGAGATAGTTCATCAAAACGGCATGCCTGACTGAGAAGGGAGGAAATGAACACAAGGCATTTACTGCAGATAATTGCATTCCCACTGTAACACAGGAAAATGATCAGTGCTTCACAACTACTACAGGGAGGGGCAAGTGACAGAAAAAAAAGGATAAGCAAATGTTCTAGTTTTCAAGAGGGAGGAAGAAGGCACAATCCATAAATCCATACACCATGAACCACCAACCATGGTGCTTAAGTAAAGTTTAAAAGTGTGGGAGTGGCTGGGCATGGTGGCTTATGCCTGTAATTCCAACATTTTGGGAAACTGAGGCAGGAAGACTGCTTGAGCCCAGGAGTTTGAGACCAGCCTGCACAAGGCACAGCAAGACCTTGTCTCTTAAAAAAAAAAAAAAAAATTAGCCAGGCATGGTGGTACATGCTTACAGTTCCAGCTACTCAGGAGGCTGAGGTGGGAAGATCACCTGAACTCAGGAGTTTGAGCCTGCAGTGAGAAGAGTAAGACCCTGAGAGGAAGGGAGGGAGAAAGATAGGGAGGGGGGATGGGGGGTGGGGAGAGAGAGAGAGGAAGGAAGGGAGAGAGGTGGGGAGGGAGGGAGGGAGGAAGAAATTGAAAAATGTACCACTTGGGGCCCTGATCACTGGTCACACAAACACAAGGGTGAGATTGACAGATGCTGGACACTGCTAGGGGAGGAGGGAAGGGGACACGTGGCAACACACTGGATACCTGGTCCACTATCAGGCTGAGTGAGGGCCAGCTAGAAGCCCTAACTCCATCTGCATGCAGCCTACTTATGTAGTAAATCCCTACTTGTATCCCACAACTCTAAAATAAAAAAAATTTTTTTAAGTAAATTTAAAATTGAACAATATTACAAACAATTCTATAGTAAAACTCATCATAAGTACCTGTCAAAAAAAAAAAGCAAGAAAAAGTACCACTCTAGAATGGCCTAATTTCACAATTTAGAGAAACAAAAGCAAAGGGTGGGTCACTGACTGATGAAGGAGGTGACAAAGGGGACACATCCTGTCACTACAGCCTCATGGCTGTTAGATGAAGTTGAGTATGAAGATGCAGCTCTCATAGACCAGGACCATGCTGCCTTCTGGGAGGGAAAAGGGGCGTCTGGGGTTGGTGTTATAAGACTTTTATTTTTCCCTCAGTCAGTCACTGTGGAACGTTGCCAAGGCTCCCCCTGTCTGGACTCCACCAGGATTTCCCGGGTAGGGCAAAGGCTTCATTTCACCACCAGCACAGCTCTCTGCAGTAAACAAACTGCCAGAGTCCTTGAATAAGCTGAATCCCTTGGGTTATTCCCCTCACCCCAATGCCTTCAAACACTTCATGTGCTCAAAGTTAATCGCAATTGTCTCATGCAAAATTGAACAAGATCCTGCTTCTTTTTTTTTTTTTTTTTTTTTTGAGTTGGAGTCTCACTCTGTCGCCCAGACTGGAGTGCAGTGGCTGCCCCCAGCCACCGCAGCCTCAACCTGCTGGGCTCCAGCGATCCTTCCGCCTCAGCCTTCCAAGTAGCTGGAACTACAGGCACGCGTTACCAGGCCTGGCTAAGTTTTGATTTATTGTAGAGATGAGGTCTCGCCAAGTTGCCCAGGCGGGTCTCGAACCCGTGGGCTCAGGCAATCCACTCACCTCAGCCTCTCAAAAGCGCGGGATTATAGGCTGAGCCACCGAGCCTGGCTGAGATCCTGCTTCTTAATGCAAATGGCTGTTTGATTCACAGGCATACGTTTCCATGCCCATCCGAAAATATAAAGTCACACTAGCATGTGTGATTAGGAGGCAAAAGTGGCTGGCCACCTTCATCCAGTGCCATTTCTGCAATAGAATTCCTGGTGTACACATTAAGTTAGGCCATAATTGAAATGTTTTTGTAGTCACAGATCAGCTCTAAGATAATGAAAGATCACAGGATGTGGCAAACCCAGAACAAACAAAACGGGACTGCAAGGATGACAAGGTCACATAAAAACACACAGGAGACTGAGCAAAAGCTAGGTATTTTTCTCTTTAGCGTGATACCAGTGTTTTTTATTAACTATATGGATCCAGCCATAGGAGTGATAACTTTCTCTTTTGTTGAAGAGGCAGGACACAGGCCCTTAGGCCCCAAATTGCAAGCCTACCACCACCTGCTCTTTTGTCATTCTCGTTTACTCCATTAAATGTTAAACCAAGGCCTAGGATTCTGGGAACTCCCCTGAAACCACACACTGCCATATCTGGGGAAAGCGTTCATTCTTTCTTTCAGATTCTCAAAAGGATATGCAGGCCAGGTGTGGTGGCTCACACCTGTAATCCCAACGCCTTGGGAGGCCAAGGCAAGAGGACTGCTTGAGGCCAAGAGTTCAAGATCAGCCTAGGCAACATAGCAAGACTCTGTTTCTATTTAGAAAAATTTTTTTCTAATTAGGTGAGTGTGATGGTGCACGCTTGTAGTCTCAGCTACTTGGGAGGATGAGGCAGGATGACCACTTGATCCCAGTAGTTCAAGGCTGCAGTGACTATGATCACACCACTACACTCTAGCCTGGGTGACAGAGAGAGATCCTGTCTCAAAAAAAAAAAAAAAAAATAGATCTGCAATCAAACAAGGTGAAGAACAAATATCTTCAAAAGGTCCTCTGAGGCCAGCACAGTGGCTCATATCTATAATCCCAGGAATTTGGGAGGCCAAGGTGGGAGGATTGTATGACAGGAGCTCAAGACCAGCCTAAACAACACAGTGAGACCTAGTCTCCACACACACACACACACACACACACACACACACACACACAAAAATTAGCCAGACATGGAACACACACCTATAGTCTCAGCTATTTGGGAGGCTTAGGAGGATCACCTGAGCCCAGGAATTCAAGGTTGCAGTGAGCCGTGATCATGCCACTGTACTTGAGTCTAAGCTGCATACAAAATGAGACTTCAATTCAAAAAAAAAAAAAAAAAAAAAGGCCTTCTGGTCTTCAAGAGTGCTGTATGGAAACATAGCCCCTCCTGAGTTGCTTATTGACTGTATACTAAGGGTGAGAATAAGCCATGACAGTGAGAAGGGAAAGCTAGAACTGGTCATTAACTCAGATGGCAGCCAGAGCAAAATGGAACCCATTTCACACTTTGTGCTAACCCTGACCCTGCAGTGTGAATACCAGACAGTTCTTGGTGTAATCACTCAAAGAAACCTCAAGAAGTACCACTGCACACAGGTGTGTGGTCTTGGTGGGGCCGTTTGTTTGAGGGGCAGTGGTGCATATAGTGGTCTCTGACAAAGCCCCGGAGTTAGACTGCTTGGTTCTACCACATTCTCTGTGGTCCTGGTTAAATAATCTTGCTGGGTCTCCATTTCTCCCCTATAAAATGTGGGAAAAAACCAGTATCTCTTCCTTTGCTTACTGAAGGATTACCTGGGATAATGCCAAGTAGGTACTCAATAAGTGTCAGCTATCGAGATAACTATTTTAAGGTGACTTTATACTCCTCCGTAATCATTTTTTAGTGACCTTTGCAAAGAACATTTCCTGAAAGTGAGAGATTTATTATGATCTCTGTGTTCATTCTTCCGTTTAAGAACTTGTGGCCACTTTTTTTTTTTTTTTTTTGAGTTGGAGTCTCACTCTGTCACCCAGACTGGAGTGCAGTGGCCACTCCCAGCCACCGCAGCCTCGACCTGCTGGGCTCTGGCGATCCTTCCACCTCAGCCTTCCAAGTAGCTGGAACTACAGGCGCGTGCTACCACGCCCGGCTCATTTTGATTTATTGTAGAGACGAGGTCTCGCCAAGTTGCCCAGGTGGGTCTCGAACCCGCAGGCTCAAGCAATCCACTCACCTCAGCCTCCCAAAGGCGCGGGATTACAGGCTGAGCCACCGAGTCCAGCTGGCCACATGTTTTAAAGGTGTATTCCTCAGCCGGGCACAGTAGCGGGCGCCTGTAGTTCCAGCTACTTGAAAGGCTGAGGTGGAAGGATCGCCAGAATCCAGCAGGGCGAGGCTGCGGTGGCCAGGAGTGGCCACTGCACTCCAGTCTGGGCGACGGAGTGAGAGTCCAACACAAAAAAAAAAAAAGAAGGCCAGGCTCGGTGGCTCAGTCTGTAATCCCAGCACTTTGGGAGGCCGAGGCGAGTGGATTGCCGGAGCTGGCGGGTTCAAGATCCACCCGGACAACTTGGTGAGACCTCGTCTCTACAATAAATCAAAAACTAGCCGGGCGTGGTAGCGCACACCTGTAGTTCCAGCGACTTGGAAGGCTGAGGTGGAAGGATCGCCAGAGTCCAGCAGGGCGAGGCTGCGGTGGCCGGGAGCGTGCCACTGCCCTCCAGCCTGGGTGACAGAGTGAGACTCCAACTCAAAAAAAAAAAAAAAAAAAGTGTATTCTTAGCTCTGATACATAACTTCAGAATTTCTATCTTCAAAAGAGCAAAGCAAGTTTATCTTCTTTGCATTTGTATTGGTAAGGCTTCTCCAGAGAAACAAGCCAATAGGAGAGATGATAGATTAGAGAGAGAGATATAACTAGATGATGGATAGATGATAGAGATAGATAGATGATAGATAGACGATAAATATAAATAGATGATAGAAGATATAGATAGATGATAGAGATAGACGATAGATGATTGATAGATGATAAATGACTAATAGATATAGATAGATGATAAATAGAAGATGATAGATGATAGATAATAGATAGATGACATAGACGATTGATAGACAGATGATAGATAGGAAGAGATTTACTATGAGGGATTATCCCACGTGATTCTAGAGGCTGGGAAGTCCCACAATCTGTCATCTGCTATTTGGAGGCTCAGGGAAGCTGATGTTTTAGTTCCAGTCCAAATCTGAAGACCTGAAAACCAGAGGAACCATATCTCAGTCTGGGTTGGAAAGCCCAAGGTCCGGGGGTCCACTGAGGTAAGTCCCAGTCCAAGTTCAAAGGTCCAAAAGCCAGGAATGCTGGTGTCCAAGGGCGGGAGAAGATAAATGTCTCAGCTTAGACAGAAATAGCGTTTGCCTTTCCTCTAACTTCTTGTTCTGTTCCGGTCTCAACAGACTGGATGATGCAACCCACGTTGCTGGGCAGGTCTTCTTCACTCAGGCCACTGACTCAAATGCTAACCTTTCAGAAACACACTCACAGATACACCCAGAAATAATGTTTTACCTGTTATCTGGATAGTATCCTTTAGTTCAGTTAAGTTGATACACACACAAAAAAACCCATCACAATGTTCTCCTTATATTCTATTTTTTGTAGATATCACACAAAGCCTACGATGATCTGAACACTTCTAAGCCATCATGACAAGGTGAATTTTTCCAACCTCTGCCACTGATAACACTTATTGGCTAAAAATGTCTTATACATGTAAGACGTTTTGAACTTCTTTTAGTGTTTTCATAATTATTTTTTATTGTAGTTATGTATTTCTTTATTTATTTATGCCCCTCCTTACCTTTTCCCATCAAGGACTGATGGTGTTAAGGACACACAAAAGTTGACAAGTTGGCAAAATAAAGATAGGGCCAAGAGAAAAAAACAAGGAAGAGAGAAACCCCAAGTCCCTGAGAACTGGGAAGAAATGCTATTATTCCCCCTTGACACAGAAAGAAACCAGGCACAAAACTACTAAATACTTCCTGAAGGGATGTGAGATTAAAAGCTAGAAATGATCTGACAGTAAACTAGCCCTAAAAATAATATCCTGGGACTCTGGAGCATTGGGAAATTGACTCAAAACAAAACAAACTAGTGTGGAAGAGACCTCCATCCAAGTCAGCCAGTCGGGGGCAGAGAGAGGAAGACTATTCCTGGGAGATATCCTGGGAGCTGGATGTGGATACAGCTTGGAGGGAGGATGCTGGGACAGCACCGATGATGCTGGCCAACGTGGATCAGATACAAAGTGCCATGCCCTGTCCTAAGCACTTTCCAAGCATCAGCTCGTTTCACACTCACCATAGTGCCTTATGATGTTGGTACTAGTTATTATTCAAATTTTATGAGAAAAATAAAACCCAGGAAGATCGAGTAGCTTGCCCAATCATAGAGGCACTGGGCAGTCTGACTACTAAACCCACTTCCAACCCACAGTTGCTCCAGAGACCCGATGCAGACAGAGGTCAACAACAGGAAAGCTGGGCTGAGAGGATCAGCGACATCCTTTCATAAGGCATGGCAGGTGGGAAGTTGCAAGGGAAAATAAGGACTCGACCATCCAGCAAGGGAAGTCAGGACTTCATGCTGGACATGCCTTTTTTTTTTTTTTTTTTTGAGTTGGAGTCTTACTCTGTAGCCCAGACTGGAGTGCAGTGGCTGCTCCCAGCCACCACAGCCTTAACCTGCTGGGCTCCGGCGATCCTTCCACCTCAGCCTTCCAAGTAGCTGGAACTACAGGCGCACACTACCACACCTGGCAAATTTTTTGATTTATTGTAGAGATGAGGTCTCGCCAAGTTGCCCGGGCAGGTCTTGAACCCCTGGGCTCAGGCAATCCACTCACCTCAGCCTCCCAAAGCGCAGGATTACAGGCTGAGCCACCGAGCCCAGCTTTGGACATGCCTTTTATGTGGATCCTGGCAGCTTGCTGGGAAGGAGCAATTCCTTAAAGTGCCTTCACAGTTATCAGGACACTGACTTGTTTACCAGTCCAACTTTACCTATGAGGTAGAGTAACAGGATAATAACAACCATTTCAAAAAAACAATATTTGCTGTTTGCCTGTGGTAAGTTTAGAGCCATAATTCAACTTAATAAGTCTCCACTGAGCACATCCTATGTAGAGGGCACAATACCAGGTCTGTCACCCAGGCTGGAGTGCAGTGATCATGGCTCACCGCAGCCTCAATCTCCTGAGCTCAGGCAGTCCTTCTGCCTCAGCCACCTCCCATCCCCGAGTAGCTGAGACTACAGGCATGCATCACCACGCCTGGCTAGTTTTTTTGTAGAGACAAGGTTTTGCCATGTTGCCCAGGCTGGTCTTGGACTCCTGGGCTCAAGTAATCCTCCCTGAGGACCTTGGTCTCCCTAAGTGCTGGCATTACAGGCATGAGCCTCCACGTCCCGTGACACAATGATTTTGAACACAGGACTTTATAGAGAAGATGTACGCAATTTCCATAGTATATTCAATATTTGTTAAAATGTATCTATGGGATACAGATGAGTATCAGTCACCCAGGCTATTCCTGTGACAGTAGTCTCCTCTGGTTTTTGTACCGGGTCCTCTCCTCCTTCCATATCTTCGGGAGCCACAGCTATCTTCTACAGTAGTTCTGCCCTGTGAGCACTTTGAGTCAGTGAATATGTCAAACATTTAAACTTTTCCCTCTTCAGGTGACTGACAGGATGGCACTTCCTAGCTCCATTGTGGAAATGAGGCCATATAAATAGTCCTGGGCAATGAACTGTGAGTAGAAGTGATGCTTGGTCCTTGTCACTTCCAGGGTGGGCCACTCGGCTGCCAGTGAGGAGCCCACAAAGTTCTTTTTTGCCCTCTAGGTGACAACAGCAACATTTGAGACGTGGCTGCGAGGTCCCTAAGTGATCAGCCCTCTGACAGCCCAAAATGAAAGTATAGCATGAATGAGAAATAAACTGTAGTTTTTTTAAACCACTTAGATTTGGGGGTAGTTTGTTACCACCTCATAACTTAGCCTCTTTTGACTCACAGTCTTTCAATGGTGCTCAAAAGTTCTGATACAATGTGATCTCCTTCTTCTTCAGGAGATAGAGATGTAGAGGTATAAATACAGATGGCGACAGATAGATATAATGTTTTTTCTTATGGCTGGGTGCAGCAGCTCACACCTATAATCTTAGCACTTTAGGGGGCTGACACAGGAGAATTGCTTGAGCATGGGAGTTCAAGACCAGCCTGGGCAAGATAGCAAGACCTCGGTCTCCACAAAAAAAATAAATAAATTAGCCAGGTGTGATAGCATATGCCTGTAGTCCCAGCCACTCAGGAGGCTGAGGCTGTGGTGAGACATGATCATGCCACTGCACTCCAGTATAGGTGACAGAGACCTGAGCTCAAAAAAATTTTTTTTTTCTTGCCATTTCTTAGAATCTGACATGGGAAGAAAAAGGTAAAGCATATATCCCACCAGTCACCTTGACCCACTCCCTGTATATAAAGTATTTAAATACAAAAGTAAATAGAAGTTGTAGCTTTAAGAGCCTTTAGTAAACCGGGTGCTTTCACTCACGCCTGTAATCTCAACACTTTGGGAGGTAGAGGCAAGAGGATTGCCTGAGCCCATGGGTTCAAGATCAGCCTGGGCAACATGGCTAGACCTTGTCTCTACAATAAATCAAAAAACTAGCTAGGCGTGGTGGTGCATGCCTGTAGTTCCATCTACTTGGAAGACTGAGGTGGAAGGATCTCCTGAGCCCAGAAGGTCAAGGCTGTGGTGGCCATAAGTATACCAGTACACTCCAGCCTGGGCAACAGAGTGAGACTCTGACTCAATAAATAAATAAACAAACAAATAAACGAGTCTTTAGCAAAATCTCTCAATATAAATCTGGAAATGTACAGATTAAGTAAGATCTTTTAATCTAAAAGTCAACCTCCCATACAACCCTGCAATCCCCCTTCTGGGAATATACCCAGAAGAACTTAAATCACTCTATGAAAAAGATACCTGCACACACATGTTTATTGCATGTTTATTCTGCTATTTACAATAGCAGAAACATGGAGCCAACTGTGCTGTCCATCGAAAGAGGACTGGATTTTTTAAATGTGGTACATATACGTGATGGAATATTATGCAGTCATAAAGAAGGACAAAATCATGAACTTCGCAGCAACTTGGAAGAACTTAGAGGCTATAACACTGAGTGGATGTATCACAAAAACAAAGAACCAAGTATCACATGTTCTCACTCATAAACAGACCTTAAACAACTATCTTAATACTATAAGAAAGGGATTGACAGTAGTGGGAAACTGCCAGGGGAGGGCAGGTGTGGGATCAGCAGTAGCGGGAAATTGCTGGGGGAGGGGCGCACCTCATCAACAAGGGTACCTGCATAATGAACATTTGTATACCTAACCCTGAATTGTACCCCACATATTTAAGATTAAAAAAATTTTAAAAAGAAAGATCTTTTAATCACTAGGATAAAGGCACAAATGATATCTTGAGGCATAAAATGCAATATGGTTTGTATGCATTTACAAGATTGTGGGAAGACTCATTGCCTTAGCTCAGGGTTTCTCAATCTCGAAACTACTGACATTAGGGCTGTACTTGTTGTTGTAGAGAGGGCTGTCCTGTGCATTGTGTAATGTTTAGCTTCATCTCTGGCCTTTACCCACCTGATGCTAGTAGCACTGTCCCCGGCCCAGTTGCAACAACCAAAACTGTGTCCAGACATTGCCAAATACCTCCCGAGAGACCAAATCACCTTCAGTTGAGAACAATTGCTCTGGTTATAATCACAAATAAACTTAAACCATCTTTTAGAGAATTGGGCAACATTTTTCTCTCACAAGAGATTAGATATAATTATGTTTATGTACTGACACAGTGTTGTTCTAATGCCACACAATGTGTTCAAGATAAATCGGTCTAGGTTCTAATGTTTAGGTCAATGATATCTCACCACTTTTCCAGAATTACTTCTAGAGCATGAAACTTGAATTTGTAAATATCCTTTTAGAAGACTTAAGAGTCAATTAAGGCACCTTAAAGGAGAGTGGAATTTACCCTGTAGTGCGGTAGCCACTCTTTCCCCCCTACGTGCACTTGTCATTCCCTCACCAAGAGTTGAGTCATTCCTTCATCCCTTGAATTTGAGCTGGCCTGTGACTACTTTAAGAACACAACAGCTGGGCTCGGTGGCTCAGCCTGTAATCCCGTGCCTTTGGGAGGCTGAGGTGAGTGGATTGCCTGAGCCCGCGGGTTCGAGACCCACCTGGGCAACTTGGCGAGACCTCATCCCTACAATAAATCAAAAATTAGTTGGGCGTGGTAGTACGCGCCTGTAGTTCCAGTTACTTGGAAGGCTGAGGCGGAAGGATGGCTGGAGCCCAGCGGGTCGAGGCTGCAGTGGCCGGGAGCGGCCACTGCACTCCAGTCTGGGCGACAGAGTGAGACTCCAACTCAAAAAAAAAAAAAAAAAGAATACAACAGAAGTGAGGCTAGCCTTTAAGAGAACTGGCAGTTTCTACTTCTCTTTACTTGGAAGTCTCACTCTTGGCATTTCCCTTCTCAGAACTCAGCTGCCATGTTGTTAGAAGCATGAGTTACATGGGCATGGAGAGACCACACGTGGTCACTCCAGTTGCCAGCTCAGGTGGTCTCCCAGCTGATGGCTAGATCAGCTGTCAGCCACATGAATGAGCAATCTCGAACATTCCAAACCATTCAAGCCCCCAGGTGACTGCAGGCCTAGCCAGCACCACATGGAGCTAAGAACGACCCAGATCGATCAGGTTTACCCACAAAATTGTGAGAGGTAATACAGTGGTTATTATTCCAAACCACTAAGTTTTAGAGCAGATAGACATCAATAAGTACCAAAACATGACCTCTGACACAACTGCTGTTGGCGACAAAGACTAGAAGGTCATATATACGTGGGTGACAGGCACATAGCCTAAGCAGTAGCCTAGGAACTTGTGAACAGAGAGTCCTGTGACAGTGGCAGAACCTAGGACTTCATTGCCATGGGGCTGTCATTCCTGAATGTCCCAGAGATGTCAGTGAAATCGAGTGACTGGATGTTTATGTGTGGCAAAGTCATAGTGTGACTTTAAACAAGTCTGGGTGAGACCAGCCTGGGCAGCATAGCGAGACCCCATCTCTACAAAAAAAAAATCTTTTAAATCACTTGGGCAGGCCAGGCGTGGCAGCTCATACCTATAATCCTAGCACTTTGGGAGGCTGAGGTGAGAGGATTGCCTGAGCCCATGGGTTCGAGACCAGCCTGGACAACTTGGTGAGACCTCATCACTACAGTAAATCAAAAAATTAGCTGGGCATGGTGGTGCACACCTGTAGTTCCAGCTACTTGTAAAGCTGACGTGGAAGGATCACCTGAGCCCAGCAGGTAGAGGCTGCGGTGGCCGTGACAGAGTGAAACTCCAACTTAAAAAAAAAATCACTTGGGCATGGTGGCCTGCACATGTAACCCCAGCTACTTGGGTACTACAGCTAATGTATGGGTACCTCACATACGTTATTTTTATTTTATTTTTTTTAAATTTTGAGTTGGAGTCACTCTGTCACCCAGGCTGGAGTGTAGTGGTACACTCATGGTCACCCCAGTGATGACCTGCTGGGCTCCGGTGATTCTTCTGCCTCAGCCTTCCAAGTAGTCGAAACTACAGGCACGAGCTACCATGCCCAGCTAATTTTTTGATTTACTGTAGAGACGAGATCTAGCTTTTTACTCATCCAATAAGCACTGAATACATGCACATTTTGTATTTAATACTGTGCCTGGTGTTGAATCTGTGGGAAACTTTCAAAATGGTGTAAAGTAAATGACCTTCCTACTTCTAGATGGTGGCCACAACTCTTGCCACCACCTGAGACTGTTTCTGTCTGTCCAGCTAGTCTTCCTACTTGTGATCTCTTTCCAAATTTTGTCTTCTGAGGAGGTAACATGGTGTTTACCCATATGAGAAGTACTTAGTAAACATTCACAGGGTGAGTTAGGACTTGGGAGGTGAGTTGAAGGATACTTGGTCGCTCCAAGTTTTAGACTGCAAATCTGCATATCACTTTTCAAATATTAACTCAGCCCTCCACAGGCTTGAGAAACTGAAGTTGTTTACAGCTAGCCAGGAAAATGAGAAGTGTTATCAAGTGTCTCTCAGCATGTTAAGAACTGGGAAGAAAAACAGGAACAGAGTTCCGGGTTCTATTTTTTGTTCAAAGTAATGACATGAAGCTTTATTCATTTAACAATATATGATGTGATTTCAAAACTTTTAAACTACCCTTCTTGATGAAATAAGGAATAAGCAAAAAGGAAAGAAGGAGACAGGAAAGGAGGGAGAAAAGAAAAGAGGGAGAAGGAGAAAGGGAGAGATAAGTTTTCCTGTTTCTTCTAAGATTCTTGTGAGCTTTAAAAATAGGCCGGGCTCGGTGGCTTGGCCTGTAATCCCATGTGGATTACATGTGGAACATGTGGAAATAACTTGAGACAAATGTGCTCACTGTAACTAATAATAAGTATGATGATTTAATTTATTAGTTCATATTGACTCTACAAAATTCACTTGAGTGTGTGTATATATGCTGTATATATGTAAAATATATACATGTTTTTGAGTTGGGAGTCTCACTCTGCTGCCCAGGCTAGAGTGCAGAGGCACAGTCACGGTTCACTGAAGACTCATCTTCCTGGGCTCAGGTGATCCTTCCACCTCAGCCTTCCGAGTAGTTGGGACTACAGGCACATGCCACCATGCCCGGCTAATTTTTTATATTTTTTTGTAGCAGTGAGATCTCACTATGCTGCCTAGGCTAGTCTCAAACTCCTAGACTCAAGCAATCCTCCCACCTCTGCCTCTCAAAGTACTGAGATTACAGGTGTGAGCCACCACACCCAGCCTAGAATGTATATTTTAAAAATATCATTCATAGCACTATGCACCCAATTCCATAATTGTTCTCCAGTTTCTGATTCCTGTTAATTCCTATTTCTGCTCAGTCTGCTATTGTCTTGGGATGGTTGTTTCTTATTATGACTATTTCTCTATACCTTCTTATTAATAATATATTAATCAGCCGGGCTTGGTGGCTCAGCCTGTAATCCCACACCTTTGGGAGGCTGAGGTGAGTGGATTGCCTGAGCCCGCGGGTTCAAGACCCGCCTGGGCAGCGAGACCTCATCTCTACAATAAATCAAAAAATCAGCCGGGCGTGGTAGCGCATGCCTGTAGTTCCAGCTACTCGGAAGGCTGAGGCGGAAGGATCGCCAGAGCCCAGCAGGTCGAGGCTGCAGTGGCCGGGAGTGGCCACTGCATTCCAGTCTTGGAGACAGAGTGAGAATCCAACTCAAAAAAATAATAATAATAATATGTTAATCATATTAATAACTATGGCCAAGAGGTCAATTAAAAAATATTTTAAGGCTTGGCACAGTTGCTCATGCCTGTAATCCTAGCATCACTTTGGAAGGCCAAAGCAAGAGGACTGTCTGAGCCCAGGGATTCAAGAGCAGCCTGGGCAACATGGCAAGACCTCATCTCTACAATAATTTTTTTAAAAAATTAGGCTGGGTGTGGTGGCTCAAGTCTATAATCCCAGCACTTTGGGAGGCCGAGGGGAGAGGATTGCCTGAGCCCACAGGTTTGAGACCAGCCTGGGCAACTTGGCGAGACCTCACCTCTACAATAAATCAAAAAACTAGCAGGGCATAGTGGCACACACCTATAGTTCCCGCTACTCGGAAGACTGAAGTGGAAGGATTGCCTGAGCCCAGCAGGTAAGCCTGCAGTAGCCAAAATTGAGCCACTGCATTCAAGCCTGAAGGACAGAGTGAGATTCCAACTTAAAAAAAAAAAATTAAAGCTTTATAGGTAATTTTGAAAGTGCTCACAATAAGAAAACTCTCTGAGGTCTAGTAATAAACACTTATAAAAATATTTCCTCTAAGATCTGATTAAATTTTGAATTATTGCTCTTCTGCTTTGGTAAATATAAAACAACATGCTGAATTCTATTCCTTAAATAATGATTTCTAGCACGACCCAGAATGTAATAACAGCTTCAACAGCGAATCTTTACATAGAGAATTCTGGTATGAGGAAATAAATCTGCTTTCCTGAATATATGGTCTTTTCCTTAACGTGTTTTTTCACCTCTATATGTTTAGGGCAGTTGCAAACTTACATGGCCCCATTTTATCTCCTGTATTTTAAGTTTACTTAAAGATACTTCTTTTTCCAACTGGACCGTCAACTCCTTGAGTTCAGAAACCCTGTGATCTCCCTGTTTAACATCACCTTCAACCTGTAGCATGGTGCTTGGTGCAATGAAGACAATAAAAAAGTGATTTCATTTCACTGAGTTCTAATAAATATGATATCTAATACAGTCTCACAGACATGACCCTGCTTAAAGATTCCTCAGAATAACAGGCATCCTTCTACCTCAGATTATTTTGAGAGACTGCACAGAGCATCTTTCAAATACAAATCAAGCTGGGCTTGGTGGCTCAGCCTGTAATCCCATGCTTCGGGAGGCTGAGGTGAGTGGATTGCCTGAGCCCGCGGGTTCAAGACCCGCCTGGGCAACTTGGCGAGACCTCATCTCTACAATAAATCAAAAATTAGCCAGGCGTGGTAGCACGCGCCTGTAGTTCCAGCTACTTGGAAGGCTGAGGCGGAAGGATCGCCGGAGCCCAACAGGTCGAGGTTGCGGTGGCCAGGAGCGGACACTGCACTCCAGCCTGGGCGACAGAGTGAGACTTCAACTCAAAAAAACCAAAAAAACAAAATACAAATCAAAACACTTTGCAAATGATTAGGATCTGTTAACGAATACACACATTTACATGAGAACAGGATTAGATAATTTGCCTAAAATTATATCCAAAGTTAGCAGGAAAATATATATATAGCAAATGGTAAGATATAATTCTATAGACACTCTGGGTCTGTATTAATCAGAATATCTTCTCTGTAAGGGTTCTGTCCCCATAAAAGTCCCCTTTTTGCCTAGCACTGAGTGACACTGAAAGTGGGAGGATTGGTCTTCTGAAACAAAAAAAGAAATGAAGTCCAGAAACCAATTCTCGCAGTAGCACTTGTTATAAGAGCAGCAAGTGTCATGACAACCAGCCTTTGCTGAATGTATCAAGCTCCAGGTGTCTCATTCCATCCTCATAACAACCCAGAGCAGACAGTCTTACTGTTCTCATTTTACAGATGAGAAAACGAAGCAAAGCCAAGTGCAGCAACTTACCCAAGGTCAGAAATTTAGTAGGTGTAGAATCAAGGACCTCTCTGGCACCAAAACAACAACATGATTTTTTTTTTTGAAACAGAGTCTTGCTCTGTGCCCAAGTTGGAGTGCAGAGGCCTGATTATAGCTCACTATAACCTTGAACTCCTAGACTCAAGCAATTCTTGCGCCTCAGCCTCCAAAGTAGCTGAGACAACAGGCGTGTACCACCCTGCCCAATTAATTTTTTATAGAAACAAGGTCTTGCTATGTTGACCAGGCTGGTCTCGAACTCCTGGCCTCAAGTGATCCTCCTGCCTCAGCCTCCCAAAGTGCTGAGATTAGAGGCATGAGCTACCATGTCTGGCCAGAATAATTTTTTTTTTTAAAAGAGTAGGCTAGGTACAATGGCTCACGCCTATAATCCTAGCACTTTGGGAATCCGAGGTAAGAGGATTGCCTGAGTTCGAGACCAGCCTGGGCAACTTGGCAAGACCTCATCTCTATAATAAATCAAAAGTTAGCTGGACATGGTGGTACATGCCTGTAGTACCAGCTACTTGGAAGGCTGAGGTGGAAGGATTGCCTGAGCCCAGCAGGTCGAGGTTGCAGTGGCTGTGAGCATGTCACTGCACTCCGGCCTGGGCAACAGAGTGAGACTCCAACTCAAAAAATAAAATAATTAAAAATTAAAATTAAAATCAGAGGAAAAGCTATACAATTAAATAAACAGTATTAGGACAATTGGCTCCCATTTGCAATATTATAAAGCTATCACCCTGCTTCATACTTTATACCAAAATAAAGACTTTAAACTTTAAAAATTCTAGGAGGTGCCTACTTACATAATCATGGAAGGCAAGAATGATTCTAAATATTATGCCAAAGTAGAAGTACTGACTGATAAGATTGACTATATAAGAATCTAAAATCTCTAAACATTAAAAAAAAAACAAACCCACATAACATACTTATTTGCAATTGCCAAAACTTAGAGACAAACTATTGACCATTAATAAGGGGATAGTTAAAATGATTATAGTCTACTCATACTCCAGAATACTATGTAGACCTTAAAAGAACTGAGGTATTGACATTAAAGGATGGATGTGATTAAGTGTGGAATTTTAAAGTGTGAGTTAAAGAACAGCATGTTTTTGTTAGACATGCTTTTTGTTAATTTCTATATAAGCAAATGTACTAAAATACATGCATTTATCTGTACATATTTACCCACACTGAGGTAATTTTATGGGTACATCAAAAACTCATACACAGAGACACCAAATAGTCAAAACAATTCAAAGTTGGAGGACTCACTTCCTGATTTCAAAACATAGCTATAGTAATCAAAACAGTGTGGCACTGTCATAAAAACAGATGACGAAGTAGAAAAAGGAACCAGAAATAAACCCTTGTGTATATTGCCAAATGATCTTTGGCAAGAGTGCCAAGACTACTCAATGGGGAACGAGCTCTTTAACAAATGGTTTTGAGAAAATTGAATCATCCACATGCAAAAGAATGAAGTTGATCCCCTTATCTTACACCATATACAAAAATTAATTTAAAATGAATTAAAGTCCTAAAGAGTAAGACTTAAAACTGTAAAACTCCTAGAAGAAAACAGGGGAAAATCTTTATGATGTTGGACTTGGCAAGGATTTCTTGGATATGACATCAAAAACACAGGCAACAAAAGCAAAAATAGATCGATGGAACCACATTCAACTTAAAAACTTTTGTGCATCAAAGGACACAGTTGGCCGGGTATTGTGGTTCATGCCTATAATCCCAGCACTTTAGGAAGCCAAGGTAGAAGGATTGCTTGAGGTCAGGAATTCAAGACCAGCCTGTGCAACATAATGAGACTCCCCATCTCTACAAAATATTTACTTTTTAAAAAATTAGGCCAGGCACAGTGGCTCACACCTATAAGCCCAGCACTTTGGGAGGCCAAAGTGAGAAGACTGCCTGAGCCCATGGGTTTGAGACCAGTCTGGGAAACTTGGCAAGACCTCATCTCTACAATAAATCAAAAACTTAGCCAGGCATGGTGGTACGTGCCTGTAATTCCAGCTACTTGGAAGGCTGAGGCAGAAGGACCACCTAAGCCCAGCAGGTCAAGGCTACGGTGGCCATGAGCATGCCACTGTACTCCAGATTGGGTGACAGAGTGAGACTCCAACTCAAAAAAAAGGGAAAATAACAAGTGTTGGCAAGGATGTGGAGAAACAGAACTGTGCACTGTTTTCTAACAACGGATTATATTTTTTTAAGTTGAGTTTTGAGAGTTCTTTATGTATGTTAGACACTAGTCCTTTGTCAGATATGGAATTTGCAAATGTTTTCTCCCAGTCTGTAGTCTGACTTTTTATTATCTTCATTTGAGCTTTCATAGAACAAAATTTTTAATTTTGATGAGGTTCAATATATCCATTTTTGGCGATTATATTTTTCAGTTCTATCATTTCCATTTGCTTCTTTTTAGAACATTTATTTCTTTGAGACTTTCCATGTTTTCATTTGTATTAAGAAAATTTGTGTGATTGTTGAAGCATTTTTACTGTGGCTGCTTTCAAATTCTTGTTGGATAATTTCGACATCTGATTAATCTCCATGTTGGAGTGACTCTTTTTTTCCATGTAGTTGTGATTTTCAATTCTTGGTATGAAAATGATCTTTGGTTGCATCCTAAACATTTTGTTCATCATGTTTAGAGAATTCTGGCCCTATTTAAATCCTGTATTTTAGCATGCAGTCTCCTGCCTAGGTTTAGCACATGGATCCTAGCCTACATTAGTGGATTTCCACGAAAGCTTAATTTTCAGAGTTCTTGCTGTTTGCTTGGTTTATCTGGTACTGCCGAGGCTCCTGCTGGTCCCTGCTGGTGCTACCTGAAGGAATGGAACATGTTCCCCCAGGTGTGGACTGTACTGGGGGTATGGGCCTCCCTTGGTGGCGGAAGTAAGTCTGCGGTTCCCTGGGAGGAAGAGGCTTCCCATGCTTGGCTGCATGTTGTAAGAGGGTCCCCAGCTGCCGCCAGTGAATGTGGGTGGGTGAAGGCAGTCTTAGGCTCCCGGGACAAAGAGGCTTCCAAGGCCACATCACTTATTATTTCAGCAGAAAACTCCTGCACGGGCCTGCGAGCCATCTAGTTATCACTCAGCAGGGAAGAAGCCTCAGGGCCAGTGTAGGCGAGCACTTCCCCTGGCCACTTATTGTTAGTGGTCTCCTGTTGGTCCCCAGCTAGATGCTGGACTTTCCTGGTCATGCGCCATGGACAACCAGTCAATCCTAGGAGAAATGAGCCACCGGAACCACCTTCTGTTGCTTGGTTGCAGGTCAGAATGTACCGAGACTGGGTCACCTTCTTCATCTGGGTAGGAGGACACAGGACACCCTGCAGCCATGCTGTTCCTCCAGTCCTGGCGCCCCAAACCAGTTCACCTTCTTACTAAATCTCAGAGCTCTCCTCTGTTTGCCTCTCGCATTCCCAGGATTGATAGTTGTACTTAGCAGGGAAAAGTAAGGAGAAATAGGTTCATACTCCCTTATTGGATAAGAAGTCCCAAAAGATGTTTTAAATCTTGTGATCAGAGGGAGGGAGGAAGAGAAGGAAAAAACTAAATAAATGTTGTGATCACATTTTTTTTTTTGAGCTGGAGTCTCACTCTGTCGCCCAGACTGGAGAGCGTGGCACGCTCCCGGCCACCGCGGCCTCGACCTGCTGGGCTTCTGCGATCCTTCCATCTCAGCCTTCCAAGTAGCCAGAACTACAGGTGCGCGCTACCACGCCCGACTAATTTTTGATTTATTGTAGAGACGAGGTCTCGCCAAGTTGCTCGGGTGGGTCTCGAACCCGCGGGCTCAGGCAATCCACTCGTCTCAGCCTCCCAAAGTGCTGGGATTACAGGCTGAGCCACCGAGCCCAGTTGTGATCACTTTTTACTACTACTATAATTTCACCAAAGAAGGAAAATTTAAATCCTTTGTTCTTATCTTTGCCAAATGGAAACACACACATACAAACACACACATACCTTTTACTTGGCAAATGTACAAAGAAATATCAGACACCACTGTATTCTAGTATCCACTGTATGTCTGTATTCTAGTCAGAATTAACACAATAGGATAAATGAAAAAGGTCCCCTCAAATAATAAAATGCACATGCAGCAAATATACCTAACAGTGATGATCTTTAAAAAATTAGCCTCCTAGACTTCGACTGAATAAAATAATCTCTAAGAAATTTTAATTTTACCTCTAACAGGCACAGAACTGTGCGAAGAATAAACTACGAGGCTTAGTTTATTCTGGTACGTTTAAATTCTTTTTCTCAGCCGGGCTCGGTGGCTCAGCCTGTAATCCTGCGCCTTGGGAGGCTGAGGTGAGTGGATTGCCTGGGCAACTTGGTGAGACCTCATCTCTACAATGAATCAAAAAAATTAGCCGGATGTGGTAGTGCGCGCCTGTAGTTCCAGCTACTTGGAAGGCTGAGGCGGAAGGATCACTGCAGCCCAGCAGGTCGAGGCTCTGGTGGCCAGGAGCGGCCACTGAACTCCAGTCTGGGCGACAGAGTGAGAGTCCAACTCAAAAAAAAAAATTCTTTTTCTCAGTAAGGCTCAGAAAAGGACAAAAAGCAGCCACTAGAGGGCGGGAGACACAAACACTGCTCTATAGCCAGACCTTGTTAGGCACCATCTCCAGGCCAAGACTCAAAGAGCAGATGCCAGGTATCACTGGCTAAAAACAAGGAATATTATTTCAACCAATTTTCCCTCAAACTCTACTTTTAAAATGGTGTTGGCCCATGAGAAACTTCCTTATCTTATTTATACTGTGCTTAATGTTCACTAATGTTTTCCAAGAGCTCATTGTAAAGGAAAAGTATGAACAGAACAACTACTAATACATTGTAAAGAAATAGAGGTGGGCCGGGCATGGTGGTTCAGGCCTATAATCCCAGCTGAGATGAGAGGGCTGCCTGAGCCCACGGTTTTAAGACCAGCCTGGGCAACTTGGTGAGATCTCATCTCTACAATTAAAAAAAAAAAATTAGCTGGACATGGTGGCGTGTGCCTATAGTTCCAGCTACTTGGAAGTATCACCTTAACCCAGCAGGTTGAGGCTGCAGTGGCCATGAGGGTGCCACTGCACTCCAGCCTGGCAACACAGTGAGACTCCAACTCAAAAAAAGAAAAAGCGGTGCATGTGTTTGTTTATTTCTTCTAAGTTACTTAAATTTGGCACTCGATTGTAGTATTCTGTAAGTAGGAGAAAACATTGCTATACAATGTGATAGCATTGTATTGTAACATTGATAACAACTGTATTAGAATACAGTTTTCTTAAGAAAATAGCTTTAAAAGAAACCTTTAGAGGTATTCTGGAAGCCATAAACGCATATACTATTATTACAGAAATATTTGCTGAATAAATAAACAACTCCACTAGAAGCATACTTTCTTCATGATGGGGAAACACAGGGATAATAGTCTATTCTCCATAGTAGTATATCTCCTCACAGCTGTTCATTTCTTTATTGCTTTCTTTTCAAGAAAAAAAGTCAAGCTTTTGAGAAAGACTAGTTTGGGCTAGTCTGAAGACTGCCAAACAAGAGTTAAGCAAATCTGCAGGGCTTATGCAAGAATATACGCTTTATAACTTACAAGATTTCTCTTACTGTTGTGCACATAAGACCAAGCGCACAAGCCAAGCATGGTGGCTTACGCCTGTAATCCCAGCACTTTGGCAGGTGGAGGCAAGAGGATTACCTGAGTTCAGGGGTTCAAGATCAGCCTGAAGAACATGGTGAGATCTCACCTCTACAATAAATCAAAAATAAGTCAGGCATGGTGGCACATGTCTGTGGTTCCAGCTACTTGGAAGGCTGAGGTGGAAAGATCACTTGAGTCCAGCAGGTCAAGGCTGCAGTGGCTGTGAGTGTGCCATTGCACTCCAGCCTCAGTGACAGAGTAAGACTCCAACTCAAAAAAAAAAAAAAAAGGATCAAGCACACCTTAAATTTAATGATAAAGTTACAAACTGGTGAGCAAGGCACTGTGATAAATACTTTGACACTTGATAATATTTTTAAACTTTATCAGGTCTCACTTATATGTTTTCACCTATCTGTTCACCAGGCTTTACTGAGCACCTACTATGTGACAGGCACTGACCCTTATTTTCTACTCTTATGCCAGGCTCTAGGTGGTCTAGGCATAGCAGGTGACAGCCGCAGGCATCATGTCGATTAGACTAGGAAGACAGCAAAACAGGAAGTCAAGACCAGGGGATACAGAAATGAATAAAGAAGCCCTTACCCTAACAAGTTATGTTCTAATAAGCTGGGTTTTGTAACTTCAAGCATGTTAGCAAACCCAGCTATCAAAACCTCCAGGGAGCTCAAGGGTTGGTCAAAGGCAGCCACTCAGCAAACAAAGAGCAACTTCAAGGGCAAAGATCCAAGAAAGAGAAGAGTTCTGGAACCAGATAAAAACATTTCTCCTGGGTAGAAAAAATAATCAAGTTTCATTTATTTCAGCAAATAGAGTAAAAATTCCTGCATTGTTTTCTTCTCTGGGTTTTAACATAAAAGGTAGATCTTCCCTGGTATGAGAAATTTAACTGAGAGGGCAATGTCTTCTCTCCAATTAGTCTGCAGGTAGTTTGGGCCTCTTTGGAAGGAGAACTCACTTGACAGTGGACACAATGCTGGTCCTAGGATTGGGAGTCATGGTCACCCAGAGAGGGTACTGATATCCATTTAAAGATATTCAGAGTTAGCAGAAAGATGCTAGTGGAGACCTTAAGAGGCAATGTTAATTTTTTTTTTTTTTTGAACTGGGGTGTTCACCCTATCTCGCAGGCTGGAGTGCAGTGGACAATCACAGCTCACTGCAGCCTCAACCTCCTGGGCTCAGGTTATCTTTCTGCCTCCGCCTCCCAAGTAGCTGGGACTACAGGTGTATGTCACCAAGCCCAGCTAATTTTTCTTATTTTTTTGTAAAGATGACGTCTTGCTATTTTGCCCAGGCTAGTCTTGAACCACTGAGCTCAAGTAATCCGCCTGCTTCGGCCTCCCAATGTGCTGGGATTACAGGTGTGAGCCATGGTGCCCCACTGGCAACTGCAAATATTTAAGGCTTAATAATTAATATACAGCACTTAATCATACCTAAGTGTTGTACTTTTTAAAGTCAGCCTGACCCAGGTCTGAGTCTCTACCATTCTGTGGGTAACATTAATATGCAGTCAGCCTCTCTAAGGCCTTGTTTCCTCGTGGGTAACATGGAGACAGTCACAGAATTTACCGCATGGAGGTGACTATGAGAATCAGAAGGAAAAATGCATGTAAAATGCATAGCACAGTGCCTGAAATGGAAGTGGACAATAAATGATAAATCATCAATCTTTCAGCCTGCCAGTAATTGTATATAGTCTTGTTTCATAAATACATAACAATGAATGAAACTAGTAAAAGTGTTTTGACCAGTGAAATCGAGTTGTTTTCTATTTTAAGAATATACAGCTGAATGACAAGTCATAGATGACACTGTACTTGAAGAAGCCACTGAGCAAAGCTATCAGGCCATACCAGGAGTCACTGCTGTGCACCGGGACCCAGCAGATAAGCGTCCTGTGGGTGTGGCTGGCAACTGGAAATGTAGCCTATTTTTCAACTCAGCTGGAATTTCCTTTAAAACTGTAACTGTAGGCAAAGTATAGAGAAGTAAATAAGTCTCTTCTCTAGCAGGTATCCTCGAAACCCAGAAGTGAAGAGTCACAAGAGATGTCACAGATGGCAAATAGCATTCTTAAGCTTTTTTTTGAGTCAGAGTTTCACTCTGTCGCCCAGGCTGGAGTGCAGTGGCATGCTCACGGCCACCACAGCCTCGACCTGCTGGGTTCAGGCAATTCTTTTGCCTCAGCCTTCCAAGTAGCTGGAACCACAGGCGTGTGCCACCATACCTGGCTAATTTTTGGATTTATTATAGAGGTGAGGTCTTGCCATGTTGCCCAGGCTGGTCTTGAACCCCTGAGCTCAGGCAATCCCTTCACCTCCACCTCCTTAAGTGCTGGGATTACAGGCATGAGCCACTGTGCTTGGTCTTGAGCTTTTAAAAATAATTCCATGCTTAAACTGATTTTCTCTCTAATGACTGTTTAATGTGATACACAATTTAGCAGTATATAGGCAGAGTTATATAGAATCATATTTTTAAATTTTTATTTATTTATTTATTTTGAGTTGGAAGTCTCACTATCACCCAGACTGGACTGCAACAGCACACTCACAGCCACTGCAGCCTTGACCTGCTGGACCCAGGTAATCCTTCTGCTTCAGCCTTCCAAGTAGTTGAAACTACAGGCATGCACCATCATGTCCGGCTAATTTTTTTTTTTTAATTGATTATAAAGATGAGGTCTCGTCAAGTTGCCCAGGCTGGTCTCAAACCTGTGAGCTCAGACAATTCTCTCACCTCGGCCTCCCAAAGTGCTGGGATTATAGGCGTGAGCCGCTGCACTGGGCCTGTTTATTTTTTAATAAAGGGATGGGCTGGGATCAGTGGCTCAACCTATAATCCCAGTGCTTTGGGAGGCCGAGGTGAGTGGATTGCCTGAGCCCACGGGTTCGAGACCCGCCCGGGCAACTTGGTGAGACCTCATCTCTACAATAAATTTTTTAAAAGGCAGGGGATAGAAAAGTCATAGTTAGACATGACTACACAGCCAGCTTGGACAATTAGCTGTTTCCAACTCTGTGAGTCTGACTCTATGCTTGCAGCTTATCCTTCATTACTTGAGCTACACAAAAGTGCACACTGCTGTCTCCCAATGGCATCTTGCAAAGAGCTCAAAATCCTGTTCTGAGGCTGAAAATTCAGTCTAGGTAGCTGAATCTGCGTAACTAAATTCAATAGACGTCATGGCTCACTGCAGCCTCAACTCTCTGGGTTCAGGTGATCGGCCATGCAGAATATTCCCACCTTCCAGTTAAACTCATAAGCTTGGTATCTGATAGGAAGTTATCAATTTCATTCTCAGTCATTTAACAGAGAATTGATTTAGCAATCATCATCCAAGCCGGGTGCAGGGGCTCACGCCTGAAATCCCAGCACTTTGGGAGGCCAAGGCAGGAGTACCGCTTGAGCCCAGTAGTTCAAGAGCCAATGTAGGCAACATAGTGAGACCTTGTCTCTCCAAAAAAATGTAAAAATTAGCAGGGCATGGTGGTATGTATCTTTAGTCCCAAGTATTCAGGAGGTTGAGACTTGAGCCCAGGAGGTTGAAGCTATGGCAGCTGGGGTCATGCCACTGCACTTCAACCTAGGTGACAGAGTGAGACCACTGTCTCCTTTCCTTTTCTCTCTGTATCTTAAGGCCAGTTTCGGGGATGCTGAGTCATTAGCTGCTGGGTTGGATATCACTTAATGCACCTGTTAAAAGAAAATGTCGCTAGGCGTGGTGGCTCATGCCTGTAATCCCACCACATTGGAAGGCAGAGACAAGAGGATTACCTGAGCCCAGTGGTTCAAGACCAGCCTGGGCAACTTGGCAAGACTGCGACTCTACAATAAACCAAAAAATTAGCCAAGCATGGTGGTGCATGCCTGTAGTTCCAGCTACTTGGAAGGCTAAGGCGGAAGGGTTGCCTGAGCCCAGCAGGTTGAGGCTGCAGTGGCTGTGAGCATGCCAGTTCACTCCAACCTGGGTGACAGAGTGAGATTACAGTTAAAAAAAAGAAAGAGAAAATGTCTTTAACATGATTTACATGTCTAAAACATACCCGGGCTCCTATTTAAAAACAACAACACATTCAGAATTCTACAATTATTATACAAATTCTCATTTGAGTTTTTGGATCTAAGAGTTTATAACTCATTTCTTTTGGAAATAAAATTTTATAGAATTACAAAGATATTATATAAATTACAGAAAGAAAAAAAAAACACCAAACATTTATCTATTCTTACGTATTAAATTCCCTGGGTGAAATGCCTACATACACAAGTCATAAAATGGCCTTTAAAGTTTGGGATTTTAACAAGTCCCCAGAATAAGAATTCCCAGAATAAGATTAAGGGGGCATTCAACCACTATTTACTTTAAACTTATAGCCCTCTGCTAGGAAGGACCTTTAATCTTCAAAGACATTATGCTTAACATTCAATCTGCTGTAAACATTCAACCAATTTCCCTGATACTGCTCTTAGACAGAAGTTCAAGTTTGAGGAAAGGGCTGAGATTTCCCACATTCGTACTGTAACATGTAAATGACTTCAGAGGAACGCCTTGTCCTGTACAAAAGCATCCTGCCTTGGGTGCTCTCCAGGGCAAAGGTCCCATGGGGCATGGATGAGATATACCAGAGGAGCCACCCAGAGTTTATCAAGCCACAGTGGTACATATGGGACTGCACCTCCAGGAAACCTTTGCTTTTGAGAGGTTTAACCAAGATCATTTGTCGCTCAGCTCAGCTGTTCCATTCTATATTCTCCATGCTCCTCCGGAGCCCAGCAGCAAAGGAAAAAGGAAACAAGTACCCAACAGGCGAGGAGTTCAAGTTCATGACTAGTCTGCACGTGGGACTAATCAATGGATTCAATTCAGCCATCTATGGAGTGAACTGGAGTTGACTAGGGAGAAGGGAGCACATTCCAGAGAGGAAACAAGGCGGTGAAGGCACTAAGCATTGGCTTCACCTGAAACAAACCCGACAGGAGTAGCAGGCCTGTGTTAATCAGTAGTCAGACGCCAGCAGGGGCCTCTGTTCAGCTGGTGTGCACAGGTCTGGCCTTGCTGGTGGTTAAAATACTGCAATATGGCTGAATTGGTTGTTCAATATTTTGAACAAATATCCTGGACACCAGATTACAGAGTCCTGAACATGAGGCAGTAGAGCTCTGATTGGAGCTGGCAGGAGTGTATGTAAGGACATCTCACAGGGACTTGAACAGAGGAACAAGACGGAAAGGTGTTGCAGGAAGATGTGTTGGTAGCAGTGGGTCTTCTGGCCTTATCTCACCAGGAAGGGCAGAGGGGAGGAGGCGTGTGAAACCCATGCCTGCCTTCGGTGAAGCGTTGCTTACCAGTACTCTTGAGGAGAGGCTGGCTGGTAACTTCAGGACAGGCGGCCTCTGTTTACTTGGACATATACAGTCCCACCTTACCTGTCTTGCACATCCAGACTGAAATGATGAAGGCTTTTGAGGTTTTTCTGACTGATGCTCTCAGATTCTTATCAACCCATTAGTGTTTCAGAAAGTGCTCTTAAGTATCATGTCCCTTCCACTAATACCCTCCTCCAGGGCATGAACAGTGATGTGGCAGTTAGGTACATGCGATAAGAACAGAGAAGTCTCCATTAGGTTTGGCTCCCAGGGAAGGTCATGGGCATCTGAGCAAGGGCAGGCTTGGAGGGTGGGGGTGGACCCATGCCTGGGAATGAGGAACAATCATGAGGTGAAGAAGTGGGAAGAAACAGCCCCTTCAAAAAGCCTGGCTGGAGGTGGGTTACCTCTTCTGGGCTCAAGCGACCTCCCTTTCTTAGCCTCCCAAAGTGCTGGGATTACAGGTGTGAGCCACCATGCCTGGCCTTCTATTTACTTCTACTTGCTTGCTCTTTTCTTTTCTTTTTTTCCTTTTTCTTTTCCCCTCCTTCGGTCCCTCCTCTCCCTCCCTCCTTCCCTTCCTCTCCCTCCCTCCTTCCCTCCCTCCTCCTCCCCTTCCTTCCTTCCTTCTTTCCTTCCTTCCTCCCTTCCTTCCCTGACAGGCCCTCGCTCTGTCACCCAGGCTCGAGTACAGTGGTACAATCATAACTCACCACCACCTTGAACTCCTGGTCTCAAGCAATCTTTCCACCTAGGCCTCCCAAAGAGCTGGGATCACAGGCATAAACCCCCAGGCCGGCCTGTGGTATCTGTCATAAAAGTCTGAGCTGAGGACATAGCATGGCAGTATGTTGAGCAGCCCAGCTGATGAAGAATTGGATATCCAAGAGTCTGCTCCATGCCAAGCATGGTGACTCATGTACAACCTCGTGCATCCTCATGGTTTCTCCCACAGGGAGGTAGATGTTATTCTGTCCATTTTAAGAGGTTAGGTGCCTTGCCTGAGTCAAGCCACAGAGAAAAAAAACTGAACCAGAATTCCAACCAGTCTGACCAGCACAACCACACTTATTCTACGTAAAATGGGTGTCAACATTTGAGGACTGCTTGCCATGTTTAGATTTTTATAGGTGGTTCTAAAAGAACCTTTCTGGTATAAAATGTCTAAATTTTTTTTAAAACCAGTCTCACTCTGTTGACCAGGCATAATCATGGCCACTGCAGTTTCCAGCTGCTAAGCTCAGGCAATGCCTCTACTTCAGCCTTTCAAGTAGCTGGTACCACAGGTACATACCACCATGCCCCACTAATTTTTTTTTATTATTATTGTAGAGATAAGGTCTCACCAAGTTGCTGAGGCTGGTCTCAAAGCCCTGGGCTCAAGCAATCCTCGAGCCTCTGCCTCCCAAAGTGCTGGGATTACAGGCATGAGCCACCATGCTCAGCTAAAATGTCTAGATTTTTAACAAATACTCCCAAATAAATATTTCAACAAGCTTCTTATTTTTAGAACTGTCAAACAAATTCCAATTAGTAATGGTTGCTTTTCTGTGGATTATTCAACCAACAGGCAATACAAAGTAAAAACCAAGTCCACACTGAGTTCCCTGAAGAATAGCCATAGACTGGGCACGGTGACTCAGCCTGTAATCCCAGCACTTTGGGAAGCCAAGGCAAGAGAATTGCCTGAGCCCGGGGATTCAAGACCAGCCTGGGCAACTTGGTGAGACCTCGTCTCTACAATAAATCACAAAAATTAGCCGGCATAATGGCACGCATCTGTAGTTCTAGCTACTTGAAAGGCCGAGGCAAAAGGATTACCTGAGCCCAGCAGGTTGAGTTTGTGGTGGCCGTGAGTATGCCACTGCACTCCAGCCTGGGCATCAGAGTGAGACTCCGACTCAGAAAAAAAAAAGAATGGAGTCATTGCCCTGAAGTATTTCTTTCTTTTTCTTTTTTATTTTTTTGAGTTGGAGTTTCACTCTGTCATCCAGGCTGGAGTGCAATGGCACGCTCATGGCCTTAACCTGCTGGGCTCAGGTGATCCACCACAACCTTCCAAGTAGCTGCAACTACAAGGCACACACTACCAAGCCCAGCCAATCTTTTGGTTTATTGTAGAAACAAGGTCTCACCAAGTTGCCAGGCTTGTCTTGAACCCCTGGGCTCAGGCAATCCTCTCACCTCTGCTTCCCAACGTGCTGGGATTACAGGCTTGAGTCATCGCACCCAGCGCACCTGAAGTATTTCAGCGGGTCAACACATCTACAATTCTGTTCAATTCCACCCATTCGGTCCTTCTAGGAAATACTGTTGGTAACCAGAGACGATAAACAAAATCAATTTTAGAGACAGAAAGTAATATAGAGGCAGCAGGATCGGGGGAAAAGAAGGAAGGTTAACTGAACTAAGATGTTAAGTCTAGAAAAGGGTAAGGAATGAGCTAACTGTTGATCAGAAAATCAAAAAGGAGAGTTACTGATTCTGATTGTTCTGTGTGCTAAAAATCAAAACAGAATCACAAAAGACTTTCAAAATTGTTTTGTTTTTTTTTTCAGAAAATTCTTGAAGACAGTGACAGGTACACAACCTACCTATAGCTATCACTGAATTCATTCACATACAACCCGAGTTACCTCTAAATATATATATTTGAATTTCTTAATATTAACAACATTGAGTGAGCCCTCGCAGATGGCAAACACCGTAAGGCAAACACTTTACAATTGTTCCTTGAGTTAAACCTAACTCCATAAGGCAAGCATTCTGATCACCATTTTGTAGATGACTAGAGCTCAGGGGTGTTAAGAAACATGCCCCAAGTCACACAGTCAGGAAGTGGCACCGCTGAATTTTGAATCTAGGTCTGTGGGCCTCCAGACTCAGATCAGGTAATTAACGGGAAAGAAATGGGCTTTACCACTAAAGATGGCCACTACCCACATCAGGGAATTACCACTAGACTTAAATAGCCCTTCTGGCAATTTAGTCAGGACAACTTGCAAAAAAATTGTAACTTAAATCCAGAGTATACATCATAATAGGAATACTAAAGTCTCTGTTTTTATTACCCATAACATATAAGAGGCCCACATTGTTATTATCTGGAGTTTTAAAAGCACAAAACAGAAAAATAATTCCACCCTCTCCTTGTTGAACCAAGTGTTCCCCTGTTTCTGTAGATCAGAAAGGGGCCCAAGGAAAAAAAAAACAAAACTCCAGGAAGCAGCTCCTCTTTGCTGCTATGCCAGGGACTGTCCTTTGAAGTATCTCCCCACAGCTTTGCTTGGGTAAGATGTTTTTCTACCTAAGACAATGAATCACTCTCCTCTGCTTTTGGAAGAGAGAGAAACAAACGATCACATACCTGTATATCTGCTAGGGTTTTTTTTTTGGTTTCTGTTTTTTAAAGTTAGTTTGTTTTAAACTCTGCTTATTACCTGGATCCACATCAGAAGAGGAAGGAAAAGAATGGAATTCCACAGAACTAAAAGCCTCGCTGTTGGCCTCCTGGCTGGGTCTTTGCAGGACATAATCTCTCAGGTCACTCACTGATGGCAGTTCCAAAACACTGCTGTCCTCTGACAGGCTACCTGGTGTGGATTCCCAGTCAGCCATAGACCTGCCTTGAAAAAATAAAACAATTCAGTACAAAAGGCACTACATAGCAGGAGCCTTCATTACAACCATAGCTTGAAGTCTCCTAAAGATTAACAACAGGGCTGGGCATGGTGACTCACACCTGTAATCCCAGTACTTAGGAAGGTCGAGGCTAGAGAATTGCTTAAGCCTAGGAGTTCGAGACCAGCCAGGGCAACATAGCAAGACCTCATCTCTAGAAAATAAAAAAAAAAGTAGCCAGGCGTGGTGATGAGCTCCAGTAGTGCTAGCTACTCAGAAGGCTGAGGCAGAAGAATTGCCTGAGCACGAGAAGTTGAGGCTGCAGTGAACATGATTGTGCCACTGTACTCTAGCCTGGGTGACAGAGTGAGACTCTGACTAAAAAAGAGATCAACAACAGTAATATCAACAGCAATAATAATAAAAAACAAAAATAAACAGAATGAACAATTGATGTTTTACAACATTCTGACTAGCATGATGAAGGCTCTCGCTGTCCTGCTCCATGGATCATCCCTCTGTCCAGGTGTCTGTATTATAGATGAGCCCACCCCTTACTCACTTAGTGGCTGTCTGGGTCATTAGATTAATTGTCACAGTACTGTAGTGCTTATGTTCAAGTCACCCTCATTTTATTTACTAAAGTCCCCAAAACACTAGAGTCGTGATGCTAGCAATTCGGATATGGCAAAGAAAAGCTGTAAAGTACTTTAAGTGAAAGGTAAAAGTTCTCAACTTAATAAGAAAAGAAAAAAAAATTGTATTCTGGGTTGCTAAGATCAATCATAATAATGAATCTTCTAACCATAAAATTGTGAAGAAGGAAAAAGAATTTTATGCTAGTTTTGCTATCACACCTCAGACTGTAAAAGTTATGGTCACAGTACGTGATACATGCTTAGTTAGATGAAAATGCATCAAATTTGTGGATGGAGGATGTGAACAGAAGTGTTCCCACTGATGGCAATGTGTTATAACCAGAAAGCATTGAGCCTGTATGAAGACTTCAGCAAGGAACATTCCGAAGTGAGTACCACAAGGCCATTTACTGCAAGTAAGGGATGGTTACACAGATTTAGGAACAGGCTTGGACTGAAAAATATAAACATTACTAGAGAGGCTTCATTTGCCAATGAAAAAGCTGTGGCCAGATTTTCAGCAGAGTAGAAGACGTTAATTAAGGAGAAAAGGTACCATGCAAAGTAAGTCTTCAATTGCAATGAAAACAGGTTCTTCTGGAAAAAGCACAACAGAGCCTGCACTCATATAAGTGAGGCACAAGGTATGAGCCAAAGGAGGCACGAGGGCACAAGACATGGAAGACAGATGGTCTCTGGTACTGTGTGGTAACACTGCAGGCCACATGATAAAGCCAGTGTAGCACACAGAGTGAAGAACCCACGTGCTCTCAAAAACAAAAACAATATGGCCATATTCGGGCAACATCATCAGAAAGTGTGGGACAACCATCTTATTTATGGAATGATTCCACCAACACTGCATCCCAGAACTGAAAACACACTTGGGAGAGGAAGGGTTGGAATTTAAAGGCCTATCAGTCATAGACAGTGTACCTGAATCTGTTTGCTGTGGAGATGAAAATGTCGAGGTTGTAGTTTTACCTCCAAATACAATCTCATTGCTTCAGCCCCTTGACCATCATTTGGCTTATCAAGACCACACCCACCCACCTGATATTTTATCGCATTCGATCAGCAATTGATGCAGAGGTTAATCTGACATAATGCACTGCTAGAAATCATTCACTATTGCTGCAAACTGTAATGGATGAATTAAAACCAGAAACCATAAATGCCTGCTGAAAGAACATATGTGGTGAAGTCATGAATGACTTTAAAAGCCTCCCAGAGGCCAGGCACAGTGGCTCGCGCCTATAATAATCCTAGTACTTTGGGAGGCCAAGGCAGGAGAATCACTTGAGGTCAGGGGTTCAAGACCAGCCTGGACAGCATAGCAAGTCCTCTTCTCTACAAGAAATCAAAAAAATTAGCAAGGGATGGTGATGCCTGCCTGTAGTCCCAGCTATTCGGGAGGCTAAGGTGGAAGGATCACCTAAGCCCAAGAGGTCAAGCCTGCAGTGAGTTGTGATCATGCCACTACACTCTAGTCTGAGTGACAGAGTGAGAGCCCAACTCATACACACACACAAAATCTTCCCATGATTGATGGAGATGTTAGAAAAATCATTCATGCAGCAAGACATGTTGGTAGAGAAGGATTTGCAGACCTGCTTGATGAGGAAGTGATGCTTGATGAAGTTATCTACAGAGGAAGAGGAAGAAGAAGAAACGGAAGCAGAACCAGCAATGTGGTTTGCTGAATTGTTCTGAATTGTACCGACATTAAAATTGCTGGGCATGGTGGCTCACGCCTGTAAGCCCAGTACTTTAGGAGGCAGAGACAAGAGGATTGCCTGAGCTCAGGGGTTCGAGACCAGCCTGAGCAACATGGCGAGACCTCATCTCTACAATAAATAAATAAAAAATTAGCTGGGTATGGTGGTCCACACCTGTGGTTCCAGCTACTTGGAAGGCTGAGGCAGAAGAATCACCTGAGTCCAGCAGGTCAAGGCTGCGGTGGCCTGGGTGATAGAGACTCTGACTCAAAGTAATAATCATAATCATAATAATTCCAGCTAAAAAATAAGCTTCAGGAAAAGCGCCCTCTCTCCCATGAAATACTGAGCAACTCTATATTTCAAGGGTTCCAAGAACATTTAATGAGAAGGGGAAATGTTCATGATATATGAACTATAAGAAGGTTTTATCCAAATTTTATAAAATAAAAGATCGTGTATAGACTATGTCTGTGGAAAATATAGAGACATAAAACTAGGGAGGAAAAATGTCTGGAAAGGTATAACCCAAATTTATGACAGTGGTTATGGGGATAGTGTGATTATAGGCGACTTGCCTTTTCCTCTATGGACAACTCAAACATGGATTCAGTTATTTAACAGGCCAGGTCTGGTGCCAGGCACTGGGAACACAGGTGAATGTCATAGACTCTTTTCTCCCCATTTGGGGTGATCAAACACACAGACATATCATGGTTTTTTTTGTTTGTTTGTTCTGAGTTGGAGTCTCACTCTGTCACCCAGACTGGAGTGCAGTGGCCGCTCCCAGTCACTGCAGCCTCGACCTGCTGGGCTCTGGCGATCCTTCCGCCTCAACCTTCCGAGTAGCCGGAATTACAGGCATACGCTACCATGCCCGGCTGATTTTTTGATTTATTGTAGGGATGAGGTCTCGCCAAGTTGCCCAGGCGGGTCTCGAACCCGCGGGCTCAGGCAATCCACTCACCTCAGCCTCCCAAAGCACGGGATTACAGGCTGAGCCACCGAGCCCAGCTCAGACATATCATGTTAACACAGTGAGTCAAGACAGAAGAGTCCGGAAAAGGCTGTCCCCATGCATGGGCAGGCCAGGCCAGCCATGGCCAGAGGAAAGCGTGAGTGTGAAGCAGAATCAGCTTGGACAGCCAAGTGACACGGGGTGTCAGAGGTTTAAAGTGAGTATCAAGGATCGGTCACAAAATGAGTAACTAGGGAAGGACAAACTGTCATCTCAGTTGGATGGCCGTGATGCTCTCCCCCCATACATGCCTTTGGAAAGAATAACAGGGCAGGCTGTTGTCAGTGGCATAGATACAAAAACTGGAGCTGAGCTCTGGAGACCTTGAAGGTGGCTCCCTATATTCAGTACTTGGATAATTCTTACTGAGAACTAAGTATTCCCTATCCCTCTGGGGTCTGTGTCTAATTGTAGGGTGCCAGATTCTCAACTGCAGGGCTCTATGCAGTGAAATAACTCTACGAAATAACCGTGGGGCTGGGGAGATCCTTGACCCTCGGCTACTCTCTGCCTAAGTTGCCGTCATCAGTGAATCTTACTATAGTTGGCATCAGCCGTTATGAGTGCCATGGGGCACCATGTACCATGAGGAGGCATTACATAGTCACATTTGCAGATTTGATGGCTGGGTAGCAGGTGGATTTGCAGAATGTAAGCCTGGCAGCAGGCAGTTTCATGAACAACAAGAATCCATTCACCTGTAGTGGTCTGAGTGAAAGAGGAAGAGCTTATGAACTAGGTCAGGGCCCTGCAGGTCAAGAGTAGATTAAGAGTGATTAAGAACAGATTTAGGTCGTGATGACATGGAGCAGACCACCACCCAATCACCTTAACAAACTTCTCCCATCAAAGGGAAGGACTCAACCACAAGCAGTCATTCGCCATTGCCTTATTAGGACTCTGGTGTGGCCATGTGCTCTTTGAGCCATGGCTGTCACCATGTTTCCTGGCTTTGGCCTCCTTCCTATCTTGGGGAGGTGAATCTTCTCTTTCTTTCTTTCTCTGTCTCTCTTTCTTTCTCATTTACTTTGTAAATAAACTATATTTTCTAAACTAAAAAAAGAAGAGATTTAGGAACTAAAATTAGAGTAGAACTTAATAACTGAATGGAGAAAGGCATTAAAGAGGAGATGAGGCCAGGCACAATGACTCAAGCCTGTAATCCCAGCACTTTGGGAGGCTGAGGCAAGAGAATTGCCTGAGCTCAGGGGTTCGAGACAAACCTGGGCAGCTTGGTGAGACCTCATCTCTACAACAAATCAAAAAATTAGCTGGGCATGGTGACGTGTGCCTATAGTTCCAGTTACTTGGAAGGCTGAGGCAGAAGAAACACCTAAGCCCAGCAGGTCGAGGCTGCGGTGGTTGTGAGCATGCCACTGCACTTCAGCCTGGGTGACAGAGTGAGACTCCAACTAAAAAAAAAAAAAAAAAGAGGAGATGAGAGTCAACAACAACAAAAAAAACAGGTTCAGAGACAAAAGAAATAGATTTGGGAGGAGGCAATATTCCAAATTATGGAATCCTATACAGCTGTTAAAATGACAATCAGAGCTTGAAAGATCTCTAAGACAAGTTTGAATGAAAGACGTACTTTTAGAGTAACATGAGCAGTAAAATAATAAGTGGAGCTCCCAAGTATCGAGTGCTTGTTAGAAAATAGCACCGAGGCCGGGCACGGTGGTGGCTCACACCTATAATCCCAGCACTCTGGGAGGCCGAGGTGAGAGGATTGCCTGAGCCCAAGGGTTCAAGACCAGCCTGGGCAACTTGGTGAAACCTCATCTCTACAATAAATCAAAAAAAGAAAACAGCGCTGAGACAGGTAATCCTATCATTTTACCCTAATTTACAGCCAGAGAGAAGTAAAGTAACTTGCCCAAGGAAACACATCTAGAAAGTAGCCAAGCTAGGATGAACCCAGCTCAAAGTCTCCTGTGTCTGCACAGCCTCGATGCCGCAGCCTAAGCTGCCACCTGATTAGGCAAAGATAGGAAGTATATAAAAACAAATCAGCAATGACGCCGGCAAGACACTTCTTGTTTGAGGACACCCAGTCACATGATGTTGTGCACATTCCCTCAGGCAGAGCATGAGCCAAGATATCAGCTGATTGCTTTTGAAAGAAGCGGAGCCATCAAGGTTCTCAAAGAAGCAAGAACATCCTGTCATTTCACACGGTCTGTAGGAGCCAACCAGCCTGAAGTTTCAGCAAACACCTCTACAACAGCCATCTCTGACTCTCCCTTCTCCCTGCATGTTACCTAACACTGATCTGGAGGCCTCCAGGAGGGAACAGACAGGTCCATGAGCCATAATGGTATGGCCTGCCTACATGCCTGCCTGCAACAGTGCCTTGAAATCAGCCATCAGCTGAGGAATCATCAGTGATATAAAATGAAATGAATTCTTTTTGAAAACAGTGCCGGGCACAGTGACTCATGCCTATAATCCTAGCACTTTGGGAGGCCGAGGTGAGAGGATTGCCCAAGTCCATGTGTTCAAGACCAGCCTGGACAACTTGGCGAGACCTCATCTCTACAACAAATCAAAAATTAGCCAGGCATGGTGGCGCACACCTGTAGTTCCAGCTACTTGGAAGGCTGTGGCAGAAGGATCACCTGAGCCCAGCAGGTTGAGGCTGTGGTGGCCATGATCATGCCACTTTACTCCAGCCTGGGCGACAGAGTGAGACTCTGACTCAAAAAAAAGAAAAACAAAACAAAATAGTACATCGATTGATGTGACACTTATCTTTTCCTTCTTTATGGAATCACTTTTTTTTTTTTTCTGAGTTGGAGTCTCACTCTGTCACCCAGTCTGGAGTGCAGTGGCACGCTCACGGCAATTGCAGCCTCAATCTGCTGGGCTCAGGTGATCCTTCCGCCTCAGCCTCCCAAGTAGCTGAAACTACAAGCATGCACGCCCACACCAGTCTTTTTAAAATTTATTGTAGACATGAAGTCTTGCCATGTTGCCCAGGCTGGTCTCAAACCTGTGGGCTCTCACCTCCGCCTCCCAAAGTGTTGGGATTACAGGCATGAGCCACTGCACCCAGCTCACTCTATAAATTCTTACAAACACGCAAATAAAGTCAGTCAAGGTCCACATACAAGAAGTGATTTAACTTCATTTTCTTTTGTAAATTAAGCACGTCCCTCCAAATATCTTACATGAAAAATTTCAAACATACAGAAAAGTGGAAAGAATTATACAACGAACACCCATATAGCTACAATTAATATTTTACTAGGATTTTCTTCACCACACAACTATCCAACTATCCAACTCTCTATTCATCCTTCAATCTATCTTGGGTTTTTAATACATATTTCCACTTAAATCTTAATATACTAAAGGTTTCTGAGCTGGGGTGTGACATGATCAATTTGCATTTTTAAACACTTAACTCTGAGAGCCGAAGGAAGCACAAACTGGAGGACCCTGCACATTTCTGAAGTAAAGAGAACAGGTTTGGCCGGGCTCAGTGGCTCAGCCTGTAATCCCAGCACTTTGGGAGGCTGAGGTGAGTGGATTGCCTGAGGCTGTGGGTTTGAGATCCAACTTGGTAAGACCTCATCTCTACAATAAATCAAAAATCAGCCGGGCGTGGTAACGCGCACCTGTAGTTCCAGCAACTTGGAAGGCTGAAGCGGAAGGATCTCCGAAACCCAGCAGGTCGAGGTGCGGGCCGCTCCCGGCCACTGCACTCCAGTCTGGGCGACAGAGTGAAACTCCAACTCAAAAAAAAAAACAGGTTTGAACCCCTGCTGTCACTTTTTGGTTGTCACCTTAGGCAAGTCACTTAACTTCAGTTTCCTTGTCTATAAAAATGGCTGGATGACAATACATATCTCATAGGGTTATCCTAAGAATTATATGAAATTAATGCATGTAAAATAGTACAGTGTCCATGGCTCAGTAACGGCTAGTTCCCACATGTAATTGACAAATAAATGACAGGCTCTCATCTTCCCAGCCTACTGTTTTTTCATTTGCTCCTGTTTTCCACCCAGTAGCCATTTTTGCCACTTTAATCTTTACCCCTGGGAGGCAGAGGCGAGAGGACTGCCTGAGGTCTAAGGTTCGAAACCAGCCTGGGTAACTTGGTTAGACCTCCTCTCTACGATAAATCAAACTTAGCTGGGCGTGGTGGCACGTGCCTATGGTTCCAGCTACTTGGAAGGCTGAGGCGGAAGGATCGCCAGAGCCCAGCAGATCAAGGCTGCGGTGGCCGGGAGCGCGCCACTGCACTCCAGCCTGGGCGACAGAGTGAGCTACGACTAAAAACAACAACAACAACAACACTACATATATTCTGTAGCCCATATAGATAGGACGGGGAGGAGGGGTTCGTGGTGAAGGGAGAGTGAATGCTACTGGGTACAGGGTTTTCTTTGGGGGTGATGGATGCACAATTCTGTGAACATTCAAAAAACACTGAATTTTACACTTTAAATGTGAAAATCGTATGGTATATGAGCAGAAATTTCTCAAGAAAGCTGTTTTTTAAAAAAAGAACAGAAGCCCATCCAGACCCACTGCCTGCAAATTCCGGAGATTCCCTAAGGCGGAGGCTGCGGAGGCTGCCGAGGCCGCGTGTAGCCGCGGAGATGGGTGAGGGCCGGAAGGAAAGCGGAACGTGCCGGGGGAGGCGGCGCGCCATCACCTCCCAATTCGTGAGAGAACGATCGGATGCATGGCTCTGAACCCTCCCTTCCCGCTTCCCAAGGTACTCCTGAGTCAACAGAGAAAACTGGCGAAAAAACCTCCAGGCCCCAGAGACACTCACCGTCCGGTAGCACCAAGAACCCGGAACACGGAAGCGACGGCACCATCTTTGTTATGGGAAAAGCGAGATTTGAAAGGAAGTCAGTGGAACCATCATAGCTGCGGGCGGTCAAAGGCAAAAGAAGGCAGCCGCGGCCATCTTGACTGAGGGCACCTGCCCTGTCCATGAAGCTTGACCCGCATGGCTGGTTTGGTCAATTTCTAGAGGAGACTTAAAAGAAAAAATATATAACATTTTAAAAAACTTAATTGTGCACATTTTAAAAGTTAAAAATAGAGAAAAATTAACAAAGAGGAGGAAACTATTTTAATATGTTAATGAATGCAAGTAGCTGTACACAACTGCCAGAATTGCCAGCCCACAAAAAAGAAGCTATAGGCAGGACGCAGTGGCTCACTCCTGTAATCCCAACACTCTGAGAGGCCGAGGTAGGAGGATTGCTTGAACCAAGAAGTTCGAGACCAGTTTGAGCAGCATAGCGAAACCTCATCTCTACAAAATATTAGGCAAGCATGGTGGCACACACCTGTAGTCCCAGCTACTTGGAAGACTGAGGCAGAAGAATTCCCTCAGCCTGGGAGGTAGAGGCTGTGATGACCATGATCATGCCACTGTAATTCAGCCTAGACGACAGAGTAAGACATTAACTCAAAAAAAAAAAAAAAAAAAAAAAAAGAGGAAGAAGAAGGGGAGGGAGAGGAAACTATGAAAAGACAAAATTACAATAGATTAAGCTTAAAGATCTCATTGGCTTTTACCTGCAAGTCTAGAATCGAGCAACACTTCACCCTATAAAAAAGAATAAGTGTTCCGATTAGCTGAGCAAATAAGGTTGGCTTTATAGGCAGAAAAGGTCTGAAGAAAGCTGAAACAAAACAAAAAGTAGATTGATCTTTTCAAGGTTACTTTCCTTATTGGGTTACAACAGAGGGAACTTTACTTACTCAGGTTGACTGGAATCACCTGGTTTTTGGAAAACTCTCTTGTTTCAAAATTCAGTTTGATTACCTAGAACTTAGTATAAGTGACAAGTGACTCCATTCTAGTTTGGACTGACCTGCTAGGGCCTACTGCTGGAGGCAGGACCTAAATATTGGCTTCCAGATAACTTTATTTAACAAAACTAAGGACTATTTTTCCACTTCATCATCTTCTTCTTCTTTTTTTTTTTTTTTTTTTGAGTTGGAGTCTCAGTCGCCCAGACTGGAGTGCAGTGGCCGCTCCCGGCCACCGCAGCCTCGACCTGCTGGGCTCCGGCAATCCTTCTGCCTCAGCCTTCCAAGGAGCTGGAACTACAGGTGTGTGCTACCATGCCCGGCTAATTTTCGATTTATTGTAGAGATGAGGTCTCGCCAAGTTGCCCAGGCAGGTCTCGAACCCACGGGCTCAGGCAATCCACTCACCTCAGCCTTCCAAAGTGTTGGGATTACAGGCTGAGCCACCAAGCCCGGCTTCCACCATCTTCTTGAAAGAGTGGTATATACTCATAGCCTCCTACTGACGCCTAAGTTGGGATAAGACCCCACACATTAAGGATCCTGCACTTAAGATGAATTGTGTTTTTTCTTTTTACTTGGAGTCTCACTCTGTCGCCCAGGCTGGAGTGCAGTGGTATGCTCATGGCCACCACAGCCTCGACCTGCTGGGCTCAGGTAATCCCTCTGCCTCAACCTTCCAACTAGCTGGAACTACAGGCCTGCACCACCATGCTTGGCTAATTTTTTTATTTATTTATTATAGAGACGAGGTCTTGCCAAGTTGCCCAGGCGGGTCTCAAACCCCTGAACTCTCGCCTCCGCCTCCCAAAGTGCTGAGATTACAAGCGTGAGCTAACACGCCTGGCACAAGATGAACATTTTAAACATCACTGCCTAGGGTTTGGCCAACTACATGCCAGACACCTTTAAATTTTGAAGGAAAATTTAAAGATAAATTATTACGACCCCATCCAACAATCGGCTGCTATCCCTTGCAGTCAATTAAAATACGAGAGGCAGAGACTGGGAGAAAAGGGAGTGTTTAATTTCTCTAACAAGGTTATAGGAAGACAGGTTGGCATCGTTTTCAAAAACCTGCTCAAAGCAACACAGATTTATTCTAGTATTTATACCCCAAATCCATAGCCCTTCATCTATCCCAAGTTCAAAGCCTACGTGCAGTTTTAGCATGATTCAAGATTTACATGAACAATTTTTGATACATGATCACTGATGTGGCATAAAGTCTTCTGGTCATGTTGACATTTTGGAATTTACTATATGTTCTTTTACCTTTTTTTATAGGAAGGGGCAGGCAGTTACAATCTTTGGAGGGAAGGGAAAACATAGTTGTAACAATCTTTTATTCCCAGAGCCCAAGCCTGTAACAGCCCATTGTCCTTGTATTCACAGATGGAGGGGAGGTAGACAATGCCCACTCCAAGCTCTCAGGCACGTTCCTGCCGGCCTTGGTCCACTCTTCTTCATTAGGTGGTCTGGCTTGCTGGCTGTTTCTTCTTCAGCACCAGCAATGACTACTAGATAACAGCGGTTAATCGGGCAAGGCTGTGCTAGGAGAGAAGGGAGGGGGCAAATAGGAAAAATGTCCACTTTTGAATCCAAGCGACTTTTACGTTTAGCCCAACTCAGCTACAAAAGAATACAAGTTCGTTTTTTTGTTTTTTTTGAGTTGGAGTCTCACTCTGTCGCCCAGACTGGAGTGCAGTGGCCGCTTCCGGCCACCGCAGCCTCGACCTGCTGGGCTCCGGCGATCCTTCCGCCTCAGCCTTCCGAGTAGCTGGAATTACAGGCAGGCGCTACCACGCCCGGCTGATTTTTTGATTTATTGTAGAGATGAGGTCTCGCTGCCCCGGCGGGTCTCGAAGCCACGGGCTCAGGCAATCCACTCACCTCAGCCTCCCAAAGGCACGGGATTACAGGCTGAGCCACCGAGTCCGGCTTTTTTTTGTTTGTTTGTTTTTGGAGTTGGAGTCTCACTCAGTCACCCAGACTGGAGTGCGGTAGTCTCGACCTGCTGGGCTCTGGTGATCCTTCCACCTCAGCCTTCCGAGTAGCTGGAACTATAGGCGCGCGCTACCACACCCAGCTAGTTTTTGATTTATTGTAGAGATGAGGTCTCGCCAAGTTGCCTGGGCGGGTCTCGAACCCGCGGGCTCAGGCAATCCACTCACTTCAGCCTCCCAAAGCGTGGGATTACAGGCTGAGCCACCAAGCCTGGCTGAATTTTTACTTTTTAAAAATTTACCATATCTCATAAAAACTACCTCTTAAAACTAACATGATAGCAGGACACAGTGGCTCACACCCGTAATCCTACCACTTTGGGTGCTAAGGCAGGGGGGTTGTTTGAGCCCAGGAGTTCAAGACCAGCCTGGGCAACATAGTAAGATCTCATCTCTACAAAAAAATAAAATAAAATAGCTGTGGTCATGCCACGCACTCCAACCTGGGCAACAGAGTAAGACCCCCCAACTCACAATAAATAAATAAAGGAATAAATACAGTAAAATGAAATTTTGATCATACCACTCCCTTGCCCTCAAGCTGAAGCTCAGACTTGGAGGACCCCACCCCTCATCGGCCGTCAGTATGCCCTAACCCTCCACCTAGGCACTATTTTCTTTTTCTTAAGGATTCCGGCCCTCTCTCACCTGAGTTTTCTCCTATATAATGTAGTACCTTAGGAAAATGCTTCTCTTTTTTGGTCTTTCTCATTCTTCAGATTTCCACTGTAGAGAATTCTTCCTCCAGGAACCTTCTCTGCCTTGTCAAATAGGCTTTGGTTGTCCCTCCCAGGCATGCTCACTTTCCTCTGTCTACCCTGATTACTCTAAAGTCCTTTGCCCTTTCTGTTTTTCCCACAAAACTGTCTCAAGAACAAGGCTGAGCCGGGCACAGTGGCTCAAGCCTGTAATCCCAGCACTTTGGGAGTCTGAAGCAAGAGGATTGCCTGATCCCAGGGGTTCGAGACCAACCTGGGCAGCTTAGTGAGACCACGTCTCTACAGTAAACCAAAAAAATTAGTCGGGCATGGTGATGTGCACCTGTAGTTCCTGCTACTTGGAAGACTGAGGCAGAAGGATTGCCTGAGCCCAGCAGTTCGAGGCTATGGTAGCTATGAGCGTGCCACTGCACTCCAGCCTGGGTGACAGAGTGAGACTCTGACTCAAAAAAGAATAAGGACCAGGTTATCTTTTTCATGCTTGGATTCCAGAGCCCAGTTCAGTGACTCACAGGTAAGTGCTCAGAAAGCACTGTCAGAGACATGAATGGATAAATCTCTTCCCAGGTCTTCCCCCTTCCCATTCCCCATCCACCCGTCACTCAACCCCTACAGCCCCCAAGAAGTCTCAAGAATATGACTTCTCCATGACCTGCTATCAGTGAAACAAACCTTGGAGTCTTTGCCACTGTCACCTTTGCTTGAGAAAATATTTTTTTGCTGTTGTTTTTTTTTTTGAATTGGAGTCTCACTCTGTCGCCCAGACTGGAGTGCAGTGGCCGCGCCCGGCCACCGCAACCTCGACCTGCTGGGCTCCGGCGATCCTTCCGCCTCAGTCTTCCAGGCAGCTGGAATTACAGGCGCACACTACCACACCCGGCTAATTTTTTGATTTACTGTAGAGATGAGGTCTCACCAAGTTGCGCAGGTGGGTCTCGAACCCGCGGGCTCAGGCAATCCATTCACCTCAGCCTCCCAAGGCGCAGGATTACAGGCTGAGCCACTGAGCCCCGCTGAGAAAATTTTTTTTTTTACTGAATACATCATTTAAAAAAAAGTCTGTGTGTAAGTTAACTGAAAGCGTGAAATGCCAAAATGGAATTATTTAATAGAATAATCTTAAGCTAAAGCGCAACCATTTTGACACTCCCTAGTTCTGTCATATTCTCTTAACATTACCTAGCGTGCCCTCTACTCAAGGACAGAAGTTTCTCAGAGGTAGCTATTGATTGTTTTACACCTCCACCCTAGCTTGTTTGTATTAATTAGCTTTTCTATTCCGAGTAAGAAACCAAGTTAGCCAAATCAGTACTTTGTGACCTTCATGACACAGACTCCATCACCATGGCAGCAGTCTTGTGACTATCCCATCCATTTGCATGCCGTCCATCACATGACGTCAGTACCTCTGCTTACCTGCCCTTCGTGATGATGTGAAACAGACCACCACCCAATCTCCTGAATGACTTGCTCCCATCAAAAGGAAGGTTTAAAAGCATTCAACCTCTGGCCGAGCTCAGTGACTCAGCCTGTAATCCCGCGTCTTGGGAGACCGAGATGAGTGGATTGCCTGAGCCCGTGGGTTCGAGACCCACCTGGGCAACTTGGCGAGACCTCATCTCTACAATAAATCAAAAAATCAGCTGGGTGTGGTAGCGCACACCTGTAATTCCAGCTAACTTGGAAGGCTGAGGTGGAAGGATCGCCAGAGCCCAGTAGGCCCGCTCACGGCCACTGCACTCCAGTCTGGGTGACAGAGTGAGACTCCAACTCAAAAAAAAAAAAGCATTCAACCTCAAGCAGCCATTTGCCATTGCTTGGCTAGTAAGCACTGGCCAGGCCATATTGAGGTATGATCGCCATGTTTTCCTAAAGTTTTGGCCCCCTCCCCTACCTTGGAGGTGAATCTTTGCTCTCTGTCTAATTTACTTTCTAAATAAACTATATTTTCCCATCTAGCTTCTGTGCAATTATTTGCATCTTTCAGGGCACTGAATTGGAGACCTCCCCTGTCTAGCCTGACCTAACATTAACTCTCAGTTATTTTCCTCTGGTTTTTCCATGATGAGGCTTTTCTTTCTGCTGGGCCTCCTGGAGCAAATTTTTGAAGCCGAGTGACTTTCTTTGTCATATAACATGCCTCTGACCATCCTCTTTTACCACTTCCTGTTTGTCAGTGCACAAGAAATGAGAACTCATTGAAATATTCATTAAAACAGAACCTTACCTCTGCAGAGACAGCAAAATAAAGACCGTATTACATTCCCAAAAGTAAAGTGTAAATTATTTTGGATTCACTGCTGTTTTGCTACTGGTTATGCAATGGCCTATAAATTGGGTTATATCATAATTTTATGAAGCTCTTTGTATTTCGTGGTTGATTTTCTGTCATCAGCTAAGCCAAATCTCTCTACTGAAAGAAGTCATTTTAGCTGAAAAACCAAAATAGCTCTTTCAAAGTGGGAAGCAGTTGTTTGCAATTATCTTTCTCTTTGTCATGCTGAACCTTGAACTGATTACTTTCTCATCTGGGGACTTGGCTGTAAGAAAAGAGAAAGAAAACATCACTGAAGTTTAAGAGTTAAAGAATTAATGAGTCTCAAGGCATCTTATTGCTTTTTCAGTCAGGCAGAATTCAAAGGCCATAATTAAGCTTTAGGTTGACAACTACAGGGGGTGGGGAGGAAAATATCAGATAGACTGTAAGCTCTCTAAGTAGACTGGGTGCAAGTGTGCTTTTTATTTGCACATGAACACCTGTAGTTGGACAGTGTCTCCCATAGTAACTTCTTGTATATTTATCATGAAAATAAGTGTAGGCCCTAAGAACTAAAATCAGTACTAGCACAATGCTAGACAAATAATAAAGACTTTAAAAATTTGACTTGATGAACAATCCATGATGCTAGAAAAAGGAATCTATTTCCTGGCACCCCAAGTATGTGAGGGCTTAATATGATAGCAAGCAATTTTATGATGCTAGGGACAGACATATCCACCCATGGCCCAAAGCCACCCTCAAAAGTCTAACCACAACAGTGAAGCAGCAAGTGCCCTGACTGTAGAGTCAGGAATCTGAGCTCAAATCCTAGCTCTCTTACTAACCGATTGTCTGACTGTAGCTATTTTACCTTGCTGAGCCTTAATTTTCTCATCTGGAAAAAGGAAACAATGACTGCTTTTAAGAACTATTAAAAAAAAATGTTGCTTGATGGAGTAAATGACAGACTGATGGCCAAAAATTCTGAATTCATTTTCCTCCCAAATGAATGATTTGAAAAGTGCCAGATACAATGAAAATATTGTTATGTTAGCAGAAAAGAAATGCCATTTGAAGTGGCTTTAGCCATAGAAACTGATGATGCTTCTGAATACTAAAGAATAATTTGATTTTTTACATATTTATTGAAATGTGATATCTCAAGTCTTAGGAGAACCACTGCAAAGCTTAGAAATCAACAGATACAATACGATGATGAAGATTTTTATGTACTTAGTCTGACTATCTTTAAGATTATTAAAGGGAGTGAATGAGTATTTTGCTTGAGGACTCTAACACTATAAAATATAGCACATTCCATTTACTATGGCTGCATAACAAATTATACCAAAACTTAGAGGCTTAAAATGACAATAATAAGCCGGGCTCGGTGGCTCAGCCTGTAATCCCGCGCCTTTGGGAGGCTGAGGTGAGTGAATTGCCTGAGCCCGCGGGTTCGAGACCCGCCTGGGCAGCGAGACCTCATCTCTACAATAAATCAAAAAATCAGCCGGGCGTGGTAGCGTATGCCTATAATTCTGGCTACTTGGAAGACTGAGGCGGAAGGATCACCGGAGCCCAGCAGGTCGAGGCTGCGGTGGCCGGGAGCGGCCACTGCACTCCAGTCTGGGCGACAGAGTGAGACTCCAACTCAAAAAAAAAAAAAAAAAAAAAACAATAATAATTGATTATCTCTTATGGTTTCTGTGGGTAAGTTATTGGGGATTGGCTTAGCTAGGTAGTTCTGGCTCAGTGTCTCCCATGAGGAAACAGGCCCAAGTCAACTGAGACTACAGTCCTCTGAAGGCTTAACCCGGGTTGACTAACTGTGCTTCAAAGTGACTCACTCATGGCTTGCAAGCTTGCTCTGGCTCTTGGTGGGAGGCCTCAGCTTCCTTCCATATTGGCCTCTCTGCAGGCTACTTGAGTCTCCTCACACCACCCTAGGGCAGAGCTGACCAACTTTTTCTGTAAAGGGCCAGAGGGCAACTGTTTTAAGCTTTATGGACTCCATTAAATTCCTGTCACATTTTCTTCTTCTTCTTTTGAGTTAGAGTCTCACTCCAGGAGTGCAGCGACACGTTCATGGCCACCCCAGAGTTGACCTGCTGGGCTCCAGCAATTCTTCCACCTCAGTCTTCCAAGTAGCTTGAACTATAGGTGTGTGCTACCACACCAGGCCAATCTTTTTTTTTTTTTTAATTATTTTTATTGTAGAGATAGGTGATCCTTCCACCTCAGCCTTCCAAGTAGCTGGAACTACAGACACAGACACATGCCACCATGCCTGGCTAGTTTTTGTGATTTATTGTAGAAACGAGGTCTCACCATTTTGTCCAGGCTGGTCTCCAACTCGTGGGCTCAGGCAATTCTGTTGCTTTTGCTTCCCAAAGTGCTGGGATTATAGGCGTGAGCCACCATGCCCAGCTTAACCACATTTTAAAAATATAAAACCCAATCTTAGCCCACAAGTTATAACAAAACAGACTGCAAACTGAATTTGCCCATGGGTCTTAATTTGCTGACCTCTGCCCAAAAGCAACACAAGAGACCATTGTGGAAGTTGTCTTGTTATTAAAGACCTAGCCTGTGAAGTCACACACTGTCCCTTCACCTGTACTCTGTTGGTCACATAAGACTTGATTCATTGTGAGAGGGAACTACACCAAGGTAAGGATATCTAGGCTGATGGCCACAAAGTGCCTTTAAAAATTATGGTAGTCAGGCACAGTAGTTCATGCCTGTAATCCCAACACTCTGGGAAACCAAGGTGAGAGAATTGCTTGAGCCCAAGAATTCGAGACCAGCCTGGGCAACACGGTGAGATCTCACCTGTACAAAAAATAGAAAAATTAGCTGGGTGTGGTGGCATGCAACTGCAGTTCCAACTATTCAGGAGGCTGAGGCAGAAGGATCATCTGAGATCAGAAGGTTGAGACTAAGGTAAGTTGTGATCATCCCATTGCTCTCCAATCTGGGTGACAGAGTAAAACCTTGACTCAAACAAAAAAAAAAAAAAAAAGAAGAGGAGGAGGTAGAAGAGGAGGAGAAAACTTGCAGCAACATGAGTGGAACTGGAAGCCATTATCTGAAGCAAACTAACTCAGAAACAGAAAGTCAAATACTGTGTGTTCTCACTTATAAGTGGGCGCTAAATAATGTATACACATGAACACAGAGAATAGAATAATAGACATTGGAGACTCAGAAGGGTGGGGGGCTGGGAAGCAGGTGAGGAATGAGAAATTACTTAAGGGGTACAATGTACTCTATTTGGGTAATGGTCACACCAAAATTTCAGACTTCGCCACTGAAGCAGGGTATCCATGTAGCCAAAATGATATTTATACCCCCTAAGTCTACAAAAATTAAAAAACAAAAGAAGATCTCAAAAAACCTAACACTGCACCTCAGAAAAACAAAAGCAACAAAAACAAAATAAGCCCAAAGTTAGTAGAAGGAAGGAAATAATAAAGATCCAAGCAGCAATAAATGAAATAGAAACTGGAAAAACAATAGAAAAGATCAGCAAAACTTACAGCTGGTTGTTTGGAAAGATAAACAAAATTGACAAACCTTCAGCTAGACTAAAGAAAAAAAGAAAACTCAAATAAAATCAGAAATAAAAAAGGAGACATTACAACAGATACTACAGAAATACAAAGGATTACAAGAGACTATTATGAACAATTATATGCCAACAACTTGGATAACATAGGCAAAATGGATAAATCCCTTGGTGCAAACAACTTACCAATACTGAATTATGAAGAAATAGAACACCTTAATAGACCAGTAATGAGTAAGGAGATTGAATCAGTAATCAGTAATAAAAAGCCTCCCATCAAAGAAAAGACCAGGACCTAATAACTACTGCCAAATCCTGTCAAACATTTAAAGAAGAACCAATACCAATTTTTCTCAAACTCTTCCAAAAAATTGGAAAAGAGGGAATACTTTCAAACTCATTTTATGGGACCAGCATTACCCTAATACCAAAGCCAAACAAAGACATTACAAAAAAAGGAAACTGTAAGCCGATATCCCTGAAAATAGATGCAAAAGTCCTCAACAAAATACTAGCAAACAGACGGGCTCGGTGGCTCAGCCTGTAATCCCGCGCCTTTGGGAGGCTGAGGTGAGTGGATTGCCTGAGCCTGCGGGTTCAAGACCCACCTGGGCAACTTGGCGAGACCTCATCTCTACAATAAATCAAAATGAGCCAGGCGTGGTAGCGCGCGCCTGTAGCTCCAGCTACTTGGAAGGCTGAGGCTGAAGGATCACCGGAGCCCAGAAGGTCGAGGCTGAGGTGGCCAGGAGTGGTCACTGCACTCGAGTCTGGGTGACAGAGTGAGACTCCAACTCAAAAAAAAAAATACTAGCAAACTAAAGTCAAAAGCACATTTTAAAAAGTTCATTTAAAAATAAAAAAGATCATTCACCATGATCAAGTGAGACTCATCCCAAATATATCATGATTGTTCAGACATATGTAAATAAATGACACATCACATTAACAGAATGAAGGATAAAAAACATACAGTTCTTCCAATAGATGCAGAAAAACATTTGAGAAAATTCAACATTCTTTCATGACAAAAACTTACAACAAATTAGGTATAAAAGAAATGTATCTCAGCCGGGTGCAGTGGATCACACCCACAATCTCAGCACTTTGGGAGGCTGAGGAGAGGAATGCCTGAGTCCACGGGTTCAAGACCAGCCTAGGCAACTTAGTGGGACCTCATATCTACAATAAATCAAAAAATTAGCCAGGCATGGTGGCGTATGCCTGTAGTTCCAGCTACTCAAAAGAATGAGACAGAAGGATCACTTGAGCCCAGCCAATCAAGGCTGTGGTTACCGTGAACATGCCACTGCACTCCAGCCTGGGTGACAAAATAAGACCCCGATAAAAAAAAAAAAAAAGAAATATATCTCAATACAATAAAGGCCATATGTGACAAACCCACAGCTAACATCATTCTCAATGGAGACAATTTCAAAGTGTTTCCTCTAGGATCTGTAACAAAACAAAGAATGAGCACTCTCACCACTTTTATTCAATGTAGTACTGGAAGGCCTAGTCAGAGCAATTGGGCAAGAGAAAGTAATAAAAGTCATCTAAATTTGAAAGGAAGAAGTTGAATTGTCCCTGTTTGCAGACGACAAAATCTTTTAGATAGAAAACTCTAAAGACTCCACCAAATGACTATTAGAGTTAATAAAATAATTCAGTAAAGTTGCAGGATACAAAATCAACATACAAAAATCAGTAGCGTTTCTATACTTTTTGTTTTTTTGAGTTGGAGTCTCACTCTGTCGCCCAGGCTGGAGGGCAGTGGCCACTCACACTCACTGCAGCCTTGACCTTCTAGGCTCAGGTGCTCCTTCTGCCTCAGGCTTCCGAGTAGCTGGAACTACAGGCATGTGCCACCACACCTGGCTAATATTTTGATTTACTGTAGAGATGAGGTCTCGCCAAGTTACCCAGTCTAGTCTCAAACCTGTGAGCTCAAACAACCCTCTCACCTCTGCCTCCCAAAGTGCTGAGATTACAGGCGTGAGCCACCTATGCATTTCTATCCATTAATAGCAAATTATATGAAAACAACAAGAAAATCTCACTTAGCCAGCCATGTTGGCTCATACCTGTAATCCCAGCACTTTGGAGGCCGAGACAAGAGGATTACCTGAGCCTAAGGGTTCAAGACGAGCCTGGGTAACTTGGCGAGACCTCGTCTCTACAATAAATAAGAAAATTAGCCAGGCATGGTTGTGCACTCCTGTAGTTCCAGTTACTTGGAAGGTTGAGGTGGAAGGACCGCCTGAGCCCAGCAGATCAAGGCTGAGGTGGCCGTGAGCATGCCACTGCACTGCAGCTTGGGCAACAGAGTGAGATTCCAACTCAAAAAAACCCCTGAAAATCTCATTTATAATAGCTACCCCACATCATGTTTACTACTACCTTATTCACAATAGCCAAGATGTGGTATCAACCTAGTGTCTATCAATGAATAAACTGATTTTTTTAATGTGACATATATGCATAATGAAATACTATTCAGCCATGAAAATGAAAAAACTCCTGCCATTTGTGACAACTTGAGTGAAATGGAAAGACATTACGTTAGGTAAAACAAGTCAGTCACAGAAAGACAAATACTATATGATCTCACTTGAATGCTAAAAAATGGATCTCTTAGAAGTAGAAAGTAGGATGGTGGTTACCAGGGGCTGGGGTGGTTGTGGGGAGAACAGTTTGGGGTGATGTTGATTAAAGGATACAAAATTGCAGTTAAATAAGAGGAATAATTTCAAGAGCTCTATTGTACAACATGGTGACTATGATCAATAATATATTATAGTCTTGAAAAATACTAAGAGAGTGGATGTAAAGAGTTCTCCACACAAAAATGATATCTATGTGAGGTAATATCTATGTTGATTAACTAGATTTAGTCATTCCACCATGTATATATCCTTCAAAACATCATGTTGTACATGGTAAATACATACAATTCCATCAATTAAAAAAATACTAATAGAAATACCTCATGTTCAAAGATCTAATAATCACTCGATTCTTTTTTCTTTTTGAATATCCACCTCTTTTTGACAAATACCTCAAAAGGTATGTGATGTTCTCAAAGATAGTGCCTCACTGCACAGAGTGATCAAGTACACAAAGGACTTGATGGAACTGGCCTTGTGGCTTCTTTATTAGGAGCTTTTGAGTCTCCAAATGATTTTGCTGTCATCTTTAACAATGACCTTCTGAGATAAGGAAAGAAGGTAAAACCACCTTCTCCAACTCCATGCTGCTTAAACCACAGGTTCAACCACATCAACATTTTATTTTTATTTTTATTTTACTTTGTTTTTTTGAGCTGGAGTCTCACTCTGTCGCCCAGGTGGGAGTGCAGTGGCACACTCATGACCACCACAGCCTCGACCTGCTGGACTCAGGCGATCCTTCTGCCTCAACCTTCCAAGTAACTGGAACTACTGGCACACACCACCAAGCCTGACTGATTTTTTGGTTTATTGTAGAAATGAGGTCTCACCAAGTTGTCCAGGCTGGTCTCGAACCCATGGGCTCAGGCAATCCTCCTACCTCAGCCTCCCAAAGTGTTGAGATTACAGGCAAGCCACCGCGCCTAGCCCTATTTTTTTCATTTTTTATTTTTTGAGTCAGAGTCTCACTCTTTCACCCAGGCTAGAGAGCAGTGGCATGTGGTTCATGGTCACTGCAGTCTTGACCTGCTGGGCTCAGGTGATCCTTCCACCTCAACTTTCCAAGTAGCTGGAACTACAGGCATGTGTCACCATGCCTGGCTAATTTTATATTTATTGTAGAGACGAGGTCTTATCATGTGCCCAGGCTGGTCCTGAACCTGTGGGCTCAGGCAATCCTCTCACCTCTGCCTCCCAAAGTGCTGTGATTACAGGTGTGAGCCACCACACTTGGTTACATCAACATTATTAAGCACCATATTATTAATTCTTTCCTCTCTTCCACATATTATGACCCCTACAGGAAGCCTGTGGCATATGGTGAAGAGATCTGTGCAGGTTGCATGATGTCCTCATGTTACAATTCTTGGGTTCAGCGGAAGCTAGCATTTCCCTCAATTTCTGAAAGGGTTTGAGCAATGAATCACAAAGTTTAATATATGTTCAAAAAGTTCTCTTGAGTTGTGCACCTCTTTGGTTTTCAATCCCAGCAAGTGTATTTCTTAATGCTGGTTACTAAGAAGGTCTTTAAAGAGAGAGAGAGAAAGAGAGAGAGAGGGGATCATTCTATGTTGCCCAGGTTGGTCTTGAACTCCTGGGCTCAAGCAATCCTACCAGGAAGGTCCTTGAAAACATTATACATAACCCAGTAGGTACAAGGAAAAGAATGAAGTTCTGGTTACATAAAAATATGAAAGGCAGGCTGGGCGCATGGCTCACACCTGGAATCCCAGCACTTTGGGAGGTCATGGAGGGGAGGATTGCCTGAGCCCAGAAGTTCGAGACTAACCTAGGCAACATAGTGAGACTTCATCTCTACAAAAAAATAAATTTTAGGCCAATGCTTTGTTAAACTCTGGTGTGTCCATGTAGCTCTTTGAGCTATGGCTGCCATGTTTCCTAGCTTTAGTGCCTTCCCCTACCTTGGGGAGGTAAATCTCCTCTCTCTCTCCAATGTACTTTCTAAATAAACTATATTTTTCAATCTAAAATAAATAAATATTTAAAAAAGAGAATTGTGAAAGGCACCCAGAATACATACTGGAGCCATAAACAAATCAGACAGGGAGGCTGGTAACCCATATTATGCACAGAAGTGGCTCCCTCAGAGCTGCTGTCCCTCAGAGGAACGATGTCAAGGCCAGTTTGTTAGAACAAGCAGAGTTCCAGGACATTTGCATGGGAAGACTGTGGTCTGTATATAGTGGTTTGTTTTTTTTTAGTCAGATTCTTACTCTGTTGCCCAGGCTGGAGTACAGTGGCATGCTCATGGCCACTGCAGCCTTGACCTGCTGGGCTCAGGCGATCCTTCTGCCTCAGAGCTGGAACCACAGGTGTGTGCCACCACACCTGGCTAATTTGTCGATTTGTTGTAGAGATGAGGTCTTTCCAAGTTGCCCAGGCTTGTCGAAAACCCCTGGATTCAGATAATCCTCTTGCCTCAGCCTCCCAAAGTTCTAGGATTACAGGCTCGAGCCACTAAGCCCGACAAAAGTTTTTTTTTCCTTTTTTTTTTTTTTTGAGTTGGAGTCTCACTGTGTTGCCCAGGCTGGAGGGCAGTAGCATACTCCCAGCCACTGCAGCCTAGACCTACTGGGCTCAGGTGGTCCTTCCGCCTCACCCTTCCAAGAAACTGGAACTACAGGCACACGCTACCACGCCCAACTAATTTTTTGATTTATTGTAGAGATGAGGTCTCGCCAAATTGCCCAGGCTAGTCTCGAACCCGTGGGCTCAGGCAATCCTCTCACCTCAGTCTCCCAAAGTGCTGGGATTATAGGCATGAGCCACCATGCCCAGCCAAAAGTAAGTTTTAATTAAAGAAAAAAATTGAACCAGAGTACAATGAACTCATAAATAATAATAATTAGTATTATTATCATTATTATTTTTATAAAAAGTCATTAAAATAGATCCAGCAGACAACCCTTTACTGGATATCTGTAACCCAAATCCATTGCATGTTTTAGAAATATCCCTCATGTGTACTATAACAATCTCAGTGTCAGAGTGCCATGTTGCTAAGGTGGCTTGTTTAAAAGCCAAGAAATAAAAATCACACAATAAAAGCATAAATGAGGAAAATTTGTAATTACAAAACTCAAGTGCCCCAAACCGATTGATGTAGAAAATAAAAATGTGAAGACATCCCTTTCCTTGGGCTAATTGTCTTAAACTGGCCGCTGTCTCTGTTGTGGATGACCACACAGGCTCAGGAGAGGGACTAAGTGCCAACTTCACATCTGCAGTGACGCTCCCAGAGTCAGCAGCACCAGTTCCCGGTTCCAAGGTGCCTGTTGGTCCTGTTCTATAAAAAGAGGTAATAAAACCTATGTTGCCAGGTACCTGAAGGCAGGGAACAATGTGGGAGTCACGTACTCCCTCTGATATCAAAGTGACTATCGTTGCTCCTTCCCTTTTATCTGAAAGAGAAAAGTGTTTACCTGCTGGCCACTGATAGTGTCAAGTTATATACCTGTCATCAATAAGTCTTTGCAACTGACTGAAGTCAGCAAACTTCCCAGGACAGTGAGCCAGGTGTTTCTGAAGTTTCAGAGGGCAGAGCCAACCTCTCAGGAGGACGAAATGGATGATTACCCACTAATACCCACAAATCACCTAATAGGTATAAGTAAAACAAACAACACAAGATAAAACATCCTGTGCAAAATACTTTTGCCACTCCATGTATTTGAAGTCCCACCATTAGAAATGCATTCCCAGCCGGGCTCCGTGGCTCAGCCTGTAATTCCGCGCCTTTGGGAGGCTGAGGTGAGTAGATTGCCTGAGCCCGCGGGTTCGAGACCCGCCTGGGCAACTTGGCGAGACCTCATCTCTACCATAAATCAAAAAATTAGGCAGGCGTGGTAGCGCGTGCCTGCATTTCCAGCTACTTGGAAGGCTGAGGCAGAAAGATCGCCGGAGCCCAAGAGGTTGAGGCTGCGGTGGCCGGGAGCAGCCACTGCCCTCCAGCCTGGGCAACAGAGTGAGACTCCAACTCAAAAAAATAAATAAATAAATAAATAAATAAATGCATTCCCTTGGATTGTGTAGAGTTCCTCTTCAAAATGAAAATACTTTCACATTAGCTTCACATGAGCAGTAAGTTTGAAGTTGGGTTGATGGGAAGGATGCCTAGAAGTCTCCCCTAGAGTCAGGGAGTGTCAAAAGACTGCTCAGAAGGGACACAGATCATTTTGCCTAGGACTCTGAGGGTGCTAAGCCTTCCAGGTCAACATAGCCCATCAATTTAAGGCCAGACAGTCTACTTTCCAATTGCAAGGAAACCTCAACTCTAGTTGGGTTCCTTCTGACATTACTTTCCTCTCCACCTAGAATCAGCAGTTTCTCAGCAAATAACAGTCACCAATCAAAGCAGACCATTCTTTACAATGACTTTATTTATTAAAAGGCAGCTAGTTGTAATTATTATTATTATTATTTTGAGTTGGAGTCTCACTCTGTCGCCCAGACTGGAGTGCAGTGGACGCTCCTGGCCACCGCAGCCTCGACCTGCTGAGCTCCAGGGATCCTTCCGCCTCAGCCTTCCAAGTAGCTGGAACTACAGGCGTGCGCTACCATGCCAGGCTAATATATATATATATATATTTTTAGTGGGCGTCTCACTCTGTCGTCCAGATTGGAGTGCAGTGGCCGCTCCCGGCCACCGCAGCCTCGACCTGCTGGGCTCCGACGATCCTTCCGCCCTCAGCCTTCCAAGTAGCCGGAATTACAGGCGCGCGCTACCATGCCCGGCTGATTTTTTGATTTATTGTAGAGATGAGGTCTCGCCAAGTTGCCCAGGCGGGTCTCGAACCCGCAGGCTCAGGCAATCCACTCACCTCAGCCTCCCAAAGGCGCGGGATTACAGGCTGAGCCACCGATTTTTTTTTTTTTTTTTTTGCTTTATTGTATAGATGAAGTCTCACCAAGTTGCCCAGATGGGTCTCGAACCCGTGGGCTCAGGCAATTCACTCACCTTGGCCTCCCAAAGTGCTGGGATTACAGGCTGAGCCACCGAGCCTGGCCAAGTTGTAATTTTTTACAGGATTGTGTGAGCTATTAAAACTCTTCAACCTCTGAACAGGATATTAAGCTTCCAAAATCACAATGGGGATAAATATGGATACCCTTTTCAGTTTCATGTTCATTAAACAAAAAGTCATATTACCATGAATTTGCTTGAGCCATCTAATTTGCATAAATAGTTCATCTGCCTGGTCCTACTAGGCTCACCAAAGAAAAAGACTCTGATGAATAGACATTATTACTGTGAATCTTCTTGTAAGTAGCCATAAATAAACCAAAATAGTATCATCAAATTTAGGTGTGAACTTCCACATGTGCAAAGTACTGTTAAGGTGACAACATTTTTAATGAGATTTTAAAAATTATTTGAAATATTGAAAAGCATTACCTTAAAAAAAAAAAAAAGCAGACCAGTGACTCAATGGCATCATATCAGTCTTCCAGTGTGAGGCCCTGCAGACCTGCAGAGCTGGACTCTGGCAGTGTTAAATGCAGACATAAGCTTTCTGGGCAGGACTTCTGAGACTTTTCCTTCCTTTGAACCCCAAGAGGACTGGCCTTTCTTTTTTTCAGTTTTTTTTTTTAAATTTTAATTATATTGTCATTACAGACAGATCTGCTAATCTTTTCCATGGAGAATGAGTAGGAATTCTGCTCTAAGGATCCCGAGGTCCCAATAAATTTTCCCCTTTACAAAATAACTTACCATGCTCACATTCTTTGTCTTGGCATGCAACCTAACATCCCCTAAGGCTCAACAACACTAAACTAAGGGCCATTCTCACCAGCCCTGGGCATGATGAGATTTTCATAACAGAACACTATTAATGTGTATTTAATCTGTAGGCTGCATGGGATGGCGGTACGGCAAGGAAGGAACTAGCAAATTGCAAATGTTTCAATATTTACCGCACTCACAGTTAGCCGAGAAGCAGACACCCCTCTCCTACCCCCTTCAGAGAATTGGGTCAGAGATTAATAGCATCAGGACTTGGAACTTTGAGCAAGGATTTAGTCACCAAACATGTTACCAAAGTCAGTGAGAGCATCCTTTGAATTAAGGTGACAAGATAAATTTATCACTAGCTTTCTCCGAACAGTTGTCTCTCACATTCCACTCCGAATCTTCTGAGTTTTTCTTTTTTTCTTGAGTCAGAGTCTCACTCTGTCATTCAGGCTGGAGTACTGTAGCACTCTCGTGGCCACTGCAGCCTCGAGCTACTGGGCTCAGGCAATCCTTTTGCCTCAGCCTTCCAAGTAGCTGGAACTACAGGCACGCACCACCATGCCCAGCTAATTTTTTGATTTATTGTAGAGACAAGGTTCCGCCAAGTTGCCCAAGCTGGTCTTGAACCCCTGAGCTCAGGCAATCCTCTCACCTCTGCCTCCCAAAGTTCTGAGATGACAGGCGTGAGCCAATGCTCCCAGCTTCTTCTGAGTTTTTCCACCCCTCTCCATACCCATTTCTCAGGGCTTTACTTGATAAATGTAATGAGTTGAACATAATCTTTTAAACATTATGTTAATTTAACTGCTTCTTGCTGATTATCCCTTTATTTCCTCCCTCCTCCTGGATCTGTATGGAAAAATGTTCCCGTGATAAGAGTAAAATTAGAAGGAACTCCCTTCCTTGAAAAGACAATAAAAAATCAAATAACTTGGTTCTCAAGAATTTCCATGGAAAAGTCATTCATGGGACACAGTGACTCCTTTATAAATTCACCCTCACCAGCTGCGCTCACTCGACAGGGGCTGGTCTCTTGGCCGAATGGCTGTGGTCAGCACAGGTTCCATCCTGATCATTTCAAATTTCTCTCCTTTCCTCCTCCATTGACTTGCTTCCTTTTTTTTTTTAATTTTAAAGATGTGGGGTACAATTCAGGATTAGGTATATAAGTGGTCATGGTACAGGTAAAGTTTGAGCCTTCCTTGGGTTCTCACTTTGCCTGGTTTGAGATCAGGTAACCTTATTGATGTTGTGTCACCCCATCCCACCCCAGCAGTATCCCACTACTGCCAATCCCTTTCTTATAGTATTATGGTAAATGTTCAGACTTGCTTCCTAATGCTAGTCAACATCCAAACCATCCAGGTGGGGTTGGGACCACCTGCTCCTCCTTCTATTTAATGCAGAAGTTGGTGACAGTCCCTTTTTGTCTTCCCCAGTGAACATATGTCTGAGATATGTCAGTCCCAATGAGACAGGGATCCAACAATATTAGTTTCCACAAGCCCCAGACCTCACTGGCAGGCGGTAAGAGGATGATCCAGAGCCAGCCGAGACCAAGATGGTGTCAAAAGTGACCACTGCTAGGCGGGCTCGGTGGCTCAATCTGTAATCCCGCACCTTTGGGAGGCTGAGGTGAGTGGATTGCCTGAGCCCGCGGGTTCGAGACCCGCCTGGGCAGCGAGACCTCATCTCTACAATAAATCAAAAAATCAGCCGGGCGTGGTAGCGCATGCCTGTAATTCCGGCTACTTGGAAGGCTGTGGCGGAAGGATCGCCGGAGCCCAGCAGGTCGAGGCTGCGGTGGCCGAGAGCGGCCACTGCACTCCAGTCTAGGCGACAGAGTGAGACTCCAACTCAAAAAAAAAAAAAAAAAGTGACCACTACTTTTTCTTTGCTCGTTATATGCTCATTATAATACATGATCATACTAGAAGACACTCCCACCAGTGCCATGACAGCTTACGACTACCATGGTGACTCCAAGAAGTTGCCCCATGACTTTAAAAGGGGAGGAAGCTTCTGTTCCAGGAACTCCCTGTCCTTTTTTGGAAAATTCATGAATAATCCACTTCTTGCTTAGCAAGAGATAGCTTAAAAAATAAAATCCCTGCAAGTAGAGTCCTGTTCTCTTGCTAATTTCTCCTTCTCAACTTGTTCAGTAGATAGATGGATATAATTTTTTTTTTTTTTTTAGTTAAATTCTCACTCTGTCGCCCAGGCTGGAGTGCAGTGGCATGCTCTTGGCCACCACAGCCTCGGCCTACTGGGTTCAGGTGATCCTTCCTCCTCAGCTTTCCAAGTAGCTGGAAATACAGGTGTGCACCACCATATCCAGCTAGTTTTTTTTTTTTTTTGAGTTGGAGTCTCACTCTGTCACCCAGGCTGGAGTGCAGTGACATGCTCACGGCCACCGCAGCCTTAACCTGCTGGGCTCAGGTGATCCTTCCACCTCAGCCTTACAAGTAGCTGGAACTACAGGCACGCGCCATTGTGCCCACCTAATTTTTTGATTTACTGTAGAGAGGAGGTCTCGCCAAGTTGCCCAGGCTAGTCTTGAACCCATGGGCTCAGGCAATCCTCTCACCGTGTCCTCCTCAAGTGTTGGAATTATAGGCGTGAGCCACTACACCTGGCCTAATTTTAAAAAAAATTTATTGTAGAGACAAGGTCTTGCCATGTTGCCCAGGCTGATCTCAAAGTCCTGGGCTCAGGCAATCCTTTCACCTCCACCTCCCAAAGTGCTGGAATTACAGGCGTGAGTCATGCGCCCAGCTAGATTTCTTTATTTATAATACATATAGCACATGTTGCAAATATTTCCTCCAAGTCATCTGTTCTTTGACTTTGTATATGGAATTTTTTGTTTATTTGCTTTCTTATTGTGTTTTTTGTCATATAAATATTTCTTCTTTTTAAATAATCACATTTCTTAATCTTTTTTTTTTTTTTTTTTTGAGTTGGAGTCTCACTCTGTCGCCCAGACTGGAGTGCAGTGGCCGCTTCCGGCCATCGCAGCCTCGACCTGCTGGGCTCCAGCGATCCTTCCGCCTCAGCCTTCCAAGTAGCCGGAATTACAGGCATGCACTACCACGCCCGGCTGATTTTTTGATTTATTGTAGAGATGAGGTCTCGCTGCCCAGGCGGGTCTCGAACCTGTGGGCTCAGGCAATCCACTCACCTCAGCCTCCCAAAGTCATGGGATTACAGGCTGAGCCACCGAGCCCGGCTGGGCTCAGTGGTTTAAAATGGCCTCACTCACATATCTGCCGTTGGGGCTAGCTCTTGGCTGGCATTCTCCTCTAAATGGTGACTGCCAGGCTTATTCCCATCAATCTCTCGGTGTTCCAACTCTAGCCATAAGAGAGCAAGTCTCAATGTGCACATGCTTTTTTTTTTTTTTTTGAGTTGGAGTCTCACTCTGTCGCCCACACTGGAGCGCAGTGGCCGCTCCTGGCCACTGCAGCCTCGACATGCTGGGCTTCGGCGATCCCTCCGCCTCAGCCTTCCAAGTAGCTGGAACTACAGGTGCGCGCTACCACGCCCAGCTAATTTTTTGATTTATTGTAGAGATGAGGTCTCACCAAGTTGCCCAGGCAGGTCTCGAACCCGCGAGCTCAGGCAATCCACACACCTCGGCCTCCCAAAGCGCTGGGATTACAGGCTGAGCCACCGAGCCCGGCACACATGATTTTTAAGCCTCTTCTTGGGTCATCCTTGCTAATGTCCTATTTGCCAAAGCAAGTTACACAGCCAGGCCCTGATTCAAGGAGTAGAAAAATAAACGCTCCTTTTTGATGGAAAGAACAGCACAGTCATGCGGCAAAAGGGCATGTATTCAGAAATGAAGGAGTTGTTGCGGCATTCTACCATAATGTGCTTTCCATTCCAAACATGTCCCTTCTATCCTTGGAAATGGTGCCAATGTCCCCATCACTCACTTCAGTCAGAATCATTCTAATTTATTTCTTCATCCCTTGCAGCAGATACTGTAGGTTGGAGAGCTTAATGCCAGTTCTCAGCCCCTTTCTCTCCTATGCAGATGTTAAATGATAAACATTTTCTCAGACTACTTGGTAGCTATAAGTTGTCATGTGATACAGTTCTGACCAATATGCAAAAGTCTGCAACTGGTCTTGCGAAACTTTTGCTTTCTTATTGAAACGATAGGTCCCACCTTTCTTATTTCCTCCTTCCATCCCTGAACACAAACAAGATGTGTGGAGCAGCAGTAGTCATCTTGTGATCATGAGGTGACAGATATCAAGGAAAAGTCAAGAGAATCATGAAGACACCAGCCTCAATATTTTTGAATCATAGAACCAAAAGCAGCAGTGGCCTCAGTTCAGACTTCCTGATATTGGAGATAAACAAACTCTTCTTTGTTTAAACAACTCTAAATCGGGATTTTCAGTCAAAGGAATTCCAGGCAGACCTTCATTCCCTAATCTCATTGCCATCACATCCTGTACCCTCTGCTTCCTGAGATTTTCTCATGCATATTTCCTTCTATCCCTGTTACCCCTTCCTTGGTCTACATCCCCTTGGAGATACCTCAATAGCCTCCCAACTGGCCTTCTGCCTCTAATCTTCTCCAACCTAATCCTCTTTATGGTCAGCACTTGAATTATTCAAAGGCTCCCAATTTCCTGCTAAGCACTCTTAATTACTTATAATGACCTTCAGTGGTTTTCTTGATCTTGGCCCTGTGTGCCTCCCCATGATTCAGGAGGTCTAGGATGGGGCACAAGAATTTGTATTTTGAATGTCCTCCCTGATGAAGTTGATGTAGCTGATAGTGGGCAGACCACCTTCTGAGCAGCATGAGTCCAGAGTCCTTTTCCTTCGGGGCATTTGTCTCAGTGTGTAATGATAGCTCCCTTCCTTCCTTAATTAAGTGACTCTCAAACATTAATGTGCTCAGAATACCCTGGAGAGCTTGTTAAAGCAGAACACTGGCTTCCACCCCCAGAATTTCTGATTCAGTAGGCTTAGAGTAGAGCCTGAGAATCTGCATTTCTAACAAACTCTCAGGGGTTGTTGATATTGCCTGTCTGGGGACCACGCTTTGAGGACCAACTCCCTTAGGTCAGGGTTTCCCGGCTGTAGCTCTGTTGACACTTTGTGCCAGAAAAGTCTTTAAGATGGAGGGGTTGTTCTGTGCATGATAGGATATTTAGCGGCATCCCTGGCCTCTACTTACCAGGTGTCAGTAGCAGCCCCTGCTGTTGTGACAAAAATATGTCCAGCTACTCCTGAATGTCCCCTGTTGAACAAAATTGACCCTAATTGAGAACTACTGTCTTGGAGTGACCATTTGATTTCTAACCACCTCCTTCTCTAGTTTCCAATTTCACAAGAGCAGGGCCCTGTTTTTGTATTCCTGGGCTTGGCATAGGCACCATCAGACATTTGTTTAGTGAATGAATCTAATTCCAACAGACTTTACGGCCCTCTGATGACTTCTCTAATCCCTTATTTTTATTCTCTTTCTCATCAATAAGAAGCAGAAAAAGAAATCTCCCTGCTCCCTCCTCTGAAAAGGAAGGACAAACTTCTCGGCTTCTTTGGCCAGGATCATAGAAGCTGAAGACATTCTCAGTCTCAGGCCTTTTTTAAAGAGGTCTGGCTCTTCTAGGAGAATTATATAAATTGTACCAGAGAGGGAAGAGAAAGGGGCTTTCTTTTTATTTTCTTTTTAATTTTTATTTTTTGAGTTGGAGTCACACTCTGTCACCCAGACTGGAGTGCAGTGGCAGGGTCACAGCTCACCACAACCTCGACCTTCTGGGTTTAGGTGATCCTTCTACTTCAGGCTCCTGGGTAGCTGAGACTACAGGTGCACACCACCACACCCAGTTAATTTTTTAACTTCTTTGTAGAGACAAGGTGTTACTCTGTTGCCCAGACTGGTTTCAAACTCCTGGGCTCAAGCAGTCCTCCCACCATGGCCTGCCAAAGTGTTGGGATTACAGGCATGAGCCACCATTCCCCGTAGGGTTGTCGTTTCTGGGATAAGATGAGGGGTGATGCTGGATTCTCCATCTGGGCCACACTCACCCCCTCACCACCACCACTAGGAGAAGAAGAGGTGGTTCCAGCCCCCGCATCTTCAAGAGCTCCTGGGAGGTAGCAGGACCTCAGTAAGGTGAGGTCTGTGTGGATGGATGCCTATGAAGGTTGGAGTGCCAGTGACGGTCTTGATGACCAAGCCCGGGGCCACTGATCTGTTCCAAGGTCCACCCAGTATGGCAGAACCTACAGGTGGTGACTATGTTTCCGGCCTTATTTCTATTCTTTTATAGCACATTGTATTTTTAGAAGTGATATTTGGCAATAATACCTTGGACGACTCAATTATGAGAATTTTAGGAGCTGCAGCAGCTGGTAGAAAGAAGACATTGTTGGTCAAGGCACTGGTCCTTCCCAGTAACAGCATCCTATTGGGAGTTGCCTATTAAACCCACACCTTGGAGCAGCCCAATCACAAAGACAGTGAGGCCCGAGGATCTGGCAAATCCCGCAGACAGCATGCAGGAGTCAGGAGCTTGGAGAACTGGCAGCACAGGCTGTTCCTGCTCATGCATATTTTTCTCCCCGACTCTCTCCCTCCTTCCGTCACATATCTCTAAATCTGGAGCTGCTTCGTGAGCTTGTGTGGCTCCAGCTAAGGCAATTAGGGAGTAAATTGTTCCACTCTGGATCGTCTTGGGTCACAAAGGCCTTGCCCTATGTGCCAGCCAGGTCTTCAGGCCAGGTTTTGTAAATGCCGTAGGGGAGCGGGAAAACATGCTCATTCACCTGTGGGGAGATTAACAGTCATTGTGCCTTCAGGGCTGTGAGAAGGAAATGCTTACAAGGGGCATAGTGGAGCAGAACTTTCTGGCTCACTGAGAGTGTGAGTGCAATTTTATATGTGTTTCTGGATTAATGAACTCTGGCAATAATATGTAATAGAAGTTACTGGAGCTAGCTTGAGAGATGGGAACTTATCAGATGTGTGTTGGTATCATTCACAGACGTTGGTATCATTCACAGATTGGGAGCTGGATGGATGCAGGAGGGTTTCAAAAAGGCCCAGAGCCCAGAACAGGAAGTCTCTCTGATTCTCTTGCACGCTCTCTCTCTCTGTCTCTTTCTCTCTCTCTCTCTCTCTCTATCCCTGAAGACTGACTCTCTCAGCTTCTCCTACCCAATGTGGTAATCTATGACCCTGCAAAGCTTCCAAGTTCACACTTGAAAGCCCCGGCCTCCTGCAGACGCCAATCAGCATCCTTTCTGTCCCAATGCAAGACTCCAGGGAAGAGAGAACCCGATGGGTGCAGCTTGGGCCAGGTGTCCAGCTTGGGTCTCGGCAGCTACAGATAGCACAAGCAAGGCTCCAGGAGCCCATCCTGAAGAGGGGGCAGTTTCCAGGTACCACGCTGTCTTTGACTGGGTTCTCTCAGAAGCGGATCCTGAATTCGAGTACTAGCTCATTTGGGAGGCAACTGAGAGAATGTATAATTCCCCTTCACTCTTTTGATTCACCTTCGATTGCTTGCAAGAGGTCTCCATCTGCCAAGCTCTCAAGCTAGAAGGCAGCGAGCCCAGGGCACAGAGTAGGGTGAAGAGTATAAGTGATTCTAAATGAACAAATGGAAGATATAATCCAGGCATTTTTTCGAGAGAATCTTGTTATTTATATATCCTAACACAGATTCGAAAAGAATTCAGTTTTCCATTTTTTTTAGTTGTAGCTAATTGTAGCATTTAGGCATGCCCAATTTCATGATGATTGTATATGAGAGTTGAATAGTCTTTTGACACTTGACATATATCATCGTTTCAGACAACCTGGAGTCCAAAGTGTCAACAAATTCCTGGACAAATTATAAGCATATTTAGATTGATGTAAATATGACCCATACCTGCCATAACACTCTTAGCCAGTTCAAGTGTCAGATGCAATGTTTGTGTTGTACCTCACATGAGTAATTTTGCCCTAAGCAGAAGGAAAGTTGATTTTAGAACACTGATCTGGGATTTTGCTCTCATATCTTCTGTGCTGTTTCCAGAAGACATTGGCCAGGGCTTCACTTAAACCCCCATTGCATTGATCCAATCTCAGTCCTTAAAAACTTGTAGAGCTGGGCACAGTGGGTCATGCCTGTAAAACCAGTAGTTTGGGATGCTGAGGCGGGAGGGTTGCCTGAGCCCAGGGGTTTAAGACCAGCCTGGGCAACATGGCAAGACCTCATCTCTGGGCTTGGTGGTGCATGCCTATAGTTCCAGCTTCTTGGAAGGCTGAGGTGGAAGGATCACCTGAGCCCACCAGGTCGAGGCTGTGGTAGCCATGAGCATGCCACTGCACTCCAACCTGGGTGACAGAATGAGACTCTGTCTCAAAAAAAAAAAAATCTAGAAATAATTCCTTCAGCCGGGCTCAGTGGCTCAGCCTATAATCCCACGCCTTTGGGAGACTGAGGTGAGTGCATTGCCTGAGCCCGCAGGTTCGAGACCTGCCTGGGCAGCGAGACCTCATCTTTACAATAAATCAAAAAATCAGCTGGGCGTGGTAGCGCATGCTTGTAATTCCAACTAATTGGAAGGCTGAGGCGGAAGGATTGCCGGAGCCCAGCAGGTCGAGGCTGCAGTGGCCGGGAGCAGCCACTACACTCCAGTCTGGGCGACAGAGTGAGACTCCAACACCCCCAAAAAAAATTCCTTCAAAAATACCATCAAAAGCCTCATGCAAATTCTAAAACAAACAGCAACAGCAACAAAATTATTTGTATTAGTTTCCTATTGCTGCTGTAACAAATTACCATTAATTTAGGAGGTTAGAATTCCTTCTGGAGTCTCTGGGAAAAGAATCAGTCCCTTGCCTTTTCCAGCCTCAAGACTGTCTGCACCTGGTGGCTTGTGTCCCTTCCTCTAGCTTCAAAGACAAGCAGCATATCTTCAAATCCCCTCCCGTCTCTATTTCTCTCTCCTTGCATTCCACCCCTAAATTTCTGCTTCATTTATCACATCTACTTCTCTGACAATGACTTAATAAGGAGAGGTCTGTGTGGATGGATGTCTATGGAGGTTGGAGTGACAGTGACAGTCTTGGTATCATCCTCTTAAAAGGACCCTTGCGGCCGGGCTCGGTGGCTCAGCCTGTAATCCCATGCCTTTAGGAGGCTGAGGTGAGTGGATTGCCTGAACCCGCGGGTTCGAGACCCGCCTGGGCAAGCGAGACCTCATCTCTACAATAAATCAAAAAATTAGCTGGGCGTGGTAGCGCACGCCTGTAATTCCGGCTACTCGGAAGGCTGAGGTGGAAGGATCGCCGGAGCCCAGCAGGTCGAGGCTGCGGTGGCCGGGAGCGGCCACTGCACTCCAGTCTGAGCGACAGAGTGAGACTCCAACTCAAAAAAAAAAAGGACCCTTGTGATTACACTGATACCACCCTGAGAATCTAGGATAATCTCTCCATCTCTCATTCACTTAAACACCTACACAAAGTCCCTTTTGCCATGTAAGGTAATATATTCATTGATCCCAGGGATAAGGAGTCAGAATGAGGAATATTTCGAAATGGTACAGAGAGTTAATCCTGCTTCAATGGTTATCTAGAATTGTCATCTATAGTCCTACTGGCAAATATAGTTCTAACTGTGAGCAATGGAGAATTTTGCTGTGGGGATTCCAGACTCTGTAAAAGGATGAAATGCCAAAATGGAGTAAACTTAGGCAAAGTGCAGCCATTTTAACACTGCATATTTCTGTTATGCTTTTTTAGCAAAATACTTTAATTTGCCCTCAGCCATTAATGAAGGGCAGAATTGGTTTATCGGAGATAGTTCTCCAAGCATGCTTTGTACTACCTAAATACTTTTTTTTTTTTTTTTGAGTTGGAGTCTCACTCTGTCACCCAGACTGGAGTGCAGTGGCCGCTCCTGGCCACCGCAGCCTCGACCTGCTGGGCTCCGGCGATCCTTCCGCCTCAGCCTTCCAAGTAGCCGGAATTACAGGCATGCACTACCACGCCCGGCTGATTTTTTGATTTATTGTAGAGATGAGGTCTCGCATGCCCAGGCGGGTCTCGAACCTGCGGACTCAGGCAATCCACTCACCTCAGCCTCCCAAAGGTGTGGGATTACAGGTTGAGCCACCGAGCCCAACTCTAACTAAATACTTTATCCAAAGTATTTGTCTTCTTGCCATTAAGGACCGAGCTAGCCTAATCTCAAACTCAGTGGGCCATTTTTTTTTTTTTTTTTTTTAGTCAGAATCTCACTCTGTCACCCAGGCTGGAGTGTAGTGGCATGTTCATGGACACCCCAGAGTTGACCTGCTGGGCTCAGGAGATCCTTCCACCTCAGCCTTCCAAGTAGCCAGAACTACAGGTGCGTGCTATCATGACCAGCTAATTTTTTGACATATTGTAGAGACAAGGTCTAACCAAGTTGCCCAGGCTGGTCTCAAACCCCTGGGCTCAGGCAATCCCCTCGCCTTGGCCTCCCAAAGTGCTGGGATTACAGGCTTGAGCCACCGCGCCTGGCTGCCATGCTTTCTTTAAGTTTTGCTCCCTACCCCACTCCCCCATCTTGGAGAGATGGATTCGGCCTACCTCTCTGTAATCTACTTTCTAAATAAACTATTTTTCCTAATCTAATTTCTGTGCCATTCTTTGCATCTTACCGGCAGCACTGGCTCAGCCCACCAGCCCACTGACCTAACATTTTTACCAACCTAACTCTCTTCTTTTACAAGATCAGCCTCTGAAATCTCTCAAGAAGGTACACAATTCGATTAGAAAGGAAAAATAATGGTTTCTTTGAGCCTGGCCATTTCCCTCTCTGCTGGCTTTTGGAATAACGTCTCCTTCCTTGTGCTACATCTCATGCTTGTCTATTTTGGCCTGCAAGTGACGAGTTGTTGAACTTATGATCTGCAACAATTGGAAACCCATATAGCTGTGAAATGGAAAAAAAAAAAACAAATGTCTGCAGCAATGTCTTAAACGATTTAAAGTTTTATTCTGCCGAGGTTAAGGATGCACTGGGAAGAGTAACACATATCACAGCAGCATCTGTGATCTATGCTTTTCCAAAAAGAAGTATGAAGACTTCAGTATCTAAAAGGAAAAAGTGAACTGTAAGAAAAAGAGGAAAAAGAAAAAGGAAAAAAGGTGGAGGATGGGCACTGGGGCCAGCTGTTTACAGTCTTGTGAAGGCTTTTGTCCTGTACTCAGTGAATTTACATTTTACATGTGAACAAAGAGGGTAGAGAACAGTCAATTATGTATCTATCTCAGCATGCATTTCACATAAAGTAAACACTTGGAAGAATAGAACAGAGAAAGAAATGAATTATGCACCTGTCTGGGGTGGGCAGAGGGATGAATTCTTTCTTTCTTTCTTTTTTGAGTTGGAGGCTCACTCTGTCACCCAGGCTGGAGTGCAGTGGCATGCTCACAGTCACCACAGCCTCAACCTACTGGGTTCAGGTGATCCCTCTGCCTCAGCCTTCCAAGTAGCTGGAACCACAGACACGCACCACCACACCCACCTCATTTTTTTGATTTACTGTAGAGATGAGGTCTTGCCAAGTTGCCCAGGCTGCTCTCGAACCCGTGGGCTCAGGCAATCCTCTCGCCTCTGCCTCCCAAAGTGCTGGGATTACAGGCATAAACCATAGTGTCCGGCTCTGCCAATCCTTTTCTTATGGTGTTATGGTAAATGTTTGGGATCCAATTATGAGTGAGAACATGGAGTACTCTGTTCTTCGTGTCTGTGATCGATCACTGAGTATGATAGACTCTAAATTCATCCAAGTTGCATCAAAGTCCTATATTTGTCCTTTATGACGGTGTAATATTCCTTTGTGTATATGTACCACACTTTTTTTTTAAAATCTAGTCCAGTTTTGATGGACAACACAGTTGGTTCCATGTTTTCACTGTTGTGAACAGTGCTGCAATAAACATGCGTGTGCAGGTATCTTTTTTTTTTTTTTTTTTTGAGTTGGAGTCTCACTCTGCCGCCCAGACTGGAGTGCAGGGGCCGCTCCCAGTCACCCCAGCCTGGACCCACTGGGCTCCGGCGATCCTTCCGCCTCAGCCTTCCGAGTAGCCGGAATTACAGGCATGCGCTACCACGCCCGGCTGATTTTTTATTTATTGTAGAGATGAGGTCTCGCCAATTGCCCAGGCGGGTCTCGACCCATGGGCTCAGGCAATCCACTCACCTCAGCCTCCCAAAGGCACGGGATTACAGGCTGAGCCACCGAGCCTGGCTGCAGGTATCTTTTTTTGTAGAATGACTTGAGTTCCTCCAGGTATATTCCCAGTAGGGAGATTGTATCAGCAGAAAATTATTGGAGGTGTGGTGGGGTAGGGGAGCACTTTATTTCAGTCATTCACCAGGGACACTTACCCTTTTGGAACTGAGACTGATCTTGGTTCTGAATAGAGTGGGTGCTGGGGAAAGCAGGATAAGAAAGAGAAGGAAAAATTGGGGCAAGGAAATCTCATTAGGCTAGTTGCGAAATAAGATTACATTGAGCCTTCCAGTTAGAAAATTTGGTTCTAGGAGGGAAAAAAAGATATTAGGCATTAGTACTACATTAAATCCAAGGATCTTCTTGTTAGTTTGGTGTTGATTCTGCAGAGAGACTTCACTGAAACTTTGCTTTGCCAATTTTGTTTTGGTTTTTTTTGTTTGTTTTGTTTTGTTTTTTGAGTTGGAGTCTCACTCTGTCGCCCAGACTGCAGTGCTGTGGCCGCTCCCGGCCACCACAACCTTGACCTGCTGGGCTCCAGCGATCCTTCTGCCTCAGCCTTCCAAGTAGCCGGAATTACAGGTGTGTGCTACCACGCCCGGCTGATTTTTTGTAGAGATGAGGTCTGCCAAGTTGCCCAGGCGGGTCTCTAACCCGCGGGCTGAGGCAATCCGCTCACCTCGGCCTCCCAAAGTGCTGGGATTACAGGCTGAGCCACTGAACCCGGCCAATTTTGGTTTTTCTCAAACTTCTTCCTCAGTTTTTGGTTATCTGATCAAGGTTCCTTTCCCATTCATCTTAACTATTCTGCTGAGATGTAATACTGAGACAGTAACTCTCCTACATACAAACCTTCAAGTTATGAACTTTAAAGACACAGATATTCATTTTTTTAATGTATTATTTATCTCTACCAAGTGTCAGTATAGTCTGTTACATACACACGGTACTATATAGCCGATTGTGTTAGTCAGGTACTTAGGCTAACTTTGTTGGACTTAAGACAAATTGGACTTACAAACGTGCTCTCAGAACAAAACTCGTTTGTATGTTGGGGACTTTCTGTACGTGGGTTATCAGGAGGACCCATTAGCATCAAAGCATATATATTTGCAAATAATTCTCACTTTCTCTATCTTGGCTCTATGTTAACAAACAAAGGCTTTCCTTCCCCCCCACTAGTCTACAGGGAAAAGAATATTATTTTTCTTCAAACTATGCAAACAGATTCAAAGACTAGAGACATTTCTTTTTTTTGGTAGAGATGAGATCTCACTAAGTTGCCCAGGCTGACCTCGAACCTCTGGGCTCAGGCAAGCCTTTCGCCTCTGCCTCCCAAAGTGTTGAGATTACAGGCGTGAACCACCACACCCGGCAGCATTTTTATCCTTTACTACTTTAGAAAAATTAAAGTATATTTGATGCCCAATATATCAACTTGCATTTTCCAGAGATGTCTCCAGTAACATCTGTCTTCCCTCTCTTTCTTACCATGTAACTGCCACTTCTTCCACTGACAGGTGTAGTTTATGTTCCCTCCTAAGAATCTGGAGGAGTTTGGGCCTGTGGTGGAAATGATACTACATGACTTACAAGAGCTAGATCATAAAAGAGCACAGCTTCCACCTATAATCCCTGCATTTTGGAAGGCCAAGGCAGGAGGATCGCCTGAGCCCAGGAATTTGACATCAGTTGGGCAACACAGCAAGATCCCGTGTCTACAGAAAAATTTTGAAAATTAACCGGGTGTGGTAATGCGGCCTACAGTCCCAGCTACTCAGGAGACTTAGGCGGGAGGATCACCTAAGCCTGTGAGGTTAAGGCTGCTGTGAGCTGTGAGGGTGCCACTGCACTCCAGCCTGGGTGACAGAGTGAGTCCCTGTCTCAAAAAAGAAAAAAGGAACACAGCTTCCCTCAGGATCTTATGGGATACTTATTCTTAACATCTAACTACCTTGCCTGGCACAGTGGCTCACACCTATAATCCCAGCATTTTGGGAGGCAGAGGTGAGAGGATTGCCTGAGCTCACAGGTCTGAGACCAGCCTGAGCAATACGGCAAGACCTCGTCTTTACAATAAATCAAAAAATTAACTGGGCATGGTGGCATGCACATATGGTTCCAGCTACTTGGAAGGCTGAGGTGGAAGGATCTTATGAGCCCAGGAGATTGAGGCTGCGGTGGCCATGAGCTTGCCACTCCACTCCAGCCTGGGCAACAGAGTGAGACTGACTAAAAAAAAAAAAAATCTAGCCACCTTGCTGTGAGGAAGCACAAGCAGTGACCTAGAGAGACCATGTATTAGTGTCTCAGCAATAGCCCACTGAGTTCTCAGCCTAAGGTAGCATGCATTGCCAGACACATGTGTAAGCATACTTTCAGGTGGTTTTAGTGTGAACTTGCAAAGTCACTTCCTGCTATTTGAGCCCTAGAGAATGTGAAGTAGAGATAAGCTTGGAGTAGTTTGTGCTGTAGGGATATTAACTAAAATTTTCAGGCATATGTAAGCAAGACAAGCATTCTCGCCAGCAACACAATAACCATAACAAGGTGCCTGAATCTTACCAATTTTTTCCCAACTTGTTTCTTTCATTTTTCTTTTTTCTTTTTTTTTTTTTGAGTTGGAGTCTCACTCTGTCGCCCAGATTGGAGTGCAGTGGCTGCTCCCGGCCACCGCAGCCTCAACGTGCTGGGCTCCGGCGATCCTTCCGCCTCAGTCTTCCAGGTAGTTGGAATTACAGGCGCACACTACCACCCCCAGCTAATTTTTTTATTTATTGTAGAGATGAGGTCTCACCAAGTTGCCCAGGCGGGTCTCGAACCCGCGGGCTCAGGCAATCCACTCACCTCAGCCTCCCAAGGTGCGGGATTACAGGCTGAGCCACCGAGCCCGGCTTTTTTATATCCAATGCAATTCACCTTTCCCAAGCAATTGATGTGGCCAGTTTTCAATACCCTAGAGATTTCACAAAATTTCACAGAGCCTGGAAATGAATTTCATTTAAAAGGATAGATTTAGTCTTTTCCCTAAAATTTATTTTTGTAAAATGCAGTCAATGAGGCAACAAAGCAAGAAGGAAGCCCCCACCTTATTTATTTATTTATTTATTGGAAGGCAAGGTGAGAAAAGGATGAAACTGCCTACATAAAATGAATACAGGGCCACAGGATCAAAACTGTAGGAGAGACCTGAGCCCTGCAAAGGTGCAGCTATGGTTAGAAATGAACAAATGTGTTGATTGCAAGTTTGCCTTCACTTCAATAGAGAGCAAGTGATTATTTTTTGGGGGGGTGGGGTTGAAACCTCATTCTGTTACCCAAGCTAGAGTGCAATGGTACGCTCATGGCCACCGCAGCCTCGACCTGTTGGATTCAGGTGATCCTTATGCCTCAGCCTTCCAAGTAGCTGGAACTACAGGTGTGCACTACCACGCCCAGCTAATTTTTGGTTTATTGTAGAGATGAGGTCTCGCCAGGTTGCCCAGGCTGGTCTCGAAACCCTGGACTCAGGCAATGCTATTGCCTCCACCTCCCAAACTGCTGGGATTACAGGCTTGAGCCACTGCACTGACAGCAATTGATGATCTTTATGTCCTGACCCCTGGGAAGGGGAAGCTGTCCTCAAAGCAGATAAACATATTTTCCTTTAAACAATTAGCTTAAGACTGCCCTGAGCTCCTCGAAAACATCCAAAGTTTGATCTGCCGAAGGGTACTAACAGCTCTAATTTCCAGGGACCCCACTCTCTATATCTTATCCTTAAAGACCTTTATAATGTCTTTCTGTCCAGGAGTCAGTAGCCAATGGTTGTGGGAATTGCCTTATCAATAGCACCTATTGTAAAATCTAAGAATGATGCTTGAGATGTTTTTCAGACTTTGCACTCTGAAGGATCCTTGACCCCACCAGACCCAGAATACATACCAAGAAGTGGCCTCCACCAGTCTTGTGATGACCCCTCCTAGGAGAAACTAGCTCTACACCATGTGACATGACATCTTCTCCAACCAGTCAGAAGTCCCTAGCCCCCTGCAAGCCAAATTCCCTTTAAAAACCCTAGCCTCGGCCAGGCACAGTGGCTCAATTCTGTAATCCCAGCACCTTGGAGGCTGAGGTGAAAGGATTACCTGAGCCTATGGGTTCAAGACCAGCCTGGGCAAGTTTGCAAGACCTTATCTTTACAATGAATCAAAAAATCAGCTGGGCATGTAGTGCATGCCTGTAGCTCTAGCTACTGGGAAGGCTGAAGTGGAAGGATCACCTGAGCCCAGCAGATCAATGCTGGCGTGGCCATGAGCATGCCACTGCACTCCAGCCTGGATGACAGAGTGAGACTCCAACTCAAAAACAAACAAAAAAACAACTCTAGCCTCTGATCTGGACACAGTGGCTCATGCCTGTAGTCCCAGCACTTTGGGAAGCCAAAGCAAGAGGATTGCTTGAGCCCAGGAGTTGGAGACCAGCCTGGGCAACATAACAAGCTTTCATCTCTATCAAAAAAATCTAAAAATCAGCCGAGTATGGTGGTGTACACACCTGTAGTTCCAACTATTCAGGAGGCTGAGGTAGAAGGATTGCCTGAGCCCAGGAGGTTAAGGCTGCAGTGATTATGCCACTGCATTCCAGCCTGGGCGACACAGTAAGATCCTAATTTAAAAACAAAAAACAAAACCCTAGCCTGTAGCCTCTGAAATCTCAGGAGGTAAATTTGAGAAATAGCTCCCATCCTTGCTCACTGCTTTGCAGAATTAAACTTTTTCTCTAGTGTAACAGCCACATGGGTATTTCTGGGGAGTGGGCTTAAGAACCTGGTCAGGCTGAAACAAGGATGGAGCAGAACCAGATGAGAAAGCTTGAGGATGAGGTTGCACGTGATACCCAATCAGTAGAAAAATAATTATTATTTTCACTTGTCTGAGGTTTCCCCATTCCTAGAATATTAGTGATTGTAGATTTGTTGGAATGAAGCCTTTTTCTGAGATAACTTTCTGATCTGTTTTGCTAGTTTAAGTCCCTCTTCAAATCTGTCTATCCTTCAAAAAATATGTTTACTCAGACTTCAGGTACTAATTGTTTTCTGACAGAGTGCTTTGTGAGTTACATGGAAGAAATTATTCATTCTTTCATTCAACAAATATTTGTGTTGGCTCTCTGACAGGCAGGACAATAAGAATAGATGATGGATAAGATGGAAATTTTGGGTGGGGCAGACAGTTGATTCAATCAATCTAAAATAAATTGCTGTGTGATTTTATTAAGTTTCCCAACACCAGTACCAAGGAATTTGCCAACTCTTCTGTACAGCATTTAGCCTTACCTTATGTTCTTTGAAATTCTTTAAAGAATATGAAGTAGAGAATTAGCTATTTAACAATGCCTATTGAATATTTTTGTATATGAAATATTTATTCTTTTTAACAACTACTTATACTTTAGAATGTTACTGCTTTCTTGATGGATAGTTTAAGGAAGCCAAAGCTTTCTTGTGTGGTAATAGCTACATATTGTGATTTTTACATTTTGTTAACACTTGACTTCATTTAAAACCACAACTTGAGGAAATAGGAGACTGAGAAAGTATAGATAATTGAAATTTTCTGATGTTCTCTAAGCCAAAGTATAATGCTGCTTACCTCTTCCCACCAGTCTTCCACAGGAGACAGCTGCAAATAGGCTGAAAACTGTTTTGCTACCTTCCTCTCCCTGAGTTGCTGCTTTAATCAACAAGAACAAAAATGATGGTCTTTTGCGGAAGACTAGAAACATACATCATCATTCTCATGACACAACAATGACCTCTAAGAATGTTCCAAATTTCATCTCATGTGTTCTATCCCAAGCAGAGGTCAGAAATTCAGAAATGTTAACTCATTTAGTCCTTGTTGGCAATCATTGGAGATAGATACTACTATTACATCCCCATTTTAAAGATGGAGAAGCAGGCACAAATAAGTAACTTGTCCATAATCACACTGAGTGGGACAGTCAGGATTTGAACTCTGAACTTGGACTCCAGAATTCATACTCTTAGTTGTTACACTATTGCTATTGAGAGTTTATATGTGTCTTTCTTTTAAAAAAAATATTCTAAGAGAGCAAGTTGATGGTGCATTTGGTCCTTGCTCTAGACTCACCTGCCCACTAATCAATAGTTAAAGGTAATAACTCTAGTCTTTTGTACTTAATTTTGACCCAAAGAGCACCAGGATGTATTATTTTGGAAAACCCACTCTTGGAAAAGATAGGTTTACAACTAGCATCCAAATCCCGCCGGATGCTAGTTTGCATAACATTTTCCAGTGAAACCATCTGTTTTCAGAAGCTGCCAAGGCTTCTGAAAAAAAACCTGGCATAATGCTCATACCAGAACTATGTAAAGAGTGGATATCCTTCTCATGAACATCTGAGGCAAACTGGAATGGCTAAATTGGTCCCTACCATATATTCTGTCGTTGCATCATCTCTATAACTTCACATATCACCATCTTTGGTGGTTATATATTTATTGCTAAGGCCAAGTAGAAAGTCTAAGATAATTACAGGATAAATTCAGTCCATTTATATGGTCAACATTAGATGACTTGTTTGCAGAACTTGCCTTGAAAATATCCGCCATTACATCACCACTATCTCACTCTCTCTCACACAAACACAGTGTGGTCAGTTGCGGGATATTGCAGCTTCCTCCATGTAGAGATGAAGTCAATTTTTTGAATCTAGGTTTGGCTGTGTAACTTGCTTTGTCTGGTGGAACATGAGAAAAAAGCATACAAATAGGGATTTGAAAAACACTTGTGCACTGACACTTATCGTTGTTGCTGGAAACTCTTCTGCCATCATATGAACAAGACTAGACTGGCTTGCTGGATAATGAATGACTTGCAGCTAAGTCATCCTGTCACCACAGCTGATAACTAACCAAGTGCTAGACATATAAGGGACTACCTCATCCAGTTCTCACCCTGGCCTCCCTCCAGCTCCCATGGCCACCAATAAACAGCCTCCCAACTACAAGACGATTGAGTGAGGCAATCCTAGGCCCTTCAGCCCTCACTTAGCAGACCGAGATCAGAAGAAACACCCAGTTGACCAGCAGAATTCTGAGCAAATAAAACAATTGCTATTGGTGATAGTTTGTAATAGAGAAAAACTGACACCTGTTTTTACCTAGTCACATGGCAACTTGGGAACCTATGTTTGCTTGCAGGATTCTTCTTTCCCCACTCCATTTTCTTTTTTTTTTTGAGTTGGAGTCTCACTCTGTCACCCAGACTGGAGTGCAGTGGCCGCTCCTGGCCACCGCAGTCTCGACCTGCTGGGCTCTGGCGATTCTTCCGCCTCAGCCTTCCAAGGAGCTGGAACTACAGGCACGTGCTACCACTCCTGGCTAATTTTTTGATTTATTGTAGAGATGAGGTCTCGCCAAGTTGCCAGGCGGGTCTCGAGCCTGCAGGGTCAGGCACTCCACTCACCTCAGCCACCCAAGGCATGGGATTTCAGGCTGAGCCACGGAGCCTGGCTCCCCACTTCATTTTCATACTGAGCCACAGTTGGTTTGTTCAGGGATAGTGATGACCCAAGTTTGACCCATCAGGTTCCATCCCTGTGTCTCAGGAAAAGAAGTGGTCTCCCTTCAATGGTGGAATTTATAAGATGTAAAACTGAAAAGTTGCTCACAGCCATGTTTCCTACCCAGTGGACAATGCTAGTCTGCAGTGAATAGAAATGAAGTTAGCATAGAGGAGAAGCTAGCAGAAATGAGAGATGGAGAGAAAATGCCCCGGTGGTGTTTAAATACTTCAAAAACATCCCTGATATTCCAGAAGTTGGATAAGTTAACTCTTCCTTGAATTTCATGAGCCAAAACTGTTCACATTTTTCTAAGCGGTTTGAGTTGAGTTTCCATCACTAGCTTCCAAAAGAATCCTGATTGATGCCGGGTGGGTGACTCATGTCTGTAACTTCCAGCACTTTGGAATGCCGAGGTGAGAGGATTGCCTGAGTCTAGGGTTCGAGACCAGCCTGGGCAACTTGGCAAGACCTCATCTCTACAGCAAATAAAAATATTAGCTGAGCTTGGTGGTGTGCACCTATGGTTCCAGGAAGCTAAGGTGGGAGGATTGCCTGAGCCCAGTAGGTCCAGGCTGCGATAGCCATGAACTTGCTGCCGCCCTCCAGCCTGGGCGACAGAGTGACACTCTACTCAAAAAAAAAAAAAGAATCCTCATTGATATATCATTTTCCTTTGCATAAATAGCTATTATTTCATAATAAATTGATTGGTGATTTTTTTTAGCTACTCACTAAACATTTAATAAATCACTTGTGTGGTTACGTGGAGCTGTTTTTCATTTCCTGCCCACTCTTTAGCCTGTAAAGCTCCCACCCCTCCAGCTATAGGCATCATAGCTGTCTCACATGTCAGGGTCACCTGAGATATTCTGATCTAAACAGATTGATGATTATTTCCATCTTATATTCAATAAGACTTTAGGGACTGTTTTGGTTAGCTATTGCTATATGACAAATTATCCCAAAATTAGTAGCTTATGCCAACAAACATTTTCTTATCTCTCATGGACTTGTTGGTTGACTGGATCAGCTGCGTGGTTCTTCTGCTGGATTCATTTGGGGTCTCTTACATGGCTGCAGGTAGGTGGTGGCTGGGGCAGAATCCTCTGGAGGTTGAAGTGTCATTAGTTGCAAAATCCAACAGAGCTCCTACTTACATGTTTAGCATCTCAGGCTTCTTCCTCATGGCCTTTTTGTCCAGGACCTGTTCACAGGTTCTCCTTTCCAGTCTACTTATGAGGTAGCTCAGGGCTCTCCAAAGCATGTTCTCAGAGATCAAGGCTCATTATGACCCAGGTTTGGGAGCCACATGGCATCACTTCCACTGCAATCTATCGGGCAAGCCAGACATGAGGTCATTCCAGTTTCTAGGAGAGGGAATCAGACAATCACTTGATGATGAGTGGCAAGGAAATTGTTGCCACTTTATTTATTACCTACCACAACAACCTAAGCCCAAACTGGAGTGCATTGGCATGAACATGACACAATACAGCCTTTACTTCTTGTGCTCAAGTGTTCCTCCCGCCTCAGCCTCCTGAGTAGCTGGGATTACAGGCATGCACCACCAGGCCAGGCAGGTGTGTGTGTGTGTGTGTGTGTGAAGATGAGGTATCGCTATGTTGCCCAGGCTTGCCTCCAACTCTTGGACTTAGGCAATTCTTCTGCATCGACCTCCCAAAGTACTGGGATTACAGGTGTGAGCCACCATATCCCACATAACAGGTGTTATTTAAATTCCAGATTTCAGGTGTGGTATCTGGGGATTCAAAGTATAAGAAAACTTACGCTTTTAGAAAACTTTAATTTAATTTTATTTATTTATTTTTTTTGAGTTGGAGTCTCACTCGGTTGCCCAGACTGGAGTGCAGTGGCCGCTCCCGGCCACCGCAGCCTCGCCTGCTGGGCTCCGGCGATCCTTCCGCCTCAGCCTTCCCAGTAGCAGGAATTACAGGCATGCGCTACCATGCCCGGCTGATTTTTTTATTTATTGTAGAGATGAGGTCTCGCTGCCCAGGCGGGTCTCGAACCCGCGGGCTCAGGCAATCCACTCACCTCAGTCTCCCAAAGGCACAGGATTACAGGCTGAGCCACCGAGCCCGGCTGAAAACTTTAATTTTATATAAAAAAAATTAAAGGCCAATAAAAGGTAATCTCCACTATTGCCTGGTATTTCCATGTCTATGGATGTTATTCTAGAACTGACATCTGCTTGAAAAGGTCATTATTGCATATAAAATGATGACTGTATCATGGTAGATCTTCTATTAAATATAACTCTCCCCCAAAATTGAATTATTTGTGTATTTGGTCTCCCTCACTAGACTAGAAGATTTGAGAAATCAAGGGCCATGTCTTGCTGGCACACACTGTGTTCCCTGCCCAGGAGTTATGGTATCTGTTACATGGTAAATGCTCCTTTTTTCTTTTTTTTTTGAGTTGGAGTCTCGCTCTGTCACCCAGGCTGAAATGCAGAGGCATGCTCACAGCCACTGCAGCTTCGACCTGCTGGGTACAGGCGATCCTTCCGCCTCAGCCTTCCAAGTAGCTGGAATTACAGGCACGCACCACCATGCCTGGCTAATTTTTTGCTTTATTGTAGAGATGAGGTCTCGCCAAGTTGCCCAGGCGGGTCTCGAACCTGTGGACTCAGGCAATCCTCTCACCTCAGCCTTGCAAAGTGCTGGGCTTATAGGCATGAGCCACCGTGCCCAGCCCTAGTGAATGCTCCTTAAATATGTCTTGTATGAATGAATGCAGCGATTCTCAACCAAGGGCAATTTTGTGGACTGCTTCAATGGGCCCCTCCCTCTGACTTCCCTTTGGATTCAACCAAGTGTACTGATGGGAGGACAGTAAGGCTGTATACTGTTAAACTTTATCTTCCTGGGTTTCTCCCTGCAGGTTTCCTGCATCCTTCTACTGAGAAAGTCCAAGATTCTAGCAAGAGGTTGCTAGTCTCTAATTTAACTTTGCCTTTCCCCCACCCCTTTTTTTGAGTTGGGATCTCACTCTGTCACCCAGGTCAGAGCACTGTGGCATGATCACAGCTCACCACAACCTTGACCTCCTGGGCTCAGACAATCCTCCCTTCTCAGCCTCCCAAGCAGCCAAGACTACAGGCACACACAACCACATCCAACTAACTTTTTAGGCTTTTTTTTTGTAGAGATGAGGTCTCACTATGCTGCCTAGGCTGGCCTTGAGCTCCTAGGTTCAAGCAATCCTCCTGCCTCAGCCTCCCTAAGTGCTGGTATTACAGATATGAGCTACCACACCCAGGCTGCTGCTGCCTCTTGACCCTTCAGGCCTAGGGATGTAATCGACTTCCCACACTTGCTCATGCCATCACACTACACTGTTCAATTTAGTTTCCCTTAACATGTCTTCACCTTCCTCAATAATCTATGAAATTTTCCTCTTGCCCCCTTTACATGTGACATCAGTTTGCTGCTGGAAAATGCACTGGACATCACAAGTCTTTGTCTGCTTTACTTCAAGGAAGACCCATCATCTGTAAAGATCCACTGCATTATCTCGTGCAGTGCATTTGATCATCTTTGACACCAACAACTCTAAGCAGCTGAGGATACCATGCTCCTTTGGCTAATGGATAATCCATGGCATTACTCCACTTTGAGATGAATCCTACAAACAGGGCCCTCCTGTGCCGCACACCATCATATCTCACAGTCCAAGGGTTAGACAACACCAGATTCTTCCCTTTCCCAACACATTTCATTCTGCTGAGGCAGAAGGCCCCAAGAACCACGGCCCTGACAAGTTGCCATATGTTGGACTTGCATGACCCATCCTTTCCTGACCCTTTGCCCAGCTCTGAACTCCGGGCACCTGCCTGCTGCTACCAAAACTGCTGCAACTTTGCCAAAGATCACTATGTGTTTGGCTCTTGCCATCTTGGCCTCTCACTGCAGTATATAACTCATATGATGTAATATTTTTATAGTCACTTTCAAATGCGTTGCTTATGTAGGTCAGATGCCATCTCTGGCATTTTGATATGTTGTTCAGAGTAATCAACTAAAAACAGGGGGAAAGAGAACTAATTTCAATCTCAATATGTTAAACTGTATTTAGGCCTTTCTCCCTTTCAAATATAATACTAAAAGGTTTCCATGTAGGATGTTATGTAGGATGTCAGGACAATTTATATTTTCCAAAAATGGGCTATGCTGTACCCTAAAATGTAGCTGCTCAAAACAACCATTTTACTCTGCTTACATATACTGTGGGTTAGGATTTCAGACAGAGTAGAGTAGGAATGACGTGTCTCTGCTCCATGATATCGGAGCCTCGGCTAGGAAGGATTTGAGGGTTAGTGGTGACTTAACAGCTGGGGCTGGCGTCGTCTGGAGTTTGATTCACTCATCTGCCTGACTCCTGGACTGAGATGACTCAAAGACTGGCTTTTCCACTGAAAGCCTACATATAGCCTCTCTCTTTGCTACAGCCTTGTGGCCTCCGTGTTGTGAGACTTCTCACAAGGCAGCCCAGGGCTCCAGAAGTAGTGTGCCAGTGAACAAGGCAGTAACACCATGAGCCAGACTCAGAGGCCACACAGCATCACTTCTGATATATGCCATTAATTGAAGCTGTCACAGGCTCACCCAGACACATGGCAAGGAAAATTACACTCCACCTCTTGAAGGGGGAATGGCCAGTTCCTGTTGAAGATAAATAGGTAGGACAGGATATGTCATTTGACCATCTGGAAAATGCAATCTGCCCAAAGCCCTTTGAAAGCAATTGTCTCTTTTAATCTCTACAACCCTAGGAGATAAATGCTATATCTCCTATTTTATAGATGAGGAAGTAGAAGCAAAGAGTGGGTAAGGAATTTGCACAAAGAGAAAGGGGCAAAGACAGGTGTTGATGCTGTGTATTGAATTCTAAAGCCCACTTAATGGATCAGAATTATATAGATTATGCATGAATATGTATGTTAAGTTAGGACGTTTCCTATCAAATATATTTGTTTAAAATACTTGTATAATCTTGGACTCATGTGTAGGCCTTTCTCTCTCTCAACCATAGCATTAAAAGATTTCCACATAGAATGTAATGTAGGATATTGGGGCGATTTGTATTATTCAGAAATGACCAGAGCAATTTTGCTAGTCCATCAAGAGGTAGATTGTGTTTTCCTTGCCTTTGAACCTGACTGGGATTGTGGCTGCTCCAACCAATACAGTACTGTGAAAGTGATGCTATGTGACTTCCGAGTCTAGGTCATAAAACCTGGCTGCCTGGCTCTCTCTTTTTGGGTTGATTGTTTCAGGGAAACCAGCCACCATGCTGAGAAAGAGTCCAAGCAGCCCATGCAAAGAGACGGAGACGCCTGTGTGAAGACACTGAGATCCCTTTGCCGCCAGCCAGCATTTAGCCTTTAGAGATGTGAGTGAACAAGCCTTCAGATGCTGCCAGCTCCAGTCTTTGAATCTTCCAGCTGAAGCCCCAGACACTGTGAACAGAGACAGGCCCTCACTATTTCTGTCTGAGTCCTCAAGCATAATGACCTGTGAGCATAATAAATGGTTGTTTCACACCACTCATTTTGGAGTAAGTTGCTACACACCGGTAATGACTAGAACACTGTAGAACCTCCCTGCAACGAGTCGTTTACTGGCTTGGGCTGAGGCTTGGTTTTGTCTTTTTATAATGAAGTCAGTCCCATAAAATTTTATTTTATTTTATTTTATCTTATTTTATTCATTTTGTTTGAATCAGAGTCTCACTCTGTCACGCAGGCTGGAGTGCAGCGGCATAATCACGACTCACTGCAGTCTCCAACTCTTGGACTAGGGAGATCCTTCCGCTTCAGCCTCCTGAGCAGCTGGAGATACAGGCACACACCATTATGCTCAGCTAATATTTTTATGTTTTGTAGAGTCGAGGTCTTGCTATGTTGCCTAGGCTGGTCTCGAATTCCTGGGTTCAAGCGGTCCTCCCACCTCATCCTCCCAAAGTGCTGGGATTACAGGCATGAGTCACTGGGCTGGGCCCTAAAATTATTAATAAGCCAATTCTTAACTCTGACACTGATATGGGATTGCAAGATATAGAAGACTGAGAATCAAGGTTCATGGCTAAGATCAGAAACTCCCTGAAGCTTTTTTATGACAGAATGACAGAAATACCTGAAAGGCAAGGCTGATTGACAGGGTAGAAGCCAGTATCAGATTTAGCCAAAAGAAATACTGAGCTGCTTCTTGTAAGATGTTAAGACAGAGGGCCAGATATCTACATGCTATGAGAAGTTTTCAAAGTTGGTCGTATAAATATGAACAGTGACCCATGATTCCAGGGGGTAAAAAGAATCTGAGAAATGGAAATCCAAAGATAACACACTAAGAAACAATTTTTTTTTTTTTAGTTGGAATCTCACTCTGTCACCCAGGCTGGAGTGCAGTGGCACACTCATGGCCACCACAGCCTTGACCTGTTGGGCTCAGGCTATCCTTCTGCCTCAGCCTTCCATGTAGCTGGAACTACAGGAAAATGCCACAATGCCCAGCTAATTTTTTGATTTACTGTAGAGATGAAGTCTTGCCAAGTTGCCCAGACTAGTCTTAAACCCATGAACTCAGGCAGTTCTCTCACCTCGGCCTCTCAAAGTGCTGGAATTATAGGTGTGAGCCACTGTGCCCAGCAAGAAACAATTTTTAAAAGGTCCTTGTGGATTCACCAGCATACAATCTTTCTCCCTGTTTGAGAGAACAAGTCAGATAGGAAGGGAGATGGGGAGCTGTGCCTATGTTCATTTCCCATAGAAAGTTGGATTTCTGATAATGTGAAAATATGTAGAAAATCACAATATTTCCATAGATGATATATTCTATTTGGATTATTTCTATTTCTTTTCCTTTATATGTGAAGGAATTAAAAAAAAACAAAATTAGCCAGGCACTGTAGCTCATGCCTGTAATCCCAGCACTTTGAAAGGCAGAGGCAAGAGAATTGCGTGAGCCCAGGGGTTCGAGACCATCCTGGGCAACTTGTAGAGACCTCATCTCTACAATAAATCAAAAAATTAGCTGAATGTGTTGGCTACTTGGAAGGCTGAGGCGGAAGGATCGCTTAAGCCCAGCAGTCAAGGCTGTGGTGGCCATGAGTGTGCCACTGCACTTCAGCCTGGGCAACAGAGGAGATTCCAACTCAAAAAAAAGAAAAGAAAAAAGAAAGAGAAAAAAATTTGTCAATGATTGCCTTTGTTACCAATTTTGTATTGTTATTAGTAGGCTACTTAATGTATGGTTGGTATGCATACAACAACACGGATGAATGGCATCAGTGTTTTAGTGAGAAAAGTCAGGCACAAAATGACATACTGAATGACTTCATTTATAGAATGTTTAAGAACAGCCAATAGTTTATACTACACAATGAAGGTGTGAGAAAAAAGAAGAACAGGCGATGCTGATAAAAATCAGAACAGCCTTGGTTGTAAATCTCTAAAATTAACATTCCACGTGCAATTTTCTAGAGAGAGTATATTTCAAAGTTTCAAATTCTGCCTTGTTTCAAGGGCAGATGAGAATTCCACTCATCTATGAGGACCCCTTGGGTTGGGTAGGAGACTGGAGTCCTGCCTGTCACCTCTGATGTGCTTGGTGGATATGATCTTCTCTCCTCTAGACAGGGCTCCTGGTACTCGCTGCTGGGTCTGTCCTCATGTCCCTGCCTCATCCCCTCTTCAGGGCAGACCTGTCTCCAGATTCTCTTCAGCCCCAGTCTGTCCCAGGTTGCAGTATGACCTGGCACCTGCCAGGAAACAATACGATAAAATTGTGTCTTTATTCTTACATGTGTAAACTTCAGTCACCTTCAAAGTACTCTCTGTCTGATGCAATACAGCTACTGAGATGTTTTTTCCACTGTTCAAAACAGTTTTTGAACTTGTCGATTTTGATGCCTTTTAGTGCTTCTGCCGTTTTTTGCATCACCTCTTCCACATCAGCAAAATGTTTCCCTTTGAGGCCTTTTTTCAACCGGGGAAACAAAACCAAAGTTACTTGGGGTGATGATGGGTGAATAGGGAGGATGGGGCACGGGAGTCATGCCATTTTCTGATCAGAACTGCTAAACACTCAGCATGGAATGGGCAGGTGTGCTTGTAAATCATCCATCATAAAATTTGGCAAACGCATTGAAAGAATCTTCCCCAAAATTAACTGAAGCCGGCAGGGCATGGTGATTCATGCCTATAATCCCAGCACTTTGGGAGGCAGAGGTGAGAGAATTGCCTGAGCCCACAGGTTGGGCACCAGCCTGGGCAACACGGTGATACCTCTTTTCTACAATAAATTTTAAAATTAGCCAGGCATGATAACCCATACCTATAGTTCCAGCTACTTGGAAGGCTGAAGGGGAGGGATTACCTGACTCCAGCAGGTTGAGGCTGAGGTAGCAGTGAGTGTGCTATTGCACTCCAGCCTGGGTGACAAATGCTAGCTAGTACACTGATGTCAGTGAGTTCCTAGAACACTTACCTAAAGGGAGAAGACCATACTACAAGGGGCTGGCCCACTCTCCAAAAGATAATTCCAGGTTTTCTGACCACCCTGTTATATATGACAAATTCTATCTCAGTACTAGGAATATAAGACAACTTACAGGCCTAAGTATTAGTTTTAGTCTGTTTGGGCTGCTATAACAAATATTATAAACTAGGTAGCTTAACAGAGCAGAAATTTATTTTTCACAGCTCTGGAACCGTGAAGTTCAAGATTAAAGTGCTGGCAGATTCAATATCTGGTGAGGGCCAGCTCTCTGTTTCATAGATGATGCCTGCTAGATGTGTCCTGTATGGAGAAAGGGGTGAGCTACCTCTCTAGAACCTCTGTTCTAAGGGTGCTGATTCTATTCCACTCTCATGTCCTAATCACCTTCCAAAGGCCCCACTTTCTAATACCATTACCTTGGTGATTAGGTTTCGGCCTACGAATTTCATAAGGGTAGGAGATACAAACATTCAGATAACAACACTTGCAGACATAATTTTAGATTCAACTTACTGGTTATTTGAAACATTGTCTCAGTTCCCTCAAAAGCAGACCCTAAGACAGGACTTGTGGTGCAGGTCATTCACTTGGGAGGAGATACCAGGAAGCTCAGTGAGAGGGGAGAAAGAAGAGTCATGAAAGGGTGGATTGATAAGCAAGTCACTTCAAGGCACGTGGTGGCTTGTGCCAGTAATCCCAGCACTTTGGAAGGCCAAAGTGGGAGGAGACTTTGAGGCCAGGAGTTCAAGAGCAGCCTAGGCAACATAGTGAGACCCTGTCTCTACAAAAACTATTTAAAAAGTTAACCAAGTGTGGTGGCATGCACCTGTAGTCCCAGCTTTGGGAGGCTGAGGCGGGAGGATTGTTGGGCCCAGGAGACTGAGGCTGCAGTGAGCCAAAATCATGCCAATGTAGTCCAAAATAGACCCTGTCTCAAAATAATATTAATAATTATTGAAATTATAAATAAGCAAGTCCCAACTTAGGGTACCCCGACTCAATTCTACTGGGAACCCTCTGAAAGACTGTAGAACATACCTCAGAAATATCACACCAAAGGATTGGGAGGCTGGGGTATTTACATACTATTATGGACCGACTGTCTATTCCCCATCTCCCCCCCAAATGTATATATTGAAACCCTATAGCCCAGTATGGATATATTTGGAAGTGGAACCTTCAGGGACGTAATCTTAGTTGACACTTGAACAACATGGGTTGGAACTGTGTGGGTTCACTTCTATGTGAAATTTTTTCAATAAAAGACATACCGCTGAGCAACATGGCGAGACCGCGTCTCTACAATAAATCAAAACAATGAGCCAGACATGGTGGCATGTGCCTGTGGTTCCAGCTACTTGGAAGGCTGAGGTGGAAGGATCACCTGAGCCCTGTAGGTTGAGGCTGCGGTGGCCATGAGTGTGCCACCGCACTCCAGCCTGGGCGACAGAGTGAGACTACGACTCAAAAAAAAAAAAAAGACATACCAAGTGTGCCTGCCTCTCCCGCCTCCCCTTCCACATTCCCTACTTCTTCTGCCTCTACCACCCCTGAGACAGCCTCCTCTGCCTCTTCCTCCTTCTCAACCTACTGAACATGAAGACTACAAGAATGAAGAGTTTTATGATGATGAACAGTAACTATATTTTATCTTCCTTAGGATTTTTTTAAATCACATGCTCTTTTCTCCAGCTTATTTTACTATAAGAATACAGTATATAATATATATAACATACAAAATATGTGTCAATCAATGGTTTATGTTATCGGTAAGGCTTCTGGTCATCAAACAATAGGCTATTAGTAATGTTTTTGAGGAGTCGAAAGTTATATTTGAATTTTCTTCTGCACTAGGTGTGTTGGTGCCCCAACGCCTGCATTGTTCAAGGTCACCTGTGGAGTTAAGTGAGATCATAAGGGTGGGACCCTGATCTGATAGGATTAGCATCCTTATAAGAAGAGATACCAGAGAGTTTGTTCTCTTTTTCTCTGTGCTCATGCACTGAGGAAAGGCTGCATGAGAACACAGTGAGAAGGCAGTTGACTGCAAGCCAGGAAGAGGGCCATCCCCGGAAACCATATCTGCCAGAACCTTGACCTTGAATTCTTATACTCCAGAACTGTGAGAAAATAAAATTCTGCTGCTTAAGCCACATAGCCTACTGTATTTTGTTTTGGCAGCCTGAGTGACTAAGACATACATCATCTTTCATTAATGTTGAGGGCACTGCAGATGGCCTGAGGTGGGAAGTCTTGTTAGTATATATAGAACTTTCCTCCTTGCAGGTGAACTTGGAGATGAGCCAGTAGCATATGGGAAGCCCACACTGTGTCTGATGTACCATTGTTTTCAATCTTCAACTTACAAATGCATTGGCCCTTCTTGTCTATGTGCCATTTTGTACACATTGTTGTATAAATTGGGGATAAATTTGCCCAGTCGATTGGCACGGACATTTTAAATTGTGATAGATATGGCCAAATTGAGAACAATTATATCGATTTACATTCCACCAGCAATTTTTTCCACGCCCTTTCTGAGATGATTTATCAGACATTTTGATCTTGCCAGCCTCACGGATAGAACACAGTGCCTCATTGTGATTTTCATGTGTAAGTATCTTTTGACTCTGTGTAATCGAGTGTGAAGTAAAGGTGTGGGAGAGGAAGTTTCCTGCTTTATTGGCAACCTCAGCTCATGCATCAATTCTTCATCAAGAACATAGATGCTCCCGCAACCTCAAAGGTCTAGGTAGCTGGATCTCAGTGGTAGCTATGGTAACAATGTCAGTGTCAACAGACTCAGCAGAAGTTGCTTCACAAGCATCAAAGTCCTTGGAACAGACGAACATCCAAGAAACTACAGTGGAGGTAAGGTTAGGTAATAGTACATTGCTCACCTAAGTTACTCCTGCCTACTCCCAGAAGAGGTGGGATCAGAGACAGAAATAGCACTCTGTAAGAGTGCTACTATACAGTTTGGGGAACTTATTATTTATTTATCTATGAGTCAAAGTTTCACTCTGTAGCCCAGGCTGTAGTGCAGTGGCATGACCATAGCTCACCACAGCCTCAATCTGCTGGGCTTAGGCAGTTCTCTCACCCTGGCCTCCCAAGTAGCTGGGACTACAGGCACATGCCACCATGCCTGGCTAATTTTTATTTTATAGAGGTGAGGTCTCGCTGTGTTGGCCAGGCTGGTCTCAGACTCCTGGGCTCAAGCAATCCACTTGCCTAGGACTCCCACAGTGCTAGGATTACAGGCATGAGCCACTGTGCCCGACTGAGTTTGAGTTTTTTAATCTCCACATTGGCTTTACAGTTACTTTACTAGATTTCATCACAAACACTATATTTCTCTATAAGGGAGAAGGACCATAACGTTCAAACAGTTGAAAAACATTTGCTGACACCTTTACTATTTCTATAGACAAACTGGAAATGAAATGATTGTGTGGAATGCTAAGAGAAAGGTCATAGGGAAGATTGTAGGGAATTTAGCAGTGGGGAAATTTGGGAAACACGGTTCTGGGGATGCATAAACAGAAGGTGTATATGGATAGAATTGTGTAGTGAAAATTCTTCTGTAAAATTTAAAAAAATTTTTTAAAGACAAGAGTCTCACTCTCTCACCCAGGCTGAAGTAGAGTGGCATGATCATAGTTCACTATAACCTCTAACTCCTAGATTCAAGTGATCCTCCCTCCTTAGCCTCCTGAGTAGCGGGGACTATAGGACCCTGTCACCATGCTCGGCCAACCCTGTAAACATTTTTTAATGTCTAAAAATCTAACATAAAGAAAAATTTGTGTTAAAAAAAATAGTTTGACTTCCGGTAATGGTGTCCAGATAATTCAAACTAACTCTTCTATTGAGGACAATTTTTAAAGCTGGATGAAATATCCTTTTTTTTTTTAAATTGGAGTCTCACTCTGTCACCCAGGCTGGAGTGCAGTGGCACACTCACAGCCACCCCAGCATCAACCTGCTGGTCTCCGGCAATCCTTCTACCTCAGCCTTCCAAATAGCCGGAACGACAGTGTTTTTGTAGTTGTAAGGAGAAAAATCCAATGTTTGATTACATTATTTGTTTGTTGTTGTTGTTGTTGTTGTTGTTGTTGTTATTATTATTCTTGAGTCAGGGTCTCACTCTGTTGCCCAGACTGGAGTACAGTGGCACCAATGCCTCAACCTTTTAGACTCAGGTAATACTTCTACCTCAGCCTCTTCAGGAGCTGGGACTACAGGTGCATGCCACCACAGCTAATTTTTTTATTTTATTGTTGTGACAAGGTCTCGTTATATTACCTAGGGTGGTCTTGAACTCCTCAAGCAATCTTTCTGCTTCAGCCTCCCAAAGTTTTGGGATTACAGGAGTGAGCCACTATGCCCAACCACATTAAGCATTTTTTCACATGTGTGAGTCGTGTCTATAACTTGTTATAGGCTTGTTATATACACTTAAAAAAAATATTTGGAGTCTCACTCTGTTGTTCAGGCTGGAGTGCAGTGGCACACTCATGGTCACTGCAGCCTCAGTCTGCTGGGCTCAGGCAATCCTTCCACTTCAGTCTTCCAAGTAGCTGGAACTACAGGCGTGCACCACCACCTCTGGCTAATTTTTTGATTTATTGTAGAGATGAGGTCTCACCACATTGCCCAGGCTCGTCTTGAACCAGCAGGCTCAGGCAATCCTCTCGCCTCCACCTCCTGAAGTTCTGGGATTACAGGCATGAGCCACCATGCCTGGCAACTGTTTTCAAACTTAATATCCATTATCAGGAAAATAGGAGACAAAGATAAATAAGATTTTTTTAATTAAGAAAAAGCAGAATAAATTACAGCCCTATTTCCAACCACCAATGATAAACAAAGGAATAAAATATCAACTAAGCAGTCCACAATAATAGACACCCACAGTGGGCTACCACTCCCTTCTTTTATCTAGAAGCCAGTTCTTCATTGAGTTCACATTCTATAAATCACAATTCATGTCCCCTAATTAAAGGGGTTATATTCCATTTCTGTTCAGAAACTTGTGCTATATGAGTCAATGTTTAGTGACACAAAAAAGGTAGTGAAGAACCAAGGAACACCCAGGGTCTTTGGGAACTGCTGATACATCAGATATCAATGGCCTTTCTGAGCCTGCTACCTGCCTGTTCCTGGAAGTCTCTGCAGGGTTGCTGGCCAGAGGTATCATTTTCTCTCTTTCCTCCCTTCTCTGATGCAGAGTCTTTGTTCCATGCTGATCACATTACTAGGGTGCTCTATTTTAGGCTAACCTTGAATGACTTGGGTTCTTTTACAAATACAGAATTGAGCAATTGGTTTCCTTCCAGCACGCCTTCTAATTTATCTGCTCATTGATGGGGTGGACTGTCAAAGGATGTCCACAGCATATGGTGGGAAAATAGAAAAAGACCTCTTTGTTTTAGGACAGGAAGCTATGTTGCAACCTGTGTACAACAGATCCCTGTGCTGCCCAAATCTGCATGTAGTATAGTTTTATTGTTTTGTTTTGAGTTGGAGTCTCACTCTGTCACCCAGGCTGGAGTGCAGTGGCACACTCATGGCCACCGCAGCCTTGGCCTGCTGGGTTCAGAAGATCCTTCCGCCTCAGCCTTCCAAGTAACTGGAACTACAGGCACGTGCCACCATGCCTGGCTAATTGTTTTTGATTTATTGTAGAGATGAGGGCTCACCAAGTTGCCTAGGCTGGTCTTGAGCCCCTGGACTCAGACAATCCTCTCGCCTTGGCCTCCCAAAGTGCTGGGATTACAGGCTTGAGCCACCGCACCTGGCATGGTATGGTTTTAAATGGCTGCACATTTTCTTTTCAATTTATTGAGTCGAGGCCAACAAATATCATCTGGATGGGAGTAACTGCAGTGAGAAAGGGGTGAGCTTCTCTTGCAGCTCAGCCATGGAAGGGATAGAATTCTCCAACTCTCAAGACCCCTTGAACTTCCCTCAACAGTTTGGGGACAGCAGGCTTCACAATCTCTTCCTCCCTGTGCCTTTCTGCACTGTGCTTCAAGCATGCTATGGACTTGATGCAATTCACTTGCCCACAACTTCTAACGCCCACCGCTACCTGTTTTTCTGGGCACAAATGCTAACACTTTGGTTCAAAGGATCCCCATAAAACTGCAACCTGACCAGAGGTGGGAAGGTCATTTTTTCAACAACACCTCTTGTGTTGTTCCCTTTCTTCACATAAGTCCTTTCCAATTTTTCTAGTGGGGAAAATATTTAGTTCCAAACTCTTTGGTCAAGAGAAAGTAAACATTTTTAGAAAAATAGTTTAAAAGTTTTTACTTAGTTCAGGATAAAGTTAGATTTGTTCATCTTTTCCAAGAACAATGTATTGACTTAATTACAACGTGCAAATCTCTTTAGGACTTAAGTAAAGAAGCATTTGATGGGCTAATATGCCATCGACTTGATATCTTTTTGTCACCGTTGAAGTGCATCGATATTACCAAATTGTTAATCACTTCAATAAATTGATTCAAACATACTCTGTGTAAAATGTGCACAAATCAGAAGTTTGTAATAAATGCTATACACTCATATGTAGCATTAGTAATATAATATAATTTTTGTAATATGCTATATGCCTATATATACCATATGCAATATATAATATAAAGTTTGGGGGTTTTTTTTGGTTTTTTTTTGAGTTGGAGTCTCACTCTGTCTCCCAGACTGGAGTGTAGTGGCCGCTCCCGGTCACCGCAGCCTCGACCTGCTGGGCTCCGGCGATCCTTCCGTCCCAGCCTTCCAAGTAGCTGGAACTACAGGCGCATGCTACCACACCCGGCTAATTTTTTTGATTTATTGTAGAGATGAGGTCTCTCTGCCCAGGCGGGTCTCGAACCCGCAGGCTTAGGCAATCCACTCACCTCAGCCTCCCAAAGGTGCGGGATTACAGGCTGAGCCACCGAGCCTAGTTTATAATATAGTTATTATGGTAGATTCAGAACTCATGGATTATAAACTAATCTATAGAAAAGAAAGACAGAATTGAGGGATGACAATATGCCAGAGAGCTAAAGAGTCAGTGATGTGTCTGTTTCTTAAACTTTTCAATATTTTTAGGCTTCTTGACATGGTTCGGGTGTAGAGGTGGATTAACCCACCAAGAATGTACTGGCGTGGGCCATGCTGCAGGCTTTCCAGTGGGAATGCAGCCAACAACTGTAACATCACCTTTGTTTCACCGATAAGGTAACTGATAGAGGTTAAGCAGATCACCTAAGGTTTTACACCATGAGTAAAAGATTCAAACCAAGTGGTATCTAATACTCAGAGTGATGTGCCAGGCATTGCTTCTGTGAACTGGCAGTCTTGCAATATACTGAATGTGACCCTTTTTTCTCATATTCTAATGCTAATGCAACTCTTTGTTTGTTGGGGTTTTCTTCTCCAGAGACTAAAGGGTTTGAACACAGAATAAACCCACAAACCTCACAAGGTAAAGAATTTTGCTGAAGGCACATCTCTTCTTTTTTTTTTTTTTTTTTTTTGAGTTGGAGTCTCACTCTGTCACCCAGGCTAGAGAGCAGTGGCATACTCACGGCCACTCCAGTGTCTACCTGCTGGGCTCTGGCAATCCTTCCGCCTCAGCCTTCCAAGTAGCTGTAACTACAGGCACGCACTACCACACCTGGCTAATTTTTTGATGTATTGTAGAGAAGTGGTCTTGCCAAGTTGCCCAGGCTGTGGTCTTGAACCCACAGGCTCAGCCAATCCACTCACCTCGGCTACCCAAAGTGCTGGAATTACAGGCTGAGCCACTGAGCCCAGCGAAAAGCACAGCTCTTACGGGTGAAAAGACTTCAGCAAATCAGTCTTGTCTCCCACATGAGAGATTGGGTTATTATTATTATTGCCCTTTTGTTGTTGTTTTTTAAGAGACAGGGTCTCACTTTGTCACCCAGACTAGAGTATAGTGGCACAATTATAAATCACTGCTGCCTTGAACTCCTGGGCTCAAGTGATCCTCCCACCCCAGCCTCTCAGGTAGCTGGGACTAGAGGTATACACTACCACACCCGGTTCTCACACATGAATGTTTGTCCTGGCAAAATCAGATTTAAAATCATATCAGGCTGGGTATGGTGGCTCAGCTTATAATCCCAGCACTTTGGGAGGTGGAAACAAGAAGATTGCCTGAACTCAGGGATTCGAGACCAGCCTGAGCAACATGGCGAGACTTGTCTCTACAATAAATCAAAAATTTAGCTGAACGTGGTGGTACATGCCTGTGGTTCCAGCTACTTGGAAGTCTGAGACAGAAGGATCACCTGAACCCAACAGGTTGGGATGTGGTGGCCATGAGCGTGCCACTGCACTCAGCCTGGGTGACAGAGTGAAACTCCTACTTAAACAACAACAAAATTATATCAATATCAGTCCTAAAGGACAAAAAATAGTAAACAAACAAATAAACAAAGTCTGGCTCATTTGCTGGCTGTGGGACAAGTTGGGCAAGTTACTTGATTGCTCAAATATGGTAGTTTTGAGTTCCCCTGGGAGCAGATCCTGAGGCAAGGATTCAAGTACAAGTAGTTTGTTTGGCAGATGATCCAGAAAACACTACTAGGGGAGTGGAGAAAATGAGATCAGAAAGAGAGGCAGACAAAACTGGAGAGGGTATGTCACCAAGCAAGTCACCACTACAGACTGCTGGAGCTTAATTCCACAGGGGAACAGTCGAAGCCTGTACCAGCCAAGGACAAGGGAGTAGGCTCAGTGGCTCAGCCTGTAATCCCGTGCCTTTGGGAGGCTGAGGTGAATGAATTGCCTGAGCCCGCGGGTTCGAGACCCGCCTGGGCAGTGAGACCTCATCTCTACAATAAATCAAAAAATCAGCTGGGCGTGGTGGCGCATGCCTGTAATTCCGGCTACTCGGAAGGCTGAGGCGGAAGGATCGCCGGAGCCCAGCAGGCCGAGGCTGCGGTGGCCGGGAGCGGCCACTGCACTCCAGTCTGGGCAACAGAGTGAGACTCCAACTCAAAAAAAAAAACAAACAAATCTTTATCAGTCATTGACTAAGGGCTGCTTGGGGATAAGAAGGAGCATTAGTTCCTTGGCCCTTTTGGCATGGCCCTCCCACTGGTAAGACTTGCTCTGTCAGCCAGCGAAAGCCCTCAGGCAAGTAACCCGGGCAGCTGAAAATCTGGCCACAGAGCCTAGTAATAGCAAAGTGTGGCTGGGCTTGCTGGCTCGACCTGTAATCCCAGCACTTTGGGAAGCTGAGGCGAGTGGATTGCCCCAGCCCACGGGGTTTGAGACCAGCCCAGGCAATTTGGCGGGACCTTGTCTTTACCATAAATCAAAAATTAGCTGGGTATGATAGCACATGCCTATAGTTCTGGCTACTTGGAAGACTGAGGTGGAAGGGTCGCTGGAGGCCAGCAGGTCGACGCTGGGGTGGCCATGAGTATGCCACGGAACTCCAGCCTGGGTGACAGAGTGAGACTCCAACTCAAAAAAAAAAAAGGAAATAGCAAAGTGCATAGACAGCATCAGCTACACCCAGCAGCATTTTCTGTCATTTCTAAACCCTTCTCACAGGGCCAGCCCAAAGGAGCCCCTCAGTCCATGGAAGTTGCTATCCTTACAGCCAAAACAGAGCAGGGAAGATGAGTGAAGATATGGTAAACTGAGTAATGCCCCCCTTCTCAAAGATGTCTTCATCTTAATCGTCAGAATCTGTGAATGCTCCCTTACATGGTATTTTAAACTTTTGACCTCCAGAGCTATAATATAATAATTTGTGTTGTTTTAAGCTACTAAACTTGTGGTAATTTGTCACAATAGCCATAGAAAACTAATACAGAAAAGTGCCCAGGAATAAGAATGACTAACACAATATTTCCTATAAAGGCCAGGTGCAGTGGTCACACCTGTAATCCCAGCACATTGGGAGACTGAGACAGGAGGATTGCTTGAGCCCAGAAGTTCAAGACCAGCCTAGGCAACATAGCAAGACCTCATCTCTACAAAAAATCAGAGGAATTAGCCGGGCATCGTGGTGCACGACTGTAGTCCCAGGTACTCGGGAGGTTAAGGCGGAAGGATTGCCTGAGCCCAAAAGGTTGTGGTGAGCCATGGTAGTGCCACTGCACTCTAGCCTGGACAATAGAGTGAGACCCTGACTCAAAAAAAAATTTTCTATGAGCCAGCACTAAGTGCACAAACATCTTTTAAATATTTTTTTCTTTAAAATAATTTTTTTTTTGAGAAACACGATCTTGCTATGTTGCCTAGGCTGGTCTCAAATGCCTGGCCTTGAGTGATCCTGCTGCCTCAGCTTCCCAAAGTGCTGAGATTACAGGTGTGAGCCATGGAGCTTGACCTCATGCTTATCTTAACTTCTTTCATCCTTATACCAACTGTAGTGATATTTGTTCCACGGCCTTTAACTCATTTTGCCATTTTTGAATGCCCATTTATCCTTCTTCTGTTCTATAGTTTAATGACAAAAAGCTGACATCAAAACCCTCCTCTCCTTGCCAAAAAAATAGTGAAGGCTGGCGTAGTTTCACTTGAAGCAGGTCAAACAAAAATTGGCCTTGGCCCCTTTAAGACCAGGTGATTGCAAACGGGTGTTTTTTTAATCTTTTGCTGTTGCTTTGGCTTAGTACAACCATTTAATTATTTATAGGAAGGCTCCTTGGTATTTTCACTGTAGAAGTCACATCTAAGACTAAAATCTTATGTCCATCGACTCCAGTAATGAAGTTCCCAGGCTCAAGCAACTGAAGCCTCAGCAGGGTGACATTCCCGGAATCCGTTCTCTTAGCTCTACAGGGAAAGGAGACTTGGGATTTGGGTTTTCAGAGCATAAAGTTCCTCACTCACCACAGCTGTGTCAGCAGGAAAGGCCAGCAAACACTCTAGGCCAGTGACTACATTGATGTGAATATGAAATTACTGTGAATATAACAATGAAAGTTTTTGTATTCTGGGAAAATTCTTGGAGTTTGGAGAAAGACTCTCAATGCATGTCAGTGTGCTATATATTGGGCTCGCTCTCCCTCTCACTCTCTCTCTCTTTCCTTTGTTATCCATTTATTTTTAATTTTCACTTTGAAGTCTCACTCCGTCGCTCAGGCTTGAGTGCAGTGGCACGACCCCAAAGCCTCAACCTCGTGGGCTCAGGCGATCCTTCTGCCTCAGCCTCCCAAGTAGCTGGAATCACAGGCGTGTGCCACCATGCCTGGTTCTTTTTTTATATTTGTAGAGATGAGGTCAACAATGTTGCCCAATGTTGTCTTGAACTCCTGGGCTCAGGCAGTCCTCCCACCTTGGCCTCCCAAAGTGCTAGGATTACAGTTATGAGCCACTATGCCCGGCCTTGGGAAATAATTTATTTCTAACTGGTGCTAGATGTAAGGGAGAAAAGCAACTGGGTCTATTTAAGAAAGAAAGGATGATTACTTATTAGCCAGAAGGGCGTGTAGCCAAGACTTTCAGGTACACATTATCGACACTGTAAAGAAGGAAACAAAGGTTTATTTGATTTTGAATCCTCCTTGGGACTTGTGGAAGATTCTGACTCTTCCTGTTTTTAAGTTAATGCATCCATTTCCTACCTGTTTATCTATTTTAGGTTGTAAATTCCTCAGGGTAAGCCCCCAGTTTCTTTCTCTTTGTTTCTCCAAATCCTAGGTGGTTCTCAATATATAGAAGGTGTTTGTGCTTACTGAATGGAATGAAAAGTTGACTGACTGTATCCATTAATACATGAGTAAATAAAGGTCATAGCTTATCGTGGTTGAATCATTCCACGTGTAGCTGAGTGTCCAGTGCAGAACCTGAGTAAGCTCAGTGATTACTAGTTGAATATAGAGGCTGTGAACCAAGGTAAGGCTGTGAACCAAGGTCTGCCTACCAGAAGCTTCTTCAGGACTCTGGTACAGCCAGTCCTACCATGGTGGCCCTACCATTGGAGATGCTTAGTCCCTGCCATACAGTTCCACAGGTGTCCTTGTGTTCCAATGCAGATGCTAACGAAAGTAGAGCGATGCTCACATCTTTATGCTGTTTACAACTTGTACAAGGCAGCTCGACTCCAACAAACAAGTGGCACTGCAGTTGTGTTCTGATAAACTTCATGGCATTCCCGCCACTCTCAGGATAGGTAAAGTGCTCTTGGAACAAGAGATGCAGGCATAACCAAGACAGGCCTGTTAGAAAGAGGGAAAAACAATGGAGTGAGAACAACAGAGAGTGAGGAAACTCGACAATGCCAGGAGTTTAATTGGAATTGAAAGTGGTAGAGAGAACAGTTTTTTTTCTTAAACCCAGCATAAGAAAACAGCTTATTTATTTATTTATTATAAAGATGTGGGGTACAATTCAGGGTTAGGTATACAAACATTGATTACGCAGATACCCTTGTTGATGAGGTATGCCCTCCCTCCCCTAGCAGTTTCCCTCAACTGCCAGTCCCACCCCCTTCCCCCCCACAGTTTTCTACTACTGCCAATTGCTTTCTTATAGCATTATAATTGTTCAAGCTCACCTTATGAGTGAGAACATATGGAACTCAGTTCTTTGTTTCTGTGATAAATCACTGAGTATGATAGACTCCAAATCCATCCAATTTGCTGCAAAGTCCATATATTTGTCCTTCTTTATGGCTACATAATATTCCATTGTGTATATGTACCACTTTTTTTTATCCAGTCCAGCTTCGATGGGCAACACGGTTGGCTCCATGTTTTTTGTGCCTCTGTTTTTACATCCATCTACATCACGGAGTAGTTATAGTATGAGTAGTTAATTTAATCAAGAGCATGATGCTTGGCACATCTTAAGTGTACCATAATTGTTATCTATTATTATAACTATTTGTTACTGTCAAAGAGTAAGTCAGCAAAATGAAATTCAGGTTAATTGTTGAACAAAGTTGTTTCACACAGACATCAAACAAAGCATTTAAAAACAAGCAGCAACGTCATAAACAAAAAAAAGAGAAATGTTTCATATTTGGTCTTTTAAACTATCTCATACAAACCAACTACCTACAGTACAACTGAATACATACAGAAAAAAAATTAATGGAATAGTCAGGATAACCCTTTTTTTTTTTTTAAGAGACAGGGTCTTGTGTGGTGGCACAATCGTGGCTCACTGTAACCTCAAACTTCTGGGCTCAAGTGATCCTCCTACCTCAGCCTCCTGAGTAGCTGGGACTATAGGTATGCACCACTATACCCAGCTAACTTTTTCATTTCATTTGTAGCAATGGGGTCTTGCTATGTTGCCCTGGCTGGCCTCGAACTCCAGGTCTCAAGTGATCTTCTGCCTCGGCCTCCCAAAGTATTGGGGTTACAGGCATGAGCCACTGCACTGGGCCTGTTATGCTTTCCTTTCTACAAGATTTTTCTTCCTTTGAGATTATAATGAATACAGTCACTTCACAAGTCAAGTCAGAAGTAAGACAGACTGCACTCTGAAGGTTGGTATGTTCTCCAAGTATATTAAGTGGGTTGACTCCTAACAATAAGAATAAAAATAGAAAATATAAAATAAAAAATTCAAAGAATAGTTCCTTTTCAAAGTACTTTATGTATTTATTTATTTTAGTCAGAGTCTCTAGCACCCAGGCCACTGCAGCTCAGGCAATCCATCCCCCTCAGCCTTCCAAGTAGCTGGAACCACAGGCATGCGCTACCATGCCCAGCTATTTTTTTCATTTATTGTAGAGACGAGGTCTCACTAGTTTGCCCAGGCTGGTCTCGAACCCCTGGACTCAGGCAATCCTCTCACCTTCGCCTCCCAAAGTGCTGAGATTACAGGCATGAGCTACTGTGTCTGGCTCCCTTCTGAGTCCTTGCTGGTGATTTCTGAGCTGGTGTCCATGGTCGTGTCTGATGTGGTGGGGCACGCCAGCCACCCCAAGCAGCAGATTAAAAAGAAAGTGACAGTTGAGGGACTTTGGCAACAAAGCTTCTGGGAGTTGGTGGCCACAGAGGTGTCTGGAAAGTGACCGCAGGTGCTGGTGCTGGAACTGTATCCAGATGGCTTTATTTCTTTTTTTTTTTTAGTTGGAGTCTCACTCTGTTGCCCAGGCTGCAATGCAGTGGCATGCTCATGGCCACCACAGTCTCGACCTGCTGTGCTCAGGCAATCTTTTTACCTCTGCCTTCTGAGTAGTTGGAACTACAGATGTGAGCCACAATGCCAGGCTAATTTTTTGACTTATTGTAGAGATGAGATCTCACCAAGTTGCCCAGGCTGGTCTTGAACCTCTGGGTTCAGGCAAGCCTCTCACCTCGGCCTCCCAAAGTGCTGCGATTACAGGCTTGAGTCACCACGCCCAGTCCCTCAGATGGTTTTCAAAGCAGCCAGTCTAATATAACTATGTTTTAGGGACATCATCACCAGACTTCAGAATAGAATCAGAATATCAATGTATGAACTTATCACTTACCGGATTTTAGGTTGATGTTTCTACCTTGAAGTGTTCAGTCCACAATGCCCATGTAAGAATGTCCACAATGCCCATGTAAGAATGTCCATGATTTCTCCATCCTGCCCTCTTAACCTCTTCAAAAAATTTTCCATCCATCCAATCCTCCCAATGCCTGGTTCTCCAACACCACCTGCCTCCCAGGTGAGGAAAGGAAAGCCCAGAAAGGCCAGGTATCTTGATCCAAGTCCCTGCCACAAATCTCCTGCCAAGGCTTGGCTCATGTCTCTTCAAAAGTAATGGTGTCTTTTAGATTCTAAAATGATGTGATTTACCCTATTTATCTTTCTAGAAGAAGTAACTCAATCTCTGCCTTATCAAAGTATTGGACTCTACATTAAACAAATAAAAATGATCAAAAGACAATACATAATTACAGCATGAAATTCAATTTCTTGGTAAGTGAAGAACTATGACAAATATTCTCAGGTATGTTCACATACTACCAAACTGTGGGACTTTGGTGGCAATAAAAATAAATGCCTTACTTTCAGAAAGAAGAGATTGACTCAAGGATTTCAATTTCTAAATCTCTATAGTGGTCACATCTGTGAGGTTAGCTGTCCAGAACTGCCATCTGTTTTTTTTCCTTTTTCTACTTTTTTCTTTTTTTGAATTGGTCTCACTCTGTCATCCAGGCTGGAGTACAGCGGCATGCTCACCACCACCGCAGCCTCGACCTGCTGGGCTCAGGTGATCCTTCCACCTCAGCCTTCCAAGTAACTGGAGCTACAGCATGCGCAACCATGTCTGGCTAATTTTTGATTTATTGCAGAGATGAGGTCTCGTCTTTTGCCCAGGCTGGTCTCAAACCCACGGGCTCAGGCAATCCTCTCACCTCAGCCTATCAAAGTGCTGGGATTACAGACTTGAGCCACGGTGCCCAGCCAGAACTGCCGTCTTTTGCATGTGTACAATTATTGGTTAGCGTGGGCTGAGTCATGTTGTGGTTAAAACCTCAGAGTTGTTGCTTGACTGATTCCTGCCCATCATGTCCATCATGGGCCAGCCAGGGCTCTTTGCCACATCTGCCTCAGCACCCAAACCAATGGAGCAGCCACCATCGTGAGCATTGCTGGCCACCAATGCATAAGGAAAAGAGCAGCTGCAGGGCTTGTACCAGCAATGAAACCTTCAACCCCAAAGTGGTACACAGTTCTTTGCCTTAAACTCACTGGCCAGCATAAGTCACACAGTTCACTTAACAAGGAGGTCAGGAAGTGTAATCCTACCATTTGCCTGGAAAGGGGAGAACTGGAATAAAGAGAAGAAAGAAGGGCGAGGGATTACATATATATCCACCTTGCTAGTTTCCTGATCCCCAACTCTCAGAGTAAACAGTGGAGAAGTGCAGAAAAGAAGCTCGGAAGGTTGGGACACTTAGAGCATTCACCTGAGCCAGGCTCACTGAAATTTGTGAAATCTGTGAGACAACTCAATTCTGCCTAGTTCGAATGGTCTGCTGAATCTGGCTCCTCTTACTTATTTGTTCTGTGACCTGAAACTCAGTTTCCTCAACTTTAAAGTAAAGGTGATAGCAGAACCTACCTTACAGAGGTTGGGATGATTAAATAAGGTGATGCATGTAAGTCACTTTTTTTTTTTTTTTGAGTTGGAGTCTCACTCTGTTGCCCAAACTGGAGTGCAGTGGCCGCTTCCGGCCACCGCGCCTCGACCTGCTGGGCTCCGGCGATCCTTCCGCCTCAGCCTTCCGAGTAGCCGGAATTACAGGCACGCGCTACCACGCCCGGCTGATTTTTTGATTTATTGTAGAGATGAGGTCTACGCTGCCCAGGCGGGTCTCGAACCCTCGGGCTCAGGCAATCCACTCACCTCAGTCTCCCAAAGGCGCGGGATTACAGGCTGAGCCACCGAGCCTGGCTTGTAAGTCACTTTTAACAGCACTGTCTAATAGAACTTTCCAGACACTCTTGCTGCTGTCCAGCCCATTTTGCCCTTCACAGTGTGTCTTCCCTTTAACAAATCTACCTGTCTTGATTTTTTGCATCTGAGTCTCACTCTGTCACCCAGGTTGGAGTGCAGTGGCATGCTCACAGCCACCTTAGCCTTGACCTGCTGGGCTCAAGTGATTCTTCCGCCTCAGATTTCCAAGTAGCTGGAACCACAGGCGTGAGCCACCAGGCCCAGTTAATGTTTTGATTTATTGTAGAGATGAGGTCTTGACAAGTTGTCCAGGCTGGTCTTGAACTCCTGGACTCAGGCAATCCTCTCTCACCTCAGCCTCCCAAAGCACTGGGTTTACAGGCATGAGCCACCGCATCAGCTAAATCTACCTGTAATAATTCATAAAAAAAAAAGATGATGGAAATGTTCTATATTTATACTGTCTGATACAGTGGCCACTTCCTACAAGTGACTACTGAGTGCTTAGAGTGTAGCCAGTGCAACTGAATGGTTAATGGTATCTAATTTTAATTAACTTAAATTTACATTGCCACATGTGGCTATAGCTAAACTATTACATCAGAAAGTGCAGACTTAGAACATTGCTTAATGCACAGTGGCCATTCAACAAGCATTGTTAGCTCTAAATACTGAATTGTTACAGCCAGAGTGGGAGAAAGGAGATTGGACCCAAGAGTCAGAGAAAATGAGAAAAGGTCTGGACTCAGGGGATACCCTCCAGCCGACCAATGCCCCATTTGCTTTACCCTTGGGAAACAGTGTGAAAGAATGGGAGGCCGAGGCGAGAGGATTGCCTGAGCTTGGGAGTTTGAGACCAGCCTGGGCAACTTGGTGAGACCTCGTCTCAACAATAAATCACAAAAAATTAGCTGGGCATGGCGGTGTGCGTCTCTAGTTCCCGCTACTTGGACGGCTGAGGTGGAAGGATCACCTAAGCCCAGCAGGTCGAGGCTGTGGTGACCATGAGCGTGCCACTGCACTCCAGCCTGGGTGACAGAGTAAGACGCCAACTCAAAAAAAAAAAATGATACAGAAGAGAAAATCCATAATCATATAAAGGAGCAGCTGGGGACACTATGTTCCTCTGAGTCACCTTTGCTTGGGTAGAGTCACGCCTAACACAGAGAACTGGCCTTGGGCAACGGCACAGTTGGGAAGCGTGCGGGTGAGCACTCCTCACCTTCCACTCAGCTCAGCACTGTCTCCCTTTTCAGCCCCAGTTGCCCAGTGTCCTCACATTGAACCCACCGCCTATCCATGGCCTGCCCAGACTTTGAGCCTCCCTTCCATCCGGACCTCCTGGGTCCAGTTAGCAACTGCATTTACTTTCCTTTTTCCTTTTTTTTTTTTTTTTTTTTTAAGTTGGAGACTCAATCTGTCCCCCAGGCTGGAGTGCAGTGGCATGCTTACGGCCACTGTAGCCTTGACCTGCTGGGCTCTGGCGATCCTTCCGCCTCAGCCTTCCAAGTAGCTGGAACTACAGGTGTACGCTACCACGCCTGGCTTGTTTTTTGATTTATTGTGGAGACAAAGTCTCACCAAGTTGCCCAGGCTGGTCTCGAACCCCCGGGCTCAGGCCATCCTCTTGCCTCGGTCTCCCAAAGCGCTGGGATTACAGGCTGAGCCACTGTGCCCGGTCAACTGCATTCATTTTCTAGGGCCACCATTATAAAGTACCACAACTCAAGCCAGGCATGGTGGCTCACACCTGTAATCCCAGCACTTTGGGAGGTGAAGGCAAAAGGATTGCCTGTGCTCAGAGGTTCAAGACCAGCCTGGCAACATAGCGAGACCTTGTCACTACCATTAAAAAAATAATAATTAGCTGAGCACAGTGGCACATACCTATAGTTCCAGCTCCTTGGCAGGCTGAGGCAGAAGCATCCTCTGAGCCCAGCAGGTTGAGGCTGTGGTGGCCATGAATGTGCCACTGCACTCCAGCCTGGGCGACAAAGTGAAACTCCAACTCAAAAAAACCCAAAAAAACAAAGTACCACAACTCTAAATACTGAATTGTTACAGCCAGAGTGGGAGAAAGGAGATTGGACCCAAGAGTCAGAGACTTCTGGAGGCTAGAAGTGCAGGTGTTGGCAGGCCTGTGCTCTCTCTGAAGGTTCTAAGGGGACAAACTATCCCATGCCTTTCTCTTCACTTCTGGAGTTGCAATCCTTAGCGTTTCTGGGCTCTCACATGCATCACTCTAACCTCTGTTTCTGTCACAAATTGCTCGCCTTGTATGTCTGTCTTGCATTCCTTCTCTTAAGGACACTAGTCATATTGGATTAGGGCCCACCCTAATCCAGCATGACCTCAACTTGATTGCATCTGCAGAGATTCTATTTCCAAATAAGGTCAAATTTATGGTACCAAGGGATGGAATGTCCATGATCTGTCTGAGGGACACAGTATAGCCAACAACACTTGCTGTTCCCTCGTGGGCCTATTTTCTGCTGGGTGGCGGCTACTCTATCTGTCATAGTGTTGAGGAGGACACTTGTCAGTCTGTGTTTACAGCATCTTTCTTATGGAATAACTAAGTTGCTGCTAACTTGAAGGCATTTTGTGCAAAAATTTTTTGAAAGCACCCCATTTGGGTGGACAGATTGCAACATCTGTGCCCACTCTGTGTGATGAGTTACAAAAAGTTTGCACGCTCCCCTTCCTGCTTATGCAGGGCAATACTTAACCCCAGCTGTCATGTCTACACTCCCCCCACCCCATGTCTACACTGCAGTTGGGTTTTGTCACATACAACTACAGAATCCTGACTGACACAGCTGCTACTGGGTTGACTCCCATAATTCATTTCCTGGAGGTGACCCATTCATCAGGATGAAGTTTCCTGCGGTGGTGGATGGGAGCCCTCTGACCACCAGTACATCTCCATAGTCCTCTAGGATTACAGTTGAGGCCATTTGCTCTGGTTACCCACCACATTACCCTCACTCTGGCCCCTGCCTCAAGTGGGGCCTCACTTCCAGTTGATCTGGGGCTTCCTCTTGCTGCCAGCTCCCACTTTGCCCACCCACATGACAGGCCAGAGTGCCTGGAACTGTCACAACCCTGGGAGAGACCATTGACGTCTGGCTGATGAGGGATGGTATAGTTGACACCTCTCTCCCTGGGAAGCACTCAGAGCTATGCTCTGCTCTGACTTCCAGAGGTCCCTGAGGACAGAGGCAGCTCAGCTCCCTTTCCCTCTCAGTGATGCTTTAATTAGCTACCCTCTTCCCTGTCTCCTCCGCTCCTCCTCCCTGGTGGTGCTTTCTGAGGTCACCTCTCACATAAGCTACCAGCACAAGAGTGTTCAGAGTCCGCTTCTTGGGTTTCCACTTGAAGTTAAGAACTATGGCCAACGTCATCCCAGAAAGACCCTAGTCAGCCACTAAATGGTCAGGTGGCCACAGGTTAGCCACTCTGGACCTTGATTTCTGTCTGGAAAGAAAGGTGGCCAGTCAGTCTAAAGGAGGACTTTTACTGGATAAGAAGTTAGGCTGATTTAATTATCAATTTTTTTAAAAAAGAAATCTCCTACTGGGTGCAGTGGTTCACGCCTGTAATCCCAGCACTTGGGAGGCAGAGGCAAGAGGATTATCTGAGCCCAGGGGTTGGAGATGAGCCTGGGCAACTTGTCCAGACCTCATCTCTACAATAAATCAAAAAACTAGCTTGGTGTGGTGGCGCACACCTGTAGTCCCAGCTACTGGGAAGGCTGAGGCAGAAGGATCAGCTGAGCCCAGCAAGATGAGATTGTCGTGGCCATGACAGTGACACTGCACTCTAGCCTGGAGGTGACAGAGTGAGACTCTGACTTAAAAAAAAGAAAGAAAAAAATCTCCTATTTTTTTAGTAAAACATGACCATTATAAAATTTTGAAAAATCCAGAAAAGTAAATTTATAAAATTTAAATTACCCATAATTCCACCACTCAAGGATATTTCCTTTAAAAGTAGAGAGTATACAGGGACTCCTCAAACCCCGATTTATGTGTTTAGACTACTGGTTATGCAATCAGGACTAGGATCCTAAGATTTCTGCAGTTGCTCTGTTACTGTGTAGACATGCAGCTTGAAATAAACTGCTTTGTAGAGCAGGAGGAGGAAGTGTGACTGCTGGGCTCTTATATAATAGCATAGGAAACCCTGAGTGTAAACAGGGCTTTCTTTGTCAAGGAACGGAAATTGGCACCAACTAGTGCTTTTAAGTACAGACCAGGAGTTTGGGGAGAAAAATAGGAAGTCATAGACTGCAGTAGAGAAAAAAACTAGGAAATGAAATTCTTCGACTCAGCATGAAGTTTATTAGATGATTGAACTGCTTTTCTCAAAGGGAGAAGAAACAAAGGGCTGGCACTGGATGAATCTGAGTAGAAAGATTGATTTCTAATCAGAAGAAGACCCACTGTGTGGACCGTCAAGTCAGGCACAAGTAGGGCCTGGTTATATGTTTAATAATAACAGAAAAAGTCTTACAAAGGCTCTACCATACAGGGAATTTGAAGCCAGACAGAAACACCGTAAGAAAGCAACCCTGGGAAGTAACAGGAATAATAGGGAAAATTAATGTTAACCTGTTAATGTAATGTTAACCGCCGTAAGATAAAGGCTTGGGTTCAAGCCCTTTCTTTAGGAGGTGATCTCAGGAAGCTCAAGTGGAGAAGTTCAAAAAGTGAGACAGGAGAGAGATAAAAGATGTCAAACCAGGGTTCCTTCTACAGGCAACTAGGCTCAATGGGGACCCTCTAAGAAACCAAGTGGGACGCACCTTAGAATCCCATCAGAGCACAGGCAGCCCTGTCCTCCATTGACTGGTGCCCTGGGGGTGTTAGAACCCCCTCTCTTCCCAAGCATTCTGCACAGAGCTGCTTGGTGCTGGTGGTATTGCTTGAGGCTGTCTAGTGCACCTGCAATGAACTCAGGTGGGCCTAGGGGAGATGAATGGGCTTTTTCCCCCCTTCTTCCCCAAATATGTGAGCTCTCGGAGAATAAGTACCAGATCTGCCTGGTACACTATATTAGTCAGAGTTCTTCATACACACACACACACACACACACACACACACACACACACACACACACCACATACACACACACACACATACACACACACACACACACACACACACACACACACACACACACACACACACTATATAGAAGATGTAGAGATAGAGCTAGAGACAGAGACAGAGACAGAGATAGAGATAGAGATAGAGATAATGATGAGATAGAAGAAATTGCCTCATACAATTATGGGCGCTGAGAAGTTCAGCTCCAGGAGAGCTAATGGTATAAGTTCTAATCCAAGTCCAAGTCCAAAGGCAGGAGAAGATTGATGTCCTGGTTTAAAGACAATCAGCTTTTTATTCTATTCTGACCTTCAACAGATTGTATGAGGACTACCCACATAGGGAAGGACAGTCTGCTTTACTTAGTCTAATAATTAAAATGTTAATCTCATCCAGAATCACTCTCATAGAAAAACCCAGACAAATGTTTCATCAAATATCCAGACATCCCATGGCTCAATCAAGTTGACACATAAAATTAACCATAACATATATTAATCACTAAGTCTGCCATGTAGCAGGCATCAGCCTGGGCGAGGGAATGACTCCAACTCAAAAAAAAAAAAAAAACTCGCAACACACACACACACACACACACACACACACACACACACACACACACACGTTTGTTACAGTCTCACTCTGTCACCCAGGTTGGAGCGCAGTGGCATAATCACAGTTCACCATAGCCTCAAACTTCTGAGCACAAGCCATCCTCCCACCTCAGCCCCATGAGTAGCTGAGGCTATGGGCATGCACCACCACACCTCATTTTTTATTTTTGATAGAGAAGAGGTCTTGCTATGTTGTCCAGGCTGGTCTCAAACTCCTGGGCTCAAGCCATCCTCCTGCCTCAGCCACCCACAGGGATGGGATCACAGGCATGAGCCACTGCACCCATCCACAATATTTTGATGTTGGTATTGCCAACTCCATTCTATAGTTGAAGACTGTGATGCTGCAAGATCATCTGCCCAGAGTTATGCAGATAGTAAGTTGCCTCTAAAGTAGTCTACCTTTGGCCATCCCAACCTTTTCCTAAACTCACTGGCAACCACAGCAAGCATTTCTGGAACAGGGCCCTGTGCAGGCAACAGGCATCTAAAGAGTTACATGCCATATTTCATGTCTTTAAGAATTTAGGATGTTGAAAGAGAGATACTGATACAAAACAGTATACAATATGTAAGCCCAAAATGTGATTGAGCATCTACTATGTGCAAGGCAAAGTGCTCAGGCAGGAGGATACTATGATCATCAAAATCCAGGCTCTGCCCTTGAGGTGCTTCCTGTGATGATGTGGTTGATTGAACTTGGGCTGTCGTTAAGACTTGCTTTCACCAACAGATGGGCAGAAGTGATGCTATGCTAGTTCTGAGCCTAGAACCCAAGAGGTTTCATATCTTCTACCTCCTCTGTCTGTTAAAACTCCTGCCACCATGAAAAGAGGCCTGGGTTAGGCCACCAAGTGGTGAGAAACTACAAAGAGAGGGGCACGCCCAGTCCACAGCCAAATCAGGGACTCAGACATGAGAATGAGGCTATCTTAGACCCTCCAGCCAAGTTGCCAGGTAAGTACAGTCCCATGAGCCACCTCAGGCAAGACCAGCAGAAGAAATACTGAGCCGAGCCCTGCTGCAGTTGAATTTTAGATGGTTTAGGTATGTGTTTATGTGTGTATGTATACGTATGGGTCTTGCTATGTTGCCCAGGATGGTCTTGAACTGTTAGGCTCTAGGGATTCTCCTACCTCAGCCTCTTGAGTAAGTGGAACTACAGGCTTACGCTACCACACCGAGCCAGATGGTCTCTTTATGAAGAAATAGATAACTGATCTGGTGGGAAGACTGATGTAAGCAGAATGGTCCCCAAGGATATTGTAAATATGTCCCGTTTCATGACAAAAGGGACTTTGCACATGGAATTAGGGAGATTATTCTGTATTATCTGAATGGTCCCAATTTAATCACATGGTCCCTTATAAGCAGAGAATTTTCTCCACCTGGAGTCAGATAGATGTGGCACAAGGAAAAGTCAGAGAGGATGGAAGTATAAGAAAGACTTGACCTGTTTTTGCTGGAGGGGGCCAGGTGGAAGGCAAGAGAAGGATTGCAAGAAGGCTGTTATCCTGAATGAGCTTGGAAGGGGTTCCATCCCAAGAATTTCCACCAGGAATGCAGCCTTGTCACCACCTTGACTGTGGCTTTGTGAGACCTGAGCAGATGACCCAGCTGAGCCAGAGTCTGGTGAGAGCCAGACTCTAACCTACCGAACTATGAGATAATAAATGAGAGTGAGGCTATCTTAGACCCTCCAGCCAAGTTGCCAGGTAAGTACAGCCCCATGAGCCACCTCAGGCAAGACCAGCAGTGCTGCTTTAAGTCACTCAGTTTGGGGTAATTTGTTACAGAAGCAATAGAAAACCTACACTCTGACATATAAACTAACAACCTTTGTAGTTTGTATTTTAAAGTGTGGGCTTATTTTTTAGGAAATATGGAACCGTAATTCAGGACTTCTGAACCTGGGAGTCCGTGGATCCCAAAGAGACCAGATAGAATTTGGGAGGTTCATAAATTTGAATAGAATAAGATTCATTTCTATTTTTACTAGCTTCCAAATGAAATTGAACTTTGGCTTCAGTGATATAGGTAACAATTGTGACTGTCACTTGTTGTAGGAATTGTGACTCTGTCACTAGTAAAAAAGCAAACAAACAAACAACAAATCCAGGTTGCAGATATTTTAAAATATTACTTATACTCATTACTACTTCAAACTCATGGTTTTTAGACCAGTTTTTAGACTTTTTTTTTTAACAGGGTCTCACTCTCTTGTCTGGGCTGGAGTGACATGATCAGGGCTCACCACAGCCCTGACCTCCTGGGCTCAGGCAATCCCTTCACCTCTACCTCTCGAGTTTCAGGGACTACAGACATGCACGACCATGCCTGGCAAATTTTTTGATTTGTGTGTGTGTGTGTGTGTGTGTGTGTGTGTGTGTGTGTGTGTGTGTGAAGACGAGTTCTCACTATGTTGCCCAGGCTGGTCCTTGACTTCTCGACTCTAGTGAGCTTCCCATCTTGCCTTTCCAAAATTACAGGTGTGAGCCACTACACCCAGCCTGTTTTTAGATTCTGATAGCTAATGAGTGATAGAAAAGCATATTTATGACTTTATCTGGTTTTGTTTTGTTTTGTTTTTGAGTTGGAGTCTCACTCTGCTACCCAGGCTGGAGTGTAGCAGCACGCTCACAGCCACTGCAGCCCCAACCTACTGGACTCAGGTGATCCTTCCACCTCAGCCTTCCAAGTAACTGGAATAACAGGCATGACCACCACACCTGGCTAATTTTTTGATTTATTGTAGAGATAAGGTCTCACCATGTTGCCCAGGCTGGTCTTGAACCTGTGGGCTCAGGCAATCCTCTCGCTTCTGCCTCCCAAAGTACAGACATGAGCCACTGCACCCAGCTGTATCAGATATTTGTTTTTAGAAGTATTTTCATAAGTACATTTCAATATAATTGGCTTCCTTTGTATTATGTACAGTGCTTAATTTATAAATTTTAAAACTTTATTCTAAGAAGGGGGTCCACAAACTTCACCAGATCACCAAAGAGATCCAAGCAAAAAAAAAAAAAAAAAAAAGAATAACAAGTATAACCTGACCCTGTGTTGACTTTATTGAACACAATTGTGTTCCAGGGGTCATGATCTGACTTGCAACATATGCCCATTTGTTTATAACTAATTCCTAAGGGCTCTGGGCAGAGGAGTCACAAGACCAGATTTGCAAGCTGTGGTAAACCGTTTACTTCAACGGTTCTCATTCCCTCTTCCACTCCACTCCTTCCTGTCAACAGCTGTGGCTCATCGCTAACCTTGGGCCTCAGCGAACATGAACTGGACTTCCTTGGTGTTAGATTTTGCTGTCGTCAGAGGTGTACACGTGTGGGTGGGAAAAGCCCCTCAGGTTTTTTTTCTTCTTTTTTTTTTGAGTTGGAGTCTCACTCAGTCACCCAGGCTGGAGTGCAGTGGCACACTCACAGTCACCCAGCGTCGACCTGCTGGGCTCCGATGATCCTCCCGCCTCAGCCTTCCAAGTAACTGGAACTGCAGGCATGTGCTACCATGCCCGTCTTATTTTTGATTTGTTGTAGAGACGAGGTCTTGCCAAGTTGCCAGGGCTGGTCTTGAACTCGCGGGATCAGGCAATCCACTCGCCTCGGCCTCCCAAATTGCTGGGATTACAAACTGAGCCCCTGAGGTTTTCTGATTGGACTCTTTCCACTCCTAGAAGCTGTTTTTAATCAATGATGCAAAAACAAAAATACTGACACAACGCTCTAGGTCTAAAAACTTCAAAGACCATGCTCACTTGGGAGCTCTTTTTGGAAAAGCAGAATTTGAGCAGACCTTATTTAAAGACTTGATCATTGGGTATGGAGAGAAAATGAAGAGATATAGGCCAAAAGATACAAAGTAGCAGATACACAAGATGAACAAGTCTACAACTAATGAACCACACGAGGACTATAGTTAAAACAATTTGTCGTTTTAGGGATTTTTGTTAAATAAGTAGATTTTTGTTGCTCTTGCTACATACAAAAAAGTAACTATATGAGATGATAACTATGATAATTTGGTCACTATGGTAACTATTTTACTATCTTATGTATCCCATGATATCATATTGAAAGTCTAAAATAAACATAATAATGTATTCTTAAAATGAAAATATAAAAAGAAGTGATTATGTTCATTGCAAAACTATCATCACTCACATAAATTCCAGTTAGATTAAAAAGGAAGAGATTTTACAGCCAAGCTTATGAGGCAGAGGCTGCCAACTTGTTCATGAAACCCTTTCCCATTCCTCCTGGGATCTGCAGACCACATTTCCCAGCCTCCCTTGTAGCTAGGCAGAGCCATGGGACTGTGTTCCAGTTAATGGATGGTTGATGGGGGTGATATGCATCACTTCCAGGTCAGGCTTTTTAAAAAAATCCCACAGAAAGCAAGCTTCTGTCCTTTTATCCCTTTGGGCGGCAATCTTGGAGAGTCCAATGTAATCACCAGGGTCTTTATATGTATAAGGACCATAGAGGTCATATTCCAGTTAAAGAGGGAGTCTCCTTCCCATAGGACTGGAAAAAGCCTGGTCCTGCCTAGTTATATACTTATCATTTAATGAATCACTATGGACCACTGATGGATGACTGGATCATGTTTTTGCCCTTGAGGGTGAGGATTTGACCCTGTCATTCTCATCAAATCATGTGGAGTGTGTTCATTTTCTATTGCTACTTTAAGAATATAACACAAATTTAGTGACTTGAAATAACACACATTTATTGTCTTCCAGATCTAGAAGTCACAAGTCTAAAATGACCATCACTGGGCTAAAATCAAGGTATTGGTCAGGTTGCCTTCTTTTCTGGAGGCTGTAGTAGAGAATCTGCTTCCTTGCCTTTTCCACATCATAGGAACCACCTGCATCTCTTGGTTTGTACCTATTCCTTCATCTCCAAAACCAGCAATCTCCATCTCATGTGGTTACTTTTCTGGTTCTCGTTCTTTTGTCTTTCTCTTCTACCTGTAAGAACTTTTGTAACTACATTAGGTCACTGAACAGTCCAGGATAATCTCCCTATCTCCAAATCAGCTGATTAGTAATCTTCTCTTTTTTTCTTTTTCTTTTTCTTTCCTTTTTTTTGAGTAGTAGTCTCACTCTGTCACCCAGACTGGAGTACAGTGGTATGCTCACAGTCACTACAGCCTCAACATCCTGGGTTCAGGTGATTCTTCTGCCTTAGTCTTCCAAGAAGCTGTAACCACATGCACATACCATCACACCTGGCTAGTTTTTTAAAAAATTTATTGTAGAGACGAGGTCTCACCAAGTTGCCCAGGCTGGTCTCGAACCCCTGGACTCAGGCAATCCTCTCACCTCTGCCTGCCAAAGTGCTGGGATTACAGGCGTGAGCCACCAGGCCCAGCTGATTAGCAATCTTAATTCCTCCTGCAACCTCAATTCCCCTTTGCCATGTAATCTAACATATTTACAAGTTCCAGTGATTGGGATGTGAACACATAGAACAAACACAGTCACATTGAAATGGAGAGAAAAGTGGTTTTCCAAAGGAAGGGATGATGGACAGACAAAATCATATGTCCTCTACCACAGGGAGACCCAACCCCAAGGCCATGGACCCCTGTTAGGAACTGGGCTGCACAGCAGGAAATGAGTGGCAGGCGGGTAAGTGAGCAAAGCTTCATCTGTATTTACAGCTGCTCCCCATTGCTCGCATTACAGCCTGAGCTCCACCTCCTGTCAGATCAGCATTGGCATTAGAGTCTTATAGGAGCACAAACCCTATTGTGAACTGTGCATGTGAGGGATCTAGAAATAAAGTGCATAATAAATGTAATGCACTTGAATCATCTCAAAACAATTCTCCCTCCCCTTGTTCATGGAAAAATTGTCTTCCATGAAATGGGTCCCTGACATCGAAAAGGTTGGAGACCACTTCTCTACCACAATCTACGATTTTAGGGAGTATGTGCACCCCTCTGGTGTACTTCATCTTATTCATTTATTTTTTAGTTAGAATCTCACTCTGTTGCCCAGGCTAGAGTGCAATGGCATGCTCATGGACACCACACAGCCTTGGGCTGCTGGGCTCAGGCGATCCTTCTGCCTCAGCCTACCAAGTAGCCGAACTACAGGCATGCACCACCACGCCCGGGTAATCTTTTGATTTATTGTAGAGGTGAGGTCTCACCAAGTTGCCCAGGCTGGTCTCAAACCCGTGGGCTCAGGCAGTCCTCTCACTTCGGTCTCCCAAAGTGCTGGGATTACAGACTTGAGCCACTGAGGTTGGCCAGTGTACTTCATTTATATTCTGATTACACATTTGTAGCAGACGTTTGTGATGTCCTGTGTCACATCCCCACAGCCCACCTGACGTCAGTGCACCTTTGGTAGACAGTTCTGTGCACACACCCAGCATTCTTTGTCAAGCATACGTGGTAACATCTCTCCACTTTCTCTAAGACAGTATTTGGCTGCTGAGCCAAATTCAGGAGCAACCTGAAAGTGCAGGGGCTTTAACACCCCAAGAGCACTCCTCATGCCATGAGGGATGGAATCAGTGGTTAGATGCTGCAGCCTCTGTTCTCTAGTGCACCCTTCTTCATGGGCCTTCTCCACAGTTCCTCAGAAGGGCCCAGCAGGACTGAGCCTCAGTTGCCCACAGTGGTAAACAGTTGTTTTTTTGTTTTTTTTTTTTTTAGTTGGAGTCTCACCCCGTCACCCAGGCTGGAGTGCAGTGGCACACTTACAGTCACCCCAGAGTTGACCTGCTGGGCTCAGGCAATCCTTCCGTCTCAGTCTTCCAAGTAGCTGGAACTATAGGCATGTACTAACATGCCAGGCTAATCTTTTGATTTATTGTAGAGTTGAGGTCTCACCAAGTTGCCCAGGCTGGTCTCAAACCTGTGGGCTCAGGCAATCCTCTCACTTTGGCCTCCCAAAGTGCTGGGATTACAGGTAACCAGTACTTTAATGCAACTCGTGCTGGCTTTTCTCCCTTTGCTGTCTCATTCTTCCTATTCCCTACTTCTACTTCTTTAGATCATCTCCTAAATAAATAAACTACCTGCATTGCTGAGCAAGGCAGCTCACACCTGTAATCCCAGTACTTTGGGATGCTGAGGCGAGAGGATTGCTTGAGTCCAGGAGTTCAATACCAGCCCTTGCAACATGGTGAGACCTCGTCTCTACAATAAATAATAATAATAATAAAAAATAGCAGAGTGGGGTGGCGTGCACCTGTAGTCCCAGTTACTTAGAAGGAGGAGGTAGAAAGATTGCTTGAGCCCAGCAGGTCAAGGCTGCAGTAGCCATGATCATGCCACTGCACTCCAGCCCGGGAGGCAGAGTGAGACCCCAACTCAAAAAAAAAATTAAATTAAAATTAATTGGCCAGACACAGTGGCTCACGCCTTTAATTCTAGCACTTTGGGAGGCCAAAGTGAGAGGATTTCCTGAGCCCATGGGTTTCAGACCAGCCTGGGCAACTTGGTGAGACCTCACCTCTACAATAAAGCAAAAAATTATCTGGGCATGGCGGCACATGCCTGTAGTTCCAGCTACTTGGAAGGCTGAGGTGGAAGAATCACCTGAGCCCAGCAGGTCGAGGCTGCGGTGGCCGTGAGCATGCCACTGCACTCCAGCCTGGGCAACAGAGTGAGAATCCAACTAAAAAAAAATTAAAATTAATTAAATAAATAAGTAAACTGCCTGTGCCCATGTCCTTCTCTCAGGTTTGGCTTTTGGGGGAAACCCAAGTAGATAGCACATATCACTGGTGTTTAATGGAGAGTGGCAGATGTGGCTACCTGCACAGCAGAACCCTGCCAGGACTCACTAGGACGGCTTGTTTACAGGCACCTGCTCTGATCGGCCAGTGTTAATTCCATTGGCTGGTGCTCATGCCGCACAAGTCTTCCCCCCTTAATGAGGTCTGTCAGCATAACGACATAAATGACCATCCTTGACATGTCCTTCTTGGCTAGTTATGAGGCTCTAGCTCAAAACATGTGGATAAGGAACATAAACATAATAAGTGCAATCCTTAGGGTCATGTGCTAAGAGGTCTGTGTACCTAAAATGGAGAGGAAAGGTTGTCTGAGGTCATTTCTTTTTTCTTTTAATTTCAGTTCAGGCTGAGGTCAGGGCTGTTTATTTGAGTTCTGGCAATAATCCTGGGAATTTATTTAGGTGCCAAGGGAAACATGAGGACAGTGTACTCCAGAAACATTGTGCCCCAAGCCATAGAAGACAGTAGGCATGAGCCCAAAGAAAGATACCAGTGCCTTGCCATAGACTCAACAAATAACTGATGACATTCTAGGGGAGTCGTGTGTTTTTTGTCAGCTAACAGGAACACCATTTAATCTGGGAACTAGAGGGAAATCAGAAAGCAAAGGCACAGATCTCATGCTCATGCCTATAATCCAAGCACTTTGGGAGGCTGAGGCAGGAGGACTGCTTGAGCCCACAATTTTGAGACCAGCTTGGGCAACATAGTAAGACCTCCATCAGATCAGGCGTTGTGGCTAACGCCTATAATCCCAGCTCTTTGGGGGGCCAAGATTAGAGGATCGCCTGAGCCCATGGGTTCAAGACCAGCCTGGGCAACTTGGTGAGACCTCATCACTACAATAAAGCAAAAAATTAGCCGGGCATGGAGGTGCACACATGTAGTTTCAACTACTTGAAAGACTGAGGCAGAAGGGTCACCTGAGCCCAGCAGGTCGAGGCTACAGTGGCCATGAGCGTGCCACTACCCTCCAGCCTAGGCGACAGAGTGAGACTCCAACTCAAAAAACAAAAACAAAAGCAAAAACAAAAACCTCTGTCTCTGTGAAAATAAAATTAAATTAAAAAAAAAAAAGACATCATCTCTCTGGGTGGTATAGCACTTCCCTTCCCCACCACCTGACCTTCTTGGCAGCAAAAGGCCATTCTCTGTTGAAATCTTGCCCAGTCCCGCAGGTGCTGGTAGAGAGCTGGGATGAGATCCAGCACCCCTGGCAGCCTCCTTCCTAGTGCTGAGGAAGCCAACTCTGAGATGAAGATTTGATCATAGGAAGATTATTGGGGAGTGCTTTTGGGGCAACACCTTTGAGGGAGTAAGGAAAGAAGGCCTGGACATACAGGAAGTTGGACTGTAATGCGTTCATGACACGGGCTTCAGCTGATTCCACCTGGAGATCTGGAGTTGGGCTGGCCCTGCAGAGTCATTCTGAATTGAGTAACCAGTCACTAGACACAGGCTGCTCCCAGGAAGGGCATGTAGCCTCAGTCAAGGCACCCACCAGAGGCCACCCTCCCAGCAGTTGGGGGTGAGTGTCTCGGTCCCAAAGAGGATCTTGGCAAGGTACCACAGCATCCGCAGACCTTCTTTTTTCTTTTCTTTTTTTTGAATCGGGTTCTCACTCTGTCACCCAGGTTGGAGTGCAGTGGCACGATCACAGTTCATAGCAGCCTCAACCTCCTAGGCTCAGGTAATCTTTCCACCTCAACCTCCCAAGAAGCTGGAACTACAGGCATGTGCTTCCACACCTGGCTAATTTTTTAATTTTTTTGTAGAGACGAGGTTCCTGTGTTGCTCAGGCTGGTAACCACTCTCTTCTATTGTCACCCAGGTCTCTCAAAGCTGTTCACGTCCCATACTCACTTTCAATAACATTTAGCCTTCCCTGCAAATAGGAAGAGCTGCCTTACCACGTAAATACTGAGGGCTGGCTACACATGGAAAATACATAGAAAATAAAAACAAATTTGCATTTCAATCAATTACCCTGGCCCACAAGTGGAATATTTTAGAGCCTTCAAAGCACTTTCACAGATATGGTCATATTTGATCTTCACATTAGCATTAATAATTAACATTAAATAGGGTAAAGAAAAAACAGAAATAAAAGAAGAAAAAGCAAAAAATGCAAAAAAAAAAATAGAAATAAAAACATGAACTAGGGTAGAGTTGGTTCCCATTTTAAAGATGAAAAGACTGAGGTTTACAGATAGCAAACGCCTAAATGACAAGGAGAGGAACCAAGCATAGCACTCAGGGCTTCTGAGTTTCATTCTAACATTGTTTCCAGGCTTCAGGAGAATCAAATACTTTGAGTTGTAGAGACAAGAACTTGCTTTGTTGCCTAGGCTGATCTGGAACTCCTAGGCTTAAGCAATCCTCTTATCTAGGCCCCCAAAGTGCTAAGATTGCAGGCATGAGTCACCGCATCTGAACTGGTATCATAAATTGTTTGTAGTTCCTGTTTCCTGAGTCTATTGTCCCTGAGACCACTGTTAATAATCAATCAATTCATTAACAAACCATTGTGAGCCAAAGCACAGCAGGGAACACAGAAGACAGACAGAGCATAGCCCTGTTCACAGGAAACTTATAATCTATGCGAAGAGACCAAGGTAAAATGGATGAAAAAATAGTGAATCATGGATGACAACAAAAAATATTGATGCTTCCCAATTTCCTCAATGCCTCTTGCTTGGATCATGGTCAATTATTTCTCACTCTGTATTCCTCTCTGATAGATCATATCATTGACTCACACACTTCACTTCTTCCTATCTATTTCCTGACTCCTTGACTTTGGGTTTGACCACATGGCTTACTTCGGCCAATGGATATGCACAGTGACAATTCTGCATCTAGGCCTTGAGACCACAGATGTCACTTTATGAGGCAGAGGCGAGAGGATTACCTGAGCTCAGGAGGACAATACCAGCTTGAGCAACACGGTGAGACCTCGTCTCTACAATAAATAAAAAATTAGCTGAGTGTGGTGGCTAACCACACCTATGGCTCCACCTACTTGAAAGGCTGAGGTGGAAGGATCACCTGAGCCCAGCAAGTCGAAGCTGCAGCAGCCATGAGCATGCCACTGCACTCCAGCCAGGGTGACAGAGTGAGACTCCTACTCAAAACAAAAAGACCACAGGTATTTCTACGTGTTCCTCTGCCATCAGAATGAAAAGAAAATATGGCAGGCAAAACCCTGTGGTTTCAGGAGGGGGATTAGAGATACACTGAGTTGAGTTATCCTAGCCGAGCCTGCCCAAATCAGCTGACACCCAGAGAACTCTCTAACTCTTGAGCAAAATACAGTTGCACGTTATTAAAAAAAATGTGGAGGGTATTTGTTACACAGTAGCAGCTAACTGACACACACTCTATGCTGCATACAGCAGACTCACAGTCCTAATTAGTTATCCACTCATCATATCTCTTCTACTGTGCTGTGAAATTCAATTGAAGAAGGAATATATTTTTTCATCTTTCTATCCTCAGCACCTAAGCCATGTCTAGCACACTGTGTGCACCCAATATATACTTGTTGAGTAAATAACTGGAGGAAAAAAAATGAGTGGATGAATAGAATTTGCCACATGGATTTTGATTTTAAAATCCATAAATGGCCAGGTGAGATAACTTGCGCCTGTAATCCTAGCGCTTTGGGAGATCAAGGGGGGAAAATCACTTGAGCCCTTGAGTTCAAGACCAACTTGAGCAACATAAAGAGACCTCACCTGCTAGGCGCAGTGGCTCATGCCTGTAATCCCAGCACTTTGGGAGGTGGAGGCAAGAGGATTACCTGAGCCCAGGGATTCAAAACCATCCTAGGCAACTTGGTGAGACCTTGTCACTACAATAAGTCAAAAAATTAGCCACACATGGTGGCACAACCCTGTAGTTCCAGCTACTTGGAAGACTGAGGTAGAAGGATCACCTGAGCCTAGCAGGTCCAGGCTGCGGTAGCCATGAGTGTGCCACTGCACTCCAGCCTGGGCAACAGAGTGAGACTGACTAAAAAAAAAAAAGAGGACTGGGCTCGGTAGCTCAGCCTGTAATCCCAGCGCTTTAGGAGGCTGAGGTGAGTGGATTGCCTAAGCCTGCAGGTTCAAGACTCACCTGGGCAACTTGGCAAGACCTCATCTCTACAGTAAATCAAAAATTAACTGGGCGTGGTAGCGCGTGCCTGTAGTTCCAGCTACTTGGAAGGCTGAGGCGGAAGGATCGCCAGAGCCCAGCAGGTCGAGGCTGCGGTGGCCGGGAGCGGCCACCGCACTCCAGTCTGGGCGACGGAGTGAGATTCCAACTCCAAAAAAAAAAAAAGAGAGAGACCTCATCTACAAAAATTCAAAAGAATTAGCCAGGTATGGTGCACACACCTGTAGTCCCAGCTGCTCGGGAAGCTGAGGTGGAAGGATCACCTGGGCCCAGGAGATTGAGGCTATGGTCAGCTAGGATTATCCCACTGCACTCCAGCCTAAGCAACAGAGTGAAGCTCTGATTCAAAAAAATAATATATAATCAAATAAAATTGTCTATGAAGGCTCAAAAGAACTTGTGGTGCAGGTGGAGAAGGGAAAGTTTATGAAACTGCTTTCAAAATTTTAAGCACTGTATACATTACTACATAATTATGTTTATATGTATATTAAAACAGTGCAAAACAAAGTAACAATCATAACTTGTATATCTACTATTATAACAATACTGTTACTTATCTATACAATGTTTATCTTAGGTTGCAACACTTTTAGCATCATCTCCCTAAAAACACAGCCAGCCAACATACAATTTACCTTCCAAAAGAAATACTTTTTTTAGGTATTGATCCACCAAAAATACATATATTTTAAAATACTTGGTAGGGGTAGGAATGGCTTGTTTGAGCCTATAGAGAAGAGAATTGGGTTGATCTGGATAATAGTTGTCCTCTGAGGAAAAACATTTTTATTCATTCAGTAAAGCATGTGTCCCTTCTCCAGGGAGCAGGGCAAATCACTAACAGCACTTTAGAGGGCGTTATCTCAAGGCATCAGCAGAGGATGAAATAATCGCTCATGGAGATACTAAGAAAGACAAAACCGTCTGCTGTCTACCTCAGCAAACATGTCAGCAATACAGGAAGAATGTACCATAGAATTATTTTCCTAAATAACAAATGGATTTCAACATAGTACAGTCCCACCCTTGTCTCTTTTGTAGATTAAAAAATAAGTTTCACAACTCTGAAACGAAAACAGAAGACTGGCCAAACATTTTCTAAGCAATTTTGCAATGTTTGACAGCTGTTTGTCCTTCTTTTCCAGGGTGTTAAAGCAGACTTCCTCTATTACTGACTTTTGAACTGAAAGAATAGTGTGCATTGTTTGTAGTAAAAAGAAATCTCTGACTTGAAAAAGAAATAAGTCAAACAGTTGACATTTCTATTTCACAATTTTGGAAGGGTAATTTCCCTTTTATGTAGTTCTGTATTTGCTATGAACTGAATGTTTCTGTCCCTTCCAAATTCATTTGCGGAAACCTAATCCCCAATGCAACAGTGTTAGAAATTAGAACCTTTAGAAGGTGATTAGTTCATGGGGGTGGAACCCTTATGCATGGGATTAGCATCTTCATAAAAGAGACCCCAACGCTAAGCGTAATGGCTCACACCTATAATCCAGCACTTTGAGAGGCAGAAGCAAGAGGATTGCCTGAGCTCATGGGTTTGAGGCCAGCCTGGGCAACTTGATTAGACTTTGTTTCTACAATAAATAGAAAAATTAGCTGGATGTGGTGGCGTGTGCCTGTGATTCCAGCTACTGGGAAGGTTAAGGCAGAAGGAACTCCTAAGCCCAGCAGGTCGAGGCTTCAGTGGCCATGAGTGTGCCACTGCACTCCAGCCTGGGCAACAGAGTGAGACTCTGACTCAAAAAAAAAAGAGACCCCAGAGGGTTCCCTTCTCCCCTTCCAACATAAGAAGTTATATATGGCAAGAGACATCCATTTATGAATGAAGAAGTGGGTCCTCGCCAGACACTGCATCTGCTGGTGACTTAATACTGGACTTCACAGCCTCCAGAACAGTGAAAAAATAGGTTTCAGTTGTTTCTAAGCCCCATGGTCTATGGCATTCTGTTACAGCAGCCTAAACAGATTAAGACATTATTTATGGAGCTGAGCGCGGTGACTCACACCTATAATCCCAGCTCTTTGGGAGGCTGAGGTGAGAGAATTGCGTGAGTTCACAGGTTCGAGACCAGCCTGGGCAACTTGGTAAGACCTCATCTCTACAATAAATCAAAATATTAGCTGGGCATGGTGGCGTGTGCCTGTAGTTCCAGCTATTTGGAAGGCTAAGGTGGAAGGATCCCCTGAGCCCAGCAGGTCCAGGCTGTGGTGGCAGTGAGCATGCCACTGCACTCCAGCCTGGGCAAGAGTGAGACTCCAACTCAAAAAACAAAACAAAACAAACAAACAAACAAACAAAAAAAGACATTATGTGTTTTTTTAACATGGAAAGATTTTGTCATGAAGGATATTATTTAAAAATCCATTTAATGACAAATTAAAACAAAATGATTTGGGATTTTTAAAAAGTCACAAATTCAGGCCAGGAGCAGTGGCGCATACCTATAATCCCAGCTTTTTGGGAGGCCGAGGTGAGAGGATTGCCTGAGCCCACAGTTGGAGACCAGCCCAGGCAACTTGGCAAGACCTCATCTCTGCAATAAATCAAAAAAGTACCTGGGTGTGGTAGCATGTGCCTGTGGTCCCAGCTACTTGGAAGACTGAGGTGGAAGGATCACCCGAGCCCAGCAGGTCAAGGCTGAGGTGGCCACGAGTGTGCCACTGCACTTCAACCTGGGAATAGTGAGACTGACTCAAAAAAAAGTCACAAATTCCATTTTAATCAGATTATATTCTCTGGTGTGTTGATTAGTTTGTTTGGAGATGGTAAAACAAACAAAAGCAAAAACAAACAAACAAACAAAACTAAGAGTTTTATAAAGAAAACAATCTATTTCCTACCCTAAGCCTGAAATGATCAGTTTTCTTACCAGAGACACACACTTATAAGCATTTTATATATTTTCAAATTTTAAACAAATGCAAACTTTCTAACACCTGCTGTTTCATATCTTGTCTGTTTCAAAAAATCTTGGAGCGCACTCCATAAGCGACTTGAATTTCAACAAGATTCCTCAAAAGTGACAAGAAAACATAGGAATCTGACACTGTTTGGAGTCGTTCTCTTATGACATGGATTGGCAAGCATTCGCTCGTGAAGTCATGCAGCACGTGCGATGGCATTCATGAGCTGCTTGGATAGAATATTTAGGAGTTCCAATTGTGATAAATCAATTGGTCTTGTAATGGCCACTGATGCTCTGAACATTAGTAACATTAACATGTGCTTTGTGATAATACTTAGTGTGTCATGATTTCTTTCTCTTTTTTTTTTTTTTTTTTGAGTTGGAGTCTCACTCTGTCGCCCAGGTTAGAGTGCAATGGCGCGCTCACAGCCACCATAACTTTGACCTTCCGCCTCAGTCTTCCGTGTAGCTGGAACTACAGGCGTGCACTACCAGGCCCAGCTTGTTTTTTTGATTTATTGTAGAGACAGGTCTCACCAAGTTGTCCAGGCTGGTCTCAAATCCCTGGCCTCAGGCAATCCTCTCACCTCGGCCTCCCAAAGTGCTGGGATTACAGGCTGAGCCACTGTGCCTGGCCTGTCGTGATTTAAATGTCTCTGTTGTAGATCATGAGGCTTAGGAAAGGATAGAGCACTGTTTAGCAGGGAAATGCAAATTAGAATAACAATGAGATACAATTTCAGGTTGGCAATGCTTTCATTTTTTAAAAAAATTATTTTATTTTATTTTAAAGATGTGGGGTACAATTCAGGGTTAGGTATACGAATGTTCATTATGCATGTGCCCTTGTTGATGAGGTATGTCCCTCACCACATCGATTCCCACTACTGCCAATCCTCCCCCCGCCCTCCCCTGGCAGTTTCCCACTATTGTCAATCGCTTTCAAGCCTAATAACACCAATGGTGGTGAGAGTGAAGAATCAGAAACCAGCTTTTATACTCAGCCCATGAGAGTGAAAATGGAAAGAATTACAATACGGAGCAATTTTGCAATATTTAGCAAAGTCGTTATATACTCATACATAATCTCAACTCAACCAACACACTTCTATGTAAGTACCCAAGAAAGGTTCTTGCACCTATGGGTCAGGCTGTGTGAACAAAAGCCTGCTCAGGCTAGATGCAATGATTCACACCTGTAATCGCAGCACTTTGGGAGGCTGAGGTGGGAGGATTGCTTGAACCCAGGAGTTCAAGACCAGCCTAGGCAACAAAGTGAGACCTCATATCTACAAAAAATAAAAAGCTAGTCAGGTGTGGTGGTGTACACCTGTCATCGCAGCTACTTGGGAGGCTGAGGCAGAAAGATTGTTTTTGAACCCAGGAGGTCGAGGCTACAGTGAACCATGATCATACCACTGCACTCTAACTTGGGTGACAGAGTGACTCAGACTCAAAAAAAAAAAGCCTGTTCATTGCAACAGTGCTTGGGATAGTAAAACAACAGAACATTAGAGAGTAGTTAAAATGAATGCATGAATTAGAGCTACATTTGTAAAGCACAGATAAAAGATAAAAAATAAGGGCAGACACGGTGGCCCACATCTGTAACCCCAACATTTTGGGAGGTTGAAGCGAGAGGAGCACTTGAGACCAGGAGTGTGAGACCAACCTGGGCAGCATAGTGGGACCTCGTTTCTACAAAAATATTCAAAAAATAAAGATTAGCTGGACATAGTAGTATGACCTGTAGTCCCACCTCTTATGAGGCTGAGAGGAGAGGATCACTTGAGTCCAAGAGGTTGAGGCTGCAGTGAGCCAGAATCACACCACTGCACTCCAGCCTAGGTGACAGATTAACACCCTGTCTCAAAAAAATAAAAAAATAGGCCAGGCATGGTGGCTCATGCCTATAATCCCAGCACTTTGGGAGACGGAGGCAAGAGAATTGCCTGAGCCCAGGGATTTAAGACCAGCCTGGGCAATGTGTATAGACCTCATCCCTACAATAAATAAAAAAATTAGCTGGGCGTGGTGGTGCATACCTGTAGTTCTAACTACTTGGAAGGCTGCAGCGGAAGGATTGCCTGAGCCCAGCAGGTCGGGGCTGCGGTAGCCATGATCATGCCACTGCACTCCAGCCTTGGTGACAGAGCAAAACTCCAAATCTAAATAAATAATATAAAATATAATGATGAATGGGAGAAGCAAGTTGCAAAAGCACATGTAAAAATATGACACCATTTAAGTAAATTTGTAAAACACACGAAGGAGCTTTGGTTGTTTTTGGACTCATATTCTCTATTTGTTAGACCCACCCCTCCAGCCTTCTCTTCCTCCTTCTGGCCCTGGGAGTCTTTATGGACTCCACCAGGGAGCTCTCTCCCCTCTGGCTTCTGTTGTGTTCAGCCAAGGAGAAGCACTGACAGGAGTCTGCAGGGAGGGAGGCTGGTTCCCCTTCCCACTTCCAGGCTGGGATTTGCAGAGGCTGCATTTGTCCACTGAAGACCACAGCAGCTGTAGGTAGCCCTCTGCGACAGTGGCAGGTCTTTCTGGGTTCTGCAGTGGGTACCTGCAGTGACTGTCCTCAAGATGCTTCACCGCTCCTTTCTGAGTTCCCCAACCACAGCCTCCACGCTTGCAAAGAGAATCTTTTTTTTTTTTTTGAGTTGGAGTCTCACGCTGTCGCCCAGGTTGGAGTGCAGTGGCACGCTCATGGCCGCCCCCGCGTTGACCTGCTGGGCTCTGGCGATCCTTCTGCCTCAGCCTTCCAAGTATGAGAAATTTTGTTAAATTTTCCTCCATTATCCCAACTGCACAAGTCTGTCAAGCTCCTCAATGATATACATATTTATGCAGGGAGATTTAAAGCTATGCCTGCTTGATATACACTCAGTTCAGGAAATTGATTGCTTGCTGCTGCAAAGGGAAGTGGAGGTAGAAGAGAAGACCTGATATGTTACCTGTAGTTGGAAAGTTTTATTTGTTTAAATAAATTTTTTGAGATCACACCAGGAACTATCATGTAAAAAATGTTTAAATAAGCTAAATCAGAGTGGTTAATACATGGGTCTGTCTCACTCTGTCACCCAGGCTGGAGTGCATGGCATGCTCACAGTCACCGCAGCCCCGACCTGCTAGACTCAGGTGATCCTTCCACCTCAGCCTCCCGAGTAGCTGGGACTATAGGCATATGTCTACCACACCCAGGTAATATTTTGATTTATGGTAGAGACGAGGTCTCGCCAAGCTGCCCAGGCTGGTCTCAAACCCCTGGGCTCAGGTGATCTTCTCGTTTCGGCTTCCTAAATTGCTGGGATTACAGGCGTGTGCCGCCGTGCCCAGCTAATTATTATTATGTTTGTTGTGATTGAAATGTTCTAAAAATAGTTTCCTTTAGTCATGAGGTTTAGACAATGAAGTGCTTCCTCATTCAGAATGATACAAGAGCATCTCATGAGGCCAAAGCAATTTGCACACGACGGAAAGTTTTCCCCCGCCTGGGAGGTCCCGGAGTCTCTTCAAAGATGCAAGATCAATTCTGTGCAATTTCATGAGGTGGTTCCACTCTCCGCCTAGAGTTTGTGGGAAAAAGAGGACACCCTATGACAGCAAGGTAAAACTGGTTCCCAGTCAACTGTGAAAGGCATCACGCAAGTGACAGATGAGTGTTATTAACAGAACAGATTATTTGCATCTTTCTTGTCTCTACATATGCTTCTTGTTAACCAAGACCTAAACTCATTTGTTTCCATGTTGCTGAGGAAGTTGCCTGTGTAACCAAAATAGACACAAAACATGACTGAAAATTGCACAATTGGCCAGATGTGGAGGCCCACACCTGTAATCCCAGCATTTAGGGAGGCCGAGGCAGAGGATTGTCTGAGCTCAGGAATTTGAGACCAGGCTGGGCAACATGGCAAGACCTAGTCTCTACAATAAATTTTTAAAAATTAGCTGGGCATGGTGGTGCGTGCCTACAGTTTCAGCTACATGGAAGGCTGAGGCAGAAGGATTGCCTTAGCCCAGCAGGTAGAGTCTATGGTAGCTGTGAACATGCCACTGCCCTTGGGCACCAGAGTGGGAATCTGACTCAAAAGAAAAAAGAAAACTGCACAATTGTTCAAAATTTTTGAGTAACTTTTGGTACTCTCTAAATCTTAAAGCCTAGAGTCAAAGCCTGTATTGCCTACCTGAGGTACAGTTGTGTGTGTGTGTGTGCGTGTGTGTGTGTGTGTGTGTGTGTGCAGTGTTGTAATTTTAAGATTTTAAAATATTTTCATTGCTTTCTATTGTATTTACTCAAGTTACATTGATTTCTGTAAAAAGGCAAACAATGTCAGGTATGATGACTCACACATGTAATCCTAGCACTTTGGGAGGCCAAGGCTGGAGGATTGTTTGAGGCCAGAAGTTTGAGACCAGCCTGGGCAACACTGCAAGACCTTGTCTCTACAAAAATAAAAATTTTAAAAAATTAGCCAGGTGTGGTGGTGCATGCCTGTAGCCCTAGCAACTCAGGAGATTGAGGTAGAAGGATAAGCCCAGGAGGTAGAGGCTGCGGTGAACTTGGATCATGCCACAGCGCTCCAGCCTGGGTGACAGAATGAGACTCTGACTCAAAAAAAAGGACAATACTGAAGTGTAGAGTTGAAAGTCCAAGTCTCCTTTGCTGCCCCAGCCCCACTCAAGTCCCTTCCTTCCCCAAAATAAACATTGCTTTTTTCTTTTAAAAAACCCTAGGGGTTTTTTAAACACTGCTATTTTTACTATTTTACAAATGGGAAGTGAAAGCATAGAGAGCTTAAGTAGCTCATCTGAGGTCTGACAGGTAGAAAGATCCGGAACCATGATTTGAATCCGGGCAAGCCCTCACTGGTTACTCCTGGGCTGTGGTGCTCTATCTTGTCACATCACTACATATATTCCTAAATTGTTTTAGTTGCTGTGTGGTTTTCAATAGAATGGATGAACCACCATTTACATAATCATTCTCCTAAGCTAGACTTAGGTGTTCTTTCCCAGGTTTTGTGATTAATGCTTTTCCTTGTACGTGCCCTTCTGGGCACACGGGTAACTATTTCTCTGGGCCAGATACCTAAAGTTGGAACCACCATGTCATAGGGCAGCAGCCAGGCATGCACACCAAAGCATTGACATGTACCACTAAGTTTTTTAAAAGGGGTTTGCCAATTTTTAGTTCCACCAACAGTATATATCCTCATAGATCCTTGCTACTCTTTGTCTTTTGAATTTTTTAAGAGAGTACACATCTTCACAAACTCTGGTTGCTACCAATTTTTAAGATGTTTACTAAACTGACAGGCAAAAAATATTTCATGACTAGTTGTAACTTCTATATCCTTAGTTTTTAATGAGGTTGAGATCTTTTCATATATTTATTGGAATTTTTACTTCAACTTCTGTAAATTGCTTTATCATTTGTCCAATTTTCTATTGGTTGTTACATTTTCTTATTGACTTGTATGGTACATATGTGTTTAATGATTAAATTCTTCTTCTGACTGGTACAAGAACAGACACGTGGACCAATGTAACAGAATAGAGAATCCAGAAATAAACACAAATATTTACAAACAACTGATCTTTGACAAAACAGAGAAAAACATACACTGGGGAAAGGACATCTTATTCCGCAAGTGGAGAAAACTACATGCAGAAAAATGAAACTTGATTCCTATCTCTCCCCATATATTAAAACTAACTCAAGATGGATTAAAGATTCAAATGTCAAACCTGAAACCATAAGAATCCCAGAATAAAACTTAGAAAAACTCTTATGGACATTGGCCTTAACAAATAATTTGTGGCTAAAACCCCAAAAGCAAATGCAGCTAAAATAAAAATAAACATATGAGACTTAATTAAACTAAAAAGCTTCTGCACAACAAAAGAAATAATCAACAAAGCAAATACAGAATGGGAGAAGATATTCGCAAAGTATACACCTGATAAATAACTAATATCCAGAATCTATGAAGAACTCAAATCAGCAAGAAAAAAAAGTAACCCCATTAAGAAGTGGGCAAATGACATGAACAGACATCTCTCAAAAGAAGATATACAAATAGCCAACAGACAAGAAAAAATACTCAGCATCACTCATCATCAGGGAAATGCAAATCAAAATTACAATAAAATACCACCTTATACCAGTCAGAATGCAGTGACAAGGGAACACTTATACACCATTGGTGGGAGTGTAAATTAGTATAGCCTCTTTGGAAAGCGGTTTGGAGGCTACTCAAAGAACTAAAAGTAGATCTACCATTTGATACAGCAACCCACTACTAGGTATTTACCCTAAGGAACAGAGGTCATTATATAAAAAAGACACCTGCACCCATGTGTTCAGCATAGCACGATTCACAATTGCAAATTCCATAATCAACCCAAATGCCCATCAGCCAATTAGTATAATGAAAATGTGGTATATCTATACCATGGAATACTATTCAGCTTCCAAAAAAGAATGAAATAATGTCTGTAGCAATTTGGACAGAACTGAAGAACATCATCCTAAATGAACTAACTCAGGAACAGAAGACCAAATGCAGCATGTACTCACAAGTGGAAGCTAAACTAAGGACCTGCAAAGACATCAGAATGGTATAATGGACTCTGGAGACTCAGAAGAGGGAGGGGGAGAAGGCATGGAGGGACCAAAAAAATCACCTATTGGGTACAATGTGCACAGATGGGGATGGTGGCTACTATTAAAGCCCAGACCAAAAACTACGTGAACCCTCAAAAGTATTGCAATAAAAGTAAATACATAATAAAGTTTTTAAAAATTCTTTTGCTGTTCTACATGTTGCAAATATTTCCCTCAGTGTAAGCCTTCTCTTTTAAATGTTTTTTTGTTGTCTTTTGACCTGAGAAGTGTCTAATTTTTATAAAAAAACTCATCAGCTTTTTGGGGGCTGTGGGGTTGAATTTTCCTCTCCATTTTTAGAAAAACTTGGTTTTTACAAACAAATTTAAATATATAATGCATGTTTTTGTTTTTCGTTTTTGAATTGGAGTCTCACTCTGTTGCGCAGGCTGGAGTGCAGTGGCATGCTCATGGCCACCACAGATTCGACCTTCTGGGTTCAGGTGACCCTTCCGCCTCAGCCTTCCAAGTAGGTGGAACTACAGTGATGCGCCACCATGCCCAGTTAATATTTTGATTTATTGTGGAGATGAGGTCTCACCAAGCTGCCCAGGCTGGTCTCGAACCCGTAGGCTCAGGCAATCTTCTCACCTTAGCCTCTCAAAGTGCTGGGATTATAGGCATGAGCCATTGCACCCGGCCAATACATGTGTATTATAGAAAATATAGGCATTACAGATAAATAAAAAGTAAAAATCAGGTATAATCCTATTTCTCAGTTACAAATAAAGATTGTTATTGTCTTGAGAGTTTCCTGTCAATACTTTAGAAATAAAAATAGAGTGCAACACATATATATATATATATATATATATATATATATATTTTTTTTTTTTTTTTTTTTTTTTTAGTCAAGGTCTCGCTCTGCCACCCAGGCTCAAGTACATTGGCATGATCATGGTTCGTTGTAGCCTCAACCTCCTGAGCTCAAGCCCAATCCTCCTACCTCAGCCTCCCAAATAGCTGGGACTATAGGAACATGCCACCACACCTGGCTAATTTTTTTTATTTTTTGTAGAGACAAGGTCTTACCATGTTATGCAAACTGGTCTCAAACTCCTGGGTGCAGGCAATCCTCTAGCCTCAGCCTACCAAAGTGCTAGAATTACAGACATGAGTTACCACGACTGGTCTGATTTAACTATCTTTTAATATCTGCTTACCTGTTTCAAGACACTCAAGACTATATGGTAGCCAGGCGCAGAGGATCATGCCTGCAATCCCAGCACTTTGGGAGGTGGAGGCAAGAGGATTGCCTGCATACAGGGATTCAAGACTAGCCTGGACAACTTGGCGAGGCCATTAATACAATAAATCAAAACATTAGCTGGTCGTGGTGGTGCGCACCTGTAGTTCCAACCACTTGGAAGACTGAGGTGGAATAATTGCCTGAGACCAGCAGGTCGAGACTGTAGTGGCCATGAGTGTGCCACTGCACTCCAGCCCAGGTGACAGAGTGAGACCCTGCCTCAAAAAGCAAAATAAAACTTTAGGGTAATTATTACATACCAAGGAAAGCCCTAAATTCTTACCAATCTGGGCTAGAGAAATGTAAAGGAGACATTTCTAAGCAGGTAGTAGAATCTTCCCTTTCTTCTTTTTTTTTCTTTTGCTCCCCCCTCAACCCGTCCTCCTGCCTGCCGACCTAGAATCTCCCTCTTCTACTTCAAGGTGACAGGAGGAGCCAGGGGAGCATGAGCAAGCATCAGGGAGATGCCTCTGCCCCCACCAGGACCCAGCTCTGGTCACCTTGTGTCATAAACAGACAGCCAAGATCCTTGGGTCCCAGCCCTCCCTGCCTTCTTCATAGCCCCCCTTAGCATTTAAACCCTAAATGTCATCTGGAACTTTGCCTGAGTCACACATTCTCCTGGCTCTCATTTGCTGCCTTGCCTCAGGCACTAAAAAAGCTGAGTACAGTGGCTCAGCCTGTAATCCCACGCCTTTGGGAGGCTGAGGTGAGTGGATTGCCTGAGCTCGTGGGTTCGAGACCCACCTGGGCAGCGAGACCTCATCTCTACAATAAATAAAAAAAAAATCAGCCGGGTGTGGTAGCGCATGCCTGTAATTCTGGCTACTCGGAAGGCTGAGGCGGAAAGATTGCTGGAGCCTAGCAGGCGAGGCTGCGGTGGCTGGAAGCAGCCACTGCACTCCAGTCTGGGCGACTGAGACTCCAACTCAAAAAAAAAAAAAGCTGAGTACAAAGTTTCTGTTGTTTTCAAAGGGGATGTTGCTCTCACTGAGCTTCTGAGGCTGCTAGAAAAATATATGTCTTGTGCCACTAAAGTTAAAGATGGAGGATTTTTTTTAATGGAAAAAAGTAATGAATTTTAGAAGCCCTGTTTCATTCTCAAGTTTAATGACTGCATAGACATTATAACAATGCAGGAAGGCCGGGTGCAGTAGCTCAAGTCTCTAATCCCAGCACATTGGGAGGCCGAGGTGAGAGGATTGCCTAAGCTCAGGGGTTTGAGACCAGCCTGGGCAACTTGGCGAGACCTCATCTCTACAATAAATTGAAAAATTAGCCGGGTGTGGTAGCACATGCCTGTAGTTCCAGCTACTTGGAAGGCTGAGGCGGAAAGATCACTTGAGCCCAGCAAGTGGAAGCTGCAGTGGCCATGAGTGTGCCACTGCACTCCAGCGTTGGGCGACAGAGTGAGACTCCAACTCAAAACAAACGAACAAACAAAAAACAATATAGAATTTTGTCCTGTGTTCACGATTAAAAAAAAAAGAAATAAATAAAAAATTTAAAAACCACTGCAGAAGGAAAGAGAAATAATCACTCTTCGTTCCATTACTACCATTCACATGTAAAATATTTTTACATTTTTAATGCCATCCAGCAAATTCAATTGTGCCATCCAGCACAATTCAGCTTCGTTCTTTTCATCTTAAAGAGTCTCTGCTAGTGAATTTCACGGGCGTGTGTTCAGTCTTCTGTGGCAACATGCATGTGTTCCTTTCTGTCTATACATGTGACCTCTCCAGCTATTAAGCTACTCACGATATAATCCATGTATATTTTCAATTCATTAGGGCATCTAAGGCAGAGGGTTATTTAAAACTGTATTTTCTTCAGTTACTTTTTTTTTTTAATTGGGGTTTCACTCTCAGGTTGTAGTGCAGTGGCATGATGGTGGCTCACCACAGCTTCTACCTCCTGGCTTCAACCTCCTGAGTAGCTAGGACCACAGGCGCATACCACCATGTCCAGCTAATTTTTTTCTTTTTTTTTTTTCTTTTTTGCAGATACAAGTTCTCTCTACATTGGCCAGGCTGGCACTTACTTTTTTTTTAAACTTGGAATCTCACTCTGTCACCCAGGCTGGGGTGCAGTGGCATGTTCAAGGCCACCATAGCCTCAACCCACTGGGCTAAGGCGATCCTTCCACTTCAGCCTCCCAAGTAGCTGGAACCACAGGTGCACACCACCATGCCTGGCTAATTTATTTTTATTTTTATTTTTATTTTTTTTAAGTCAGAGTCTCAGTCTGTTGCCCAGGCTTGAGTGCAGTAGCATGCTGATGGCCACCCCAGCATCGACCCGCTGGGCGGTCCTTCTGCCTCAGCCTTCCAAATAGCTGGAACTACAAGCACACGCTACCAAACCTGGTACATTTTTTTTGATATATTGCAGAGATGAGGGCTCACCAAGTTGCCCAGGTTGGTCTTGAACCCCTGGCCTCAGGCAATCCTCTCACCTCGGCCTCCCAAAGTGCTGGGATTACAGGCTTGAGCCACTGTGCCTGGCCTATTTTCATTTTATTTGTTTTTTAAAATTTTTTATTTTAAAGATGAATTTTTTTATTTTAATTGTAGAGACGAAGTGTTGACAAGTTGCCCAGGCTGGTCTTGAACCTCTGTGTTCAGGCAATCCTCTTGCCTTTACCACCACAAGTGCTGGGATTACTAGCATGAGCCAATGAGCCCAGCACAGTTACATTTTTGGCCATGCTCTTTGAGTCCTCCTTTGCATCCCCTAATGATACTGATGGTAGATGCTGGTGGTGCCTTGACCATGCAACTCACATTCACACCAATCACTTCTTGATGCAAGTATCTGGATATTCTGCCTGAGCTAACTCTGGGGGACAATAGGGAATGAATACCTCTGGGGGCAGCCCTCAACCAATGATGATGGAGCTGGTGAATAACTACCACAGCTACCTCACCCTTCAGGTGGGACAACTCTAAAACATAGTCTTCAGTCTCCCAGAGGTCTTCAGTAGGACTGAGTCCCCCTAGTCCATTCCCTAACATAGCCACAGTTTTCTTCCTTGCCCTAGGCTGGTTCCCCACTTGCTTCCTGGGATCATCTCCCAAATGAGTGACTTTCCACACATCCTCATGGCCCAGTCTGTTCTGGGGAAGGCTGCAGTGGTGCTTATATAACCTATTCCCAGCATCAAGCTGTAGCTGGTGGAACCCAAGCTGTCCACCTAACTGTGCCAATTGGATACTCTCCTCGATTCTCATATTGGAACACAGAGGATGTTAGTCAGTGTTCACAGGATACTGGGGCTCTCACATGTGAACTAACATGAGTCAAGTATAATAAATTCCTCCTTTTCTCTCAAATCAGCTCACATAAGTTTTTACATGCTACCCAACAATGGATTAACACGGAAGATCATAAAAAAGATTCGCCCTCTTAGAGAGTTGTAAATCTACGTTCCAAGATTCCCCACTCCCTACCTGGTGCCTTCCCAGCGTAGTTGTCCACTATTGGGATTCACGAGGAGAGGCAGCTCTGGCTTCCTCTGTGACTGGCCGCCTGGGAGGACTCCCATCAGGCTCGGCTCTGTTCCTGGTGGCCCCCAAAGAGGTAGTGGGCTCCGCTGAGATAGAATGTGCCATTCTTCAGGAATGCTGCATAACTTCATCTGGACCCTTTATGCTGTGAAGACTCCTGCAGGCAGAGGCAGCCATGTCTCCTCTCAGCCTCTGCACCTCAGCCCCTCCCTGGGTAAAGCGTCTCTGCTGGACAACCACCTGGGCAGCCCTTGGTGATGGCCCCACCTCTACTCTGTGCTCCATCATGAGTAGGGGAGGAGCCTTTGAAGTCCTCTTCCATCCTCTCGAGCTAAGGGACACAGGATGGGAAAACCCTCCCTCTCCTCTCCTTCTGGGACATATGTATGAAGTACAATCTGTGTCATCAGGCTTCCCTATTTCACAATTTTCTTTTTTTTGTTTTTTGAGTTGGAGTCTCACTCTGTCACCCAGGCTAGAGTGCAGTGGCATGCTTAGAGACACTGTAGCCTTGATCTGCTAAGTGCAGGTGACCCTTCCACTTCAGACTTCCAAGTAGCTGGAAATACAGGCACACACTACCACACCCGGCTAATTTTTGTTTATTGTAGAGATGAGGTATCACCAAGTTTCCCAGGCTGGTCTCGAACCCGTGGGCTCAGGCTATCCTCTCACCTCGGCCCCCCAAAATGCTGTGATTATAGGTGTGAGCCACTGCGTCCAGTTTCAGAATTTTCTATTCAAGAAGCACTGCCTTTAAGCCGGGCTCGGTGGCTCAGCCTATAATCTTGCGCCTTTGGGAGGTTGAGGTGAGTGGATTGCCTGAGCCCGCGGGTTTGAGACTTGCCTGGGCAGCGAGACCTCATCTCTACAATAAATCAAAAAATCAGCCAGGCGTGGTAGCGCATGCCTGTAATTCCAGCTACTTGGAAGGCTGAGGCAGAAGGATTGCCGGAGCCCAGCAGGTTGAGGTTGCGGTGGCCGTGAGCAGCCACTGCACTCCAGTCTGGGTGACAGAGTGAGACTCCAACTCAAAAAAAAAAAAAGAAGCACTGCCTGTCTCTAAGTTCATGAGCATCCCCAAAGTCCAGAAGACATATGTCAACTCTCCCAAGAACACTGAAAGTGCAAATACCCAAAACCGATTCCCCAATAGGCTCCCCACACCTGCCCTTCTGCAGTCTTCCCACCTCAGCTAACAGCGATCCCATCCTTCCAGATGCTCAAGCCAAAATCCACAGAGTCATCCTTGACTGGTTTCGTTTTCCTATTCCCTGTATCCAATGTGAGGGCAAATTCTGCCAGCGTTTCCTTCAAGATAGACCTAGAATGCAACTGCTTACTTCTTCCCTCTTTCCCTGCTATCATTGTCTCTCACTCGAATTGCCATAACATCCTCCTAACACATCTTCCTGCTTCCACTTTGCTCCCTATAGCAGTTATCCAATGTCATACTACCCTTCCTGGATATCCTCATTGGATATTATTGATTATGTTTCATAAGAAGCAACCAGAAAACCTCAGTAGCATACAATGATGTTGCCTCAGGGCTTAACCAAGCACCAGCTGATGGCTCAAACCCATGTCTGGGGGTCAGCTGGCGGGGCTAACAGACTATTCAGCTCTGCTCCATGTGTTTCTCATCCTCAAGTGGGCTTGACTGGACAAGTTCTCAGGATGATGGCTGAGGGGCAAGATGGCAAGTGAAAACCTGCAAGGCTCCTTCAAGTCTGGGCTTGGAACTGTTTTGTCACAACTTCTGGCTCATCATTTTGACCAAAGCCAGTCCTGTGGTCAAACCCAGAGTCAGGCAGAAGGTCCTTACCAAGTGCAGGCTGGGATCAAATCAAGTGGTAAGAAAACACATGGTGCCTCTTGTTGGGAGGAGCTGCGATGCGGCTTGACAAGGGTATGGATGAGAGGGGGAATGAATTGGGCAACAAGAACGTTCCATTGATCTACCACTCCACTGCTTTAAACTCTTCCAGCTGCCAGGTACATTGGCTCATACCTGCAATCCCAGCACTTTGGGAGGCAGAGGCGAGAGGATTGCCTGAGCCCAGGGGTTTGAAACCAGCCTGGGCAACTTGGCAAGACCTCGTCTCTACAATAAATAAAAAAATTAGTCGGGCGTGGCAGCACGCACCTTGTAGTTGCAGCTACTTGAAAGGCTGAGGCAGAAGGAGCTCCTGAGCCCAGCGGGCCGAGGCTATGGTGGTCATAAGTGTGTCACTGCTCTCCAGCCTGGGTGAAAGAGTGAGACTCCAAATCAAAAAGAAACAAACAAAAAAATGCTCTTCCATCTATAAAACTCCTAGAAAAAAAACTTAGGGGGAAGCATCATGACATTGTTTTTTTTATTGTTTTTTTGTTTTTTTGAGTTGGAGTCTCACTCCGTCCCCCAGACTGGAGTGTAGTGGCCGCTCCCGGCCACTGTAGCCTCGACCTGCTGGGTTCTGGTGATCCTTCTGCCTCAGCCTTCCGAGTAGCCGGAACTACAGGCACGCGCTACCACGCCCGGCTGATTTTTTGATTTATTGTAGAGATGAGGTCTCACCAAGTTGCCCAGGCGGGTCTTGAACCCGCTGGCTCGGGCAATCCACTCACCTCAGCCTCCCAAAGCGCTGGGATTACAGGCTGAGCCACCGAGCCCGGCTAGGTATCATGACATTATACTTGGCAATAATTTCTTAGACATGACACCAAAAGCACAGGCAACAAAGTAAAAAAATTAATTGGGTTACACCAAAATTTGAAACTTCTGTGCATCAAAGGACATTATTGACAGAGTGAAAAGGTAACTTATAGGATGGGAGAAAAAAAATACTTAAAATTATGTATATGATAAGAGGTTTGCATGCAAAAAAATAATGAATTTCTACAACAACAAAACAAACAACCCAATTTAAAAATAGGTAAAGGACTTAAATAGACAGTTCTTAAAGATATATAAATGGCCAACAAGTGCATGAAAAGACACTCAACATCACTCAGCATCAGAGAAATGCACATCAAAACCACGATGAGGTACCACCTCATGACAATGACTACTGTCCAAAAAAAGAAAAAACCAAAAACCAGAAAATATCAAGTGTTGACAATGATGTGGAAAAATTGAAGCCTTTATGCACTGTTGGTAGAATGTAAAATAGTACAGACACTGGAAAATTGTATGATGATTCCTCAAAAAATTAAATATAGAATAGCCATATGGTCCAGTCATTCCATCTCTGGGTATATAATCCAAAGAACTGAAAGCAGGGTTTCTAAATGGTATTTGGATACCCATGTTCATAGCAGCATTATTTGCAATAGCCAAAATTTGGAAGCAATCCAAGTATCCATGAACTGATGAATGAATTTTTTTAAAAATGTGGTGGTTGGCCAGGCTTGATGGCTCATACCTATAATTCCAACAATTTAGGAAGCCAAGGTGGGAGAATTGCTTGTGCCCAGGAGTTCAAGACAATCCTGGGCAACATAGTGCAACCTCATTGCTACAAAAAGAAAAATAAAAATAGCCAGGTGTGGGAGCACCTGCCTATAGTCCCAGCTACTCAGGAGGCTGAGGTAGGAGGATCATTTGAGCCCAGGACTCTGAGGCTGCGATGAGCCATGATCATTCCACTGAACTCCAGCCTGGGTGACAGAGTGAGAGTCTGACTCAAAATAATAATAATAAACAATATGGTATAAGCAGACGATGGAATATTATTCAGCCTTAAAAGGGAAGGAAATTCTGACACGTTCTACAACATGGATGAAACTTGAGGACGTTATGCTAAGTGAAATAAGCCAGTCACAAAAAGACAAATGCCGTATGATTCGTATGATTCCATTTATACGAGGCACCCAAATTAGTCAAATTCATAGAAAAAGAAAGAAGAGTTGCCAGGGGCTGGAGGAAGAGGGAAGTCAGGACTTGTTTCTTAATGACTGCAGAGTTTCTGTTTGGGAAGATCAAAAAGCTCTGGAGATTGGTTGCACAACAGTGTGAATGTACTTCACACCACTGAGGCAGACACTTAAAAACGGTTGTCATGGTAAATTTTAAATGTATAGTTTACCGAACTTTAGAAAGTCCTCTCACTTCGCAGCAACCTGGATGGAATTAGAGTCTATAATACTGAGTGATCTTTCACAGAAACAAAGAATGGAGTATCACATGTTCTCACTCATAAGTGGACCTTGAACAACTACCGCAATACTGTAAGAAAAGGGTTGACAGTAGCAGGAAACTGCGAAGGGGAAGCGGGGGCAGGGAGGTGGGATTGACAGTAGTGGAAATCTGCCTGGGGAAGGGGGGGTACACCTCATCAACAAGGGGAACTGCACAGTGAATATTTGTATACCTAACCCTGAAACGTATCCCACAATTTTAAAATAAAAAAATTTTAAAGTTAAAAAAAGAAGCCGGGCTCGGTGGCTCAGTCTGTAATCCCGCGCCTTTGGAGGCTGAGGTGAGTGCATTGCCTGAGCCCGCGGGTTTGAGACCCACCTGGGCAACTTGGCGAGACCACATCTCTACAATAAATCAAAAAATCAGCCGGGCGTGGTAGCGCGCGCCTGTAATTCCGGCTACTCGGAAGGCTGAGGCGGAAGGATTGCCGGAGCCCAGCAGGTCGAGGCAACAGAGTGAGACTCCGACTCAAAAAAAAAAAAAAGAAAAAGAAAAAGAAAACCCTCTCGAGACACCCCAGATCCCTTCCCATTGCCGCACTATTCCACCCACACCCTCTTCTTCCCCACCTCTCCTCCAGCCACACGGCACCTCCTCCTTGGGACTGTGCCAGGCATAGGCCTGCCTCAGGCACTTGTGCTTCCTGATGACCCCCTCTCCCCCCACTATTCTTGCTCTAGATAGCTGCAAGGTTTACTCCCTCACTTCCTTCCAGTGTTCTCAAATGTCACCTTCACCATGAGTCCTCCCTGTCAGCCCCTCCCTTTCCTGCTTTAGTTGGTTCCTCATAATGTTTGTAATCTAACATTCTGTATGGTTTACTTATTTTTCTTGTGTTTGTTTGTTTGTTTGTTTTCTGCTTTCCTCAGTAGAATGTAAGCTCCATGAGGTCAGGGATTATTGTTTTGTTTACTGCTGAATCCCTGAAGCTTAAAACACTAAATGGTGCGCAGGAGGTGCGCAAAAAACATTTGCTGAGTGAATGAATGAACTCCATCATCAGGCTTCTTTACAGATTCCTAATCTGGACATCTAGCATCGAGATGGCAGCCTCCCCTTCCTGTAAAACCAACCATTTTCTTTAAGTAAGTCTCTTTAAGCATCCCCAGTTATTTGATTTAGGAAGAGGAGGAAAGCACCCTTCTCCACTGCACTCCTCACTAAGCCAGTTACTCCCACTGCCGCCCTCCATAATTTTTTCGTTGTTGTTTTGAGTCAGGTCTCATTCTGTCGCCCAGTCTGGAGTACAGTGACACAATCATGGCTCACAACAGTCTCAAACCCCCAGACTCAAGCAATCCTTCTGCCTCAGCCTCCCAAGTAGTTGGGACTACAGATGCATGCCACTATACCTGGCTAGTTTTGTAAATTTTTTTTTTTTTTTTTGCAGACACAGGTTCTCACTATGTTGCCCAGTCTGGTCTCGAATTCCTGGGCTCAAAGGATCCTTCTGCTTTAACCTCCCAAAGTGCTGGGATTACAGGCATAAGCCACCATGCCCAGGCAACTGTACAATTCTTATATGTAGACTGAGAAGAGAGGAAGAAGGGAAGAGGTGGGTTTGTGGCTGGCAGGAACCCTAGAGGGAGACATCTGACCTCACAGGTTGGCAACTGTTTTTAGAACATGGGAGACTTGTGCTGTTGTCCCCCATGGTGTGCCCCAGTGCCAACAGGGGGCAGCATGAAAAGTCCCTCCTAACATCCATGGCCCAATAGTCTTCACATATGACGGACTATGAAAAATGGTCATAAATTCCTACTATCCATGTTTCTGCCCAGAGTGGCATTGCATGCCCTCCCAACAAGAGGTGATGATTTCCCTACCCCTTTGTGTCTGGACAGACCTTATGATTTGCTTTGACTAATAGAATGTGACAGGAGTGACTGCTGGAGCTCTGAGTAAGGCCTTGAGAATCCTCCTGGCTGCTGCTCTCATCTTCCTGGTACCCCGAGACCTCCAGATGAAGTGTCCCTAGCTAGCCTCCTTGAGCACAAGAGACCACGTGGAGAAAGCAGTCTGGTTGACAGCTGTCACCGACTACACCCACGGTAAGGAGGATCATCCAGCCCTAGTTGTGCCGGACTGCAGCAACATGGGTGACCGCATTGGCTTCCTGCTGCTGTTGTAACAAATCACCACAAACTTTGCAGCTTGAAATAACACAAATTCGTCATTTCATAGTTCTGTAAATTCAACACAGGTATCACTAGGCTAAAATCAGAATGTCAGCAAGGCTGTATTCTTTTCTTTGCCCATTCAGGCTGTTGGCAGAATTCAGTCCCTTTCAGTTGTAGGACAATAATGGCATACTCACAACTCACAGCAGCCACAACCTCCTGGGATCAGGGGATCCTCCTACCTCAGCCTCCTGAGTGGGTGAGGTTGGATGGGTGGATGGGGAGGGGCGTAGCACTGCTGGAGCCAGCGTGCCGGAGATGTGCACTGGTAACCAGAGATCCAAGTAATGCAAAGATTTGCAACACACAAAGAGGTGAAAGAAGAAAAGACTTATTTAAGAAAGGTTCACTTCCCACAGACAGAAAGCAGGCCTACGCTCTAGATGAATGTGGCACCGTAGCCCCCTGAGCCCTGGCTTAAGTCCTTTCCCCTGGAGATGTTGCAATCAGGTAGATATGATTGCCGTGACTTCCTTGTTGACCACTTGTGGATGTCTTGGAGACCCTGAGGGGAGTCCTGGTCACCATGCGCTGAGTATACAATGGGTCGATACTGGTCATGCTTGAGAAATTTGAGCTTCTAAAAAGACAGATACAATAGGCCAGTACCAGTCATGCTTAAGGACTCTGTGTTTCTGAAAAGACAAAGTTGGCAAAGTTAATCTTTACCTAGAGCGTGTATTTCTCCCAGACATAGCCTCTACTTTCCCATCATTGTGTTAGGGTTTAGGAACAAGAAAAAAAATGGCTTCCCACTCTTGGTCCGTCCTTTCACCAAGTAACTGGTACTACAGGTGTGCACCTGGCTAATTTTTTTATTTTTTTTATGGAGATGATGTCTTACTATGTTGCTTAGACTAGCCTCGAACTTCTGGGCTCAAGCAGTCCTCCTGCCTCAGCCTCCCAAGGTGCTGGGATTACAGGTGTGAGTCATCACGCCTTGCCTCCTCTATTTTTTTTTGAGTTGGAGTCCCACTCTGTCACCCAGGCTGGAGTGCAGTGGCATGCTCATGTCTACCGCAGCCTTGACCTGCTGTGCTCAGGTGATCCTTCTGCCTCTGTGTTCCAAGTAGCTGGAACTACAGGCATGCACCACCACGACCAGCTAATTTTTTGATTTATTGTAGTGATGAGGTCTCGCCAAGTTGCCCACACTGGTCTCAAAGCCGTGGGCTCGGGCAATCCTCTCACCTCGGCTTCCCAAAGTACTGGGATTATAGACACGAGCCACCATGCCCATCCCTCTTCCACTTTTAAGGACCCATGTGACCACATTGGATTTACCCAGACAATCCAGGATACTCTCCTTATCCAAAGGCTCATAAACTTAATCTCAATTGCAAAGTTCCTTTGATCATGTAATGTGATGCACAAGCCTAACATCCAGAGTTAGAATATCTACATCTTTAGGGAGACAATTATTTTACCTACCACAGGTGAGAACATCAGAAGAACTACACAGCTGAACCCAGCCCAAGGACTGGCCCACAGAATCACCAGCAAATAAAAGGAGTGGTGTACTAATGCAGCAAAAATGCACCAACGTATCACAAACACAATAATCTCTGATCACAAAAAACCAAAGGAAACTACCTTTGGAATATGTACTCAAAATGCTTCTGGTACTTTTGGATTCCCAAAGGGTCCCTCAAGCCTTGAAGATTCTTAGAGATAAAATTTTTGTTCCTCAGAGTCCTGACCCAATCTTCTTGTCACTAAACTGACTCTCAAGATTGGCTGATCAATTTTGAGAGGTCCGTGGATTCTCAAAATACATTGTCAGTAAAATGCAGAGGTTGGGCCCAATTTATCATTAAATGTCCACCTATGCTCCGGTTTTTCTGATTATCTCACACCTAACTGCAGGCTGAAAATTGGCTGTGGTGCTAGATGTGTCCCTTCAAGCTGCCAGTTGTACTGCAAAAGATTAAATACATTTCACATTCTAAAACATCAGTAGAGGCCGGGCACAGTGACTCATGCCTGTAATCCCAGGACTTTGGGAGCCCAAGGCAGGAGGATAGCTTGAGTCCAGGAGTTCAAGATCAGCCTAGACAACACAGCAAGACCTTGTCTCTAACAAACAATCAAAAAATTAGCCAGATGTGGTAGCATGTGCCTATAATCCCAACTATTCAGGAAGCTGAGATGGAAGGATCTCCTGAGCCCAGAAGACCAAGGCTGCAGTTAAAAATCACACCACTGCACTCTAGCCTGGGCAACAGAGTGAGACCCCAACTAAAAATAATTAATTAATTAATAGGATGATAAAAAGCCTTTATTGTGAAAAGGCAAGTTCCACAAGGCGGGCTAGCAAGACAAAGTCACATGTGATCTTCAGTCACTCATCAAATCAAGGAACAATCTGCCAGAGCCAGGACAGCTGCTGGACACAGAATGAGCCCATTCCAGTGAAAGGACAGTACACAAGCTTAGATGTCCATCAGACTGAAATATTTGGCCAGTGGGGAAATGCAACGGCCCACGGACTACAAGGCCCCCCAGTGCCCCAGCTGTAAGGCTCCTGGCCTTCCCAGACAACTCCATTCTGCAGCTGAACTCCAAACTCCAAACCACTTAGCGCGGTTTGTGAAATCCTCCATTGACAAGGCGACTTTCTCATTCTTGCTTTGTAAGAAGAAAGACCATAAGAGAGAAGAGAGTTTCTTTACTAGAATAGCACCCACACCATATCCATGGATGCCTTGGCCCTGGCATATCTTCCTTGGGATGATGAGAGGAGGTGAGACTACACGGGATGAAGAGAGGAGGGGGTGACAGTCAAACTCCCTTTGTTGATGGGTAGAGTTACATAACACAAGGAAGAGGGGTGCAGTGGAGATGAAGGGTGTTATTTTCCATTCAAACTGGTAGGAAGGGTTTACGGTCTGTAGAAATAAGGCTTCTGGTTTGTCCACATAGCCTCAGTGTGGAGACAGTTAATCCAGGGCCCAGCAGGTGGGTTTGTTCTTCTCTTCCTCTGCACTGCAGGCCTCTGCCAGATCCTTAGGCCAAGAAGCACCAGAACTTGATCTCCCTCTTTGTACTTATTGGAGCTGGAGGTACTGGAGCCATATTGCATCTCATGCCTCTGACAATGTTTAATCCAGTTGTTAGCTGGGACAGAAAGAATAACCCAGTGCCCTGGAGCAAACTGGGTGCCAATGATCAATACAAGTTCCACTCAATGAATGTGGATTACAATGAACTGAAGAAGGTCCAGAATTCCAAATGAAGTGTTCCACTATAAAGCTGCTTAGAATGAAGGTCTTCCAGAAGTCATTCACACAATTTCCCACTTAACCAGGAAATACTTCTCTGAATGCATGAAATCACATTGATGCATTGTGTTGGGGATTACACTGATAAATAAGTATCTGAAATTTGAAAAAATAAAATAAGGCCTCTGAATGGGATGACTGCAGGTATGCAAATGGCTTAAAGTCCTAGGCACCATACAGGATTGGCAAAAAAACTCACATGCAAACCTGAGAGTAGGAGACAGTGGAGGAAGGTAGTTGAACTCTGATATCTTTTTCTTTTCTTTTCTTTTTCTTTTTTTTTTTTTTTTGGAGTTAGAGTCTCACTCTGTCACCCAGGTTAGAGTGCAGTGGCTTGCTCATGGCCACCATAGCCTCGACCTGCTGGGCTCAGGCAATCCCTCTGCCTCAGCCTTTCAAGTAGCTGGAACTACAGGTGCACGTCACCACGTCTGACTAATTTTTTTGGTTTATTGTAGAGACATGGTCTCACCAAGTTGCCCAGGCTGGTCTCGAACCCCCAGGCTCAGGCAATCGTCTCGCCTCATCCTCCCAAAGTGCTGGGATTATATGCTAAATCACCGAACCCTGCCTAACTCTGCTTTCTTTCAACAGACTCAGATGTTCTGAGTAAACCCTGAGGGCTGGTATAATCCTAAAGGAGTGTGGAGGGGCCTCTTAACCAGAAGTCTGGGACTGGGTTTCTCTATGACTAAAGCCAATAAAGGCTGAACCAGAGTTAATTTCATTTAGAAATGTCCAGAAAAGTGACAGCTCTTGAGTTTGATTCTCATGGAACAACTTCATATAGATACATATATATATGAACATAAAATCATATTAACAGAAGGCTGTCATGAAAGCTGTAATACCCAGAGGAAATGAATTTGGTACTAAAAGAGCTGGTGGCCAAAGAATTAGTAGCAGCAGGATTCTGCCAGGCGTGGTGGCTCACGCTTATTAACCTAGCTATTTGGGAGACTGAGGTGAGAGGATTGCCTGAGCCCATGGGTTGGAGATCAGCCTGGGCAACAAGGTGAGACCTCATCGCTACAATAAATCAAAAAATTAGACAGGTATGGTGGCACATGCTGGTAGTTCCAGCTACTTGGAAGGCTGAGGCATGAAGGATGGCCTGAACCCAGCAGATTGAGACTGCATTGCCATTGCACTCCAGTGTGGGCAACAGAGTGAGACTCCAACTAAAAACAACAACAACAACAACAACAAAACAGGATTCCTAGCTCCTCTTAGATCTAACCAGAGAGGCTGCTGCTTCCCACCCTGCTTTCTTAAAAGACTCACTTACTCTGGCTTAGAGACATTGCAAAGAAACATATTTCACTAGTCTGTCGTGTGGGAGATTGAAAGTCAACTTAAGCATCATGTCCAAATTTGCAAAGACCGTCATTTGCCAAGCAATTTGTTTTGAACAGTTGCCTTGCCTATAAAAGGCAGCAAACAGAACATAACATTGTATTTCATCAATGTAAACAAAAGCTACCTTATAAACACGTGCCCTGAAGACCACGTGTAGCTCATTCAACCTTGGGAGTCAGCAATTGTGGGTTGATGTAATGATTGGATGTTTTAAAGTAGGAAAAAAATCCTAAGATGAGATGAGGGTGAACTAGAGAGATGAATAATTACATTTATATCAGGTCATTATACAAATTTTTTTTTTTGAGTCGGAGTCTCACTCTGTTGCCCAGGCAGGAGTGCAGTGGCACAGTCACAGCCACCACAGCCTCGACTACTGGGCCCAGGCGATCCTTCCACTTCAGCCTTCCAAGTAACTGGAACTACAGGTGTGCACCACCACGCCCAGCTAATTTTTTGATTTATTGTAGAAACAAGGTATTGCCAAGTTGCCCAGGTTTGTCTCAAACCCCTGGGCTCAAGCAGTCCTCTCGCCTTTGCCTCCCAAAATTCTGGGATTACAGTCATGAACCACCACGCCCAGCCAGATCATCATACAAATTTACTGCTGCAATAGAATCATCTCCTTACACTGTAGCTTGGCTTCATGATAATAGAGAAAATCACTTGCATATATAAATACGAAACTGTGATTCTAATAGGGGTATAATGATGATAATCTTTAATAATCAGTCAAAATCAGTGGATTAAGAGTTTTTGAAATGTCTAAGTTTTGTCCCAGCCCAAGGTTATTTGGATAGAGAGGAACTCAGAAATACGTCTTCCTCTGCTTAGGCTGCTGTAACCAAATATCATAGACTGGATGGTTTAACCAACAGAAATTTATTTTCTCACAGTTCTGAAGGCTGGAAGTCCAAGATCAGGTGAGGGATCTCTTCCTGGCTTACAAACCGCAGCCTTCTCACTGTATGCCCACAAGGCCTCTCCTAAGTACGTGTGCGTAAAGAGAAAGAGTGATATTTCTCTTTTCCTCTTCTTATAAAGCCTATTTCCTCTTCTTATAAAACCTATTGGATTATGACCTCACCCCCCTTGAAATCATTTAATCTCAACTTCCTCCTAAAAGCTCTATCTTCAAATATAGTCACTAGGGTTAGGGCTCCATCATAAGAATTTTGGGGGAAAACAATTCATTCCATAGTAGAGAGTAAGCAGTCCCTCCCTCATCTCAGCAGTGAACTTGCAGGTTTACTATAGACCTTGTCATACATGAAACAGTAGCAACTACTGAGGAAGGTGGAATTCACAGCTCATAATGAGGAGGACCAGAGTCCTTGACAAAGACTTTCTTCTCATGTTTTATAACAATAATAGTTTTAGTACAAGTGCAGATTTCCTACATGGATATCTTGCATAGTACTGAAGTCTGGGCTTTTAGTGTATGTATCACTCAAATAGTGAACATTGTACCCAATAAATAAATTTTCAACCCTCCCCTCCCTTCCCACCCTCTTACCTTTTGTAACCTCCATGTCTAGTTTTCACTCTGTACGTCCATACGAACACATTGTTTAGTACCCACTTATCAGTGAGAATATGCAGTATTTGGCTTTCCATTTCTTTGTGATTTAACTTAGGATAATGGTCTCCAGTTCCATCCATGTTGCTGCAAAGGACATGATTTCATTATTTTTCATGGCTGAGTAGTATTCCATGGTGTGTGTATGTGTGTGCAACGTTTTAATCCAATTATCAATTGATCCACACTTAGGTTGATTCCATTACATTAGTTTCTTTCTTTCTTTTTTTTTTTTGAGTTGGAGTCTCACTCCGTCGCCCAGACTGGAGTGCAGTAGTATGCTCCTGGCCACCACAACCTCGACCTGCTGGGCTCCAGCAATCCTTCTGCCTCAGCCTTCCAAGTAGCTGGAGCTACAGGTGCGCAATACCACGCCTGGCTAATTTTTTGATTTATTGTAGAGACGAGGTCTCACCAAGTTGCCCACGTGGATCTCAAACCCGCGGCCTCAGGCAATCCACTCACCTCAGCCTCCCAAAGCCCTGGGATTACAGGCTGAGCCATTGAGCCCAGCTTACTACATTAGTTTCAATAGAAACTTAAGTTGCTATTGTAAATAGTGCTGCAATAAAAATATGAGTACAGATGTCTTTCTGATAATTTTTTTCCCTTTTGTTAAGATACCAGTAGTGAGATTTCAGAATCAAATGGCAGGTCTATTTATAGTTCTTTGAGAAATCTTCAAAAGAGACTTTCTAAAGTTAGGACTATCTTGGGGACCATGAAGTTGAAGTGTAACTTTTCTAAACCATAAATTTGGTCATTCAGTCAAGTAACTACTTTGCTCACTGGCTTTCCATTGCTTTTTTTTTTTTTTTTTTTTAATCAGAATCTCACTCTATCACCCAGACTGGAGAGCAATAGCATGCTCATGGCCACTGCAGCCTTGACCTGCTGGACTTAAGTGATCCTTCCACCTCAGTCTTCCAAGTAGCTGGGACTACAGGCATGTGCCACCACGCCTGGCAAATTTTTTTATTTATTGTAGAGATGAGATCTCACCAAGTTGCCCATGCTGGTCTTGAACCCCTAGGCTCAGGCAATCCTTTTGCTTCTGTCTCCCAAAGTGTAAGCCACCACGCCTGGCCCCAGTTGCTCTTAAGAAATGTAACACTCCTTCTCACAGCCTCCTGAGGCTACTGCTCTACCTCTTCCCTTGCCAAGCTCTGGTGTAATCGTATGGAGTTTTCTTCAGTCCCAAGGAGCTCTCTTCACCTTCTGGCCTGTGCCCGTGTTGCTTCCTCTGCCTGGAACACTTATCCAACTAATACTTCCCATCTTATCCCTCAGCTCAGTGTGTGTCTGCTAGCTCTCTCATCCTTGAGGTCACATTTGAAAGGTTCCTTTCTCCAAAAGCCTCAGGTTACTCTCACCAGGGTTGGTTATATATACTTTTTCTGCTCACTATCCACTATGGTAAACAGAATAGTATCATGAACTGAACCCCTCCATATACCTGTCACCTGGCTTCATTTGATAATGGAAATCATCAAATATTCAAATGTTCCATCAGTGTTCAAATGCCCCTAATTGCATCATAAATAACATTAACAATTTTCCACTGAATTACACACACACACACACACACATTCAGCTTTCTCAGGTTGAATGAATTATTATATATAACATATATACATGGCTCACCCCTTACCACAATGCTTGAACCACAAAGTCTGGTCCTTTCGTACACCCAAGACCACAAACCTGGGGTACAAATTCATAGTTCGCCCCATATCTATAAGCTAATCTCTAACCACACTCACTATGGCAACACTGTTTTTCTCAAAGCTAACTCACCCAAATTTATCGACAGCCCAGATACACTGCCGAGATGGTCTGACCTTACTGCAGGCCTCCTCTAGAGCTAGAGAACCAACAGTGTGCTGTTCTTAAAGGGCGAGAAGGACAAGGATCTACAGCAGCTTGGGGTTGGAGGAGAGCTGCTGGAGAGGGCAGTTGGGGAGGGGGCAGCTCCAGGACCCCTCCCAGCACAAGCTTGAAGTCATTGCAGGAGGTTTATACCAGGCTGTGTGAAATGTTTGCACACGTGCAGGCTATGTCCCTGGGAGACACACTGTACCAAAAGTTGTATCTAAGTTTAGGTAGTTTCTGAGATCTTCCCCTCCCGAGATGCTCTAAAAATAGCTTCTCTGTTACTAAGGAAGTCTGTCTTGCTCCTGAACGCAAATATGCTGATTTGAGTCCAACAGAGAGAGTCATTACTGCCTGAGAGAAAAGCCAGGGCTCTTAGTAAGGGGCATGGATGGGTAAGGGACAATCTGAATTGACATTTCCTTATCTTTTAGAATGTAGGCAATGTACCCCCCGGGCCCCCAATCACCGTGTTCTACACTGAAAATGTGACGGAGTAGAGGCTTTGCCATTGAAATTTAGTGAGGAGATTCAGGCGGCCTTCCAAATCCTGCTTTGCAACACAGAACATGTTAGTGAGAGAAATGTTAAAAAAACAGAGAATAGAGGAGGATTGATATTTCCATGCTGGCAGTTGATCACATTCAGGCTTGTTCAGCGGAGCTGTGTCAGTGGCTGTTGCCATGGGAACCAGACATGATTAAGCAGTTTGTTGGATGCAGTTTCTAAGGACTGAAGCTCTGAAGCTGGGTCAGGGTTTCACCCTCATGTCAGGTGTTTTGAAGCTGCCGGATGTTTTCGTCCCATGTGTGTGTTTTCAGTTTCACTGTTCATGAACACCCAAAACAATGGCTAAATGCATGAACATAATATTTGTAGGACCTTTATTATTTTATCAGGAATGAAGTAATTTAGCATAAAGTCTGTACTGGTCATTTGTATGTGTGTGCACACTAAATTTTGCATCCCAACGTAAAAAGAGATTTTGAGAGATCACCAAGATCATTCCTGGTGTGCAGCCTTTGCTCTTTCCTGACTGTGCTGGTTCAGAAAAGCATCCATCATCTCAGTGACTTCCTTGTGACCTTTCCAAGTTCCTCACATTCTTCATTTGTTCAACGCAGACAGTTCTCTGGTAAGAGTCTGACCAGACATCTTGTCTCTTTAACCACCCAATGAGGTGTAACATCACTGGTTTCCTCCATGTGTTCAGCCCTCTTAGTTACTCATACAACACACGTGGATGGGCAGCTGATACTTAGAGACTGTGTATCTGGGATTCTTTCTAGAAACGCCTTGCGGCAGTCAGCGTGTATAAATCAGCACACACTGAGCGGTAAGCAGTGAGGTGGGAGCTGCAGTGATTACCTCTAAAAGGACTGAGTTCAGATCCAGGCTTGGCCTCTTAGTGACTTGTTTCCTTTTCTACGACTACTTCCTAATTCCTGGGATGTACTATCCAGATTCCTCCTAGGCCGGAAGGAGTTATTCTCTCAGCTGCTGGAAAGGCTGAGTGCCTCTCCAGGAACTGCTTTCTCCTAAAAAGAACCCCCGGTCCCACTTCAGGGCCGGGTATCCCACAGACAATACCTGGTTCATGGAGGGGAGGGGATTAAGGCCGGCTCCTCACCCCTGCCCACCCTGGCTGCCTCTGAAGAGTCATCTGGCTGGCTAGAAGCCCTTGAGATTGCCTCATAGTCCAGCATCCACAGTGCTCAACCTTGCTTCTTCACCTTCCTCTCCATGCGTGCTGGTGACAAGGGCACTCCCTAATAAGCCTGAATGTGAACATCCAGCTCAGAATCAGCTTCCCGGGATACAAATTGGCAACAGCTTTGAACTCCTTGGAGAAATTCCCACCCCTATTTTTGCAGTGCAGCTTTGGAGTGATTTATTTTACACTCAGTCTCAAGGCACAAAAAAACCTGTCTTCTCCTTCATTCTCAGACCACACTGATTTCTGAATTAGGGCTGTGAAACAGTGACAAGAAGTCTGCTAAAGGTTTCTGAAAAGCAGTTTTCCTAATTTTCCAAAAGACCTACCAGAAAAGATGTTTTCCATTGTTGGATATGAACAAGAAATGTGCATGGGGCCTTTGAGTTCTTGACAGACTTTTTTTTTTTTTTTTTTTTTGAGTCTGAGTCTCACTTCATCCCAGGTTGGAGTGCAGTGGCACAATCACGGGTCTCTGTAGCCTTGACTTCCTGGGTTCAGGTGATCTGCCTCAGGCTTCTGAGTGATTGGGACAACAGGCACACAGCACCATGCCTGGCTAATTTTTAAAATTTTTTTATAGAGACGAGGTCTCGCTATGTTGCCTAGGCTGTTCTCAAACTCCGGGCTCAAGCAATCTTCCCACCTCAGCCTCCCAAAGACTACAAGTAAACCACAAAAGATTACAGGTGTGAACCACCACACCCAGCCCTAACAGACATATTGGGATGATGATGACAGAAGTTTGCTGGGGTTATAGCCAACCTGGGAAAGTGGAGGCCAGAAATAATCACAAGGTTTGACTTCCTGGCTCACACTCCACCTGCCTAACCTCTTCTGAAGACAGGTTTCCTGTGGGTTTCTCAATTTGTAAGCCACTAAATTCACTCTATTGTCTAGTCAACTTCAAGTTCTCTATCAGTAAAATGGCACTGATATTACTACCTACCTCATGGAATGTTTTATTTTATTTTACTTTATTTTATTTTTTTGAGTTGGAGTCTCACTCTGTCACCCAGGCTGGAGTGCAACGGTATGCTAACAGCCACTATAGCCTCAATCTGCAGGTCTCAGGAGATCCTTCTGCCTCAGCCCTCCAAGTAGCTGGAAATACAGGCATGCGCCACCATGCCCAGCTAAATTTTCGATTTATTGTAGTAACTTGGTTCCACCAAGTTGCCCAGGCTGGTCCCAAACTCCTGAGCTCAAGCAATCCTCTTGCCTCAGCCTTCCAAAGTGCTGGGATTACAGGCATGAGCCATGGCACCCAGCTTCATGGGGTGTTTTAAAGAATAAAAGGTGTCATCAGACCCTTAGAAAGTGCTCCACAAATGTTAGTGATTCTATAGTTTTGAAACCCATGGCTGATTTACATGATGGAAGATGGTATATATCTTTTAAGCACAAGTTTCTTGAAGGTGCAAAGATCTTTAATCTGTAGTTTGAAGTTTGATCGAGATCTGAGATTTCTAAACAATTTTTTTTTTTATTCGGACTCTCAGTCTATCACCCAGGCTGCAGTGCAGTGGCACGCTCACAGCCACTGCAGCCTTGACCTGCTGGGCTCAGGCAGTCCTTCTGCCTCAGCCTTCCAAGTTGCTAGAACCACAGGCATGCACCACCATGCCTGGCTGATTTTTTTATTTATTGTAGAGATGAGCTCTTGCCAAGTTGCCCTGGCTGGTCTCGAACCCCTAAGCTCAGGCAATCCTCTTCCCTTGGCCTCCTAAAGTGCTGGGATCAGGTGTGAGCCTCCGCACCTGGTTCAAACAATTTTTAAACATTGTTGTTTTTTTTTGAGGTGAGGTCTCATTCTGTTGCCCAGGCTGGAGTGCAGTAGCGCAATGAGGGCTCACGACAGCCTTGACCTTCTGGGTTTATGTGATCCTTCCACCTCAACCTTCCGAGTAGCTGAGACTACAGGCATGTGCTACCACTCCTGGATAATTTTTTTGTAAAGACGAGGTCTCGCTATGTTGCCTAGGCAGATTTTGAACTCCTAGCTCAAGCAGTCCTCCCAACTTGGCCTCCTGAAGGGCTGGGATTATGGGCATGAGCCACTGTGTCCAGCCAGCTGGTAGAATTTTTAAAAACTAAAATCTCATGTGAAAACACACCTATGATATAAATAATAATAATAATAATAAATAATAATGATAATGTATAAGGTACTTACTATGTGTGAGGTACCATGCTGAGCATTTTACTCATAGGTTATATGCGCCTGCTAGTGTTACATATGAGTTCACTGAAACCTTCCAAGAGCTCTGTGAAGTAAGCACTATTATCAATTCTATTGTAGATCTTGGGTGGGGGCGTTCTCCAATGCATTTACAAGAGTACAGAGGATCCCACATGGAATTTGATGAATAATGGATATTTTGAATCCCACTTTGGGTCACAAGACTTCTTTTTAAAAACAGGAAATTGAATATACATAGCACAAATAGCCTAAAATAATAACTACACACAAACAGACACACAATATTCATTTCAGAGCTTTTGCTGGATCTTTGTGCTGCTGAGAGCAGCCGTTGAGATGCTGTAGCTAAATCACAGACAACTTTCACATTCCAAACAGGCCTGGGAAGACATCATTTGAAAGGGAAAGGGACAGGCAGATTGAGGAAAGAGATTAATATGGCCTTATATAGAAATATGAAATTGGATATTCCCTGGAAAGAGGCAACTGCGCAAATTATAGGGCGTGCTTGGAAAACAGTTTACTTTTTCCTTTTGGGCTTACACTCTGCTGCCTGAGAATTTAAGTCACGGTTAGGAGACTGTGTATGCTTGTGTGTGTATAATCCTTCAGTTCCCTGATGGACAGCGAGGAAATTAAGAGTTGTACCTGCAACTATACTGGTAGGGAGATTTAGAGTTCAGAATTAGGACTTAGGGATCCCATGTCCACACTGGACCCTTTGGTGAGACTTGGAATGCCAAAGCCTTTGAGAATTGTCCTGGCACCCTTACCCCAAAGTATTGCTTCAGACCAAATGAGACTGCTTCAAGGCCATGTACTACTCAAGAGTGGGCATGGGCAAGGGTCTAAGAACAAGTCCTATGGGTAGGGGCTGGCATTTTGAATGGACAGTAGAGCTATTCATGGCTGAGGAAGAGGATCTCTTTTTTTTTTTTTTGAGTTGGAGTCTCACTCTGTCGCCCAGACTGGAGTGCAGTGGCCGCTCCTGGCCACCGCAGCCTCGACCTGCTGGGCTCCGGCGATCCTTCCGCCTCAGCCTTCCAAGTAGCCAGAATTACAGGCATGTGCTACCATGCCCGGCTGATTTTTTGATTTACTGTAGAGATGAGGTCTCACTGCCCAGGCGGGTCTCGAACCCACGGGCTCAAGCAATCCACTCACCTCAGCCTCCCAAAGGCGCGAGATTACAGGCTGAGCCACCGAGCCTGGCTGAAAGAGGATCTTTTATTTATTTACTATTTTTTTGAGTTGGAGTCTCACACTGTCACCCAGGCTGGAGTGCACTGGCACACTCACAGCCATCACAGTCTCAAACTGCTAAGTTCAGGTGATCCTTCCACCTCAGCTTTCCAAGTAGCTGAGACAACAGGTATGCATCACCATGCCCATGCTAATTTTTAAATTTATTATAGAGATGATGTCTCACCATGTTACCCAGGCTGGTCTTGAACCCATGGGCTCAGGCAATCCTCTCACCTCGGCCTTCCAAAGTGCTGGGATTACAGGCATGAGCCACCATGCCTGGCCTAGAAAGAGGATCGTTTATAAAGAATAGGAGATGAGGTAGTAGGGACTGATTTAGGAACTAAGATGTGCTAACAAGAAACCCCAATGAAGAACTGAACTTTTCAGAAGATTTTCCCTTGAACTAGGGGAAAATTCTGACATAGCCTCATTTTAAATTACTTTCCTCATATGTGTCCTATGCAGTTTGAGTTTTCTGAACCCATTTAATGAAATCTGATCCGACTGCATACCTTGTGAATTGTGACGATTTAGGGGGATGGGACATGGGGCATCTGTCACAAAAGGGTGTAGTGCTCCAATATGGAGAAACTATCAACAGGTCCTTGGGATGGATGAAGCTAGTGGGACCCGATGAGGTTATCTGCAACCCTGGAGTCCTCCGCATGCCCTTCTGGGATCCGGAAAATGGACTTTTGAGTTGTATATGTAAATGGGGTCAAATAAGCTTTTTTCCTTAGCAGAGAGTAAGCGGAAGTCTGTGGCAAACATTTCTCTACAGAACTGAAAATATTTATTTGATACTTCCTGTAATGGAAATGCAAAATTATGTTAGTAGTTGACCGTAGAAGTCGTGGGAAGCAAGTATGTCTTAAAGAGAGAAATTTAGCGGGGCGCTCTGGCTCTTACCTGAAATCCCAGAGCTTTGGGAGGCTGAGGTGGGAGGATTGCTTGAACCCAGGAGTTCAAGACCAGCCTGGCATCATAGAGAGAATTTTTTTTAAACTAAAAATTAAAACATTAAAAATAACTAAAGAGGGAAACTCACTACAAATGGATCTGATGTCACTCATTACACCAGTATCCCAGGCCCATGATATTGAAGTGCATTTTTTTGGTAGAAGTTGTCACTTGGCAGGACATCCAGATGGCAAGAAGGGAGTGTGACATGGGACAGGAAAGGAAGGGTTCTTGCTCAAGTTGCTTCCAGCCAGCAGTGTCCCCTCGGCACATCTCCTTGGCCTCTTGGTGCCTCCAGTTTTTCTTTAGCACGAGAGGGTTGCAAATTCCACCACTAAAGATTCATTTTTTTGGCCTAAAATCTTTTCTTCTGCTAAAATACACATATGCCTAAGAGTATGTATATTTTACCTGGGGGTGGGGTGGAGGATAAAGACAGAGGTTGGTTCATGATATCAAAAATACAGCTAGACAGGAGGAATAAGTTCCAGTGTCCTATAGCACTGTAGGATAAGTATCATGAGCACAATTTTACTGGGTATTTTAAATAGCTAGAAGCACATTTTGGATGTTCCCAACACAAAAAAATGACACATGTTTGAGGTGATGGGTATGCTAATTACCCTAATTTGATCATTACACTTCGTATACATACATTAAGAATCACATTGTAACCCCTAATCATGTACAATTCCTATGTGTCATTTAAAATGATACTAAAGACTGGGCACGGTGGCTCACATCTGTAATCCTAGCACTTTGGGAGGCCGAGGCAGAAGGACTCTTTGAACTCAGGAGTTTAAGACCAGCCTGGGCAACATAGCAAGACCTCATCTCTACAAAAAATAAAATTAAAACATTAACCGGGGGTGATGGCACACCACTACTCGGGAGGCTGAGGCAGAAGGATCACCTGAGTCCAGGAGGTCAAGGCTGCGGTAAGCTGTGATTATGCCACTGCATTCCAGCCTGGGTGACAGAGTAAGATCCTGACTCAAGTAAGTAAGTAAGTAAATAAATAAATAAATAAAGCACAAAAAAGGCCCATTATTTGGTATTTGTGCTACAGCAAGTGTATTCTAGAACAGGCTTTAATGACGAAGAGAGCATGGGGTGGGATGTGGGTGCAGGACCCCTGAGTTGGAGGATGAGCACAGAAAGGGGACGTCATGCAGATGAACACAGGCTTTTTATCAGAGCTAATCAGCTAAGAGAAGCAAAAATAGTTTTGAAAGTGTTGGTCTGTCAAGAGAATAGGGAAGTAGAATTTATACACATGTCATAGTGGTAAGAGTTGAGTTTTACTAAAAGTTTATTCTATTGATAAGCACTTGCTAGCTTGCTCTGACTTTTAAAAGTCAAAACACAAAAACACCTTTGGGTTTCTTCCTGGGTTATTGTGAGCTAGTTTTATTTCAGAGTGGGAAAATTTATTCCTTTCTTTCAGATTTTCCCTTGAAAGAGTATAATGTGTGATTATTTCCTAAGAATGTAGAAAAGTTATACTATATTTTATGAACTCCAAAATAGAAGACTGGTTTTTTTTTGTTTTTTTTTTTTGTTTTGCGTCTGGGTCTCACTCTGTTGCCCAGGCTGGAGTACAGTGGCATGATCACAGCTCACTGCAGCCTCAACTTTTTGGGCTCAGGTGATCCTTCTGCTTCAGCCTCCCGAGTAGCTGGAACTGCAAGCACATGCCACCATGCTTGGCTAATTTTTTTATTTTTTGTGGAGACACGGTCTTGCTATGTTGCCTAGGCTAGTCTTGAACTTCTGGGCTCAAGCAATCCTCCTGCCTCAGCCTCCCAAAGTGCTGGGATTATAGGTGCGAGCCACCGCACCCAGGCTTTTTTTTTTTTTTTTTTTAAATGTGAGAGTATCGGAGGAGATGATCACTTAGATCTTCCCCAGCTCTGCAGTCTTTGGGTTGCATGTCCTGCCTTACTTTCTGAAAGTGCAGGCATTTGAAGGAGTCCCCTGCCCACAGCACCTGACTGATCAACCTTAGGGTTGGTCAATCAGGCTGACTTACTGGGAGCAGAAATGCACACTGTTAGTCTTTGCTGAGCAATCAAGAGAGAGCTGTGTCTTGTGTCTCATGGCATTGTATAACTTCTTTCAGAAGTTCACCAGACACTGTGAATTAGAGACGGAGCTGATGTCATGTTCGACATGGAAGTTAAACTGGGCAACTCAATGCAGGGCTCAGTACAAACAAAATCCCTTTAGAAGCAGCCAAGAAAGCAATCTTAACAGATACAGCATGCTTGGACAGTTTAGAGAAATCTCTTAGCCCAATCATGTGATCCTTATAGTTGAACACACACACAACACACACACACACACACACACACACCTACAACAACGTTTCTCTTGATATCATTTAACTTTTTAAATTGAGTCCTGGATAGCGACTGTAAGTAAGTAAAATGCAAGAAGCATTTCAGTTCTAAATTAAGCTTTCTTCCTTATAGAAACAAATAGAAACAACTAAACACATTCCTCCTCCATGTTTCCTCAGGGACAGAGGACCCTGGAGTCTTTGACCTCTGTGGTATCTGTTGATTCACTTTCTGTTTTTGTTTTTAGAGACAAGATCTCACTATGCTGCCCAGGCTAGTCTCAAATTCCTAGACTAAAGCAATCCTCTTGCCTCAGCCTCCCAAAGTAATGGGATTACAGGCAAGAGCCACCACTCCGGTCTGGTGACTCACTTTCTATGTGCAAAAATAATTTTAGTTGTCTGAAGAAAAATTGCCAATACAGGCTTATTCCTGCAAAATAGTTTTTTTTCCCAAAGAATTTTATGTATCTGCTCACTGTTTTATGACTTACTTTGAAGCGCTTGAAACATTTTTGGCTCCTGGGCGATTATTTTAATTCACTTAGCAGAACATAGTCTCCTTTGTGAGCTAGAATTTTAGGATCTACAATCTGACAAAGGTGATTGATGGCTTTTATGAGTGTTGGAAAGCAGGAGCTGCAGTGGGTTAAATTCTACTGAAAACTCACTGATGATTTGTATTCAACATTTAGCGATTTATTAACAAAACAGAAAAGAAGCTATTCAAGGTGTTGGGACAGAATTCAAATTCCTGAGTAGGTTTCAGCCAAATAAATGACAACTTCAAGCACATAATTAGGAGATCTATTGTCAGTTCAGCATATATGACACAAGTTCTCACCATAGAAACAAAAGTGAGATGTACTACACAGAGTATATTTTCCAAAGATTACTATTGTCTAAGAATGAAATTTTTAAATTTTTATTTCAATGGCTTTAGGGGGTGCAAATGATTTTTGGTTACAAGGATGCATTGTAGAGTGGTGAAGAAGTCTGGGCTTTAAGTGGTACCCTCCACACCCACCTGTGAACAGCGTACTTTATAGGTGATTTTCCTTTTCTTTTTTTTTTTTTTTTGAGTTGGAGTCTCACTCTGTCACCCAGACTGGAGGGCAGTGGTGTGCTCATGGCCACCACAGCCTTGAGCTGCTGGGCTCAGGTGATCATTCCACTTCAACCTTCCAAGTAGCCGGAACTACAGGCATGAGCCACTATGCCCAGCTAACTTTTGATTTATTGTAGAGATGAGAGCTCACTATGTTGCCCAGGCTAGTCTCAAACCCATAGGTTCAGGCAATCCTCTCGTCTCCTTCTCCCAAAGTGCTGGGATTACAGGTGTGAGCCACCACACCCAGTTAGGTAATTTTTCATCCCATCCCCGCCAACCTTCTCCTTCTGAATCGTCAACGTCCATTATGTCATTCTCTATGCCTTTGCAGGTCCTTAGTTTAGCTCCTACTTATAAGTGAGAACATGTGACATTTGGTTTTCTATTCCTATGTTACTGCACTTAGGATGGTGGTCTCCAATTCCATCTAAAGACATTATTTCATTCCATCTAAGGGCTGAACAGCAGACTGTAAGAATTTTAAACTGCTAGAACCTAATCTGGAGTTTCATTCACGGTCTCGTAGAATCAGAGTTCAAACCCTCTCTGACTCTAGAAATGTCCTCAGGGACTTTGGTCTTAGAGGAGAAAAAAAAAAAGAGCAACAGTAAACTTGAATGGAAAACACAGGAAACGAGACTTGTCATGAGAAAATTCTTCCAGTCTTTATGTGTTCAACTGAATACAGCTGTGTCACTAAAGGCCAAGGTTGCAGCAAAACAGAAACTGGGTCACTAAACACTTTCCACTGAGAAGGTCTCAAGAGTGTCCATATTTGGGGTTTCAGATACTGATTTGCTTTATCAGTTTTTAGATATGGGTGCTGTTAGATATGACCGGCCACATCTATTAGGATTTCCAGTTACAAGAGAAGAAGTTTGTTATTTATGTGGCCTTTGGTTTGTCTCAAATCTAACGAGTTCCTTAAAAATTTCTCAATTCTTGACCAGGCTTGGTGGCTCAGCCTATAATCCCAGCATTTTGGGAGGCTGAGGCGAGAGGTTTGCCTGAGCCCAGGGGTTAGAGACCAGCCTGGGCAAGTTGGGGAAACCTCGTCTCCACAATTAAAAAAAAAATTAGCCAGGCGAGGTAGTACATGTCTGTAGTTCCGGCTACTTGGAAGACTGAGGATCCCCGGAGCCCAGCAGGTCGACACTGGGGTGGCCGTGAGTGGCCCGCACTCCAGCCTATGCGACAGAGTGAGACTCCAACTCAAAAAAAAAAAAAAGTTTCCCAATTCTCTCATTTGTGGAAAAATGGGACTGGCATTATGACTATGAGAATAACCATGATGATGGATAGAAAAAAGGAACTAAGGAAAGAACAAAGAGGTTTACTTCAGACAGGATGGCCAGGGAGGCCACTTTAGTGGACAAGACCCAGAGGAAAAGAATAAGTAAGCATGAGACGAGTAGAGGAAGAACTTTCAGGAAGAAGGAACGGCAGGGTGGACAGGTCTAGTGTTGTGAGCCAGAGAGTGGTATTAAATGAACTTGGGAAGGGGGTTAAGAGCCAGGTCCCATAGCAGCTTAGACGGCACTGTATGTTGACTTTTCATTCCAAGTAAAGTAGGAATCCACTGGAGGATGTTGTGCAGACTGTGCATGGTCTGATTTTTTCATTATTTAAAAAAAATCTTAGTTTATTTTAATCACTTTTTTTGAGTGAGAGTCTCACTGTCATCCAGGTTGGAGTGTAGTGGCACAGTTATGGCCACTGAAGCCTTGACCTGCAGGGCTCAGGAGTTCCTTCCACCTCAGTCTTCCAAGTAACTGGAACTACAGGCATGTACCACCACACCCAGTTATTTATTTATTTATTTGTAGAGATGAGGTCCATCAAGTTGCCCAGGCTGGTCTCGAACCCCTAGGCTCAGGCAATCCTTTCGTCTCAGCCTCCCAAAGTGCTGGGATTGCAGGTGTGAGCCACCATACCCAGCTACTTTTTTGATTTATTGTAGAGACAAGGTCTTGCCAAGGTGCCCAGGCTAGTCTTGAATACCTGGCCTCAGGCAATCCTCCCACCTCTACCTCCCAAAGTGCTAGGATTACAACTGTGAACCACCATACCTGACTGATTTTTTTGTTTCTTTTTGTTTTGTTTTTTGAGTTGGAGTCTCACTCTGTCACCTAGGCTGGAGTGCAGTGGCACACTCATGGCTACCACAGCGTCAACCTGGTAAGCTGGTGATCCTTCCTCCTCAGTTTTCCATGTAACCAGAACTACAGGCGCATGCTACCATGCCCAGTTAATTTTTGATTTATTGTAGAGACGAGGTCTCGCCAAATTGCTCAGCTTGGTCTCAAACCTGCAGGCTCAGGCAATCCGCTTGCCTCGGCCTCCCAAAGTGCTGGGATTACAGGCTGAGCCACTGAGCCTGGACTATTTTTTTGTTTGTTTCTTAAGGTAGACCTATTTTCTGTGTACAGGATGGGTTGAATGGGGCAAGGAGATTGAGTGGTAATGGAGGTGGACAGGGTTGAAATGACTTTGGAGACAAAATTACCGAGATTTCTGATGAATTGGATGTAGAGAGGGAGGGAAAGGATGAATCCAGATATAGTAACGTTTTCTTACCAGGGTGGCTAAATGAGGGGTGGTGCCGTTGGCAAGACAGGTGAGGCCTAGGGTGAGGGAACAGGTTTGGGAAGTAAAGAACAACAGCACTGGGATGTACATTGTGATATCTGTGAAATTCCCTAGTTGGGACATCAAGAAGGCAGCTGAATGATGAGTCTGAAGTTCCAGGAAGAGATCAGGGCTGGAGACACCAACATTGGCATCTAGATGGCATCGGAACTATGGGGTCAGATAAGACCATGCAGAAAGAGCACAGAAAGAGAAAGAGACACCATGAGGCTAGAGAGTGGAGGCAGAATGTATACGTATAGTCAAGGGGGTGGCAGCTAAGAAGAACATGGCACCCCAGAAGCCAGGAGGAGAGTCTTTGCAGAAAGAGTGGGTGATCCACGGAGTCAATGTTGCTTAGAGATTAGAAATTCAAAATAGAAAAATGTCCAGTGGATTGGGCAACACAGAGGTCCTTTTGATCATGATGAAAGCAGGTTCAGTGAAGTGGTCGGGGCAAAAGCCAAGCCAGAGGGAAGCAGAGACAGCATGCAGAGGGCATTCTTCCAAGAAAATTGGCCAAGATAAAAGTAGTTTAAAAAACCCTTTGCTTCTCTATGTGTTGTGAAAGAACAAAGCTCTAAGGTTATTGTCATATTGCTGTCTGGTTTTCCCTTCCTGTTTTGATTGCAAAGTTCAATTTTCAATTAGCACTAACTGGGAAACCACCTCCTTTCATCCCAGCTTGAAACCTGAACATTATTGTCCTGCAAAGTAACTACTAATTACATTGGCACTAGTAAACTTCCTGAAAGACTATGTCCTTGTTGAATAAAGATACCATTCAGGCGACCTTGATTTCTTGTTAGAAACTAAAAATACCTTTCCATCTTTTTATAACCAACTAATTATTCAGGAGAAATATTCTCCTTATAGTTTGGCCAAGAAATTGAAAATGACTTTTTAAAGACAGGGACAGCTTGTCTCCTTGTTGTTAGTGCAGGAATAACTTTGAAAAAGGAGAAATAGGCCGTGTACTGTAACTCATGTCCGTAATCCCAGCACTTTGGGAGGGAGAAGTGAGAGGATTGCCTGAGCCCAAGGGTTTGAGACCAGCCTAGGCAATTTGGCAAGACCTCATCTCTACAATAAATCAAAAAGTTAGCTGGGCATGGTGGTGTGCACCTGTAGTTCCAACTACTTGGAAGGCAGAGGTGGAATGATCGCCTGAGCCCAGCAGATTGAGGCTGTATGACCGTGACCGTGCCACTGCACTCCAGCCTGGGCAGCAGATTGCATCTCCAACTAAAGAAAAAAAAAAGAAAAAGATAGAAAGAAAAAGGGAAAAATTGATCTGTCATTCTCACTTCTGTTTCACCTTTCTTACTTTCTCCAAGCTGTGTCAGGAACCTCCTAAGACCCTCCAGTACATTCCTAGCTCCAATACTCAGATGAGTACTCCACTTTTCCTTAAAATGTTCCTGGCTTTAAGATGACATATCCCTGTGTCTCTTCTTTTCTCCCCACAACGTTAGCTTTTCTGTGACCTGATTCAGTCTCCCAATGATGCCCACCTCTTCATGCCCACAGTCTTTTTCACTGAATAGTACTGACAACAGAGGATCGCTGCTGAGGCTAGGTCACAAGCAATAGTGTAGTCTCTTCCTTGTTCTCCTTTGGATTGCTTACCCCGGGGAAGGCTGCCACCAGGTCATGAGAACAGTAAGGCAATCCACATGGAAAGGTCATCACTGGAGTATCTGAAGTGTCCTGCCTATAACCAGCATTATGAGACTGAGCTGTCTTGGAAATGGAGCTTCCAGCTCCAGACAAGCCTTCAGATAACTACAGTCTCCTGAAAGACTGCAAGCCAGAACCTCTGTTATACTGCTTCTAAACTAAGGTCCAGAAACCATGATTGTAAAGCATTTATTGTTATAAGTCACTCAGTTTTAGGATGAGTTGGTTTTTTTTTTGCGTTGGAGTCTCACTGTCGCCCAGACTGGAGTGCAGTGGCCGCTTCCGGCCACCGCAGCCTCGACCTGCTGGGCTCCGGCGATCCTTCCACCTCAACCTTCCACACAGCTGGAACTACGGGAGTGTGCTACCATGCCCGGCTAATTTTTTGATTTATTGTAGAGATGAGGTCTCGCCAAGTTGCCCAGGCAGGTCTCGGGTAATCCACTCACCTCAGCCTCCCAAAGGCGCAGGATTACAGGCTAAGCCACCGAGCCCCGGCAGGATGAATTGTTTTATGGTAGTAGAGAACTAACAAATTACTAAGTAAATTACTGAGAGCAGCACCACAACCTTTCAGAAGGGTCTACTTTTTTGTTGTTGTTGTTGGAGTCTCACTCTGTCACCCAGGCTAGAGTGCAGTGGCACACAGGCACCGCTGCCTCAACCTGCTGGGCTCAGGCTGGATATTTTGTTCTTTTGAGCTGAGCATCCCTATAGCCCCCTGCCAATACTTCAATTAGGTTTTAGTAAAAGATGGTAGTCATGCTAGGTATTTAATTTTTTAGTAGGGTTGAAGCTCAGAAAACAATATACTGCTGGGAGCAGTGGCTCATGCCTGTAATCCAAGCACTTTGGGAGGTAGAGGCGAGAGGATTGCCTTAGTTCAGGGGTTTGAGACCAGCCTGGGTAACTTGGCAAGATCTTGTCTCTACAATAAATTTTTTAAAAAATTAGCTGGGCGTGGTGGCCCATACCTGTAGTTCCAGCTACATGGAAAGCTGTGTCACTGCACTCCAGTCTGGGCAACAGAGTGAGACTCCTCCTCCAAAAAAAAAAAAAAAAAAAAAAAAAGAGCAACTTGGCGAGACCTCATCTCTACAATAAATCAAAAACTAGCCGGGCGTGGTAGCGCACACCTGTAGTTCCGGCTACTTGGAAGGCTGAGGCAGAAGGATCTCCGGAGCCCAGCAGGTCGAGGCTGTGGTGGCCGCACTGCACTCCAGTCTGGGCGACAGAGTGAGACTTCAACTCAAAAAAAAAAAAGAGAAAACAATACACCAAAACGAAGGACTCAGAAGCAGCCTTTGAAGCAAAAGTTTTTCTTTGACCTGTTCCTGCCCCCGACTTTCAGTGCTATTCTCTCCTGGGGCCAGCCATAGAAACTAAAATCCTTCTTCCCCAGGGAGAGCCCTGGAAACCAGAACCCTTTTTCCCCAAAGCTAGTCATAAAACCTGAAAATATTACTCTAATTTTCTCTCTGCCTTTCTGTGTAAAAACTAGAGATTAAAACTTATCTGAATGTAGCTTGTTTGTCTACATGTTATAAGATCCCCCATTCTAGGGTGGGTTTCTGTCCCACACCCAGAAGGAAGGGAGTAAGGCTCAGAGCAGCCAAGGAGAATTTATACAGGCCTTCCTGGGTTTCTCCACCTCGTGAACATTAGATCAGACCCTTTTTGTTCAATCACATTTCCACATGACTGTCCATACGTTGTTGAACCAAAGCATAAAAATGGATAATTTACCCATATCTCTGGGTCTTCATTCTGAAGACTCTGGTGTATCCATGTTGAATAAATTTGTATGACTTTTCCCTTATTAATCTGCTTCATGTCAGTGATATATATATATATATATTTTTTGAGTCAGAGTCTCACTCTGTCACCCAGGCTGGAGTGCAGTGGCACGCTGCTCATGGTCACTCCAGCCTTGATCTGCTGGGCTCAAGTAATCTTACTGCCTCAGCCATCTAAGTAGCTGGAACTATAGGCATGTGCCACCTTGCCCAGGTAATTTTTTGACTTATTGTAGAGACGAGGTCTCACCGTGTTGCCCAGGCTGGTTTCGAACCCACAGGCTCTAGCAATCCTCTCACCTCAGCCTCCCAAAGTGCTGGGATTATAGGTATGAGCCACTGCACCTGACTGTGTCAGTGATTTTTGAATGTCCAGGAGGCCAAAGGCCTTGGTCCCTACAGCAGCATCTGCATAATTTTATTGTTAATATTTTTCTTTTCTTTTCTTTTCTTTTCTTTTCTTTTTGAGTTGGAGTCTCACTGTGTTGCCCAGGCTAGAGTACAATAGCACACTCACAGCCACTGCAGCCTTAACTTGTTGGGCTTGTGAGAAATAAGAATGATTTATTTTCAAATTGGAGCCTAGCTTATCTTGAGTTCTCAAGATGATTTCTAAATGCTTTGTGCTTCTCTTTTGTTGATTCACTTCCTGCTTCTTTGTGCTTCCTTTTTGTGGGATTTTTACTCTGGCGGGCCTCATGTTTAAACTTTTGGCAGGATCCAATCAGAATAGCAATTCTGTAAGCCAATCAGCAAATAGGACATGGAAATGAAATGATTCTGTAAGCTAATCAAAATGTGTCACGTAGGCTCATATGGGAAGGCCTATAACTTCTGCAGTACTCCTCCAGTGAGGAACCAGGAGAGGGACCTGTGTTTTAGGGATAAAAGTGCTGTTCTTCCTGCCCACTAGACACTCAATCTTGCAAGACTGTTAGTAAAGTCTCATTTTTGCTGCACTCCATGGCTTTGTATCCATCCTTTGATTTTGGACAGGTGCGTTCATTTCTCACAGACTGAGGCAATTCTTCCACCTCAGCTGTCCAAGTAGTTGGAACTACAGGCATGTGCCTGGCTAATTTTTTTATTTATTGTAGAGACAAGGTCTGGCCAAGTTGCCCAGGCTGGTCTTGAATCCCTAGGCTCAGGTAATTCTCTTGCCTCTGCTTCCCAAAGTGCGGGGATTTCAGGTGTGAGCCACAATGCCCAGTTTATTGTTAATATTTTTCATGAAGCAGAGTGCTGAAAGCTTTCAAAACTACTGAAAATCTTCCCTTCACTGTCTTTGGTCACTTTGATGAGTCCTTTTAGATCAACCTCCTCATTCTTGGGTAGATCTTGACTTTGGTGAAGACTTTCAATGGTAGCTACTTCAGACTGGGATGTTAAGTATATTGTTCAATAACGACAACATTGCCAGGAGTGGTGGTGTGTGCCTGTAGTCCCAGCTACTTAGAAGGCTGCAGCAGAAGGACTGCTTGAGCCCAGCAGGTTGAGGCTATGGTGGCCGTGAGCATGCCATTGTGCTCCAGTCTGGGTGACGGATTGAGACTCTGACTCAAACAAAAAGAAAAGAAAAAGTTTATCCTTCTTAGAGGTAAGAAGGACAGGATTTTTGTTGTTGTTGTTGTTGTTTTTTCTTCAATATAAGGTTTTGTCAAAGTCCTCTGACATAGCATAATGGCATTTGAGAGATTAGAGAAGGTTCTTAAGGGCTTGGAGCTGAGTGTTTCTAGGCTTATCAGAGGGGTGTTTTATATTGGATAGTCAGGAATTGGAGATGTATTTTCAGAAAACAGGGGCGTGCTATTAAGGAGATTAATGGGGTTCAAGTTTATTCTGTTTTGAGGCTGTTCTAATTGGAGAACAAAGAAGATTTCTTTTCTGACATTTCTGTACAAGCAGTCCTAATGTTTGCTGAAAGTTACAAACTCCACAACAACCACTCTCAAACCATTAAAACAAGCCTCAACCCATCCTGTCTGCTAAGTAGCTGCAATTTCACAAAATAGAAGTGTGAAGAAAAGTAAATGCTAACAGAGCTCAAGATTCTCTCCTGATAATTGTGTTGACTGGGTGAGTAACAGATGATTATCTACAGAACAGAGTTGTTTTTTTTTTTTTTTTAATCTCAGAAAGTATCCAGAAACCTCAACAGATTTAGAGTAGAGATAGTCAAATATAAGCACCCTGCCACATCCACTGAAGCCTGAGCACTTCTAGGCAGGAAATATTGGCTTTCGTTTCTCTAAGAAGGTAAAAAATGTTACAGGTGAGCCCAGGTTCTTCTCCTCACTGCCCAGAAGAACCAAAATTGATGCAACTATTACTTAGAGTTTAGCATCGCAGAGCAGCTAAGTGAGGGTGGGAGAGATCTCTCAAATCTGCCTCCCCAAAGATTCAGAGAATAAGGTTTTTAAAGGGAACTTGGCAGGAAGAGGTATAGGGGCTGTTGATTGATGGTGTCATTAGTGGGTGTTGAGATAGTCTTCCTGGGGTCCTGTGACTGGTAGAGGGCTCCCTGGTGCTCTGGGCCTGGGTGGGAGTTCTTGTTGGCCAGAATATGAAGTCTGAAAAGTATCTCAGATACTCTTCTTAGGTTTATCATAAATGCTGTCCATAAAACAGCTCCCCTGACCCAGGTACAAATCACTGGCCCAGAACTATTATGGAGGTAGTCCAGGAGGAAGGGAGAGGGGGAAGTGGAGTCCTGGAAGACTGAAGTCATCAGAGCTGTTGTTGTCATTTGTTGAGGCTGACAATTAAGTTCATGAACTTGCCACTGTGCACTTATGTTGGCAGCACTGTACAAATAACTGTATTGGAGCACCCTCTCTACTCACCTGACCTGCCCCCTGATGACTTTATTTGCTAGAAAATAATGGAAATATTGAAAGAAAGACATTTTGATGAAATCTGGGACATCAAAGGTAATCGACAGCTCAGAGGTCATTCCAGAAAAAGAGTTCCAAAATTGCTTTGATCAGTGTATGATTTCACAAGGAGAGTATTTGAAAGTGACCATAGTAATATTCAGCAGCGAGGAATGTGGCGCTTTTGCTAGGATGTGTTCACAAACTTATTGTCAAACCTTAAATAAAATTTATGTCTTTTCTTTACACATTAAATAAAATTTATATGTCTTTTCTTCTATGAATCAATCTTACCTCATGTCAGTGATTTTCCAACAAACCTATAGGGGGCCAATGGCAATGACCCCACAGTATCAAAGGAAATAAATGTGTAAGATATTTTGTGAATCTATCATTCAACTTGGAAAACTTTGTCATTTAAAGAATACTTTAAGCCAGGTGTGGTGGCTCCCACCTGTAATCCTAGCACTTTGGGAGGCAGAGGTGAGAGGAATGCCTGAGCCCAGGGGTTTGAGACTAGCCTGGGCAACTTGGCAAACCCTCGTGTCTTCAATAAGTCAAAAAATTAGCTGGGTGAGGTAGTGCATGCCTGTATTCCCAGCTACTCAGAAGGCTGAGGCAGAAGACTCACCTGATCCCAGAAGCTCGAGGCTGCGGTAAGCCATGATTGTGCCACTGCACTCCAGTCAGGATGACAGAGTGAGATCCTAACTCAAAAAAAAAAAAAAAAAGGTTTTATAGTCTCATAGAAGAAGAAATACTGTCTGGTAAATAAAATAGCTACTCCAAGGTGGAAGTATGTCAAACAATATAAACTGGTCATGAAAATCATTAATCTGGTTGGGCACTATATGACAGCAACAGGTAGCATAGAGATTTAAAAAACAAACAAAAAAAGCCCACATCAACACTCAAAGATGTTGTAAGGGGTGCGTTGTGTTTCCCTAATCAGATTGAAAAACTGAAATCAGAAAATCTTTTTGGGGGCTTTCCGCCCTCCCCCATTCTTGGAATTCCTTCACATGACAGCACAGCTGGGAAGATAGGCCTCTTGACTTGTGGAGCCAAGTTATGTCTCATTCTACCTAAATAAATAAATAAAGCCTGAATTTGGGCCAGGCCAATTAGTCCATCATCTTTCAATCAGGGAACTGTGAGTGCTGGTAAATGTTGAACAACTGGCTGTCCAAGGAGAAAGGCCCTGATAATTTATGGTGCTTACGACTGGCTTCTGATCTTCACCAAGCTGAGGGCAATGAACTTGAAGTTGGAAGGCCATATGCACACCATTTGAGCCTTCAAGCAAGTTCCTAAACCCTTTTGCTGACGCATCCATAGTACTTGACACCTGTAGAGAACTTAAAAAAAAAAAAGTGCATTGTTTTCTCTAGACCAGGTGTATCAAATAAGAATGCCTTTACAGTTGGCATTCTTTTTTAATCCTTACATTTGTTGAGGCAGATACTATCCAGTTTTATAGGTTATAAAACAGAAAGCCTAAGAGAATGAGTAGTTTTTATAAAGCCAGGCAGCCAAGCTGAACTAATTAAATTATTTAACCTTAATGACCTTTGTTTCTCTTTCTGTAACATGAATTAATGATGCCTCTAAGATGACTGGGAGGATTTAATAAGATAATGGGGGACAACCTCCTTGGGTCCCCTCCCACTGTGGGAGCTTTTCTGTCCTCTCAATAAATCCTGCTTTCAAAATTAAAAAAATAAGATGATGGGTGCAAAATTCTAGCACATGGCCTAGAATGCAGTTATTCTCTTTTGAAATGAAGTAAGTGTTCATTGCAGAAAATTAGAAAATACCAATATGGCAAAAAGAAGAAAAAACATTTTTTTTTTTGAGTTGGAGTCTCACTCTGTCACCCAGGCTGGAGTGCAGTGGCACCCTCATGGCCATCACAGCCTTGATCTGCTGGGCTCAGGCTATCTTTCTGCCATAGCCTTCCAAGTAGCTGGAACTACAGGCATGGGCCACCATGACTGGCTAATTTTTTGATTTATTGTGGAGACGAGGTCTTGCCAAGATTCCCATGCTGATTGCAAACCTCTGGCCTCAGGTAATCCCCTTGTCTCCACCTTCCAAACTGCTGGGATTACAAGTATGAGCCACCATGCCTGGCCAAGAAGAAAATTTAAAATACTGTTGACTGCATACAATCTTGGAGCAGAATATGACTTATGAAGGACAACCCTAGCATACAAAATGCTTTTTCAATGATGTAGCATTTGAGCAATTGTTGAATGTAATTCTGTTTGGATCATAATGAAAGCTTAGGTTGTATACAGATGCAAGCAAATCACTTCCTAAAATATAAAATAGAGTCCCTGAATTTAGATTCTGAAGAAAATAAAAGAGTAAATTAGAGCAAGAATAATATTAATTTCATTGTTACTTGTGTGTGCTATGATGCTCTCTTTGGAGTGGGAGTAAGAAAAGAGATATAGCCAAGCCAAGGGTATTTAACAACCATGAATGGGACACCCGTGGAGACATCGTGGTGTCTGTAAATGATATTTCCCATAACTGCTGCAAGAGAGACAGGAAGAGAGAACTGAGTTGAACATATTCACAGGTAAACAGGGAGAGCAAATGTGTGTCTTCCCAACCCAGTCTGCTGGTAGGTGTTCCTTGGAAACTTGTGTTGAAAAAGACTACAGGGGCATGATAATTCATGTCTATAATCCCAGCACAATGGGAAGCCAAGGTGGGAGAATTGCTTGAACCCAGGATTTAGAGACCAGTCTGGGCAACATAGTGAGACTTCATCGCTACAGAAAACAAACAAACAAACAAAAAAACCAAAAAAAACTGGGCATAGTGGTACATGCCTACCTGTACTTCCAACTACTTGAGAAGCTGAGGTGGGAGGATCACTGGAACTCAGGAGGTTGAGGCTTCAGTGAGCTGTGGTTGTGCCACTGCACTCCAGCCTGGGTGACAGATCCAGCCTGTGAGACCCCAACTCAAAAAAGAAAGAAAGAAAGAAAGAAAAAAGCAAAGGACAGCAGAGCCTTACCTGTATGTGAGGGGCAGGCAACAGGAGTGAGCACTGTGCTCATCACATTCTTCTCCTTTTCTTCCTCCCTTCTCTCTTCCCCTTCTTTCTTTTCTTCCTCCTCCTCTTCATCATATTGCATTGAGGCCATAAAAGTAAAGAGTTATTTGAAGCAGGCAAAGGAGAAAAAGTAGAGAGTTATTTAAAGTAGGAAACTGAGAAACAGATTCATAATATGCTTTATGATATGACTTGGCTATACAGAACCTAGAGAACATACATTAATAAGGTCGGGCGTGGTAACTCATGCCTGTAATCCCAGCACTTCAGGAGGTTAAGGCGGGAGGATTGCTTGAAGCCAGGAGTTTGAGACTTGCCTGAGCAACATAGCAAGACCTTCTCTCTACCAAATATCAAAAAATTAGGTGGTCATAGTGACATGTGCCTGTAGTCCCAGTTACACAGGAGGCTGAAGTGGAAGAATCACCTGAACCCAGGAAATTGAGGCTTCAGTGAGCTGTGATTGTGACAAGGCACTCCAGCCTAGGTGACATCTTGAGATCCTGACTCAAAAATAAAAAAATGAAATTAAAGTTTAATCTAAAAAAAGAAAAGAAGGAAGGAAGGGAGGGAAGGAGGGAGCGAGAAAGGAAAAAAAAAAAAGGCCAGGCACGGTGGCTCAAGTATGTAATCCCAGCACTTTGGGAGACTGAGGTGGGAGGATTGCTTGAGTCCAGGAGTTCAAGACCAGGCTGGGCAACATAGTGAGACCTCATCCCTACAAAAACAAAAAACAAGCAAACAAAAAAAAGCTGGGCATGGTGGGACATGTCTGTAGTCCCAGCTACTTAAAACATACACCAACTTAAAGACTGATGAAAAGAAAGACATCCATGTGGGAATCTTGGCCACCTGAGATATTGAAGAATCAGCACTACTTATTTATTTATTATTATTATTTTTTGAGTTGGAGTCTCACTCTGTTACCCAGACTGGAGTGCTGTGGCTGCTCCCGGCCACCGCAGCCTCGACCTGCTGGGCTCCTGCAATCCTTCCGTCTCAGCCTTCCGAATTGCCGGAATTACAGGCGCATGGCTGATTTTTTGTAGAGATGAGGTCTCACCAAGTTGCCCAGGCGGGTCTCGAACCCGTGGGCTCAGGCAATTCACTCACCTCAGCCCCCCAAAGGCGCGGGATTACAGGCTGAGCCACCGAGCCCGGCTAGCACTACTTATTTACTTATGTAGTAGAGATGGGAGCTCACTATGTTTCCCAGGCAAGTCTTGAACTCCTGGCCTCAAGCAAGCTTCCTATCTCAACCTCTCAAAGCACTGGTATTGCAGGCATGAATCACTGTGCATGGCCACTATTTTGATGACAAAAGAGATTTCTGGGTATCACAGGATTCTTAGGTCTCTGAATTTTAAAAAATTTCCAAGATGAGTTTTGATCTCCTACTGAAGGAATTTTGGCTGTTTGCATTACACAATGGGTCCTCACTTTGGCCACGATTCTATGGTTTGAATCTTGAATTGGCAACATGAAAATGCATTCTCTGGAGTTTGATCTGGGACCTCAGGACATAATCACTGATATTAACTACAAGGTTTATCAGACAGTGACACCATTTTTCTGTAGCACCTTTGTGCAATAACTTCCCCACTTGGACCTTCTCTTCCCAAACCTGGTAAAAGTGGTGCCTCTAAAATCAACTAATAGTAGAATTTATTAGTGCTCATTTCTATACTTGACTGAGTAATAGTAACTTGGGAGACGATTTTCATTTCTGATGAGTATCAGTTGACTGTGCACACTATAATATAGTCTTCTACACACAAATCATGGGTATAATGCTGTATTAAGTAAATGAAGACCATTTATTTTGGTTGGGTTTTTTTTGTTTGTTTTTTTTTTTGTTTTTGAGTCAAAGTCTCACTCTATTGCCCAGGCTGGAGTGCAGTAGTACACTCATGGCCACCACAGCCTCAACCTGCTGGGTTCAGGCAATCCCTCCGCTTCAGCCTTCCAAGTACCTGTAAATACAGACACGCGCCATCATGCCTGACTAATTTTTTAATTTATTGTAGAGATGAGGTCTCATCATGTTGCCCAAGCGGATCTTGAACTCCTGGACTCAAGCAATCGTCTCACCTCTACCTCCCAAAGTGCTGGGATTGCAAGCGTGAGCCACTGTGCCCAGCTATTCTGTTTTGTTTTGTTGTTATTTTTATTTTTATTTTTTAGTTGGAGTCTCACTCTGTCGCCCAGACTGGAGTGCAGTGGCCGCTCCTGGCCACCGCAGCCTCGACCTGCTGGGCTCCGGCGATCCTTCCGCCTCAGCCTTCCGAGTAGCCGGAATTACAGGTGTGTGCTACCACGCCCAGCTGATTTTTGATTTATTGTGGAGATGAGGTCTCGCCTGCCCAGGTGGGTCTCGAACCCCCCAGGCTCAGGCAATCCACTCACCTCAGCCTCCCAAAGGCGTGGGATTACAGGCTGAGCCACCAAGCCCGGCTGTTATTGTTGTTTTTAATGCTTAGTAATTAGTTAAATCTGGAGGAAAAAATGTCCTTAGAATTCTGTCATCACTTTCAGAGATCTTGGGTATTTTCTTTTTTTCTTTAGGAAAATATTTGATTCTTTTTTTTTTTTAATTCTTAGAATTTTTACATCTAATCACATTGATTGATTGTATAATAATGTTGATTAATCCTAAGTGGTTTGGATGATTTCCACCATCTTTCCATGCATCTTGAGTTTGGACTTAACTTGCTTTCTTTGTAAGAAGATACAGTAAGAACACAGCCATGGCACCAACCTATTTTCATGAAATGAAGGTTCCCTTTACTCAGTAAGTCTAGGATAATTAGGAGTTTGTTCTATTATCCTGGAATCCAAACTCTAGAATGTTGGCCAAGTCAGAAAATATGAAATGTATTATTAGAACAGAGGGTGAGTAACATGGCGTGGTGGGGGGCTCTGTTGTGTTGGGGTATCCATTCAACATTCAATAAATTTTTTAAAAATCCCTTCAGTGGATATGCACAGTATTGTTTTAATAGTAGTAAAAAAAAAAATTAGGTGGTTCACACCTATAACTTAGCATTTAGGGAGGCTGAGGAGTTCAGGAACTGCCTGGGCAACATACCAAGACCCTCGCCTCTTCAAAAAAAGTTTTTTTAAAAAATAAAGAATAAAACATTGGCTGGGTGCAGTAGCTCATGCCTATAATCTCAGACTGTGGGAGGCCAAGGTGGGAGGATTGCTTAAACCCAGGAGTTCAAGACTAGCCTAGGTAACTAAGGGAGACTTCGTCTCTACAAAAAAGTTTTTAAAAATTAGCCAGATGTGGTGGCAAATGCCTGTGATCCCAGCTACTTGAAAAGCTGAGGCTGGAGGTCACTTGTGGCTGCAGTGAGCTGTGATTGTGTCACTGCCCTGGCTTGAATGACAGAGTGAGACTCCCTACTCAAAATAAATTAAAAAATGAAATATTGAATGACATCTAATTGAGAAACTTAGTATTTTTTCTGAAATTTTCAGTGCTCTCTACAAGTATATTTATACTACTATGTGCTAGGAACTTTGCAGGGTGTGAAAATCAATAAGATATATTCCTTGTACTTGAGAGCCTGATAGTAGAAGAGCCAGAGATACAACAGATAAAGGCAGGGAAGGGCTAGTTCTCACTCTCATTTTCATTTTATAGGTAAAAAATAAAGTTATGGTGTGAGCCACAAGTCAGGAGGAGAAGCGCAAGCAGAATCATGGGCTCTAATTTGCCCATATAATTCATGCACATAATTAAACATGTGCCATTGCCAAAACCCCTGCCTTCCTGACTCCAGTTCCTGCTCATTTTGGCTGGCTGCCAGCTGGAGCCAGCAGCTGGGTTTTTGAGCCTGGTGTGCGGTAACCACACTATTAGAGTTCTTTCATTCACAGTAAATATATGCCCTGAAAACAACAGCTCATTCTGCACATACTCACCGATATTTTAACTAAAATGATAGACAGTCAATTGTTGAAACATTTAAACAGTGAAAAGAATTCCCTTGGGGACTCCATTTCAATATAGCATGCACAAGACTAAGAAGCATTTGGAAAGATACAAATAATAATAACAATAAAAAATGGATTAGATTGCAAACAAAATGGCTCAGTTCAGTGTTTTCTGAGATAACTTTTGCTTCTTAGTTGACTTGATTTCTAAAGGGTCCATAGGACATATATCTTCCAGAGTGGCAATTATGTGAAGTTATGTTACTTATGGTAAGTTTTCTTTAAAGCATCATGGTATCTGCTTCTACCTATATCCAGTCACTTGGTATCTTGATACTCAAAAAGCTACTGGAATGCTACACTAACAAAACACAAAAACTTGAGCTAACACTTGTATCAGCAAGTAATCCACAAATGAGTTAGTTGGTCACAGATGAAAAGTTACCCTAGTCAAAATTGAATGGAAGATTTTCTTAGTTGTGAAAAATAGTTATTCCACTGTCTCTTTCTGTGGGGAAGAAAACTTTCTGTAGTAACTGACAAATCTTTTAAGACAATTCTTTCATTAAACAAACAAACAAATAAAAGAGTGCCCTCCCTTTTTAAAGAAATAGGGCCTTGCTATATTGCCCAGGGTAGAGTGCTGTGGTATAATCATAGCACACTGCACCCTCCAGCTCCTGGGCTCAAAGTATCCTCCCATCACAGCCTCCTGAATAGCTGAGATTTACAGATGTACACTATCTCATCTGCTCTTTGTTTGTTTGTTTTTTGAGTTGGAGTCTCACTCTGTCACACAGGCTGGAGGGCAATGGCGTACTCCTGGCCGCTGCAGCCTTGATCTGATGGGCTCGGGTGATCCTTCCGCCTCAGTCTTCCAAATAGCTGCGAACTACAGGTACGTGCCACCACGTCCGGCTACTTTTTTTGATTCATTGTAGAGATGAAGCCTGGCTAATCTTTTGTGATTTATTGTAGAGATGAAGTCTTGCAAAATTGCCCAGGCTAGTCTTGAACCCATGGGCTCAGGCAATCCTCTCATCTTGGCCTTCCAAAGTGCTGTGATTATAGGTGTGAGCCACCACCCCCAGCTGCCACCTGCTCTTTGAAGTTCTCCCTTCTTTATTTTTATTAATCACTTTTTTAATGTCTTTTTTTTTTTTTTTTTTGAGTTGGAGTCTCACTCTGTTGCCCAGGCTGGAGTGCAGTGGCACGCTAACAGCCACCGTAGCCTCAACCTGCCGGGTTCAGGTGATTCTTCTGCCTTAGCCTTCCAAGTAGCTGGAACCACAGGCACATAACACCACACCTGGCTAATTTTTTTAAAATTATTTATTGTAGAGACAAGGTCTCGTCAAGTTGCCCAGGCTGATCTCGAACCACTAGGCTCAGGCAATCCTCTCGCCTCTGCCTCCTAAAATGCTGAGATTATAGGAATGAGCCACCACGCCTTGCATCCTTTTTTATTATAAAGGTTTTAAAATGTTAGTAAGAAAATCTAAAGGGTAAATAATACTGGAGATTTTCTCTCTCGGCAAGTAGCTTAATTGCCATAATTCCTTGAGTTTGAGTGGGTATTACAGTATTTCAATGAACAAACCATTTGATGACCATTTGAGGATAAGACAGGTGTCTTGGTTGTCATCTGTAGACTTTTGTTGACACTTTCTCTTAGGATAAAAAATAGCAATAGTACCAAAACTTTGGTGGCTTAGAGAAAATCTTCTGATTGCTCTTTTTCTTTCTTTCTTTTTCTTTTTTATTTTTTCATTTAAATTTTTTTTGTGGAGATGGGGTCTCACTATGTTATCCAGACTGGTCTCAGACTCACCTCAATCAACCCTCCTGCCTCAGCCTCCCAAAGTTCTGGGATTATAAGTGTGAGTCGCCATAACTGTCTTGGATTTTCTCAAAACAAAAACGAAAACAAAAAACGTAAAACTTAATTTATAAATAGCACTTAATACAATGCTGCGTTATGAATATAATTGGGTAATACTGTTTGGAAAAACAAGAATGTTACAAAGTTACTTAGGGATGAACAATAAATGTGAAGAAGCTTAGGAAATCCTAAACAATTTATTTCATATATGTTTTCTTTTTTGTATATGCACAAAATGATATATAGGCATATCTCAGAGAAATTGCAAGTTTGTTTCCAGACTACTGCAATAATGCAAAAATCATAGGAACTTTTTGATTTCCCAGTGAACATAAAAGTTATGTTTACATTATGTTGTAGTTTATTAAGTGTGTAATAGGCTTATGTCTTTAAAAATATACTGTACATACCCTAATTAAAAATACTTTATAACTAAAACATGCTAACAATCCTCTGAGCCTTCAGCAACCTGTAATCTTTTTGCTGCTGGAGGACTGTGCTCTGATGTTCATGGCTGCTGACTGATCAAGGTAGTGAATGCTGAAGGTTGGGGTGGCTGTGGCAATAGCTTAAAATAGGACAACAATGATGTCTGCCGCATCAGTTGAGTCCTCCTTTCACAAAAATATTTCTCTGTGGCATCTGATGCTGTTTGATAGCATTTTACCCACAATAAAACTTTTTTTTATTTTTATTTTTATTTAGTGTCACTCTGTCACCCAGGCTGGAATGCAGTGGCATGCTCACGGCCACCCCAGCGTCGACCTGCTGGGCTCAGGCAACCCTTCCGCCTCAGCCTTCCAAGTTGCTACAGAAACTACAGGTGTCGCTACCACACAGCTTATTTTTTGATTTATTGTAAAGACGAAGTCTCACCAAGTTGCCCAGGAACCCTTGCGCTCAGGCAATCCTCTAGCCTTGGTCTCCCAAAGTGCTGGAATTATAGTCTTGGGCCACCGCACCTGGCCTAAAAAATTTTTTTAAACAAGCTATTGTTCCGTCATCCATGCTGGAGGGCAGTGGTGTGATCATAGTTCCCTGTAACCTTGAACTCCTGGTTTCAAGTGATCCTCCCACCTCAGCCTCCATAGTAAATAGGACAACAGACGTGCACCACCATGATCAGTTTATTTATTTATTTGGTGGAGACAGGGTCTTGCTATGTTGTTCAGGCTAGACTGCTACTGCTTTTCTTTCTATTTTTTATTTTTGAGTTGGGGTCTCACTCTGTCGCCCAGGCTAGAGTACAGTGACATGCTCACAGCCACCCCAGCATCGACCTGCTGAGCTCCAGCGATCCTTCAGTCTCAACCTCCCAAGTATCTGGAACTACAGGTACATGCTACTGCATCTGGTTAATTTTTGATTTACTGTAGAGATGAGGTCTTGCCAAGTTGCCTGGGCTGGTCTCGAATCCACGGGCCTTGGCTTCCCAAAGTACTGGGATTACAGACTGGGCCACCGAGCTTGGCCTACTACTGCTTTTCAAAAAATAAATGCATAAAGTGAGATTTTGTGGTGCTGATTCCAGACAAATAACATATTTCATTATGTAATCAAATAAATTAATGAATGTTAAGTATTTTGTAAAAATTGAAAACATATGGAGCCCTTCTGGAAACAATGAGGTAAGACGTAAATTAGTCTCTTGAACCATGTGTTTGAAAAGTTATAAAATTCCACATAAGTGGCAGGGGAAAGGAATGTGTTATCTATGTTCTACTTCAATAACCCAATCAGAGCAGGATGAATATGGGGTAACCTCAAGTATGTTGCATTATCAAAGAGTTTCTTTCCTCTTTTTTTAAAAATTTGAGTCAGAGTCTTTACTTTGCTGTCCATGCTGGAGTGCAATGGCACATTCACAGCCACCATAGCCTTGACTAGCTGGGCTCAGGTGATTCTTCCACCTCAGTCTTCCAAGTAGGTGGAATCACAGGCATGCACCACCACGTTCAGCTAATGTTTTGATTTATTATAGAGATGAGGTCTCGTCAAGTTGCCCAGACTGGTCTCGAATCCCTGGACTCAGGCAATCCTCTTGCCTCAGCCTCCCAAAGTGCTGGAATTACAGGTGTAAGCAACTGCATCCAGCATCAAAGAGTTTCTAAGCAAAGCTGTGTGAAACTGCATCTCCAGAAATTCTTCCTTCCCTGGATGGGTCTAGGTTTCTCTGCCATCATTCTGAAATATCTATGTGCAAAACCTATAGTAGCCTGCTGAAATAGCTTGCTTGACGTGAGTAAGTGACTACATTTTGTAACAGATCTTCCATCGTAACCCAGAGATGACCCCCTTATGGAATCTTCTCGTAATCATACTGCACACCCACATTCCTGTGCCTCTCAGTGATTGGAAACTCCCTAGTTGCGTAAATTCTGTAACCATCTGTACCCCTCACTAATCATATGGTTTGCCAAGAAATATCAATCAAACTGTACAGCTTATGCAATGTTTACCTTTAAAAACCCACTACTCTGTTCAGGGCTGAGAGTTATTTGGGACACTAGTCCACTCTTGGTCGTCGGCGTCAATAAAGGACTCATAATCTGACCTTCTCTGTGTGTTGGCATCATTTCTCGCAATCCAGCTATAACAATTCAATATACTGGCTTATTTAATATCTTCTAGAAATCACTCAATTTCTGGCCCACTGATGGCATCCTTTGAATATGTATAATTGTTCTGTCATTTCCAGAGGATTTAGGAAAAAAGGATGAATCAGATGTATCAACTTGATCTATAAACATTAGGCAAGTAGTGCTTGACTAAATAGTGATTACACAAAAATAAGGACCCACTATAAACATTTAAAGGAATCAAACTCTTAGGAAAAAATTCTTCACTAAAGTATGACTGCCACAGCAGTGGAATTAAATAAACTCCAAGCTCTTTAAGAAATTCAGGATGAAGCCAGGCTCGGTGGCTCAGCCTGTAATCCCGTGCCTTTGGGAGGCTGAGGTGAGTGGATTGCCTGAGCCCGCGGGTTCGAGACCCGCCTGGGCAGCGAGACCTCATCTCTACAATAAATCAAAAAATCAGCCGGGCGTGGTAGCGCATGCCTGTAATTCCGGCTACTCGGAAGGCTGAGGCGGAAGGATCGTCGGAGCACAGCACGTCGAGGCTGCGGTGGCCGGAAGCGGCCACTGCACTCCAGTCTGGGCGACAGAGTGAGACTCCAACTCAAAAAAAAAAAAAAAAAAAGAAATTCAGGATGGTAGTAGAGTTTAACACATAAAGGTATATACATTAAAGGGAATTTTATATATAAAATTTTATATATATAATACATATATATATCGTGTGTGTGTGTGTGTGTGTGTGTGTGTGTGTGTGTGTGTGTCAGAGTCACTCTGTCATCCAGAGTGGAGTGCAGTGGCACAACCATGGTTCACTGCAACCCTGATCTACTGGGCTCAGGTGATCTTCCTGTTTCAGTCTCCCAAGAATCTGGAACTACAGGCATGTGCCACCATGCCCAGCTTATTTTTTTATTTTTTGTAGAAATGAGGTCCTGCTATATTGCTTAGGTTGGTCTCGAACTCTTGGGCTCAAGCAATCCTCTCACCTCAGCTTTTCAAAGTGCTGAGATTACGGACATGAGCCACTGAAACTGGCCTGGAAATTTTAATTCTTTAAGAAATTTGGGATTAGGCCGGATGCAGTGGCTCATGCCTGTAATCCCAGCACTTTGGGAGGCCGAGGTGAGAGGATTGCCTGAGCCTACGGGTTGGAGATAAGCTTGGGCAAATTGGTGAGATCTCAACTCAACAATAAATCAAAAAATTAGTTGGGTGTGGTGGTGCAGGCCTATAGTTCCAGCTACTTGTAAGGTTAAAGGATCACCTGAGTCCAGTAGGTCGAGTCTGCGGTGGCTGTAAGCAGCATGCCACTGCACTCCAGCCTGGGCGACAGAGTGAGACTCCAACTCAAAAAAAAGAAGAAGAAATTTAGTATTAAAATGATTATCATCAAAATAACCATTGCTCCCTGAGCCTAGCACAAAGCAGGCACTTAATAAGTATTCAGCAGGAAGAATGATTTTTGTCAGAAACTATCTGGGATCTAGTCCAAGCTCAAATATCAAATGTGGTCAGGAACAATCCAATTTATCATACTAGAAATTCTGTCTAAAACTAGAGCTCATCTAATCCAAACACCTTTTTATTTTTATTTAGTTTATTTATTTATTTGAGCCAGGGTCTCACTCTTTTGTTCGAGGCTGAAGTTCAGTGGCATGATCATTGCTCACTGCAGCCTCGACCTCCTAGGCTCAAGCAATCTTCCTACTTTACACATAAAATCCTCCTATTTTATATATAAAATTCCCTTCAATTAGCTGCCATGCCCGGCTAATTTTTTTATTGTTTGTAGAGACAAGGTCCCACTATGTTGCTCAGGCTGTTCTCGAACTCCTGGACTTAAGCAATCCTCCCACCTCCACCTCTCAAAGTGCTGGGATTACAGGCATGAGCCACCACGCTTAAAACACCTTCTTAGGAGGCCTATTTGAACCAGTGTGCAACTTGAATTATCTCTTACTGCACAAGGGGGAACCTTCCTAAACCGAATTTATTTATAAAAAATTGTGTACTTATTCTTTACATGTTTAAACTTAAGTCACCTTCAGAGTACTCTCCGTTTGATGCAGTACACCTATCAAGACACTTTTTCTGCTGCTCAAAAGTTTTTGAACTCGACAATTTTTATATCTTTTAGTGTTTCTGCTGTTTTTTGTTTCACCTCTTTCAACATTGGCAAAACATTTCCCTTTCATGACTTTTTTCATCGGGGAAACAAAGAAAAAGTTGCTTGGGGTGAGATTGGGTGAATATGGGCCCAGGGAGTCATGCTGCTTTTGGTCAAAAACTGTGGCGTGGGCAGGTGTGCTTGTAAATCACCCATCATAAAATGGGCAAACGCGTTGAACGAATTTTACCAAAAAAAAAAAAAAAAAATCACTGAAGCCAAATGCAGCCCTCACAACAATGCTAGCTGGTACACCGCTGTCAGTAAGTTCCTAGAACACTTACCTAGTGGCCCTGTACTACAAAAGACCTGTTCTCCAAAAGATAATTCTGGTTTTTTTGAGCGTCCCCTCATAAGAGAACTTCAGCATCTCTTGAAAAGGTGGCTCTTTTCAGGCTGCAATATCTCTCTTGATTTAAATGAGCTCTGCTAACATAATTTTATATTAGAGGTTAACCAGAGACTAACTCTGTTTTTTTGAGTAGAAGTCTCTTTGTCGCCCAGGCTGGACACGCTTACTGCCACCGCGGCCTCGGCCCGCTGGGTTCAGGTGATCCTTCTGTCTCAACCTTCCACATGGCTGGAACTACAGGCGCGTGTGCCACCATGCCTGGCTAATGTTTTATTTATTTATTGTAGAGACGAAGGCTTGCCAAGTTGCCCACGTTGGTCTCGAACCCCAGGGCTCGGGTAATCCTCTCGCCTCTGCCTTCCAAAGTGCTGGGATTACAGGCAAGAGCCACCGCGCCCGAACTAAGGTTCAGTTTGATACCGGTAAAGTGATTTTTTTTTTAAGGTAACATTTTAATTTAGGTAAGTGGCAAACGCTGATCAATTTTTTGAGTCAACAAAGGAGAGAAAAAAATTGCTCTTTTCCCAGACAATAAACAACTACAACTTCTGCAGGGAGGGTCTTTCTGCTTTTAGGGGAGTTCCTTCAAACTTTGATTGCCAAAGAGTAACCTGGGGATGTTGCTAAATGCAGACTGGATCAGGCAGATGGTCCTGGGAGTCTGCGATTCTGACAGGTCCCAGTTGCTGCTGGCTTGTTGACCATCCCGTGCGCCACAGCAAAGGTATAAACTCTCAACCATCTTTTCAACTTTAATGATCTGGCCCAAGTGTGATTGTTGTTTTGGAACGAAAGAAAGTTCCCAGAAAACATCAGTCCTGCTACATTTCCCTCATTTCCAAATGGAGAAGAACGCAATTCGGAATGTCTCTAAGGCGGGTTTGGCGTTCCGGGAGGCGCGTCTGCGGCCCCCGGGCAAGGCGCCGGGGGAGGAGGCGGGCGCCGGGGGACCTCGGGGAGCCCCGCCCCGCCGCCGACTCCAGCGCTTTCCCGAAACGCGAGGGCCCGCCCCCCTCCCTCGCGCGCGACCGCCGATTAGCTGGGACGGCGCCGGGCGTGACGTCAGGCCCCGCCCCGCCGCCCTCCGGCTCCGCCCCGCGGGTGGCCTGGCAGTTTGGTCTGGAGCAGCTGAAACCGGTTTGAGCGGAGCCGCTTCCTGCCGCTCGGCGCCGCCGCGGGCCGCCTGGAGGAGCGCTGGCGAGGCGCGGACGACGGGCGCCAGGCACCTCGGCCCGCGGCCCTCGCTCTGCCGCGCGGAGGCGACGGCGCGGACCGCGGACCCGGGACCCTGGCAGGTGAGGCGGGCAGGTGAGGCGGCCGGGCGGGCGGGCCCGGCGCCCGTGCCGGGCCGAGGCGGCCGCTCACGTGGCGGGCCGAGCTGTCAGGGCGGCCCCGGGCCGGGGGCGCGGCGCTGCGGGGCGGGGGGCGCGGGCGGGGTCCCGGGCCGGGCGGGCGCCGCCGCCGGCAGGGGCCGCCGCGGCCTTGACGTGGCCTGCAGGGAGTCGGTGGCAGGACGTGCCGGTCGACTTTATTGTTCGCCGCCGCGGTTCCGCCGACTCCCGGCTCTCAGTGTCCTCTGCAGAACCCGCGGGGTCGCGGCTGGCCCGCAGGCGTGGAGCGGGGCCCCGCCACGGGGGTGCGGAGTGCCGAGTTAGGGAACAAAGAAGCAAGACGTGCAGGGGGGCTCCCCAGGGCGCTCGTTCCCGCAGCGCTGCCCTCGCCCACCCCACTCGCCATCCCCGGGCAATTCGTCGCGGTTGACAACTGCTCATTTTCGGAAAGTGCCTCTTCGCGTCGTGCGGGGCGTGCTTGTGTAACAGAGTGCCTCAACTCGGAAGAGGCTCCAGGAATAGTCATCGGTGCCCTCCATACAGTTTCAAGACTCCCGACCTCCTCTCTCCAGAGCTCTCCTTTTCCTGGAGATCTCCAGACGGCCCTGCTGACGCTGGGGAGAAAGCCTCCATCCGTCAGGGGTGTCATCGTCAGCCCTATCCCCAGACTGCACGGCCCACGTATAAATAAGAAGTCAGGCCTGAATTCAGGCACGAAATGTAGAGAATTCTTTCACCTTGCAGCAGCTTTTGAGCCGGGTGCACGGCAGCGCCATCGTAACGCGACTGATCCGACCGAGCAGGATGTTTGGACCTGATGTTTTCTTCGTGCACTTTTGTGTCTCCCTCCTCGTTCCTGCACAGCTCCTACCCAACAACTCTGGCTCTTGGTGCTTCGCCTTGCTACATTTGTGACAGTTGTGTGACTTAACTAGAAACACGTACAAGCTGCCAGTCTTTTTTTTTCCCCCAGAATTCCTAACGTTGTGGATACAAGTAACACAAAATAAAGCAAACTGCACATGATTCAATCTATTTCTGACTTAAAAAGAGGAAGCGCCGAGAACGAGAGAGAACCAGTATTCTAGACGAAATTTAAAACTGCAAATCCGATGTAGGAAAGTTGAACCCAGAGAAATAATGACCACAAAAAGAAAAACCGTGATAGAGTGGGCAAAATTTGATATGTACGTTGATGAATTAATTCCTTGTATAGAACGTAAACAGGAAACGTATGAAATATATATGCGAAAATAATATCAAGATAAAATGAAATGGAAAACGTTTGGGAAACTTACTTGCATTGTTGAGAAAGTTGATCAAGGAATTAACTTGGCTTAAAGAAATCCACTTCAGAAATGCCTTCTGAATAAACCATTAATATCTGCATACCTTTGAGTAAAATATAGAGTTAAAGTATGCTGGAATTAGTATAAAGTATGGTGGGATCATAATGATATTCCACCAAGATGAGCAAAAATTAACTCGAAAATGTAGGCATTTCGTATATTCCTTTATTTCAGCTAGTAGTGAGGATCATAGTTGCTGGGGTCTGGGAAAGAGCAAGAAGAATTGGAAACAGCTTACTTCCTTGGAATTTTTTTTTTTTTTTGAGTTGAAGTCTCACTCTGTCGCCCAGACTGGAGTGCAGTGGCCGCTTCCGGCCACCGCAGCCTCACCTGCTGGGCTCCGGCGATCCTTCCGCCTCAGCCTTCCAAGTAGCCGGAATTACAGGCATGCGCTACCACGCCCGGCTGATTTTTTGATTTTTAGTGTAGAGATGAGGTCTCGCTGCCCAGGCGGGTCTCGAACCTGCGGGCTCAGGCAATCCACTCACCTCAGCCTCCCAAAGGCGCGGGATTACAGGCAGAGCCACCGAGCCCGGCTCCTTGGAAATATTTGAAATGAATCAGAGGTGTTCTTTTTTGGCCAGAAAAAAACACTTTTGTTAAAAATATTGAACTTCAGCCGGGCTCGGTGGCTCAGCCTGTAATCCCGCGCCTTTGGGAGGCTGAGGTGAGTGAATTGCCTGAGCCCGCGGGATCGAGACCCGCCTGGGCAGGTGAGACCTCATCTCTACAATAAATCAAAAAAATTAGCCGGTCGTGGTAGCGCGCGCCTGTAATTCCGGCTACACGGAAGGCTGAGGCGGAAGGATCGCCGGAGCCCAGCAGGTCGAGGCTGCGGTGGCCGGGAGCGGCCACTGCACTCAGTCTGGGCGACAGAGTGAGACTCCAACTCAAAAAAAAAATTGAACTTCAGTTTAGCTCTAAACTAAATGTTCCTGTACCTGAGTTTACTTAAATCTGTTTGTTCCCCAAGCTGGTAAACCAGTAAGGTCATGTATTGAAGTTTATTTGAGTAAAATATGCTTTGCCAGAGAGGGTGAACTCTGAATTTTTAAAAAATATAAATGAATTGCATTGTCATAATTTGCTAATTGCTTGAATCTTTTGAAAAAGGTTAAAATGGTGTTAAATAATACACAGAATCTCAGATGAGAATGCTGTTTTTAGTTTTTGTCTTAAAGTAAAAAATGAAGGTTATATTGAAAATAACAAAAATCTGTCTGAGGAAGTATAGTCTGTATATGAAGTGATAGGTGAGCTGATTATCTGTATGGTTAAACAGCTCATTGCATTAAAGGACTAGCACTTTTCATTTTACTCTCATTTTGTGTATTATCTGGAAGACTTCCTCCCTTCAAGTTGGTATTTTTTTTTTCTTGTGTAGAAATGGAAGAAGTATGGGTGTGTGTGTAAACTTTTCATTCCACACAGAACTGTTTTTTACTCTGTCACTGCTGTTTTGGTGGTAGCTGGGTGCCAAAATTGTACGCTTCAGTACTGCACCAGAATTTTGGCCTCTGTCCATAATCAAGTAAATTGCCATCGGAGCTGCTCCCCAGGCTTTTATTTGGTATGGTATTACATTTGGGGGTGGGGGTGGCAGGTGAAAATTGAACCAGATTGCTTGACTTTTGGTACTGTAAAAGGAAGACGACGTTTTGTTGACTTTGGGGAGGTTTTTTGGGAGGTGTTTTTGTGTTGTGTATATAGCTTTGTAGAGTACATTTACTGCAGCTGTTTACTGCCAAGTTACTGTAGTCACTCACATAAACAACTTTAAGAATGACTCAGTTTTAATAATCAGTTGATATCCCTTCTATTAGATTTACCTAAGTTTTCCATTTGTCTTAATGTAGAAGTCTAGAGACAATTTTGTACCAGCTGTTGATGTTAATGCACAGGAATAATTAACATCTGATTTCCCTTAAATTGTTTAAAATGGTTATTTTAAGTTGATTGACAGATAGCTGAACACCAACTGTGTAATGTAATCATGTAGGTTGTCCGTAGTTGAGAACTGTGGTAGTAAACAGGGAGTGAAAGTACGTGTTATAGGTTAAGGTTGGTCATTCAGCCCTTTTCCTGGGTGTTAGAATTTTTTGCTGTCTCTTAAGATTATTTCAGTAGTCTAAATTCCAAGCCCTTTTTTTTTTTGCTAGCCTTAAATTTTTTTGATATGTTATATCTTACATATATCTTAAATGTAAGATGCAGCGTGTGTGTGTGTGTGTGTGTGTGTGGTGCGTGTGTGTGTGCGCGCGCGCTGGAGTCTCACTGTCGCCCAGGCTGGAGTGCAGTGGCATGCTCGTGGCCACCATGTGCCTTGACCTGCAGGGCTCAGGCGATCCTTCTGCCTCATCCTTTCCAGTAGCTGGAACTACAGGCACCTGTCACCATGCCTGACTAGTTTTTTTAAAATTTTTATTATTGTAGAGACAGGGGCTCGCTGAGTTGCCCAGGCTGGTCTTGAACCCTTGGCTTCAGGCAATCCTCTCGCCTTGGCCTCCCAAAGTGCTGGAATTACTGAGCCACCATGCCTGGCCAGATTGTAGTGCTTTAACAAACCATTTTATTTTATAGAAAAAAGGAAATACTTACACTCTTAGTGCTACATTCATATTCGTATCAATGTTATGTTTAAAGGGAACTATTAAGATTGTCCAAGGGGCAGCAATTTACAGCTATTTTTTAGGGTTACAACATTCTTGACCAGTGCTAGAAGTCGATGTCAGTTCTATAAATAGATCATGTTTACTTTTAGATGCAGAAAGTAGAATATCTTAGGAATTATTCTGATCAAGGGCAGGTTTTCTTTAGTGCAGTCTTGGATTTTCTAACCACAGTGGTAGAGTAGCCAGATAAGGAATTCTTCATCCAAATGTGACATGACACCACATTGACTGATGGTCTTGTGCCCTCTCACTCTCTCTGTGAATGCTCAACATTATACACTTAATAAAAATATATGTATTAAGCATTTAAATTTTATAATTGGTGTAAATGTAATGATAAGTGTGTAGCTAACACTGAACTTGGACTCTTGATCCTCATAATGGCCCTCCATAGATATTGTAAATCCTGATGATGTTTGAAACTGGACAGTTATTTGTGGAGGATTGTTCTATGCGTTGTATGGTGCTTATCAGCACTCCTGGCCTTTATGCAATAGACACCAGGAGCATCACTCCCAGTTGTGACAACCAAAAATGTCTCCCGTTACCAAATATCCCCTGGAGGGCAAAGTTGCCTTCAGTGAGAACCGCTGTAGATCTGTCTGTCTTGACTGGGAAGTGTAGTTAACTGTGGGTAATGATGTTCATTAAATGACACTGCAGAGTTTACAAATGTGCTGGTGTGGGGGAGGTAGGTTGGAGGGAGCAAAGGAGAAGTAGAATGAATAGCTATGGAAGGTACTTTAGGGTTGTTTTGTGAAATAATATGTAAATGCAAATAAAATTTAAGCTGGTAAATTCATGGAAATGCTACAAACTAAAGATATGATTGGATTTCTTTTAGGAGCATTGGTGGAATGGGGTACAAAAGTTTTTTGGAGGATGTTGGAGAAGTTACACAGAATATGATGTGTCTTTGTGTGGAGTATGTGTTCTTTCTCCATTTAAGTTATATAACTATCTTGAGGTGTATCATTTATATGTGTATATATTTTTTTAATTTATTTAGAGTCAAGGTCTCACTTTGTCACCCAGGCCAGAGTGTAGTGGTAGGATCACACTCACTGCAGCCTCAACCTCTGGGGCCCAGGTGCTCTTTCCACCTCAGCCTTCCCCAGCCCTATTTATTTTATGTATATATATATATACACACACATACACACATACATACACACATACATACATAATATATATATATATATATATATATATATATATAACTTTTTGTAGAGACCAGGGTTGTTGCCTAGACTGGTCTAGAATTCCTGTCCTCAAGCGATTCTCCTGCCTTTATCTTCCAAAGTGCTGGGGATTACAGTTGTGATCCATGATGCCCGGCTAATATTTATTTATTTATGAATTGCAGTCGCACTCTGTCGCCCAGACTGAAGTGCAGTGACACGCTCATAGCCACCGCAGCCTCAACCTGCTGGGCTCCGGTGATCCTTTGACCTCAGCCTTCCAAGTAATTGGAACCACGGGTTCACGCCTCCACATCCGGCTAATGTTTATTTATTTATTGTAGAGACAAGGTCTTGCCAAGTTACCCAGGCTAGTTTCAAACCTGTGGGCTCAGGGACTCCTCTTGCCTTTGCCTCCCAAAGTTCTGGGATTACAGGCGTGAGCCACCATGCCCGGCTTATTTTTTAAAATATCTATTTTCTATCTTTCCTCTGGTAGATTAGTTAGGGGATGATAAGCAGATTTGTTTGGCTGAGACAGACAGGAAAAATTAGGTGGAGAGAAAATGTGGATAATTAGCAAAGAACCTTAAAGGCTTAGTTAGAGTTTAGAAATTTTCCCTCTCTCCATTTAAAAAATCTTCTCAAATTTCTTTTACCATGGAGTTTAGATTTCTATAAATAAAGTGATCCAAGCCAAGGATGTGAGGAAGAATATTCTAATTGACATAAACAGATGTGAGGTCAATTAGATATAATCAACAGGATTTTGTAATAGTTGGCAGGTAGAGACAAGACTAACTTTGAGCCTTTTGAGCTTGAGTAATGATGGTGGTATGGTTAATAAAGAGAAAAATCTCTGAGCGTTGTGGCTCACACCTATAATCCCAGCACTTTGGAGACTGAGGAGGGGGAATTGCTTGAGCCTAGAAGTTCGAGACCAGCCTAGGTAGCACAGCGAGACCTTGTCTCTACAAAAAATAAAAAATTAGCTGGGCATGGAGGCACACGCCTGTGTCCCAGCTACTTGGGAGGCTGAAGCAGAAGGATTGCCAGAGTGCAGGAGGTTGAGTCTGCAGTGATCTGACCACTGCACTCCAGTCTGGGTGACAGAGTGAGACCCTGACTCAAAAAATAAAAAATAAAAGGAGGAAATCTGAAAAGTTGTTTGTGGGAGAATAGTTTGTTTGTATTTAGTGATACTTTTACATTGTGTCTTAGAATCAGATTCTCAAACTTGCTGTAGAATATAATAATAGTTTCAGTGGGTGTTACTTAAATTCTTTGGTTGCTTCCTTGTTATTAAATTTGATACCTTGTTACTAAAGCAGAAATCCTTTCTTGAGTAAAGCTTTTTTCCATCTATAGTTTTTGTTTCGTCTTTTTTAGTTTTTTTTTTACCTCCACCATAATAGTATATGATCCTGGTCAGGAAAGATAGGTTGAGTTCAGAACAGCTGCTTATCAAGATGTGGCAAGATAATCTTGACTCCTTAAATAAAAAGTCTGAGCACTTTTTGTTTTGCAGTGTGCAGGGTCCATACATCCTTTTTTTTTTTGCAGTGTGCAGGGTCCATACATCCTTTTTTTTTTTTTTTGAGTTGGAGTCTCACTCTGTCACCCAGACTGAAGTGCATTGGCCACTCCCGGCCACTGCAGCCTCGACTTGCTGGGCTCCGGCGATCCTTCTGCCTCAGCCTTTCAAGTAGCTGGAACTCCAGGCACATGCTACCACGTCTGGCTAGTTTTTGATTTATTGTAGAGATGAGATCTCACCAAGTTGCCCAGGTGGGTCTCGAACCCGCAGGCTCAGGCAATCCATTCACCTCAGCCTCCCAAAACCGTGGGATTACAGGCTGAGCCACTGAGCCCAGCTAAGGTCCATATGTTCTTAAAGAATAGGTTTATAACCTTAGACTTTAAAACCTGCTAGATGGTTCCTAGCCAATTCAGTCAGCTTATATATAAGGATTCTGAAATGAATCTTTTGCTTATAGTTGAGATTCATTTTCATTTTTTCCTTTTTATTTTTTTCAGTTGGAGTCTTTATCATCCAGGCTGGAGGCAGTGGTATAATCAAGGCTCACTGCAGCCTTGATCTTCTGGGATCAGGCAATCCTTCTGCTTAAGCCTCCAGGTAACTGGGACTACAGGCACGTGTTCCCACACTCAGCTAATTTTTAAATTTTTGTAGAGATGAGCTCTTGCTATGTTGCCCAGGCTGATCTTGGCCTTCTGAGCTCAAGTGATCCTCTTGCCTCGGTCTCCCAAAATGTTGGGATTACAAGGCATGAACTATGGCTGGGGCATGGTAGCTCATGCCTATAATCCCAGCACTTGGGAGGCTGAGGTGAGAGGACTGCCTGAGCCCATGGGTTCGAGACCAGCCTGGGCAACTTGGCAAGACCTCATCTCTACAATAATCAAAAAATTAGTGGGGCATGGTGGCATGTGCCTGTAGTTCCAGCTACTTGAAAGGCTAAGGTGGAAGAATCACCTGAGCCCAGCAAGTCGAGGCTGTGATGGCCGTGAGTGTGCCACTATACTCCAGCCTAGGCAACAGAGTGAGACTCCCAACTCAAAAACAAAAAACAAAAAACAAAAACAACAAGGTATAAGCTACCACATTGGCCATTTTTGCTTTTTAACCTATTTCTTTTTCTCCCCCTCATCAGTTAGGTGTTTTGTTTTGTTTTGTTTTGTTTTACTATAAAGACATTAAAGAGTCCTTTAAAAAAAAATAAGTATAGTTCTTCCTTTAACTTTTTTCTTGATGGTAACTATCTAATACTAATATTTGAATATAAATGGCAGCTTTTCTTTTTCTTCCTAGCTTGACATTCTAAAATAAATCCATCAGAATGACACCTTCTCAGGTTATCTTTGAAATAAGAGGAACTCTTTTACCAGGTATGTAAAGTTCTACTTTAAACAACTTTTTAAATTAAATGAGCATTTTTCTTGTCTAGATTATCTTAAGTATAGAGTTGATATTAGAATGTGCCTGATGTTTAGATGAAAATATCTTTAGGTCTTGCCTGATATCAGAAATATGCTCAGAGCACAGTAAACTCACTGACACCAAAAACCTCCCCAAACAGTATCTTATCCTCATGTTTTCCAAGAAAGCTGTGAATTTAATTTTGCACAGGACAACAATGACTGGACTGTGATCTCTAGGTAACATGAAAATGAGGGACATTTTGTTAATGCAAGAAATTGGTGAAATGTTTGACTGAGATAGCTTTGTTCCTACTTGTGAATTTGTTTTTAGCTTCATTGTATTTTTTGCTGTTTGTTAGATAGCCTGTCAAAAAAGTATCTCACACCTGGGTTGCATACCTCCCTGTTTTATAGACTCTGGCTATGCTGGCCTTCTTTCAGTTCCTCAAATCTGCTGCATTCCTTCCTCCTTTATTTCTCTTTTGACTTTCTCAAGTTCTGTTTCCTCTGCCTAGATCTGTGCCCACTGCACACTTTCCTGTTGTCTCCCACACTTCACTAGGTTAGGGCCCCTGTGAGATTCTCTGAGGGCTTTAGCACTATTTTTTAGCACCTCTTAGAGATTTCATAGAATTATTTGAGTAATTTTGTTTGTGGAGAGATTATAAACTCTGAAAGCATGATCTTGTTGATGCTGAATGCTACACCTAGCACAGTGCTCGGCTCAGAGCAGGAGCAAGGTATATATGTGTTCAAAGAGTGAATGAATTATTTACTCTGTATCTAACATCTTTGTTCTAGCATTCATTACAGCAATTGGCAGAGTGTGCCCAAATGCAATTTTTTTAGCTTTCTTTTTATTATTTTATGATTTTTTTTATTTTAAAGATGTGGGGTACAATTCAGGGTTGGGTATACAAATGTTCATTTTGCAGGTGCCCTTGTTGATGAAGTCCCCCCCCCCAACAAATTCCCTCTGCTGCCAATTCTTTTTTTATAGTATTACGATAATTGTTCTGTGATAGATCGCTCAGTATTATAGACTCTAAGTCCATCCAGGTTGCTATGAAGTTCATGATTTTGTCCTTTATAGCTGCGTAATATTCCATTGTGTATATATACCACATTTTTTTATCCAGTCCTCTTTCAATGAACAGCATAGTTGGTTCCATGTTCTTGCTATTGTGAACAATGTTGCAATAAACATACTGTGTACAGGTATCTTTTTCATAGAGTGATTTGAATTCCTCCAGGTATATTCCCAGTAGGGGGATTGCAGAGTCGTATGGAAGGTCGATTTTTAGATCTTTTAGGAATTGCCACACTTTTCCACAGAGGCTATACTAGTTTATACTCCCACCAACTGTAGAAGTGTTCCCTTTTCCCCTCATCCTCTCCAGTATCTGTTGTTTTTTGAATTGTTGATGATGGCCATCCTGACTGGAGTTAGGTGGCATCTCAGTGTAATTTTAATTTGTACCAAATGCGAATTCTTAACCAAGATGATCTGGTACAGTTGCACCTCTGGGCAGAATTCTGCATGTTGAAGATTACCAGTCAGCTGATGGAGTGGCTTTCTTGGGCCAGGTTCTCACCTCTGGGCCGCCCTGTTACTTTCTATGGAGAGAAGACCAAGAACTATACTGAACCCTTTCAGGGAGTTTTAGGCAGGCAGTTTAAGCTAGAGGGAGCTGACCATGTCAGGCAAAGGGACTGACCCCAAAATGAGTCACAGCAAGTCAGCTTGATGAGGGCACACTCATTCTCAGGGCTTAGAGGGAAGGAGAGAATGGTGGACATGGATGTAGATGACTCTAAGTGGGGAGGAGGAGGACTTAGCAGGATAGGGAGAGGATGTTGGGGAAGTGTCTCCCACCCCAACTCCCCCATCACCTTGATTTCCTCATTGCACAAGAGGAACGGTTCTCTGCTGAATGTGGAGAGGTAGGGAGTGCAGAGGGAGTGACCTTGGAAGAAACTAGTGAAAGAAAATGTGGAGGTGCTATTCACACATTCCTTAGTTAGCATCAAATCTGTATAATCTTGTAGATGAGGGCCAATTACAGAAAGAAGTCTGTTTGTTCTAGTGAAGTTTCCTTATTTTCAGAAGCCATATTGCCAGGAAATCAGCAGGAAGAGAAAGTAACACTGTGGGAGGGAGTTGGTAAGATGCAGGGGCACCTGTAGGAAGAAAGGGAACCAGTGAGCTCCCATTTCATGTTTTCCCTTTGGGGTCTACAGTTTTTTCAGAGCTGAGAGTAGCCTGCTGTTTTGTGTGGGAATAGGAAATAACTTGACTCCGTGAGTTTTAATGATACCTTTCTTAGTAAAGGAAGTATCATGGGCCCAAATCAGGGATTTTATGGCAATATGCACTTGGGAGCCAGGAGCCATAACATATGCCATCCATGTACATAGCAGCTTAATGCTTTTGGGAATGACTGCTTACCCTTTGTCTTTAGCTCCATGGTTTATTCCCCCCCTCTTTTTTTTTTAATTAGGGAAGTTAGTGAGACCGAAGTTAATTGCAAAAAAATCTGGTTACTTTAATGATTGGTGAGTATTTTGAAATGAAGTCTTTAAACTTAACCATGCCATATTTCACACACGTGTATTTTAGAGGCTTGATATCTGAATGACTCTCATACTTGAAATTTTAGTTAAGTTTTATACAGTCCAAGCTTATAGAATGCTCACGCAGGTGGCTAACGCTGACTCTAATTCTAGAGCAGTGCTTCATGCTTGGAAGCCCAGCTGTTTTCAGACTGTGAAGGAGTTTGTCTTGAGCCAAATTGGCATTTAGACTCAATTCATTATCTTTTTCTTTATGAATTTTAATTATTCAGCATGTGTTGATACGTTAGTCAAAGACTTTCACATACTTATATCCAACTATATTCTGAATACACAAAACTTAGCAAGTACAGGGTGGTAAGTATATGTTGGTTTCTAAAGTCTGCTGATAAGACATGTTCAGAAGAAATATCAGTCATTAATTTAGTAAGAGGTTCTAGATTCTTCACTGGGTATATGTCTTTGAGGAGTGTTTTGTTTTTTCAAGTCAGGGTCTCACTTTGACACTTAGGCTGGAGTGCAGTGGCACACTGCACAATCATGGTTCCCTGCAGCCTCGACCTCCTGGGCTTAGGCAATCCTTCTGCCTCAGCCTCCCAAGTAACTGGGCTACAGGCATGCACCATTACGCCTGGCTAAAATTTTTATTTTGTAGAGATGAGATCTTGCTATGTTACCAAGACCAGTCTCAAACTCCTGGGCTGAAGCAGTCCTCTGGCTTCAACCTTCCAAACTATTGGGATTACAGGCATGAGCCGCTGTGCCCAGCCTTGTCCTTAATCTTAAGCTTGTTAATGGCTATTGTTTGAATTTCTGGAAAATACTCATTAATATTTCTTTTTTTTGGAGTTGGAGTCTCACTCTTGTTGCCCAGGCTGGAGTGCAGCGGCACGCTCATGGCCACCACAGCCTCCACCTGCTGGACTTAGGCGATCCTTCTGCCTCAACCTTCCAAGTAGCTGAAACTACAGATGCACGCCACCATGTCCGGGTAGTTTTTGTGATTTATTGTAGAGATGCGGGTTCAGGCAATCCTCTCGCCTCAGCCTCCCAAAGTGCTGGGATTACTGGCTGAGCCACCATACCCGACCTCATTAATATTTCTTTAGAATACTTACATGCAGTTAGTGTTTGCCTGTTTAATTTGGAGGCTGCCTTGAAGGCAGCTGTGGTTTGATCACTGTATTCTTGGGTGTCCATTACTGGCTCAGTGAGCAGTAGAACAAATGAAGAAAAATTTATCTCTGTGCCTTCCATCTTTTCTTTGGCTTTGGTTCTGGAGAGGTGTCAAATTAATACACAGGTGTAGTGTGTGGTACCTGGGCCCAACACTAAACCTGCAGTGAGGCTTTTCCAGCTCTGCAAAAGGAGTCTCCACATCAGTTTGAACTAATACAACTGACTGCTCTTTTCTTGTGTCCTGAAACTGAAATGTGAAACTTTCCTACTTGTCCCACTGTAACTGTTTATTCTTTTTCTTTAGGAGAAGTTTTTGCAATATGTGGAAGCTGTGATGCTTTGGGTAACTGGGATCCTCAGAATGCTGTGGCTCTTCTTCCAGAGAACGAGACAGGTGAAAGGTAAGCATGGAAATGTCAGGTTACGGAGTAACTGTGACATTCACATTATCAACTTTTAGGGGCTTCTAAGGTACCTTGGTTTTTTTTTTTTTGTTTTAATTTTTACCAAAGTTGTCACATTGCATAGTTTAAAGAGTGAAATAGTTTTGCAAATTTGTGTGAAAAATTAGTTTCCTCTGTTCCTTAATCTCAACCTCAACTATCATTTCTTGACTGGTTCTTTAGGTACTTCCTACCATATTTCTAAATAACGGGCTTGTTTGTTTATTTTTTATTTTTTAAGTCAGGGTCCCACTCTTGTAGCCTAGGCTGGACTGTAGTGGCACATTCACCATGGCCTCTATCTCCTGGGCTCTGGTAATCCTGGATCTCAGCCTCCCAAACAGCTGGAACTACAGGCTCGCTACACCACGCCTGGCTAATTTTTTTTATTTTCTTTGTAGCGACGAGGTCTTGCTATGTTGCCCAGACTAGTCTTGAACTCCTGGGCTCAAACTATCCTCCCATCTTAGTTTTCCAAGATGCTGGGATTACAGGTGTGAGCCACAGCTCCTAGCCTGCTTTTTTATTTAAACAAAAATTTTTAGGCGGTATCATTTGTCTTCTCCTTATGTGTTCTTTTTTTTTTTTTTTTTTTCTTTTGAGTTGGAGTCTCACTCTGTCGCCTAGATTGGAGTGCAGTGGCCTCTCCCAGCCACTGCAGCCTCGCCCTGCTGGGCTCCGGTGATCCTTCCACCTCAGCCTTCCAAGTAGCCGGAATTACAGGTGTGCGCTACCACGCCTGGCTAATTTTTTGATTTTATTGTAGAGATGAGGTCTTGCCTGCCCAGGCGGATCTCGAACCCGCAGGCTCAGGCAATCCACTCACCCCAGCCTCCCAAAGGCGGTGTTCTTAATAAGAGATTTGCTTTAGGAAAAACCTTCCTAAACCATGTTTTCTTTTACTTCACACCAACACAACAATCGTCTACACAGAAGACTTTGGTGACCAATGTGGAGATTTTCCTTTACTCACCAAGTAGTGGATGCCAACTGGGCATTCTCTAATTCAGTTCTGACACTGTAGAGGTAGTGTCAGATTCTACAGGGCGAGGGCTCAGTCCTCAAAACTGCCTCCCTCCCCCAGATGCCAGTCACAATTCCAGGCCTCCAGAACTTCTGGCTGACTGGCTTCATGTTGGGGTTCCCATGACTTCTTCTTTTGATTTGATTAATTTGCTGAAGTGGCTCACAGAACTCAGGAAAAGGCTTACTTACATTTGCAGTTTATTCTAAAGGATCTTGCAAAGGGTACAGATGAAGATATGGGAAAGGGCTGTGGAGTTTTCATGTCCATCCTAGGTGTGCCACCTTGCAGGAACCTCCAGGAGTTCAGCTATCTGGAAGCTCCCAGAACCCAGTCCTCTTGGGTTTTTTTTTTGTTGTTGTTTGAGTTTTTTTTTGAGTTGGAGTCTCACTCTGTTGCCCAGACTGCAGTGCAGTGGCTGCTTCCGGCCACCGCAGCCTCGACCTGCTGGTCTCCGGCGATCCTTCCACCTCAGCCTTCCAAATAGCTGGAACTACAGGCGCGCGCTACCACGCCCAGCTAATTTTTTATTTATTGTGGAGATGAGGTCTCGTCAAGTTGCCCAAGCGGGTCTTGAACCCGCGGGCTCCTCTTGGGCTTTTATGGAAGCTTCATGACGTCAGTATTCCTTCTCCCAGCGTATAGGGTAGCACCCTATCTGGGGAGAATTGGAATCCTGCCTTAGGGAAGGAGTAAGTCACAGAGATTCTGTTTCTGAGGACTGTCACACCTAACATCATAACAAAAGACTAACAAGGGCTTGGGAGTTATGAGCCAGGTACTATGGGTGAAAACCAATATATATCATAACACCACAAGGTCCAATTAATTTTTGCTTTTGCCTATAAAATTGTTTTCTTGAGAAGTATATGGTGCTCAAAGGAGCAGGTTATGGAACACATACTTAGATAGCTTATGTAAATAAATGTATTTGCTAGCAGCATTAAATCTAGCACGAACTTAGCATGGGTCGGGAAAGGGGGATCTGGGTGTCTGTCACGTTTCTGCAGTTAATAGTAATCTTGGGCAGAACCAGTGTCCTCAGTTGCCTCATCTACAGAGTATAGGGGTTAGAATAGAATCAGTGGATATCAACAAAGGTGGCTCTACCCTCTGCGGAGACTTGGAAGTGTTGTGGGTTGTCCTATGTAGCATACAAATACATCCAGAGTCCCTGTGGAGAAACACCAGATTAGGTGATGAGTCTCTTTGGACTCAAATTCTCTTTTCCTGTAGAATAGGGCTGCTAAAAATGTGGCCTGCGTACCAGTGCGAAAATTGAGAGCAAGCATTTAGAAATGTGTTTAACAGTTTTACTCCATACATGTCATTGTGGACACATCTCATTGAACTGGGTATGTAGACCACAAGTATTGGTGGCCACATGGGTTGGGTAAAAACAGCAAGCAAAAACTGGTATTTTACAGCAGATAGATTGAGGGGCACTGATGGCAAAGCAAAGGAAAGTAACAAATGCCATAATGTAAGCTAACGAAAAGAAAACAAACACTGAACACCCTTCTTTCTGTATGTCATTCGTGTGACATATTTTCTCGGCCAATTCTCAGCTGTTTTTGTAAGTAGAGTTCGGCTGGTAAATAGTATTGGTATGTATTCCTCACTAGTCTCTTATGGACTAGTGTTCCCTTCAGGTGGCTGTTTTTTTCTTGGTTTTCAGACAAACCCACTCCTTTGTGAAGTGAAAACAATTGTCTTTCTGAATTTGTCCCTAAAACACACCTCTGCCTGTCTTAAGTCAGTTTTCAACCAGTTTGGTCAAAGTGATGTGAGCAGAAGTGAGACAGCATTTAACTACTTAACTTTAAAGGACCAGCCATTTATATGTTGCTGATATACACTGAAATATAATTGATTCACATAGAGCAGGTAAGACTGTTTTACAACGGACAAAGGAAGTAGATGTTACAAGATAACCTGTTTTCCTGTAGACAATTTTCCTGTGTTTTAGCACTGTGTTTCTTTGGATTTCAGTGTACTCTACATCTAAGTCCTTTGTATTTCTCTTTTCACCATCTCTTGCTTTCCTTACAAGCTCTCTCTACCAACAGGCTCATGGCAGCCAGAGCTGTCTTCCAATTCTTTTTTTTTTAATGCTTTTATATTTATTTATTTATTTGAGTTGGAGTCTCACTCCGTCGCCCAAACTGAAGTGCAGTGGCCGCTCCCGGCCTCCGCAGCCTTGACCTGCTGGGCTCTGGCCATCCTTCCGCCTCAGCCTTCCAAGGAACTAGAACTACAGGCGTGCCCTACCATGCCTGGCTAATTTTTTTATTTATTGTAGAGATGAGGTCTCACCAAGTTGCCTAGGTGGGTCTCGAACCCTAAGCCTCAGGCAATCCACCCACCTCAGCCTTCCAAGGCGTGGAATTACAGGCTGAGCCACCGAGACCGGCTCTTCCAATTTTTTTCTACTCTACAGATAATTTGAAGTCATGGTGTTGTTTCCCAGTACTGCTAAAGATGTGAGTCACCTGTGGTTTTATTTGCTCTTCTTGTAGATTTTATGGTATTTTGGGAGAGGTTATGAAAGCAATTCAAAATCAGGCAGCTGTACAAAACCACCTAACTGCCCTTCTTTCATGGTTTTTCTTGAATCTCATCAGATTGTGTTCAGTCTTCATTTCACTGAACAGTTCTATTTCATGCTTAGCTTTGCTGCATTTGCTTGAAGAGGAAGGGTAAAAAAACTCATTGCTTTGCCTCCTCTATTTCTTATTTTCATTTAATGGTTCTTAACCAAAGATACATATTAGAGTCACTCAGGAGGACTTTTAAAACATACACTTGCCTGGATCCTCTTTCTGAACATAGAGAAATTGTGGATGAGTGAGGGGTCACAGCACATTTTTCAAAGTTTACTATGCACACATGTGGGCTAGATTCACATACTCTGGCTGTAGTGTGGATGAGATAATACTGAGACTTTGCCTTTTTTTTTTTTTTTTAATAGCAGAGATGGCAAATTTCTACTCTGAGTCAGTAAAGTTGACCTGCACACCTGAAAAGGATTCCAAGGCTTATCAGGGAAAAGTACGGGCATATGTGCCAGACATTTGCAGTCCTTGTTTTACAGCAGTGATTTGCAACCAGTCATCTACATTTAAATGCTCTGTGAAGTATCAAATTCCATATGGCCAGGTACCACCCTAAACCTATGAAATCAGCATCTCTCAAGGTGGAGCTAGGGCATATGTATTTTTCTACCAGATTCACCTGATTGTTGAAGCTTAGGATCATGGGTGCCAGCTGCTTATGGATACAAGTATGTCTCAGAGATATTGTGGGTTTGATTCCAGACCACCACAGTAAAACGAATATTGCAGTAAAGCAAGTCACATTAATTTTTTGGTTTCCCAGTGCATATAAAAGTTTTGTTTATACTGTACTATAGTCTATTAAGTATGCAGTAGCATTACGTTAAAAAATACATACCTTAATTAAAATGCTAAAAAGTGCTAGCAATCATCTGAGTCTTTAGTGAGTTATAATCTTTGCTGGTAGAAAGCCTTGCCTTGATGTTGATAGCTGCTGACTGATCAGGGGAGTGGTTGCTGAAGGTTGTTCCAGGGGCAGTGGCGATTTCTTAATGTAAGGCAACAGTGAAGTCTGCCACATCAATCAACTCTTCGTTTCATGAATGATTTCTCTGTAGTACATGATCACCATAGTAGATACAATAACAATGAAAAATTTGAAATATTGTGAGAATTACCAAAATGACACAATACAAAGTGAGCATATGCTGTTGGGAAAATGACACCAATAAACTGCTTGAAGCAGGGTTGCCACAAGCCTTCAGTTTGTAAAAAATGCAATTATCTGTGAAGTCTCATAAAGTGGAGTAAAATGAGGTGTACTTGTATTTTTTAAGTAGCCAAGGTTGCATCAGAGTGAAGAGAATGCCCTAAAGCCTGGCCTAGTGGGACCAGGTGGGGAGCAGTGTTAGCCATCTGGTATTATGGAAGAACATTTTGATTTGCTATTCACTTAACTACTCACGCTGAATTAACGTTGGGGTAATTGTCTATGACAGTGGTTCTCAAACTTAAGTGTTCATGAGAATCGCCTGGAGGCTTTGTGGTTCTTAACCAAAGGTCTACGTTAGAATCACTTATGAGGAGTAGCCCACTCATGCACAGCAGAACAACTGGTAAGCTTTGAAAACAGAGATTACTGGACCCCACCTCCAGAGTTTCTAATTCATAGGTCTAGGTGAGGCCTGAGATTTGCATTTCTAAGAAGTGCTCAGCTGATGCTGATGGTCTGGGACCACATTTTGTATACCATTGGCCCATGATTTGATGTTAGAAATCAGTTCTAGTCATGAATTTTAGTGAATTCTTCACTTTGAGGCCGCTGTTGAGTCAAAGTCTTGGTTTCTGTTATAGTAGCATAGTTCAGAGGAAGACACTGAGCTAAAGCGAGGTACAGATTGCTTGGGTAGGGGATTTGCCAGATCCTAGGCAAGACAGAACAAGGGACAGTCAGGAATACGAGTATAACATAGTAGTGTTCATCTCTTTCTTGTGACATAAAGGACTTGACCCAAAGTCTCCTATTAGCCATGTAATATCCCTAGGTAAGTGAGAAGTCAGAGAAGATTCTGACTCTGACTTCTATCTTTGCACGCTTGTATTGTCTGTTTGGAATACTCCTGGCTCTTTGTAAGGCTGGTTCCTTCTCATCACTAGATCTCTTCCTCATTAAGACCTTCCCTCCAAAAACTTCCTCCAAAACTTCCATTGTATCTTGTTTGGTTATTTGTTTATCTACCCACACAACAAAGGAAGCTCCTTAAAGCTTCCCATCTCTCTGTTCCCATTGCCTGCTGCACAGTAGGCCTATAAAATTTTGTGTATAAATAAATGATTTGTGTTGGTCACAGATTTTTATTTGAGTAGTTTTGTAAGATTGAGAGGTCTTTGTGCTGTCGTTTGATATTGATGCTGCTGCTTTTAATTTTTTTTTCTTCACAGCATGCTATGGAAAGCAACCATTGTACTCAGTAGAGGAGTATCAGTTCAGTATCGCTACTTCAAAGGGTACTTTTTAGAACCAAAGGTATGTTTTCTTTATCCAGTTTCCAATTTCTTTAGCACTTCTTTCAAAAGCAGTTCACTTAAATTTGAAAACTTGAAAGTAAAATGAGTTTATTTTGGTCACAATAAGGAATAGAACTCTTGATTAATAAAATTTTAGTACCCAAAACAAGGAAGTAGCCACTTCAGAGGCAGATGATGTCTGCCATGGAATTGTAAAAAGACATAGTAAGTATGTTCTGTGATATTAAAATTGAGAAATGAGTGTTCTCTATAGGTGTGCATTTTCTGTAACTTTCGTAAACTAGTTAAGAAGCAATTGCAAAGGTTTTTCTTTTGGTTTTGTTTTTTTAATCTTATGTGTCATAAATGCATTTAGAGGATTATATATCCAGCTCTGAGTAGTTTTTTAAAAAATTATTTCGTAGCTGCTGTCTCTTAGTGGCTGCATTAACTTTGATAAAAATTGAAGTGATTTCTTTTAGATTTTTTTCAATGATGGTATTGATAGTCCAGGATCTTTTCTGAAGGCCTTTGGAATGTCTGTTAGTTCTAAAGCTGCCCGTTCACAATGATTTATAATTTTGGGATTGTTTTCATATTTAGAAAATAAAGTTGATTCTTTTTCTTTTACTTTAAAGATATTTGCTGAAAGGATTTTTTTCCCTTCAGATTTTTACCTTGGGCACCCTTGGGTTGCATGTGAATAAAGGTTTAGGGCAGGGGTCTAGGAAACAAAACATGGATTAGATCTTGATAAAAAATGTATTTCTTTTGGGGGGGTCATTGAATACTTTGGTTTTATGTGAAAAATGCAAGCAGCCACTGTTAACTCATTACCTTAGCCACCATTTTAAAAAACAAGAAGGAAAACTGACAAACCCACTTTAGCTGTCTTTTGCACCTATTACGTTTCTTATTCCAAGAATATTTTGTAAATACTTAGTAATTGAATGTAAATTACATTATGGTTGATCATTCTGTTGGCTCTTCTTGACAATAGTCTCACTTTGACTTAAGAAAGAGCATCTGTCGTTTATTTGACATAGGGGTTATGCATCATCGACGTTCCTCTGTGTAACTTGAACAATTATGTATAGATACAGAGGTCATAGCACTCATGACATTGCAAGCCTATCTGAGGATCCTGGTGTATTAAATTTAGCTTTGTAACACATGAAATCAACCAAATTTTACTTGAGGAGTTTGGAGAAGAAAGATGATAATGTCCTTTGGGCATAGTTTTCTAAAGTAAGACTATTGTCAACCAGGTCAAATTAATAGCCAACCTATCGTATTTATCCTCTTCATTGAAATGTAACCAAAAATAGCAAATCAGTCCAAAATGCTTTTTGAAAATTGGCAAGAAGTCAGCTTATTAATAAAAACAAGTTTTTCCCCTTGTAATACTTGCAAAAGTTTACAGTATATGTTGGTGAGTGTGTTTCTTTAAGTAGGTGCTCTGTATCGTGTACACATGTACCGTGTGATGCAGGGGCTGCCATGGTAAGTATGTTTTTCATGGAATAGAGTAAATAGCTACATAAAATCCCATGCATATGGCTACAGTTTTTTTCCCCCACATGCCAGCTTAACGTGACACATTAAAAAGTTGGTGGCGCTTTTTAAATGAAACATTTTTAATAGGAATATTGTGAAACTTTGTCTCAATTGTGCATTGCCAAATGATAGAAATAATGTGCAAGGCATCTTTATTGTGAAATGATACATAAATGATTGGAATACATGTTATGAGTATAAAGAATTATTTTAAAAAGTGAAGTAATTATGAAAGCATTAAAAAGCTGAAATTGGAGATAAGATTTAATTTTACTGGGTCAGAAGTTTCAGGAGGTAATCTAACGAGGCAGTTGTATAACCTGAGCTAAAAGCCTTGTGATTTTGGACAAGCCGCTTGATCTTTCGGCTTCTGCTTTCTCATCTGTAAAATGAAGGGTTTGAACTGTAGATCTCTCAGGTCTCTTTCATTGCTAAAATTTTATTGAGTAAATAAAATTTTACCATTCATATTTTTCTCTTCCATACTTTGCTTTTTTCTGGCATATTTCTTTTAGTTTGGAAGTTAAGAGTCTTGAAATTCTTTTTCTCAATTTTTCACAGCTACATGTTCTCTTGTACTTTGTTAATTAGAATAAGATGTTAATGTGTTGAATTTTTAAATGTTTTTACTGGTGACAGTTTAAACATTATCTTATTTAAACAAAACACACAAAAGTAGCGACTGTTCCTGGAATGAAAACGTTGGTATGGGTTTGCAGATAGTCCATTGATTTCACATCTTCACCAAAGATACTTTTTGAATTAACGTGTAGTTTAAACTTTTTAAAAATCCGTGTCCACCCCTCTTTGCTTGTGGCTAGAATTCAGGATGTTTCCTCTCAGTGAAATGTCGGTCAGTTTTTCATTATATCCTTTAAAATTTCTTTTTCATTTTTTTTTGACATAGGTCTTTATTTTTCAGTAACATATCCATGTTTCTCACTAAATCCCTTAACAAAAGAATCATCTGTGGTAGATCATTGCTCATTTTCAGAGTAGCCTAGGCTGTCATTTTGTACAGTCGTTTCTTAATATAGGAAAATTCTTCTGGATATTAAATCTTCTCAGCTGTTAACTTGAGATTTGGCCTTTTGAAGCCCAAAGCTTCCTTTCCTTTACTCATGCCAAGATGACCATTTTTCTAATTGGTCTTACTAGAAAACAGTGATTTTTAAGTAGTTATTGGCCTGGCCTCTATAGGCCATCATAGGCAGCAGCTCCTCACATCCCCTTTTACATGCAGGGTGTTTTCAAAATTGTGGAAAGAAAACAATCAGAAAAAAATTTCAAAGTTCATGATATATGAAAGCAGTGATATGACAGGACTAGCTGATAATTTTGCTTGGTGATTTTTGACAAACTGCCTCCCTACATGTTGGATAGCCTTTTAGTGGTTGATGTAGCTGAGTGATAGTAACTGTTTAAGAAAGCAATCCTCAAGCCTTTTTGTGTGTGTTTGAAAACAAATTGATTTTTTAATCTTTTTGTTAATATGCATGTTTGAAAACATTTCTGTGGTCATCTAATTTTGTGTATGCTTATTTGTGAAGTTATTTGAAGAATGAGTTATTACAGTTAATGTTTTAGAAAAGATTGCATGTTCTGGAGTCATCACTGAGATTTTTAATTTCCTAATGCTCTGGTCCTAATTTTTTTTTTTTTTTTAAAAATTTGGCTGGGCTTGGTGGTTTGGCCTGTAATCCCAGCACTTTGGGAGGCCGAGGCGAGTGGATTGCCTGAGCCCGTGGGTTGAAACCAGCCCGGGCAATTTGGCAAGACCTTGTGTCTATAGTAAAAAAATGGAATCAGAAATTAGCTGGGCGTGGTGGCACACACCTGTAGTTCTGGCTACTTGGAAGGCTGAGGCGGAGGGATCACTGGAGTCCAGCAGGTCGATGCTGGGGTGGCTGTGGGTATGCCACTGCACTCCAGCCTGGGCGACAGAGTGAGATTCCTACTCAAAAAACAAAACAAAATAAACTTAAGTAAAGCTGAAATTTAAGATTATCTTCTAAAGTTTAATAGAGCAGTCATAACAATCCTGAAAATTCAGTGTATTTTAAAACTGGGTTTTTTACCATATAATAATACTTTATGTACTGACCAACATGGATGTGGAGTGTGAATGCTGATAGATGTAAGTCGTTTGTTGAACTGGCCCCTTTAGACCACTCCTCAAATACTCTGTTCAGGTCAAGACTGTTTTATGTTGTAGGTAATGGGTTTGTTGCTGAAATAGATGAAAGTGGATATGTTAAAGTTGCTACTAAAATATGCTCCCTATCAAATTTAATCCACAAGTCCATTCTTACATGATTATAGAATCTACAGTCAGTACTCTGTAAAGTTCCCCAAAACTTGAATTAAAACAAAACAAAACAAATGCCTTTCATTTTTATTCCTGCTGACATTTAGTATTATATTCATGGCACCCTTTTCAACTCACCTTTGATTAGTAACTTTATGAGGATATAGGTCCATACCATCTTTATAGAAAAGGATTTAGGAGGGGAGTGGGACATGGGAATGGTGGAGAAAAGGAATAGTTTAATTCTTTCTGACTGTTCATCAGTTGCTAAGAAACATCATTCCTGTTTTGAGGGTTAGAAAGTTTGATGTTCAAAAAGCAAATTTAAAAAATCTGTCAGGAAAAAAGTTGTAGCAAAAAACACCTAGCAGATATAGGATTAAATGTGTCTTTTTCAAGTAATGAATATGAAATTCACTGTATTTTAAGATGAGCAGTTTCATATTACATTTTTTAAAAAAAACTAACCAGTCTACTAATTCATAAGTGAATCCTTATAGCAAGGAGGTATTCGGCTAGAGAAAAAGAACATTTCATTTATTATCCCAGAATTAATGTTTCGAACAAATATCTAATGCTGTTTTAGTTTTTAAACTTCAAAAGTTTGCATTTTAAATAATTTAAGGGTACCTGCATAATCAGCGTTTGTATATCTAACCCTGAATTGTATCCCACATCTTTATAATATAAATACACACATACATACATACATACATATGTAAGAGAATTTAGCCATACGTGGTGGCTCACATCTGTAAACCAACACTTTGGGAGGCGGAGGTTAGGGGATTGCCTGAGCCCCTGGGTTTGAGACTAGCCTGGGCAACATGGTGAGACTTCATCTCTATAATTCAAACAAAATTAGCCAGGCATGGTGATGCCCACCTGTGGCTTCAGCTACTTGTAAGGCTGAAGCGGAAAGATTGACTGAGCCCAGCAGGTCGAGGCTGAGGTGGCGGTGAGTGTGCCACTGCATTCCAGCCTGGGCATCAGAGTGAGATTCCGACTCTATAACAAAACAAAACAAAATTTAGCCTGGTGATTTTAAGGAACAGAATGATCTCTTATGTTTTATTACTTAATAATGTGTTACTGTTTGGCATTTTTATTACCAAACATAATCAGTGTTAAAATTCCTAAAATGTATGCAAGAGTCTTTAATGCCATTTAAAGGTATACAGAGAGAAGTTTTTATGTTCTAGGCCTTTTAAGGGCTCAAAGATTATACATGAAAATGTTGATAGTGATTAACCCTAAATGGTATGATAATGGGTGATTTTTGTATTTTCTTTTTGCTTCTTTGTGTTTAATTAAATTTCATCAGAGAGCATGTGAAAAAGATTAATACCTCATAAGGTTACAGTTTGAAATTCTGCTTCTAAAATATATATTTAAGGATTTATTTTCACACAATTTTGATTCTTGAAGTTTTTTAATAATTAAAAAAATTGTGTGCTCAGGGAATCTTTGGTGGTAGTTCATTTTTGTTTTAAAATTGTTGCATATATTGACAACCCATTATTTTCTTTTTTAGTAAGGGAACTTGATAACAGAAGATAGTATAAGGAATTCTGAAACTGCATGTGTTTACAAATTCTAAGACATAAGAATGAAACTGAATGTTAGTGCCCTTTTTTAAAATCACATTCGCACCTGGGCTTGGTGGCTCAGCCTGTAATCCCAGCGCTTTGGGAGGCTGAGGTGAGTGGATTGCCTGAGCCCGCGGGTTCGAGACCCGCCTGGGCAACTTGACAAGGCCCCATCTTGACAATAAATCAAAAATTAGCCAGGTGTGGTAGTACGCACCTGTAGTTCCAGCTGCTTGGAAGGCTGAGGTGGAAGGATTGCCAGAGCCCAGCAGGTCGAGGCTGCGGTGGCCGGGAGTGGCCACTGCACTCCAGTCTGGGCGACTGAGTGAGACTCCACCTCAAAAAAATAAAAAATAAAAATAAAATAAAATGAATTCACATTCACTCCTCAAAGTTACTCGAACATGTGTCCTTTCTTTTAGGGATTCCTCCCTGTTGGTTACTGTGATATGAGAAATCTGATGTTCTTTTTTTCCACTTACTATGCTTAAATAAATATAATAAAGAACTTTATTATGCATATTATTTCCCTGAGTAGCTTGTAACAATTGATTTTAAGTACTTGCTCCTACTATTTCTACTCTTGGTAGACTTGTTTAGGCTTTTTCCAAACACTAGGAGAATTAAATAGAGCAGGAGATGGATATTTTATCAAGTCATATATTGACTGCTGATATTACAGAGTATATTTGGTGTTTAAATTACAATAGAATTAGTATCAGTTAAAAATTATAATTTCTTTGAAAAAACTTGAGTGTTATAGGCAGATTTAGGAATGGGTTTAAGACAGTTTTCTGTGTCAGTTCATCTCATTTTTCTTTGGTTATTGCCTCACCCTCATTTTCTTCCAGCATTTCATCTTGTTGTGTGACCTAGTACATTCCTGATTTTTGGCATATAATATTGATGATAAGATGAATCTCTTGGTCTCATATTTAGTATAAGACATAGGCCACAAACATCTAATGGAGTCATGGGTAGAAAATAAGATATAAGAAATTATTGCAGACGTTTAACTTTTAAATTGCAGACTATCGGTGGTCCATGTCAAGTCATAGTTCACAAGTGGGAGACTCATCTACAACCACGATCAATAACCCCTTTAGGTATGGGCATTAACTGCATCTGTTTGAGGCATATGCATAAAGTTACTAATATGCTGCACAATGGCTTAGTGGGATTTAATACATTTTTGCTCTAAAATTTAAAGTCAATGCATTGTCAGTACTACAAATTTCACTGAGCATTTCATGGAACTTACTTTAAAAACTAAATAGTTTTTAATTGTCTTTTTAGATAAACTTTATTAGAAATGCTTGCCTAGTTATTTTTATTTTCTTTGGTTAATTTTTTATGCAATATTTATATTCATTTGAAGTGGTTAGAAAGTTTATAAGTTACCATTCTTGACTGAGCATCTGCGGCCTTGATTACTTGCTCAGGCTTAGAGACCTTTTGATGAAGGAATTAATCCATAACAAAGACTCTCAAATTTTAAACTTTTAATAGTGAGAGTAATAGAATATGTTATTCTATTTATTGTTTTTTTTTTTAAGTGGTAAATGCTTGAATAAACTTGTATGAATGAATTCACATTTCTTAAATTTCTTGCTGGCTATGCTAGAATTGGTATTCAGAGGTTTTTTGTTGTTGTTGCTGTTTTGTTTTTTCTTTCTTTCTTTCTTTTAAAAAACACTTCAGTTTTCTTATGCCTAAAAATGGCATTTCTCTTCATACAAGTATTTTTGAATTTCCTTATCCATATTGAAAATAGAATCTGAAGTTCATTTCACATACATTGAATTACCCACTTGTATTCATCTGTAAATTGACTCAGTACTAAGAAATATATCTTTTAGTTTCAAGATAAAGTTAAAATTTAATGGTAATAACTGGCTCACTAATTTCCTAGTTTAGGTTAGAAAGCAGTGGGATTTTCTGCTTTACCCTGTAGCAAGGACATATCTTGTTTAAACAGATATCATTCCATCCTCTTTATTGGATTTTCTTTTTATATGTTTTAATGCATTTTTGATAGTGTATATTTATGATAGTATACTTAAAATTATAGTAGTCCCATACTGAGGTTGGAACTTACTAGGTACTAAACATTTTTTTTTTAGAAAAATGATATTTTAAAGCATCTTGCAGTTAACTATATTTTCTTGTAGGAAGTGGGATGATTTTGTTTCTGTTCTTTTAGAAGAAATTTATTTTGTACTTTTGGGAAGTATAACTTTTGAACTTAAAAGCTGTGTGAAATCTACCAGAGAATCTTTTTTAGAAATTGTCACATTTATTTTGACAAATATTTTAGACTTATGTAAAGTAAACTGGGAAGAGAAGCCGCAGGGAAGATAATTAGTATTTTACTTGGGTGGGGCTTTACAGCTTTTCTCAATAGTTGAAGGGACTATACTAGCACTTATTCTTTTTTGGTAGTTCCTCACAGCTCTCTATCTACAGGTAAGTTTATGCTGTTTGTAAAGCTTTTAGCTGGCTTTAGAGTATAGTTGGGAATTGAGGATAATGACATTGTAGACAAGTTCAGAATATGCACTGCATAAGAATAAGCATTTTAATTGTGCCAAACCTTTGGTTTGAAAATTGACAGGAAGTTATCATTGTCCAGCAACCTGTAAGCCTCGTGTGTTGATGAGTGTAGCAGTTTGTCTCAGTGCTTCTAGAGCATCTCTCTGAGGAGTTTTCTCTCTCTTCCTTGTAACTCTGTGAATAATCACCAAAGAATGTAAGAACTGTTACTGTTTGCTAGCCTAAAAGGGAATTCTTTATGAGGGCTACAATAAATATGCTTATTCACTTTGGGCTGCTTTTAAGTTATAGATTTAATAATTTAAATAATCCTTAAGGTGGGTAATTTCTCAGTTCATTCTGTATACATCATGAATTTTAACTACGTTTTTATTTTCCTTAAATTCTAGAAAGTGAAATTACTATTGATGATGGACAATTTGGAATCCACAGTAAGTGAGACTGAGTTTTTAAAATATTTACTGATATGATGGCAATGCTACTTCACATTTCATTGGAACTGTATACAGGGAAATAGAACATACAATCATGCTGCATAATGGCATTTTGGTTAAAGAGTGCATATAAAACAGTAGTTCCATAAGATTTTGATGGAACTGAAAAGTCTTATTACCTAGTGATGTTGTAGCTGTCGTAACGTTACAGTGCACAATTGTAGCTGCAATGCATTACCTTTTCTATGTTTAGATATGTTTAGATGCACAGATATTAACATTGTGCTACAGTTGCCTACAGTATTCAGTATAGCAACATGCTATGCATGTTGTAACCTAGGAGCTAGATGATATAGAGTATACTTCTAGGTTTGTGTAAGTACATCCTTGATGTTCCCATAGCAGTGAAATTGCCTAATGACACCATTTCTCAGAACAGAGCTCCATCCTTAAGTGATGCATTACTGTACTGTGATTTTTTTTTTTTTTTTGAGTTGGAGTCTCACTCTGTCACCCATACTGGAGTGCAGTAGCCGCTCCCGGCCACCGCAGCCTCAACGTGCTGGGCTCCGGCAATCCTTCCACCTCAGACTTCCAAGTAGCTGGAACTACAGGCGTGCGCTACCATGCCTGGCTAATTTTTTTGATTTTATTATAGAGATGAGGTCTCACCAAGTTGCCCAGGTGTGTTTCAAACCCGTGGGCTCAGGCAATCCACTCACCTCAGCCTCCCAAAGCGCTGGGATTACAGGCTGAGCCACCGAGCCCAGCTACTGTACTGTGATTTTGAAAATAGAGACTAGATCCAAGAAACAAATACTTTCTGTTAATAGTTTTTAATATAATTCTTATGCTTTAGGATTTCATCCTTTTGATTTTTATTTTACTGGTGATTTCAAGTATATGACTTTACATAATTAATTTCAAAGTATATAGTATACTTAACTGTTCATATCATGTGTTTTTAACTTTGTTATGTTTGAAACTGTATTGATGGTATAAACATTTGAAATGTGAAACATTACTCTTAGGATAAGTTTGTGCATTTTGTATGTTTACATATGCAATTACATTAAAATCCTGACTAACCAAAACTAATACTGATGTCCGACTCTTTAAAAATTAGTTTATGATAGAGTAGAAAATGCTTTAACTTATGAATGTGTTGAAAATGGGGGCAACCTTTTCGGGTCCTCTCCCACTGTGGGAGCTTTTCTGTCCTCTCAATAAATCCTGCTTTAAAAAAAAAAAGAAAGAAAAAAGAAAATGTTATGTATTTGTATACTTTTCTGCTTCAGTAAATACCATCCCGAGAATTTAATCTTTCTTCAGTGACTGGAATTCTTAATGGTGTATCATGGTAAACTGCATTCTCAGTTTAGATACTATACTGTAGGAGTCAAAAGGTAGAAAAAGAGGGTGGGTGGAGTGTGTGCTTGGACTTGAATAAGAGGTAAATTGCTGCTAACCAGTTTGCTTTCCTACTGAGCACAGGTAAGAACAGGGCCTCAATGTTTTGGTTGTGGTTTTACTATGTTAGAAATGTACATGCGCTGGCAGTAAGTATTTGGATAGGAATTTAGCAACTTTTCCTTGATTTTGTTTGTGATTATTTATACTACATTAAAATATAGTCTGAGCCGGGCTCGGTGGCTCAGCCTGTAATCCCGCGCCTTTGGGAGGCTGAGGTGAGTGGATTGCCTGAGCCCGCGGGTTCGAGACCCGCCTGGGTAGCGAGACCTCATCTCTATAATAAATCAAAAAAAATCAGCCGGGCGTGGTAGCGCACGCCTGTAATTCCGGCTACGTGGAAGGCTGAGGCGGAAGGATCGCCGGAGCCCACCAGGTCGAGGCTGCGGTGGCCGGAAGCGGCCACTGCACTCCAGTCTGGGCGACAGAGTGAGACTCCAACTCAAAAAAAAAATAAATAAATAAAATAAAATAAAATAAAATATAGTCTGAGATACTTGAATAGCTTTCATGTTAAATGTTTTAGAGTCTTGTGCTTTTTGATTTACAAAAGATATTTATGCTACATGTTTTGGAGAACTTTCTTTATGGAGGAGTAGTTTTCTCATTTCTTCAGCTGTAATGCATGAGCTTATACCCTCCTTTTACTTTTTTTGTTTTTGTTTTTGTTTTTTTGTGTTGTGGTCTCACTGTATTGCCCAGGCTGGACCTCTTAAACTCAGGCAATCCTTCCACCTCAGGATCCCAAGTAGCTGGGACTAAAGGCGGGTGTGACCACACCCAGCTAATTTTTCTAAAATGTTGTTGTAGAGATAAAGTTTCGCTGTGTTGCCCAGATTGGTCTTGAACTCCTGGGCTCAAGCAATCTGCCCTTCTTGGCCTCTCAAAGTGCTGGCTTTACAGGCATGGGTCACTGTGCCTGGCCCTATTACATGATAATTACTGTTTATGGTTATAATGGATAGCATTTCTTTCTTCCATTTTTTGTTGCTGTTATTCTGAATTCAGCTATAGCTTACTTTCAGAATGGAAAGTCATTTCTTGCACTTTGTCTTTTTCTAAAAACAATGCTTAAAATTGGACAATTATTACACATTCCTATGTTATACCTAAGAAAAGTTTACACACATCCATGCATATGCTCTGTTGGTGACAAAGCTTAGTCCAAAATAGTTGATAGATTCTATGGTATTTATGAAGGCTTTATTACTTCTTTTAGTAGGTAATTTGAGATTAGTGCTAGTCACAGTCATGCAGTTTATTTAAGACAAAATATATAAACATAAAAATACAATATTGACTCGCAGTTTTATTCTTACCCTCTCATATCTCAAGCCCTTAACACTAGTGGCATTACTAGTTTCAGCTGAATATCTCACGTGAAGCTTTGGAAGTGTAGTGTAATAATGATCCCCAGCAGAACCATTGCTAGGTTAGAAACTATCGTACAGCATGTACTCTTTTCATGAATTCAGTATGAATATTTTAATTTACTTAAGTTGTTAAGACGTAGTTAATTGTTCATATTTATTTAACCTTTTCCCCCTACTTTATACAAAAGTTCTTTTTTGATGACAAACTTAAGGCTGTCTATATATTTGCTCTGGGGAGAAAAACATCAGTGTTATATGACTATATGTTAAGATATGAGTAGGGCCCAGGTGCAGTGGCTCACCCCTGTAATCTCAACATTTTGGGAAGCTAAGGTAGAATTACTTGAGCCCAGTAGTTCGAGACCAGCCTGGGAAATATAGCGACAACTCGTCTCTACTCCCCGCCAACATTAGCCAGGCATGGTGGTGTGCACTTTTAGTGTCAGCTACTCAGGATGCTGAGGTGGAAGGATCACCTGAGCCCCGAAGGTTGAGGCTATGGTGAGCTGTGATTGTGCCACTGTGCTCCATCCTGGGCGACAGAGTGAGGCCTGACTCAAGAAAAAAAAGTGAATGTGAACTAGAATTGTCAAATGTGTATTGGTACTTAGTGGGTTGTTTCAAAAAATGTGTAATAATTACTGTTTTTCATGTTTACTCTGCCAGATGGTGTTGAAACTTTGGATTCTGGATGGCTGACTTGTCAGACTGAAATAAGATTACGTTTGCATTATTCTGAAAAACCTCCTGTGTCAATAACCAAGAAAAAATTAAAAAAATCTAGATTTAGGTATGACTATAAGTATTTGTTACTTAGGCCATTCATTTTTCACAAATGCTGTGGATTTCATACCCATTTGGTTTTAGCCTTTAAAATGTATAGGTCTGGTGTGGTGGTTCATGCTTGTAAACTCAGCACTTTAGGAGGCCACGACAGGAGAATTTCTTGAGCCCAGGAGTTTGAGACCAACCTGGGCAACATAACAAGACCTTGTCTCTATTTAAAAAAAAAAAAAAAAAACAAGACAAGTATAAAGTAAGAATATAACACACATAACAATAATATTACATTTTCTAATAACTACAGGGTTTTGTAACAACTCCCCCCCCGCCACCGCCGACATTGCTACTATTACACATACTTTTCTTAGTCTTAATCTCTATATTTGCAACCAGAAAAATTTGTTTTGATGTGGATGGGTAGTTTAGATTACAGTTATGGATGTATTTTTGATAGTTTCTGTCATTTAAAATTCCCTAGTATAGCAGTAGTTTGTTTTGGAAAATGATATAACAAATGATTTTGTGCTAAATGAAGGCTTGGGGGGAATGGAATATGCAGAAAAAATGATTGTTGGAAATACTCATCAGTGTTCTAAATATAACTATGGCTTGAAGGTGGAAAAATTTCCATGAAGAAAGGTAACAGTTATAGCAGTTATGGATTACTTTTAAAATCTATATCAATTTTAGAGCTAGATGTCAAGTTTTATGCAAATGGTTAAATAGTAAGTATTTTTCTGTAATAACATTGTACTTGTCTTCGAGTGAGACTTCTCAAAGACACAGACAGCCTTATCATTGGAATTTTTTTCACAACTAAGAGTTCTAAGTCTTAATATGTAACACAGCCTTTTTTGACAAAGTGTTGGGGCCATTTTCAGTAGCTGAAGTATTTGATAATACAGTACTTACTATCTTCATATTAAAATTCATAGTGATATTATAGCTTGTAAGTTATTTTACCATAACTGCTTAAATATTATATAGTACTTACATATTCTAGTCATAAAACAGGTAAAGGGAAGCGTGGGTGGTGGTACTTCACAATCATTGACTGTACTGATGGGAAGTAGAGGGCTTGGGATGTACCTACCTTGTCTCTCTGCCCTAACTTCCCTAGGCCTCCGCTTTGCTTCTGAAAAATTAAGGTAATTGGATCACATGGTTGATCTGCAAGGTTCATTTGACCTCAAAGATTTTCCAAGTTGTTTTCTTTAATTGCATTTTTTTTTTACATGTTATATTGAAAGCTTAACTGCAATAGCTGTAAATGGACTTATTCGAATAGGACCTTGAAATAAAAATTGTAGAAAATGAAGTCTTGATTGGTTGGCTCATTAGGATTTTTTTTTTCCCTTGACTGTGTGGTTAAGCAAATTAATAGATAATTAATGGTCAGGGATCTGATTGAAATGCAAATGAATGAATGAAATGATGAACACCACTCTCATTGATAAAGGACTTAACTTGAAGTGTTTGCATATATCACTGTGTTGCTTAGACTTAAATTATGTTGGACTATTATAGCCATATTTTGTACTGTATAAATTATTATTTGACTCCTGTTGAGATAATTATGCATAGCTATACATTAGTGTTCGGATCATCTTTTTTTCCTCAGATTCATATTGGTGGTATACTAAACCTTCATGGGGTAGGAAATACGTTTATCTGCATGGGCATCAGGACTTTAAAATCTTAAAACAGTTTATGATTTATTTACTTATCTATTTTTTTGTCTTTGGGGTTTTATTATTGTTTTTTAGGAGATGGTGTCTTGCTGTGTTGCCCAGGCTGGAGTGCAGTAGCTATTCATAGGCATAACCATAGTATACTATAGCCTCAAATCCCTGACCTTTAAGCCGTCTTACTGCCTCAGTCTCTCAAGTAGCTGGGACTACAGGCTTGTACCACTGTGTCTGGCTTAGTTTGTGGATTTTACATAAAACACTGGATATAACATTTTATTACTACTACGGTTTTCAAATTTACTTATTTATTTATATTTTAAAAAATAAGATGTCACTATGTTGCCCAGGCTAGTCTCAAACCCCTGGGATCAGATGACCCTCCTTCCCTGGCCTCCCAAAGTGCTGGGATTATAGGCTTGAGCCACTGCATCTGGCTACTACTGTTTGAAACACATATTTGTGTTTTGTATTTGTTCTACCAGGAAGTGGAAAGCATACAGTCTCTTTGTGATAGACTGTAACTTTTTTTTTTTTTTTTTTTGAGTTGGAGTCTCACTCTGTCGCCCAGACTGGAGTGCAGTGGCCGCTCCCGGTCACCGCAGCCTCGCCTGCTGGGGCTCCGGCAATCCTTCCGCCTCAGCCTTCCAAGGAGCCGGAATTACAGGCATGCGCTACCACGCCCGGCTGATTTTTTGATTTATTGTAGAGATGAGGTCTTGCTGCCCAGGCAGGTCTCGAACCCACGGGCTCAGGCGATCCACTCACCTCAGCCTCCCAAAGGTGCAGGATTACAGGCTGAGCCACCGAGCCCGGCTGATAGACTGTAACTTTTATGTAGCTATTTGAAGAACGTCTTTAACATAAATAAAATTAACAAAGATCTTTCATAGCTTCTTTATCTTCACACTTTTTTTTTTTACTTTGCAGAAATAAATAGGCAGTAGCTTTAGTATTTTATAAAATACTCCTAAAGTCTTACTCTGTAATATGTGTAGTTTTTGTATAGCATACTCATTTTGTTACTGAAGATTTAGCAAATCTGGGGAATACTTTTAAATTTAACATTTAGGTGACATTTGTATGAGTTTTTCTTCTGTACCACTTTCTGCATTTCAATTTTTTTTTTTTAATTAGGGTAAAGCTGACACTAGAGGGTCTGGAGGAAGATGATGATGATAGGGTGTCTCCCACGATTCATCACAAAATGTCCAATAGCCTGGAGATATCCTTAATAAGTGACAATGAGTTTAAGTCTAGGCATTCACAGCCGGAGTGTGGCTATGGTTTACAGCCTGATCGTTGGACAGAGTACAGCATTCAGACAATGGAGCCAGATAACCTGGAACTCATCTTTGATTTTTTTGAGGTGAGTGGTTACTTCAGTGAGGGGGTTGAGAGAGAATGTGGGCATATGCTTATTTTTGCATATGTTTTGATTTTTTTAAATCTAATTTGTGGGAAACCTTGATGTTTTAGATGTTTACTCTTCTGTACACTTAGTGGGTTTAAAAACTTGAAGTTGCCGGGCTGGAGTGCAGTGGCCCGCTTGTGGCCACCACAGCCTTGACCTGTTGGGCTCAAACAATCCTTCTGCCTCAGCCATCCAAATAGCTGAAGCTACAGGCGCATGCCACCACACCTGGGTATTGATTGATTGATTGGTTGAAGAGGCGAGGTCTCGCCAAGTTGCCTGGGCTGGTCTGGAACCTCTGGGTTCAGGCAGTCCTCTCACCTCAGCCTCCCAAAGTGCTGGGATTATAGGCGCGAGCCACTGTACCTGGCTTGAGATCAGATGTCTTGATGTCTATATCTGTTAAACAATTTAAATATAAGTGAATTGTATCCAAAGGAGCCTCCAAGGACAAATAGAGATCCTGGCAGGCAACCTGATGTAACTGGCATGATTGAGTCCTCTTTATGTTGGAAGCCTGACGTTTATTGAGGTGTTATAAGAATTCATTGTGACAGTGAACTTACTTGGCTTTACTTGATATTATAAATATGTAATAAAAATAGCTATAAAACTTGTGCCAGTTTGTTCACGGTCTGTGCTGCCCACGTTCTGGAGCTACTTGTGATAGTTATGCTAGAGCATGTAGCTTCCTGGCTGGTCAGATGCTCCCCAAGTACCAGTGAAACCCTTGGTACTGACCCTGAGGTCCATACACAGTGTGCCTGGCTCAGTAGTTATATATAATTAGATTTTACCGAAGCAGTAAGATCTGTGGTACTTTATTATAAAAATAGGAAGCTTTGGTTGAACATTTCCTTGTAGCTGGAGGACCTGTCTTTTAATAATCTTTTGACCATCCCTAACTTCCCTTTAATTTGGTTAGCATTTTTGTTAATACTGTTTTATTTATGGATGAGGCTGATAAATAGCTGGTATAATCTCAAAATGAGTACAGTGTTTGGCTTCCTAAAGAGTTACTATTCCTTTTTGCCACTTCTGCTGACACATTTTTAGAGATTATTTGTTAAAAATTCACTACAAATTATATTTTAGACTTAGGGTATAAAAGTGCTTTGGCATTTTTAGGCAATGCTTTATTTTATTTTATTTTATTTTTGAATCAGAGTCTCATTCTGTCACCAGGCTGGAGTGCAGTGGCATGCTCATAGCCACCGCAGCTCGGCCTGCTAGGCTCAGGCGATCCTTCCGCCTCAACCTTCCAAGTAGCTGAAACACAAGCGCACACCATCACACCTGAGTAATTTTTAATTTTGTTTATTATGGAGAAAAGGACTCAGTAAGTTGCCCACGCTGGTCTTGAACCCCTGGGCTCAGGCCTTGGCCTCCCAAAGTGCTGGAATTACAGGTTTGAGCCATCGCGCCCAGTCAGGCAATGCTTTAAATTCACCTAATGTATGTAAGAAGATCAGAAGTGCAAATCAGAATTATGGTGAATAAAGTAGCAAAAATCTTAAAATATTATATTTTAAAATAAAATGTTTCATTATTATAAAGAAGCCATCTAAATTACCCACATATAAGTTTGGTTGTATTTATTTCTTGTTAGTTCCCCTCTATAGACCCTGAGTTTACTTTAAGACAGTTCTTTGATCTTTGAATAGAAAATACTGAAGTTTAAGAATTAGGATTATTAGTCGGGCACTTTGGAAAGCCAAGGTGAGAGGACTGCCTGAGCTCACTGGTTCAAGACCAACTTGGGCAACTTGGCGAGACCTCATCTCTACAATAAATAAAAAAACTAGCCCGGTGTGGTGGCACATGCCTGTAGTTCCAACTACTTGGAAGGCTGAGGCAGAAGGATCGCCTGAATCCAGAAGGTTGAGGCTGCAGTGGCCATGAGTGTGCCACTGCGCTCTAGCCTGGGCAACAGAGTGAGTCTCCCAACTTAAAAAGAATTAGGATTTTTTTTTTTCCTTTTTTTGGTTGGAGTCTCCCTCTGTCACCCAGACTGGAGTGCAGTGGCCGCTCCTGGCCACCGTAGCCTCGACCTGCTGGGCTCCAGCGATCCTTCCACCTCAGCCTTCCAAGTAGCAGGAACTACAGGCACGCGCTACCACGCCCAGCTGATTTTTTGATTTATTGTAGAGATGAGGTCTCGCTGCCCAGGCGGGTCTCGAACCCGTGGGGTCAGGCAATCCACTCACCTCAGCTTCCCAAAGGCGCGGGATTACAGGCTGAGCCACCAAGCCCGGCTAGGAATTAGGATTATTTTAAACCCCTACCCCCCCCCTTTTTTTTAGGAAGATCTCAGTGAACATGTTGTTCAGGGTGATGCCCTTCCTGGACATGTGGGCACAGCATGCCTCTTATCATCCACCATTGCTGAGAGTGGGAAGAGTGCTGGAATTCTTACTCTTCCCATCATGAGCAGAAATTCCAGGAAAACAATAGGCAAAGTGAGAGGTAAGTTTGGAGATGCAAAAGGGGGCACTTTGTAAGTAAGCTAAGCTTAAGGTAGAATTTTCATTAGTTTCACATTAAGTATTTGAAAATGGTAAAGATTAAATTAATAATTTGTTTTAGACTATTAGCTAATACAGTGACAGTTTAAGAATCATGTCTGTTAGATTTTCTAGGAGCTTTACTTTTCATCAATTTTTACTTCATTTCTATTTGATTGATTGCACCTGGTTTAAGTGCTATTTAAATGTAATTGAGCTCATAATGGCCTTTTAAATCATCTTTATCTTTGTCTCTTTCTTCTTCTTTTTCTATGAAAGTTGACTATATAATTATTAAGCCATTACCAGGATACAACTGTGACATGAAATCTTCATTTTCCAAGTATTGGAAACCAAGAACACCATTGGATGTTGGACATCGAGGTGCAGGGAACTCTACTACAACTGCCCGGTAGGTTAAATGTTTGGATATGATTAGCATTTGATAGCTCATATTTGATAAGATTTCATTGCTTTGATGCACTGAAGGTCACATGATGTTTTTATTATCCTGGGAATTCAATATAATTTGGGAATTGGGGTTACCATTTCAAAATAAAGACCACCTCTAAGATTCTGGTCAGTCTTTATATTGAATTGATAACAAAAAGACATTAAAAGTAGAAAGACGGGAGGGAAAGCTTGATGCAGAAAGCTTTTTTGGCATCAGTTTATTATCTGTGTTAGGTTCTTACTTTTGGCACATTGCCTGCCTTCTGGGTCTTTGTTTCCTCATCTGTAAAATGGATAAGATTAACCCTAGTGTTCCTTTTAGTTCCAAGTATCCATGTGTCTAGGAAAGTGTAAATAATCTCAAGGAGATTATTTACACTTATTTACACTTGAGTCGTAGTCTCACTCTGTTACCCGACTGGAGTGCGGTGGCACACTCAAGACTACCACAGCCTCAACTTCCTGGGCTCTGGCAATCCTCCCACCTCAGCCTTCCAAATTGCTGGAATTACAAGCATGCACCACCACGCCCAGCTAATTTTTTGATTTATTGTAGAGACAAGGTCGTGCCATGTTGCCCAGACTGGTCTCAAACCCATGAGCTCAGGCAATCCTCTCACCTCTGCCTCCCAAATTGCTGGGATTGTAGGTGTGAGCCACCATGCTCAGCATCTCTTTCCAATAGACACAGACTGCAGCCTGGCACAGTTATCTTTCCCTTCTAGTTTTTTTTTAGTTTATTTAATTATCAGTGCTGTAGCTCATTGCCACAGATTTTTCTACTGTAAATTTTTATCCCACTCCATTTTTTGTTAAAGTGATGCTGTGCCAGCTTTGGGATCATTAAGATCTTTTGAGGCCTATAGAACAAATCGAATTACCACCTAAGGTAGAAGCACCTTCAGACCCCATCTTGTCAAATAATAAGATTTCTTTGTTTCTGTTTTTGTTCTTAATATAGTTTCCATACTTCTGCCCTGTGGGTGTGTCCGTCTTTTCCCGTTCCCCCACAATATGCCAGTATTAAGTCATCTAGAGGCTCCATTGGAAGGAGAACTTTTCTCTGTCTCATTTCTTCATGCCATTGAAAAGCATTGTATTTCTTAATTGGTCACCTCACTTGTCCAAGAAAAAATCCATAGTATAGGGAAGGTATGTGTTGTGGTGTAGGATATGTCTATATTCAGCTTGTTAAATACCTATAATTGATAGAGCATGCATTTATGAAATAATTATACCTGCAAGTGATGACCAATCATATTTGGAGCTGACAAAATTAGCCTCATAATAGAGGTTAAGTACCATTTCTCATTGTTGAAGATACAGTTGTCTTCTTTATCTTTCCTATAGTCTATGATAACCATATTTCTTCTCTATTTCAGGCTGGCTAAAGTTCAAGAAAATACTATTGCTTCTTTAAGAAATGCTGCTAGCCATGTAAGTAGCCTCTCCTTCTTTAAACAACTTTGGACTAAGGTGGCTGGGTGATCCTCCTCTAGTCTACATTAAGAACTAGGAGGCATATCGATGCTTCTTCTGAACTTGTTTCCATTTCCTTTCTTTTTTTTATTATTTTGAGTTGGGGTCTCACTCTGTTGCCCAGGCTGGAATGCAGTGGCATGCTCATGGCCACCGCAACCTCAATCTGCTGGGCTCTGGCAGTCCTTCTGCCTCAGCCTTCCTAGTAGCTGGAACTACAGGTGTGTGCCACCACGCCCAGCTAATTTATTTTTTATGAAACACTTAAATTTTTTTTAATTTAATTTTTTTTCCTCTCACAGAAGCTGAAGGGGTATATTAACACTTTTTTAAAAAGTATATCAGTGTCCAAGCTTGTATACCAATTGATGATGTTAAATTTCTTAACTCCTTTCTTTTATCCAGTCTTAAAGGGTAGGAGCCTATTTAATTCCTAGTATTTTCAGCAACTGCAACTTGGCGTTTTAAACCTGGGGTTTTCCCCTGCCACCACCTGCCCCAACTCCATCTGCATTTCTCTGTACTTGAACAGACAACCTCATGTTTCAAACTGAAACTAGGGAGAAAATGGAGAAACTTAGTTATTTTATTTCCACTTTTTCCAGTGTCGTCCTTATGCTTTTAAACTTGGCCTTTTCAAAAATAGTTCAGCTGATAAACTTGATTAGTCAGGTGTCTAGCTTCATCACTTATATGAACTAACATCTATTTCTAAGATGTGATTTTTAAATATTCTAACCTCTAAAATTGGAACAGATTTTACAATTTGAGTCATACAATTGGCAGCATTTTTTCCTCTCTTAAAGGTATATAAAATAATGATGAATTGTATAATTCATTACATCTTGAGTTAATTTAGTCATTAATTACTTTAATGTTTAAAAATATTAAATAGTAGATCAGATGCAGTGACTTGTGCCTGTAATCCCAACACATTGGAAGGCCGAGGTGGGAGGATGGCTTGACCCCAGGAGTTCAAGACCAGTCTGGGCCACATAGCAAGCTCTTGTCTCTACAAAATATTAGCCAGGTGTGGCGGCGCACACCTGCAGTCCTAGCTACTGGGAAGGCTGAAGCAGAAGTGGAAGGGTCATCTGAGCTCAGGGTTGAGGCTGCAGTGAGCCATGATTGTGTCACTGTACTGCAGCCTGGGCAACTAAGTGAGACTCCAACTAAAAAAAAAAAAAAACCCAAAATATATTTAGGAGTGATTGCATTTGTTCTGATTGGTAGAACTAGTTTGTGGTATTATCTTGTTTAAAATAATAGAAGGTGCTAAGATTACTGTGTCAGAAGTCAGCAAGGAAGCAGGCTTCACAGCCAGACTCTTGAGCTCCTTTGGTTCTCACCTGTGATCCATGTGTATCCCCAAGCTGAACACCCTTCCATGATGTAGAGCCTGGGAAGGAGTAGAAATGCATTTGTCCAGCCAGACTCGGTGGCTCAGCCTGTAATGCCATGCCTTGGAAGGCCGAGGTGGGTGAATTACCTGAGCCTGCGGGTTCGAGACCCACCTGGGCAACTTGGCGAGACCTTGTCTCTACAATAAATCAAAAAATGTGGTAGTGCACACCTGTAGTTCCAGCTGCTTGGAAGGCTGAGGTGGAAGGATCACCGGAGCCTAGCAGGTCGAGGCTGCGGTGGCCAGGAGCATGCCACTGCACTCTAGTCTGGGTGACGGAGTGAGACTCCAACTCAAAAAAAAAAAGAAATGCATTTGTCCGTTCTTGTACAGCATTTCTAGGTCATATTCACGTTACAGAATTCTCAGACCTTGCTTCCTTTAGTGTCAGCTGACTTTCTTATGTCAGTTTATGTTCCCAGTTAGTTTTAAATGGATTAATTAATAGGACAGAAGGATATGTTTTTAACTATAATTTTTGTCTTCTTTCTCATCTGTTTAGGTTTCCATCAGTATATTTGACATGTGCATTATTTTTTTTCTTAAGTAATAGAATCTCTCACCAGAATGGAGTGCAGTGGTGTGATCATAGGTCATTATAGCCTTGAACTCCTGAGCTCAAGCCATCTTCTTACCTCTTCCTACCTAGTAGCTGGGACTACAGTGCAAGCTACCTTGCCCAGCTAATATTATTTTATTTTATCTTTTGTAGAGCTGAAGTCTCGCTTTGTTGCTCAGGCTGGTTTTGAACTCCTGGCTTCTAATAATCCTCCCAAAAGGTGCTGGCATGAGCCTCTGTATTCAGCCGTGTGTACATTCTTATTGCCTGTTTTTGTTTTCTCTGTTAAGCAGCAGTGTAGCTTCCTCTTTAACACTGGCATTTTGCTGAAAGGCTGGAAGGTATCTGCTGCTTGAGTGCACTGAGGAGCAGGGCTAAGAGGCTCTGCCGCTCTTTCTTTGCCTCACCTCATCTGTGAGGTTTCACTGTCTAGCTGAGGTATGCAGGGGCCACGGGCAGCCAGGCAAGGGATCCCTGAACTCCAGGTACTTGTTAGGTTCCATTTCTGCTCATCGCAGCAGCAATGGTGACATCTGTCAAGACTGTCTCACTGCTACCAAGGTGCCTGAGTGTTTTCAAGTGAATCAGTGCCCATTTTTTTTGTCAAGGAAGAATTACTGTGCTTTGGCAAAATAGAAAAGTAATTATTTTAAGAGATTACTTTTTAGAAAAAGCTTCTAGTATTAAATAATTCATGAGAAAGTTTTATGTTTTTGTGTACAAATCTATAATTATATGGTGAACAATACTTTTTTTTTTTTTTTTTGAGTCAGAGTCTCACTCTGTCGCCCAGCCTGGAGTGCAGTGGCACGCTGCTCACGGCCACCGCAACCTTGACCTGCTGGGCTCAGGTGATCCTTCAGCCTCAGCCTTCCAAGTAGCTAGAACTGCAGGCTTGTGCTACCATGCCTGGCTAATTTTTTTATTTATTGTAGAGACGAGGTGTCGCCGTGTTACTCATGCAGGTCTCGAACCCCTGAGCTCAGGCAGTCATTTTGCTTCTGTCTCCCAAAGTGCTGGGATTATAGGTGTGAGCCACCATGCCCGGCTAATAGATTTTTTATATATTTGTAGTTTGAGATGTATTGTGTATCAGATAATGTTTTCCACATATTTTCTTTCTTTGTTTCTGTCAGGGTGCAGCCTTTGTAGAATTTGATGTGCATCTTTCAAAGGACTTTGTGCCTGTAGTATATCATGATCTCACCTGTTGTCTGACTATGAAAAAGGTATGTTGAAATCATTTTAAATTCTTATTGTTAGGTACAAGGTTTAAAAACTAGTAAGTTTTGTTATATTTATAATTATTTGTTGAATAGAGTTGGTCACTTCATTTTCTTGGTGAGTTACTGCCAATCCTTTCCTTTCTTAAGCTCTTGAAAGGGTGAGGAGATTGAAATTTCCCAAAGTAGGGTCTCTGTATTGCCAAATGTGCGTTTTAAAAAGTTACTAGAAAGGGACACTCCACGTAGTTCTACATGAGTCTGTTACTGTCATTACATAGTGTTTGTTTTCTAGGCTCCCATCTATTTCTGCCTCAAGCATTTTCTCAAATTAGTAGGCTAGTATGATTTGGCTGGTGTAGGAAGGGCCACAGGGAAAACTTGGTGGCTTGGAGTCAGATGGTGGAGGCCTCAGGGACGGGGTTTAGACTTGGGAGGTAGGGAGGATGCAAAAGGCTTTTCATTGAGAAAGGAAATGTTCAGAACTCAACTTCAAGACCAGTGTTTTGGTAGCTGATGTAGTTGTGATTTCAGAGGACAGAGGCCAGAGGCAAGGGGAGCAGTAATGTAGGCTACAGGCAAGGTGAGCCTGGACTGGAGGAGGGACAGGAAGACTGGAGAGGAGGATGTGATGGAGGGAGTCTAGATTGAGATTTGAAAGTACAGATAATTTTTTTTAGTTGTAATTGTTGTTCACACATAATTGTGATAATTTTATAGTCTCTACATTTCAGTATACATATTAACTAGGTTATTTCTCTGGGACTTAAACTTGGAGGATTCATTGGGCATTTTTAAAAGAACTCTGTTGGGTATTATTTTAAACTGAGTTGATTTAAAATGAAAGCCAGTTTGCTAGCTAACACGTAGAACACTGTACCTGGCGCTGCTTGTCATATAGAAGAGTATGGCAAGGCACCTGTCTCCACCTGCTTGTGGATTCTAATCAGTCCTGGGGTTGGACTACTGTGATGTATAGAAGAGGACTCTTCCATTTCTGTGAAATGACAGGAAGAGACACATCTATTCAGATGACAAACGTAGAATAACTACACAGAAGTTGAACAGGTTATTTTTGCTGTGGGAGAAAATTAATTAATGCACAATTAAATGAGGAATGAAGTAGTAAAGGATCTTATGAGCCAAGATTGAGATTAATGAATCTAGTTGCAAAGTGTTTTTTAAAATTAATGAGAGTTAATTAAGGAGTATTACAGATCCCCTGTTTTTGCCAGATTATCTTGCTCTAAAGTTGAACCTGAAGGAGTTAATTGGGGAATGAGTGCACAATGAGTTATATATATTTTTAGATTGAATTTTAATTTTTAAACTGGTATTTTTCTTATAAAAGCAATTCATGTTTTTTTAGAAAAAAAATGCAAGTAGTTCAAAAGTTATAAAATGAAAAATAAATCTTCCTTCCCTTTTTCTCCTTGGTCTCACTCCCATACTCTTAATAGTTTATTGTGCATCCTTCCAGAAAAGCTTTATGCAATATACAGGTTCATGCCAATATATATTAATACATAAATGAGTATGTGGTAGATTTTGGTGTATTTATTGAATTAATGATTTATTTCTTGTTGATACCTTATTCATTTCCTTAAGATAGGGTTGCTCCAACTATGTGGCATTTGTTTATTTGATACAGCATTAAAATATAAAATAACAGCCGGGCTCGGTGGCTCAGTCTGTAATCCCACACCTTTGGGAGGCTGAGGTGAGTGAATTGCCTGAGCCCGCGGGTTCGAGACCCGCCTGGGCAGCGAGACCTCATCTCTACAGTAAATCAAAAAATCAGCTGGGTGTGGTAGTGCATGCCTGTAATTCTGGCTACTTGGAAGGCTGAGGTGGAAGGATCGCCGGAGCCCAGCAGATCGAGGCTGCAGTGGCCGGTAGCGGCCACTGCACTCCAGTCTGGGTAACAAAGTGAGACTCCAACTCAAAAAAATATATATATATAAAATAACAGATTTGCTTGTGGGAGAAATATGGTAGATCAGAGTTCTTGTTAAGTATTACTGCTTGTAGCTAATCAGACAATTTTTTTCATGACATTTTCTTTTTATGACTGCTATTTTTTTTTAGCCAAGCATAAATTTAAAAGGTTTAAAAACGTTTAGAAATTTACTGACAGAAATTAATTCCTTTTTTGTTGTTGTTGGAATCCCACTCTTGTTACCTCACTAGAGTGCAGTGGTATGCTCATAGCCACTGCAACCTCAACCTGCTGGGCTCAGGCTATCCTTCCACCTTAGCCTTCCAAGTAGCTGGAACTATAGGCGTTTATTTGCTAATTTATTTATTTGTTTGTTTGTTTATTGATTGATTGTAGAGACGAGTTTTTACAAGTTGCCCAGGCTGGACTCAAACCTCTGGGCTCAGGCAATCCTCTCCCCTCCGCCTCCAAAATGCTGGGATTACAGGTGTGAGCCACTGTGCCCTTCACAATGAGTCATTTCTTTAATAAAGTTGTCTTTCTTAGCTCAAAAAAAATAGTACTTTCATGTTGCTTCCTTAGTTGTGTAGCATAGAAACATATCAAATAAAATACAGCATGGCAGGAAATAGGAGAAATGATTGTCTTCTGGCTCTGTCCTCTGATGTCTTCAGTGTCACAACTTTCTTCCAGCAGTTTTTTCCCCAGGTACTCCCCACCTACAACAAAAACAGCCAGAGCATAGGGCTAGGAGGTGGTGTTAGGCAGGAAGGCCTCTCCTTTACGGGCTCCCTGTGGCCACCTGACAGTTACTGTCATCGATCAATAAATTGAGATGTTAGGTCTGTCTAGTGTGAACATCCACTAATAATTTAGGACCCATTTCTCTTGCCCTGTCTTTTATTCTTTTTTTTAGAAATTTGATGCTGATCCAGTTGAATTATTTGAAATTCCAGTAAAAGAACTAACATTTGACCAACTCCAATTGTTAAAGGTAATAATAGTAGCATAAAACGTAAATTATTCTTTAGGACTACTTGTACTTGCCTGTTTATGGTGTTCTCTTTGCATATGGGGAGGAACGTCCATTTAATGTATTATAGTGTAAACTTTGGTTTCTGTTCTGTTTGGAAAGTGGATTTGTGCTGATGTAGCTAACCTTCCTAGCAGTTTCTATGGACCCCACAGATTTTTGTGATCATGAAGGATTGCACTTGTCCATAAGTCTTTGTAGGCCATAGGCGCTAACGCTTCTCATCTATAATCTTGGTAGCTTGTGGTGTGCTCTTCATTTTATAATTGTCACTATTTTACAATTTTACACGATAGTTGGTAAACATGTTAATTTCCAGGATCTTTATTTGTTGTACCAATATGATTTCTCTTCCCATACTTATTACATATCTAAATAAATGTTTTATTAACTATAAAATTTTGTTAACTTTAGAATTTTCATCTTCCCTACTTGAGTATTTGATCATGACTTTATATACTTATGCAAATATAAAATATGCACAGTGCTTAGTACTTACTATTATTAAACTGATAATTCTTCATTTTATTATCTTTTCTAATGTGCTAGTTTTTCAAGTTGTAGTTCTGTTGCCACCTCTTAAACTAAGTATTCTTGTCTTATTTCATTTTGCAATGTGTGTTCTAGCTCTCTCATGTGACTGCACTAAAATCTAAGGATCGAAAAGGTATGTACCAATATGGAAAACGGTTTTCATTTTGTAGCTAGCATTAGTAGGATTTCAGAAATCAGTTTTAGCATATTTTTGGTCATTTTAATGAAAATGTAATGTTATAGATCTGAAGACCTTATATACATTAATTTTCAACTGAATATATATCATGTGTATAGTAACCATTTTATTACTTCTCTTAGCCTGATGATGAAAAGTTTTTAATAATTTCGTACGTATCAGTCTTTCCAAACATTTTTAACTTTTAAAAAGTGAAGAGTCCTTCAATATAGAACCTGGCTTTAGGGACAGTTTGAACCAGCTCTGTCATTTACCAGCTGTGATTTAGGAAAAGATCTCAGTGATACAGTGGCATTTTATTTACTGCATTTTTTTAAAAAATTTCAGAATCTGTGGTCGAGGAAGAAAATTCCTTTTCTGAAAATCAGCCATTTCCTTCTCTTAAGATGGTAAGTTCCTTTAGAAACACCAGGATAAGGCTGTCTTGTTAATTTTGTTATGTCTGAATAACTTATTTTGGTTTCTTACATGGGTGCTAAAAAGGCTGTGCCAAAGACAACATTAAGATAAGTTTATCATCATTGGTGCTTTTTAGAGACGATGCATTCTTGTGTGGTATGCCTGTGCTACTTTTTTAAAGAGTCATGTATCTACTCAAATGAATAAAAATTCCCAGTTCAATGGGTTAATTTGGTAAGAATAGAAAATTCATGTATATCTTTGTATAAAAAGGAAGAAGAAGGCACAGGAAAGGGGTTGGATGGCGATATGGTGGGAGAGGCATTTTTACAATACAGTATGTCCCCTACATATGAACAAGTTCCGTTTCAAGAGCTGGTTGTAAGTCCAACAAAGTCAGCCTAGGTACCCAGCTAACACAAGTGGCTATATAATACTGTACTATAATAGGTTTAGAATACTTTTCAAGCAAATGATAAATAAAACATTTTAATCTTATAGTACAGTACCTTGAAAAGTATAGTACCAACTATATTACTGCTGCTTTTATGCTTGCTTCCAGACGTCCTGGACTTGAAATAAAGATACTGTACTACTGTACTCTCTACAGTACTGTACATAAAAGCACAACCGCTTGTAGAGGATGCATGCATGTGACAATGTACTCCAGACACATGAACTAGTTAACTTTGAAAGTTCACAATTTGAAGGTTTGTGTGTAGGGGACTTACTGTATTTAAAACTGGAGAGAGATGAGATTTTCCAACCAAACAAAATAAGTGCTCTTGTTACTTAAAATGAGATGCGAATTTCAAAAATTCAGTCTGAAAAAGTATAAGCATTAACTGGCATGAATATTTAAAAACTAGATACAGTGTATACAGCAGTCCCTTTGACGGTATTTGAAAGCCCACAGATGCCAGAGAAATGCTGGGTCTGCTTTCGTTCCACTGGCTTAACTTCCTCAATTCTGGTCTTTTATCATCATCTTTTACTGATAATGTCAGGTACAGTAGATTTCTTAGATAAAAAATAGATAATTTTAGTTTATCATGATAAGGAAATGTATGCTTTGGGAAGGAAATTGCTAGCTTAGTGGATTTTATCTAGTATATTTTGGTAGTAACTAAAGCGTGTGTGTGTCTGTGTATGATTTAGGAAGGAAAGGAGTGACAGTAAATACTCTATAATCAAGATATTTTGTTAAAATATTTAGGTATGTATTACCTGAGGAGGAGTTCATAAAACAATCTAAATCATTAAAGAAAATCTCAGTGGTTAAAGGTAAATTAAGTATTGATTATTCACTCTGCAAAAAGTATGCTACAAGAGAGCCCTAAAATGGACATTGTCTTAGTGCATATAAAACATAATTTGTGTAATTTTTCAGATATTTATGAAGTTCAGCTAAGTAAGATTATTCCTTCTAGTTTAAAACTCTAAAATCACTGGGTTCTTAGAAATCTCATGATTTCCAGATTTTTTGAATCCATAGGACAGAAAAATTTTTTTAATTGTAATTAAGGTTTGACAACTTTTATTTAGTGAAATAAGTTATACACACACACTGACTCACTTTGTCATCATCACTTAATTACAAAAAAAGTTTTCACACCAAAAAAATGCCAAATATAGGCCAGGCATTGTGGCTCATGCCTATAATCCCAGCACTTTGGGAGACTGAGGTAAGAGGATTGCTTGAGCTCAGGAGATTGAGACCAACCTGGACAACATAGCAAGACCTTGTCTCTACAAAAAATTCAAAAAACTTAGCTGGGCACAGTGGCATCAACTTGTAGTCCCAGCTACTTGGGAAGCTGAGGTGGAAGGATCACCAGAGTCCAGAAGCTTGAGGCTGCTGTGAGCTGTGATTGTGCCACTGCACTCTCCAGCCTGAGCAACAGAAGGAGACTCTGATTCCCATCCCCCCCAAAAAGCCAAAATATAACCTTAGTATATAGACAGTCTTTCCTGAAAATTTAATATTTAACAATCTCAGTACTAGATATACTGTCCTTATTTTTCTAATTTTGCATTAGTCCAGTAAAAACATGACTGGTGTGTTACATAAATAAGGTTTTAGATACAGGAGGAGAAAGCAAAAAAGGCCCACACAAAATTGAATCAGACCTTTATAGGCATGCTTGCCATGCGGCTGGGCAGCACAGACTCAGCACTACATCCGAGGTCGCCAGCCTCACCAGCTGTGTTCTTGCCACTGTGTTACACTGTCTGTACACATTTTATTTGCTGTTATAAAATTAAATACCACATATATAGTACATGTTAAATGATATCCAAAGTTTTGGAGTAAAAGCATAATCTGTCATTCATTTTGCCCTTGAGCATGTTTGTTATAAGACTAAAGCCTTCATGTTTGTTATAAGACTAAAGTCGGGCTGGGTGCGGTGGCTCATGGCTATAATCCTAGCACTTTGGGAGGCTAAGGTGAGAGGATTGCCTGAACCCACAGGTTTGAGATCAACCTGGGCAATTTGATGAGCCCTCATCTCTACAATTATATATATATAAAATTAGCTGGGCAAGGTGGCACATTCCTGTAGTTCCAGCTACTGGGAGGGCTGAGGCAGAAAGATCACCTGAGCCCAGCAGGTTGAAGCTGCAGTGGTCGTGAGCATGCCACTGCACTCCAGCCTGGGAGATAGCGTGAGACTCCAACTAAAAAAAAAAAAAAACAAACAGCAAAACCAAAGTCAGCTCTTTGTAGGTTAATGATAAGCTTCATATTTTTAATATAATTTTCTAGTTATGACTACCAAAATAGTCTGATTGCAAAGTGTGTAGATAATTTAACTTAGATAAATTGGCAACATATTTGTTCATTTATATAGATTATAGCCTTACTGACTCATGAGCTTCCACATAGTCTTTCATTTAGGAATATATCTTTTCAGGGAGTTACCAGCATGGTATTTGTTAAGCAATATCACCTTCAAAACAAGTTAAAAATCATGTTTTTTCCACATAATTATACCTTAGTAGAGTCGATTGGTATACTTGAGTGCAATTCAGATAACAACAAATGTCTAGAATTCACAATGACAACTCGCTCTGGGTGTTCAGTAGTAATAGTGAAAAGGATTTTAGGGTAAGGACCCATCTTTTTGGTGGTGGTAGTCAGTTACCACAGCTGTTGCCTTGAGACTACCACTTTTGCTTTTGGATTTCTTTTGACCTTCTTATTTAACATAATCATGAACCAGTTTGCCAGTTTGAGTATAAGATAGTGGTTTATATGCACAGAATGTTTTATCCTTGTTAGTGATATATTTTTATTGATTATTTTTTGTAATGATTTTTTTCTTATTTTCTTATTTTACTGTCTATCTCACCAAAAACAAAACAAAATTCACCACCAACAAACAAAACTCTAGGTTTTAGAATCTTTGCCGGAAGATGTAGGATTTAATATAGAAATAAAGTGGATCTGCCAACAAAGGGTAAGTCGCTATGCTCCACGGTCTTTACTAGCTACCCCCATTCTTAAAAATTCTTTAATTTCTGTGTGTGTGTGTGTATGTGTGTGTGTGAGAGAGAGAGAGTGTGTGTGTGTGTGTGTGTGTGTGTGTGTCATGGTTTCACTCTGTCACCCAGGCTAGAGTGCAGTGGCGCAATCGTGGCTCACCACAGCCCTGACTGCCTGGGCTTACACCATCCTTCTGCCTCAGCCTCCTGAGTCACTGGGACTGCAGTCATGTGCCATCACACCTGGCTTAAGTTTCTAAAATTTTTTGTAGAGTCAAAGTCTTGCTTTGTTTCCTAGGTTCATCTCAAACTCCTAGGTTCAAGCAGTCCTCCCGCCTTGGCGTCCCAGAGTGCTGGGATTGCAAGCATGAGCCACCGTGCCCAGATGCCTTTTGTGTTTTAATAGAATAAGTGAAATCTTATTGTAGCTTCCTCTATCAAGCACAGTGCTTGTTGGACCTTTTAAATACATCTTATCTTAAACTTATATGAGAATACTTAAAATTAATCGTGAATATACTGTAGAAATGTTCACTTATTTTTGTCTCGTGTGCACATTAATATAATGACTTTGGGGCATCCTTGGAAAATAAACAGACATACTCTTGCATTTAGTTTGTACTTTCTTATCCACCATCTAAAAATAATTTTTTAAGCAATTTTCTGTTGAGTAACAGTAGCTAGTAGTAGTTACCCAGGAAAAGAAATTTCTGCAGATGTGTTTTAAACCACTTCCAGATCCAGTCATTTGTTCAACAAATATTTTTTGAAAAGCTTCTATGGACCAGGCATGTTCAGTGTGGTGGGGACAAATCGTGAACAAAACACTACGATTTGCCTTCCTGGAACTTATATTTCAGTCGGGAAAAACAATGAGCTTACTGGGGTTTTTTTTCCGAGTTGGAGGCTCACTCTGTCACCCAGACTGGAGTGCAATGGCCGCTCCCGGCCACCGCAGCCTTGACCTGCTGGGCTCCTGCGATCCTTCCGCCTCAGCCTTCCAAGTAGCTGAACTACAGGCGCCCACTACCACGCCTGGCTAATTTTTTGATTTATTGTAGAGATGAGGTCTTGCCAAGTTGCCCAGGTGGGTCTCGAACCCGCGGGCTCAGGCAATTCAGTCACCTCAGCCTCCCAAGGCACGGGATTACAGGCTGAGCCACTGAGCCCGGCTGAGCTTACTGTTAACTACATTAGAGGAGGTGGAGTATGTGCAAGGGAATAGGATGACAGTAAGAAGACTGGGGTGAGGTGGGGTGGGGTGGTGGGGTGAGGGACTGGAATTCGCTAATTCAGGTATCACGATGGGGAAATTGGAGCAATATCCTTGAGTTTGTTTTGGTAAGAAATACCCATAACTTCCTTCAGATCATGCTGTATTTGACGGGCTGGTCCTGGTTAGTGTAGCAAGTTCTCAACTGAGATATTCCTAATATGTGATTTTTAGTTTTCTGAGCTAGCGTTATTTCAGTATGTAGTATTTAAAACATTTAATATTTGAACACCAATAGGGGTGACCTATTATCTTGGCTATATTTATTGAGTTCTTTTAATTATAATTTGAGGGTACTTGATATGCCTAAAACCCAGAGAGCAAGATTTTTGACTCGTAATTTATAACTAGGCAGGCTTTTTTGGTAATGTGAAAGCAAATTAAATGTCCTGTGTTACCTTGGGCAAGTCACTTAATCATTTCAGATTTCCTCATTTATAAAATAATAGTTGGACTCAATGTTTTTTCTATTACATCTTGCTAGAAGTAAAAATTTCTAGCACTGTGATTTTAGAAAGTACAATGGCTTTATTTTCCTTTTTCTTTTATATAGGATGGAATGTGGGATGGTAACTTGTCAACATATTTTGACATGAATCTGTTTTTGGACATAATTTTAAAAACTGTTTTAGAAAACTCTGGGAGGAGGAGAATAGTGTTTTCTTCATTTGATGCAGATATTTGCACAATGTAAGTGATACTCAGTTTTTTTCTCTTGCACTCTTAGAATATATCTAGAGCTTAAGCGACAACTGGTTGGAGGTGAGAAGCTGTCCAGATTTCACTCTAACTGTGCTCCTGGTGGTTGTGTGTTCTCATGCCTCTTTGTGATTACTTGCTGGGTGCCCTAAACTACCAGGAAATCCATACCTGCTCTATCCTAGAACCTTGCCTTTTGTTCTTTTTTTTTTTTTTTTTTGAGTTGGAGTCTCACTCTGTCGCCTAGACTGGAGTGCAGTGGCACGCTCCCGGCCACTGCACCCTCGACCTACTGGGCTCCGGTGATCCTTCCGCCTCAGCCTTCCAAGTAGCTGGAACTACAGGTGCGCACTACCACGCCCGGCTAATTTTTTGATTTATTGTAGAGATGAGGTCTCACCAAATTGCCCAGACGGGTCTTGAACTCGCGGGCTCAGGCATTCCACTCACCTCAGCCTCCCAAAGCGCGGCATTACAGGCTGAGCCACCGAGCCCGGCTCCTTTTGTTCTATTTTATAAGCATGTCATAACCTCTTTAGCAGATTGTAAGCCCTCAAGGACTTTCTCATTGGCCGTTTCTAATATTTTCGCTTTTGTATAGAGAATTTTAAATTTCTGTTTTTTGACCGAAAGGCAACACATGTTAATGGTGTTAATTGGAGTAGTGGGGCTATGCTTTTGTTTTCTTTATACTTGTAGTATTTTCTAAAAATTTTAAACAGAATATTGTAGTTATCTCCCCAATGAAAGGGCTTTTTAAAAATGTCTCTTTCAGGGTTCGGCAAAAGCAGAACAAATATCCCATATTATTTTTGACTCAAGGAAAATCTGATATTTATCCTGAACTCATGGATCTCAGATCACGGACAACCCCCATTGCAATGAGCTTTGCACAGTTTGAAAATCTACTGGTAAGTCATGTTTGAATTTTTATTTTTAAAATTATTCTTTTATGCTTTAGAGCAGTAGTAAATAAGGTTTTTGTTAATTTACATGTCGAATAATTAAAGTTTTCACTAAAGTGTAACAAGCAAATAGCTCTACTTAAAAACCAAGATATTAGATATAGAATGAAAAGCAGTTAGATGAAGAGAAGTAAAGATTTTCTTGCAGGTCTACATTAAATTTTTTAGTTTGTGTGTGTGCGTGTGCGTGTGTGTGTGTGTGTGTGTGTGTGTGTGTGTGTGTGTATGCACACATTTAGTTTTATAATAGCTTTATAGTTTAGTTTTCTGAATGAATTTAATGAATCCTCTACAAATGGTTAGAATGTATACTTGTTCTGATAGAGCATGCCATTAATAAACATTGTTTGACCACATATTTAGTATATATGCTTATAAATTACATATATAACCAATGTATTGTGAATATATGTATGTGTGTGTGTATTTATTTATGTTATTCTTTCAAATGGTTATTTCTATTTAAAAGAATAACATAAAATAAATTGTAAAAAAAAATTCTGCCTTTCCTTTTCCTGTGTATTCTGCTTTAGAGAGCACAGAGCTAGAGCATGAACATTTTGTGTTTGCAGTTACTTTGTTACTTTTTCATGAACAACTAATTTCTTATTTTAGGGGATCAATGCACATACTGAGGACCTGCTCAGAAACCCATCCTATGTTCAAGAGGCAAAATCTAAAGGACTAGTCATATTTTGCTGGGGTGATGATACCAATGACCCTGAAAACAGAAGGAAATTGAAGGAATTTGGAGTCAATGGTCTAATTTATGATAGGTATTTGTTTTTCATGAAAAATTTTCATGGGATGTTAGAAAAAGTATAGTTTTCATGCTATAAAATTATAAATAAAGTTAAACTTAGATAAGTTTAAATTCTTTAGTTCAGCCTGAGGTTTATCTTAACATTTGTCAGTGGATTTATTCAAACATTGAAGTATAGCAGACTCACTTAGGAAGCTTATTAAAAATTCCGATGACTGGGCTCTAACTCAGATGTACTAAGTTATCTTGGGGTGAGAGTGACTGCCCACCCCCAGACTTCCTTTCTGTCTATATAAACTTTCTTGGTGCTTTCATCCAATTCTGTGGCTTTTCAAACCTTTGTATGTTCCTACATTTACTTATCTCCAACTTAGACCATTCTCCTGGTCTCTGTAAACCTTTATTTCCAGGTACCAATATCTGTTCTTCCTATATTCTTCCTGATTTCAGTATAAATGACAATTCCTTCAATCCAGTTTCTCAAGCTAAATTCTCAATCTTCCATGACTCTGTTCTTTATCTCATACCGTAAGCCCAGTCATATAGAAAATCTTTTTTACTGTGTCTTCAAAATATATCCTGAATCACCTCTGTTCACCACATTAACTATTGTCACTCTCAGTTAAACCACCTCAGCTCCGGTATGGATTGAAGTGGCCTGCTCTGGTAACTGTCTCCACCCTTACCGCCAAGCTGCCTATTCTCAGTACAATAGCTAGAGGGAGCCTTTTAAAGCTTTGTCAGATCACATTGCCACTTAAAACGCCCACAGTTTTCTATGTTACCTAGAGGAAAAGCCAAAATCCTTACAGGGGCCTATATGAGCAGACCCCCATCTCCTCCCTCACTGGTCTTCAACTGTCTTTCCCCCTACCTGTTCCTCCACAACTTTCCCTGTCTGCTATTTCCCATTCCTCAGGGGAAGACTTTCTATAAGGACTGAAATGTCAATAAAGGAATTTTTGGTTAGGGCGGGGTATGGCAGCTTATGCCTATAATCTCAGCACTTTGGAAGGCTGAGTTGGGATGGTGAAATCCATCTTTACAAAAAGTGTAAAAATTAGCTGGGTGTGATAGCACGTGCCTATAGCCCCAACTCCTCAGGAGGCCAAAGTGGGAGGATTGCTTGATCCCAAGAATTCGAGACTGCAGTGAGCTATGATCAGGCCACTGCACTCCAGCCTGGATAACAGCAAGATCCTGTCTCAAAAAAGAAAGAGAAAAAAGGAAATTTGAGGCTAGACGGGATATCATTTATTCTGCTGAGAGATTGGCAGGCTTGCTCATCCAGGCATACCTTGGAGAGATATTGGGTTGGAGACCCAGACTACCACAGTAAAGCTAGTAACAAAATTTTTGGCTTCCCAGTATGTAGGAAAGTTAGGTTTACACTAAACTATAGTTATTAAGTGTGTAATAGCATTATGTCTTAAAAAAAAAACCCATTGTAGATACTATAATTTTAAAATGTTACTAGACAGTGCTAGCAACCTGAGCCTTCAGCAAGTCGTAATCTTGTTGCTTGGTGGAAGGTTTTGCCTTGATTTCTGAGATCTGAGATGCCTGTGGCCATTTCTTAAAATAAGATAGCAGTGAAGTTTGTCACACCAATTCTCTCTTCCTCGGACAAAAAATTTTCTCTGTAGAATGTGATGCTCTTTGATAGCTTTTTACCCACAGTAGAACTTCTTCCAAAATTAAAGTCAGTCCTTTCAAGACCTTGCTGCTGTGTTATCAACTAAGTTTAGAACAAAGTTCTAAATCCTTCGCTGCCATTTTCAACAGTATTCACAGCATCCTCACCAGGAGTAGATGCCATCTCAGAAACCATTTTCTTTGCTCATCTATAAGAAGCAACTCCCCATCCATTCAGGTTTTATCATGAGATTTCAGCAGTGCAGGCACATCTTCAGGCTCCACTTGTAGTTCTAGTTCTCTTGCTCTTTTGACCACATCTGCGATGACTTCTTTCATTGAAGTCTTGAATCCATAAAAGTCATCCGTGAGGGTTGGAATCAACTTTGTTGATATTTTGACTACTCCTATAAATCCCTTTTTTTTTTGAGTCAGGGTCTCACTCTGTCGTCCAGGCTGGAGAACAAGGGGCAGGATCATGGCTCACCACAACCTCAACCTGCTGTGCTCAGGTGATCCTTCCACCTCTATCTTTCAAGTAGCTGGAACCACAGATGCGCACTACCATGCCCAGCTAATTTTTTAAATTTATTGTAGAGTCAAGGTCTTGCCAAGTTGCCCAGGCTGTCTTGAACCCCTGGGCTTAGGCAGTCCTCTCGCCTCTGCTTCCCAAAGGGCTGGAATTACAGGCATGAGCCACCATACCCAGCCACGAATGTTCTTAATAGTATCTAGAATGGTGAATTCTTTCCAGAAGGTTTCAATGTACTTTGCCCAGATCTGTCAGAGGAATCACTGTCTGGGAACTATAGTCTTAGGAAATATATTTCTGATATAAGACTTGAAAGTCGAAGTGACACTTTGATTCATGAACTGCAGAATGAATCTCGTGTTAGCAGGCATGAAAATGACATTAATCTCAATCAGAGTTCTTGTGTGACTAGGTGCATTGTCACTGGGCAGTAATATTTTGAAAGGAATCTTTTTTCTGAGCAGTATGATTTAGCTGTGGACTTAAAATATTCAGTAACATGCTGTAAACATGTGCTATCATCCAGTCTTTGTTGTTTAGTAATAAAGCACAGGCAGAGTAGATTTAGCATAATTATTAAGGGCACTGGGATTTGTGGTATGGTGTTGGAGCAGCATTGGCTGCCACCAACTGCATTAGCCCCTGCAAGAGAGTCAGCCTGTCCTTTGTATCTTTGAAATGAGGCTTTTACTTCTTCTCTCCAGCTATAAAAGCCCTAGATGGCATCTTCTTCCAGTAGAAGACTGTTTCTTCTACACTGCAAATCTCCTTTTATAGCAGAGCCAAGTTTATTTTATGATCTTAGCTAGATATTCTGGATAACTTGCTGCAACTTCTACAAAGAGCACTTGTTGCTTCACTTTGCACTTTTATATTGTGGAGACAGCTTCTTTCCTTAAACTTCATGAACTTATCTTTGCTAGTTTCCAACTTTTCTTTGCAGCTTCCTCACCTTTCTTGGTCTTCATGTAATTAAAGAGTGGCACTTTGCTCTGGATTATGCTTTGGCTTAAGGGAATGTTGTGGGTGGTTTAATTTTCTATCCAGATCACTAAAGCTTTCTTCATATCAGCAATAAGGCTGTTTTGCTTTCTTAGCATTTGTGTGTTTACTACAGTAGCACTCCTAATTTTCTTGAGGAACTTTTCTGGCTAGGCACAGTGACTCATGCCTGTAATCCCAGCACTTTAGAAGATCAAAGCAGAAGGTTTGCTCGAACCCAGAAGTTTGAGACCAGCCTGGGCAACATAGCAAGACCTCGTTTCTACAAAAAAAATAGAAAAATTCTCTGGGTATGGTGGTAATTACTTAGGAGGCTGGGGCAGAAGGATCTCCTGACCCCAGGAAGTTGAGGCTGTGAGGAGCCATGATTCTGTCACTGCACTCCGGTCTGGGAGACAGAATGAAACCCTGACTCAAAGTAATAATAAAAATAATAATAATAAAGAAGTTTTCCTTTGTATTTACAACTTGGCTAACTGGTACAAGGTGCCTAACTTTCCAGCCCATCTCAGTTTTTGATGTACCTTCCCTCATTAAACTTAATCATTTCTAGTTTTTGATTTAAAGAGAGATGTGTGAGTCTTCCTTTCCCTTGAACACTTGGAGGCCATTGTAAGCTTATTAATGGGCCTAATTTCAATTTTGTTGTGTCTCAGTAGACTAGGAAGGCCTGAGAAGAGCAATAAAGATTGGGGAACTGCCAGTCGGTAGAGCAGTCAGGACATATAGAGCATTTATCAACTAAGTTCACCATCTTATGTGGGCATGATTTGTTACCCCAAACAATTAGAATTGTAACATCAAAAATCACTGATACCAAACCACCATAGCAGATACAATAATAGGAAGTTTGAAATATTGCGAGAATTACCAAAATGTGACACAGAGACGCAAAGTGAGCTGTTAGAAAAATGACACAGCTTGACTTGCTGGACGCAGGATTGCCATAAACCTTCAGTTTGTGAAATACGCAGTATCTGCGTTTTCACAGCAAGATGAAGTGGAATAAGAGGAGGAATGCTCATGCCTGAGCAGCGTCGTACAGAGAGTAAGTGATAAAATCCTCCCCCCAGTGGACTTCAAAGAATATTTCCTTGGATTAAGTTCATATTACTGTCTGTCCTATGAAGTGATACCAGTTTCTTAATAAAAGTTTTTTTCTCCACTCTTTTGTCTCAATTAGTTTGGTTTTAAAATTGGAGCCCAGTTAATTTCGACCTGCCTACCTTTTTAACTATTTGGTTAATTTTGCTATAACCATGAAACAACGTGACTGATAGCTCTTCCTAATAGACATTTCCAACTAATTTAATTCAAATTAAAGTTTTAAGTTAACTTAAAGCAGGTATATGCTTTAGCAAATTTTTGAAGGCTAATTTTGTGTATATCTTTTTTTTGTGCGAGGGAATGATTGCAAATGTTTTCAGGCAAGAAAAACATGCGATTATTCTGTGTACAGCTTCGTAGGGTCTGCAGATTTTAGTCAGATCCTGTGTCTAGAGGACTTGGTTGGAGCCAAATGTTGACATATGATGATGAATAGGAAGATACAGGATGGAACAGGTGTAAAGAAAGTTCTTCCTGGCTTGGAGCTATACAGAGGAAAGACTGAGTTGGAATTTGGGGGATGGTTAAATTTTCTTTGACAGGATTTGCATTTTAGGTAGAGGCAAGAGTGTGAATTAGGGCATGACTGTGCTGAAGGTGTGGAACATTTTGAGGAGGTAGGGCACTGTATTCCTGTTAGTGTCTGGAATGTAAGGTGGATTGTGTTAGAGTTGAATTTTACCCTCAAAAGTTTGTTTTTTAGTAATTTAAATTTAAAAACGACATGTATATAGCTTAAAATTCAAATATTTGATAAGACTTGCAATAAAAAAAGTCTTTGGTACCTGTTTCTTCCATTGTCCCTGGCCAAGTCTCTCTTCCCTAATTTGTTTATAACTGTTTCTTCTGGCATTTCCCTCTATACTTCAAAATAATCTGCTTATGCTGTTTTTTTTTTTTTCATTATCAAATGTAGACATAGAAGGTGTTGAATGATTAGTGAATTGGAGCCTTTGAGACATTTTGGATTGGGAAGTGGTGTGATGGGTGTTCTAGATTATTAAAAACTATTCTCTTTCTCTACAAAGGCATCAGACACAGTAGATTTCACATCCAGTCACTGATGGTTTTGTGATTTAGTATCTCTCACATAAACTGCTACATTTGGTTTCAGTATTTGGTTTGGGAATTTTGCATTTTTTAAAATGTTACATTTATGATAATGAATTAGGTATCTTAAATTACCTTCCTTAAATGGTTGCTATCTAATTTTGATATTGGGAATAATACTGACTCAGTAATATAAATTAGGCAATGTTTCCTATTTTTATAAAAAAATTACATCTATGGAACTGATTAAAAAAAGAAAACAGCTTAGCCACTCATTAGTTTTGAAGTCCCTGTGTGTCTCTACTAATCCCATTCCCGTATCTCCTTCCTCAGTTTAACTGTCAAATTATTTTTTTAATGTTTTAATCTTATTTCTCTTCTTAAACAATATACAGTTTTGCATAGTTTTAAGTTTTGCTCATACTTTTTTTTTAAATTGCCATTATTTGATTGTTGTTGCATATAGCTATAAATTACTCATTTTCATGGCATTATAATATTCCATCATGTGTCTTGCCTACAGTTATATTTCTGTTTAAGATTTGGGTTGTTGCTAAGTTTGTGTTATTATATAGTGTTGCTATGAGCATTGTTGGCCAGATCTCCTGGAATACATGTGTAAGGTTTCTCCAGAGCAGTGACTTTCAAACCTTTTTGATATCAACTCATTTTATGTTGCAACTAGTACACAGATAGGTACTATCTGCAAATGTGTATCTGAAATGAAATTCAAAAAAAAAAATAATAATAATGCCCCTTGGATGTTTCCTGTTCATGTGTGTGTGTTGTCTAAATGCTACATTCTTAACTGATTTTAATTTTCTCAGCTGATTGTGTGACCCACTGGGTTTCTAGCTTAGCACAGTTAGGCATCTGCCTGTGGGTCAGGTTTTGGAAGTACAGCAGGCATATGGTCACCTGGGGTGGGCTTTTCATTGTTCCTAGTCCTACACTCACCGCAACCTGCTGCCAGTTCTCAGAAGTAGGGCAAAATGTTGGTAATCCTGTCAAGTAGATTCTGGTTCAGACTAATGAGGGTACTCTGTCCTGAGGTTACTAAGCTGCAAGAATGACAGTGGCCCTCTTGTGGAGTGCTAGCCCTTAACATGCCTTTTCACTGGGACTGCTTCAGTATACATCGGTTGACTTCTGTAGGCTCGGTGTCATGGCATTTACTGTGTTAGCTCTCCTGTTTTCCTGTATCCCATTTCTTTTTCTCTCTTGGTTCACTGTGATGTACAGACAGTCCTTCAGTATCATTGTGAGAAAGGAGGATGTGGAAAGTAAATGTTTTTGAGGTCTTATTGTCTGGAAATGTGACTGGGTATAGAATTTGATGTTAAAAAATAATTTTTCTTTTGAATTTTGAAGCATTTTTTAAATCATCTTTACTATTCCAGTGTTGCTCTTGAGTATGAAGCCATGTTGATGCCTGTTCCCCCACATACAATCTGTTTCCTCTGGAAGTTTGGAGAATCTTTCTTACCTGTGTTTGTTCTAGAATTCTGTAGAGATGCATTTTGTAGGTCTGGTTTTACCCATTTTGCTGGACACTTGGTAGCCCTTTTAGTCTATCATTGTTTGCCCTTAAATGTGGGGGAAATTTAAAAAATTATTTCTGTGATATTTATCCCTTTCATTTTTCTGGGTTTTTTATTTCTTTATAAAAGTCCTTTTGTTTGAATCAAGTAACTCTTGGACCAGACTTCTAATTCTGTTCTACTATTTTTTTTTTTTTGGTCTTCTTGCTTCACTTTAAAAGATTTCCTCAGTTTTTTAATCACTTCTTTGAATTTTTTATATCCGCTATTGTGTTTTTAATTTCCATAGGACTTTCTTTTTTCTTTTAATGTACTTTTTTTCTGTATATATGTATCATCTCTTTTTGTATTTCCCTGAAATCTCTTTTTGGAGGGATGTGGGGGGGGCCTTTTTATTGTTTTCTTTGCTATCTTCCATGTTAGAAGCCTTCCTCAGATGTTTGGAAATCGTTGGCTGCCTCCCATGATAAGGAATTGGGAGCTGCAAAGCTTGTTGGAAGCCCTGAATGTGTGGATGAGGTTGTTGACTTGGACTGCACTATGTGGTGATCTGGGTGGCCTGTTTGGTCATACTTATGATGTCAGTAGATTAGAACTTTACTGTTTTGCTGACAAGATTCCTCATAGAAGAATGTATGTGTTTTACCTGCGAGGTCCAAGTCTGGCTGCCAGGGTTCTCGGAGTCAGTGAGGGAAGAGAGCTGGGAGACAGAAATGGGTTGCTGTATTGAGCATTTGACACATATACAAGGGAGGACTCCCCAAAATCCAGAACTTATTTATAAAAAATTGTGTATTTTTACGTTTAAACTTCAGTCACCTTCAAAGTACTCTTTATTTGATACAATACACCTCTCAAGACGCTATTTCCACTGCTCAGAACAGTTTTGAACTCATCGCTTTTGATGCCTTTTAGTGCTTCTGCTGTTTTTTTGTTTTACTTCTTCCACATCAGCAAAATGTTTCCCTTTAAGGAATTTTTTCATCCTGGGAAATGACACAAAAAGTCTCTCAGGGCGATATCGGGTAAACAGGGAAGGTGGGGCATGGTGGGGGGTCCTACTTTTTTTGGTCAAAAACTGCTGTGAACACTCAGCACAGTGTGGGCAGGTACACTCATAAGTAACCCATCATAAAATGGGCACATGCATTGAAAGAATCTCCCCAAAAATTCACTGAAGCTGAACACAGCCTCTCACAACAATGCTAACTGATACACTGAAGCTGATGGGTTCCTAGAACATGTATCTAGTAGGGGAAGCCTGTACTACAAGGGTCCCGCCCTCCAAAAAGTAATTCTAGTTTCTTTTGTGTTCCCCTTTGTATATGATCTCTATATTGCCTCAGTGCTGGTGGCAGTGACAGTGGTTTTGTAAAATGCTTAACTCTTCACCTGTCCTGTTATCTTTCATTTCAAGAGACATCCTGTTGTTCAAGTAAACCTGTGGCGGCCGGGCAGGGTGGGGGTTCAACCCCTTCAGGAAGGAAACAGCATACTGCTTGACCTCCCTGTCTCAGCCCTTCTTCCTTTCACTCCCAGTTCATCAGGAATTTGATGCTGCTTTAACTTATCTTTTTCCGTTTTTCTACTACTGGCTTGTGATTGTCTTTTCGGTTATGCTGACTGAAAAACTTAGTTATTCTTATTCATCTGTTTTCCAGCTTCCAAAATTGTGTTGCCTTGTCTCTTGGGTTTTTCTCATATTCATGGATTTGTTTTTTAATTCCATTATTTTATTTTTAATGGGATATAGGGAGAGAATGAAGTTAGATGCTTCTCTTCTATCTTGTACCTTGCCTATTTGATACATATACAAGGGGGGATCCGAAAAACCCCAGCATTTTCCATTCTCTTATACATGTCTCTCTCTCTCTTTTTTGTTTTTGAGTTGGAGTCTCCCTTTGTCGCTCGGTCTGGAGTGCAGTGACATGATCACGTCTCACCGTAACCTCGACCCCCTGGATTCAGGCGATCCTTCTGCCTCAGTCTCCGAAGTAGCTGTGACCACAGTCATGTGCTACCACACTGGCTGATTTTTTTTTCTTTTTTTTTTAATTGCGAGATGAAGTCTCACCTAACTCTCTTGCCTAGGCTAGTCTGGAACTCCTGGCCTCAGGGATCCTCCCACCTCAGTCTCCCAAAGTGCCGGGATTGCAGTCGTGAACCTCCACACCCAACTTTAATTAACAGAAAGCCTTTGTTTTAGCATAGTTAGATGTTTAATAGACTCAATATGTTTTTTATCTGGTAGTGTTTGACATAGTTGCCTGGCTGTCCCAGTTAGGCATGCGCTGTGCTGATGGTCACATGTTGCATCTGCCATTACTTCACAGCATTAGGGTAGTTCTTACACTGCTGAGCATTTTTCTTGATCTTTAGTTACTTGGAAGTCAGACTGGATATACATTCCAGCTCTTAATAGCTTTATATTTGTAAAAAAAAATTGGTTGATATTGCTGATAGATTGAGTTGGAAAGCAGATACTTTAATTAGTAAGCTGTAGATTTCATTTTCTGATTCAACTGCTTTATGATGAGCTCTACTGAATCAAGAATACAAAAGGGCAGTGCTTCTATTCTGGGTAATTGGAAAGACTTAGGAGAATAGAAATGTTTAAAAAATAAAACAGATGCTTTTATTTTTAAAACAAAACAAAAAAGCCTAGGTGTGGTGGCTCACACCTATAATCCCAGAACTTTGGGATGCCAAAGCAGGAGGATTGCTTGAGCCAGGAGTTTGAAACCAGCCTAGGCAATATAGCACGAGCCCTTGTCTCTACCAAAAATAAATTACTCAGGCATGGCAGCATGCACCTGTAGTCACAGTTCCTTGAGAAGATCACCCAAACCCAGGAGTTTGAGGCTGTTATGAGCTGTGATCTTGAGTTGAAGGCTGTGGTGAGTCATGATCTTGCCACTGCACTCACTGCAGCCTGGGTGACAGAGTGAGATTCTGACTCAACAAAACAAAACAAAACACCTCTGTAACATGGATGTTCCAGGCATTCTGTATGAATTCTCATGAAAAGGTTAAGTCAGGCCAGTCTTAAATAAACCATAAAATTACACTATTTTATCTGTTATTTGTTTCATCATAGGATATATGATTGGATGCCTGAACAGCCAAATATATTCCAAGTGGAGCAATTGGAACGCCTGAAACAAGAGTTGCCAGAGCTTAAGAGCTGTTTGTGTCCCACAGTGAGCCGCTTTGCCCCCTCATCTTTGTGTGGCGGGGAGCCTGACGTCCACGTGGATGCCAACGGCATTGACAATGTGGAGAATGTGTAGTTTTTATTACACAGAGGCTGTTTTGGGGCATGCACCGCTGTTCTGGGTATTCAGTTTTCATCATTGAGCATTGTTTATCTATGCCTTTTGGGCTTCTCAGTTCAATGAAGCAATAATGAAGCATTTTACTCTTTCACTACAGTTCTTGCAAGAATTTCAAGTATGCTATTTAAATCACTTGGCCAGGTATAATTACCAGTCAGTCAGTCTCTTTACAGTGAGAAAATTTATTGATTGGTAAATATTTTAAGCTAAATATGTAAATCTATAATGTTAAACAGATGTTCGTTAAGAGCATGGCACTTTGAAATTAACTATATAAATAGCTTATATTTACACTTTTAGCTTTTCATTTGATCAGGTCTTAAATCTTTAGCACTTGAGGAAAATGACTATGCATAATTATACCTGACCATGAAAAAAATAAGTACCTCAAATGCATGCATTTGCACTGGTGATTCCAACTGCACAAATCTTTGTGCCATCTGTGTATATAGGTATTTTTTACATGGGTTGACATGCACATGTACCGTTTTCATTCAGTATGCACCTTGAGGCTGCTGCCATTTTTCCACTTAACCAAACCAGCCTGGAGGTGAACCTTGAAACTTGTTTCATAAATCTTTCAAAGGTTGTTTTACATTAATGTTAAATTTCAGAATGTTGCAGGGTAATTTAATGAATAAAATGCATAAGAAGGAGTATGTATTGCATACTTAGAGTAGATCACAGCCTGTAAGTTCAATTCAGTGCATGCTTTAGGGTTTAAGCATGAGATTGTACATGTTTACTGTTAGTCCTTGCATCTGTGGTGCTAGGTGAGCGGGAAAGGTGTCAAGGACTGAAAATACTATGTTGCCTAAAAAAAAGCCTGTTTGTAGGCATCTTAAATATGCTTATTTTAAGTGTTTCTCACTACCTATTACCCACTGTTGCTTTGTGGTTCTGTTTTGTGTGTGTGTGTTGTACAGTAGTTAAATCTCCATGCAGAAAAATAAATGTTCTGAATTCTCATGTTGGTATTCTTTATTGGTTAATGAATGCATATATCATCCATGTAATTTATTTAGAAATGTAGAAGAAATGTATATGCATGTTTTTAGGATTACATGAAGGTTTCTTTCATTAGAAGCAGATTGTTGACATAATTGTAACTTAAGAGTAAATGTTAAATAAAATGATACAGATTTATTTTCTTCACTATAAAATGAAATTTCAAGAAGGTGTCACCTTTGTAGAATGGTTTTATAATACTATTACAAGAAATTGAAATGTAGTGTCTACCCCGAAGGGAGATTTACTTACATCTACCTTTTACTGCATGTTTTTCATGTGGCAGTTTATTCCTATGTTGACATGTTTTAGTAGTAGCTGAGAACCCAAGACTTGAAATTACACATTGTCTTATTTTTAATTTTTTAAGCTAAGCAATATTTTTTAAGCTAAGCAATGCAATTTTGGTCAGATCTGAGTTATGTGAAGATAGGCTTCTAAATCCTATGGTATTATATTTGTAACACTGATAGTGATAGTTAATGGAAAATAGTTAGGAAATTGAGTCTTCTGCAAGGATTCTATATACTTTTTCACATTGAGATTTTCCAACATTTTGGTGTGAATTGGCCACTTTTATAAAACTCCTGAAAAGAATGCGTTCTCTTCATCTGCAGACTCCGTCCTCCAGCACAGTTGCCATTCCTCTTTGGGGACTTGATCAGCCACAAGTGCACATTTCTAGCCCTGTTCTTCTGCTCCTCTCCAATGCCTTTCCAGTTCTAACTCCATTTTGAAGGCTCAAAGGCAGAGAGGAAGCAGATCATAAAAGGAAAAAAGGGGGATGGGGACAGAAGAAAAGTTGAGGAAAGGGGTTGGGGGGAATGTAGGCTTCCAAACAGTTTAATTTCCTGGGAAGAGCTCACAGTCACTGCTTCCCATAGAGGCCAAGCCTTACTGCTCCCTTTCTTTCCTGTCTCTTCCTGACCTTATAAACCGGTGTTCATAGGTGAATAGACAACAAGCAAGGGCTTTTCCTTTTTACAGGACTCAGCCCAGGCCTTCCTGTCACTAACTGCTGCCCTTCACCCTTCACCCTCTGCCCAGCCACACTGCACACGTCATGTGTCTATATACCTCCCTGCAGTGCCCACATCCTCCGCCTGGGGCTCTGTCCTCCCCACAACCACTTTTTTTTTGGCAAGTTTATTCCTCTTGACCCATTCCTCTGCCCTGAGCCCTTGCCAAAACTCCTTCCGAAGGGAGGAATCCATGTTATGCTCCACAGGATCATGCTCGTGCCTGACCAGACCGTACAGCACAATCAAGTCGAGCAGGCATGGCTGGTGTGTGTCTCACATACCAGGCTGTGGGTGCCTCAAGGGCAGGGACCTTGTCAGTTTTATTTCCATGGTGCATGGAACATAGTAGAAAATAAATGTTGGGATCATGTAATTTATATCAAATATCCTTTTAAATTAAGAGATTTAGTTCTGTTTACTAAGAACGTAACCTTTGCATTGGTTTACATTTTGACCATTAGGATGGTTTATTGCTGTCAATTTGAAATGTAGAGGTATAATGTTATTCTGTACTTTATGGAAATCAAGTGAAATGTTTGCTGAAAAGCCACTATTGTCCTCTGGTGTTTTTGCTCTCTGGAATTGTGTTCTGTAATGACGATGTCAACATGAGGCACACTGCTCACGCTTGTGTGGCTGGTGCCTGGGGCCACACAGCTCACCCCACCACCCACTGACCTCACACCCATGCTCCTTGTGACACTTGTCTGTCTGCTCCCCTCCAAGCTCCAAGCTCACACCTACCTCAGTACCACTTTCCCTATCTGAAATGCCTTCTCTGCCTTCCTTCAGGGTCCTGCTCAAGTACCGCCTCTCCATAAAACTCGCCTCAGCTTTTGATCTGAATCATGATGGAGACAAATGCAGACAGCTTCTCGCTCTCTCACTACTTCATTTTGCAGCTGGGCTCATAAACCCAGAGAGGCTGACTGACTTCCAGGCTGGGGATTCACGTCTGGGTTGTGTGCCTCCGAATCCCATGTTCTCAAGCTGCACTGCCTTCTGAAGTCCATGACATTTGTTAGCTTGTGCTTCTTGTAGTCCAGCTTCTTATGTGCCTGTTATATTCTCTAGTAAGATTGTAAGCCCCTTAAGGGCAGGGACTTTGCATTTCCAGCACGACTACAGTGTCTGATCCTTAGTTATGAACTAGATAAATAAATGGTGGTAGCACTAATCCTAGTTTCCTAACTCAGATTGTTTCATGATAAACATACAATTTTGTTATGATCTGCTTGGCCATATTGTCTGGAGTGTGTGTGCATGTATGTCTATGTGTTTACATGTGGAGTTCTCACTGCCTCATTGGCTCAGGATTACCTTCCAGGCAGTGTACCTGAGTCCTGCAACTGGTGGACTGGTAGTGAAGGTACTGCCTTGGATGGTACTTGCATGACCTCGGGGCAGCCTGTTTGTTTCGTTCTGATGGGCAGTCATTGCCTTTCCACCTGGGCTCTTTCTGTACAGTTATCACTGGATTTTGACTTTCATATTTTTATTGGTTTGATCCTCTAGATTGATACTGGAGTCCTGTTAATTTAGACTTGAGTACAATTGATTTACTCCTTTGCATTTTAGGTTTGGATCATGTACTTTTAGGGTAGAAAGCAAAGTGTTTGTATTAGAAATATTGCATTATTTTGGCATTCTTGATCAGGAATTTATCCACTTACAACTTCTGAGTGGGCTTATGCACTTTGAGAAGTAGATTTGAGATGTTTGAAAGGCAAGAACGCATATGATGACTAGACCAAGCAGGTGTGTGTTGGAGGTCAGAAGGAGACATCTTGGGTTGGGACAGTCAGAGGCTTCACTTAGCTTTCAAGACTGGGTAGAGGTCAGGGTAATTAGTGAAACCAGTTTGGGTCATAGCCAGCTAAACTCAGAGGCCATGGTGGAATTAGTGATGTGTTCAGGGGAAATGAAGGAGCCCCATCTGACAATGGAGAAGATAAAATGAATGCCATTTAGAAGTTTAGCATCTGGGTAAGAGATAAAAGTGTTAATAATTTTTAGAAGGAAAATGACATAAAAGCAATTGTTTAAAAATAATGAGGAAAGTTATATACTTTAGGAGTAATGAAAGGACTACTGTGACTAACCTTTTAGTCCTCTACTAAATTTATCTAAGCATGCCTCTACCGGTTTCCTCAGAAAACAGGAATGTAGGTGGGTGAACTTCTGAAACTTACTTGCAAAGCCAAACTGTTTAAAAGGAAGAGGGCAATTTAACAGTTAGGGGCATCCCATAGTTTTAAATATGTCTCTCTGGAGCCCAGATCTTGCCCCAAAGTTCCAAATTCATACATCTAGCTGTGTCGTCATCTCCATGTAGAGGTCTAACAGGCATCTCACACTGAAGGGACCTCTGCAAAGCTCTTCTTTCCTGCCGTCTACCAAGTTCTCCCTCACCCCACTCCCTCCAGCGATATCAGTAAGGACACCCAAAAGTCTTTTTGCTGAATCCATATGATTAGTCTAGCTTCTTTTTTTTCCCTTTGAGTCGGGGGTCTCACTCTGTCGCCCAGGCTGGAGTGACACGATCACAACCCACTGCAGTCTCTGACCTCTGGGTTCAGGCAACCCTCCCATCTTAGCCTCCCAAGTTGCTGGGACTGCAGGCCCACACCACCACACCTGGCTAATTTTTTATTTTTTTTTGTAGAGACAAGGTGTTGCTATATTGCCCAGCGGGTCTCGAACTCCTAGCCTCCAGCAATCCTTCCACCTCCACCACCCAAAGTGCTGGGATTACAGGTGTGAGCCATCATGTCCAACTAGTATAGCTTTAATGACATGATAGGGTTGTTGCCCAATTGTGGTTTTTTTCAATTTTTAAAAATCCTCCTAAATTTTTAATAACGAGAATCACTTTACCCAGTGTCAGAAAAGTTCTCTTGGGATTCTGATCAATGTTGAACTAATTTGCTGTGTTAAAAAATATAGCAGGGTAGGCCTGGCACAGCAGCTCGTGCCTGTATTTCTAGCACGTTGAGAAGTTAAGGAGAGAACATTCCTGAGCCCAGGATTTTGAGACCAGCTGGGCAACATAGCAAGACCCCTCTACAGAAATTTAAAATTTTTAAAAATTAGCTGTGTATGATGGTGCCTGCCTGTGGTCCCAGCTACTCAGATGGCTGAAGTGAGGAGATTGCTTGAGCCCAGGAATTCGAGGCTATAGTGAGCTATGATTGTGCTATTGCACTCCAGCCTGGGTGACAGAATGAGACCCCCCCCATCTCTTAAAAAAAAAATCCACTATGATTGTGTGTGTTTTGAGGTGGAGTCTCCCAAGTTAGAGTGCACTGGCATAATCATGACTTGCTGTAACCTTAAACTCCTGGGCTCATGTGATCCTCTGGCCTTGGTCTCCCAAAGTGCTGTGACTACAGGTGTGTGTCATTGTGCCTGGCCTCTATTATTTCTTTTTTTTTTTTTTTTGAGTAGGAGTCTCACTCTGTCACCCAGGCTGGAGTGCAGTGGCACACTCGAGGCCATTGCAGCCTCAATCTGCTGTGCTCAGGCAATCCTGCCTCAGCCTTCTAAGTAGCTGGAACTACAGGCGCATGCCACCATGCCCAGCTAATTTTTTGGTTTATTGTAGAGATGAGGTCTCACCAAGTTTTCCGGGCTGGTCTCAAACCCCTTGGCTCAGGCAATCCTCTCACCTCCAACTTCCTAAGTGCTGTGATTACAGGCGTGAGCCACCTCACCTGGCTTGGCCTCTACTTTTTAATTAAATTTATATTTCCTTGGAAAAATCATTCAGTGTTTTTAGATTTCAAGAAATGTGAGGCCAGGAATGGTGGCTCATGCTTGTAATCCCAACACTCTGGGAGGCTGAGGCCAGAGGACCACTTGAGCCCAGGGGTTCAAGACCAGCCTGGGCAACACAGTGAGATTCCATCACTACAAAAAAATAAATAAATACACATAAATAAAATGTATTGTGCATAAAGCTATTGTGTTTTTTCGTCATTCTAATCAGTATGTATGTATGTGTGTGTGTATATATATATATATGTGTATATATATATGTATATGTATGTGTGTGTATATATATATATATATATATATATATATATATATAGTCTCCCTATGTATGACCACTTTTCCAATTTTTTTTTCTTTGGGGTGAGGGTAGAATGCATTTTCCTTTATTAGAATGCCAAAGATCTGTATCTTTTTTTTTCTTTCTAAACTAGCTTTTAGTATAATTGTGTGATGTTTTTACTGTCTCTCATTGCTGCTCTTTAGTTTTTAAAATTTTAATTTGGATTTATTTTGTACTTTTTCTTACATCTTGAGTTGAATTTATTTTGCACTTTTTCTTACATCTATCTCAGTGTTAAAGACAATTCTGTAACAGTGGAATAATAGACCTTGACCTTGAAGAAATATTATTTGAATGGAAGTGGAATAATAATTTTTTTCTTTTTATTTTAAATTTATAGTAACAGGATCTTGCTGTGTTACCCAGGCTGGTCTCAAACTCCTGGCCTCAAGAAATCCTCCTACTATGGCTTCCCAAAATGCTGGGATTACAGGCATGAGCCATTGCACCCACCCAAGAACTTTTATTTTAAGAAAAATAAAATTTATACTTCTTAGACCTGGTGTTTCTGTAATAAGGGGATGTTTTTTAAAGTGCAAGATTGTAGCAGTTATCTAAAAGATGGATAGAAGTCACCAGACTACACTCCAGTATTCATTTAGTGATATAGGTCAGTCTACTCAGCCAAAATGGCTTTGCTTTGACCTAGTTTCTCCTACTAGAGATGTGGTTTGAAGATGAGATTTCATGGCTGAAAATATTTGAGATGCCTTTTAGAAATTTTAAGTGGAGGTGGGGATGTGTTTCATTTTGGGTAACTTCCTCAGTGTTGTCTTCCAATTTACTTATTTACTCTTTTACTGTATCTGGCATGCTTTGCTTATTGCATTTTAAATCAGGCTGTGTATCTCTTAACAGAAATACTTGAGGCCAGCAATGTTCAGATTTTTTTTGGATTTTGAAATGTTTGCATGATGTACTTACTGGTTGAGTATCCATTATCTGAAATTTTGAAATCCAGAACACTCCAGTGAGCATTTCCTGTGAGCATCATGTTGAGACTCAAAAAGTTTGAATTTGGAGGATTTGGGATTTTGGGTTTTCAACTTGGGGATATTCAACCTACATTGATTAAACCATATTTTTCTATCCAAGCTTTCTAACTGATTCTTTTTCATTTTCATCTGATTTTATTACATTCCTTTCCATTTGTATCAAATAATTTGCAGTTCTTTAGAAAATGAAAGTGTAACTTTCATTTATCTTTTTGAATACTCTCAAGCTCTTATCTTTTAGTCTTTTTCAGGTTCTTCCAAAGTGAACTGTTCTGATTATTGATTGTATTGACTTTTTCCCTTAGCATTCCATTTCCTCTTGTGTTTGGAATTTTGGTTGCAGGGGTTTTTGTTTCCTTCCTTCCTTCCTTAAACCTCTCTAGTGTCATGTGGCTGCCTCCTTTGGGAGCTCCAAAACCTCAGTTTAAAACTGGCCATATAATTATATTTGTAGTTAATGCCCAGAAGGACACTGGGGACATTGTACTCCACCCCAGAGTCACCAAGTAGCTTTGTTTTGATTTCTGGTCCAAGAAGATTTTTATATTCCCTTTCAGTCATTTTTGTTTTATATTTTTCACTTGTCCATATTCCCTGTGTGTTTGGAGCAAAGATTTGTTTGTTTCTTGGCATGAACTCAGTGAACCATTATATGCTATTAAGAATCCCCACCATGTCAGGCTGCGATGTGGACTCCTCCTTCCCACAGGATGCCAGAATGAAGCATGCAGTGTGTGTAGCAAAGGCTTGTGGTCCTCCAGCTGCCCAGCACCCAGCTCTTCCTCTGGTGGCAGCATTTCATTCTGGGGCATTCTTTCTTCCCAGTTGGGTACAGTCTTTAGGGGCCTGTAAAACAAAGTGCCTCCTTTCTCTCAGCCAGGGGCTGGGTATGTGAACAAAGTCAGACCAGCTGGACTCCGGACTCTCCTGAATCCTGCATGTTAAGCAGGCAACCCAAGGCCACAGCAAGTGCTTAAACTTTCATAACAGGGTGACCTATGAGATTCATGCCATGACTCCCATTGAATCATCTCGATTCCTGTTCTTTCTTTCCCCCCCCCCCTTTTTTTTTTTCTTGAGTTGGAGTCTCACTCGGTTACCCAGACTGGAGTGCAGTGGCAGCTTCTGGCCACCGCAGCCTCGACCTGCTGGGCTCTGGCGATCCTTCTGCCTCAGCCTTCCAAGTAGCCGGAACTACAGGTGCGCACTACCACGCTCAGCTAATTTTTTTATTTATTGTAGAGATGAGGTCTCGCCAAGTTGCCCAGGTGGGTCTCAAACCCGCGGGCTCAGGCAATCCACTCACCTCAGCCTCCCAAAGGCGCGGGTTTACAGGCTGAGTCACCGAGCCCAGCTCCGATTCCTGTTCTTTCTGACTTCTTGGGTCTTCCCTTCAAGTCTGTGGGATCCCTCCACATCCCTTTAGTAATATTAGAGGTAGAGTCTGTTGCTTACACTCAGGAAGACTGATAGAATATGTACATTTACAGACGTATATGTATGCTTTTATAGGCACGTAAATGTGCGAATATAATTTTTTTGTTTTTTGAGATGGTGTCTCACTCCATCGCCCAGGCTGGAGTGCAGTGGCCGCTCCCGGCCACCGCAGCCTCGACCTGCTGGGCTCCAGCGATCCTTCCGCCTCAACCTTCCAAGTAGCTGGAACTACAGGCTCGTGTTACCACGCCCGGCTAATTTTTGATTTATTGTAGAGATGAGGTCTCATCAAGTTGCCCAGGCGGGGTGGCTCAGCAAATATAATTTTTATGTACTATGCTTACAGTTCAGCAGCTTGCATTTTCTTTACAAGTTTGGGTTTTTGTTGTTCTTTTGAGTTGGAGTCTCACTCTGTTACCCAGGCTGGAGTGCAATGGCACACTCATGGCCACGACAGCCTCAACCTGCTAGACTCAGGCAATCTTTCTGCCTCAGTCTTCCAAGTAGCTGGAACCACAGGTGCACGCCACCACACCCTGCTATAGAAATGAGGTCTTGCCAAGTTGCCCGGGCAGGTCTTGAAACCCTGGGCTCAGGCAATCCTCTTACCTTGGCCTCCCAAAGTGCTAGGACTGTAGGCGTGAACCACTGTGCCCATCCCAAAAAACCTCACATTTTTATTTTATTGTTTTGGCCTGTTTTGGTCTAATAATTTTTTTTCTGCTTTAAAATCAGAAGAATTTTTAGAGAATGATTTGGGTGGTGCATGACTCTTTCCACTCCAGCTCTCAGGACTTCACAAGGATCCTTCTAGAAGAGGGAAAGAAATTCTATAAGGGAAGCTTGCTGAGATGACCCAGAAGGTCCCATTTGTAGGACCTGGAAAGGAGGGTAGGGCAGGCTTGCCACAAGCTTTGTTTTTGTGTGGTGTGGGAGAGGGGAAGCTAAAGGGAAACATGGCCAGCTCAGTAAGCAAGTACTGTTTGAAAACACTTAACAGTGGACACTAAAGTCACTGCATTTCCTCTCTCTTGCTGCTTCTCTGTGTCAGTGCCACATGTTTCACTGGATCCCTTTCCCAAAAATGTTGAATAAGGAGGAAAAGTAACAAAAATTTGAGACTGCCTCCTTATACCCTGGAATACATCCTTTTTCATAGTGTTTTTGATGTCAGTTGCCAAAAACGCCGATTGTTCTAAAGTATGGAGGAAGCAAATTTGTGCTTCCTTAGTTGCTGGGGAGAATGGCCTCTTCGTTCCATTCTGCCCAGAGGGACTGTGCCTGTCTACCCCCTCCCTTCCCAATCACTGAAACCAGCTGCAGGCCCCTGGTTGCCTGCCTGAGATTTGATGATCAAATAGCAGATAGGTTTCCTGATTCCTGGAACAGGAAACTTACTCAGGATAGTGGGAGCTGGCCAAGACTTGGTTGTCTGTCCAGCTCAGCAGATACCGTTGTCTTTTGTTGGGATGAAGAGAGCCAGTTGCATTGAACCAGAGTTCCACAAACGTGTACCCAGCACCATGCTGTGGTAGACCCTGTGCCAGGGCTGGGGGCCAGAGGTGGAGATGACTAACCCAGCCTACCCCTGAGACACACCCTGGGCCACACAAGGTTATTTGGATCTTCAAAGCTCCCTAAACAGTGGCATGCAGACTGTTGGGAGCTGGGTACATCCTCTTGGAATGACAGTGTGGTGTCAACCCATAAGGAAGAAGCTGAGGCAAAATTAATGTAAGAAAGTTTATGTTTGGGCCACACTCAAGGGCTGCAACTCAGAGCATCGATTCAAGTTGCCCTGAATATACACTTTGATTAGCAGCATTACAAGTGGATTTTTTTTTTGTTTTTTTTTTGTTTGAGTCAGAGTCTCACTCTCTTGCCCAGGCTGGAGTGCAGCGGCATGTTCATGGCCACCCCGGTCTCGACCTGCTGGGCTCAAGCAATCCTTTTGCTTCAGCCTTCCAAGTAGCTGGAACCACGGGCACATGCCACCATGCTTGGCTAATTTTATGACTTATTGAAGAGACGAGGTCTCACCATGTTGCTCAGGCTGATCTCAAATCCCCAAGCTCAGGTAACCCTTTTGCCTCCCAAAGTGCTGGGATCACAGGCCTGAGCCACCTCACCTGACTTACAAGTGGATTTTTAAAGGAAAAGAAAAGGCAGTTCCTGAGAGATTTACCAAGAGTGTACATTAAAATCATAAGCAGGTTGGATGTGGTGGCTCATGCCTGTAATCCCAGTACTTTGGGAGACCAAGGCAGGAGGATTGCTTGAGCCCAGGAGTTTGAGATCTGGGCTTAGGTATTCCTTCTGCCTCAGCCTTTCAAGTAGCTGAAACCACAGGCATGTGCCACCACACCCAGCTAATTTTTAAAAATTTATTGTAGAGACGAGGTCTCGCCATGTTGCTCAGGCTGGTCTCGAACTCCTGAACTCAGGCGATCCTGTTATCTCTGCCTCCCAAAGTGCTGGGATCACAGACATGAGCCACTGCGCCTGGCTGACAAGTAATTTTTTAAAGTTAAATACTATTTCTTTATTAGCGATTCCTGGAATTTCTGCTATGCTGTCAGCCAGAATTTCCCAAGGGGTGAACTGAAAATGTCTCTTTTACCTGCAGAATCCTCTTCTTGTACATCACTTCTTGCATTTTATTTTTGGCTACAGATTTCCATAACACAAATGGAAGCCATGTCCTGAAGTATTTGCATTTTAAAAATAGGCCTCAGTTGAACATGGTAGCTCACGCTTGTAATCCCAGCACTTTGGAAGATCAAGGCAAGAGGATTGCTTCAGCCCAGGAGTTTGAGGCCAGCCTGGGAAATAAGGCAAGACTTCACCTCTATAAAAAAATTTAAAAAATTAACTGGGCATGGTGGTGCACTTGTAGTCCCAGCTACATGGGAGGCTGAGGCAGAAGGATCATCTGAGCCCAGGGAGTAGAGGCTGTGGGTGCCATGATTATGCCACTGTACTCCAGCCTGGGTGACAGAGCAAGAACCCAACTCAAAAATTAATTTATAAAATGAATAAATACATAAAATAAAAATAGACCTGTGATTGTAACAAACTGCTAGCTATTGGATTCTGGCTGTGTAACAGAGTGTAACAGAACTTTCATGTCTCTGTTGTGTGTGTTTGCTAAGAAAAAGAGTCCAGAGCAGTCTATGCAAAATATGCAACATTTATCAAGCCCAGAGAGACAGGAGAACGGACTTCAGTCATGCCAAACCTCACCCATGCCTGACGATAATTGTTTGAGGTTATTTTGTTCCTGACAAGTTGCCTTACCCATTATCTTCATGTTCCTGAACAATGTGTAGCCAATCCATAGCTTAAGCTACATGATTTTATTTTACTTATTTATTTTTGAGTGAGAGTCTATAAAAAATAAAATAATTAGGTGGTGCATGGTCATAGGCCTAGCTACTCAGACACTAAGGTGGAAGGAGGTCAAGACTGCAGTGAGCTACAGTCCAGCCTTGGTGGCTCACACCTATAATACCAGCATTTTGGAAGGTGGAGGTGAGAGGATTGCCTGAGACCAGGAATTCGAGCCTGGGCAGCTCGGTGAGACCTCACCTCTACGATAAATCGAAAAAATAGCCAGGCATGGTGGTGCATGCCTGTAGTTCCAGCTACTTGGAAGACTGAGGCAGAAGTATCACCTGAGCCCAGAAGATTGAAGCTGTGGTGGCCTTGATCATGCCACTGCACTCCAGCCTGGGTGACAGAGTGAGACTCCAACTCAAAAAAAAAAAAAAAAAAAGCCCTGAGTTATTTTCAACCTCACATTTACCCAGACCAGTTCCCTTGAGTCATACTAACCTTATTTGTCCAGCCTGATTCCATTTGTGCAATGAAAATGTAGCTGGTGCCAAGAATGATCAATAATATTATATCTTGATCAAACTGTTTCACAGAAAAGCTCCCTCCCCTTCCACCCCTACATCCCCACACAAGATCCAGACCACCTAGTTTCTGGATGGCCTTCCCTGAACCATGTGGCTGCCAGGCCAGTAGTTCTCCTGCCTCAGAGTCCAGCCAGTCTGCAGAAGAGTTAGGATTTGTCTTATGTTCATCACCCTAGCTTTAACTGCTTCATACTTTTAATTTATGTACCTTCTCCTCACCAGGACAGAGCTTAACCCCAGCAATTGGTTCAGAGCCAGGCGTGGTGGCTCATGCCTATAATCCCAGCATTTTGGGAGGCAAAGGCAAGAGAATTGTCTAAGTCCAGGGGTTAGAGACCACCCTGGGCAACTTGTTAAGATCTCATCTCTACAGTAAATAAAAAATTAGCCAGGTGTGGTAGCATGTGTCTGTAGTTCCAGCTACTTGGAAGGCTGAGGCGGAATGATCACCCAAGCCCAGCAGGTCAAGGCTGCAGTGACTGTGGGAGTGCCACTGCACTCCAGCCTGGGTGACAGAGTGAGTCTCCAACTCAAATATATATATCATATTTTTATATATATATATTTATATATGTATACACATATATGTATATATGTATATGTACATATATAAATATTTTTTCAATTTATAATTTTATTAGTCTAAAATAATTTAGACTATAGAAATAAAAAAATTAAAATGAAAGCTAAATATAGTCCCTGAGAGAAACACTAATTTGGTTTAGCTGTTTCAGATCCTTCTAAGTGTGTGTATACTCAAACATGTATATTGTTTGTGATCTGCCTTTTCACTGAATGATACATCTTGGGAGTAGTGTAATTTCTTCAATAATCTTTCAGCAGCATTAATAAAAGCCATCTAGCACTTTGCCTCTGCTACGACACGGGGGCTTCAGGCCTTCTGAGGAGCTGACCTGGACTTGGGGTGCTCTCAGGGAGCTGTTGACACTGGGTGGGTGGAAGCAAGTGAAGCAAGAGAAGGGCAGGGAGGCAAAGGGGGCCTGGTACCTCCTGGGCCATTCCGTGACCCTGCAGCCCTCAACAACAGCTTCTCCTTGTGGGAGCTGGGAGGGCCTCTTCCTGGGCGAAGGCCACACCCTCCTCTTCTTGGGAATATGAATGCAGTATGAGAAAGGAGTGGGCTCAGGAGCAGATGACTTGGGGCCTGGGAGTGAGTGACTGCACTTTTATTTGCCTACTTTGTGTGGAGTCTTGGAGAGCCTAGAGCCTTAGCTGCAGGCAGTTAGAGGCCAGGGCGGGTTGGGGGAAGCAACTCTGTTGGAGCAGACCACCACCCAATCACCTTAATGACCTTTCTCCATCAAAGGGAAAGTTTAAAAAGGATTTGACTTTGAGCAGCCAGCTGCCATTGCTCTGCTAAACTATGGTCTGGCCATGTGCTCTTTGAGTGTGGCCGCCATGTTTTCTAAGCTTAGGCCCTCTTCCCTTGGGAAGGTGAACCAATCTCTCTCGTCCTCTGTAATTTACTTTCTAAATAAACTATTTTCCAGTCTACTTCTATGCAATTCTTTGCATCTTTCCTAACATTCTGGAGGCCTCACTGGGATTGTGACCTAACATTTTTGGAGGTCCCACCAAGATCTTTAACTTAACACCTACTATATGCCAGGCACCACAGATTGAACACATTTCATCTATATATATATGTATTTGAGTTGGAGTCTCACTCCATCGCCCAGGCTGGAGTGCAGTAGCATACTCACGGCCACCCCGGCGTTGACCTACTGAGCTCAGGTGATCCTTCTGCCTCAGCCTTCCAAGTTGCCAGAACTATTGGCGCCTGCTACCAGAACTACAGGTGCGATTTATTGTAGAGATGAGGTCTCGCCAAATTGCCCAGGCTATTCTTGAACCTGTGGGCTCAGGCAGTTCTCTCACCTCAGCCTCCCAAAGTGCTGGGATTACAGGCTTGAACCACCATGCTCAGCCTCATCTATATTTTAAGGCCCCTAATCATCAGAATAATTTAAAGCTGAGCTGCCTTAAGTGTAATGAGAGCCAATTCCTTGTTGTGAGATAGGAAACTGTCACCAACTACCTTTTGAATAAGATGGTGTTAAACACAAACAATGAGATTTAATGAGTGTTTGCTCTAAGTGCTTGTTGGCTTGCTTGACACCATAATCTCACCAACCACATCCATGGTGTCATGAGAAGTTCTGGGCTTTCTTGCAATGCTGTGGGAAGGCGGCACTGGAAGGCAGAGGGTAAGAAAGTCTCTTACCAATCTGGAGACAGTTGCTTCCTAGATGGTCTGGTGGCATCAGCCATCAGCCATGTCCCCACCTCTGGCCTCACCATTGACTCACTCCTGCAATGGAGTCATCTCTGTGACATCACGATCCTACCTGCTGGGCTCTCATGGGTCACAGCCCCACATCCTCTGCCTAACTCAGAATTCTACCCATCCTCGACAAGCCAAACCTGGCATCCTCCATCAGCTGGTATGCCATGGCTCCCTCAGTTGTACAGAACTGGGGCCATGATGGTCTGATGCCATTTGAAGTTGTGAACATTTTGATATGCAGATGACAAAGGATGTGACCCAAGTCTTGAGTAATCAGGACAAAATGGCTTCACAAGCACTTCATCATGTTAAATAAAGTGTTGAACCATCAGCTTGCTCAGTTGAACTTCCAGTCAGTATATGGACTGGGTGTCATTTCACACCAACCTTGAGCCTTGCCCCTCCCCACACTGTCCCCCTTCGCACCCCACCTCACCTGATTTCCCCTCACATCCCTAAGCCTTACCCTGTAGTGGGAATCTTCCACAGAGATGGGACACTGAGGCTTCTTTGCCAGGAAGCAGCAATTATTTGTGCCAGCACCAGCTCAGCAGATTCACACTCAAGGGCTGAGATCCTGACACAGCAGGGCATTGCCTTATATACCTTTGTTAACTTCCCATTACATTGTAACCCCTTTGTCTTATAAGGTAAACATTGGCACCATACAATTTGATTGGATTTTCCATAGCTTGGAGCTACCATTAGTCTTACATGTTGTATATTGATTGGTTTTACATAATCATCTCATTTACATGTCCTATTTGCTGATTGGTTTACAGGATTACTATTCTGATTGGTTTCTGCCAAAAGTTTAAACATGTAGCCTGCCAAAATAAAAAGCCCACAAAAGAGAAAGCACAAAGAAGCAGGATGTAACTGATTTCCCCCTTTCTTGTTTTTTTCTGCATTTTCAGAAAGGCCCCTGCCTTATCCCCTCCCTTTGTTGCTCAGACCCTTTTAGGGTCAAAGAGCATCATCTTGGTTTAGGGGCTGGTGTTGCCACAGCATCATTACATGTGCTGCCATTTTTCTTTTGACCATGGCCTCAATGAGGTTGAAGATAGATTTTTATGATTAAAGGGGCCAGGCAGGGTAAAATTAGACATATTCCTGCAATTGCTAACATGGTCCCTATGAGAATTTTGGATCCCCTGAAGGCTGAGAGCCATCCCCCAAACAAGTTTCCAGTGTTCCAGCGTTTCCAGGTTTGAACAGGTACTGTTATGACTGAGTAAGCGAGAAGTCACGCCAGCAAGCTAAGTCTAATTAATTATGAGTCCTTTATTAACACGTGGGTCAAGAGCAGGCAAATGCCAGAAAAACTCTTGACAAACTAGTGCAGTTTGTGACAAGTTTTTATAGGTAAAATTTGCAGTGTTGGCTACAGAGCAACTTATTGACCATTGCAACCATTACTAACAACTTGGCAACCAAAATGGGAACTTTTGATTGTTAGGGAGTTTTGATTAATTTCATGTCCTAGGTATAGCCCGTGCCCAGAAAGTCCCTGGAGTTCTGCCATCAAGATATTGTTTAAGGTAGTTACATAGAGTCAAGGTAGAAGAATAATTACATAATGGAGTTACCTTGGTTAGGTCACTAACAAAATATAAGAACAAAATATGAAAATGTAACAATGGGGTTTTGCAAAGCATAACATTTGATTTCAGTTAACAAAGCATACAATTACATGGAACTTATGGCTAAGGAGTTTTGTAACAGTCAGCAGGAAACAACAGCAGGAAACTGATTTAGCTCATTTCAGTACATGTGCTGTTGTTATGACCAAGTAAGCAAGAAGAAGTTATGCCAGCAAGCTGAGTTTAATTAATTATGAGTTTTTTTTATTAACGTGTTGGTCAAGAGTAGGTAAACACCAAGAAAAACTCTTGACGACCTAGTGTAGTTTGTGACAAGCTTTTATAGGTAAAATTTACAGTACTGGCTACATAGCAACTTAGTGACCATAGCAACTATTAACTAACAACTTGGCAATCAAAATGGGAGCTTTTGATTGTTAGGGAGCTTTGATTAATTTCCTGTCTTAGGTATAGCCAGTGCCCAGAAAGTCCCTGGAGTTCTGCCATCAAGATATTGTTTAAAGTAGTTACATAGAGACAAGGTAGAAGAATCATTACATAATGGAGTTATGTTGGTTAGGTCACTAACAAAATATAAGAACAAGATATGAAAATGTAACAATGGGGTTTTGCAAAGCATAACATTTTATTTCAGTTAGCAAAGCATACAATTACATGGAACTTGTAAGGAGTTTTGTAACAATCAGCAGGAAACGGTCAGCATGACCTGCCCAAAGGAGACAAAGCTGGGGGTCTGCGGTCATGGGAATGTTACTGTTATCAAACGTAGGCATTTTCTTAGGTCAGGCAGGTAACTAAGATGAAAGTTTTAAACAAAATGGAGTAAGCTGGTTAATATTATTATTTTGCTAGCAATTTAATTTTATTAACTGATTTAGCTCATTTCACTATTAGTAACTTTTTACCACGGGTCCAGGCATCTGGAGCCACTGTCGCCAGACCTACAGCAAAAACCAAGGGAAGAATTACAGCAATAGGCACTAGCAAAGGATGACACCAGATTACAATGTACCACAGTCCATTCGTTCATTAGGTGGTTGACTCCTCAGGCTTCTGCTGTGCATAGATTAGTCAGCTTCCAGAGTGACTAAAACAGGGCTGTTGTCCTCTAGGATCCTGGGGTCGCAGCTAGCTTTCTTTGGATAGTCAGCTTTCCTGGTGCAGATGGATCAGAAGTACATTCCCAGTCTTCGAAGGCCGGTTTCACTCTGCTGTGATGAATCCAGGGGCCCACCTCTGCTACCTCTATTGCAGTAGGGGTGGACAAAATGACAGTAAATGGACCTCTCCAAAGAGGGTTTAAGGGCTGGATGTTCCATTCCTTTACCCATACAGCATCTCCTGGTTTAAAGGGGTGAGCATCTGTGGGTAAGCTTATAGGCAACTGCTCTCTAACCCAGTGATGTATAGCAGTGAGAACCAAGCCAAGAGCTTGTATTTGCTGTCTTAGAGCAAGATTACCCACCTCTTTTAAATCCCCCTTTAAAGCCGGGCTCTGTGGCTCAGCCTTTAATCCCGCGCCTTTGGGAGGCTGAGGTGAGTGGATTGCCTGAGCCCGCGGGTTCGAGACCCGCCTGGGCAGCGAGACCTCATCTCTACAATAAATCAAAAAATCAGCCGGGCGTGGTAGTGCATGCCTGTAATTCCAGCTACTCGGAAGGCTGAGGCGAAAGGATCGCTGGAGCCCAGCAGGTCGAGGCTGCGGTGGCCGGGAGCGGCCACTGCACTCCAGTCTGGGCGACAGAGTGAGACTCCAACTCAAAAAAAATAAAATAAAATAAAAATAAAAAAAATTAAATCCCCCTTTATACTCTGAACAATGGGGGGAGAGCACCCATAAAGAATTTCAAAAGGGGAGAACTCTGTCTGCTTAGTGAGACTAAACCTAATTCTTAGCAAAGCTATTGGCAGCAGTAGATCCCAATGTAGGTAGGTTTCCTGGCATAGTTTACTTAGTGGCAACTTTAGAGTCCAGTTCATTCGTTCCACTTTTCCAGAACTTTGGGGTGATAGGCAGTGTGTAACTTCTTTGTAATTCCTAAGCCCTGTGCCATTGACTATATTACCTCAGCTACAAATGCTGGCCCATTGTCTGACCCTATAGTGATCGGGATTCCAAATCGGTGAATGATTTCATTTAGAAGCAGCCATGCTACTTCATGTGCCTTTTCAGTGTGGGTAGGGGAGGCTTCTACTCAACCTGAGAAAGTACATACAAATATTTGCAGCCTCAGACACACGGAAGCTCAGTAAAGTCCACAACTGTGTTTTCAAATGGGGCACCTCAAACACTCTGCATTCCCAGAGAAATTTTAGGCCCCTACCTTGTTTTGGATACACACTTCACACTGCTCACATACTGCCTGGGCTATGCCGGAGAGTTTGGGGAATATAAAAGTGCAGGCCTAACATGGTCTTGAGGGCTGCCAGCCCATATGGGTTTCCTGATGTAACTGCTTGATGAAGGTTGAGGCCAAAGCCTCAGGGACGATGACTTGCTTATCCTTAAATTTCCACCATCCACCTGGAAGATAGTCCCCATGTCTGCTCGTGATGTGAATAATTAGGGTCCCGTTCTGCCAATGGACTTGGGAACAATGCTGCAGCAAAAGCTGCCAGCTCCATTGTTTCCTGGGAGGCCGCAAACTTTGCCTCCTGGTTTGTCTTTTGGTTTCCTTGGGCGACCTTGAGTCTCCCCTCTGGTGTCTCCTGCAATGGCCTTCCTAGAGGCCGATACAGCATCCAGTGGTTCAAGAATTTCTTTACCATACTTTATGTCTTTTCCTCCTGAGTTGATCAGGCCCATTTCCTTATATACGGCCCCATGTGCATGAAGGGTGGTGAAAGCATATTTAGAGTCAGTGTTTATATTGACATTTAGTCCTGCCACCAGCTGGAGAGCTCAGGTGAGCGCAATTCTGCCTTTTGTGTGGAAGTTCCTTTTGGCAGAGGCTTCGCCTCAATAGTGGAACACAGGGTTATGAGTATCCTGCAAATCGTTATCCTTCCCTTATGGAGCTGCTGCCATTGAAGTACCTGTAAAACTTATAAGCAACCCCACATTGTAACAGATTCTCTATATTAACCGTTTTAGCTGCTTTAAAACTGCTTTAACCTAAAAATGACGCCCCCCCACATGACTTTTCAGTACTCAGAAACTTCGTTATGAGGACCGAGGGTGTAGACCTTTAGTTATGGGAAAACTACAAAGTTTCCCCATAACTAAGGGTCTACACCCTCGGTCCTCATAACTAAGGGCCTATACCCTATTGCTAAGAGCCTATACCCCTAGTTTCCCCAAGTATTAGAAACTCCCTAACTGCAAGTTCCGCATTTATTTGTATACGTTTGCACATTTTGCTGTTTGGTTTTAATGGTCTTTATGTTCATGCTGTATGCTATGTAACTTACTGTACCTCGTGTTTGCAACCCATGCTATGTAGCCTATTCAGCAGTTTTTGCCCATAAAAACCTTGTCCCTGCTTCATTTGGGGCCAAGAGTTTTAGGAGGCATGAGCCCTCTCTCAGTCACTGGCATTCAATGAAGGACTCATACCCATATTCTGACTCAGTTGGCAATGTCTTTCTCTCACTCCAGACACAACACAATCTGTGAAATATTCCACATTCAGGGTCCCTGAGAGGCTGGTCTGACAAGTCAGATTGGCTGGAAAATACCTTGACCATGGCCTTGATGTAATCATGACAGGGCTGACCTGGCTCAGTGGGCTGCAAGGTTGCAGGGTTGAGGGTCCGCACCACTTCTAAATGGATGTGTGGATTTTCACATAGCATTCCCTGATATTTGACCATCGGGCATTAGTCAGTCAGTATTGCCCCTTATATTCCATTAATGTCAATACCAAGTGTGGTACTCAGACTATTAGTTAATGTCCCATAGTCAATTTGTCAACCTCTGCCACTAGAAGGGCTGTGGCAGTGAGTACCCACAGGCAAGGTGGCCAGCCTTGGGCAACAGTGTCAAGCTGCTTGGAGAGGTATTCTACTGGGTGGTGCTAGGAACCCAGCATTTGGGTTAAGACCCTGACTGCTATTCCAGTACATTTGTGTACACACAGGAAAAAAGGCTTAGATATGTTGGGGAGTGCCAGGCTGTGTGCTAACAAGGGCCTGCTTAATTTTCTCCAAGGCCTTTTGTTACTCTTCTTCCCAAAATATAGGCTCTTGTTCTCCCCCTTTTGTGGCTTCATAGAGAGGCTTTGCCAGTATTGAGAAGTTAGGTATCCAAGTTCTACAGAAGCCCGTGACCCCAAGAAATTCACGAACCTGGCGTCTGGTAGTCAGAACAGGAATGGAGCAGACAGCTTGTTTTCTTTCCGGACCGAGTTGACATTGCCCCTGGGATAAATGGAAGCTGAGGTATTTTACCTTCTTTTGGCTGATTTGGACTTCCTTTGAAACTTTGCAGCTGGCCTTCCATAAGAGAGTGAGGAGCTGCCTCATTCCTTTCCTACAGCCCTTCTGTGTTTGTCCGGCCAGCAGCAGGTCGTCCACATAGTGGAGACGCATACAACCATACTGGTCCTCTGGGAAGGTCTTTAAGTTAGAGGCTAATGCTGTGCCGGAAATGGTTGGGGAATTTTTGAACCCCTATGGCCGTCTAGTCCAAGTTAACTGGCCTCCCTGCCAGCCTCTACCCTGGCCGTGACCTCGGCCTTGTCCTGTTGGTACAACTCTCTGGGTCAGTTGGTCTGCCAAGGCAGCGGCAAACAAGTCTATTTTCTCATTTTTTGGTCTGTTTCCCTTCGGGCCTCCTGGTCTCAATTGACAAATGCCTTTGTCACAACCTCTGTCCGCTGGCTAGCATTTGTCCCATTGCTGGCTAGCAAAGCCCTCTAACTTTTGTAACTTGTGCCGGATGTCTCCCTGAACCTGACTGACAAAGGCTGCGTTAATCATTCGCTGATTTTCGGCTTCCTCTGGGTTGAAGGGAGGGTAGAGGGAAGATGCCTCGCATAGCTTCTCATAAAACTGGCTGGGGCTTTCTTCCAGGCCTTGGGACACCTCTGAGGTTTTGCTCATGTTTGTGACCTTTTTCCCTCCTTCTCTCATACCACCCCAAATCACCTCTTGATACTCAAACATTCGAAATTCATGGCCATCATTAGGGTCTCATTGGGGTTTTCCTTGGGAACTGATTCTGGGTGCAGGCCTGAGCATTCCTTGTCCCTGCAGGGGCATGCTTCTCAACCCACTTTAAAGCAGCCTGAGTAATCAGGTGGCACTCTTCAGTGTTAAACAAAGTTAAGAGAAGCTGGTGGCAATCAGTCCAACGGGTGTTTCGGGTACCTTTGGGGAAGGGATGAATTCTGGAGTAAGACCAACCCCTAGCATGGCCCCAGCTGCAGCAAGTGCGGGAGGTGCAGGCAGCAGTGAGGGGTACAGTGGCGCAAAAGGTGGGGGGTTTTCCTTAGGTTCCACAGCCAGAATAGGCTATCTCAATTCTGGTCCGCATTTTGAGGGAGCCATTGCTTGGGCCCGCATGACTTTATAGTTTTCTTCTAAATAGACCTTTACCCAAGGTGGTCAGGAGATAACTACATCTTGCCAACAGTCTATATAGGGAAACTGATCAGGGCGGCCTGGATTCCCCACAATAACCGTAAACAACTTACTAACTAGTTCTTTGTTTAGTGACCCCTCAGAGGGCCAGCCCACCCCAAACTATGGCCAATCTACTTCACAGAGTATCTGAAGCCTTTTGGGAGTTAACTTGATTCCATAATCCCCTGAATATCCCCTTCTGAAATTCTTTACCAGGCATTCTAAGGGGGTAAACTTGCTCTGTTTGCCACCCATTTCCACCCACTAAAAGATGACAATCACACACAAGACAGGAAGGAATGGGAAGGGAGAAGTGATGGACACATGCTTTGTCCATCTCCATCCATACCCTTTGCAGGGATATTTCAGGTGCCTTCTGGCAATAGGAGAGTTGGTATAAATCCCTGAGCAGTTTTGATTCAGGTCAACCTTCGAAGTAGCTGGAACCACAGGCACATGCCACCATGCCTGACTAGTTCCTGAACCTACTCCTGCCATTTAGATGTTTGAAGGTCACCACCGGTACCAAATCAGGGCTACTGCACTCACTTCGTCACTGGGTGACTTCTCATTCACTCACATCCACATGACATCTCCCACCCGCCACCCAGTGCCTTACAGATGGTTTCGTCGTTCTGTGGGACTACTTGGACAATTCTGGGAGGTTATCAGTCTCCCCTTCTACCTCTTAGGGGAAGGCCTGCCAAATCAAACCCGGGTTCTTATCAATCTGATGAGCGGTGCCCCCCTGACTGGTTCTTGGGCCTCACCAGGGTTCCTCAGTGCTCCCAGGGTCCTTACCCTGACAAACCAGGAGGGCTGGTCCCCTATGGATCAAACGTTTCACTGGCACCAGGTGAGGTCGCCTCTTCCAGAGTCGCGGGGGTTGTACCCCGGCAACAAAGGGAGGTGGAAACACCATCTCCACCTCTTGATTCCTGGCCAATGCACCAGAAATGTAGTGGGAACCTTCCACAGAAAGACGGGACACGGAGGCTTTTTTTGCCAGGAAGCAGCATTTATTTGTGCCAGCACCAGCTCAGTGGATTCACATCCAAAGGCAGAGCCCTGAACGCAGTGGGGCATTGCCTTGTATACCTTTGTTTACTTCTTTTTACATTGTAACCCCTTTGTCTTCCTTATAAGGTAATTTATTGGCACCATACAATTTGATTGGGTTTTCCATAACTGGGGGCTACTGTTAGTCTTATATGTTGCACATTGGTTTTACATAATCATCTCATTTACATGTCCTGTTTGCTAATTGGTTTACAGGATTACTATTCTGATTGATTCTGCCAAAAGTTTAAATATGTAACCTGTCAAAGTAAAAAGCCCGCAAAAGAGAAAGCACAAAGAAGCAGGAAATAACTTATTTCTCCCTTTTCTATTTTCTTCCCTGCATTTTCAGAAAGGCCCCTACCTCATCCCCAGCAGTGACCCCCATGTCTGCCCCAAGCTGTCCACCTCTGAGCTTCACTCTCCTCCTGCTTTCTTCTACCCCACCACTGTTCCCTGTCCCTGTCCCTTATCTCTGACCCTTAGAGATGGAGGAAGAGTCAGGAGTGCATGCAGTTAGGTAGCAATTTGTTCTTTGGATGTGGAATGTCAAAATGCCCATTACAGAGCTTGCCTCCACTCAGCCCTCCCCTCTGAGCTGTCAGGTGAAAAAGGAAGAAGGGAGTTCCTGGTTGAAACTGGATTCTTACAAGGGCCAGCCTGCACCTCCAGAAGGTTCTGCCTTCTCCCCCTTTCCTTCTGCTTCTGCCTATCTGGTCACGAAGCAGCCATGTTGAGAGAAGAAAACAAAACACAAAGCAAAACCTGAGATGGGGCATGCAAAAGGCTTCAAAGGCCGTATAAGAAAGGAGTTGTGTAAAATCACAGAGTAAAACTGTCCATGTCTCTTGCCAAGCAGAGCAGTGGAGAATGACGTCTAATGACCACAGCTCTTTGCCAGATCCCAGATAAGCCCCAAGGAATAGGGAAGGCTAGGGAATGTCACACAAGTCACTCTGGGTGAGCAGGAAAATAGATTTTCATAGGCCTAGGGCAGGGCATGAATGAGGTGAGCGTGCAACTCTTACCACGCCAAAAGTAAGGACAGTATCAGAGACCGATGGGATAAAGACAGAGGAGCATTGACCTGTCTGAAGGGAACTCCATTCACCTAAGATGAGACCGTTTAAGAACAAAGCACGTCTGCAGTGGATGGAAGCCATATGACACAGTTGCAAAATGAGACAACAACATGCCCCCTGCATTTGTCACCACTGGAGTTTTCCATGGCACAGTGCAGTTCTCTGAGGATGGTAAGCAAAGGGATGGCCTACCTTTCTATATCAGGTGTATTTCAGGAGTAGTTGATAAGGAAATGTTTTCCTTTATGAAAGAATTCCAACCAATAGGAGCAGAATGAATTATAGAATTAGAAGAATCATCATCTTTTAAGCAATAAAACAATGAATGTAGGCAATGGTCATCAAGAGACACTAGGTCCATGATGTGAAAGTGTTTAGGGAACTTTATAATGAAGGGGTCAGGTAGGTGTCACCTGAGCCTGTTGAGCACACTGGCATCAGTGTTACCGCATGCAGCAAGGGGCTATCCTGATGGAGAGCCACAACAAAAGCACGGTATCTCTTATCAAGTCTTCTTGCCTAAAAAGCTGAATCTGAACCCGAGCAAGCCTTCAGACCTGACTTTTAATGTACAGGAAATATAGGGGACAGAGGAGCACCACAGCATGGTGACACCATGGGAAGCAGAGCCAAACCCAGAACACAGAACATTCCATAAGGCAACTAATCTGCCCTTTCCAAGAAATCAATGGCATTAAAACAAAAGAGAGAAGATTGCTAAAGATGGCCAGGCATCGTGGTGGAAGCCTGTAGTCCCAGTAACTCAGGAGGTCAAGGTGGGAGGATCACTTGAGTCCAGGAGTTTGAGTTCAACCTGAGAAACTTAGCAAGATCCTATTTCAAAGAAACTAAACAATGTAAAAAGATTGCCGTAGACTAAAAGAGACTTAAGAGACGTAGCAACCAAATGCAATGTATGCACCTTTTAAATCCTTATTCAAGCAACTTCTGCAAAATGATACCTATGAAAAACTAGCTGGGCATGGTGGCACATGGCTGTAGTTTCAGCTACTTGGTAGGCTAAAGTGAAAGGATTGCCTGAGCCCAGTAGGTCAAGGCTGCGGTGAGCCATGAGCATGCCACTGCACCCCAGCCTAGGTGACAGAGTGAGACTCCGACTCAAAGAAAACAAAAACAAGATACCCTTGAGATAATCAGGGACATAAATTTGGACATGTATTAGATGGTATTAAAGGAATTATTGTTAGCTTTAGCGAGTGTTTAATGGCATATATCTTTTTCAAATGCTGTAATCAGTTAGAAAAGCATGCTGAAGTATTTACAGGAGAAATGATATAGTATCTTGGATTTGCTTTGAAACAATCCAGTCTAAATAGGAAAGACTCAATAAAACAGTACTGATAACTGTTAGTAGTTTTGATAATTGCTGTATCTGGGTAATGGCCTATATTTTGTCTACTTCTGTATATGTTTGAAATTTTCCATAGTAAAAAATTAAAAGAAGACAAAAAAGGGGCTTGGGCTCTGATTCTCATTCTGCTACTAACCAGGTTTGAGCTTGAGCAAGTTAGTTCACCTCCCTGGGCTTCAATTTCCCTACCAATAACTTAATGATGACCCTCTAGCTTCTAACTTCTTCTTCTTTTGTTTTTTTTAGTCAGAGTCTCACTCTGTCACCCAGGCTGGTTGGAGAGCAGTGGCATGCTCATGGCCACTGCAGCCTTGACCTTCTGGGCTCAGGCAATCCTTCCACCTCAGCCTTCCAAGTAGCTGGAACTACAGGCACATGCCACCATGCTTGGCTAATTTTTTGAATTATTGTTGAGACAAGGTCTCACCAAGTTGCCCAGGTTGGTCTTGAACCCCTGGGCTCAGGCAATCCTTTCTCCTCCACCTCCCAAAGTGCTGGGATTACAGGTGTGAGTCACTGTACCTGACCAACTCCTAACTTCTATGGATCTTTATCCTCCCTTTGACTTGGGAGCTATTTTTTTCCTTATCAATAATTTAATGATGACTCTCTAGCTCCTAACTTCTTTCTTTTTTTTTTTTTTTTGAGTTGGAGTCTCACTTTGTGGTCTAGGCTGGAGTGCAGTGGCACACTCCCGGCCAGCACAGCCTCAACCTGCTGGGCTCAGGTGATCCTTCCACCTCAAACTTCCAAGTAGTTGGAACTACAGGCATGTGCTACCACACTCAGCTATTTTTTTTTTTTGTAGAGACAAGGTCTTACCATGTTGCCCAGGCTGATATCAAACCCACGGGCTGTGGCAATCCTCTGGCCTCGGTCTCCCAAAATGCTGGGATTATTGGCTTGAGCCACCGTGCCTGGCTGATCTCCTAACTTCTATGGGTCTTTATCCTTCTTTGACTTGGGAGCCATTTTTTCCCCTGTCAATAACTTGATGATGACCCTCTTGCTTCTAACTTCTATGGTTCTTTATCCTCTCTTTGATTTGGGAGCCATTTCTTTCCCCCATCAATAACTTAATGATGACTTTCTAACTCCTAACTTCTATGGTTCTTTATCCTCTCTGACTTGGGAGCCATTTCCCCCCCCATCAGTAACTTAATGATGACCCTTCAGCTCCTAATTTTGACTTGGGAACCATTTTTAAAGTCCACCTCAGTCATGTCTGGCATGAATAGTGGCAGGAGATGTGGGGTTTCAGAGAGAAGTGGAATGCAGAACAAATGTAGGGGTCAACGATGATAAATAAGAGTTTATCTGTGTTTTCTTAGCTAACCAAAGAACTGCAAGGAGAATAAGGATTCGCCTGAAACAATATTCTTTTTTTTTTTTTTTGCTTTGTATGCTATTGGTTTATTTCTGTGCAGGACCCCTAAGCTACGTGTCTAGACGGGAGAACTGCTTTCTCACCATTGACCCAATGCAGAGGGAACAGCTTTAGAGTGTGTTTGTGTGTGTGTGTGGCGGGGGGAGTTCAGCTCAAAAGATTCTTTCTAACATTTAGTCCATTGTAAACAAAACTCTGGGTATGCAGATCAATGTCTGCAGTGAGGCGAGAGCAACTTGTGAGTGGGGTTAGAAGACGGTAGAAGGCTCTTGATGAGCAGTTATAGGACTGCTACACGATGAAATGTAGAAATGCGAGCCTGGCTTCTCAACCCTCGCTCTATCATCTGATATGTGTCCAGGGTGTACACATTCTTTGTACCATGAGATTGAGCCAAATGTCCATAAGAGCATGCATAGGCAAAAAAGAGTGCCCTTTAAAATGAATGGGGGGCTATTCATACCATGGTTACTCCACAAGCAACAGGGAAGTGACTGGATTGATCTATAATTCTTTGATCTCAGAACTCAAGTCCCATGGCTTTAAATATCATCTGTATGCTGAAGACCCTCAGATGGATGTTTTTTCTAGCTTTATCTCTCCTGTTAACTGCAGACCCCTATAGACAACTGCCTACTCATCTCTACTTAATGATCTAGCAGGATTCTCAAAGTTAACATATCCCAATGGGAACTCACATACACGCCTGCCCCCCCCAGACATTCTACTTGCCATCTTCCCCAATGATGACAGGCAGCTCCTTCCTTCCAGCTGCTCAGGTCAGATCTTAGAGTCACCCCTGACTCCTCTTTTACTTTTAGACCTCACCTCCAATTCATGATCAAACCCTGTAGGGTGCTTCTGTCAAAATATTTCTGTTCTCTTTGCCTTTGGCAGTGTGAATTGGGGTCCCTGGCTAGAATTGGACCTCCTTACCTCAGGCCCCACCCTGGCCACCAGGGTCTGCCTTGAGAAAATCAGGACTTCTTTTTGTTTTTTGAGTTGGAGTCTTACTCTTGTAGCCCAGGATAGAGTGCAGTGGTACACTCACGGCCACTGCAGCCTCAACCTGCTGGGCTCAGGCAATCCTTTTGCCTTAGCCTTCCAAGTAGCTGGAACTGGCCATGACTTACCTCTTTGTGACACTTGTTTCTGCTTACTCAAGGCACCACAAGAATCCCAGGACTCCTGAGAGACCCCTCAGCCCTGAGATGTGTCCCCCATATAACTGTGCATCTGCATCTGACCCTTCCTTCCAGCCCCTGCTAAGTTCTGAGCCTTTCCTCCTGCCACTTGGTCAGTTGTCACCTAAATGCCCTCCTCAGCCTCTCCTCCAGACATCTTCCCTTCACCTTCTTTCTCTAGGTCGGTAGAAATGTAACGTGAGCCACAAAGGTCATTCTAAATATTCTAGTAGCCACATTTGAAATAAGTAAAAAGAAGCAGGTGCAATTAATTATAATGATAATTTTTATCTAGCCCACTACATCCAACATGCAGCCCATATTTTCTTTGTTTTAGACAGAGTCTCACACTGTCGCCCAGGCTGGAGTGCAGTGGCACAGTCATGGCTCACAGCAGCCTCGAACTCCTGGGCTTAAGTGATCCTCCTGCCTCAGCCTACCAAGTAGCTAAGATTACAGGTGTATGCCATACTTGGCTAATTTTTCTATTTTTTTGGAGCAATGAGGTCTCACTATGTTGCCCAGGCTGATCTCAAATTCCTGACCTCAAGTGATCCTCCCACCTTGGCCTCCCAAAGTGCTGGAATTTCAGGTGTAAGCCATCATACCTGGCCTGCAAAACATATATAACCCCAAATACTGCAATATGCAAAAAAAACAAGGTTAAAGAGACATTTTCCATTTTTTCATACTAATTCTTTAAAATCTTGTGTACATTTTATATATAGATTGCACCTCAGTTTGCCTTTTCTTTTCTGTTCTTTTCTTTTTTTGAATAGGAGTCTCACTCTGTCACCCAGGCTGGAGGGCAGTGGCATGCTCACAGCCACAGCAGCCTTGATCTGCTGGATTCAGGTGCTCTTTCCACCTCAGCCTTCCAAGTAGCTGGAACCAGGCACATGCCACCACACCCAGCTAATTTTTTGATTTACTGTAGAGACGAGGTCTCACTATATTACCCAGGCTGGTCTCAAACCCCTGAACTCAGGCAATCCTCTCACCTCAGTCTCGCAAAGTGCTGAGATCACAGGCGTGAGCCACCACGCCTGGCCATCAGTTTGTCTTTTCAATGGTTCAAATGAAACGTAGTTCTACCAATCAAGCTGTGTTTTTTTAAAAAAATTAGCATTGCTTTGCTTCAGTTTTAAGCTTAATTTGGATTGAATTCAATTAAACATTAAGTTCCTCAGTTGCACTGGCCATGTTTCAAGTGTTCAGTGATCACATGTGGCTACTGGCCACCCTAGCAGACGTCACAGCTCCAAGCAAGTCTCACTGTTTCCTGCTGCCCTCTCTCTTCTTCCCACCCTTTTGTCTATCTGTGGTCCAGAAAGTGAGGTGGCGCCTTTTTTTCCCTAGTCATTGCTGCCTTTCTGGCACATTCTCCCTCCTTCCCACAACAGACTGTGGTTCATCGCACCCCTTGTGGTTATGGTCATCTTCCTCGAAGATTTCACTTCCAGCATTGTTGTCACTTTCTCTGACACTCTCCTGCTCTCCTGTCCTTGGTGACATCAATACTTTGTAAATGATAGTTCCAATATACTGGCCTCTCAGGTACCTGGCAGTTATTATTAATTTTTTTTCTATTTTTTGAGTCAGGGTATCACTCTGTCATTCAGGCTGGGGTGCAGTGATACAATCACATCTCACCAAAACCTTAACCTCCTGGGCTCAGGTGAACCTCTCTTCTCAGCCTCCCTAGTTGCTGGGACTACAAGTGCATGCCACCATGCCTGGTGAATTTTTTGTAGAAACAAAGTCTTGCTATATTGCCCAGACTGGTCTTAAATTCCTGGGCTCAAGAAATCCTCCCACCTTGGCTTCCCAAAATGCTGAGATTATAGACATGAGCCACTGTGCACTGCAAAATTTTATTTTAAGTGAAAACTCACATGCTAAATATTCTCTGATGGAATTTCACGTTTTCCTTTACTTATAAAATTATTTTATTTTTAAACTCTTTTTGTAGAGGTAGGGTCACAATACGTTACCAAGGCTGGTCTCGAACCCCTGGTCTCAAGCAATCTTCCCACCTCAGCCTTTCAAGGTGCTGGGGTTACAAGCATGAGCTACAGCCTTTGGCAAGATTTTCTGATTACCTACCGCTGATTTCCTGCTTACCTTGTCCTCAGTTGAATCTTGTTTTCCCTCCCCACAAAGTCAGTGACTGGGCCTGGGATGGTGGGTACCAGGATCCCTGTGGCTGTCCTGTCCTAGATGACATAGATGTGCATCTTTGCATCCATCTGCCATCCCATTATTCAAGTACGGTGTCGCATCTAGTATCTTAATTCCTTCCCTGCCTCCTCTACGTCCAGCCTGAAATAGGAATTGGGAAAAGTAAACTTTCCAAAGTTTTTTTTTTTTAAATAAACATAAAAGGGACCATCCACATTCAGCCACTTCACCCTGCCCATACCAGCTAACCATGTGGCTGGAAGTCACCATTGAAGTCACCTGTGACTCGCCACTTCTAAGAGTCTTTTGCCAACCCGTAGAATTTTGGATATCCATGTAATTTTAGTTCTATGGTTGAAGGGAGTGAAAGAAAAACATCTAGTGCCCTTCTAAAGACTCTTATGAACCTTCTTCTTGATAGTAAGTTGGGAATTACTATTCTCACTAATTCCAAGCTAGGAGCTATTCTCGCTTGATGTAAGTTTGAACATATAAATGATCATATTTGTTACAAAGAATTGGGAAGGCCTCCTTTAACCTGAGACTTCAGCAGTAAAAACTTACACACGAGCACCACCCAGGGGTCTCCCGGTGTACTGGGGGGTATTGGAAACTAGACAAGTTCTGTCTTTACTAGCTGTGTGATTCATGACCAAGACTCCTATAGGGTCCAGTTCCTACATCCCCACCTGAAAAATGAGGATAACAATCATGATGTCAGATAGCTGCAGTCAAGTTTAATGCAATAATGGGTGTAAGGCACTGACTAAATTCTCAGTAAATGAACAGTAGCCATTATGAGGCACTAAGCCTGAACCCAAGCAAGTCATCTGGTCTGACCAAATCCTGTTATCAAGTATCAATGGCTTCTGACTTTAGATACGAAGTGCACACTCTACCAAAAGGGGAAGAATCCTGGACTCTATAATTGTCTGTCTTCCTTTGAATTTCTGTATCTACCTAAGAAATGTTGCATGGGTTTATAGCACATTATCATAAAAACATGCACTATAAACCTTTTAAGTAGTGGAGTTTTCCAGGATGGCAGGGGCATTACTGGAGTACAGCTTTAAAAAATGCTGTGTGCACGTGCTGTCATCTTGTGGTACCTTTGGGGAACATGTGTCTAACTATTCTGGAGCTATTAGCTGTCTTGGTGAGGTCTATCCTTTATGAGCAGGATTACACATGTTGCATACATGTGCATGTGTGTAGCATGTATATACATATACATATTACATGGGAGCCCATGACTTCACACAACAAAACTGTGTTTCATGAGTCATTTCACATTACTCCTAGGTTGTTCTAAGTGTAGGAGAACAGGGGACAAGGCACATCCCTGCCAAAGAAGGAGAAACACACACCCTGTTTCCCAAGTGCTTCCGATGGAAGCAGAGCTGGGACCCAGAAGGCCTGGGAGATTCAGTTCAACATCTAACCAACTCTAGACTGAACTGCTCAGTTCTTCCAGGGTGTTAGTGTTGCTGTCTCACAGCTCTCAACTCTAACACAGTCCTGTGCCCATTCTCTGGAAAGCTACACACATTCCAAGACTGAACTTGGGCATCCCAAACTGACCTGGACATTCATCCACTGATGGACATCTGGGTGTGTACAGTTTGAAACCATTATTCATAAAGCTGCTATAAATATTTGTGTATAGGCTTTGTGTGAACCTGAGTTGTTATTTCTCTTGAATAATTCCCAGGATTGTAATGACTAGGTAACGTGGTAGTTGCATGTTTAGTATCTTTAGGAAACTGTTGGGCTGGCACAGTGGCTCACACCAATCCCAGTATTTTTGGAAGCCAAGGCAGGAGGATTGCTTAAGGCCAGGAGTTTGAGATCAGTCAGAGCAACATAGTGAGACCTCCAACTCTACAAAAAATAAAAAAAAAATAGCCAGGTGTGGTGGCGCATATCTGTAGTCCCAGCTACTTGGGAGGCTGAGAAGAGAAGATTGCCTGAGTCCAAGAGATCGAGGCTGTGGTGAACTGTGATCATGTCACTGCACTCCAGGGTGGGCAATAGAGTGACACGCTGACTCAAAAAAGAAAAGAGACAGGGCGTAGTGACTGACACCTGCAATCCCAGCACTTTGAGAGGCAGAGGTGAGAGGATTATCTGAGTTCACAGGTTCGAGACAAGCTTGGGCAACATGGCGAGACCTCATCTCTACAATAAACCAAAAAATCAGCTGGGTGTGGTGGTGCATATCTGTAGTTCCAGCTACTTGGAAGGCTGAGGAGGATCACTTGAGCCCAGCAGGTCGAGGCTGCACTGGCCATGAGCGTGCCACTGCACTCCAACCTGGATGTCAGAGTGAGACTCTGACTCAAAAAAAAAAGAAAGAAAAAGAAAGTAAATAAACTGTTGAACTGTTTTCCAGAGTGGCTGCACCATTTTACATTTCTGTCAGTAATGTATGAGTGATCCAGTTGCCCCTCTTCCTTGCCAGCACTGGTATTGTCACCTTTCTAATTTTAGCTATGCTCATAGGTATACAGCAATATGTCATTGTAGATTATATCTATCTATCAATATCTAGATAGATTTATTTATCTACTTATTTATTTATTTATTTTTTTGTAGAGACAGGGTCTTGCTATGCTGCCTAGGCTGATCTTGATCTCCTAGCCTCAAACAGTTCTCCCACCTTGACTTCCCAAAGTTCTGGGATTACTGGCATGATGAGTCTCTGTGCCTCACCTCTTATTGCAGTCTTAATTTGCATTTCTCTAACAATTCATGATGTTAATCATCTTCTCGTGTGTTAATTTTTCATCTATATATTCTCTTTGGTGAAATGCCTCTTCATGTTTTTTGACCTTTTTTTTTTTTTTGGAGTGGGATTCTCACTCTGTTGCCCAGGCTGGAGTGCAGTGACACGCTCATGGCCACCACAGCCTTGACTTGCTGGGCTCAAGTAATCCTTCCACCTCAACCCTCCAAGTAGGTGGAACCACAGGCATGCACCACCACACCCGTCTAACTTTTTGATTTGTTGTAGAGATAAGGCCTCTCTAAGTTGCCCAGGATGGTCTCAAACCCCTGGACTCAAGCAATCCTCTCACTTTGGCCTCCCAAAGTGCTGGAATTAAAAGCGTGAGTCACCATGCCCGGCTGTTTTTTGACCATTTTAGTTGGTTTTATGGATTTTTTAAAATTGCTTTAATAGTGTTAAGTGTTCTTTACATATTCTGGGTGTTAGTTATTTGCCAGATACATAGTTTGCAAATATTGTCTCCCATTCTGGAAGATTCATCTTTTTAAAAAGAATCTCTTGCAAAAGGAAATGTTTTTAGTTCAGATGAAGTTAGGTTTATCATTTTTTTCCTTTTATGGATCTGGATTTTAACAACTCCCGACTAACCCAAGATCTCAAAGATTTACTCTTATGTGTTTTTTTCTTAAAAATTTTTATAGTTGTAGCTGGGTACAGTGGCTCAGCCTATAATTCCAGCACTTTGGGAGGCAGAAGTGAGAGGATTGCCTGAGCCCACAGGTTTGAGACCAGTCTGGGCAACATGGAGAGACCTAGTCTCTACAATAAATCAAAAAATTAGCTGAACATGGTGGAGCACACCTGTAGTTCCAGCTACTTGGAAGGCTGAGGTGGAAAGATCGCCCAAGCCCAACAGGTCGAAGCTGTGGTGGTTGTGAGTGTGCCACTGCACTCCAACCTGGGCAACAGAGTGAGACTCTGACTTAGAAAAAAAAGTTTTATAGTTTTGCATTTTACATTAAAATGCATGATCCATTTTGAGCTAATTGTATAAGGCATAAGGCTTAGGTCGAGGTTCATTCTTTGCCTATGGATGTCCAATTGTTCTGGCACCTTTGGTGAAAAGGCTATTCTTCTTCCATTGAATTGATTTCTCATCTTTGTCAAAACTCCATTCACTATACTTACATTTGACAATTTCTGGGTTTTCTATTCTGTTCCTTTGATCTATATAGCTATCCTTTAGCTAATGTACACAGTCTTGACTGTAGTTCTATAATAAATCTTGAACTCAGACTGATTCCTTCTGCTTTGTTCTTTTTAAAATTATTTTAACTATAGTAGTTTCTTTGCCTTTCCATATAAAATTTATAAAAATCTTTCCTAAGTCTACCAAAAAAATCTTGCTGGATTTTAATAGGAATTGTGTTAAACCTGCATACCAATCTGGGGAGAATTGACATCTTTACTATATTGGTTCATCCAATCCATGAACATGGTGTGTCCCGCCTGTCCCTCCATTTATTTAGATATTTTATTTCTTTCATTAGTATTTTGTAGTTTTCAGAAAAGTTTTAGGGGGTAGATTTTTGAATTAGCATGTGATTTGTGAAGGGAAAGAGAATATTAATATTCTGTTTTCAGTTTATTGACTTCAACTCTTTATTATTTCTTTCTTGTGGACTTATTTTGCTCTCATTTCTTTTCTAGATTCTTGAAGGAGAGCTTAGGCTATTAATTTGAGACTTTTCCTCTTTTCAGATGAATGCCTTTAATGCTATAAATTTTCCTCTTTGCACTTATTTAACTGTGTCCCACAGATTTTTTTATTTCTTTAAAAAATTATTTTTATAAGTATGTAAAATAGTGAGGCCATTATGAAAAACATTACAGCAATTCCTGCACAATTAAAAATAGAATTATACACAATTCAGCAGTTCTACTTCTGGGTGTATACTCCAAAAAAATCTAAAGCAAGGTTTCAAAAAGATAGTTTCACACCCATGTTCACGGCACTATTATTTATAATAACCAGAATGTGAAGGTAATTATAGGGTTCACTGAATGACTGAATAAAGGAAATATGGTATACATACAAAAAAAATTATTATAAAGATGTGGGGTACAATGTCCCACAGATTTTGATGTTAAATTTTCATTCTATTTTTAAAATTTCTTTTGAGACTTCCTCTTTGATCCATGGGTGATTTGGAGATTTTCCTGTTATCTTTCTGTTGTTGACTTCTAGTTTGTTGCCAGGCAACTGGAATTTTATCCCTTCTGAGCCTGCCTGGTCAATCAAACATGCTGGGCACAGCACTGATATCATCACAGATGATACTCACTGGGTCTTTCACTATTGCAAACATTAAGAAAGAAAAAAATCAGATTATATGGGAGGTTGAATTTGAGATACTCAGTAAACATTAAGAAGTGATGGCATTCCAGCAATGAAGAAGAGGTCATAAATGCCACACTCAGGCACTGCTTCTAGAATCCTAAACAGAGACATCTGGGGTGGAAGGTGGGAGGAACCATTGAGACCAAGGGGTCGAAAAGAACAAAGAATAGAAAAGTCACAGACTTGGAGGGACCCTGCTGAGAGGCAAAGGGTCAGATGAAGATGGAGGAATGTCCCCTGGGAACTGTGGACAGAAGGGTTTGGATAGAGTGGTGGTTTCTGAGATCAGATAGGAGCTTGCTAAATCTGTCCAGGATTTTGTGTGGCTGTGTAAGAAACTTGCCTATGAATAGAAAAAGAGAAACAGAGGTGGGTAGAGAGGAATGAAGAAACAAATGACCAAAACCAATCTGTCCATGACCAGAAAAGAGCTTCTTTCTTTGTCTTTGTCTTTTCTTTCTTTCTTTTTCCTTCTTTTTTTTTTTTTTTTTTTTTGAGTCAGGGTCTCATTCTGCCACCCAGGCTAGAGGCCCAGCATGTTTAGTATGGGTAGAGTGAGTGAGTGAATCAACCAACAAGTTAAAAGGTTAGAAAGGGCAGGGACAGACTTCAGCAAAAGAAAAATTGGGCATCTCTGAAGGAGCAATGAATGAGCCCTTCAGGGAGGTTCCAGAAAACCACTCCAGAAAATATGTGGTAAATGCTCTGAAAAAACTCTCTGTTTGAGTGGGGTCTTTGGGATTGGAGATGCAATAGCTACAAGAGGAAAAGCAAGGGCTTGAGGTTGGTGATTATGGTGGTGTCGATAAGGAATTAGGGGAGTAAGGAAGACACATTTGGGGGTTGGTGTGGCTGAAGCTCTTGAGGGGAAACAGGTGCTCTCGTAGGGAAGTGTCAAGTGGTGCTGAGGTTGTTGGGAGAAGGAATAGAGCTGTGGTCCTCAACTATGGTTGCTCAGTAGAATAACCTCTCATTAAATATCATTGTATCATGCCTGTAATCCCAGTATAGTGGGAGGATTACTTGAGCCTAAAAGTTCAAGACCACCCTAGGCAAAATAGTGAGGCCTTGTCTTTCCAAAAAAGAAAAAAAAAATTAACTGGGCCTGGTGGTTCATGCCTATAGCTAGCTACTTGGAAGGCTGGGACAAGAGGATCGCTTGAGCCCAGAAAATTGAGATTGCAGTGAGCCATGATCACACCATTGCACTCTAGCCTGGGAGACAGAGAAAGATCCTGTTAAAAAAAAGTCCTTGTACAGGGAGCATGTGGCAATTGCAGATGAAGAGATTCCTCATTATGTGAAGAAGGATGTGTCTATCTGACTGCTGATGGAATCACTACAAGTTAAAAAAGAATAGTGTTTGAGGGAAGGAATACAAATTTTGAGTTACAGAAGATGAATTGCTGAACTACAGGAGAAATTGTTAGACCTTGATGAAAGGGAAGGTGTGAGACTGGGCTTGGGATTTGTGTGTGGCAACTAGGGTGGCCAACCATCCTTGTCTTCCCAGGATTTAGCCAGTGTTCCCACTGGAAGGCCCCCAGCTCAGAAACGCCCTCAACTATGGCAACTGGGACAGCTGGTCATCATAGTGGCTACAGGTGCTCTGGTGAAAGAGGTGCAGGTGGTGATGGGGCTTCTGTTAGAAGGGTGAAGGGTCGGGGCACAGGGTCTTCACCACAGCTGCTCATTACAATCATCTGGGGGCTTTAATCCTGCTAATAATCATTCAGCATCACAGAGCAGTTAAATCAGAAGCTGGGGAGGCAAGATCCAGGCAGCAGAAACTTTGGGAAAGGTCCCAGTGGGTCTCAGCAGCCGGGATGATAGCACTTGGTTAGGACAGGGCTCTGACCTCAAACTCCAGCCCAGAGCTCTGAAGAAATGGTCCCTCCCATCAGCACCAGTGGCACTCATGGGAAGGGATCTCATGGGGAGCTCCTGCCTGGCCACCTGCTCAGATTCTCCAGGAGTCTGTGGTTTCAAAGGTCTTCCCCATGACCACAGCAGTGGGCACCTGTCACTTGTTTCCTTAGTGATGGGGACGGCATGCAGCATGGAGAATCTTGGGGCTTACAAGGAAGGAGAGGGCTGGGTTAGCTGTGGCTCCCCTTTCATGGACAGATACTGCCTGTCTTCAGGGATCAACACACAGTCCCCAGGGACATGGCACACTCTGGTATAAACTGTGTCCTGGTGTGAATGTCCAGAGACTCCCATGTCTCTGTGTGCACACAGGTACACAGCCCCATCCTGCCCTGAAAAGCAGGTACCAGGAACCTCAGGCCAGAATGAGGGACTTTGACTCTGATTGAGGCAGGAATTCACCACTGTTCTGGGTGTCCCAGACCTGCAGTAAAGGAGCACTTTCCCCCTCAGACCAGGGTCCCCTGGGTACAGGGACTGCTCTGGAGAGATTGCTGAGTGAAGGGACCCCAGCTGGAACTCAGAGGACCACCCAGGGCTGCGTCCCTCCTCCCTGACACCTTCACCCCCGGCCCAGGCCTTGGCATCCCCTAAGGTTCCCCCAGGACGCCTTGGACTTCTGGGAGTAGAAGTGAAATGGGATTTGGCAACATTTATTCTGGCACCTTCCTGAGCTTCCTGAAGTTCTCCTTGGAGAAGTGGCTCCTAATATCCATGAATTCTAGTATGGTCATTTGGGAGAGTTAAATAATTGTCCTCTCCTTACACAAAGATGAGTGTATTTTTCAGGAACTTAGTGGCCTCCGTGGAGCTCATCTATGGGTCTCTCACACCAAGAACCTTCCAGAAACAGCTCTGACTCTGAAGACTGCCGGGCCTTGCAGAGAAGAATGAGAGGGTTCCTGAGTCCACAAGGCAGCAGAGCCACAAGAGAAGCCACAAGAAGCCACAAGACACCCACCCCCAGCCTCACCCCCTTCTCTTCTTTGTCCAGGCCCACATCTCTGTCCTCTGACAGCAGCAGCTGAGCATCAGCTGGTCATTCATTGGTTGCTGGCCATACTGCTCAACCAATCAGAATCACCTGGCAGTTGGTTGTCATGGAGACAGATTCTGTTAAGTTGACAGTCCCCATCTCACAGTTAGTGTCCAGTAAGTCAGGACTTGGTCACCAGGGTCAGTCAGGACTCTAGACTGATCCGTCAGTCAGTCAGTTGGGAGAGCAGTTGGTGGAGTCTTCGTGGTCAGGGAGGCAACAAATAGTCAGCAGATCAGATCACACAGAGACAGAGTGTGCACCTACCCTGTGTCCTGGGGAAGGACAGAAATGAGGCTGCCCCTGGGCTGGCAGAGGACCTTTCATGGATGGGAAGAGTCACCATCTGCCTGGTAAGAGGTGACTCCCCACAGCAGGGTCGTGGCAAGACACGTGTTCTCTCTCAGATCAGGCCCTGTCCCAGACTGTGACCCATCCTGGAACCCCAGGGCAGGGCTCCTCAGAGTAGACTGGGGACAGGCCAGGGATGGGAAAAGGAAGGAGGAGGAGCTCTAAGCATAGGGATAAGGGCTGAGAGATCCTGAGATATAGCTGTGGGGTGGGGATGGAGCTGTCTATCCCCTGGGGAATGAGGATGTCACCCACTATGGCTGATAAGGGAAACACCAGCACTTCTAGCATTTGTTTCCAGTTGAAGAAAAATGGGCGTATTAGGGATTTTGAGGGAAATGCCTCCTCCCACCCCCAGGAACTCCTGGCATCAGGGGAAGGAGAGTTTGAAAATGGTGTGTAAGCATTAGGGCTGTGAGGCTGTGTGGACAGGAGGGAGATGAAGATGACTTGGCCTTTAGGCCAAAGGTTGGTGAGCTGGCTGAGGCTGACCTTGTCGCCTGTCTGACCCTCCCTCCAGCTGGCATTGACCTGTGGTAGAGAAAGGACCTGGGGGAACACATCCTGCTCTAAAATGGCTCCAGTGAGCTCTGGGTCACAAAATATCACCCTCCTTTGTCAGCTTGGTGGCCTTGGGGACTTAGGCCACTTCTTGTGCTTCTGTTTCCTCTTCTGTTTTACAGAAAAGGAAACAGCATATGATGGTAGCATAAGCTAAATGGAAATAAGTCCAGGATTTGGAGAAAATTGATGAAATAGGCTTAGAGCACTGCCTGGGCCCCAAGGAGCACCCACACAGTATCAGGTGGCATGACAGAATTCAGAAAGCACAGAGTGTCCCTTTAGCAGGTAGACATGTGCTGTTTAGTGGTGACCTGGAGCCACCCCTGGACATGGACATGTTGGCTCTGTCCCCTGAGCAGGAGACTCCTCTGAGAAAGTCTGGGCAGATGGGAGAGTGTAGGGATCCCAGCCACTAACAGGCTTGCTGCTGGGGCCCCTTAGCCACCAGGCAGGGTGGGCTCAGTGCCCAGAGCCACAAAACTTCCATGGTCCATGAAAGTGTGTTAATTTCTTTAAAGTTGGGAGGAAAAACCAGAACTAAATGATAGGAACATATTCACTTTGATACTAAGTCTCACATCACTTTTTAAATATTTTGTTTGGGGAAGAATTGGCACACACAGGTAACAGTGCCCAGTGACCACAGGGGTCATAATGCAGCCTGACTGCCCAGCATCCTTGAACACAGCATATATGTGGTCATCAGATGCCAACAGCAGGTTATTGAGCTCCTGGGTAGATTCTTTCTTTCTTTCTTTCTTTTTTTGAGTTGGAGTCTCTGTCGCCCAGACTGGAGTGCAGTGGCCGCTCCCGGCCACTGCAGCCTCGACCTGCTGGGCTCCGGCGATCCTTCCGCCTCAGCCTTCCAAGTAGCCAGAATTACAGGCACGCGCTACCATGCCTGGCTGATTTTTTTTTTTTATTGTAGAGATGAGGTCTCGCCAAGTTGCCCAGGCGGGTCTCGAACCTGCGAGCTCAGACAATCCACTCACCTCAGCCTCCCAAAGCAGGGGATTACAGGCTGAGCCACCGAGCCCAGCTTGGGTAGATTCTTAGCTGTAGCTCAGCAGCCCCAGTGTAGACGCCCAGAAGGAACACAGCGATTGCTCCAGAGCTGATGTTTCACAAGACAACACACAGAGAAGGAGTTCTCAACAATATCAGTCCCCAAGAAGTGGTGGCTTTATTATGGTCACCAAGATCAACCCTTGTAGAGAACAGGGCCTGATAGATAAAGGACAAATAGAGCAGAAAGGAAGGATCTGGCACACGTGGGAGGGGGTGGATGCAAAATGGGGAGATGTCGGGCTGACATCAAACTTGGTTTCACATCTGCTCAGCTTTGCTGAGGGTAATTCCTGGCACAGGACAAAGTAATCATAGGAAATTGGGGCCCACAGAACAGTAAGAGGTATCTGTTACCTGCATGTCCCATGAGAGTCTAGCTGAGGAGGAAGACTCCCCGGGCACTCAGTTAACATAGGGTTTTGCTGAGCACATACATGCAACACACCAAGACACAAAGAGGCAGACAACGCACATTGAAATGCACCCACATTCATACTCCCTCTCTTCTCCCTGCGCCAAGAGGCAGCACATGGCAGGGTCCTTATGGAGCCTTTGCAGTACAAATGTTCTGGGAACCCACACGTGAAGTGAGCTCCCTGTCAAGGCACCCCCTCCTCGGCCACAGGTGAGCTCTTGGGAACTGGGTAGTGGTGTGGGGGAAGGGGCAGAGTGTGGGATCCAGCCTTGAATTGCCTCAGAGGAAGACCCCAGAGAGCACAGATGAGGTGGGAGAGACCTTAGGGAGGGAGAAGTGGGAGCCCCTGAAAATGGGCTTACATGGCATCTCCATCACAGCTCTGTGGGCAGTGTCCAGTCAGAAATGCTGCCTGGTATCAAGAGTGGCACTCCTCACAGGTTGAACACCTGACAAATATCTGCTCCTGTTTGTGCTTCATGAGAAAGGTAACATCTCGTTCCTCCTCTTCTCTAGCCATCAGCTATGCTGCCTTTGCATTGCCAATGCTCTCAGCCACCACCTCCTCCCTTGGGGGCTGCTCCCCGAAGCAGAGCCATTGGAGTGAATGACACATCCCCTGGGGACAAAGACCAGGACACCAGGACTCCCTCCAAATGCCTCAACTCAGCAAAGACAATGGCAGAGGTCCCAAAACACAACTGCTGAAGAAGGACTCACACAGGAAGGTCAAACACACATAGCTGGCTGTTCCTGGCAGAGAGGTTGGAGAAGGCACTGGGGCCTGAAGACATCTTGCTCTCATAGTCCAGATGTGAGCTATTTCTGTGCTATGGGCCCATTTTCCCCTATAAAATACCTGATATTGGCCATTTCAAGCTGTGTAGGACGCACAGCTTCTCATCCCACCCACCTGGACCCAAGCCATGCAGTTTAAATACCAAGAATACGGTCACTTGCTGTCCTGCCCCTGAGAGGACCAGAGTCATGGAAGCAAAATGATAACTCCTGTTTACCTGTTGGTTGTCATATTCTTTTTTGTAACCCTCATATGTTTGAAAAATGCAATTCTGACAAAACTATGTAGTAATTGCAAACAGAACAACAGGAGACCCAGAGCCGATCTCATGCTCATGGCTGATTCTGCTCCATCTGGTGCTTGACTGTGCTGCAGGCATCATGTGGTCAGACTCACAGAGGGACCTTCACAGAGAGGCGTCCCAGAGCCTGGATGTCATGGGAATCCTGCTCAAGCCAGTTGCACTGACCACTCTGCTTGAAGAGAGGAGGATACACAGGGCTGGTTGAGAGACCTGTGGTTCCTGTTACCTGCCTAGTCCATTGTTAGCCTCTAATCTGGAAGGGAAAATGTGGGACACACAGAGAGACTGAGAAAACTATAAAAGAATTAATATTGTTACAAGAAAATCCTTCAACAAATTAAATTTGATAGAGTTTAACTGAGCAAAGAACAATTTGCTATTGGGCGATTTCCAGAATCAGCAGATTCAGAGAGGCTCTAGCCCAGCCTGGTGGTAGAATAAGATTTATGGACAAAAAAGAAGAAAGCGAGATACAGAAAACAGAATGAGTCACAGAAACAGTCGGATTGGTTAAGTGTAGGGTTTGTCTTATCTGAACCCAGTGTGAACAGGTGGCAGCTTTTGATTTGCTGAAACTTGATGACTGTCACTAGAGTAGGTCACCAGTCTGTTTACAAGTCCAGCTAGGCTACAGTTCACCATGTGGAAGGTTACGAAGAAATCTCTAGGTCAAGCCTGAACTTAATGTAACTATATGAACCACAGAAGTGTTTCAGCCTTTCCTGGATGTTAAGATGCTGATTGAATGATGAGGGAACAGTGGACACAGCCTGACTGGGTTGGCTTCGTCCTCCCAAACTGGGGACCCTCACCTCTCATGTGACCTTTTTTTTTTTCTGAGTCGAAGTCTCACTCGGTCGCCCAGGCTGGAGTGCAGTGGCACACTCACGGCCACCACAGCCTTGACCTGCTGGACTCAGGTGATCCTTTCACTTTAGCCTTCCAAGTAGCTGGAACCATAGGCATGTGCCACCATGCCTGGCTAATTTTTTTTTTTTATGTATTGTAGAGATGATGTGTTGCCAAGTTGCCCAGGCTGATCTCGAACCCCTAGGCGCAGACAATCCTCTTGCCTCCGCCTCCCACAGTGTTGGGATTATAGGCATGAGCCACTGTGCCCAGCTCATGTGGCCTTTTTGATCAGTCAGCTTTGCTGTGATGCCACCAGATGCTGCCTCCTACCTGGACCGGGGCAGGACTTGGCTGACCTCTGGGGACATTCTTGCACCTCTGGCTTCCTAGAAACCTCCACCCCGCAGAGCTCCCCCTGCTGCAACCCTGGTCTTACTGCTAACATCTGCCGGAAAAGACCTGGACTCAAAAGAAACCTGGAATTGGGATACAGTCCTTGACAGTCTTGTTGGCTCCATTTCCTGAGCTCTCCTAGTGGGAAGCTTCCCCTTTCTGAACAGTGAGTCAGAGGGGGTGTCTGTGAGTAGGGCAGGGAGCCCGGAATGGGAAGAAGTCCAAGGAACCAGGATTCATCAGGGAATGTGGAGGCAAGTGCCAGAGTTCAAAGGTCAGCTGGGCCACACACTGCCTTTGTGACCTCGGGCAGGTTCAGTTAGCCCCTTTGTGCCTCTGTTCTCTTCCCAAAACGGTGATAAGGGCCCCCACTCCCCTGTTGTGTTGTGAACTCCCCTAATGATTTCTGTGTACAAAGACCCAGGGCAGTCCCTCAGGCTCTCCTTGAGCACTACTCCTCATCACAGTTTGTTCCCACCAGAATCTTGGAGCAGGACACCTCCTCAGAGCCTTGGCCAGGTTTGTCCAACCCATGCCTCTGTCTGAAGGTCAGATTCTTTACCAGCTGGCCAAGTGCTGTTGCACTTGTGTATATTTTAATTCTCTCCAGACTCTACAAGTCAGAATTTATTCAATATGTCCAATGGGTCCAATCCCAAGAGAAAATTATTTGGTGATGCTATTCATGGGTTTTTGTTGTTGTTGTTGTTGTTGTTGCTTAGTTTATAATTACAGAAATCAAAATTGTTGAAAATTTTACATTTACCCTAAAGTTTTACAACTACAACTGCAAGTTGTGGTCAAGTACAAATGACGTGAAGATCCATCCTCAAACCCCAGTTCAATTCTAAGCCCATCTCATTTAAAGGGGAGAAGTCATTGCAGGTGGCGCATGACTGAGGTAGTCAGGGGACTTACCCAATTTCAGTGTTCGCATTGGGACTTACCCAATGTTCAGTGCTAAACATGTGAATTTGGGTTTGAGGACCTCTCTCTGGAAGAGTTTTATGACCAGATCATTCTGTAGGTGGTATCATAGTCTCTTGTCTTTGAAATATTTTTTTTTTTGCCAGTCAGTTACTTTCACTTTTACTCTCTTAACTTCCAGCTGTCCTTTTTGAATCAGATGCTGGCTGCTCATGGGGTCTTATAGAGGAACTGTGTCTCCCCACCTCTGAGATCCCCTGCTCTCCTCCTCCTGTTCTTCGTTTCCTGGTATCTGCTTCTGTGGATAACCCGTGATGGTGTTTTCAAAAGGTAGCCTTCTGGCTTCTGGTTTTAACTTCTCTTTATAATCTGATTAAATTCTAGTTCTTTCTTGAATTTGGACCTCTAATCTGTTTTTGAGTCAGTACCCTCTTTTCATGAAGAATTGTCAAGAATAAAACTGGTGGTAGGTAGAGACGCTTAGAACTCTTCAAGCAAACCTGACTGAGTCTTAGGTCCAAGCCAGTGTAGTTACAAGCTGTCTATGCTTTTCTTTAAAGAAATAGGACTCCATTCTTTAAAAGAAGTTGTGTTAGTCTGTTCTGTGTTGCTATAAAGGAAAACCCGAGTTTCAGTAATTTATAGCGTACAGGGATTTTTTTTTTTTTTGGTTCTGAATGGTACTGGCATCTGCTGGGCTTCTGGCGAGGCATCAGGAAACTTACAGTCATGGCGGAAGGTGGAGAGGGAGCTGGCATGTCAAATGGTGAGAGTGGGAGCAAGAGAGAGAAGAGGTCTTGTGAGGCTGTCTTAAACAGTCAGTTGTCATGTGAATTAGTAGAGTGGGAACACACTCATTACTGTGAGAATGGCATCAGACATTCATGAGGGATCCATCCCCATGACCCAGTCACCTCCCACTAGGCCCCACCTCCAACACTGGGAATCACATTTTAGCATGAGCTTTGAGACAAGACTCCAACTATATTAGAATTGCACTCTTCACTTTGTCTAAGTATGTTCTCCAAAATGTGGCATCTGTGAGCTCAATTGGCATCAAATAGGCCACCCCTTTCAACTTGTATAACCTATGTTTAGGCATTGTCATTCTTTGGTTGTCTTCTTTTCCTCAACTAGATAATGAACTTTATTTATTTTGTTCATTGATAATGTGAATTCCTGTGGACATTGTCTTCTTGATCAGTGGATGTCAAGGTTTTTTTCCAAGAACCAGTGGTAGTCAGTAGAACACTGACCTTTGCTAAAGAAAGTTTGTCCCTGCCCACTAATCTCTATAGATTCAGTAGATATCCCATATTTTACAGGAAAAAAGTGGTTGTTCCCAGGGGTGATCTTCAGAATTAGAAACTGGTCTCATAGGGCTGTCTTCTGTCTCCCAGGGATTTCTAATGCCAAAGAGTCCCAATGAGCTGGGATGAACAGAGGGCCCAAAAGGGCTGTCTGACCCTGCTACTTTTAAAGTCCCTCTCTGTGCACACGTCCTGGGGCTTCCATGCGGATATGAGGTAAATAAACCTCACCGACTGCCTCTCCCATGTGGTTGTGTCTTATCTCATTCCGTTCTACATGTTCAGGGATCATCAATAGAATTCAGAGACATTGAGCCCTAAGATAAAGGGCCAGACTTTGAGAGCAGAGGTATTCGAGTCAGACATGGACTGGGGGCTCTGAAGCTCTGAGTCCAGGGGCTTCAAGCCTTGGGGGCTGGGCAGCAGTGCCTGGGGGAATGGAGGTTGGCATCCAAGTTTCTATCGGGAAGGATATAGACATGATTTGGAGGATCCCTGATGTTCATGTGGCCCCAGCATGCAGAACTAGGTCCAGCTGTAGGGAAGATTGGATGCTGGAAGATTTTCTGAGAACAGGGCAGACAGCTGGATAAACATGGGGTCTCCAAGGCACTTCAGCTGTTTGAACAAAGTTGTAAACACTGTTGCAGTCACAGTGCCAAGGAACTCAAACATAGGGTAGAGGTAGGAAAAGGTGCTTTTCATTATTAAAAAAAAATATGACAACGATACATTTATATAGTTTTGAGTATCAAATATCTGTTTATGAATTCTCTGTTCTTTCTACTCGGCTTGCTCCCAGAAGGAACTGTTTTCAAGAGTTTGAGCCTTTTCCCTCCTGAGCTTCACCAGCTTTGTTGTGATGCTTTTGCCCTGATATCCCTTCCTGAGTTTTTGTATCTCCACATTTGCCTCTTGTGTATAGACATGATCGATCCTTCAAGTTTTCCAATTTGATTACATTTTTTTTTCAATTTTTGAACTTTCTTTGTGGACTCAATTTTCTGGGGAGTTTTCTTTCTTGACTGTTTAATTCCTTTTCCTTTCTTAAGTTACTCATTAAATTTTGTGCTCATTCCTTTATGATAACTTATGTTTATGCCTTTAAGAGATTAATATGGGAGAGGTCCCAGGACAGTGCCTCAGTCTCTCTTATATCTTGTATATCTTCTTATTTAAGGTTTTTGCATGTAGTTAATTATCACTCCCCAATTTATTTATTAATTTTACCCCCCAATTTAAATGGAATATCTACTATAAAAGAGGTGTCATACAACATTTTTATATAAAGTATAGAGAGTACTAATGGAATAAATACCAGTGTACCCAGCTTTTGCTTTTTCTTTCTTTCTTTCTTTCTTTTTTTTTTTGAATCAGAGTCTCACTCTGTCACCCAGGCTGGAGTGCAGTGACACTTATGGCCACCACAGCCTCAACCTGCTGGGCTCAGGTAATCCTTCCCCCTCAGCCTTCCAAGTAGCTGGAACTACAGGCACATGCCACCATGCCTGGCTAATTTTATTTTTTAATTGTAGGGACGAGGTCTCACCAAGTTGCCCAGGCTGGTCTCAAACCCCTGGGCTCAGGCAATCCTCTCACCTCCACCTCCCAAATTTCTGGGATTACAGGCATGAGCCACCAGGCCCAGTCATTGTACCCAGCTTTTAAGAACTACAATACTGCTATTACCTCTGAGGTCTTCTATGTGCCCCCACAATCATATCTCCTCCTTCACCCTCAGGGAAACCACTATCTTGAAGTTAATGTTTATCGATAATTTGCTTTTCTCTATAGATTTTTAAATAATTGCATCATCAAAAAATTAGTTTAGTTTTATGTGTTCTTGAACGTAATATGTGTAAATTTTTTTACACTATGTGTGTGTTTTAGTTAACTATTGCCCAATATATATATTAGAAATAGGGCTCTAAAAAAGTTGAAGTGTAGCAGTACAATCATAGCTCACTGCAGCCTTGAAGTTCTGGGCTCAAGCAGTCCTCCCACCTCAGCCTCCCAAGTAGCTGGGACTACGGGTGTGTACCTCCATGCTTGGCTGATTCATTTATTATTTGCTTTTTTTATCAATATGTTTTATTTTGATATTATGGGGTACAGTTAAGGGTTAGGTATACAAATATTCTTCATTCAGGCCCCCTTGTTGATAACAGGTGTCTCCCCATCTCCATACTACCATTAGTCGCATCCCCCCCCATAGTTTCCCAGTACTGCCAGTCATTTTCTTATAGTAGTGCATTGGATGATCAAGGTCCACTATATGAGTGAGAATATGTGATACTTGGATCTTTGTTTCTGTGAGAGGTCACTTAGTATTATAGACTCTAGCTCCATCCAGGTTGCTGCAAAATTCATGATTTTGTTCTGTTTTATGGCTGCGTAGTATTACATCGTGTATATGTACCACTTTTTTAAATCCAGTCTTCTTTTGATGGACAGCGTGGTTGGTTCCAGGTTCTTGCTATTGTGAACAATGCTGCAATAAACATTTGTGTGCAGGTATCTTTTTTATAGAGTAATTTGAGTTCTTCAGGGTATATTCCCAGTAGGGGGATTGCGGGGTCATATGGGAGGTTGATGTTTACAGCTTTTAGGAATTGCCACACTGCTTTCCACAGAGGTTACACTAGTTTACACTCCCACCAACAGTGTAGAAGTGTTCCCTTTTCGCCACACCCTCTCCGGCAGCTGTTATTTTTTGAGTTGTTGATAATTGCCATTCTGACTGGAGTTAGGTGGTATCTTAGTGTGGTTTTGATTTGCATCTGATGATTAATGCGGTTGAGCATTTCTTCATGTGTCTGTTGGCTGCTCGGATGTCTTCCTTTGTGAAGTGTCTGTTCATATCTTTTGCCCACTTTATAATGGGGTTGTTTGTTTGTTTGTTTTTCAGCACATTTGACTTCCTTGTAGATCCAAAATGTTAAGGCTTTGTCAGACCTGGAGTTGGCAAATACTTTTTCCCAGTCTGTAGGCTGTCTCCCTGCTCTCTTGATGGTTTCTTTGGCTTTGCAGAAGCTTGTCAGTTTAATGAGGTCCCACTTGTCTGTCTTATCTCTTATGGCCTGTGGGTTTCGGATTTTGTTCAGGAATTGGATGCCAGTTCCGATTTCCATGAGGGTATGTCCTCCATTTTCTAAGGTTCTTATGGTTTGAGGTTTTACATTTAGGTATCTGATCCATTTGGAGTTAACTTTTGTGTATGGGGATAGATAGGGGTCCTGTTTCAATCTTCTGCATGTGGTCAGCCAGTTTTCCCAGCACCATTTACTGAATAAGTTCTCCTCTCCCCAGTGGTAGGTGGTGGAGGCTTTGTCGAAGATGAGTTGGTTGAGAAATTGAGGTCTTGCCTCTGGAATCTCAATTCTATTCCATTGGTCTATATGCCTGTTCCTATACCAATACCAAGCTGTTTTGATGGTTGTAGCATTATAGTAAAGTTTGAAGTCTGGTAATGTGATACCACCTGCTTTGTTTTTTTTTGCTGAGGATTGTTCTGGCTATTCTTGGGCGTTTGTGTTTCCATATGAATTCCTGTGTTGTTTTTTCTAGGTCTGAGAAGAATGTTGCTGGTAATTTGATAGGTATTACATTGAATCTGTAGATTGCCTTAGGTAAGATGGACATCTTCACAATGTTGATTCTTCCAATCCATGAGAATGGGATATTTTTTCACTTGTTTGTGTCATCTTTGATTTCTTTGAGTAGAGTTTTGTAGTTTTCATTGTAAAGGTCTTTCACGTCTCTGGTTAGGAAGATGCCAAGGTATTTCATTTTTTGTGTGGCTATTGTGAATGGAATTGTGCTTCTTATTTGGGTTTCTGTTTGTTTATTATTAGTATAAAGAAATGCGATTGTCTTTTGCACATTTCTTTTATATCCTGAGACTTTGTCGAAGGCCTTTATCAGTGTAAGGAGGTTTTTGACAGATTCTCTTGGGTTTTCAAGGTAAACAATCATGTTATCTGCAAAAAGATAATTTGACTTCCTCTTTTCCTATCTGGATACCCCTGATTGCCTTTTCTTCTCTGATTGCTCTAGCCAAGACTTCCAATACTATATTGAACAGGAGGGGTGAGAGTGGGCATCCTTGTCTTGTTCCAGTTTTCAGGGGAATTGGTTCCAATTTTTGTCCGTTTACAAGTATGCTGGCTGTGAGTTTCTCATAGATGGCTTTTACTACTTTGAGGTATGTTCCCTGTATGCCTAGATGTTCGAGGGTTTTTATCAAGAAGGGGTGCTGGATTTTATCAAAAGCTTTTTCTGCATCTAATGATATAATCATGTGGTTTTTGTTTTGACATCTGTTGATGTATTTAATTACATTTATTGTTTTACGAATGTTGAACCAGCCTTGTGTCCCAGGGATGAAGCCTACTTGGTCATAATGGATGATTTTTGAGATGTGTTGTTGAATCTGGTTTGCTAGGATCTTGTTGAGAATTTCAGCGTCTGTGTTCATCAAAGATATTGGCCTGTAGTTCTCTTTTTTTGTTGGATCTTTACCTGGATTGGGTATCAATATGATGTTAGCTTCATAAAATGATTTGGGGAGAATTCCATCTTTCTCAATCACCTGAAATAGCTTCAGTAGGTTTGGAATCAGCTCCTCCTTAAATGTCTTGTCGAATTCTGCTGGTCCAGGGCTTTTTTTTGTAGGTAGTTTTCTTATTACATAGTCAATTTCCTTGATTGTTATTGGTCTATTTAGGGTCTCAATTTCTTTTTGTTTCAACCTAGGCAGGTTTTGTGATGACAGAAAGTCCTCCATTTTCTTAAGGTTTTCAAGTTTGATTCCATACAAGTGTACATAGTAGTCTCTGATGATCTTTTGTATTTCTTCAGGGTCAGATGTGACTTCATCTTTTGTGTTTCTGATTATGCTCATTTGGGTTTTTTCTTTCTTTTTCTTGGTCAGTCTAGATAGGGGACCATCCATCTTGTTTATCCTTTCAAAGAACCAGCTTTTTGTTTCATTGATTTTTTGTATTGTCTTTTTGTCTTCTATGTCCTGGATTTGGGCTTTTATTTTGGTGATCTGGATTCTTCTGCTGAAATTAGGGTTTTTGTGGTCTTGCTTTTCCAGCTTCCTTAGGTGACTTGTTAGGCTATTAATTTGTGCTCCTTCCGTTTTCTTCATGTGTGTTTGTAGGGATATTAAATTCCCCTCTTACTACAGCTTTTAAGGCGTCCCAGAGATTCTGGTAAGATGTTTCTTCATTTTCATTTGTTTCCAGGTATCTTTTGATCTCTGTTTTGATTTCATCATTGACCCAGGAGTTATTCAGCATCATGCTGTTTAGTGTCCATGTCTTTGTGGGTTTTGGGGGGACCTTGTTGGTGTTAATATTTATTTTTATTCCACCATGGTCCCAGAAGGTGCATGTTAGAATTTCAGTCCTTTTAAACTTTCTTATACTTGATTTATGGCCGATAATGTGGTCGATCTTGGAATAAGTCCCGTGCGGTGATGAGTAGAATGTGTATTCTGTGATGGAGTGTTCTGTAGGTATCAATTAAGTCCGTTTGGTCCAGAGTCACATTGAGGTTCCGGATCTCATTGCTGATTTTTTGTCCCAATGATCTGTCTAGGGTTGTGAGTGGGGTATTAAAGTCCCCAGTTATGATGGTGTTAGAGTCAATATCTTTCTTTAGTTTTCCTAGGAGTTGGTTTATAAAAGTTGGTGCACCTATGTTAGGTGCATATATGTTTAGGATAGATATTTCTTGTTGATGGAGTGAACCTTTTATCATTATGTAGTGGCCCTCTGTATCTTTTTAAATTTTTGATAACTTAAATGGTATTTTGTCTGAAATTAGGATTGCGACTCCTCCTTTCTTTTGTGTTCCATTCGCCTGGAAATTTGTTTCTCATCCTCTTACTTTGAGCCTGCACATGTCCTTCTAGTGAGATGGGTCTCTTGAAGACAGTATATTGTTGCCTGGTGATATTTTATCCATTTTGCCATTCTATGTCTTTTCAGTGGTGCATTTAGTCCATTCACATTCAGGCTAATTATTGAAATGTGAGAGTTCATCCCTATCATAGAGTTTTATAGGGTTGTTCTTCCACTTGGTTTATTGTCTTTCTTTTTTTTGGGGATTGGTTCATGTGTATTTTATTCTTTTTCCTGTACTCTTATGAAGAACGTTGCTCTTTTTTTCCCCTTTTCTTCTGTGTTTAGTACTTTCTTAAGTGTTTCATGTAGAGGTGGTTTGGTGGCAGCGTAAGTTCTTAGGGATTGAATTTCTGGGAAAGATTTTAATTTTGATGAAGCTTAATCTGGCAGGGTAGGTTATTCTTCGTTGAAATTGTTTATCTTTTAGGACTTTGAAGATAGGGCTCCAAGCTCTCCTAGCCTGCAGGGTTTCTGTAGATAAATCTGCTGCTATTCTAATTGGTTTCCATGGTAGGTGATCTGGCCTTTTTCTCTTGCTGCCTTTAGGACTTTTTCTTTTATGCCTACTTTGTTTAGGTGAATTATTATGGGTCTAGGAGTTGGTTTTCTCATTTGTTTTCTTGCAGGGGTTCTCTGGATCTCTTGTGTTTGAGTTTTTGCATCATTGATTAGATAAGGAAAGTTTTATTGAATGATCTCGTGGAAGGTTTGTTCCAATGTGGTCTCTGTCTCTCTTTCTGCCTCAGGCAGGCCAATTACTCTTAGGTTAGGCCTCTTGAGGTAGTTGCTCATCTCTTGAAGGTTTTTTTCTGTCTTTTTGAGCTTGTTTTCTGTGTTTTTGAGAGTTTGGGTTAGTTCTATATTTTGGTTCTCAAGTTCTGAGATTCTTCTGCTTGGGTAATTCTGCTTTCCATGCTTATCAGTTTATTGTTTATTTCATTCACAGTATTCTTTATTACTGTTATCTCAGATATCAGCTCCTTTCTAGTTTCTTCTTGAGTCTCCTCAATTCTTTTTAATCTCTCCATTAATGTCTTGCTGTCTAGGTTTGTATTTTGAGATCAGTCATTCTGGGGGCTCTTCTTTGTTTGCATTCCGAAGTCAGTTTTCTCAGGAGTCTGGGAGAGACCCATATTCTTCTTTTGGTTTTTCTTTATTTGTGTAGATTTTTCTCTCTCATCCCTTAGTAGAGTCCCTTGAGATGTAATCTCCAGCCTCTCCTCTCTGTTTCTGTTGCAGGCAGTTAGCTTGTTGCCTGGGAGATCTGTGACACTGGTCTGTATTCAGCATAGGGGAGGGGCTTTGTCTCCTGTTCAATGATGTCACCGTGGGAACAAAGGTGGAGGCTCTGATAGGTGGGCAGGGCAATGCAATGTAAATATGCCTTGAAAATGGTGGAGGTGGTAGTTTTACTTTCACTTTTAGGCACACTCCTGTGGGTCTCTAGGCGGGACCAGCTGCACAGCTGGGCGCTGGATCTGGGGTGCCTCCAGCAGGCTAGGGTGGAGAAGATGGTCGGGTGTTCCCTCCTCTGGAGCTGGAAGCCTGCGATCGGCACCTTACACCAGCTTGGAGTTCTTCCCCCTTACACAGGCTTGTGGTCATGCATGCTGAGTGCCTCAGCCAGGGTGGGCCCGGGGCTTCAGATCTCCAAATCTCCAGATGGCAGGTGGTGGCTCTGGGTCCCTCACAGGGCACTTTAGCCAGAAATGGAACCGGTATCTCTGGGGGGCGGGCACTCAGAGACTCCCTGGGTGACCGGCAGCTTGGCGCTGGGTGCTGGTTGTGACGATGTAGCCAGGGATGGAGCTGGGATCCAGGATTTGGGATTCCCCAGCCAGCCGGAAACACAGATAGTGGAGCAGCCGCAGTCCGACCACAATGTCTGGTCCTGCATGGGACCAAAAGACCCCAGACCTGTACCAGTGTGGCTGGCAGTGGGCAGGGGGGTGCAGGAAGAAAAGTAATAGTCTTTTTGGGAACTCAGGTTCGGAGAGTCTGATGGATCCACCTATGCCAGCGCCATCTTCAGGTTGCCCCCTGCATGTTTGTTTCTCTGGCACCACGGCACCATCGCACCCTGAGTTCCCCCCTCTATTATTTACTTTTTGTAGAGATAGAGTTGTTATGCTGCCCAGGCTCGTCTAGAACTCCTGGCCTCAGGCAATCCTTTCACTTTGGCTTTCCAAAATACTGAAATTAGGTGTGAGCCACAACACTGGCCACAATTGTTATTATATAATTAACATCTCAAAATACAGTAGCAAACACCAATTAACAGTTATTCTTCATTCATGCATCTAGGGGTTGATTGGGTTCGACTGAGAGAGGTTCAGTCTGATTTGTGTCCAGGCCTGCTCCACATGGCTCCCATTCTCCTCAGATCAGTGGCTATTTGAGGCATTCTCTTCACATGGCAAAAGGCAGGAGCCCAGAAAAGCAAGCCCAGCCACACAAGCATATTTTTAGCATTGGCTCATGTCATGCCTGTCAGCATCCCAGTGGCTGAGGCAAATCTCATGGCTTAGCTTGAAGTCAAGAGGTGAGGATTTCTCCTCTGCCTGGCAAGAGGCATAGGAAAGATGTGCATCTATAACACAACAGGGAGTCTCAAATCGAGGCCATCATCCAATCTACCACAATTACACACAATCATATTTGTTAGATTGTTTTGTCTAGAACACATGGCTGTCCTGTATTCATTTTATCTCATGTATAGTATTTCATTGTGATGACTATTTTTCCATGATTCTCTTATGGACATTTGAGTTTTGCTAATACAAACAATGCTGCTTTGAATAAGCTTGGATGTGTCTCCTGGGGCAGGTGTGTGAGAATTGCTCGATTAAACTGCCATATAGCAAAATTACACAAATCTTTGAAATAAAGATCAACACGTGATCTCTCAGCTGCTCTCCAAGACTGTTCACGTTAAGCCTCCTGAAGGTCTCATAACTCTCTTAAGAGATATAACTTTGCTGACTTATTAGTGATTCACTTTATAACTAAGCTTTATAAATTTTATATCAGTACAGTTAGAAGTAAACTTATAGAAGACTGATACATTGTGATGGCTTCTGTATTTGATAAAGACCATAACCCCAAAAGTTAGTTTTATTGTCCTGTAGCACAAGAACATTTTGTATTATATTTAGCAATTTTTTATCTAATTATATAAATCCGAATTTCTCATGTCCTCATTAAATTATTTTTGCCATTTTTTTGCTCCCTTCATTAAGATGCTAAATAAAACTTTGATATATGCTCTCCATATATTTGTATAAGAAATATGTTCCTAACAATCTGCGATTGCCATCGTGTAGTACCCAGGAGAGGAATTGCTGGTTCATGGTATAAATCCACACTTATAAGCTCAAACTGTATTCCAAAGTAACGAGGTCAAAGATGACACTATTACAAATTTTGCAGTGCTTTATTATTTCTGGCGTCTTTTTTTGTATCGTATTCTCTAGCCAGTTGTAGGCCTGTTCTCAAAGATAAGTTCTCCATTTTTCTCCATCACTCCGACTGTCTTCCTGCAAATATGGCTTGCTGGTGGAGCCTCATTTAGTCCAGGAAGCTCCCACCAGTCTGTGCAACCTATACCACGTCTTGCAAGAAAGGAGACTAGCTTTGCAACTCAGGAAACCTCCTCCCTCTTGGAGGCCAGCATCTGCCAGCTCCTTCTGCAATATGCACCTTTGAGCATCTTTCCCCACATCTGTGCTTAGTTTCTACACTTTGGGCACTTTCAATTTATTTTCTAGTACGGTATCTAGTTTATCCAAAAATGTGTTTTCACTTGCTTCCCTCTCTGTATCAAAAAGAGTACATACACATTGCTCAGAACTGGCAGCAATTCACTGAGCATATGCACATGAGGCAAGTAGACACGTATGCACAGGCAACTAACACCCAAGGACACATGCAATTCTACTTTCTTGGTTATAAAAGTTACACTGTAGGGCAGTGGTAACAGTTTAGTGGTGGTGGTGATTACAAGACTTCAGGATTTCCCAGAAAGGCCATCCTGTAAAGTGCGCCCTTGCCCAGGCATCCTGCTCCTCCCATGTCATCATGGGTCCTTTGAAGTTGTCTCCTTGGAGGAGGAAAAGGAAGTGTCCTTCTGCTGACTTCAAAGAAAAGTAACCTGGGCTCCTGGAGACAGCACTGGTGCTGAGAGAGAGCAGAAAGGAGTCAGGTATATTAGTTTGGGCTGTTATAAAGAATCTCATATACAGCTTAAACGACACACTTTTTTTTTTAATTGGAGTCTCACTCTGCCACCCAGGCTGGAGTTCAGTGGCACACTCATGGTCACAGCAGCCTCAATCTGCTGGGCTCAGGTGATCCTTCCGCCTCAGTCTTCCAGGTAGCTGGAACTACAGGCGCACGCAATCACACTAATTTTTTTGATTTATTGTAGAGACGAGGTCTTGCCAAGTTGCCCAGGCTGGTCTCAAACCTGGAAGACTGAGACCATGAGAGGGCTAAAAAATTTAAAACTCTGAGCTCCTGCAATCTTCTTGCTTCAGCCTCCCAAAGTGCTGGGATTACAGGCGTGAGCCCCCACCCCGGCCTATAATGTTTGGTCTCAGAGCTATGTACGTCCTTCCATACTCTCATGCTTCACATGACTTTCAGTTCTGTGGTTTGTGACCATCCAGGGAAATCAATCTGTTGGGATCCTATAAGAAAAAATTGGTGAAGAAATTACATAAAGACTTGATCTGCATGCAGATTGCCACTAAGGGTGCCTTGAGTCTGTGCAGGTACCCAGCACAGCACCACCACGGCTGGCAATTGAGAAACTCACCACACCGAGGCTATATATAACCAAAGGAACCCTACAGTGCCTACGTCAGCCCCCTACCAACCTCAAATAAAAAGAAATTGTCTACCCAAATAAGAAATAGAAAAACAATTCTGACAATATGAACAGAGTTCATTCTATTCTTTTCCATTCCGTTCTTTCCAAGTCAATCCAAGTCAACAAATATTTGTGGGCCACCTCCTGAACTCTGGAGGTGAGTGAGCCATGGAGGTGAGTGCTCCCAGTGTCTCATTTCTGAAGGTGGTGTAGTCCTCTACTCCTTTTGTAAAGGAGTATAAACTGGTTCCCTCTGACCCATGACTACAACCACGGATAAACTACTTCCTGGTGATCAAGGGCAGTTACTCAGAGATGGGGTACACTCTTGCAATGAGCAGGAAAATTAGAAATAGATTTGGGCAAAGCCCAAAGAGTCTATTATTGACTTGACTTCCAAAGCTGGCAGATGAGGCTTTACTGATGAGAAGGAGTGGAAATCACTTAGTCATCTAGCGACTGACCCTGTGCTCCAAGTCACCTGGCCACGGCTGCCTTGGCTGATGACCTGAGCATGCAGGGAGAACACATAAAGAACAGCTGTAGTTTGTTGCTCTTTACATCAGAGATGAGTCTTCATTGTCTGATAAGCACCCACTGACAGCAAGAAGGGAAGTTGCTGCTTCTTTTAGGGCCTGAATTTTTAATGGAAAACGGTAGTGCCCAGATGATGTGCTAGTCACCTAGAGTCAGAATAGCCAATATATTCCATCAGTACTAGCAGTCTAAGGGAGCTTTTAAATCCCTTGTATCCCAAAGACAGCCTCTGCAAAACAATTTGGCTTCTGGGCAACAAACTTCTCAACCTAGACACAGGACAAATGTGTCAGGGTCCCCAAGACCACCATCAAGTTCAAGAGTTCACTAGAAAAACTCAAAGGACTCAGAAAAGTTGTGCACTCATGGTTGTAGTTTATTACAGTGAAAGACTGCAAAATAAAATTAACAAAGGGAAATGTATGTGGGGCAAATTCTAGGGGAAGCCTGGTGCAAGCCACCAGGTATTCTCTCCCAGTGGAATCACACAGAGATGTGCTTAATTCTCCCAGTCATGACATGACAATACATGTGAATGGCTGCCTACCCGGGAAGCCCTTGATGTGCAGAATTTTAATTGGAAGGTCAGTCAAGTAGGCACGCTGGGCCTTACCTGTGTGACTGTCCCAAACGCTAGCCCTCAACTCCAGCAAAAGCAAATATTCACCATAAATGACAATGTTAGGATAAACTTGTCTGACTAAACTGATACCATGTGGCCAGCCCAAGGCTTCAAGCATACAAAAATGCTCTTCTCAGGCAGAATATTCCAGGGGCTCAGAGGTATCTCTCCCAGAAGCAACCAAGGCCTAGTCCTGAAGACAGACCCTTCTCAAGAATATTCAGAGTTTGAGAAACTCAGACTTGGTGAGCTAACCATTTCCTGCCACTAAGAGATATGCCTTCAAGCTAAAGAGGAGGAAACAAACAAATTGAAGGTCCAAACTGTAGCACCATGTGGACCTGGCTGTCACGCCAGGGGAGTCCCAAAGAGAGGACTGATGATTTGCCCATGAGGAAAATACTCTCTTGCTATCAGGCCATGAGAGGACTAAAAAATTTAAAACTCTGAGCTGTAGCAGAGGACACCTGAGCAGCTTCAGTGCTCACCAGAGGATGGCCAAGAGGTCCTAGACCTCCATGCTGAGGTCTGTGCTGTTTGGACAGGTTTGTATCTAATGCATCCAACATCACCTTCTCCTCAGACCTCACATGCTTCAAGAATAAACCTTACTAGAGCAGAGGCTATGGGTCCTCTATTCGTAATAAAAGCAAGAGGCCTTATGTACCAGTCAAAGCATTTTAAGGACTTGATGGCAGTCAAGGTTGCCAAACATGACAGTTCTCTGGACACAGGAGCACAAGTCATTGAAGTGCCAAGACATGTCTGTGCCCATATTGAAAAACTACTTCAGGTGGATTTGGAAATAACTCTGATTGGCAATGGACTGATATCACTTTGTGGGTGGGTCCTTCTGGGCCAATTCATACTTGAGTGCTGAAAGTATTGTGGGAATAGATGTCGTGTCTTATTTCTTTCTAAGGGATGTTCCCTATAAAGAAATACCCAAATTAGAACAGTGGAGAGGGATGAGTATACAACTGGGAACAACAGCAGGTGTTATTACATGCTGACATCCCTATCCCAGAAAGGGTCAGAAATGAGAATACTAACATTGTCCAACAAGCATCCATTACTAATGGCAGTGGTGCATCCAGAAAAGAAGTAAGCTGAGTGTTAACGGCATCTCACAGCTACAAGGAAAAGTGCCTAATCACTCTCCAGATGTGGCTGTCTCTAGTGCAGGGTCTGTGCCAGCAACTTGGGCTCCTTGGAGACTTTGGTACACTGAGGTTCCTGAGAATGCCTGAGCCTGGTTCACAGATGAATCAGCTAAGTTTGAAGTCAGTGGGTTGTACTAGACTGCTACTTCTGTACAACTGCAAAGAAAACTGAACTTGTGCATGGAAAAGGGAACTCTGCACAATGGGTGAAATCATAGGTGTGACAATTGCTGTCACATTGCCCCCCCCCACCATGCAACCTGTTACATTTTCACCAATTCATGGGCAATCACCAGTGGAATTGGTAGTGTGGTCTGCTCCTACTGATGAGACAATTGGATGATCAAGTGTTAGTTTCCATGAGGACAAACGTTATGGCAGCAGACAGCATAAGACAAACCCCCTGTGACCTATATGGATGTCAAGAGAAGGGACCCTTTGAGAATGGACATCACCAGAATCCACAAGATGATCCTGTATTTCCCAGGTTGCAGGAGCCATTAAAGAATGGAATGGGCTCCCCTTAAAGGAGAAACAGATAAACATAGTATTGAAGTCTCAGCTCCCAGTGGCGCATACTCTTCATAAAGACGCCTTGGTCTCTAAATGTGGCAATTCCCTGAAATGGTACCTCCTATTTAAATAGAATATTTGCCAGGTTGATGAACAGAGACGATCCAGACTGACTGTAAGATTCTCAAACCACATAATGAGCCCTTCTTTCACTATCTCCCATGCTTACCTCTGGGAAACCAGGTTACCGGAACATCAGAGTAACAAAAAGAAACCAGGGAATGGGTGACTCTAATATGGTACTTCTTTTGCTTACTAAATTTAGGCAATTATGGACACTAGTGATAATGATCCTGAATGTGTGGTGGTCCTGGTGGGCCACACATTAAAGGATGAGAGAGATTTTCTAGGATGGGACAAGGTATATAAGGAAGAAACTGCTTATCTACTTAGAGATGAGTCTGAATGTATGGTGTGGGTGAGACAGGGAAAGATTGCAAACATGGTGAAGTGACTGTTGTAGGGACTGGTCAGACTGACCACCTGACTGGGTAGGAACAACCACCCTGATTGATGTAGGGAGAGAACACCTTGGACCTGGGTGTCAGGGGTGGAGGGAGCAATTATAATCTCACTCTGAGCTATTCTCTGCAAGGCATCTGGCCAATTGTATCGGGAGTGCCACCAATACCCTCAACCGCTGGCCAGCATAGAATCTTGATCAGAAACCTCCCAATAGTCACTGCCAGCAGGAAAAATAACTTTTACTTGAGGCGACATAACAAGATGAACACTGCTATTGTTAGACTTTGTGTGTGTGTTCTTCACTGATAGCTGATTGTTCTATATTCCTTGACATGAGTGATAATGGACAATCATACATCCCTGGACTTCCTGTTGGCCAATCAGTGTGTGTATGGGGGGTCGGTTGCCAACACCTCATACTGCCCCTGGGTTCATGACATATTTCACTGGCTTAGCTTCTTATTACATAGAGTCTGGCTATTATTGGAGTCTATCTTCCAAGTTGGTGTGATCACACTAATGAGAGTCAAGGTATGATTACTCTCATCTAATACTGTTCAAGACAAACAGAACAGATTTGGTCTAAGACTATCAGTACAATAAATATAGTGTGTGATAGCGTGGCCTATGCTACCAAGAATTCCTCACTGAACATATGGATAGTAAGAGGATACGTCTTGGAGTTGTAAAGGAATGGCTTTGCATTTTGCATTTTGCTTTACCCTGGCAACTTTGTACATACCCACATAGATCTTAGACCAAGGCAGAAATCGCAGGTAATCTGACTCTTGGCAGAGCACCTTGTGATCTTCCTGGTATCCCGGAGGATGAAAGACCTGTGAGGAGCTGCTCTAAGACTTTTTCCTACATCTCTACGTTCACTGAGATGCTGCTAATGCCTCTTGGGATCTGATGGGATACAAGGCTTTCTGCCCCACATTCCTAAGAGTAGAGTTGCAGAATGTAAAAACCTTGGCTACAGTCTAGAATTGGATTCTCAGTGGTGGGTACCCCCCAACTTGTCTTGCAGCCAACTGGGCCCTTTCATTTCAGTGTCGTGTGTGTGTGTGTGTGTGTGTGTGTGTGTGTGTGTGTGTGTGTGTGTGTGTCTGTGTAGGAACATGATTGGGGGTGACAAGAACCACAGGGAGCTGTCACCTTTGGTTATTCTTCCTTTCACTGTCTATATACATAATAAACTGAATCGAAAAGTAGCTTTTCTATATTTACTAGCCAAATCAGTCATGTTTTGCCCTTTGTGTGTGTGTGTATTCTTGACAGGTGAAAGCCCTTGCAACTTCTCCTCCGTATCAAGAGTAAACCAGAAGTAAAACATCACTCAGGAAATTGTATAATGAATGCCACAATGAGAGACTTGAAAAAAAAGCAGAAGTAGTGCTATCACTCACATCCCCCATATAACTTACCAGATTGGCCCTGTGGCAGAAGCCAGATAAATTTTGGAGAGTTGTCATGGGCTATTGTTAACTAAATAAGGTACAGACTCTAACTGCAATTGCAGGCCAAGTTATAAAAATTTTACCAGAGAAAATCAACATAGTCCCTGAAAATTGGTATGCAGCAATGACCCAGCCAAAGTTTTTTTCTTCATATCAATTTTCAAGAACCACCAGAAAGAGTCTGCTTTTACCTGGCAGTGCTAACGATTTCACAGCATTGAAACAGGGTAGCACTATTCTGTTCTCTGCCAAATTATAGTCTACAGAAATGCTGATTGTCTTGACGGTTGACAAAACATAATGCTGGTCCATATATTGATGACATTGTACTGACTGGATTTGATGAGCAGGAAATAAAAGTGCTTTATAAGATATACGTGAACCACACTGTGGGAGATACACCCACACAAAAATCCAGGCGCTTGTCTTCTGAGTGAAGTTTCTGGGGGTTCAATATTCTGTAGCATGTAGAAATATCTCCGTCAAAGCAAAAGACCTGCTTCTGCAGTTTGTACTACAAACAGAGTGGCATAACTCTTGGTAGGCCTTTTTGGATTTTGGAGGGAATATCTGTCACATTTGTGAATCTGCAAAGATACCTATAAGGCTGCCACCTTCAAGTAGAACTAGAGAAAAAGGAGGCTCTGCTGTAAATTCAGACCACAGTCCAAACTGCTCTGTCACTTGGTCCTTCTGCTCCAACAGATCCAATGATACTTAAAGTGTGACACAGTTGATGAATGAAGCTTCTCACAAAGATGAATAGGAGAATGACATCTTGAGCTCTAGAATTTTTTATAAAACCAATGTCTTCGTCTGTAGATAATTATTCTCTTTTCAAGAACAGCTTCTGTATTGCTTGGTAGATACTGAACACCTAACACTTCCCATCACAAACACACCTAGCCAAAAGGTCAGGCATGTGCACAATCTATCATCAAGTAGGAATAATACATAAGAGATCAAGTCTGAGCCACCTGAAAGGTATGAGTAGATTTTATGAAGAGGTGGCTCAGACTGCTTTGACAGGAACCCCTGCTGCATTGTCTGCTGTTCCTTCAACCCATGACTATGGTCTCATGAAGAGTTCCTTATGACCAGATGACTGAGAAAATCACTTGGACCTAGTTCACAATTGGGCCTGCACGATAAGCTAGTCAAACACAAATGTGACAGCCATAGTACTGAGACAGGAGTGTTAGAGAAAGACTAGGCAGACAGACAGGTGGGTCCTCTGGTAACAACGTAGTGAACTCCTGGCAGGCCTCTCAGGCTCAGGGTTGGTAAACAAGCCCCCTGCCAGCCTCTCAAGCTAGAGCTTAAGTACTCACTGCTGGGATGGAAAAACAACCAATCAGCTCACCATTAGGCCCCTACCTCCTGTTGATTGGTGCTTAATACTGACCAATCAAAACAGCAACAGCTCACAGCTAGTGCAAGCCAATCGGCTTGGACTTAGGGGTATATAAGCACCAGATTTCGGCCCCAGACTGGCAACCCCTTTGGGTCTCCTCCGACTGTGGAGGCTTCTCTGTCCTCTCAATAAATTCTGCTTTCTCACTTTCCGGTCATCCGTGTCCCTCATTTTTCCTGGGCATGAGACAAGAACCTTGACCCTGAAGAGCTGCGACCTGAAGAGCTGCAGAGGATTGTTAGAGTCGAAGTGCTGTGCACCCCAGAGGCTGGCTTGCCAGTCCACAGAATCGACTGAACCAGGATAGCTGCCAGAAGACGAGACACCAAAGCTGAGACACCCAGTGGGCTAGGCTGGCCAGCCCACTGAACCAGAAACACTCTCAGGGTCTGGCTTGCCAGCCCATTAGAGCTGACACTTCCAGGACTAGGCTTACCAGCCTCTTGACTACTCTCTCTGGGGCTTAACTGGTCGACCCTTTGAGCTGACACTCTGGAAGCCCAGGTTGACCTAAAAAATCTGCATTAGCACTACAAGGGTGCCTCTGAAGTACAAAAGAGTTGCCTTCCTTGTCTGTGATGATTCTGGTAGGAACACCACCTGTGAACTCACAGAATATCTTGTCCACTGTCACAGCAGTCCAACCATCTGATCAAGGAGTTCATGTCACAGCAGAGAACATGGAAAAGGCAGTCCTAACTGAAAGAAAGAATGGCTTAGATTTGATTATGGCACCCTAGAAAGATGGGGCTCTGTTTTACCTGATGGAGAATATGCTTTGAATCAGAGAACATTATATGGTGTTGTCACCCATAGTCAGAACACATTGGTCTGTGAATAAAGGATAGAGTCGAGTGTGATTCCTTCGACAATTACCTCTAGTAAACCCTCTTAGAGAATGTTTGCATCTTGTCCCAGCACTTTGAGTTCTGATGATTTAAATGAATTCATCCCCAGGGGATTAATCTCAATCAGAAGACAGCAATTGTTCCAATGAACTGGAAGATGAGACTTCTGCCTGAATACTTCCATTGATTCAACATATAAAAACGGATTACTCAACTGTCTGGTGTTACTGATCACAATTTCCAAGAAGTAGTTGAGTGGCTGCTACCAAAGGAAGTCCAAAGAAGGCCATGTTAGAAACCCAAGGGGATCTTGGAGTGAATCTTTCTTCTTTTTTTTAATTAAATTTTTTATTTTAAAGATGTGGGATACAGTTCAAGGTTAGGTATACAAATGTTCATTGTTCAGGGTACCCTTGTTGATGAGATTTGCACCCCCCATCCCCCGGCAGATTACCACTATTGTCAATCCTGCCACTCCCCAGCAATTTCCCACTACTGCCAATCCTTTTCTTATAGTATTATGATAATTGTTCAAGGCCCACTTATGAGTGAGAACATGTGATACTCATTTCTTTGTTTCTGTGATAGATCACTCAGTGTTATAGACTCTAAGTCCATCCAAGTTATTGTGAAGTTCATAATTTTGTCCTTATTTATGGCTGCATAATATTCCATCATGTATATGTACCACTTTTTAAAATCCAGTCCTCTTTCGATGGGCAGCACGGTTGGTTCCATGTTTTTGCTATTGTAAATGATGCTGCAATAAACATACATGTGCAGGTATCTTTTTCCTAGAGCGATTTGAGTTCCTCCAGGTATATTCCCAGTAGGGGGATTGCAGGGTCATATGGAAGGTTGGTTTTTAGATATTTTAGGAATTGCCAAACTGTTTTTCACAAAGGTTGTATTAGTTTACACTACCACCAACAGCATAGAATTGTTCCCTTTTCCCTGCATCCTCTCCAGCATCTTTTGTTTTTGGAGTTATTGAAGGTGGCTATCCTGACTGGAGTTAAGTGGTATCTCAGTGTAGTTTTAATTTGCTTTTCTTTGATGACTAGTGAGGCTGAGTATTTTTTTCATGTATCTGTTGGCTGCGTATATATCTTCTTTTGAGAACTGTCTAGTCATATCTTTTGCCCACTTTGTCATGGGGCTTTTTTTTTTCTTTTCGGCATGTTTGAGTCCCTTATAGATCCTAGATGTTAAGCTTTTGTCAGACATAAGTTGGCAAATATTTTTTCCCAGTCTCCTCTCTCGATGGTTTCTTTGGCTTTGCAGAAGCTTGTCAGTTTGATGAGGTCCCACTTGCCTATCTTATGGCATGGGCACTTGGGGTTTTGATCAGGAATTGGTTGCCAGTTCCAATTTCCATAAGGGTGTTTCCTGTATTTTCTTTTCTTTTTTTCTTTTTTCTTTTTTTTGAGTTGGAGTCTCACTCTGTCACCCAGGCTGGAGTGCATGGAGTGCAGTGGTATGCTCACGGCCACTCCAGCATCGACCTGCTGGACTCCGGCGATCCTTCTAACTCAGCCTTCCAAGTAGCTGGAACAACAGGCACGTGCTACCATGCCTGGCTAGTTTTTTTTATTTATTGTAGAGAGACGAGGTCTCACCATGTTGCCCAGGCTATTCTGGTACCCACAGGCTCAGGCAATCCTCTCGTCTCAACCTCCCAAAGTGCTGGGATCACAGGCTTGAGACAGCATGCTCTGCCTCTCCTTAATTTTTTAAGGTTCTTATAGTTTGAGTTTTTATGTTTAGAACTTTGATCCATTTAGATTTGACTTTTGTGTATGGTAATAGGTAGGGGTCTTGTTTTAATCTTCTGCATGTGGTCAGTCAGTTTTCCCAGCACCATTTACTGAATAGGTTCTCCTCTCTCCAGTGGCTAGTGGTGTAGGCTTTGTCAAAGATGAGTTGGTTGAAAAATTGAGGCTTTGCTTCTGGAATCTCTATCTCTATCCTGTTCCATTGGTCTATATGCCTGTTCTTGATTATTGTAGCCCTATAATATTTGGGAGTGTGATACTTCCTGTTTTTTGGTTTTTGTTTTCTGTTTTTTTGCTGAGGATCGTTTTGGCTATTCGTGGTCATTTATATTTCCATATGAATTCTTGTATTGTCATTTCCAGGTCTCAGAAGAATGCTGCTGGTAATTTAATAGGTCATTGCATTAAATCTGTACATTGTCTTGGGTAGGATAGACATCTTAGCAATGTTGATTCTTCCAATCCATGAGCTTGGAATATTTTCCATTTGTTGGTGTCATCTTTGATTTCTGTGAGCAATGACTTGTAGTTTTCATTGTAAAAGTCTTTGTCTCTGGTTAGGAAGATACCAAGGTATTTCTTTTTCTTTTTTTGTGGCTATTGTGAATGTAATTGTGCTTTTTATTTGAGTTTCTTTATGTTTATTGTTGGTATAGAAATGCAACTGTCTTTTGCACATTTATTTTATATCCTGAGACTTTGTCAAAGTCTTTTATCAGTGCAAGGAGGCTTTTGACAGATTCTCTCAGGTTTTTGAGTTATAGAATCTTGTTGTCTGCAAAGGGGGGTAACTTAACTTCCTCTTTTCCTATTTGGATACCCCTGATCTCTTTCTCTTGTTTGATTGCTCTAGCTAGGACTTCCAAAACTATGTGGAAAAGGAGGGGTGGGATGGGAATAAGATGGTGAACGCATAGGTGGACTTGTGAGATTCTCCGAACGTGAGTTCCCAAAAAAACTCTTACTTTTCTTCCCCCATCCTCCAGCCCTCCAGCTGCACTGGTCTGAGGACTGGGGACCTTTGGTCCCATGCAGGGCCGGATATTGCGGCCCCCTGCTGCTGCTGTTCCACTGCGTGCGTGGGAGTCTCAGGTCCCAGCTCCCTCCCTGGCTAAATCATCTCCAGCCCAGCACCCAGCACCAAGCTGCCGGTCACTCAGGGAGGCTACGGGTGCCCGCCCCTCAAAGACACCAGTCCCATTCCTGGCCGAAGTACCCTGTGGGGGACCCAGGGCCACTCTCGTCACTCACCGCCTGCCCTTTGGAACTTTGGAGAGAAACGGATCTGCAAAAACTGCCTCAGCCATTCTCCAGGTAGAGACTTCCATTGCCCCACCCACCTATCAACAAACCCTACCTCAGTTCCTAAGGTAACATCACGAAACAGGAAACAAAGCCCCACCCCTACACTGAATCAGACAAAAGCAACTCCCAGGCAGCCGACTAAAAAAAAAACAAACCCAAACTGCGAGTAAATCTAACTGCCTGCAACGAAAAACAAAGGGGAGAGGCCAGAGATCAGAGCTGAAGTGACTTTAGTCTGATCACTTATTTTGACTTATGATTTTATCATTTTGACTGTTTGTTTTGATCACGTTTGTTGTTTGCCTTCTGACCTACACTGTTTCTTGATTTTATTGGTCTGTCTCTGTGTAGCTATCAGTATTCTTTAGGGAATCTTTCTTACGTGTCTTTTTTCACTTCTTTCCGACCTTGTGTCTCTTTCTCACCTGATAGTTGGTATGTATGGCTGTTTTCCTCCTCACTCTTCTCTCTTTCTAACTTCCTATTGACCCCCCTTCCTCCATTATTTTCCTCTTTTATACCCCCTTCTTAATCTAGGGACCAAGACTGCATACTGCTGAATGGACAGATTGTAAGGCAGAGAGAAATACGTTCTAGTGTGCTCATACACCTGTTCGTGGATGCTAGAATCAGCATATACATTCTGAACCACAGCTTCCCTCTCAATTAAGCCTCAAAATTGCAAAAAGTACAGATTTCAGCCTACACTCTAACCTCAAAAGTGAACAAAGCCAGAAGACCCTCATAAGGAAGAACAGGATATTGCAGAAGAGAAATAAAAGCAACCCCACCTTCCTTAAAAAACAGAATTAAAGAAGGGGAGGGAAAGGGGGAGAGAGAGAAAAATCTACACAAATGAAGAAAAACCAAAAGAAGAGTATGGGTTTCTCCCAGACCCCTGAGAGGGCAGACACTGAGAAAACTGACTTCGGAATGCAAACAATGAAGAGTCCCCAGAATGAAGGGTCTCAAACTACAAACCTAGATATCAAGACATTAATGGAGAGATTAAAAAGAATTGAGGAGACACAAGAAGAAACTAGAAAGGAGCTGATATCTGAGATAACAGTAATAAAGAATACTGTGAATGAAATAAATAACAAACTGATAAGCATGGAAAGCAGAATTACCCAAGCAGAAGAAAGAATCTCAGAGCTTGAGGACCAAAATATAGAACTAATCCAAACTCTTAAAAACACAGAAAATAAGTTCAAAAAGACAGAAAAAAACCTTCAAGAGATGAGCGATTACTTCAAGAGACCAAACCTAAGAGTAATTGGCCTTCCAGAGGGAGAAAGAGACAGAGACCACACTGGAACAAACTTTCCATGAGATCATTCAAGAAAACTTCCCTTATCTAATCAGTGATGCAAAAATTCAAACACAAGAGATTCAGAGAACCCCTGAAAGACAATAAGCGAGGAAACCAACTCCTAGACACATAATAATTTGCCTAAACAAAGTAGGCATAAAAGAAAAAAATCCTAAAGGCAGCGAGAGAAAAAGGCCAGATCACCTACCATGGAAGACCAGTCAGAATTGCAGCAGATTTATCTACAGAAATCCTGCAGGCTAGGAGAGCTTGGAGCCCTATCTTCAAAGTCCTAAAAGATAAACAATTTCAACCAAAATAACCTACCCGGCCAAGCTAAGCTTCATCAGCGAGGGAGAATTAAAATCTTTCCCAGATATCCAATCCCTAAGAACTTATGCTGCCACCAAACCACCTCTACATGAAACACTTAAGAAAGTACTAAACACAGAAGAAAAGAAACAAAGAACGATGTTCTTCACAAGAGTACAAGGAAAAGAATAAAATGTACATGAACCAACCCCAAAACCAAAAGAAAGACAAAAAAAAAAAAAAAAACAAAGTGGAAGAACAACAACCCTATAAGAACTCTATGACAGGGACAAACTATCACATTTCAATAATTAGCCTGACTGTGAACTAAACACGCCACTGAAAAGACATAGAATGGCAAAATGGATAAAATATTACCAGGCAACAATATAATGCCTTCAAGAGACCCATCTCACTAGAAAGGACATGCACAGACTCAAAGTAAGAGGATGGGAAACAAATTTTCAGGCGAATGGAACACAAAAGAAAGGAGGAGTCGCAATCCTAATTTCAGACAAAATACCATTTAAGCTATCAAAAAGTAAAAAAGATGCAGAGGGCCACTACATAATGATAAAAGGTTCACTCCATCAACAAGAAATATCTATCTTAAACATATATGCACCCAACATAGGTGCGCCAACTTTCATAAAGCAACTTGTAGGAAAACTAAAGAAAGATTTTGACTCTAACACCATCATAACTGGGGACTTTAATACCCCACTCACAACCCTAGACAGATCATCAGGACAAAAAAATCAGCAAGGAGATCCGGAACCTCAATGTGACTCTGAACCAAATGGACTTAATTGATACCTACAGAACACTCCATCCAAAGACCACAGAATACACATTCTACTCATCACTGCATGGAATGTATTCAAAGATCGACCACATAATTGGCCATAAATCTAGCATAAGCAAATTTAAAAGGACCAAAATTCTGCCATGCACCTTCTCGGACCACAGTGGAATAAAAATAAACATTGACACCAACAAGTTCCCCCCAAAACCCACAAAGACATGGACACTAGATAGTATGATGCTAAAAAACTCCTGGATCAATGATGAAATCAAAACAGAGATCAAAATATACCTGGAAACAAATGAAAATGAAGAAACATCTTACCAGAATCTCTGGGATACCTTAAAAGCTGTAGTAAGAGGGGAATTTATATCCCTACAAACACACATGAAGAAAATGGAGGAACACAAATTAACAACCTAACAAGCCACCTAAGGAAGCTGGAAAAGCAAGACCACAAAAACCCTAATTTTAGCAGAAGAATCCAGATCACCAAAATAAAAGCCCAAATCCAGGACATAGAAGACAAAAAGACAATACAAAAAATCAATGAAACAAAAAGCTGGTTCTTCGAAAGGATAAACAAGATCGATGGTCCCCTAGTTAGACTGACCAAGAAAAAGAAAGAAAAAAACCCAAATAAGCACAATCAGAAACATAAAAGATAAGTCACATCTGACCCTGAAGAAATACAGAAGATCATTAGAGACTACTACATACACTTGTATAAAAACAAACTTGAAAATCTTAAGGAAATGGAGGACTTTCTGACATCACACAACCTACCTAGGTTGAAACTAGAAGAAATTGAGACTCTAAATAGACCAATAACAAGCAAGGAAATCGACTATGTAATAAGAAAACTACCTACCAAAAAAAGCCCTGGTCCAGATGGCTTTCCAGCAGAATTCTACAAGACATGTAAGGAGGAGCTGATACCAATCCTACTGAAGGTATTCCAGGCAATTGAAAAATATGGAACTCTCCCCAAATCATTTTATGAAGCCAACATCACATTGATAACCAAGCCAGGTAAAGATCCAACAAAGAAAGAGAACTGTAGGCCAATATCTTTGATGAACATAGATGCTAAAATTCTCAACAAGATTCTAGCAAACTGGATTCAACAATACATCTCAAAAATCATCCATCATGACCAAGTAGGCTTCATTCCTGGGATGCAAGCCTGGTTCAACAGTCATAAAACCATAAATGTAATTAAATACATTAACAGATGTCAAAACAAAAACCACATGATTATATCATTAGATGCAGAAAAAGCTTTTGATAAAATCCAGCACCCCTTCTTGATAAAAACCCTCAAACATCTAGGCATATGGGGAAAATACCTCAAAATAGCAAAAGCCATCTACAAGAAATCCACAGCCAGCATACTCCTAAACGGACTAAAATTGGAACCACTTCCTCTGAAAACTGGAACAAGACAAGGATGCCCACTCTCACCCCTCCTGTTCAATATAGTATTGGAAGTTCTGGCTCGAGCAGTCAGAGAAGAGAAGGCAATCAGGGGTATCCAAATAGGAAAAGAGGAAGTCAAGTTATCTCTCTTTGCAGATGATATGATTGTGTACCTTGAAAACCCAAGAGAATCTGTCAAAAACCTCCTTACATTGATAAAGGCCTTTGGCAAAGTCTCAGGATACAAAATAAATGTGCAAAAGACAATTGCAGCTGGACTCGGTGGCTCAGCCTGTGATCCCGTGCCTTTGGGAGGCTGAGGTGAGTGAATTGTCTGAGCCCGCGGGTTTGAGACCCGCCTGGGCAGCAAGACCTCATCTCTACAATAAATCAAAAAATCAGCTGGGCATGGTGGCACATGCCTGTAATTCCAGCTACTCGGAAGGCTGAGGTGGAAGGATCGCCGGAGCCCAGCAGGTCGAGGCTGCGGTGGCCGGGAGCGGCCACTGCGCTCCAGTCTAGGCGACAGAGTGAGACTCCAACTCAAAAAAAAAAAAAAAAAGACAATTGCATTTCTTTACACCAATAATAAACAAATAGAAACCCAAATAAAAAACACAATTCCATTCACAATAGCCACAAAAAAAATGTAATACCTTGGCATCTTCCTAGCCAGAGATGTGAAAGACCTTTACAATGAAAACTACAAAACACTGCTCAAAGAAATCAAAGATGACACAAATAAGTGGAAAAATATCCCATGCTCATGGATTGGAAGAATCAACATTGTGAAGATGTCCATCTTACCTAAGGCAATCTACAGATTCAATGCAATACCCATCAAATTACCAGCAATATTTTTCTCAGACCTAGAAAAAACAACACAGGAATTCATATGGAAACACAAACATCCAAGAATAGCCAAAACAATCCTCAGCAAAAAAGACAAAGCAGATGGTATCACATTACCAGACTTGAAACTTTACTATAAAGCTACAATCATCTAAACAGTTTGGTATTGGTGCAAAAACACGCATACAGATCAATGGAATAGAATTGAGATTCCAGAAGCAAAACTTCAATTTCTCAACCAACTCATCTTCAACAAAGCCTCCACCACCTACCACTGGGGAGAGGTGAACCTATTCAGTAAATGGTGCTGGGAAAACTGGCTGACCACATGCAGAAGATTGAAACAGGACTTCTATCTATCCCCATACACAAAAATTAACTCCAAATGGATCAGAGACCTAAATGTAAAACCTCAAACCATAAGAACCTTAGGAAATGAAGAACATACGCTCATGAAAATCGAAACTGGCATCCAATTCCTGAACAAAACCCAAAACCCACAGGTCATAAGAGAGAAGATAGACAAGTGGGTCCTTATTAAACTGACAAGCTTCTGCAAAACCAAAGAAACCATCAAGAGACAGCCTACAGACTTGGAAAAAGTATTTGCCAACACCAGGTCTGACAAAGGCTTAACATCTTGGATCTACAAGGAACTCAAACATGTTGAAAAGAAAAAAATAAACAACCCCATTATAAAATGGGCAAAAGATAAGAACAGACACTTCACAAAGGAAGACATCTGAGCAGCCAACAGACACATGAAGAAATGTTCAACCTCATTAATCATCAGGGAGATACAAATCAAAACCACAGTGAGATACCACCTAACTCCAGTCAGAATGGCAATTATCAACAACTCAAAAAATAACAGCTGCTGGAGAGGGTGTGGTGAAAAGGGAACACTTCTACACTGTTGGTGGGAGTGCAAACTAGTGCAACCTCTGTGGAAAGCAGTGTGGCAGTTCCTAAAAGCTCTAAATATCCACCTCCCATATGACCCCGAAATCCCCCTACTGGGTATATATCCTGAAGAACTCAAATCACTCTATAAAAAAGATACCTGCACACGTATGTTTATCGCAGCATTTTCACAATAGCAAGAAGCTAGAAGCAACCATGCTGCCCATCAAAAGAGGACTGGATTAAAAAAATGTTGTACATATACACAATGGAATACTATGCAGCCATAAAAAAGAACAAAATCATGAATTTTGCAGCAACCTGGATGGAACTAGAGTCTATAATACTGAGTGACCTCTCACAGAAACAAAAATCCGAGTATCACATGTTCTCACTCATGTAATGGACCTTGAACATCCAATGTAATACTATAAGAAAATAACTGACAGTAGTGGGAAACTATGGGGGGGGAGGGAGATGGGATTAACGATAGCATATCTGTCTGGGGACGGGGAAACACCTCTTATCAACAGGGTGCCTGAATGAAACGTATTTGTATACCTAACCCTTAACTGTACCCCACAACATCATAATAAAAAATATTGATTAATAAATAAATAAATAAATAATAAAGTAATGATTGTTCCGGGGGGGGGGAAGAAACAAAGAGAGAAGACTCAAGTTAACTCAAAAAAAAAAACCAAAAAAGGAGGGGTGAGAGTGGGTATCCTTGTCTTGTTCCAGTTTTCAGGGGAAATGGTTCCAATTTCTGTCTGTTTAGCAGTATGCAGACTATGGGCTTCTTGTAGATGACTCTCACTATTTTGTGGTATGTTCCATCTATGCTTAGATGTTCGAGCCTTTTTATCAAGAAGGGGTGCTGGATTTTAACAAAAGTTTCTTCTGCATCTAATGAAATAATCATGTGCATTTTATTTTTACATCTGTTGATGTATTTAATTGCATTTATGATCTTGTGAATGTTGAATCAGCCCTGCATACTGAGGCATACTCACTTGGTCGTAATGGATGATTTTTGAGATGTGTTGTTGGATCCGGTTTGCTAGAATCTTGTTGAGAATTTTAGCATCTATGTTCATCAAAGATATTGGCCTGTAGTTTTCTTTCCTTGTTGGATCTTTACCCAGTTTGGATATTAATGTGATGTTAGCTTCATAAAATGATTTGAGGAGATTGCCATCTTTCTGAATTGTCTGGAATACTTTCAATAGGATTGGTATCAGTTCCTCCTTTTAAGTTTTGTAGAATTCTTCTGTAAAGCCATCTGGTCCAGGGCTTTTTTTGGAGGTAGTTTTCTTATGACATAGTCAACTTCCTGGATTATTATTGGTCTATTTAGGAACTTGATTTCTTCTTGTTTCAACCTGAGGAGGTTGTGTGATGTCAGAACATCCTCCACTTCCTTTCGGTTTTCAAGTTTGTTTCCATACAAGTGTATGTAGTAGTCTCTGATTACTTTTGTATTTCTTTGGGGTCTGTAGTGACTTCACCTTTTGCATTTCTCATTGTGTTTATTTGAGCTTTCTTTCTCTTTTTCTTAGTCAGTCTAGCTAAGTGTCCATCAATCTTGTTTATTCTTTCAAAGAACCTATACTTGATTTCATTCATTTTTTGTATTATCTTTTTGTCTTCTATGTCTTGAATTTGGGCTTTTATTTTGGTGATCTGGATTCTTCTGCTGAGTTAGGATTTTTGTGGTCTTGCTTTTCCAACTTCCTTAGGTGATTTGTTAGGCTATTAACTTGTGATCTTTCCATTTTTTTCATGTGTGTTCATAGAGATATGAATTCCCCTTTTAGGACTGTTTTCATGGCATCCCAGAGGTTTCAGTAAGATGTTTCTTTGTTTTCATTTGTCTCCAGGTATCTTTTAATCTCTGTTTTGGTTTCCATGTTGACCCAGGAGTTGTTTAGCATCATGCTATTTAGTGTTCATGTCTTTGGGGGTTTTGGTGGAACTTTGTTGATGTTGATATTTATTTTTATTCCATTGTGTTCTGAGAAGGTGCATGGCAGTATTTCAATCTTATGAAATTTGTTTATGTTTGATTTATTGCTGATGATGTGGGTGATCTTAGAATACATCCCATGTAGTGATGAGTATAATGTATATCCATAATTTTTGGGTGGAGTGTTTTGTAGGTATCAATAAAATTCTTTTGGTCAAGCATCACATTGAGGTTCCAGATCTCCTTGTTGATTTTTTGTCTTGATGATCTGTCTAGGATTGTTAGTGGAGTATTTAAGTCCCCAGCTATGATGCTGTTAGAGTCAATATCTTTTTAAAGTTTACCTAGAAGCTGCTTTATGAAAGTTGGTGCTCCTATGTTGGTTGCATATATGTTTAGGATAGATATTTCTTGTTGATGGATTGAACCTTTCATCTTTATGTAGTGACTTTCCATATCTTTTTAAATTTTTGGTAGCTGAAAGGGTACTTTGTCTGATATTAAGATTGTGACTCCTACTTTCTTTTGTGTTGCATTCACCTGATGTTTTTTTCCCTAATCCTCTTACTTCGAGTCTGTGAGTGCCCTTTCTGGTGTGATGAGTCTCTTGGAGACAATATATTGTTGCCTCATGATATTTTATCCATTTTGCCATTCTGTGCCTTTTCAGTGGTACATTTAGTTCATTCACATTCAGGCTAATTATTGAGATGTGACAGTTTATCCCTGTCATGAGGTTTTTATAGAGTTTGTTGTTGCTGCTGCTGTTTGTTTATTTGTTTGTTGTCTTTCTTTTTATTTTGGGGTTGATTCACGTGTATTTTCAATCTTTTTCTTGCATTCTTGTGAAGGGCATTGTCACTTTTTTTCCCTTCTGTGTTTAATACTTTCTTAAGTGTTTCTTGTAGAGCTGGTCTGGAGGCAGCATTAACTCTTAGGGATCGAATGTCTGGGAAGGATTTTAATTCTCCATCACTGATAAAATTAGCTGAGCTGGGTCAGTAATTCTAGGTTGAAATTGTTTCTCTTTGAGAACTTTGAAGATTAGGCTCCAAGCTCTTCTAGCCTGAAGTTTTTCTGTAGATAAGTGTGAGGTTATCCTAATTGGTCTTCCCCAGTAAATAGTCTGGCCTTCCTCTCTTGCTGCTTAGTTTTTTTTTTCTTTTATTCTTACTTTGTGTAGGTGAATGACTATGTGTCTAGGAGTTGGTCTTCTCATTTGTTGTCTTGCAGGGGTTCTCTGAATCTCTTGTGTTTGTATGATCACATCACTGATGAGATGAGGGAAGTTTTCTTGGATAATTTCATGAAATGTTTGTTCCAGGGTGGTCTCTGTCTCTCTATCTGCCTCAAGGATTCCAGTTAATCTTAGGTTTGGCCTCTTGAAATAATTGCTTGTCTCTTGGAGGTTTTGTTCTGTCTTTTAAAAGCTTATTTTCTATATTTTTAACAGTCTGGATTAGCTCCATATTTTGGTCCTAAAGCTCTGAGATTCTTTCTTCTGCTTGGTTAATTCTGCTTTCCATGCTTATCAGTTTGTTGTTTATTTCATTCACTGTAGTCTTTATTGCTGTTGTCTCAGTTATCAACCCTTTCATCCTTTCCTCTTGTGTCTCCTCATTTCTAGTTATTCTCTCTATTAATATCTTGATATCTGGGTTTGTAATTTGAGACCACTCATTCTGGTGACTCTTTTGTTTTCTCAGTGGTTGACCTCCTAGGGATCTGTGTGAGATTCATATTTTTTCTTTGATTTTTCTTCATTTGTGTAGATTTTCCTCCCCACCTTTTTTACCTCTTCTTTAATTCTGTTGTTCAGGGCTGGGTGGTAGCTTTTACTTCTGTTTGCTCAATCTCCTATTCTCTTTTATGTAGATCCTCTGTCTTTGTTCAATTTTGAAGCTGGACTGTGAGTGGGAGGCTGTGCTTTTTGCAGTTTTGAGATTTACTTGAGGGAGGGGCTGTGATTTAGAAACTATCTGCAGATCCCAATATCTGCTGACAGGTGTGCTGGCCCCCTGGAACTCACTTCCTACTGCTTTACAATCTGTCCATGCAGTGGGGGTATAGGTGTGCCCCATGAAAACAAAATGAGGTAAGAAAAAGGAAAAGAATGAAAAAAGGAAGGAGGAGGACAAGAGGAAGGTGGAAAGAGAGAAGAAGAAGAGGGAAAACAGACAGGCTTACCAACTAACAAACGAAAAGAGACACAAGCAAAGACAGAAAAGATTTTTTAAAAACTATACAGGCCAAGCTAAGTGGCTCCTCACTTTGAGAGACCGAGGCAAGTGGATTGCCTGAGCCCATGAATTCGAGACCAGCCTGAGTAACTTGGTGAGACCTCGTCTCTACAATAAATCAAACAATTAGCTGGGCATGGTAGCGCACGCCTGTAGTTCCAGCTACTTGGAAGACTGAGGTGGAAGGATCACTGGAGCCTAGCAGGGTGATGTTGGGGTGGCTGTGAGTGTGCCACTGAACTCCAGCCTGGGTGACAGTGGGGCTCCTTTCCAGCTTTCCCCTGCCCTCTCCACGGATCCTGGGGATTGTGCCTCTCTGCTGTCACAGGTGATGGTGTGGACTGGGTGCCAGGTGGTGAGGGTCAGTTATTTTCTGCTGTCTATTCTCAGAAGAGCCCCAAGAACAGCAGATGATCCTGTGCACCAGGAGCTCCAATCTCAGGGCAGTGGGGGGTTGCAGTCACCTCTGGAGGGGAGTCCTGGGTACATGAACCCACGTTTCCCCTAAGACGGACTTTCACTCACCCACTGGTACACACCCACTCATGCAGAGAGTCTTTATGAACACTTGCTTTTGCAGAGACTCTCACGAGTTCTACCTATTCTGTTGCCATTTTTCCAGAAATCGACTCTTTCTTCTTTAACCCTCAATTGTAAAAGTTAATGGAAAACTACTACAACAAAAAGCAGACAAGAGGATGGAGGACTTAGACCTGTGGGAATGGAGGTTTAGATCATTCTACTGCATGAAGAACTGAGACTAATTGAGGTTCTGGGTGAGGGCAGAAGTATGGAATGGGTAGCAAAAGAAAGAAGCCATAGATGTCAATCACGACCTGAATTCACAGAGTAAAAGAAGCATTATGAGAAGGAAATACAAATAAAATTTTTTAAAAATTTAGAGATATCAATCATGACCTCATGGCAAATTACAGAAATAAGCAGTCTTGCATATTTTTCTTTGTAATATGTACACATGTTGATATTATATGCTCACCATTTTGACTTTTCTATTGATTTATTTTATATACAAATTATTGGCATTTAATTTAATTTAATTTTTTTAAATTTTTATTTTTCTTTTGAGTTGGAGTCTCACTCTGTCACCCATACTGGAGTGTAGTGGCCGCTCCCGGCCACCGCATCCTCGACCTGCTGGGCTCCGGCGATCCTTCCGCCTCAGCCTTCCAAGTAGCTGGAACTACAGGCACGTGCTACCACGCCTGACTAATTTTTGATTTATTGTAGAGATGAGGTCTCACCAAGTTGCCCAGGCGGGTCTCGAACCCGCAGGCTCAGGCAGTCCACTCACCTCAGCCTCCCAAAGTGTGGGATTACAGGCTGAGCCACCAAGCCCGGCTGGCATTTAATTTTATAATTTAGTCTTCATGTAACAGAACATTTGGTGGAGCCATGATGGATTTTGAGAAGTAATTAATATGGTCAATTATGTACACAATAATTGTTGGAACTATGCATCTCTTTATTTGGGAAGAGGGTGAGAACTTCTTCAGATAAAAAGAAGAAAACTGTATTTTGTTTGGTGGAAATCAAGAGTTGACATGCTATTTTATACAAATTTTAATACATTTTGAATGGTGCATGCAGAAACTCAGTAGTCAAAAAGGTGGATAACTGTCCCTTTCCTTTCTCTTTGTAGGTGAATTTATTAATACTTTCCCTGGTACAAAGTCTGTTTCAGATTTTTTAAAATCCCATAACAAAATTTGAGGAATATATTTATCTAATTGATTCACAAAGTATTCAAATCATACACAAGCAGATGGGGACTCACAGAGTTTTTTATCTGCTGTCTTGGTAGTGTGGAGGTTGGGTTAGTGAAAAGAACTGCATGAGACACAGAAGAGGGCAGAGAAGGGAGGTCAACTCAGAAGAAGCAGAGGCCCAGCCTTTCTAGAAGTGGCATTTTGAGTACCTTGATTTGGAAAGCAGCTGTGGCTATGCTGAGCAAGAAGAGAGGTAAGACTAAAATGGCTGTGGGAGAAAAGGAGTGGGAGAAATGTTGACCAAGGCTATATCTCCGGAACACATTACTCCTCACCTTCTTAAAAATCTCTTTCTCCTCCAAAGCCCAGCTCACACATCTCTCTCAGGAAGCCTGCTTTGATGTCAGTGGCCTTTGTACCCCTTCTCTGAACCCCTTAGTCCCATCCTTGCTGTATACTCTATCTCCTTTCAGAGTCAGTTGCTTCCTTCTCAGTCTCATCCAATGAACTGTGAGCTCCCTAAGAAAAGGACCAGTCTTATGTTTCCCATCCTTGTTGGCTATGGACATTAGCATATAGAAAGACACACACAGAAGATGAATGGATCTAGAAATGCTTGGTTAGCAAATCATTTCAGAGGTACAGTAAGGAACAAGATAGCCTGGCAGAGTGAGTATCTGTGTGCTCCTGGCAGAGTAGTTCCTGGGGACTCCTCAGGTGGGCACAAATGATGGAGGCAAACCTCTCCAGGCAGCAGAAGACCACAACTCAGCCACCTGCTTAGGATATCAGTGCCATCTCCTCTCTGAGGACCAGTGTGCCCTTCTTGAATGCTGCTTGCAATCAACCTGGGGGCCAGGGAGCTTCATCAGGAGACAGGGTCATGCCTTGGAGGTCTTTCTTCCAATCCAGGACAACTTCTCTGCTAGAATTCACAAATAATGTGGTCATTGTGGTATCCTCATGAACTGGATTTAAGGGACATGTGTTGCCCAAGTCCCACTTTCCAAATCAGCCTGCAATGACACTATTTCTTTTCACTCTACTAGAAACTTTTCTCACACCCAATGGTCCAGGAAACTCAGTTCACCACCCCTACAATGGTCACCCAGGCCAACACCTCACTGTACTCACTCAGGCAAACACCCTACTTGGTTCCCTCAGGTCACCACGCCACCATGCTCACTCTGGTCAACACCCTACAATACTCACTCAGTTCACTACCACATCATGCCCTCTCAGGTCACCACACCACCGTGGTCATTCAGGTCACCACCCTACCATGCTTATTCAGGTCACTACAACCACCACATTCACTCATGTCACCACCCCACGATAATTACTCAGGTCACCACCCTACCATGCTAACTCAGGTCACCACCCCACCATACTCACTCAGATCACCACCCTACCATGTTTATTCAGGTCACCAAACCACCATGTTCACTCAGGTCACCCCCATAATATGCTCACTCAGGTCACCACTATACAGTGCTCACTCAGGTGCCCACCACACCAAGCTCGCTCCACCATGTTCACTCAAGTCACCTCCACACCATGCTCACTTATGTCACCCAACCATGATCACTCAGGTGTCCACCTCACCATGATCACTCAGGGCAACACTGCACCATGCTCACTCAGATCGCCTCCTCACCATGATTACTCAGGTCATCATCCCTACCGTGCTCAGTTGTGTCAGCAACCCTGCCATGCACCCTGAGTTCACTACCACCATACTCACTCAGGTCACCACCCTACCATGATCACTCAGGTCATCATCCTACCATACTGACTCAGGTCACCACTCTACCATGCTCATTCAGATCCCCACCATCCCCTGCTTACTCAGGTCACTACCTCACCATGCTCACTCAGGTCACCAACCCTCCCTCCATGTTGACTCAGGTCACCACACCATGCTCACTCAGGTCACCGTCACATTGTGCTCACTCAGGTCACCGCCTATCATGCTCACTCAGGCTCACCCTATCATGTTAACTCAGGTCACCACACTACCATGCTTACTCAGGTAACCACCTTAGCATGCCCACTCAGGTCAACACACCACCATATTCACTCAGTCACCATTTACCATGCTCACTCAAGTCTCCACCCCACCATGCTCACTCAGGTCACCAGTCAACCATGCTCACTCAGGTCACAGCTCACACCATGCTAAGTTTTTTAAGCACCCCCACCATGCTCACTCAGATCACCATTGCACCATACTCACTCAGGTCACCACCCCACCATGTTCACTCAGGTCACCACCCTATCATGCTCACTCAGGTCAACACCCAAACATGATTATTTAGGTTACCAAACAACCATGATCACTCATGTCACCACCCCACCATGTTCACTCAAATCACCACCCTATCATGCTCACTCAGGTCACCACCCAACCATGATCACTCAGGTCAGCACACTATTATACTCACTTAGGTCAACACCCAAACATTATTCAGGTCACCAAACAACCATGATCACTCAGGTCACCATCGCACCATATTCACTCAGGTCATCACTCCATAATGCTCACTCAGGTCACCACCTAACCATGATCACTCAGGTCACCACCCTACTATGCTCACTCAGGTCAACACACAAACATGATTATTCAGAGGTCACCAAGCAATCATGATTACTCAAGTTACCACCCCACCATGTTCACTCAAATCACTACCCTACCATACTCACTCAGATCATCATCCCACCATGTTCGGTTTTTTCAGCACCCTTGCCATACTCACTAAGGTCACCATTGCACCATACTTACTCAGGTCACCATTCCATAATGCTCACTCTGGTTACCACCTAACCAGGATCACTCAAGTCACCACCCTACTATGCTCACTCAGGTCAACACTCCACCATGTTCACTCAAATCACCACCCTACCTTGATCATTCAGGTCTCCACCTCACTACGCACACTCTGGTCACCTCCCCACCATGTTCACTGAGGTCAAACCCCACAATGCTCACTCATGTCACCACCCAACCATGATCACTCAGGTCAACAGCCAAACATGATTATCCAGGTCACCAAACAACCATGCTCACTCGGGTCACTCAAATCGTTCTCACTCAAATCACCTCCCTAACATGATCACTCAGGCCACCACCACACCATGTTCACTCAGGTCATCACCCTACCATGCTCACTCAAGTCATCACCCCACCATGTTCACTCAGGTCAGCAGCCTACTATGGTCATTCAGATCAACACCAAAGCACAATTATTCAGGTCACCTAACAACCATATTCACTCAAATCACCACCCCACCATGATCATTCAGGTCACAACCACACCATGTTCACTCAGGTCATCACCCCACCATTCTCAGATCACTACCTAACATGCTCACTCAGATCATCACCCCACCATACTCAGTTTTTTCAGCACCCCCACTATGCTCACTCAGGTCACCATCACACCATACTCACTCAGGTCACCACTCCATAATGCTCACTCAGGTCACTACCTCATCATTCACTCAGGTCACCACCCCATTGTGCTCACTCAGGTCAACACCCAAACATGATTATTCAGGTCACCAAACAACCATAATCACTCAGGTCACCTCCCCACCTTGTTCACTCAAATCACCACCCTACCATGATCACTCAGGTCCTCACCTCACCATGGGCACTCTGGTCACTTCCCCATCATGTTCACTCATGTTCATCAGATCAACGCTCAACCATGATCACTTGGGTCACCACCTAATCATACTCCCTCAGGTCACCACTGCACCATGCTCACTCAAATCACCACCCCACCATGCTCACTCAAGTACCACCCTACCGTACTCACTCCCATCATGCTCACTCAGGTAACCACCCTACCATGCATACTCAGGTCACCACACTACCATGCTCACTCAGGTAACCACCCCCCATCATGCTTATTCAGGTCACCACCCCCTCATGCTCACTCAAATCCTCACCCAATCATACTCACTCAGGTCTCCACCCTACCTTGCTCACTCAAGTCACCAGCCCACCATGCTCACTTTGGTCACCACCCTACCTTGGTCACTCAGATCCCCACCACATAATGCTCATTCAAGTCACCACTCTACCTTGGTCACTCAGGTCACCACTGTATCATAGTTTCTCAGTTCACCACATCACCATAATCTCTCAAGTCACCAACCCACCATGCTCTCTCAGGTCACAAATCCACCATGTTCACTCGTGTCACTACCCTACCGTGCTCACCATCCCACCATACTCACTTGGTCACCACCCTACCATGCTCTCAGGTCACCAACCCAAAATAGTCACTCAGGTCACCACTCTATCTTACTCTCTCAGGTCACCACCCCATCATGCTCACTGAGGTCACCACCCGCCCGCTCCTGCAGTTCACCACCCCACCATGCCCACTCAGCTCATCACACTAACATGCTCACTCAGGTCACCACCCCACCATGCTCACTCAGGTCACCACCCCACCATACTCACTCCGGTGTCCATCCTACCAAACTCACTCAAATGACCACCCATCATGTTCACTCAGGTCACCACCACACCATGGTTACTCAGGTCAACACCCAACTATGATCACTCAGGTCACCATTCCACCATGTTCACCCCAATCACCACCCTACCAAAATACTCAGGTCATCACCCCGCCATGCTCACTCAGGTCTCTACCCCACTATGCTTACTCAGGTCACCAATCTCCACTATGCTCACCTTGGCTTCAAAGCAGCCTGGAAGTGATTCTCAGGGGAGGCTAGTGACCCAAGACATTGGGGGAGGCCAGACAAGTGGTGCCCAGGAGTGGATTTGGGATGGCTTTTGCATTTTTATGGCACAGGATGAGTGGAGGCTCTGGCCTTTCATGAGGGTCCCCCTCTAAGCAGGTTTCGTCCTGTCTGAAGTCACCTCCAGCCTCCACTGATCTGCAGTGAGAGCAGCAGACATGACTGCAGGGCTTGGAGGCCAGCAGGGACCAGGGTACCTGGGGACCCAGGGACAGCAGGCCTCCTGCTAAGCCGGACTCAGAAGAGTGGGGAGGGAAGGCCGGAGCTCTTGTTAGAGGAAGGTATGAAGGGGCTAGGCTTAAGGGGGCAGGGAGGAGGTGCAGATCTTAGGTGCCATCCCTTGTGTCCAGCGTCTCTCTGTTGAGCTCAGGCCCTGGCCAACAGCCTCTAATTTCCTGGCCTCCAGCTCCGTGAGCTCAATGTCCAGCTCTGCTGATGGGAGAGGGGCCTCAGTGGGACCTTCATGACGTCACTGCATTTCAGCTCTTCATTCCTTCCTGCAAAGTTCCCCTAGGGCTGTCCCTACCCTACTCCCTGTCCCAGAGGGCCCATCCAGCGGCAGTCCTTCCTTATTTCTAGTTCTTGCCTCCCTCCCACCCCTGCCCACTGTTATAGCCCAAGACTCTGGAAACAGAGGTTTCTTACACTTCGTATGTTTAATTAATTCAAAGTCGTGTATCTAAATGTACCAAGATAGCTTGTTGAAAGTAGCATGCTACTACGTGCTCAAAGCCCCGGAAGATAATTCCAAGCTAAATCCTTCAAAATAGAGAATGTGCAGTCTTGGGCGTTGGGGGAAAGCACATGCTGTTTTAAATACAGAGGGGCAAAAAAAAAGGTATACACTTTTTAGGAAAGGAAAAAACTGTATTAAAATGGTAGTACCCAATATATACAGATAACTAAAGATGAATACAAGTCACTTTGACCTCTGCAATTCCAAGAGGTGCTCAAAGTGATTATAACCAGCATCCAGACACTTCTGATGAAAGCAAGCTACTGCAGGACTTGTTGCTGTGAGGCCTCCCAGATCTTCCCTTGTGCCCATCACACACAGCACCATACGTCCCAAGCTTGTCACGTATGAATGCGGTTGTTAGGCATGTTGGAGGTTCTGATGCATACTCACGCCTCCATTGTCATTGTACTTCTACAACGTTCTCGAATTTCAAATACCACTTCAAATTGGTCTTGCGCTTCTTGAACAGCAAACATGCTTTTGCCATGTCCTTCCTGTTGATGCTAGCATTCATTTATTGATGCCATCTTTTGAGCAAGCATCATATTAATACACATTGCTATCATAATTCAATTTAACTTCAAGAAGTAATAGATAACATCTCTTAAAATGTATACACATTTTTTGGACACCCGTGGTAGAGATAACCCAGGTCATTCGGGCTCAAAAGAGCAGCCTGTACCAGGAAGGGGTTACTCAAAATGTCTCCTGTCATGTAGACAAAACCCTTGAAACAATCAGGCAACCCTAAGTCATGCATGTAGTCACTGTACTGATTTAAACAATTATGGGTGAGGGGTAAACATTGTGGCACATAAATAAGGGGAGAAATTGTATTGCCTTTTGGTTTGGTCATGATGCCAGCCCACTCCTATAATCTGGTTGCAGAAATTAAACTCCCAGTTTCTGCCTCTAGTCTTTGATTGACTGTGAAGGAAAGTAGCCAGAATAGTTTATCCGGGAACACCACCCCCATTTATTCAGTGTCCATTAGGAAATGTCCCAAGTTTGCAGCAGAAAAAAATAATAGAACTCAGAAAATGGCCGGGCTCGGTGGCTCAGCCTGTAATCCCGCACTTTGGGAGGCTGAGGTGAGTGGATTGCCTGAGCCTGCAGGTCCGAGACCCGCCCGGGCAACTTGGCGAGACCTTATCTCTACAATAAATCAAAAAATTCGCCGGGTGTGGTAGCGTGCGCCTATAGTTCAGCTACTTGGAAGGCTGAGGCGGAAGATTGCCGGAGCCCAGCGGCTCGAGGCTGCAGTGGCCAGGAGCGGCCACTGCACTCCAGTCTGGGCAACTGAGTGAGACTCCAACTCAAAAAAAAAAAAAGAGAACTCAGAAAATGTAACATTTTCATTCAGAGCTCTCAGAGTCACAATGCCTTCCTAGGCCTGTTACTTCCAGAATACCCTCCACCCCACAAGCAGCAATGCCCCAACACAGGACTGCCCGGACACTCTAGAGGAGGATGGAGAATTGACATCCAGCCCCACCATTTAAAAACACCTAGCACTGGATGCCTGGGGTTTCCATGGTGATTGACAAGCCTCTACTGCTTGGTCCACCCCTGCCAAGACCCTGCTTGCTTCCAGTCTAACGTTGTCATGGAGAGTGGTAGTTGAGATGCACTGGATGTGATCAGCAAGAACATGAAGAAATGCAACTCTAAGAGGGGTTCAGGCTTGGGAAGGGGCAGGCTGGGGTTTGGAGAAGGTGGGGTGTGACTCTGTGGCCCACAACTGTCAACCTGGCCACAGGAGCAGCAGTGACTGAAAGAAGAGGAGGTCAGAGTCTCTGACTCTGCAGATGCCAAGACCAGATTAAATCTGCCACAGTTTTATGAGGGGGGCATACTATGTGAAAGAGTTATGAAAGACTTGGACAGGCATCAGGACCTGAAGCAGGTCTCACCCAGTAGGGGGAGGGGGGAGAGAGGGGAGGAGGACTGAGATCTTTGAAGCAGTCAGAAAAGAAGCTCTGAGTTTCCCAGGAATATGTTGACCTTAAGCATCTCCACACACTCAGTCACTGGAGGAGCGTTGCCTTGGGAGGCGTAAACTGATGCAATACTAGGTGGACAACTAGGCACAGCAGCCCCCTCAATGAGGTCAGCCACAGGGTCCAGGGTACTGAGACTGGGGACCAGGGATGGAAGCATGGCAGGGAGAGCCCAGAAGTTCCTGGGCCCCCAAGTGCCAAAGCCAGAACCAGAAGGGAGAACACACAAGACTAGAAGACCTTCTTGCGGATAAGATTGTCCTAAAAGGGAGCGGTCAGGTGGGGTCCCAGCCTCCTGCAAGGAACGGGAACATCATCTATGGGGCTCAGACATTGGGGGATGGTTGGGAAAGAGGTTCTTTTCTATTTATGTGTTAATATTCACTTACGTTTATTTTTTAGAGACAGAGTACAGCTGAAGGAAAATTATCTGAAAGAGTCCTCAATGTCCCACAAAATCTTTCACCAGTAAGAGATGACAAGGTGAATCTTTTCACTCTAAGTTTACTTTTAGGGAAATATGTCCCCAACTCTTTGCTAGGCTCTGAGTCTTTGGTGGGCTTCACAAATTCACCAGCAGGTTATTTTCCTTAGATCCTTCTAGAGAGTACTATGGAGGGCTACAAGGCAAATGCTACTCTCTGATATTTCAGGAATAACACAGACACGCGTGCTCATGCACACACACACATGCACGCATACAGATGAAAACACCATAATAAAAACATCATCCTTTCCTTTTATTAAATACCAAACCACAGCTAGAGAACTTTTTTTTTAAGATGTGGGGTACAATTCAGGGTTAGGTATGCAAATGTTCATTATGCAGGTACCCTTGTTCATGAGAGGAGAACTTTAAATGTGACATTTTTGTCACCCAATTTGCCCATTTGGAAAACGCAGTTTAATAAAGGCAGCTGGGTTAGTTCAAAGCGCACTGGGCAGACTCAAAAACAGGCTCAACCAAGAATTAGCCAAACTTTTCTAGGTCTTTCTGTCTTTCTCTCTCTCTGTCTCTCTCTCTGTCTGTCTCTGTCTCTCTCTCTCTCTCTCTCTCTCTCTCTCTCTCTCTCTCTCCCCCCCCCTCTTTCTTTCTTTCTTTCTTTCTTTCTTTTCTCTCTCCTCTCTCTCTCTGTCTCTCTCTCTCTCTCTCTCTCTTTTTGAGTTGGGGTCTCACTCTGTTGCCCAGGCTGGAGTGCAGTGGCGCAATCATAGCTCACTGTAACTCCAGTTCCTGGGCAAGTGATCTTCCTGCTTTAGTCCTCCCAAATATCTGTGACTACAAGTGTGCATCACCACACCTGGCTAATTTTTTAAATTGTATTTTTAAAATCAAAGTTATACATTCACATGAAATGAATGAATGGATTGTCAAATAACAGCTATGAGGCTTTATTTCAGAAAACAGCAACTCTGTCGGTTCCCCTTCCCTCCTTGCCCACACAAAACCATTATCTTTTCCTTGAGCTGCATCACAAAGCTGTCTTCCTCTCCCAGAGTGCCGGTGGCCCCTCTGTTCCCTGAGCCCTTACAGCTCTGCATGGTTGCTACATTGGCAATCTGTTACAACAAAGTAGTGAATTAATTCAACCCAACCCAATTTTCTATGTGCACAGCATCTCACATCAGATTAAATGAGATTAGTTTTCACTATATGTTGCCTATTTTGTTAAGAATTGATATTCCTTATGGAAAGCCCTGAGGAAATACATGTTTGAGCTCCTTGGCACCGTGTCTGCAGCAGGAGCAAACACCTGCAGTGCCAGGGAGACCCCCACATTTATTCCGATGTCTGCCCTGCTCCCAGACAGACTTCTGGCACCCAATCTTCTTTCCGGCTGGTCCCAGCTCTGCGTACTGGGACCAATGAACACCAAGATTCTACAAATCATGCATATGTTTTTGATTCTCAATAGAAACTTGGACCCTAATCCTCACGCCCCTGGACACTGTTGTCCGGGTCCCAAGATTTGAAGCCATCAAGTTCAGAGCATTGGAGCCCCTAGTCCCTGTTTTACTCCAGTGCCGCTGCTCTCAGAGCCTGGCCCCTCACCTTAGGACTTCATTGCCCCTGGATTCTACTTATCACATGTGGACATATAGCACACGGTGGGATGGAAGAAGACATGGCAGCAATGGGAGGCGAAGCAAGTGAGGTTTATTTACCATTGTCATGGAAGCTCCAGGCCATGTATGTGGGGTAGGGCTTTGAGGGTGGCAGGGGCAGACTTGGGACCCTCTGTTCATCCCAGCTCACTGGGACTCTTGGACTTTAGAAACCCTGGGAGGCAGCCATATTGTCAAGCCCTAGCTTTAAGAGTTTACTATACTCTCAACTCTGAGGGCTATTTTCTGCCTCTAAAGTTTGGGGCATTTCTTTATTACATAGGAAATAGCAGGCAGGTGAGAAGGAGTGAGAGATAGGCCAGAGACAGAAGAAAGCAAGAAATGTTGCTGGAATGGTTCTCAAGTCCATCAAGGGACATGTCTGTGGATGAATCACAAAAGAAAGGAAGGTGGAGAAAAGGCCTCGCAGAGATCCAGTGAGGTCAGGACTGACTCTTGCCAGGCAGCCCTGGACAAATAAACTCTGATTTGTAGAAATCTCGGCTTGTCTCTGACCTGAAGCAAAGCAGAAAGAAGTCTGAACACATGGCACAGCTGTTTCAGAACGAGAAGCTAAGAAGCCCATCAGGATAAGGAAAAAGAAAAGCCATCAGGATGAAGAAGGTGACAGGACAGTGCCTGAGGATAAAGTAGAAAAATCAGGTACAACCCCTCTTCGGGGGAGGTTAATGGCTACTGGTCATTCCTTGGCCCTTGGATGACAATTAGTAAGTCAACAAGACACCAAAAAGAAAGCATACATCCATAATTGAAATAAATGAAGTCCACTACCCCAAAGGAAAATATGAGAAAATTAGAAAATGAGTCTTCAGATGGAAAGGCCTAATGAGTTTAGACAGGTTTGACTCCATTGGAGCTAATACCAAAGCTTCTCCTTAAACATAGAAAACCTCTTATGTCTTACAGCTATTCAAGGATAAAATTTGATCGACATAAAATGACACCATTTGAGGGTTTAAGACCTGGGCCAGATTTGATTGAAGTTTAGGGGAGCCTATGATGACAGCATTTCTTTATCGTTATGCATACAGGGATAATATCAAAGGACCCAAGGACGGGTTTAGCAAAAGTTCAAGAATATTGAGACAAAATTCAAGAAGGGGCTAAACTGTTATCAGATTACTTAAAAAAACACAACAACCCAGTAAGGAGCCTTTTGAAAACACCACAATAACATCAGACAGCACAGATTCCAGAAAAAGAACAAAAAAGAATGGAAAAATGAGCACAAAGACTCTGAGGGGAGGCGAGACTCTGGAAGTCAGCTCTTCTGCAAGACCTTGTGAGCGACCACCAGATAACTGGAAAGAGAAGGCTGAATTGAAGACAGAATAGTCAAGTTAACAGTCACCAGCCCCTCCCAATTTTTTGATGATCATTGCCCATGATACCACCTCCAGGATGATCTGGTCATGAAACCCTTCCAGAGAGAGGTCCTCAAACATAAATTCACACTTTTGGGCTAAGCACTGAAATTGGGTAAGTCCCCTGATTTCCCCAGTCCTGCGCCTCTTGCAAAGACTTTCTCATCTTTAAATGAGATGGGTTTAGAATTGAACTTGGGTTTGAGGATGGGTCTTCACTTCATCTGCACTTGACTATAACTTGATTATAACTTTAAGGTAAATATAATATTTTTGACAATTTTAATTTCTGCAATTGTAACTAAACAACAATAACACAAAGCCCACACAAGGTGGGGGCACACCTCATCAACATGGGTACTTACACAATGAACATTTGTATACCTAACCCTGAACTGTACCTCACATCTTTAAAATTTAAAAAAAAGGAAGAAAAAAAATACTCCCACAACTTATCACTTCACCAAGTGATTTTCTCTTGGGATTGGACCCACTGGACATATTAAATAAACTCTGATTTGTAGAGTCTGGAGGGAATTAAAATATGTACAAGTTCAACAGCACTTGTCCAGTTGGCAAAGAATCTGACCCTCAGACAGAGGCATGAGGTGGAAAAGCCTGGCCAGGGTTCTGAGGAAGAGTCCTGCTCCAAAATTCTAGTGGGAGCAAATAGGATAAGGAGTAGTGCTCATGGAGAGCCCCAGGGCCTGCCCTGGGTCTCTGCACACAGAACTCATTAGAACCCGCAACACATCAGGGGAGTGGGTGCCCTTATCATTTTGAGGAGAGAACAGGAACAAAGGGGTTTGCTGAACCCCTAAGTTACACAGGCAGCGAGTGGCCCAGTTGGCCTTTGAACTCAGGCACTTGCCTCCACATTCCCTGATGACTTCTGGTTCCTCAACTTCTTCCCACCCCAGGCTCCCCGCCCTGCTCACAGACTCCCCCTCTGACTCACTGTTTAGAAAAGGGAAGCTTCCCACTGGGAGAACTCAGGAAATGGAACCAACAAGACTGGCAGGGACTGTGTTCCAATTCCAGGTTTCTCAGGAGTCCAGGCTTTTTCTGGCAGACATGAGCAGTATGGCCAGAGTTGCAGCAGGGGGAGCTCTGTTGGGCAGGGGTTCTTAGGAAGTCAGAGGCACATGAATGACCCCAGGGGTCAGCCAAGTCCTGCCCTGCTCCAGGTGGGTGACCAAAAGGCCACATGAGGGATGAGAGTCGTCAGTCTGGGAGGCCGAAGACAGCCCTGTCAGGCTGTACATTCTGCTCTCTTATCATCCAATCAGCATTTCAACACCCAGGGAAGGCTGACATGCTTCTATTGTTTACATAGTTACATTAGGTTTAGCCTTGACCTAGAGGTTTCTTCATAACCTTTCACATGGTGAACTATAGCCTTGCTGGGCACATTAACAGACTGGTGACCTACTCTTGTGCCAATCACCAAGTTTTGGCCAATCAAAGGCTGCCAACTGTTCAAACTTGGTAAGATGAGACAAACCCTACACTGTAACCAATCCAGCTGTTTCTGTGCCTCACTTTTGCTTTCTGTTCCTCACTTTATTTCTGTCCATAAATCTTATTCCACTACTTGGTTGGGATAAACCAATATTCTCTTATGGTTTTTCTTGGTCTTTCTGTGTGTCCCATATTTTCTGTTCCAGATTAGAGGCTAACGATGGAGAAGGTGGGTAGCAGGCATGCAGGTCTCTTGACCAGCCCTGTGTTTCCTCCTCAGTCCAGGCAGATCAGTCAGGGCTTGAGTAGGAGTCCCATGACGTCCAGGCTCTGGGACGACTCTCTGCGAAGGTCCCTCTGTGAGTCTGACCACATGATGCCTGCAGCACAGTCGAGCCCAGATGGAGCAGAATCAGCCATGAACATGAGGTCGGCTCTGGGTCTCCTGCTGTTCTGTTTGCAATTACTAAACTGTTTCGCCAGAATTGCATTTTTCAAACATATGAGGATTACGAAAAAGAATATGACAACCAACAGGTAAACAGAAGTATCCTTTTGCTTCCATGGCTCTGGTCCCCTCAGGGGCAGGACAGCAAGTGACCATATTCCTGATATTTAAACTGCACGGCTTGGGCCCAGGTGGCGTGATGGGAAGCCATGCCTCCTACCCAGCCTGGAATGGCCGAAATCAGGTATTTTATAGGGGAAAATGGACCCGTAGCGCAGAAGTGGCTCACACATCTGGACCACAGGAACAAGTCATCTTCAGGCCCCAGCTCCTCCTCCGACCTCTCAGCGGGGAGCAGCCAGCTGTGTGTGTGTCTGACCTTCCTGTGTGGCCAGAGTCCTTTAGCAGCTGTGCCTTGGGACCTCTGCCCTTTTCTGTTCTGAGTTAAGAGGCATTTGGAGAGGGTCCTGGTGTCCTGGTCCTTGTCCCCAGGGGACTTCTCATCCATTCCAATGGCTCTGCTCAGGGGAGCAGCCCCCGAGGGAAGAGGTGGTAGCTGAGAGCATTGGCCGCGCAAAGGCAGCATGGCTGATGGCTAGAGAAGAGGAGGAATGAGACGTCACCTTTCTCATGAAGCGCAAACAGGAACAGACATTTGCCATGTATTCCTCTCGTGGGAGCACTGCTCTCCATACCTGGCATTTCTGATTGGACACTGCCCTCAGTGCTGTGATGGAGGTGTTATGTGAGCCCCATTTACACGGAGATCCCCACTTCTCCCTCCCTCAGGTCTCTCCCATCCCATCTGTGCTCTCGGGGGTCTGGTCTGCCTCTGAGGCAATTCCAGGCTGGATCCCACACTCCATCTCTCCCCCTACACCTTTGCCCAGTTCCCAAGAGCTCACTGTGACCGAGGAGGGGATACCTTGACAGAGAGCTCACTTCACATGCAAGTCTCCAGAACACTCCTCCTGCAAAGGCTCCATCAGATCCCTGCCACGTGCTGCCTCTTGGTGCAGGGGGGAGAGAGAGTGTATGAATGTGGATGCATCTCAGTGTGTGCTGTCTGTCTGCTTGTGTCTTGGTGTGCTGTGTGTACGTGCTCAGCAAAGCCCTGTGTTAACTGAGTACCTGGGTGGTCTTTCTGCTCAGCTAGACTCTTGTGGGACATGCAGATGACAGACACTTCTCTCTGTCCTGTGGGCCCCAATTTTCTGTGATTAGCTTGTCCTGAGGTCGAGGATGACCCTTAGCAGAACTGAGCAGATGTGAAACCAAGTTTGATTTCAGCACGACAGTTTCGCCTCGTGCCTCTGCCCCTTCCAACATGTGCCAGATCCTTTCTGTCTGCTCTGAGTATTCGTCCTTTATCAGGTCCTGTTCTCTAGAAGGGACTATCTTGGTAACTGTAATAAAGCCAGTCCCCTTCTTGGGGACTGATGTTGTTGAGAACTCCTTCTCTGTGTGTCATCTTGTGAAATGTCACCTCAGGAGCAGGAGTTGTATTCCTTCTGGGTGTCTACACTGGAGCTGCGAGTTGCAGCTGAGAATCCACCTCAGAGCACACTAACTGTTGTCAGAATCTGATGACCAAATACACGTTTGTTCAAGGATGCTGGGCAGTCTGGCTGCATTATGGCCCCTTTGGGCAGTGGGCACTGTTACCTGTGTATGCCAATTCTTCCCCAAACAAAGTTTTTAAAAAGTAATGTGAGACTTGGTGTCAAGGTGAATATGTTCATATCACTTAGTGTTGTTTTTTCTCCTGACTTTGAAAGAAATTGACACACTTTCATGGACCATGGAAGTTTCATGGCCCTAGGTACTGAGCCTACCCTGGCTAAGGGGCCCCAACAGCAGGCCTGTTAGTGGTTGGGCTCCCCACACTCTCCCATCTGCCCAGAGACTTTCTCAGAAGAATCTCCCTGCCCAGGGGACAGAGCCAACATGTCCATGTCCAGGGGTGGCTCCAGGTCACCACTCAACAGCACATGTCTGCCTGCTATAGGGACACTCTGTGCTTTCTGAATTTTGTCATGTCACCTGCTACGGTGCGGGTGCTCCTTGGGGCCCAGGCAGTGCTCCTGGGCTTCATCAATTTTCTCCAAATCCTGGACTTATTCCCATTTAGCAGATGCTACAGAAGAGGAAATGGAAGCACAAGAAGTAGCCTAAGTGTCCAAGGCCACCAAGCTGACAAAGGAGAGTGCTTTTGTCATGACCCAGCAGTGTGGCCCCAGAGCTCACTGAAGCCATTTCAGAGCAGGACGAGATCCTCAGGTCCTGTCTCTACCACAATCAATCTGGCAGCTGGATGGAGGGTCAGACCAAGGTGTCGAGAAGGTCAACCTCAGCCCGCTCAACCACCTTTTGGCCTTGAGGCCAAGTTATCTTCATCTCCTCCCATCCACACAGCTCCCAGCCCTAATTCTTACCCACAGTTCTCAAACTCTGCTTCTCTTGATGCTAGGAGCTCCTGGGTTGGGAGGAGGCATTTCCTATCAAAATCCCTATATGTCCATTTTTCTTCCACTGGAAACAAATGCTAGAAGTGATGGTGCATGCCATATCACATGTCTTTCTCTGGTCACTTAAAACAAAACTGAGCAAGGTGTCTCGCTGACAGCCAAGAGGGGAGCAGTAAGGTGGCCCTGGTTAACCTACCTGTGCTCCACTGTCTCACCTGACACTCGTAGGTGAAGGTAACCCAGGCTACCAGGGAAGAATCAGCATTCTCCTGGGGCCAACCACCTGTCTGGGCCCTGAAGGGAAAGAAGGGGAGTATCTACTACCCAGGGGTGGTCCCTGCAGGAGTGTGAGGTTGGCTGCTCAGGAAGGAACTGTTCTTCTATCTATCCATGTGCTTCCAGCAGGGGAGAGGCTGTTCCTGGCATTTACTGTAAACTGGGGGCATCACCTGCATGAAGTGGCCTTGCTGTTCCAGTCAGATGGGATGTACCCAGGTGAATAATGTCCTTGCAGCCCAATCTACCCGAGGGCACATTTAGTGACAGCAGGGAGGGGGCACTGAAAGCTAAACTTGAGCTCAGCACCAGGAGTTCCTCCCCTCCCGGTCATGGCTCCCATGGCACCTTCACCTGTGCCACCAGAAGGAATCTGGGAAAACCACAGTCAAGGCTCAGACCATGATCTCCAACCTCACTCACCAGTGACTGACATCTTCATCACCAGCGGACAGGCAGCCCCATCCCCCCCCCACAGCTTTATCTCAGGATTTCTCAGCCCTTATCCCTGTGCTCAGAGCTCCTCCTCCTTCCTTTTCCCATCCCTGGCCTGTCCCCGGCCTGCTCTGAGGAGTTCTGCCCTGGGGTTCCAGGATGGGTCACAGTCTGGGACAGGGCCTGACCTGAGAACGGACATGTGTCCTGCCATGGCCTTGTTGTGGGGAGTCACCTCTTACCAGACAGATGGTGATGTTCCCCATCCATGAAAGCTCCTCTGCCAGTCCAGGGGCAGCCTCATTTCTGTCCTTCCCGGATGCAGGGCAGGTGCACACTGTGTCTCTGTGTGGTCTGACCTGCTATTTGTTGCCTTCCTGACCATGAAGACTCCATCAACTGCCCTCTTGTCTGACTGATTAAGATGGACCAGTCTAAAGTCCTGATTGACCCTGGTGACCACATAGTCCTGACTCACTGGACACTAACTGTAAGATGGGGACTTTGTCAGTTTAACGGAATCTGTCTCCACGGCACCGACTGCCAGGTGATTCTGATTGGCTGAGCAGTATGGCCAGCGACCAATGAATGACCAGCTGATGCTCAGCTGCTGCTGTCAGAGGACAGAGATGTGGGCCTGGACAAAGAAGAGAAGGGGGTGAGGCTGGGGTGGGTGTCTTGTGGCTTCCTCCACAGGCTCTGCTGCCTTGTGGACTTAGGAACCCTCTCGTTCTTCTCTGCAAGGCCCGGCAGTCTTCAGAGTCAGAGCTGTTTCTGGAAGATTCTTGATGTGAGGCCCATAGATGAGCTCCACAGAGGCCACTAAGCTCCTGAAAAAACACTCATCTTTGTGTAAGGAGAGGACAATTGTTTAACTCTCCCAAATGACCATACTAGAATTCATGGATATTAGGAGTCACTTCTCCAAGGAGACCTTCGGGAAGCTCAGGAAGGTGCCAGAATAAATCTTGCCAAATCCCATTTCACTCCAGCTCCCAGAAGTCTAAAGTGTCCTGGGGTATACCTCAGGGGATACCAAGACCTGGGCTGGGATGAGGGTGTCAGGGAGGAGGGATGCAGCCCTGGGTGGTCCTCTGAGTTCCAGTTGGGGCCCTGTGCCCTTCACACAGCAATCTCTCCAGAGCAGTCCTTGTACACAGGGGACCCTGGTGTCAGGGAGAAAGTATCCTTTTTGCAGGTCTGGGATACCAGGACAGTGGAGAATTCCTGCCTCACTCAGGGCCAAGGGTCCCTCACTCTGGTCTGAGGTTCCTGTTTCCTGCTTTTCGGGGCAGGATGGGGCTGTGTATCTGTGTGCACACAGGGACATGGGAGTCTCTGGACATTCACACCAGGACACAGTTTATACCACAGTGTGCCATGTCCCTGGGGACATGTGTGTTGATCCCTGAAGACAGGAGGTGTCTGTGCAGGAAGGGGAGCCACAGGTGGCCCAACTCCTTCTTTTCCTGAAAGCCCCAAGTTTCTCCATACTGCACGCCGTTCCCATCACTAAGGAAACAGAAGCAACAGGTGCCTGCTGCTCTGGTCACAGGTAGGTGCTTTGAAACCATGGACTCCTGGAGAATCTCAGCATGTGGTGGGGCAGGATCCTTCCCTCAGTGAGACCCCTTCCGACAAGTGCCACTGGTGCTGATGGGAGGGGCCATTTCCCCGAGGCTCTGGGCTGGAGTTTGGTGTCAGAGTCATTTCCTGACCAAGTCTGTCATCCTGGCTGCATGAGACCCACTGGGAACTTTCTCAAAGTTTCTGCCACCTGAACTTCGCTTCCCCAGTTCCTGATTCAACTGCTTTGGTGGGGCTGAATGATTATCAGCAGGTTTAAAACCCCCAGATGATTGTAATGAGCAGCCATGGTGAAGACCCTGTGCCCCGACCCTTCACCCTTCTAGCAGCAACCTTATCACCACTTGCACCTCCCTCACTAGAGTACCTGCAGCCATGATGGTGACCAGTTGTTCCAGCTCCGCATGGCTGAGGGTATTCTTGAACTGTGGGCCTTCCAGTGGGAACACTGGCTCAGTTCCAGGACATAGGAACCCACACTCTACCCTCTTCCTGCCTCTTTCCATGGTGCTGGAGCTCTCAGCTTAGCTCACAAATCCCTTCCTTGCTTGAACTTCCTATGACACAGACAGATAGCATGCCTGGAAACTGATGTCTATTCCTGCAGAGGCTCCTTCAAGGCATGGCATTATCCTGGATGCCAAGTTCTTCTTCTGGCTAAGCTGTGAGAGGAAGGGCAGCTGTGCTGCCTGAATACAATAAGTCCCCTACCTACGGACCTTCAAGTTGCAGACTTGCAGAGATGGGAACATTCATTCACATGTCCAACCACGTAAGATAGTTCACAAGTCTTGCATGCATTGTAATGTGTGTGCATCCTCCACAAGTGGTTGTGCTTTTGTGTACTTTACTGCAAAGTACTGTATGGAGTACAGTAATACAATATCTTTATTTCAAGCCCAAGGTGTCCAGAAGGAAGTGTAAAAGTAGCAGTGTTGCAGTTTGTACTGTAAAGCTGATTTTCTTTTCTTTTCGTTTCTTTTTGCCAGTCTTTAACCATCTTTATTTCAACAGGTGGTGCTGACAGGTAGGTGGTCCTATTAATACACACTGCAAGATGAGAGAAGAGGCGGCTGTGGAGGCAAGCCTATGGGCGGAAGCAGATGGTCCATTGCTCCTAGGAGGTGAAACTTCCTGAGTGGTGTTGAAGGGAGGCTCTGACTTAGAGATTGTCACTCTTTAGGTGCCCACAAAAGAGTTGCAGTTTCAACACATCAAGTTGGCCCTTCTGCTGGAAGGGATTCCTGACTCAGCTGGGATCCCTTTAAAATCCATAATGGTTTAAAGAGCCCTTAGATACGACTCCATCTTAAGTGGCATTTTATTTAGCTTTCATGTAAAAGCCAATAAGCAACATTTTCAAAGCAGTGAGCAGATAGATATAATTACGGTAACCCAGGAATGCTCCTATCACTTTTTCTCTTGGCTTTTAAGCCATCTGTCTCCGAATCCCACATCTGTTCCCCATAGAGAGTTCTCACTGAAGGCCAGGTCTTCAGTGGCTGGGGGGAGGGGGTAGGTGTTTGATCCACAGCACTGGTTCTCAACTCTACTGTACAAGTTATGTTTTTACAAAGATGACCATGCCCCTCTCCAGACTGATTAAATCAGAATTTTGGGTAGGGTGAGTTTGGGGCCACATAATAATTGAAGCATTAGGTGATTCTGATGTGCAGATGGGTGGGGAATCACTGCTCTCTAGCTGACTGCCGTGCCCAGGGAAGGGGAGGGCGTGGGAAGCTGAGTTCTCCATTAGTCTTTCTCCAGGACCTGGCCTTCAGTGAGAACCCTCTATGGGGAACAGATGTGGGATTCGGAGACAGATGGCTTAAAAGCCAAGAGAAAAAGTGATAGGAGCATTCCTGGGTTACCGTAATTATATCTATCTGCTCACTGCTTTGAAAATGTCGCTTATTGGCTTTTACATGAAAGCTAAATAAAATGCCACTTAAGATGGAGTCGTATCTAAGGGCTCTTTAAACCATTATGGGTTTTAAAGAGAAAATGTAGTGTCCCTAGGTGGGTACAGGGTGTTCCTGCAGGAACCAGAGTATCGGGAAAGCTGGTTCCTCATTACAGAAATCAGCAGGAAGAACACATTTGTTTACAGAAGCTATGCAAAGACACTTTTCATTGTGTTACTCTCCTGCTTCCTAACCCTCAATGGCCCCCCTGTGCCTTATGAAAAGCTAACTTTAGGTCTTATAAAAGACATTTATACACAAGTCCTCCACATCCCAAGCACTTCTGCCTTTGTTCTCGCCTTCATCCTATCTCTCTGCGTGCTCAGATCTTATTATCATTGCCATTGGTGTCCCATTCCCTTCCTTTTCCAGCTTCTACCAGCCACTGCAGCCTCCTCTGCCTTCTTCTAGAGTAACTCTGTAGCAGTTAAGAGAAAGTAGACCCCCATTAGATCTATAGCAAAAGTCTCTCCTTTTTTTGGCCTCTCTACAAGAACTTTTCTGCTGGGCTGCCTCAGGTTTCTAATTCCTTGCAGCTCCTATTCAAGAAATGTGTTCCCTTCATTGATTCTTACAGCACCCGAACTGTCCACAGGCTCATGCAAATTTCGGCAATCTAGTTGTTCAGTCTCAGGGTGGCCGGCACGAGGGGTCGGCAGTGGGAAGGAACCAAAAAAGACATGGGAGACCGCAGAGAGGGAGATCTGTTGGAAGAGGCCAAGGGGCCCACCCAACCCTGTCCTGGAAAGTGGATATTTTGGGTGGTCATGAATTGAAGGGCTATTGGGACTGGATGAGTAGGAAGGAAATCGAGGAGAAGGGAAAACAGAGAAGGAGGAAATGGTCACGCCCACTTCTCCTTGTCCCACAATGTCCCTGCCCCTCCCCCACTTCAAAATCCCATTGTTTCTCGAGAACTCGCTCTGGCTTCCCCAGAAAGCCCTCTGGGTTCTCTATGGTGGACATTCCTTCCCCCACCCTCCGTATTTCCCCAGCCATTCTTTGCTACTCTGGCTTTGAGTCTGGTCAGCTGCTTGCATGCCTGTCTCACCCAGTTACTTTAAATTCCTGGAGGGTAGAAACAATGCGTTCTTCCAATTTTGCTTTCCCCCAGCTCCAGTTACAGTGACTGAAACGCCGAAATTTTATTGGTTGGGAGTCAATTATCTCAGGGATGCAGTTCAAAGTAAATGTGTCCTGAGTATAGTGGGCATCAGGTGCATTAAGGAGGAAGGAGCAAGTCCCAAGAGCAGCAATGAAGAGGACACTGGCTGCAGCTACTTTGCATCTCAGATGGTGAATTAGAACGGTTGTTACCCAATCCGCCACCAGAGGGCGATCCGGGTAAAAAGATCCCACGGTTGCTTAACAGCGCTTTGTCCTGATCTTTCCCCAAACTCAGGAAACAACACTGTCTCCCAAAAACAGGGGGAGAAACATAAGTCCGATGTAGTTTGCCAGGATCTCAAGGCATGGACCTTTGAAATTTGCTGACATTTCCCCCAGGGGAGCAGAGGCAAGAAAATAATCAAATCAATGGTCTGCTGCTTGCTGGATGAAGAGTAAGACTGGATAAAGATAATGCGATTAGTACAAAGGTGTCTTATGCCCTGAGCTGGCTCCTGCTTTACCCGTTCTGGAAGTGTGACATTAAGAAAACCATTCTCTTCTCTGCACATGGTTTTCTTCTACAGAATGACTGGGTTCAAGTTCCAGTCAGTCCTGGGATGTTATCAGCTCTAACAACCTACCTGGACTGTGCAACTTAGCCCAAAGTGGAAGCTTAGCCCCTTCTTTTCTGCCTCTTTTAGGGAACCAAAGTCATGGCAAGTGCTTGTTGCAGTAGGAACTGCTGATGTCCTAGACATTCCCCATATTGTTCTTTAGACCATCCATTCACAACCAGAGATGTGAGACACCCAGAAAACCAAAGGTAACCCAGTGCATCCATCATTTCGGGGGTGAGCCTAAAGTATATATGTGCAATCACATACTGTTCATGCAAATTCTTACAAAGAGGATGGTGTAGGATTTATGACTCTTTCTTGTGTACAACAGTAGAACAATGTACAACGGGAAGAAGTCCTATTCAGGATGGGAGTAATGTTGGGAGACAGGAAGCGGAAGGAGGGAGAGAACAAGCAGTTTCTGTAACATTTCATTTCAGAAGAAAGAGACAGATGGATGGACTTCAAGCATATGTAGCAAAATGTCAACTCCAATAAATCTGACTGATTCTAAATTGTTTTCTGTAATCTTGGTTGTCTCATTCTTTTAATTAACAAGCAAAAATGATTTGAAGCTATTTTAAAAATAACAGAGCTCACCAGCCCCTTAGGACACAGCTTGGCCTGGGATAGTTTCTTGAACTAGCAGAACCTTCTATAGATCTCAACATGTGCTCATGAAGTACGAGGACGGACAATTAAGTTCGTGAACTTGCCCCCGTGCACTTATATTGGCAGCACTGTACAAGCAACTCGATAAGGTTTCATAGCCTTGGTATATCAGCATCTCACAGCTGTGTTTGTGTCAACGTGTGAAGGTATCTTGCCAAGTGATGTTCATTATTGTTTTTGTGAGCCATCATGAGAATGTTGGAGTTTGAATTAGAGCAACAAGCAAACATTAAATTTCTTGTTAAATTTGGCAAGAGTAGAAGTGAAATCAGGGACATGTTAGTCTAAGTTTGTGGGGATAATGCCATGAAGAAAGTGGCAGTGTACAAACGGATTCAATGTTTTTCTGAGGGGAAAGAAAGTGTCACTGATGAAGAGAGATCAGGAATGCCAATTATGCGCAGAACTGACAAAAACATTTCAAAAATTCATTGAATTGTGCGTCAGAATCATTGTCTGTGAGAAACATAGCAGACCAAATACATATCAATAAAGAAACAGGAAAATCTTAACCAAAAATCTTGGCATGAGAAAGGTGTGCGCAAAAATGGTCCTGAAGGAGCTCTTGCATCATGACAATGCACCAGCTCACACAACTGAGGATGTTTTTGGCAAGTAAATTAATGTACTGGAACACCCTCCCTAATCACCTGATCTGGCCCACAATGACTTTTTCCTTACCAGAAGAGAAAGGAAATATTGAAAGGAAGACATTTTGATGACATCAAGGGTAATACGACACAGCTCTGATGGCCATTCCAGAAAAAAAGCTCCAAAATTGCTTTGATCTGTTGATGAGGCCCTGGCATCGGTGCATAGCTTCCCAAGGGAAGGTGACCATAGTGATATGGTCATAGTGATACTTGAAGGTGACCGTAGTGAGTGACATTCAGCAATGAGGTATGTAGCTCTTTTCTAGGACGAACTTAATTATCAGTCTGCGTATCTTCAGGTTTCATAGATCCAGGTGGTGTGAGATGGTCCTAGGGGGTAGAGAGCTGCTCCGGAGGGAGGGACCAGCCCCTGCTTTGGCTCTAACCAGACTTGCTGTCCCTCAAATCTTTGTAGCTTTATCTTCCTCATCTGTAAATGGGGATGGAGCTTGTCCTGTTTATCTCACTCAGTGTCAACGTGCATCTGATGAAATGATATTTGTGGGAATAGCCTCTAATTGACCGAATGATGTAAGTTGGTAAAGAACGGTTATTTACTAGTCTAGCTATGAATCCTGAGGCCTCATTTATTAATTAGCAACATTAGTAGCAACAACAAAGGAAGAAATAAACGGAGGGTGTGTAGAGTTATATGGAGGGGAGGAAAAACCTATGGAAGATATCCAAGTAGATAGCTGCCCTCCTTAGATACTGAGCTGAGGGCTTTCAAAGTAATGGAAACTATACCTTGCAAAAAAGGACAATACTTCAGAACAATATTTATGTGGCTCTCTGTGGTGAGTCAACAGCTATTTTCCATGGAAGCCACAGGGCTTCAGTTTTCAGTTTAAATAATGAACACAGAGATACCACCAAAGAAACATTCATTAAATATCGATGTAGGATAAAGTGGAAGAAAAAGAGAAAAACACCAAGCTGCTTGTCATGGAGCTTCCACCCGAGACTCTGTTCTGCACACCCTGGGGTACCGGCAAGGATTGGACTGTTACTTGAGACCTGGGTTCAACGCTGTAGGTTGCAGACTTTCTGGAACAGAACAAGTCAGTTGCTCTTCTGAAAACCTGGCACTGCCTAAGAAAATCCAAATGCAGCAAACAGAAGCTTTGCAGAAGAATTATTAATGGTATAAAAGAGTGCTCAGAGATTCACCCACAGAGACATTCTGATAGCTGACACCAGCAGCAAAAAACAAAAGGTGCACTGGGTGGCAGATAACCTGGCTTCTTCCAACTCTTCTTGAACCCATCCTCTGCTCCCTGCCCTGTTTCTCTTATCCTATATCATGCCCAAGGATCCCAGGCTTCTCTGCCTCTCTCACCATATTCTTAATATGGCCGGTTTATGCACTCTATGCTATTGCAGGCTTTAGGTGACATTCCTTTTAGAAGAAGTCCAGAATTCAACAAGGCTACTTGGGAAGATACAAGAACTTTGCCACCAGAAGACCTGGATTTGAGTCCCAATTTCTGCATGGCGTAGCCAGTCTCCAGCATGGCTGCACTAATTCTTCATATTCCCTCTCTTGTTAGTTTCCTTGCATAGCGAACCAGGAATGGCCCTGAGTGACAGTAGAATATAGAGGAAGTGATGGTGTATGAATTCAGAGGTGAGGTCACAAAAGGCTCTGTGACTTCCACCTCGACCTCTGAGATTTTCCTCTCTGAGGAAGTCAGCCACCATTCTGCAAAGACACTCAAGTAGTTCCATATACAGCCTCACATGGAGAGGAAATAAGGCTTCCTGGTAGTCACTAGCAGTAATTTTCCAGTCTTGTAAGTGAGCCACCTTGGAAGTGGAGCCTCCAGCCCTTGCTGACATCTGACTGCAACGTAATGAGAGACCCTGAGTTTGAACCACCCAACTGAGTTGCCTCTGAACTTCTGACCCACTGAAACTATGAGAAATAAATTATTTTATTGTTTTAAAACCTAAATGTTGGGCTGGTATGCTATATAGCTCTATCAACAAGAACTTAACCTTTCAGGGCTGATATTCATTTGGGAGATGCCTGTATGGCTGTATCCATTGTTAAAATATTTAACTATTTCTATGTTGCTTGGTAAAGAGCCCTACACTTAGATTCACATGATCTTGGAGTGCTATTTCCCTGAGCTGCTTTGCAAAGACAGCTTTCTCTGAAATCCTTTTCAGAGAAAGGTAACATTATCCTTGGCCTGAAATTATTTTGAAAATACCATGTCCAGCACACAACCAAAGATAAACTGACACATGGTCAAAAGCAAAGTTTTTCAGTCACCCAGAAGTCCTCCTTCACTGAGGGCTTATATGATGAAAAATTAAGCATATGTTGACAGTGGACTAGGTGTATGGTGGGGAGGGAGAAACCAAAAATTAAGAGAGGTGTAATGACAGAGAAAAGGGGCTTCCATTGCTTCACAAGACTGAAACCCAGCTCTAGGAATTGCAGAGAGTAAACCCTTCTCCTGGTTCTCCAGAAGGTAGCCGGACCTCAGATGGTGTAGCCAGAGTACCAGGACCCCTAGAGCCCAGACTCTCACTTCTCTCAAAAGTCTCATGCTCAAGCTTGTCTGGAGAATGAATGACCAAGTTACCACTTTTCCGAGGCCTGAATCCTGGACCTATAAAAGGCACTAAACTGTTCAGAAAGCCAGGGTATCCTTACCTGAATATTCTAGACTACATAAGGACCAGATACTCTTAGAAAAACATGACTAGCCGGGCTCGGTGGCTCAGCCTGTAATTCCGCGCTTTGGGAGGCTGAGGTGAGTGGATTGCCTGAGCCCGCGGGTTCGAGACCCGCCTGGGCAGGCGAGACCTCATCTCTACAATAAATCAAAAAATCAGCTGGGCGTGGTAGCACACGCCTGTAGTTCCAGCTACTTGGAAGGCTGAGGCAGAAGGATCGCTGGAGCCCAGCAGGTCGAGGCTGTGGTGGCTGGGAGCAGCCACTGCTCTCCAGTCTGGGTGAGAGTGAGACTCCAACTCAAAAAAAAAAAAAAAAAGAGAAGAAAAAGAAAAACATGACTGAAAAAAACACTCCTCTAGCCAGGAGGGTAAAGACTTGAAAGAGCTATTATCAGATTCAGGGACAAAAATGATAATTTTTTTGTACCATGTAATATAAAATAAAATTAAAACCCACTATAGAATATCAGCAAGATCCATGTCAAATACTCATTATATAGGTGAGGAAATTAAGACACAGGAGGCTAGAAAGTGAGGTCCAACTGATTCATGGACCTTCGTAGCCTTTTCTGACAATTCTCTGCCTTGATGGATGTTGTCAAATACTATTTCTCCTATACTCAAGGGATATTGGTGCCTTGAATTTCACCTTGCCCAGCCAGGTGATATTGATCCATCCAAGCTGAAAGCCTCAATCTGACATCATTTCCAGCATCCCTGTAGTTTTCTTTCTCCACAGAAACTCCAATATCCACTGCTCTCGTCTTTCTTTTGATCCTGCCAACTCATCATGGCACATGGTTTTGAGTAATGCCATCTCAAGTACTCTATCCTTTGGAACATTGGTTAAGAGTCATATACGCTGATGAGTAGGAGCTTACTGCTCCCTTCTTGTAAAATACTTTTGATAAGTGATCCCCCAGTGGTCAGGATTTTCAAGGGCCCTCACCCCTTTAGTGGATGAGCTCTTTGTCCCTAAAGTTGACCAAGGAGGGTCTCAGTGACCTTCTGCCCATCTTGCAAGACAAGGAAGATCCAGTTAGCTTCAAAGATTTCTTCCATTCCTAAAATCTCTTTGGTTATAAAGAAAATGAATGCATTATTACAAATAAAAAACTTCAATTGATTTCTCATCATTCCTGGGGTGCCCACTCTGTCTTATCAGCTCCCTTTCCCGCCTCCATCCACCACCGTGATTTCCATTTCTTGCTCTGTACCTCCACAGCAATTTCTGTTGTGATCTGGAGAGAACCAGCTTTCAATTCCAACTAGCTGTGAAAACCTGAGCAAGTCCACTAACTCCTCTGAACCTCAGTCTTTACATCGCTTCCGGAGTCATGGCATTGCTGTGAGGAAGGATGGTAATGAGTATGGAGAACCAGTCAAGTATCCAGCATAAAATCTCTCTGCAAACAGAGCCTATGAACCCTAGTCATTTGATCTTAGAGTCACTGATTGACCTGCCCTTCTTTCCTGCAACCTCGTGGAGGGCAGAATCTGTGCCTTCATTATCTGTACCCCAAGCCCTCAGTCAAGATCCTTATGGCTAAGGTAGTTCACAAACTCATTGCTCAAACATTACTGAGTTAGAGAACCAGGCGCTGTGGAAAAAGAGCAACTCAAACAAGATTTAGACTCTCAAGCAAGTCACGTTTAAGGTGAGATAGAAACACAGACAAGCAAATGCTGTGTTCTCAGAGCTGAGTTGTAAGTTTCAGTTCTTCTTGATCCTTTAATAAGACTTCTACTGCTTTAGCGTATGTCAAAATAATGGACCAAATGGGCAAAAAGTCACTAAGAATGGAAGTGCTTCCATTGAGGAATATTTTGTTTTCCACGGGGTTTTGGAGAGCTTAGAGAGAAACAGAAGCAATAATAAAAGAATAGAGAGGAGACCGCTGCAATTAAATGTGATTTACCACAACTTAAGTATCACTTTCAGATAGTGTCAAATTAAAGCATTTAAGAAGATTGCTGCAAAAAAAAGAAATTCTTTTTCTTATCTAAGTGAAATGCTGGCACAGGAGGCTTCCAAAGAGAAACTGCCAGATGCTGCTTTATGTGCTTGGCATGTTTGTGAATAACATCTCCTTAGTGTTAGTGAATTTCACATTGTCTGCAAAATCACCACTTCATTAAAACTGCCTCAGAAATTCCCCTTTAAACAGTGGAGGTAGCTGTCAATCTGTGTTTGTGCTGCCCTGTTCAAATTTTGGAAATGCAGGAGTTATTTTCAAGAATATGTTTTCATTTAACCTTGAATTTCCTGTATATTCAGGAAGGATACTGGTTAGTCCAGGAGACCAGAGGAATGAATTTTTTTTTTGAGACATGTTCTCACTTTGTTGCCCAGGCTGGATGCTGTGGCATGATCGTGATGATCACAGCTCACTGCAGTCTCCACCTCTTGGACTCAGGCAATCCTTTTACCTCAGCATCCTGAATAGCTGGGACTACAAGCATGTACCACCACTCCCGGATTATTTATTTTTTATTTTTTTGAGCGATAAGGTCTTACTATGTTGCCTACGCTGGTTTTGAACTCCTGGGCTCAAGCAATCCACCTGTCTCAGCTTTCCAAAGTGCTAGGTGTGAGCCACTGCACCCAGCCTGAAACAGGTATTGAACTTAGAACATCGTGTTCTTCACTGAAAAAATATTTCTAGTTATCAAGAGGTGTTCTTCAGAGTAAGTGGACATTATGTCCAAGGCATTAACAGCTCATAAAAAGAAGTTGGAGAAAAGAAATTATTTTTTAAATGAGGACATTGACCTCACACCTTTGGTTACTGTATGTTGAGTATAATTCAGATTAAGATATGATAACATCTCAAAAAACTGCTTAATCTGATACACACTCCTAAAATATCATCTTTGACTGAGGAAGACTCAGTCCAGCAGAAATCTTTTCCATTATGTGAACGTGACTTTCAGACCAAGATAGTACCATCAGCATTTTGCCTTAAGGAATGTAAGAACTTAATTAAAAATTTAAGTATATCCCTTTTAGGTGAGAGTCACCAGCAGTTTTTAAATTAATAAAACAAAAAGGTGAAAGGGTAGAATAAATTGGCCTTATAGTCTATGACTCTAGAAGAAACACAAAACCCACACGGGGCTGTACACAGTCATGCCAGTGTGATCTAGGAAGGAATCCCAAGGCTCCAGCCCTGGGACCTGTTTTGATCCCTCAGCGTTGGGCAAGGAGGGGGTTTCATGAAGCTGGTGCTGGATTTCCTGGTGTCTGACCTCACCAAGTCATCCAATGTCAACATTATCTCCCATCATTATCTCTTCTCTCTGAGTCTTTCATTTTAGCCATTGTACCACTTCTACTTTGTTCAGATAGTATAGGATGTCAAGTTCACTCTACTTTGATTTTTATTTCCTTGGGCAAAGAGTTGGCAGTTGGGTGAAGATGAGGATGGAGGAAGCATGTTAAGCAGTGTCACTCGGCCAGAACTTTGGTTCCCAGCAGTCCTGGCAGAGAAGACAGGCACATCCGTGGAGCACATGGCCACCATGATGCCTTCCCATGTCAGAAGTGTCAAGTGCTTTCTTCATGCTTTTATGGATTGTTCCATGGTGAGTGAGTCACAGGGGTGAGATGGGAGCAGCAGGAAGGGTACCTGGCAAGACCTAAGTGAGGACTGTGCTGGAGGCCCCACCCCCACATTTCAATGGCATTCAGGTGACAGCAAGAATTGTCTTAGCGCCTAGTCTATTCTGTTCCAGGTCAATATATCATTTTATGTATTTTCAGCTGGGTGAGTGCCAAGAGAGGACAGGAAGAGTCTCATGGAAATTCCTTCTAAGCCTACCTTCTGCAAAATGTGTCACTTCTTTGTTCCAGCAAGTGGAAAGAACAGTCTGGCTTTCCATTGCTCACATGACTGGGATGGGAATGTACCATCACAGGACACACAAGTGAACTGTCCTCTTCCCCACACAGCTGCCATGGACTTTTCCTCAAGTTTTCAAACTTTCCTACCTTTACTTGATGTTTGCAAATACAATTGTGGAAAAGGAAAGTGCTTTGATAGTCAGCAGGTTGAGAATTCTGATGAGGTCAGGCGTGTTCAGGATGGTATGGCCATAGACTGGTTGACCAATCTGTAATGGCATCTTGAAAAATCAAGAAAGGACAGCCAAACCTAATTCCTATTCTATGTTGGCCTGGCCTCCAGCAAAGTCTACCCTTGTATTAGAGAGGCTCATTGTAGATAAATACAGGCTGCCAAAAGCAAGACAAGGCTCAGGCAAACTGCCCAACAGATGGCTCAACTCTATGTATACCAGCCAAGGGCCAATGTGGTAGACAGTAACTTCTGTCTGGGTCTTAAGTCAGAGTTGCGAACATAAGAGAATTGTAAGATGGGAGAAATTCCTGGTTTAGTTTCCACCAGGACAAATTTAAGACATCCTCTTCCAGGGATCTGAATACATGGCCTTCTTAGCTGCCCCCTCAAAACCTTGGCCACCTAAGCTGAATGGTGAGAAGAGTCAAGGGCTTTGGGAAGGAGGGAAGGATTGTTCTTGCATGGCTCAGATGACGGGGACCCCTAGTCAAGATCTTGGTTCTTTGGCCTGTGGACAGCATCAGAAGCCAGCCTAGGGAGTGGGTGGCTTGCAGTAGTTAATTTGATGTGTCGAGCTACCTGGGCTAAGGGATGCCCACATGACTGGTACAGCCTGCTTTCTGCATGCCTCTGAGGGTGTTTCCAGAAAAAGCTAGCATTAGAATAGGTAGACTGAATAAAGGTGGGTGGGCATCATTCAATCCCCTGAGAACTAGAATTGAACAAAAAGGTGGAGGAAGGGTGAGTTCACTCCCTCTGCTTGAACTGAGGCATCCACCTTCTGCCCTCAGACATCAGTGTTCCTGGCTCTTGGGCCTTCAGACCTTGGACTTACATCATCCTGATTCTCAGACCTTTGAACTTGAACTGAATTACACCACCAGCTTTCTTGGTTCTCTAGCTTACAACTGGCAGATTGTGGTACACCTCAATCTCCATAACCCCATGAATCAATTCCTATAATAAATTTCCTCATATCTATCTGTCTGTCTGTCTGTCTATCTATCTATCTACCTATCCATCTACTTATCTATTCGTCCATCTCCTATTGGGCTCTGTTTCTCTGGAGAACTCTGACTACTACAGGGTTCTTGTTTTTCTCAGGCCCTGAGATGAGGAGGTGGCACAATTGTAGGCGGGCTTGGAAAGGTAGACCAGGGTTCAAATCCGGGCTGTTCACCTTTGCTGGTTATTAAGCTTTCGGAAGACTTCATCCCCTGTCTTCAAAATAGGCATGATGACTCTTGACATTGCCTTGAAAAAAGAGTCTACCCAGCAAGGTCAGTATTTCAAGGTTTTGCCTTATCCTCTTTCTAATGACTGTTGCTGTCACCCTCCGAGGATGGCGCCGCGTTGTCTGAAAAGTTGGGTTTGATGTTTCTTTTTTCTTTTTTTTTTTTTTTTGAGTTGGAGTCTCACTCTTGTCACCCAGACTGGAGTGCAGTGGCCACTCCTGGCCACCCCAGCCTCGACCTGCTAGGCTCTGGTGATCCTTCCACCTCAGCCTTCTGAGTAGCCAGAACTACAGGCATGCGCTACCACGCCCGGCTGATTTTTTGATTTATTGTAGAGATGAGGTCTCGCTGCCCAGGCGGGTCTTGAACCCGCGGGGTCAAGCAGTCCACTCACCTTAGCCTCCCAAAGGCGCGGGATTACAGGCTGAGCCACCGAGCCCAGCTTGGTTTGATGCTTCTTGAAAGGGCTCTCCTCCCAGGCCACATTGCCCGGAGCCCAGAGTCAGCCGCCAGAAGCCAACAGGGGGCGCATCTTCCACTCTCACCTCTGGCCCTTCTCTTCGCTGCAGGGATGGGTAGGTATCTTGGGATACAACTGCGCTAAACCCTGCTCCTGCCAGCAGCGTAAACGGTTCCTGACGTTAAAGCTCCAACCAGTCTCAAAAATGTGCTCTTCCCAGGCATGAAATAGTAAAAAATATTACAGGTTATAAAGAAATTTGCCCCTGAGAAGAGCGAGGCCTGGAGCGCTGTGCCACTGAGAGGCTTCTGTGCTGGGCAGAAGGCTCCGGGGACGCTCTTTGCTGATGACTCTGATGCAAGCTGTCCTGGAGACTCCAAGCCTCAGCATCTTCATCCATAAGATGAGCATGTAATACTGGGTCTTGGGCAACACTGGGAAGGGAAACAAGATGATTAAATGGGCGCTCGAGGCGTGGAACAGAAGAGGAAGCCAGGATATTTCTGCAAGAAAATAAGTTTGCACAATGGTTCCTTTGAGGAGGCTCTGTGTTGAGGGGCTGGCTGGTGGGGGTTGGGGAGAGGGACTGTGGGATGGGATGGGAAGTTGGTGGCAGAGAATAATATGTTTTCTTCCCTGTAACTGGACAGCTCTGTAACAGAGGACTGTGGCCATCAGGAATGGGTAGACAGGGAGGGACAGGCATTGCCACAGACTAGAGCAGGGCCCCTCACTGCACCGTGAGCTTCTCTTGGACCTGGAGCCTTCTGCAGTATGGACAAAAGACAGTGCCTACACCCCTGTGTGACCTTGGGAAGATTACAGAAAGCTGTGATATCCTCATCTCCAAAACACTGACTATTCTGCCTCCCCCTCACCTTACAGGTTTGTTATGAGGACAGTAAGTTCAGATCTGTGACTCTAGAGAGGGACTCAGTAAATAGAAGGCAGAGCTGGGTACTTTATGACTTTTGCATTGTCCCATCACAGCTTTTGTGAGACTGTCCTTTAGCCTTTTGATGGCACAAGTGGAATGAAATAAATGTATGCAATATAGAAAAATGTAAAATTGTTGAAGGTAGGACCAATTGCCCAGTTCAGATTAATGGGAAGAGAGGCTTAGTTCTCATCTCCTGCCATAAAATGTGCCATTATAAGGTGGCTTAGACTCAGCGGTGTGCTGGATTAGGCCCCTGCCAGCCTCATGCTGGTGAAGCTCTCTGGGTGGAGGTGGAGGGGCTTCCAGGGAACCATGTGCCAGTCAAGGAGAAGCCACTGTCTGGTTCATTGCTACTTCATTGCTAATTTTTACATCACCTTTCTTCTAACAGTTCAATTTTTTAAAAATCTGTACATAACCTGGGATTATTTCTTTCCATCTTGCTAAATGAAAGAAATGTAAAGCAGATTTTAAAATAGGGCTAGAATGATTTATTCCAGGTCCCTTTAAAAGAAGGGTCTGTGTTAAAGGTCAAGCCATAAAAACATAAATAAATGGGAGAGATGCCCATTTAATTGTGGGCTAATTCCCAGTAAAGCAACCAGGAGGAGTTTCCTGAGCAAGATAGCTTCTCCCTGCCAAGGAGACCAACTTTTCTATCAGTAAGTAGAGGGTTTCTACTCTTATCAGAAGGATCACGCTGCCACGTGATCCTTTTCTCTCTGTCATACACAAAAGAATCAAGAAAGTCAGAAGGGATTTTTGGGAACTAGGGATCTTTGAAGGCAAGATAGTGCCATTCTCTAATATATTGAAAACAGGCTCTAAAAAACAAACAAACAAAGGAGAAGATCACTAAATGGGATTCATCTTAAATGGCTTTTGATATTCTGTAACCCCAAAGCATCTGCATTAGGCATATGACCTCAAATGGTTTTTGTTTAAAAGATTTTAGGATACTTTTGAAAGTCCTGTTCCCCAGAGAACTCAGGGAAAGCCAGACTGATTAAAAGGCAATTAAGGTCAGATTCAAGCTTAATTCTTGGGGGAAAAGGACGTATTTAGGAATAGTAGATGCTGCAGATAACACTAGCTAATTATCAGCATTCATATTTCCTTAAATTTTATTTTAATAGCTCATTTTACAAGTACATGTTGTATTTTGATATAGTAATTTATCATGAAGGCTCATACTGTGATTATTAATGAGATACTTTGCTCTTTTAATACTTTCAGTTCCCATTTTTAATGTGCAATGAAGTATACAATTTTCCTTTGGCTTCATAAGCTTTGCTTAATGGAAACTCAGCTATGCTCCATAAGTCCCTGCAGTCATACAAGGATAGTTCACCGGAATTTTAAGTAAATCACATGGGAGAAAATAATCGACTTTGGTGGTTCTCAACCCAATTTCATTCAGTTTCCTCTTCCTTTGCAGGGTAGAGTAGCAGCTGTGGAAGTATTGCATTCTTTCTACTGAAAATGTGCTATTGAAGGAGAAAGAGTCTGACCTATAGGAAAAGGAAAATTATTGTTTGAGCATAAAGACCAAAGAAATTCTAAAGGCTTCACACCACTATTTCAGGGATAGACTGGGGTTAAACAGTCTATGTAGAAGAAGAGAGTAAGTATCCGATGGAACCTTCAGACATCCAAGTTTAGGAACCAGCATTGATGTTGTCCTATGATTACTCTCCAGTGAGGAGTGATGGGTTACAAAGGACTGTGCCTAGAGCCCTGTGTGACCTTAGGAAGATCACAGGAAGCTATGATAGCTCATCTCCAAAACACTGACTATTCTGCCATCCCCTCACCGTAACAGGTTGTCATGAGGACCAGTGAGATGAGGTCTGTGATTCTAGAGGGAACTGAATATGTATAAGACAGGGACTAGGTACTCTATGACTTTTGCATTGTCCCACTGCAACTTTTGTGGAACTGTACTTTAATTTTTTCGTTGACACAAATGGGATGGAATAAATGTATGCAATATAGAAAAGCGTAAAATTGTTGAAGGTAAGACTGATTGTCCAGTTCAGATTAATGGAAAGAGAGGCTAGTTCTCATCTCCTGCCATAAAATTTGCCTTTAAAGGGTTACTTAGACTCAGTGGTGTGCTGGAGCAGGCTCCTACCAGTTGGAATGAGACAATTTGGTGCCTCTCTTTCCAACTGCATGCTCAGAGTTGTCAAGTGGTAGCTTGAAATTGGCCATGCTGGAAATATTTACACCATGGAACTGGGCAAATTCAACATATTTGGGGTTTTTTCCCACACAAAGAGTCAATTGTTAAACATTTACTGGCACACTACGTTTAAATTTTTCCTGTGCTTGTAGTTTTGGTTTGATTTTATAGACTAGGGGATCTATAAACTTGTTGATTTTAGGGGCTATGGAGTTAGCTGAAAACCAAAAGAAAAGCTTCATTCACTTACTAACTCACAAATGCATCTTGACTACTCCCTACAGTCAGCATGGAGACAGATATGGTCTCACATCCATCTTCACTGATCACTTTGCACAGAGATTGTGGACTACAGTAGACTACAGGTATGTCCTGATTCTGGTGAAGGACTCCTCAATTCACAGGGAGACCTGTGTTTAAGTTCCTTCTCAGATATTACAGCTATGTAGCCCTTGTCAAAGCCTGATTTCTATAAGCCTTGGATTACCTATGTGTAAATTAGGCATAAACATGTATTGCACACACAGATTTGTTAGAATAAATGAGATGAGTATAACACTTAGCATGGGGCCTGGCCCATAGTAAGTTCTAAATAAAAGAAGGGCAGCTATCAGTCAAATTGTCATTGTTGTCAACACCCTTTTCACTAGGAGTGGGTTGTGGGTAGTCACATAACTGTCTATGTAAAACTGTGGTTCATAACTGTCTATGCAAAACTGTCTAAGGTCACAGGAAATTGATCCACAGTTCATTCCATCTTTCGAAGTCCCTGATCATCTTGAACCCTCTCTCTGTTGGAGCCAAGAAATCTCTTTAGCCTCTCTTTTCTCTTGATAAAAACCCAGTAATACAAGCAGGTCAAATAGCAAGTCAACTATTAGTGTTTTATAGGTTCAAATATATCATCCAGTCAATTTAAAAGTTATCACATCTCATTTTTGCTTGACTGCTGAATCCATTGAGAAATATGAAAAATGGCCGAGCTTGGTGGCTCAGCCTGTAATCCCAGCACTTTGGGAGGCTGAGGTGAGAGGATTGCCTGAGCCCGCGGGTTCGAGAACCACCCAGGAAACTTGGCGAGACCTCGTCTCTACAATAAATCAAAAATTAGCCAGATGTGTAGCGCGCACCTGTAGTTCTGGCTACTTGGAAGGCTGAGGTGGAAGGATCGCCGGAGCCCAGCAGGTCGAGGCTACGGTGGCCTGGAGCATGCCACTCCCCTCCAGCCTGGGAGGAGAGACTCCAACTCAAAGAGAGAGAGAGAGAGAGAGAGAGAGAGATGAAAAATGAATAGAAGAAGGAGACCAAAATATCCCCCCATTACCAAGATGGAGGATATAGGTTAGTGCAAGTACCATGTGTTCCTGTTTAATAGGACTCCAGAATTGAAACAGACTTGATCCTCTGTGCTATATGGGAGCTCACCCTGGAGGAAAGGAAGAACACGTGTACTCCTAGATGCAGCTGGTTTCTGAAAGGAAGAGGGAAAACCCATAGAGCATGTCCAAGTCAATCTTCCAGTACTGAGCGGTCATAGAAGTTAGCCCAACCTCCTTTGAATGTATAGATGTCATTATCTTTCTTAAATATGATACCTCTTGCTTTCTTGTCCCCTTGGTACTAGAGGAGGGAAGCCAAGGATTCATTTGCAAGCTTTGCATTTTGCACATTTACTAAGTCATGCCTTTGAGAAAATAGAAAGATCCCAAGGGCTTCAATTCTCTATGACCCTTTCATTCATCTGTTTCACAAAGTGCTCAATGGGAAATGCCTGAAAGTTCTGCCCAGTGCTCACAATGGGGCATGATCTATCAATCCAGGAATTCATATGGTATAAACAAGCATATTAACTCATCATTGCATGTGGTAAAAGGGCTATGGGAGGATATTTTACCTAGAAACATCTGACGTGGTTTTCTTTTTTTTTTTTCTTTTCTTTTTTTTTTTTTTTTTCTCCACAGCCCTGCCCCTCCTCCTCGGGCAGCAGCCCGTTTTGTGCAGCCCCTTATTTTCTATCAGTTATGAGAAAAATTTGGAAGAGTCTGGCCCTGATGTGGTTTTCAAGGGAAGTCTCTAAGGGTGAGGAAGTCTTTGCCCATGAAAACTTTTTATATCTTCTGAAGGGATAGTGATATAGATACATACCAACATTTCTCTCCATAGGTGTATCTCACTGGGAGTTGTGGGGGAGCGTTCTCATAATATCTTTTTGCCTTATCACAGCTCCATGTCCTACTGAGTTCATGTTATGACGCCAGCTTCAGATATACTATTAACACTCCCTACTCTCTCTGTGACTTCAAAGTATTTGAATGAAAAGTGAGCATTTCGGGAAACCACAACAGGTCATTGAAGCTTCCCTATTACCTACATTGTACCTCCCAAAGTGGTTTCCAGTGCTTCAGCGCATCCATCTCCCATTTCCCCAGTGACACAAGGGTTGATATTAATTTATAACACATGCATACCATGCTGCACAGGACAGAGTGCCATTCACACTGTGGTTTGTGTTGTGTTGGGCAGTGTTCCCAGTGCACTTTTCTTCATCTCTGCCACCCAATCTCCTCTCCCAGAGCCTCCTGATGCCCTTACACCCTCATCCAAGATGACCCCACGACTCCTACCTGTACTCCTTTACCAGGTCCCACACTCCAGACCCTTTCTGGGAAAACCTATCTTTCTGCTGTCTCCTTCCTTAAAACCCAGGTCTCTGTAAGAGACAATGGAATGCATGACAATGAGTTGGTGAATTATAACAAGTTGGTCCCTTCCAGATCACCTTCCTAATATTTTACTTGAGTCTTCCTGGAGGCTGGACTTTAATCCAGAGAAATTAAAAGAGTTAGAAACTCCAGATTTGAAACTGGCAGCCTGGGCAGGGGTGTGGTAGGGACACATTTGGAATAGGAAGATACTTAGGGCATCTGTAGCACCTCCTTTCACAAACTCAGAGAGTCTGCCGCCTTGCTTCAGGCAATAAATCCATGTTCTCATCAAAAGCAGAATGCTGGTCTCAGCCCTGCTGGGACAGGAGACCCAGACATTTTGTAGGATTGATTATAGTTTGAAGGTGAAGGTATGTCTGCCTCATATTAGCAAACTCTTTGGTATTTGTTGTGTGTGTGTGTGTGTGTGTGTGTGTGTGTGTGTGTGTGTGTAGAAAGAAAGAGAGAGAGAACAAGACAAAAAGATTAACTTGATTTTTTTTCCCTAGCTAATTATGTCTACATAAATGTGGTTTAAATGCTGGTGGAAGCATAAAAGAGTGATGCGGGTTTTTTTTTTTCCCTGCTTTTAAAATCGGACTTAATTGTTCATTTGTGCTGACTTTGAATTGAATGGGAAATAAAGACAGATTTTCATCTATATGTGATTTTAGTCTCTACATATTACAGTAAAATGTTGGAAGAGTTCTTCTTTTTGTCCTCCTTTCTTTTTGCAAACAAGTTGAAATTATAGTAGAGATGCTCGTAAATGATATTTCCAATGTCCAGTCATCATATTTCCATGATTCTATACTAAAAATACACTAGGATGTTATTTTTTCTAAAGGTCTGGTTTTAAGTGACAATCTTTCAAAAGGCTTAAAATAAAAAGCTGCAGTCTCCTGCCTCCAAGTTCTGCTCCCCAGAAACATTTACTTATAACTATTTCAATCTTTTCTTCTGGTTCCTGTCTGCATTTTTAAAGATAGCATGCTTAGGCCATAATTTTATGATTTCTCAGTGTTAAACACTATTAGCGCCCTGTTATGCTCAATGAGAAGATAGCTTTATAAATCCCTCAATCCCTTCTTCTCAAAATAGTTACGTTAATATTTTCTTTTAAACTGTTAATCAACATTTACATTATTATGACTTTTTTGGTCAGAGTCTCACTCTTACTGCTCAGGTTTGAGTGGAAGTAGCATGATCATGGCTCACCACACCCTCCAACGTCTAATTCAAGAGATTTTCCTGAATCAGACTCCTGTGTAGCTGGAACTACAGGCACAGTGGTCACCATACCTGACCATTAAAAAAATTTTTTTTGTAGAGATGAGGTTTCACTATGTTGCCCAGGCTGGCCTCAAACTCCTGGGCTCAAGTGATCTTCCCACGCTGGCCTTCCAAATTGCTGGAACTACAAGCATGAGCCACTTTGGCCTATTATGACTTTTTAAATATTGTTTGTGGCAAAGTTATTAGTGTACTGTGAAAGTATTTGCTTTCTTAGATTGCTTCAGTAATGATCTTTTTGAGTGAGATGTCAGGGCCTAGCTAATACAGACACCTTCTCCAGAGAGGTATCTGTATCATGCAGAGGGTTCAGGGAAACTACACTAGGGGCTGACCTGATCACTGTCACTACAAACACCAGGGTACATGTGCAGTTCAAGGATGGCTTGGCATATCAGTGGACATCCAAAGAGACACTTCCTGTATTTGTGAGGCCCATGTGTTAACTGAGAGCTACAGGAGCATGGTGTACACCATTGGATGAGCATGACTTTGGTATTATGAAGACTAAGGTTTAAATCATTGTCATAGACAGAATAATGACACTCCCCACATACACACCTGAAGATGTCCATGCCCTAATCTCTGGAACCTGTGAGTAGGTTACCTTACTTGGCAAAAGGGACTTTGCAGATGTTTAGTTAAGAATCTGGAGATGGGGCAGTTTATCCTGGACTATCTGAGTAGGCCCATGTACTCACAAGAGTCTTTGTTTGTTTGTTTGTTTGTTTGTTTTTTAGTCAGAGTCTCACTCTGTTGCCCAGGTTAGAGTGTAGTGGCATGCTCACAGCCACCACCACAACCTCAACCTGCTGGGCTCAGATGATCCTTCTGCCTCAGCCTTCCAAGTGGCTGGAACTACAGGTGCCTGCCACCACGCCTGGCTAATTTTTTTATTTATTGTAGAGATGAGGTCTCACCAAGTTGCCCAGGTTGGTCTCGAACCCATGGGCTCAAGTAATCCTCTTGCCATGGCCTCTCAAAGTACTGGGATTACAGATGTGAGCCACCACATCCAGTCCACAAGGTCTTTATAAGAAAAAGGGGAACCGGGCTCGGTGGCTCAGCCTGTAATCCCGCGCCTTTGGGAGGCTGAGGTGAGTGGATTGCCTGAGCCCGCGGGCTCGGGACCTGCCTGGGCAGCGAGACCTCATCTCTACAATAAATCAAAAAATCAGCCGGGCATGGTAGCGCATGCCTGTAATTCCAGCTACTTAGAAGGCTGAGGCGGAAGGATCGCCGGAGCCCAGCAGGTCGAGTCTGCAGTGGCCGGAAGTGGCCACTGCACTCCAGTCTGGGTGACAGAGTGAGACTCCAACTCAAAAAAAAAAAAAGAAAAAGAAAAAGGGGAAACCAGGAGCATTAGAGGAGACATGATGACAGAATCAGAGGTTGGAGTGATACACTTTGAAAATGGAACCATGACCTAAGGAAAGCAGGCATCATCTAGAGGCTGGAAAAGGCAAGAAAATGGATTGTCTTCTAGAAGTCCCAGAAAGAGCACAACCCTGCTGATCCCTTGCTCTCTCACTGCCCCAGGTCTCCACCTTCCATGATGGGAACCCGACCTGAGAGACAGGTGCCCGTGGCCACAGAGCTGTACATGCAACTGGCCCAAAGGTCAGAGAAGCTGAAAGATGACCCAGTGGAGCTGCAGGGGCCACTGCCAGACTACTGCACTTGTGGACACCCAGCATGAGCAGCAATAGCACACTGACCACCCAAGAGTACCAGGAATATGACTGCCTCTTCCTGGTACTCCAAAGTTCACCTCTATCTTCCAAAGTTCACTCAGCGCATCTCCTTTGGCCATGCTCACTCGGACCTAAGCAGGGAAGGGGATTCTGGGAAACCTAGTTCCAGCTAAGTCAATTTGACACAATCCAGATCCATCTCCATCTTTTAAAAAAAAGATTGATTGATTGACTGATTGATTTTTGAGTTGGAGTCTCACTCTGTCACCCAGACTAGAGTGCAATGGCACACTCACAGCCAACCCAGCGTCAACCTGCTGGGCTCTGGTGATCCTTCTGCCTCAGTCTTCCAAGTAGCCAGAACTACAGGCATGTACTACCACGCCCTGCTAATTTTTGGTTTATCATAGAAACGAGGTCTCGACAAGTTGCCTAGGCCGATCTTGAACCCGCGGGCTCAGGCAATCCACTCGCCTCGGCCTCCCAAAGTGGTGGGATTACAGACTGAGCCACCAAGCCTTATCCATCCATCTTGTGTGCAGAACTCTCCCAGTACAATGCAGTGTGGTGCTCAACAACCATGCCTCCATGCTGCAGGGAGCAAAAAAGAAGTTAAGACGGGTGTTCTGCCTTCAACATCTCACATGCTGTCTGTAATAGTCTTCTCAGGCTGCCATGACAAAGTATTATAGACTGAGTTGCTTAAAACAGTAAAAATCTGTTTTCTTACAATTCTGGAGTCTAAGTTCGTCTGGAGGCTGGTATTGGCAGGTCTGGTTTCTCCTGGGCTTGTCTTCCTGGCATGGTTGTCCCTCTATGAGTGTGTTTCTAGTGTCTCTCTGTATGCCCTAGTGTCTTCTTCTTACAAGGATATCCGCCATATTGGATTAGGGCCCATACTACCAGCCTTGTTTTAACTTGATTGCCTCTTTAAAGGCCCTATGTCTAAATACAGTTTGCCCTTGAATAACATTAGTCTGAACTGCTTGGGTCCACTTGCATGAGGATTTTCTTTCTCCTCTGCCATCCCTGAGACCTCAAAACCAACTCCTCCTCCTCCTCTTCCTCCTCCTCAGCCTAGTAGGCAATAAAGATGAAGATCTTTATGATGATTTATGAAGGGAGACCCCCAAATTCCCAGAATTTATATATAAAAAATTGTGTATTTATTCTTATATGTTTAAACTTCAGTCACCTTCAAAGCAATTTTCATTTAATGCAATACACCTATCAAGATGCTTTTTCCACTGCTCAAATTGTTTTTGAACTTGTCAGTTTTTATGCCTTTCAGTACATCTGTCATTTTTTTGTTTCACCTTTTCCACATCAGCAAAATGTTTCCCTTTGAGGACTTTTTTCATCTGGGAAAAAAAAAGTCATTCAGGGCAAGATTGGATGAATAGGAAGGGTGAAGTATGGGGGTCATGTTGCGTTTGGTCAAAAACTGCTGAACACTCAGCGTGACATGAGCAGGTGCGTTGTCATGGTGAAAGAGCCAGTCACCTGTTTGCCACAACTTGGGATGTTTCTTCCACAAATTGTGATGTAACCTTTTCAAAACTTCCAGATAAAAACTTTGGTTGACTGATCCAGAGGAACAAATTCCAAGTGTACTACAAGGACCCACTCTTAAAAAGATAATTCTGGTTTTGGTGGGGTTCCTCCCCTGTATTTCCATTAAATAAAGAGTATATAGATTTTTTTCTTATAATTTTCTTAATGACCTTTCTTTTCTCTAACTTACTTTATTGTATGAATGCAGTATATGAAACCTACAACATTCAAAATATGTGTTAAATGATTTTAAAATACTAGTAAGACTTCTGGTCACCAGTAGGCTATTTGTAGTTAGGTTTTGGGAGTCAACGTTATATTTTTGACTGCATGGAGGCCAGCGCCCTCAACCCCTATACTGTTCAAGGGTCAACTGTGCAGTCACTCTGAGGTACTGGGGTAAGATCTTCAACATACAGATTTTAGAGGGACATAATTCAGCCTATATCACTGTCCAGCAAGCCAAGACTTACAAATAGTGTAGCCATACATTCCTGTTTTCCCAGGACAGTCTTAAGTTTTCACCTGTTGTTCTAATGCAATTACTAACCGCATTCTCTTCTCCATCTTAAAAGTGTCACGTCTGAAAGATAAATTGTGCATTCATCTTGCATCTATAGGAAAATTAATAACAGTTCAGAACAGTCCCATGGTGGAAAGAACTTGTATCAAGAAACTGGGATCCCATTCAAACTCAGCCACTAAATCAGGGAAACTTTGAACAAAACTTTTTGCTTCTCTAGGCCTCATTTAGAAATGAGGGGTTGGAGCCAGATGCATTCACTAATTCACCGGGCCATTCCTCATTCAACAAATACTTTCTGAGCTTTCTACTATGTCTTGGACATTGTTATAATTTCAGTAGATTTCAATATTGATGTGAGACTGCCCCAACTTCTGTACTTTTGTCTGCTAAATGGAATTCTGGCTTGGTTGACTAGATCTCTTCTTCCTTCTGTAAGAAACCAGAGTATATCACCCCAAAAAATGCCTCTTTTCATAGGTATTGTTGAGTTGCAAGCAATTAAGAAGTAGATGAAGGAAAACCTCCCTCTATTTGTTTGGCCTCCCTCTATTTGTCTGAAGCAGAACACAGACAAAAAGTATCCAACTGTTCTCCCCTTTTTTTTTTTTTGAGTTGGAGTCTCACTTTGTCGCCCAGACTGGAGTGCAGTGGCCGCTCCCAGCCACCGCAGCCTTGACCTGCTGGGATCCAGTGATCCTTCCGCCTCAGCCTTCCAAGTAGCTGGAACTACAGGCGCGTGCTACCACGCCCGGCTCATTTTGATTTATTGTAGAGATGAGGTCTTGCCAAGTTGCCCAGGAGGGTCTCGAACCCGTGGGCTCAGGCAGTCCACTCACCTCAGCCTCCCAAAGGCACGGGATTGCAGGCTGAGCCACTGAGCCCAGCTCATTCTCCCCTCTTTACTAGGGGAAAAAAAAGGTTAACCACTGAAGGCAACCTTAGACCCTCATAGACTAACTAGCTTTTATCTGCCATTTATTTGCCTTTCTACAATTTGCCTCTCCTAGAGACTCCAGTCTTTTTCTTTCATCTTGTCACCTCTCTAAACATTTACTGTTCCTTGTTGAAGGTGCTCTGTAAGCTGGAATTCAAAGCCATCTCTTAGAGAATTACTCATTCCTTGGGAATCTCCCATGTATATATAAAATATATATGTTAATAAACTTCTAGTTGCTCTTCTCTTGCTGATCTGTGTTTTGTTAGGGGTGCACTCCAAAGAATGATGGGATTTGAAGAAAAAATTATTTTTCCTTCCTTAGACCCTCATCCTCCAAGGGTTGACCAGCTGGTTTTGGGGTAGAATGGAGGGAACAGATAAGGAGGGGAGGAGATAAGAGGACTGTGGTGGTAAAAACAGGAAAACCTACTGGGGAGAGGGTTGTTGAATAAAAAGAGTGTGAGAAGCCATGATGTGCTGAGGGGCAGCCCACAGTGGAGGAAAAAGGAGTTGGAAGAAGTGCTGCCAAAGACTTGGCTCTCTTTTGTGGTGTTTGCAAAACACCAGGGGAGGACTTGAATATTTGGGTATTACTGTTGGTTGCTTTGACTGTTTTTTTTTAGCTGAGAGTTAAGACTGAACCCTATATATGCTGGAGCTGCAAAAAGAAATAAATTTGGCCCCTCAGGAGCTTTCCTTCTAGTAAGATTGGTGCTTTCTCAAATCATTCTTGCTTGAGAAACCCATGACCAGCGAAGCAAAGAGTTGGAGGAATCGTAGATGGGAAAGGAAACATGACTGGAGGAATTTAGTGGAAACACACCGAGCAACATCTGGAGAGACCAATTTCTTCTTCATACTTGGGTGGACTGAAATGGAGCACTTTGTACAGATAAATGATCTATTTCCTGTCCTCTATGTGCTCATGACATTCATTATGAAGTTTCTCACCTCACCCCCTCCCCAACTTCTGGGATCAGTAGACCTCATCTCACACAGTCTTATTACCTTAGCAGCATCAGGGACACGTGAGTCAGTCTGCAACTTACAAAGTATTGGTCTCGTGACATTTTCCACTCTGGCACATATGGAAGATAAACAGACTTTATTTTCACTATCCTTTTTAAAATTATTTGACCATGAAGGAGGGAAATTTATAGACCATGACAGTGCCTTTGCTGTTTCACTACATTTTAGGTGAAATAAAATTTTTCTAGGGATAAGTTAAGAAAAGGAAACTAAAAATATGTAATAGTTAATGCATCTTTAATGATGGAAGATGAGGTGACTTCCTAACTTTAAACTTGAGATTACCTGACTCCAGATGGACTGATTTTCTGTTTGTGTTCTCATAAGGAATAAAAAATCAAAGTGGAAAACAGTTTTTGAAATTGTTAGTTAAAAACGGTATCTCCTTTTGCAGCAAGTAACCTCGCTACTAGATTCTTAAATGTTCCCAAAGCAAATCGGCAAAAATCAACATAATGAGGTTGGTCATGGAAACTAATGAAGAGTGTTTTCTTGAAATTTCTGGACAGCTTATTTTCCTTTTCATTGAAATTGATTTATATAGAGGGCATGGGTGGAGCTACTACAAAGAGAATAGTATATTTACACCATGAGTGTGTAGGAGCTTCAGAGGTTCTGCCTGTCTGCCCCTCCAAGGTGAGAATTAGAGAAGAAAGGAGATAAGACAAGTGTACTGTACTCAAACTGTCACCTTCTCCAAAATTGTGCAATATAAATCCTGCTTCAGGCACATCACTGGGTATTTTAGGCAAACAGTTGAATCCTTTTTCAAATGATTAAGCTAATTTCTTAAGTTCCTCTACTTTTTTTAGCATCAGTTTTTTCATTATTACCTGGTTTTAATTTGGCTGTCTGCTTAAATTTTTAATTCAAAAATCACTTTTGAGTAGAGGCAGCTATCATCTAGAACTCTAATTAGTAGTGACTGTGACATTTTCAAAAGTAAGAAGTGCTGTGTTGGGAGAAAGATGTAGTTTGCTAATCAGAGACTTTATCCAGATAAAAATGGAAGAATATTGTACAGGCACATCCTTTCATTGTTTCTTAAAAATTGATTTTTAGCTTTGATTGCAAAAATTTTTTCTGTTTTGGACAGCACTTTGGTCCATCTGGGCAGAATGGGAAGTGCAAGAGAGCCAATTTGAACTATTTTGTAATTGTCAGGGAATTAATAGATTCTGTTCTTGGGCCAAAGATCTCCCATGAGTTCATCTTTCTACATAAGTTAAGATGCTACCTTGGAAGCACCAATAACCTTCGCAGAACACCAAGGTATTTTGTTATTGTTGTTCTTGGTTTTTTTCCCTAGGATTTCTTGTAAAGTGTAGCCTTCTTATGAGGGAATACATAGTGAGTGTTTAGGAAGCTAGCATTTTGTATTTCAAGTATAGATTTTATTACCCTGTTGCCCAGACTGGAGTGCAGTGGCATGATCATAGCTTACTGCAGCCCCAATCTCCTGGACACAAGTGATCCTCCTGCCTCAGCCTCTCAACTAGTTGAGACTACTTGTGTACCATGCCTTTGTAGAGATGGGGTTTTGTTATGTTGCCCAAGCTGGTTCCAAATTCCTGGGTTCAAGTGATCTTCCCACCTCAATCTCCCAAAGTGCTCAGATTATGGGTGTGAGCCACCTTGCCTGGCCTAAATGTCAATTTTAATGTTTGGCTCAAATGTTTGCTGTAGCTGACCATCATTTCCTTATCCAATAGCAGCACTGTGTAGTTATCTTTCATTTTAAAAATAGATTATTAGAAAATGACCAACTTTCAATTTACTTAACTGATTGGACTTTGGGTCCTGGTTAATACACAGTGGTTCAGAGGTGGGTACTGGCTGGCCCAGGTCACCCACATCCCCAGCATCCAGAGTCCAGGAAGACAGTTGCCACCCACCATTTGAGTATTCCCTGCAGAAGAAGTTCAGTGACAAGAATGAGGCTTCACAGGGTTGTCAAGTCTGTGAGGCAGAGATGACATCAATTTACTATTCTGTTCCTACCATTCAGTGACACTGAGCTGGTACTGGGCAAGCATTTGATAACTGATGCTGTTCAGGCTATTTTGTTATGTCTTGCTGGATCTGGGGCAATTCTAATTATGAAGCTTGGTAACTTCCTAAGGATTTTCATGAAGTTTGCTTTGTACATCTTCCTAAGTTGAGTATCTCCAAAGCACAAGTCAAGGGCATTTCAGCAACTGAAACATTGGTCCACTGTTCTCCATTTCCAGTCTCCCACCCAACCCCAACCCTGAATTTGAATGATGTAGCCTGGATCAGTTAAAAAGTTGTTCATGGCAAGCCGGGCTCGGTGGCTCAGCCTGTAATCCCGTGCCTTTGGGAGGCTGAGGTGAGAGGATTGCCTGAACCCGCGGGTTCGAGACCTGCCTGGGCAGCGAGACCTCATCTCTACAATAAAAAAAAAAAAAAAAATCAGCCGGACGTGGTAGCACATGTCTGTAATTCTGGCTACTTGGAAGGCTGAGGCGGAAGGATCGCCGGAGCCCAGCAGGTCGAGGCTGCGGTGACTGGGAGCGGCCACTGCACTCCAGTCTGGGCGACAGAGTGAGACTCCAACTCAAAAAAAAAAAAAGTTGTTCATGGCTAGTACCTTTACATGATGGGGTTGGTATGCTGGAAAATCATTTTTAAAGAAAAGGACAGTCTCTGCAATTAATAACCATGCTGTTAGCATGGTTCTTGTGTCCAGGCTCCTTTAAGATACCTGACACCTGGGTGGGGATTAGCAGCACTAAATCTCCTCCCTCACTCAGGAAGACAGGATGGCCCGTATTATGCTTTGTCTTGACAACATTCCTATGCAGTGATAGTTTCCCAAGCAAGCTCTGCCGGACACTAGACACTGGACGGGCCTTTCCAATGTCTTGGCAATGGGTAATCTTGGGAGACTGTGAGTATGGAATGCAGTCCCATCCTGGAGTGAGTGGTTGGGAATCACAGCATGACCCAGAAAGTAGGAGCACTGGTGGAGGCTCAGGTCCTGAGACAATGACTCCACACATGGAGATAAAAGTAAGTTAGCTGGAAACTCGGAGTTTTGTTGGAGAAGTCAGGAGACTCCTGAGGAATGTGGGAGAGAAAGTTTAATGAGCTGAGCTTGCACCCAAAGAAGAGTCTTAGGGTAAATCTAGTAATGTGGTGACGCTTTACCAGCTCCTCTTGTTCTGTTGTTTCCTTTTCTTTGTGCTACTTAAGTCTACAAGGCCAATGTAATACATGCTCTCATTTATTCATTCAACATATTTATTGAGTGACTCCTGTGTGATAGGCACTGAGCTAAATAATAGTAGTAGTAACAGTGATAACAATATCTGACATTAGTTGAGAGTTCCTACTACTAGTTCCTACTCTAAGCTCTTCCACAGATTAACTCATCAAATCTTCACAACCACCCTGTGAAGCAGGTATTGTAATTCTCTCCACTTTATAGGTGAGGGAACTGAATTGGAGAGAAGTTTAGTGGTGTTTGCCCAAGATTACAAAGTTACTGAAGTGGCGAACCAGTATTCTAACTCAGGTAGTGTGACCACACAGCCCATGCTCTTGACCATACAATATTAAGCTAAGTCCAAACAAGATGTGGTCCCCGTTTTCATGGAGACAACAGTCTAGTCATTAGTAAATAACCACAGACATGATGGAATAATAACAACTGTGATAAGTGCTATGAAGAAAAGAATACTGCCAGCAAGGAACTCCCACACTATACAAAATATCTGATTAATGATATGATCCTTTCTTTATGATGATAGGAGTGAATAGCAAAAATTTTAACTTTGAATGCCATCTTATAGTGAGAAGACAATGTAGAATATCAATACTGTAAAAAAAATTAACTCTGACATTTCTTTGACATTACTTTGTCAAAGCAGACTCTGGCTTCCTGGTTCCCAAACTGGGCTGTATATTAACTTTACATCGAGGAGTTAAAAATTATATCAACTTTAATTAGAGGAATCAAAAATATACCCATACCCTGAGCCCAATTCTGGATCAATCAGCTGTTGTTGTAATAATACTGCATAAGAAACAACCTCAAAATCTTAATGACTTACAACAACAAATATTTCCTTTTTTTTACAAGTTCATGGACCTGTTGGGGTTTGCTGATCTCAGTGGGGCTCAACTGGACTTCAGATCACCTTTATTCTGGAGCCTAACTGGGGGAGCAGCGTGTTCACAGGACAGGGTTTTCTCATGGTGACAGCAGAAACACCAAAGAGTAGCCCAATCCCAGTAGCCAGAAACTGCCAGGGGAGGGAGGAGGGGACACATAACATTAATAAGGGTACTTGATCTCAAACCAGGCAAAGTAGGGACCAAAGGTAGGTTCAAATTTTGCCTGTACAATGGCCACTTGTATACCTAAACCTGAATTGTACCTCACATCTTTAAAATAAAATAAATATATTTTTAAAAGTGAGCCCAATTCTGCACATTGCAAGCACATGCTTGCTCATTTTCTATTGGCCAAAACAAGTCACATGATTGAGCCACATTAAGTCAACAAGGATGTGAATATAAAATTCTACCAGAGGGCAGAAAAGAACTGGGACACAATCTTCCACAGTTCTCAAATATTCTAATGTACAGGTTTATGATGTGCCTCAAAATAGGTACTTCCACTCCCCATGGCTTTTTGATGCCTAGGTAACACTGACCTCATCTATGAAAGTCATATATCTGCCTTGCTGATCTTTTCCACTGTTTAGACATTCTCTTGCAATTTATTTATTAGGCACATCAGGCACAGTGCCTATGGCTCACAATACTTCTAGCAGTCATAAAAATGTTTTCAATTTAATTTCTTTAAAATCAGAAGAAAAGGCACATCCAGCCTGAGGCATATTTGTCTTTATTCCAACATGGCCATAAAATCTACTTTTAAACTTTGTTTTAATTGAGGAAGAACCCCATGAAGACAAAAGTGCCTAGAGTCCACAAAAATTATAATGTTGCCCTGATTATTGCTGTTGAGTAATTCTGATCAAAACATTCAAAAATGAAATTGAGGAGGTAAGTTAAGGGGTTAAGTGTGTTTGGTTAGGAGTTCTGTTATGGGGTAGCAGGGTCGGGGGCTGGTTATAAAAACAGAAGAGAACACTATCTAGGTTTTAGAGTTTTATCCGTTTTTGACATTCCATGGCTTTCATTTTCTAAAACAAGAATTCTGAAGTTGGGGAGTCCTTGTGTCCTATCAGTGGCTATGAGTGGCTAGAAGCAATGGCTAGGATGGGACTGGCCTTGCCAAAAATTTGAACCAGACCCAGAGCAAAGAGCCACTTGACTGTCAGAGTTGGACTGAAGAACCTTTCAATTCTGTTGAGTCTTTCAAGCCTTGTAAAATGCTCTTGAGGGAGGAGAGGATGTGGGGAGAGATGACTTGACTTTGCTCCTAGTCTGAGACCTACAAACCTCTGACTTCGTATTCAGAAAGATACAATTCAGTTGGCAAGGGTTCTTATTGATAGAGAAGCTCTCTTTTAAAGCAAAACCAACAGCAAGTGAGTCTATCCTCTTTGACCTCCTCAGCTGCAGATGGGTTGTGGGAGCTGGGTTATCCCTGCTGCCTTGGCCCTGTATGAGGGGAAAGGAACACACTTCAGCATACAGCTCAGTCTCAGAAGGCAAAGATGCCAAGATGATTCAAACCAATGCTTTCGGCTCAGTTTATTTCTCACAGAGCTATACAGACATAATGACTCTTTGTATCATCAATTTTTTTAATGCCAAACGTTTAAGAAAGTGGTTGTTTTATAATGATAACTGAGATACAGGATGGCTGTGAGGCTGAATTGAGATAGTTCATGTGGAAACACTTGAAAAACGCTAAACCACTATAGAACTATGAAGGTTTAGAGTATAATTTTTTCAATTTCACGCCAGCTGATAAGTTAGCTCCCTAGTTTTGCTCTAGTCTTATTGCTCCAGTGAGCTGCATTCCCTGTTAGTGCTACTTGGAAATCAACCAGGATATCATATTCTTATGATCTCTTGTTCCATGTGATTGCCACAAAGCCTTGCACTGTAGTTGAAGAGATTTTGAGACAGAGGCACTTGGGACTTTACGGGGACTGATGAGCAGTTCACAGTGGCCCTCCCTTATCCACAAGGGGCACATTCCAAGACTCCCAGTGGACACCTGAAATTGCAAATAGTACCGAACCCTACGTTCGAACCCTATGCATGAATTTCTTTTTTCTTCTTCACAATTTCAGATAGAAGATTCGTTCTCAGAAGATTCATTCTGAGATTTGTAGCAATCTCAGGATACAATTTTTTTTCCTTATTAAGAGGACAGCTTTCACCTTTTCATTTAAAGGAAGCACTTTATGGCTTCTCTTTGGCATATCCAAATTGCCAACATCACTATCCTCATACTTTGGAGCCATTAGTAAGTAAAATAAGGGTGACTGGAACACAAGCACTGCGATACCATGAGAGTCGATCTGAAAACCGAGATGGTTACTGACAAGCAGGTAGCATGTACAGCATGGATACAATGGACAAAGGGAGGATTCACATCTCGGGCATGTGAAGTTTCACCATGCAACTCAGAGTGGCACATAATTTAAAACACATAAATTGTTTATTTCTGGAATTTTCCATTTTGAAACCATGATTGATCACAGGTAAGTGAAATCTCATAGAGTGAGATGACTGTCTTATAGAAGCAGTTGGCCTTTACTTTTTGCAGTTGATTTGTGAATCATAAATTATGATTGTATTCATAAGCTGATGCATTAGATACCACATCAGGGATAGTTAAGCTTTCCATAGTCACCTGGTTTTCTTTCACTGTATGGATCATATTAGGAAGGTTTTCAGCTGTAAAGAGGGTAGAGAATATTCAATTAATGATGGCTTTAGCAACTCACATTTTAAGAAGTCTGAAGGTCGGAAGCCCAAAATTTCTCAGAGACTTGCGCTTTTTTGTTCCGAGGTGTTTTACCTTGTGGTAACAGATGACTGTCACAGCTCCAAGCTTCACCTTATACTTCAAAAGAATAAGGAGGGAGGAAAGGTGATCAATGGAAGAGCAAAAGTTATGCAGAAGCTCCTAACAGACTTATACTTTTGTTTTATTGGGGGAAATGTCCTGAGAGGAAAACCAGAGAGAGAAGAAATATGAAAGCTAAGAGAGGAGAGAGGTACCAGGAGGAAGAATTCTAGCCTGAAGAACACACAACATTATATATAATATTTCTGGGTTCCGTTTTTTGGTTCAAACCATATCATGGCAATTTGGAGAAAAGGAAGGGTGGAGTCAACTGGAAGAAAATATGAAGAAAATGGAAGTTAAGACGAAATTTAACGGCCATTTCCATTTTAATTGGCTAATAGTTGGGGTAATACAACTACTGGGGACAGAATGGGATGTGCTCACTGGTGGGATGTTAAGATAAAAAGAGTATGATAATGAGGGCAAATATATGAGATATAATGCGATCTGCTCAGTTCTTTTGCTTTCTGGTCTTTGTGATTATCAAAGCCATCTTTGCTGCTGTTCTGAACCAGGTGTTAGAGTTCAGCACGGGAGGGTATATTACTTCACTGCTTTAACAGTGCGGTGTAACAAGCAACACTAACATCTCAGCAGCTTACAATAATACATATTAATTTTCTCTCACAGATCAGAAGATTGACTGTGATTGTCGGATTTGACTCAACTTGGCTGGATTCAATTGTGCTTAGCTCTAGGCTGTGGATAGCTGTCAAGTCTGCTCCCTAAGTCTTATTCTGGAGCCAGCAGCTACCTGAGACATGTTCTTCTCATGACAGAGGAGAGGGTTGAGGAGGCCAAGCAAGACCACTAGGCACATTTAAAGCCTATGCTTGCACTCCATCTGTTCATGTGCTGTTGGCCAAAGTAAGAGTCTCATAAGTCATGAGACCAAGCCCAACATCATTGTTGTAGAGAGGTACACCTCACCACAGATGAAAAGGGCAGAAGGAGTACTTGCTGACCAATTATACAATCTACAAACAGGGAAAAGTGAGGGGAATATGTAGAATGTGTGGACCAGGAATACCATGCAGCCTTTTTCACAAGAGCCAGCCCAGTGCCAGGATGTTCTTACCAGACACTTCTGATCCCTGGGCCCATGCCAGCCACTGGACTGCATACTGGGGATACACTGCATGAATAATTAAAAGGCAGTTCCTGGGAGCTAAAATGCCACTAGATGATATAATCCTTTAAAATGAAGAGGTAATTTAAATGGGAGCGAGGGAACAATGATTCCAACTCCTTTACTGTTGGGTGTTAGCCACCAACCCTTTTGGCTTCCTCCAACCCTCCCTCCAGGTGTCAGCTGCTTCCCAGTGCCAGGGAGTCAAACATAGAGATGCCAAGTAAGTGCTCCCCACAAGATGCACGTGGCAATTAAGCCATCAGCCACTGCAGAAGCCTGCACTCGGTTGTGCTTCTCTCCAACAGAAAATGAATCAAATTACAGGGAAGGCTCCTGCCCCCCTTTGCCCTGCTATCTGTGCCATGGAAATTCAGTGGTGAATTCTCTGAAAAGCTAATCGCCAATGTTAACAGAGTAAATACAAAATCCACGTATGAATTTTGCTCAACAGACCAGGCACAGCTCCCAGAGCAGATCCTAGCACGCAGCACAGGTCTGTTTGATGGCCCAGGAAAATCAATGTCACAGCACAAGCCTTGGAGGGGTCTCACTTTATGGTAACTCATCCTGAAGATGTAGATATTTTCCTTCCTCTTTCACTCTTCCAACCCAACCTGCTCCTTTGGGGGAGTGAAGTGGGTCATGGGGCCTCTATCCTGGGCCCTTCCTCCCAGGGGTGCAGGCCATACCCTAGGTGTGCACTCCCCTAGGCTAAGGGAGTAGCTGAGAGCTGCTGCTTGGAGAGGTTTGGGGGCAGCTTGACCCGCAGGCACGGGCAGCCAGACCCATGGGACCAAAGTTCTCTTGGTGCAAAATACAGCTTGGGGTGGAAATAGAAGAAAAAGGGAGCGGACATGAGCCACATGCAATGGGTAAATAATCTTGGCACCACCAAGTTCTGGCCCAGAAATCCAAGGAATACAATAATTCTGACATTGAACCTGGCCTTCCAGGTGATTATAGAAATATATATGTCATGGCAGACTGTAGAATGTTTTATTTACAGCTTTGTACCCTGATTTATAACTTTAAACAACGGGCAAATGGTTTGAGGGCCTCCTTTTCCTGAGTGCCACACCTGTCAGGACCAGGCCTACCTGCAGAGATGGAGAAGGGGTAGGTCAGTGCTTACCTGTGACTGCCCCCACGGGTTTCTGTGATGAAGAATCACAGAGCGGGCAGCCTTTCAAGTCTGACTGGTTGACTCTGGGGTCCCATTTCAGCCAGCTGCCAGCTTGTGATTAATCTTTCAACACTCTATCCAGCCCAAATCTTATTTACTCATTTATTTTTTATTAGCATGTTTTTTCAACCTGAGAATTTCATCTGAACTACACTGTGTACCTTATTCATTTATTTCTAATTTCCTGTACATTCAAAATGACACAAAATCACTAGCATGGATCATTTTTTAAAATTAAGAACGGAACAATAGGCAAATTGATGCAAAGATTTTTTTATCAGTCAAAGAGTAAAGAATGAAAATGATCAGAGTGAGATTTCTGAGAATAAGGAAATGAGGGTAATGTCCGGAGAAAGAGCATGCTTCAGAAAGCTGAGAATTTTTGTAGAGTCCTTTTCAAAAGCCTCATTCTATTTTAATTCATAGAAGGCTTAAAATATTGACTTTAATTAATATGACCAACTATTAAATTACCAAGACTAAAAGTACTGATGACCCAAGATTAAATATATCTGGATAGGAATTTAAAGGAAGCATTATTTAGGGCAAAGGCTGCCCAAAGCAAAGTAAACAGCTCCTTGACTACTGATCTGTAAGCCCTTGTTACTCAATGTGTGGTTCGTGGGGCAGCACCATTGATGTCACCAGAGAGCTGGTTGCAAATGCAGATGCTCGGGCCCTACCTCAGACCTGCAGAAAAAAGACCTGCATTTAACAAGATCTCTCTGTCAGTCCTTTAAGATGCTTTCTTTTTCCAGTTCTGATTGCTTATAGCAATGTGTGAATCAGGATTCTCCAGAAAAACAGAACCAATGGGGTGTATAAAGATTTATGGAGTTTAGCTTATACACTTCCTAAAGCTGAAAAATTCTGCAGTCAGCAAGCTGGAAGCCCAGGAGAGCTAATGGTATAGTTTCAGTCCGAGTTTGAAGGCCAGCAGGCTTAAGACCCAGGAAGAGTCAATGCTTTTGTTCAAGTTTAAAGGCAGGACAAAACCTGCTGTGGCCCAGCACAAAGACAGTTAGGCAGGAGGAGTACCCTCTTAGTCCCTGAAGGTTCAGCCTTTTGTTCTATTCAGATCATCAACTGACTGAATGAGACCCACCCACATTAGGAAGGAAATCTGCTTTACTCAGTCAAGCAACTTAAATGTTAAGTTTATTCAAAAGTACCCTCACAGAAACACCCAGAATAAGTTTCGCTAGATATCCAGGCACACCATGGCCCAAACAAGTTGACACATAAAATTAACCACCATAGGTAGACCATAAACAATGAAATAACTGGAAATCACTCTTTCAATTTCCCTTTGTTATTCTTCCCCTAACTCTGTGTAAGTCTCTATCCCACCTGTAAGCTCTGTTGCTTCAGAGCCTCCTCCCCACCCCTCATGTGGCCAGGTGTAGGCCTTATAGGGCATGGGGACAGAGGGCCTGGCTCAGAGGTGTTGTGCATGTGTCCACACAGCTGTTGAGTCAGGCTGATCCCTAACTCCCCACAAGAAGAATTGGCACCTCCATCACTACTTTTTTTTTCTTCATAAGACCCTCCCTATAATGACCAAACTCACACTTACTATCACATGGCAACTTTTAACAGAGCAGAATAAATTATGAAAGTAGCAGCAACATTATTCAGAGATTCAGGTGCCTTCATATCATGTATATTTTTGGCAAAGATGCCCTTGATATTGGGCTTAGTCCAAAAGTCCTTGGAACAATAAAGAATGCCTATTTTTCCATGCTCCAGAGAAATTTTACTCAGAAATGTGGAAGGCACTTCCAATCTAAATCTCATTTAACTCATGTTTTAAGATACCCTAATCATCCAGCCCTTGCAGAAAAGTCCATCCAATTAAACATATATAACATTTGGTTTCTATATTACTTGCTTTTTTTTCTACCTGCTAAGTCTTTGTACATGTATGTGTGTGTTTATGTGTTTTGCATACTGTTTTTCTTTCTTTTTTTAAATTTTTATTTTAAAGATGTGGGGTACAATTCAGGGTTAGGTATACAAATGGTCATCGTACAGGTGAAGTTTGGGTCTCACTGTGGTCCCCACTTCACCTGGCCTTTTTACCTTATTGATGAAGTTTCCCCCACTCCTGGAAGTTTCCCACTACTGCCAATCTCTTTCTTATCATATTATGATAATTGTTCAGGGTCCACTTATGATTGAGAGGATGTGGTATTCAGTTCTTTGTTTCTGTGACAGTATTATAAACTCTAAGTCCATCCAAGTTGCTGCAGAATTCATAATTTTGTCCTTCTTTATGGCTGCATAATATTCCATCATGTATGTGTACTGCCTTTTTTTAAATCCAGTACACTTTTGATGTTCAGCACAGTTGGTTCCATGTTTTTGCTATTGTGAATAAGACCTCAACAAACATGCATGTGCAGGTATCTTTTTCATAGGGTGATTTGAGTTCTGGGTATATTCTCAGAAGGGAGATTTTTGGGTTGTGTGGAAGGTCATGTTTTAGATCTTTTAGGAATCACCACACTGTTTTCCACAGAGTTTGTACTAGTTTATACTTCCACCAACAGTTAGGAGTGTTCCCTTTTCCCCACATCCTCTCTAGTGTCTCTTGTTTTTTGAGTTATTGATGATAGCTATCCTGACTGGAGTTAGGTGGTATCTCAGTATGGTTCTAATTTGCATTTCTGTGATGATTAGTGATATGAAATAAAATGGATCTCCAGAAATGGGAATTGCAATTTATAACTCTGTGTCTCTTGAAAATGAGGGTTTAATTGATGAAGAATTGACTTGCAGCCATGGTTCAGAAATTTAATTAAATCGTAAGTTAGGTGAATTGTGCTTCCTCTTCCAGGCCAGTACCTCTGTGGGTGTTGGGGCACTGATTGTACATGGTCTCCCCCAGGAACTCTGCCTGGGAAATGGCGGAGCAGATTAAGAAGCGAGATTGCCAGGATCTGGAGTCTGAGGCTGTTTTTTACCGACTGTGTCTTCCCCTCTGTTTCACTATTTCTAAAATGGAGATATTAGTCAAGGTAGGTTACAGATTAATGAGATTATTGATGTGAAGAGATCATCATAGTACCCAGCACTTAAAGTACAATAAGTATGAATTATTAGCTGTTTCTTCCCTGAGGGTTAAAAGCTATGTACAAAAGAGAAAACGGAAACTTCCTCCCATGCCATGCACAATCCTAGATGGATGCTCATTGTTGAGACTGAAAACTTAAGATACAGGTCTTGGCAAGTAGGACCTCTGGGGAACCAAAGCCTCATCCTTCCCTGAAAGTGACCAGTGGCAGATGACCTCCAGATGTTTCTTGACCAAAACAAATATCTAGGCTGTCACTTGTCCTGTGTGGTCATGCAAGTGCTTTCCAAGGATTATAGAACTCTTGAACAAGCTCCTGGATAGAGCTGCTATGACTTCTCTGGATGCGAACACAGGAGAAGAAACTTTGTAAACCTCTGTGGATTTTGGTCAGGATGCTAACAAGACATTTCCCCCGTGGTTGGGCTAACACAAACCTCACTGTCAAGCTCCCTCTGGTCTTGGAATGGTCTGCTCAGAGTTACTGAGATGTTCCCACTTTTTCAGCGTTTCCTTGCAGTTAACATCATGTGAATCCTATAGTATTCAAACCTCAATGGCTCTTTGCTTCATTCTCCAAGTGTCTCCTGGGAGGCAAAACACCCACAAAGGAGCAAGGGAGTCTTTTAGGGAGATGGAATGTTCTATATCTTGATCTGAGTAGCAGCTACCTGAGTAAACCCATGTGCAAAACATTTATTGAAGATGTGTGCACTTCATCTAACATCTACATATGTTATTATACTTCATCTTTAAAAAATCTAAAAAATAAAATGTAGAGAAGCTGTGAAAATCAACCGGCAGCATGCAAGCAACTGAAAAAATAGGTGCAGAATATCAGAGTGGGAAAATTGCCTTCAGCTTCTAATGAAGAAATGAGAGAAACGCTAGTGCTAATCATTGGACCTCTGGACACTTTGCTTCCACCTTTACTTCTGATTTTCATGGCTTTGGCTTTTGACCTTAAATGAAAGCCAGTGGCAAGGTTAATAGCAGAGAGGTGAGCTCATTGCTTCTCTGACAGTCTGTTTCAACTAGACACTGGAGACAACTCTTCTCTCTCTTTGAGTAATCTCCACCAACTTATTTCAAGAAGGGCTATGGAATCACAGCCTACAGGAGTTCTGATGAATTCACAATTGGAAAACATTAGGTCCCTCTAACAGCTACTTAGACATTTACTGTTAGGAATCCTTTGGCACAGACACAAATGGTAGGTCATAAATTATTTATGGACCCAATTAGGGACATAATTGAAGTGATCTGGCTGGTTGCCATGGCACTAATGCATCTAAAGTTTTTCATCTTTTAGTTAAGTTTTTTTCTTGCTTTCTGTTACACTTTGATATCCTAATCTGCTCCCAGAAGTCTGCAAAAAAAAAAATGTTCACAACTCTTTTATAAATGTGTATAAAATTGAACTTTGGTAAAGAGTCATTGAATGTCAACAAGTTAATACTGCTTTTGTTTCATCATCTCCCACAAGTATTAGCAAAAAGTACTGAGTTCAAATCACTTATAAAGAAATGGCTTTGGTGTGTTTGTGAAACCTCCTTCCTCTTTCAACACCGTTTCAGGAACACTTTATATTTTTTCTCTCTGTACTCATGGGGTATGGTGTTTTCTTGTCCGCTAAGCTTTGTAAGGTACCTTAGATAGCTTACAATGACATCCCTTTATTTCATTTATCTTAGTTGGGCTTTGGTTTCTTGCACTAGTCGACCCTAAAACACAGAGTGAGATTACTCAATCCTTTCAAAGTAAATGTACCTACTTTTCCTCAACTGGCCCTATGGTGGCACATGCCTGTGGGAGGCTGAGGAGGAAGGATCGCCTGAGCCTAGGGGATTGAGTCTATGGTGAGCTACTGCATTCCAGCCTGGGTGACAGTTGTGAGATTCTGACTCAAAACAAACAAACAAAAACAAAAAAACCTTAAGTCCCTTCATCTTTTTAATGCTTGGTCCTACACTGACACATTGTGATATTGTAAAATATATTTGGTCTTTAACCTCATTTTCTGGTATACAACTCCTAAAATCCTTAGACTCTCCACAAAGTGATGGGTTTTTTTTGTACATAATGAGTCGGTTGGTGACTAGATAGCTTCAGAATGGGGGCTGGTCACTGGAAAAAACCAGACAGGATTAGAGAGTCTGAACTTTCAGTTCCGTTCCTCAAATTTGAGGGAGGGGAAAAGCTGAAGATTAAGTTAATCATCAATGGCCAATGATTTAATCAATCAATAATGAAGCTTCCATAAAAATCCCTAAGAACAGGGTTCTGGGAGCTTCCAGATAGCTGAACACATGAAGGTTCCTGGAAAGTGGTGCACCCAGGGAGGACGTGGAAGCCTGCAGCCCCTTCCCATTCTTCACCCTATGCATTTCTTCATCTATATCTTTGTAATTTCCTTTAGAACAAGCTAGTATACTTAAGTGTTTCCCTGAGTTGTGTGGGTCGCTCTAGCAAATGAATTATGCAATTATGAATTAGCAAATGTGCGTCGCTCTAGCAAATGAATTGGGACAGGATAATGGGAACCTTGATTTTTAGCTGATTGGTCAGAAGCACAGGTGATACAACCTGGGGTTTGCAATTGGCATTGAAAGTGGGGGAGGCAGCCCAGTGGAATTGGGCACTCAACCTGTGGGAACCGATGCTACCTCCAGGTAGATAGTGTTAGAATTAAATTGAGGAAAACTTAGCTGTTATCTGATGCAGAATTGACTGCTTACTTGATGTGAGGGGGAAATTCTCCACACTTTTGGTCACAGAAGTCTTCTGTTGATTGTTGTTGAGTGAGAGAATAGAAAAACACTTTGTGTTTATTTTTCCACCTACACTATTCAATGGCTACCACAATAACCTCAATCACTGGGACACGCATCCACTTAGAGACATCCTAGTCCGTATGGATTTCCATGATCATTTCTTGCCCACATCTTTCTTTGTCTGGACCCCTCTTTCCCAGGAATTCTCTATAACTTCTGTTATCTGTTACTTGCATGGTTGGCTCCACTGTAAGGCCGAGATTCACTAAGAATGACTGTATCTGCAGTATAGACCTGGGAAAACCCTGTTGGTCTCTCAGATAGCTCCCCAGGACAAGGCCATTTCCTTGGTATGGCCCTATGACTTCCAACTGAGAAATTTGATCTCCTTGTCTCAGAGGTGATGGAACTTGAGAATGGGACTCATGCCTACTAAGGTCAAAGGGGCTGACCTCTCAAGGCAGAATGTCACTGCATTTATTTGATCTCTGTAGCCAAGTTACCTGGGAAGCTCAGGTCAAGAGCAAGGAGTTCGGTTTGGAAGGTTTCCTGGCACCAGGTTGGAATGGCCTCTTCAGCCATTCCTAGAAGAGGATCTTGGTTTTGGGCTGCACTGACCTTCCAAGGAGGTTGTCTCGGCAGCTCCTATCTCTGAAGGGGCTCCATGATCCCATCTTTATGTGAAATCATCTGTCCCAGGCTGGTTAATACATTCTTTCTTTAGAAACATTAATAACCTGGTAGATGGTATAATTTGCTGCCTTCAGAATGGAGATACTCAGTTCCCCAGCTGCTGAGTCCTTCCCAGAGAATCTGCCTTGCCCAAGGTTATACTCCCTCCCTAAGGACATCTGACATCCAATAATTGGTAAGTGCACAAGTATAAAAAACCCACCCCTGACCCCAACTCATAATGAATAATTATGAGTTGGAAATTGTCATTCCTTCCATTTCATACTCTTGGTGGACACCTTTCAATGTAGGTTCCTGTGTGTACCTAGGACCTCTGTCTGTTTTCCAAGCTCTTTAACTACCAAACTCTATTCCTACCTGCGTGAACTTGGGCAATTTACTTAACCTCTCTGCACTTCTAATTCTCCATAGGTGGAATAGAATTTAAAAGAAATTCTTCATGCAGACATTGAGAGTTTTGAATGCATCAGTAACTAGGAACACATGCTACCAGATACAAGGTAGGCAGTGAAAGTGTTTGTCAAATAAATGAGCAATTGATGAACAATATTAAAAAGTGTTAACCTGAGCAGACAGCCAATTCTCCTTGAGGAACTGGGGTCAAAATGCTTGAGGCTCAGCCTGCATTTAGGCATTTATTGATTTATTCACTCATCCATTCACTCACTATTCATTCATTCATTCATGCATCAATTTAACAAATATTTGAACATTAAGCTTGATGAATCACACAAAAACCCACAATTCCTATTCTCAGCTATAATTGAGAGTCAGTATATCTTATGTCCTTAAAACATTTTAAAGCTTATGAGATGCTTTAATATCTATTATCTGATTAATCCTTACAACAATTTGATGAAGTCAGGATAATTATTTACATTTCCAGGTGCAATTAAACGACTTGCTCTAGGCCTTGCAGGAAGTAAGTTGTGTCTGAAGTCTGTTGTTTTGAATACAGATCCAAAGAGCTTCCCATGACCCTATTCTAGACTCCAACAGACAGATGTGAAAAATTAAAGAGTGTATAATTAAGTGCTAAGTGATTGAGCCAAGCAACATTGCAGGCAGACAATAAATGGTGAGGGAATTATGTGAGGGATGGATTCTAGTATTTATCCTGCTTTCCTTCTATGGTTCTGGTGTAAACCACCCACTGGTAATGTTCATCTCTTTTCAGCACCCACACTCCCCTTTCTCAACCACCAAGAGGAACTCTAGAACCTAGAATTACTTTTTTAAATGATATATCCACATCTTGTTAGCTCTCCCCACAAATTAACCTAGCATCCTAATTCAGAAGTCTGTAATCTTAATAACTACACAGTAGCTTTAGATACTGATAAAGGGTAAAGCAAACAATTGAGAGGTTTTGATAAGCCCAAAAGATAGTTTTCACAAAGTATTTGATAGGAGGTGGTGGTTGAAGAGTGGGATGTTTGAAGCTGCCATTTCAGAAGTTATGATATAGGGTTGGACCCTAAAAATGGATGTCTGAGTTGAAATGGAGACATCTTTGGAGATGAATAAGTCAAGGAAATGGAGATCCAGGGCAATAGATGATTCATCCATATGGAAATGGACATCATTCCAAATGAAGCAAACGTTGAAAGAAATAAAACTATGGAAAGAGAAGCCCCTTCTTTGGTGATTGAAAGAAAGTAATGAGGATGCTGGTGAATTATAGCAATGAAGGAGAGGGGAGAGGAGAGTAATCACTTACTATTTTCTCTTTCCCTAAGGATTAAGGAAAGAGATATTATCATAAGATGCAATAACGGAAAAGACTTATTTGTCAGTGATTGGTTGGCCAGGGTTAGGTGAGACTGGAAGTCCCTCTGTATGACATTGTCCAGAGCTTCCAAAAGATGAGGAGGAAAATTGAACTTCCAGGGGAGAATGGGATCAGAGAGAAGACTTATGTGTCTAGACATTGCTCAGCAGCATGGCAGGGAGTCTCTGGGTCACAGAGCTCCAAGGAGCAAGAGATACTTAGGATCTTATAACCTCAAGGCTGTGTTTTATCAATGGCCAAGAGATGCGAATGTAACTTCATGGAGTATGCAACGTCAATGGGCCCTAAATGTGTCAAAAGCCTGATTTGGGTCATTTTTAAAACAACTGAATGTGAAAATATTTACGTTTGATGCCACTGGGCTTTGTGCTAATCAATCTCAGTCTGCTGTGAAGGCATAAACAACTTAGAGGCCAAAACACAGAAACCTTCTTTAATTCACTTACATAACAGGGCTGCAACCATGCCAAGCCCCTCATAGGTCACTGGTCAACTTGTAGAGCAATTGCTATCTAATCTTGCTCCAATCAGCTGGGCCTTCAGAGAGAAGGTTGATGTACTGGACGTGGTCATCCATACATAGGCAGTCACTCAGAAGGTGGGTACTAGCTTGGTAGACTCTGGCAGAGTATTTGCCCTGAAAGCCCAGAGCCTCTTCATTTTTATTATTTATGCTGTCCCAGTCACTTATGACTGAAGTTGTATACCAGCTCTAACCGGTAGCCTTCTCCCCTGACACCTGCCTACCCACTCTCCCATCCTCTTGTCTCTATAGAATTCTATGCATGCCTTTGTCTTACCATGTCATTTAGATAGTTTTTTTTTACATCAGTTTGCCTCACTTATTAAAATGAAAAGTATAAGTTTTCTGTATCACTCTCATGTGCTTTGAAAGCTTGCATTCCAAAGAGAGAGAGAGAGAGAGAGAGGCGTGCGAGAGAGAGAGAGAGAGAGAGAGAGAGGGTGATTTAGATAAAACCCAGAGGAATACAAGTATGACATGGCTGAGGAACTACAAGCAATTTGAGCTGTAAGTCCTTGGCCAAAAGTACCAAGTAGCTTGGCAGAGTTGGGGAAGTGGGGCAGATGGGGATGACTGGTCACTAGAGGCCTCCAAGAGGAATGTCATCTGAATGAATTCAGCCCAGAACCTTAGTTTTGGCAGCACCTCAGATTCATAAATCCCAGGCAAGCTGGCTTGCACTAACAAAGTTAATTTAATATGAAGGCATAAAATCAGAATGCCAGTTTCTTAATTAACAATGAAAAATAAAAATGTCATGCAGAACAGAATGCTTGTGTCAGCATGATTAGTACATTCTCTCCCTGTAGATGGATTTACATGTGAGGCCAATTTATGAACAGAAAAGTGCTAGGTGAGGATGAGATCAGAACAAAGGAGTTGGGATTGGAATATTTAATGATATCAAGCCTTGATCGGGAGCCCAGCAGGAAACAGATGGCATATTTAAGTTGGATTCAAACTGGGGACAGTGCAGTACACCATCAGTACCCTAGGTCAAAAGGACTGAAAGAAGGGGCTATTGGAAGTCAGAAAGGGAGAACTGTCAGAGAAACCAGAGTGCAGAATCTGTGGCCTTAAGTCAAGACAGCCAGCATAGGATGGAGCCAAAGAAATCAATAACTTTAACCTCATGTCTCCCTTTGTTCTTTATTCACTAACCCCAATGCAAAGCCATATGGCAAGGGAACATATGCTTGCAGTTCATTCAGGTCAAGTTCCCCAGAACCCAGCAGGGTGGAGGAGCCAACTGGAAACAGCCAGCATATCCTGTTTATCCAACAGAATTGCATCTGTGACAAAGAGCAGACAGGTTCCCTGAGCAATAATTGAGTGTATGTTGCCAGTTCTTACTTGTTGCAATCTCACCTGCCTCTTACCGACTGATAGTTCCCCTCTTTGTAGATAACATATTTTTTCCATAGATCTTCTTTAAACATAAACATAACATTTTCTCTGCCTGAGCTTGTTCTGGTTCACACAGATAGGCTTTGTTTACTTTTGCTGTTTCTGGCCCTGGAAATATTTTCTCTCTAAGGAGCTTTTTTAGGTGACTTTTTACTTTTATTTGTTAAAATAGTCACATCCATATAAATGAAATTATTTGACTATAATGCATTCATTGATTGTGGTGCTTGGCATCTTGGGGCATCCAGGATCATGGCTGAAGGGTTTTACCAGTGCTGCTTGGAGCCAATGAGGGTTCTTCCTTTCCAAAGTATGGAGCAGAGGCATGCCATTTCATTTTAGTCTGAACTTGGTGGAGGCAAGATTTCCCCCTTAGTATCTTCACTAGGGAGTTTTTTGCTTTCATAAGATTTTTGCTTTTTATTTTTATGTTGTCTCTATATTTTTCGTTCTTTAGTATTTCCTCTGTAGTAGGAGGAGTCTTTCTTGTTTTTCTAATCCAAGCTTTCCATTCTGTTGGATTATCCCCTACTTCGTAGTCTACTTCTTTTTTATTTGTCACTTCTATACATCTTTTCTCTCAAATAGTTTGTCCTGTCTTGTACTCCAGGACATAATAGTATTTGTTCTCTTGAATAATTTGTCTTCTTGTACTCCAGGACATAGTAGTTTTTGTTCCCGAACTGGTCTGTGCCCATGTGCTGCTTTACTTTCTTTGACAGAGATCTCCACAAGGTGTGGAACACATTCTGAGTCCAACCCATGCCATCGTCTGCCTGGCTCCCACACTTCTCACAGCCAGATCAGCTGCAGCAGGAAGAACTCTCCAGCAGCTGACCCAGACCCTTTTCATATATGTCATTCTTATCCATTATGGGTTGATATTTATAGTGTAACTGCCAGAGTTAAACTGTACCTGCAGTCCACTCTAATGACCTTGAATTAAATTCCATATACATCTGGGGTGGAAGTTGATAGCTGCAGTCATTGAATAGCAAGATATCTGAGAGAAACCAGCTAGGAAATTATTGCAGTGGTGATGGGAATGGAGAGAAGATGGTATTTTTTGTTTTGTTTTGTTTTGTTTTTGAGTTGGAGTCTCACTCTGTCGCCCAGACTGGAGTGCAGTGGCACGCTCCCGGCCACTGCAACCTCAACCTTCTGGGGTCTAGCGATCCTTCTGTCTCAGCCTTCCAAGTAACTGGAACTACAACCGCGCTCTACCACCGTTGGCTAATTTTTTGATTTATTGTAGAGTTGAGGCCTTGCCAAGTTGCCCAGGTGGGTCTCGAACCCGCGGGTTCAGGCAATCCACTCACCTCAGCCTACCAAAGTGCGGGATTACAGGCTAAGCCACCAAGCTCAGCTGAGAAGATGGTTTTAAAGGCTATTTAGGAAGCAGGGATGCCAAGACTTAGGGAATATGAGGGAGAACAGGGTGTCTGGAAGAAAAATGAATTTTGTTTGGGATTTTAATGCTTGAGAATCTCAAAGGACACTCTAGAAAGGAGCCTCCCAAGAGCTGTTCTTGTTCATCACTCACTGTTCAGACTAGCCAGCATTTTCAGAAAGTTAGCTTTTCAGCACCACAGCTGAGGACAGCTCCCACCAGGATCCTCACTAAGTAACCCAGGGACAAAGAGCTGGACAATTCATTGTAAGCTCATATCCATGCCCTTGGGGTGCATTAAGAAGTGTGATTGTTCAACTATACTGTTTTTTATTTTCTTTTTGACTTCTTTTTGCTGGCAAAAGTTAAATGGTTCCCCTACCTTAAGGTTTACTTTGGGGGTTGTGCATACAGCTCATCATTCCTTTTTGTCTGTAAAATTATCTTGGATGTTCTATTATTGTAAATATTCAGGTAAATCTGAAAACTAAGTTCCATTGGAAACAGAAGATTTTTAAATTTCCACATATGTAAGTGTGTAATTCTCACTGGATGGGCTTCAGAGAAGAGTAAGAAATGTTCTTCATCTAGACAAAACGATCCTCAGCAAAAGAAACAAAGCAAGAAGTATCACACTTCCAGACTTTATTTTATTTTATTTTATTTTATTTTTTTGAGTTGGAGTCTCACTCTGTCGCCCAGACTGGAGTGCAGTGGCCGCTCCCGGCCACCGCAGCCTCGACCCGCTGGGCTCCAGCGATCCTTCCGCCTCAGCCTTCCGTGTAGCTGGAATTACAGGCACGCGCCACTATGCCCGGCTGATTTTTTGATTTATTGTAGAGATGAGGTCTCGCTGCCCAGGCAGGTCTCGAACCCGCGGGCTCAGGCAATCCACTCGCCTCAGCCTCCCAAAGGCGCGGGATTACAGGCTGAGCCACCGGCCCGGCTTATTTTATTTTATTTTGAGTTGGAGTTTCACTCTGTCTCCCAGACTGGAGGGCAGTGGCCGCTCCCGGTCACCGCAGCCTCGACCTGCTGGGCTGCAGCGAACCTTCCGCCTCAGTCTTCCAAATAGCTGGAACTACAAGTGCACTACCACGCCCAGCTAATTTTTTGATTTATTGTAGAGATAAGATCTCACCAAGTTGCCCAGGCGGGTCTCGAACCCGTGGACTCAGGCAATTCACTCACCTCAGCCTCCCAAGGTGCAGGATTACAGGCTGAGTCACCGAGCCCAGCTACACTTCCAGACTTTAAACTTTATTATAAGGCTACAATAATCAAAACAGTCTGGTATTGGTACAAGAACAGGCATATAGACCAATAGAAAAGAATAGAGACTCCAGAAGCAAGACCTCAATTTCTTAACCAAGTTGTCTTCGACAAAGCCTCCACCAACAACCACTGGGGGAGGGGAATCTATTCAGTAAATGATACTGAGAAAACCGACTGGCCACATGCAGAAAAATGAAATAGGACCCATATCTATCACCATACACAACAATCAGCTCCAAATGAGTCAAAGATCCAAATGTAAAACCTCAAACTATAAGAATTTTAGAAAACACAGGAGACACTCTTATGGAAATTGGAATAGGCAACCAATTCCTGCTTAAAACCCCAGATCCCATACCATAAGAGATAAGATAGACAAGTGGGACCTCGTCAAACTGACAAGTTTCTGTGAAACAAATGAAACCATCAAGAGAGCAGAGCGACAGTCCACAGAATAGGAAAAAATATTTGCTGGCTGTATATCTGACAAAGATTTAACATTCAGAATCTACAAGGAGCTCAAACATGCCAAAAAGAAAAATATAAACAGCCCCATTAAAAAATGATCAAAAGACATGAATAGACACTTCTCAAAAGAATATATACAAGCATCCAACAGACACATGAAAAAATGCTCAGCCTCACTAATCATCAGAGAAATGCAAATCAAAACCACATTGAGATACCACCTAACTCCAGTAAGTATGGCCATCATTAAAATTAAAAAACAACAGATGCTGGCCAGAATGCAGAGAAAAGGGAATGCTTCTACACTGTTGGTGGGAGTACAATCTAATTCAACCTCCATGGAAAACAGTGTGGATAGTTTTTAAATAACTAGAAATTGACCTTCCATATGATCCAGCCATCCTCCTTTTGGGACTATACCCAGAAGAATTCAAATCATTCTACAAAAAAGATACCTGCACATACATGTTTATTGCAGCACTATTCACAATAGCAAAAACATGAAACCAACCGTACTGCCCATTGAAACTGGACTGGATAAAAAAATGTGTACATTTACACAGTGGAACATTATGCAGTCATAAAGAAGGATAAAATTATGGACTTCACAGCAACTTGGATGGATTTAGAGTCTATCATACTCAGTGATCTATCACAGAAACAATGAACTGAGTACCACATGTTCCTACTCATAAGTGGACCCTGAACACCTATCATAATACTACAATAAAGGAATTGGCAGTAGCAGGACACTGCCGGGGGGTGAGGGGCTACATAATATCAATAAGCATGCCTGATCCTAATCCAGGTGAAGTGAGCTCCAATGGGAGGCCCAAACTTCACCTGTACGTAGACCACTTATGTACCCAATCCTGACTTGTACCTCATATCTTTAAAATTGAAAAAAAAACTTTAATGTTCTTCATCTTCAGGGAGCTTACAAACTAATTGGATGAACAAGGCATTAATACACTAAAATGATAGTTAATTATATAAAGTAAGTGGCATTTTGGAGAAATCACTGTTGGAGAAGGCTTAAAAGAGAAGTTTTGTAGGACACATAAAATTTGGTTATACTGGAAAAGGAAGGAAGGCCCTTCAGGTGAGGGGAAGGCCTGCAAAGGCATGGAAATAGGGATGCCCCACATATTGGAGGCACGAGAAGGTGTGGCATGTCAGTGAATAGTCATCTATAATGAGATCATAGAGGAGATGTAAAAACTATAAGAATCAAAATGTGAGACTATTCGTGGCTCTCGGCTCATCTCAACTAAAATCTGACTCAAAGAAGAAAACAAACCTAGTACCACACAGACTGAATACAAGGGTTTTTAGGTCACCTTACTCTTTGTTAAAAACATGATGAGGACCTGCAGTGAACAAGACTCTATGGATACAAATATGAATGTCATTGGGTGTTTCACATTTATTTAATATATTTGATTGTTGAGATACCATTTTAAAGGTGGACAGAAAGGAGAAGGCTGTAGGCAAGTGTCCAGAGAGGAAAGCTGAGCACTGAGAGTTTAGATGGCTTGGCTGGGGCCTTGTGGCTATTCAAAAATAAAGTCAATATTATCATCTAAGTCTCTTTTTTCTTACTGGGTTACAATTGGCCCCAAATTTCACAAGCAACACTGAGCCTTCCTAGAGAGTACTGAACAACCAAAAGATGGAGAAATAGTGTCTACTGAATATTCATTTGTCCCACACTTATCAAGCACTTACTGTCCCAGGTGTTGGACTTTAGCTTGAATGCAAAGCCATATCTTGGCTTTACAGAGTTCAGTTAGACTTCAGTCACTCTGTCCTAACTATTGATCCATGCAGAGATAGATCCTTGCAAAGACCGCCCTACATAGTGGGTATGCTGCAGGGTAGGACAGTCACACAAGCTGATGGCCACCTTTTTCCTGTTTTGCTTTTTGTAATAGGCCAATTTGGAGACACCTTCTCAGAAGTTTCATACACTACACTCTAATTGGTTTGACCCACCATGTGAATATCTAAATAGAATGGTTCCCAAACTGAACTGATGTCATGTTTTCTGATGGTTGGGCATATGAGATTCTCTCCTTTTAGGTCTATAGTCAACTGGTAACTACCCAGCAAATATAATTGATTCCCCCAGGATTCTCCACGCCTTTGCAACTCAGTCCTATTCCCCACTGCCTGCATTTTAGTCACTTAATTGGCACATTCACTCAAGAGAAGTCAAGGATGGCAAAGGGAAGGAAACTTTGTTATCCATTCCAGCACAAGTTTTGTCAGCTCCATTAGCAAATCTTTCCAATCACAATGCACAGGCAGACCTGGCAGCTGCATGGCTTCTGGAAACAACTCTTAGCTGAGGGAGTATGAAGGCAGAAACCATGCCTTATGTTTCTTTTTACCACATAATTAATTTCTTGTTTCAATAGCAAGTAAATATTTGTTAATAATGATGAAAAAATAATGAGAACATATAGAACTGTCTGAGCAAACTACAGAATTTAGAAATTGACAATCTGAGATCTAATCCTCTATTAAAAGATCCTTTTATATTGATTCTGCCTTTATAACATATAGTCAGTATATTTTTCTACATACATGTGCATCCTTGAATATATTGTGTTGTATATATAAATGTCTAACTAGATTGAATGTGTAGATTTCCTAGGTCTAATGTTCTCTTTAAAAGTATTTTTTCTCACTATGGATATGATTGTAATATTCTGTCATATAGAAACATAGACTCCTAGAACTAGAAGGGACCCCAAATTTTACCCTCAACTTCCAATAGACATTCTAAGATGATTATTTTTAAAAATCATCTTAAAATAGTCTCTATAAGGCCAGGAGTGGTGCCTCACACCTGTAATTCCAGCACTTTGGAAGGTGGAGGCAGAAAGAATCACTTGAGGCCAGGAATTAGAGGTCAGCCTGGCCAACATAGTAAAATCCTATTTTTGTAAATAAATAAATAAATAAATAAGCAAGCCCCTATAATTTTATTTTTCTGAGTTGGAGTCTCACTCTGTTGCCCAGGCTAGAGTGCAGTGGCATACTCACAGCCACCCCAGTGTCAACCTGGTGGGCTCAGGCGATCCTTTTGCCTCAGTCTTCCAAGTAGCCGGAACTATAGGCACACGCTACCATGCCTGGCTAATTTTTTGATTTGTTGTAGAGATGAGGTCTCGCCAAGTTGCCCAGGTTGTTCTCCAACCCTTAGGCTCAGGCAATCCCCTCACCTCAGTCTCCCAAAGCGCTGGGATTACAGGCTTGAGCCACTGCACCTGGCCTTATAATTTTAAACATATATTTATCTTTCCTTGGATGTGAAGACAGTGAAGTGAGTTTACAGTATCTCTAATTCCTGGCCTTTAGGCTGCTATTCCATCACCAACCCATGTGATTCCATACACAAGAGGGATTGTTTTCTTCATAAGCATTTTCAAGAGGTTCAGGGTTCTTTTGTAACAGTCCAGGTGCGTTCATTACCTGTGTTCCTCTGGCAACCTAATGATTAGAATTCAATTAAAAATGAAAATCCAGGAAAAGTGGCTCAGGTGCCCCTATTGTTCTTATTTGTTGTTTATGGTTTTCAGAGCAGGGGGCTGCAGCTCAAGAAGGGGGGAGTTGGGAGGATAAAGTCATAAACTGCAGGCTTTCTGACTAAAAACTCCATATTGTCTATAGACTCAATGCAGTAAATCACTGTGAAAACTGAATCGTATGAATAGAGCAAGCAGTGATCACTGAAATGTTTTCTTTTAACTGACAAAATGTGTTTTGTTTTAATTTGGCCCCTAAGCTGGGAAGTTTAGAAAAAGAAAATGGTTTAAAGTGCCGGTTTTTAACTTTGGCTCTTCATTTGATTCATTTAGGAGAGGATTTAGTCCTCGGTGCCCAGGCTGCATCTCAGACCCCTTTATTAATCAGAGTCTCTGGATTCTAAATATGTAGTCAGACTTCAAAACTACTGTCATTGAAAAACTACCGATGCTTAGGTGTCATCATAAACAGTTTCAAAAGCACCAGGAGCCCTACAAGCTCCCCAGGTGTTCTCAGTTGTATGGCCAAATTGGAAGCTACTGGTTTAGAGATAAGAAAGCAATGGCTATATAAATTGAAAAGACGTGTTACATATGGTGAGATCACCTTCTGCCTATCTTCTTCCCCACCCTCTCTCCCTAGCCAGGGGGAAATAGTCATACATTAGGAAGGCAAGGTTTGTCATAAGGCTTTACCTTACCAAGCTATTGATAGAGGACTTTGTAACATAATTGGGGAGGTGGGTCCAACAAGCAACAACCTCTAGCAATGTAAGCTGTATCTGAGTTTTAGGTTCTTGCCAAAGAGGACTGCCTGGAGTGGAGGTGCCACATGCTTTCCAACTTTTTCTTTCTCACTAGGGACTTTGAATTCATTTACCTGACTGAGATTAGGTACCCCCAATTCACACCAGAGGCCACCAGAAGCTGAATGATTGCTAAGACCCAAGACAAGTAATTGTTCTTCATGATGGAAGGCAAAGAATTTGAATAAGAGGGAAGAGCAAAGAGAGAAAATCAATTCACATTGATTTTAAACTCTGTTATTCACGGGAGAGTCACAGTCAGAGAAGACCCATAGAGGTGACATTTGGGGCAAGGCTCAGGCTTTCTTCATCTTTGAACAGAAGCAAAGCTCCAGAGATACATTGGGTATTGGAAAACTTTTAAGCCAATACTTAGATGTCAGAAAGCAGTAAGGATTTCACATTGGGGGAAAGAAAGTCTGACAAATGTTTCCTCATTATATTCATTTTGTTTCTTCCTCAACCTACACAGCTTCCCAAGAGATTCTAAATGTACAGCCAAATTCAATCTTATAATATGCCCAGATGCCTATTTTAAAGAATAAAGCAAAGTTTTATTTTTGAGTAAACACTTGTGTAAGCAGTGCATTTTATTTGTGTTTTCACTAAGAGACATGTGGACCAGCAGGCAGCCTCTTCCTCTCCCTGCCCTGTTCAGCCAGCTGATTTGGCCCTGGACCCAGGTGGCATTCTTGGTGGGGAGGGACTTTGTAGTCTCAATTTCTGAGATTTCTCTATTGACTCTTTGGTTCAAACTTGGTGATCATCCAGTACGATAGCTTAGAAGATCCCCCTCCCGCCCACCTGCTCACACCAGCATTACTCATTAGCTAGCATGATTTGCAGGGCTTCACTTCCTCTCTTTGATTACCTTATTATCTGCCTCCAAAGCCAAGCCCTAATTAATGAATTCCCAGATGGGAGGATAAGCTCAGCGATTGCCAGCAAGTTCATCCCTCAGGGAATCCTTTGCTTCCCATCAGAAAGGAGCAGACATTTGGCTGCTGTCCAGCCCAGGGCTTCACACTTCCAGCTTGATAAAGCCTTGGAGAGTCTCTCTCCTGTCTCTCTCTCTCTTTCTCTCTCTCTCTCTCTCTCTCTCTCTCTCTCTCTCTCTCTCTCTCTGAATCCACCTCCTCAATCGTCAACACTTCAGAGATAATTTCACTGATTTAATGCACCTGGCTTTCTCTTAGGCTTACGCTTAAAATCTCAGTGAGAGAGAAAATATTTGGATGGGTCAGCATTTATTAGAAGGCCAGGGAACCAAGGCATAATCAGTTCCAGAGCATGTGCGGGTCTGAGGAAACAAGAGTCACTTTAGCCCCAGGGAGAGTTTCTACCCTCCTATTAATACTAAACGACTGTAAACCATGCCACGAGTCTCAGTACTGGGGCATCTGTAGGACCAGACTGTTTCCTAACGGCTTTGTGTGTGCGCGCGGGTCTGCTTTCCTCAGGTGACAACAATAATCGACTGGAAGCTGATGTCATCTCTGTAGGAGACCACAGAGAGCAGTGGCTAAGAGATTGGGTTTTGGAGCCAAACAACCCTGGGTCTAAAATATGCCTTCAAGACTGACTACATGTAGGGTTTTGAGCAAGAAAACTACTTTCTCTAAGCTTCAGGTTTTTCCAGCCATTAAATGTAGGGACCACCGCCTAGCCCATACTGCAGTAGTTCTCAACTTCAGTTTCCTATAAGAGCCACCTGGGTCTTACAACCAGGGATACTGACATGACTAGTATGAGCTGCATCTGAGACTTAAAATACCCTCCAAGTGTAGTCAGGGTTGAGGAACACCGTGGTGGGGGTTTATTGTGAGGCAGTGCATGTAACTTGCTGCTCAAAGTGTGGTCTGTGGACCCCTCACAATGGCATTAACCGAGAACTTAAAAAAAATACATATTCTTCGCAACAACTTGGATGGACTTAGAGTCTATAATACTCAGTGATCTATCACAGAAACAAAGAACTGAGTACCACATGTTCTCACTCATAAGTGGACACTGAACAATTATCATAATACTATAAGAAAAAGATTGGCAGTAGTGACAAACTGCCATGGGAGGGAGGCGGGAGCACACTTCATCAATAAGGGTACCTGATCTTAAACCAGGTGAAGTGGGGACCAAAGTGAGGCCCGAACTTTACCTGTACAATAAACATTTGTATACCTAACCTCTAATTGTACACCTCATATCTTTAAAATAAAAACTAAGAAAAGAAAGAAGAAATAGACTCTCACAGCCCAACCAGACATGCTGAATCAGAATCTATGTTTTAACAAGATGTCTAGGTGATGGGTGTGTATATCACAGTATGAGAAGCACTGCTATAAAGCCCCTAGCTAGCATTAGCCCAGCATGTAGCAGGGGTTCATCAGAGAGGCAGTGGTTTTGTAACTATCACCGACCTCAGTATAACCATGTGCTGAATGGAGGGCCAGCTTGAACAAGAGGCTCCGGACCAGAGCCTGATAATTTACTGTCTGTATGGACCTAGCCTTTCTGAACTTTTTACCCTTGACTATACAGGGGGCAGAATAGAAACTGCCAACACCTATTCTCAGCTGTTGAGTGACTGGGATGAGTCAATGAAAAGGAATCGATCTGCTTACAAGCTGTCAAACTCTACAGCATAATGGTGATGTGACAAAAGCTACTAAGGCAGCAGCTTCATGGTCTTCCCCATTCCCTGAGCCCACCAAAAGGAGCCCAGAAATCAGCACTTGACTCCTCCTATCTCCCCCAGGGAAGAGTCTTTCTTGCTGGAAGAGAGGCTAGGTTATTTTACGTAGTAAAGAAAATGGAAAGGGAGGACAAGAGAGGGAGTTAAAATGATGTTGAGACTTCAGAAAATGAGCCCATGCTACAGAATAATTATTATGCAAAGTGAGTAGGAAAAAAAAGACTGGTGAAGGTGTGGTATATTTAGATTTCTCCCACACAGATTGTGTCTCTTTTTTAAATTACTTTTTTGTTACTAGACTTAATTCCTGGAATGGGACGTTGCTCAAATATTTGACTATGAGTTCCATGGTATAAGGGGATTTGTATAACTTTACCTGTCAGTGCCCATCAAAGACTTCCAGGCACACTTCTGCAGTCAAACATAGAGTTAGTACATCCGTGTATTTTTGTACTTGAAGAAAATTTCAAAAAGAGACAATTAAAAAATGTTTAAAAGATAAAGTTAGGTTTATTAACTGTGACTGTGTCTACTCTAATATTTTACTAACTCTAGCTTTTTTTGACAGTGGCCATTAAAGATTACCAGGCATATCTTCTGCAGCCAAAAATAAAGTTAAGTTTATAAAGCTTACTGCAAAGGCAGATGCACACCACAGAAATTAGGGGTGCATCGCTAGCAGGGACTTGGGGATCGCTTATTTTAGCATTTGGGCCTATGCCAGGAGTTTTCATAAAAAGGGTTTAAAAAAACAATGGCCCACTCAGGATTCAATGCTGTCGGGGAGCAGGAGCCCTCGAATGACTGAATAGCTCAGTAATTTTCTCTAGTTGGTGGGCAGATTAAAGTGGGACTAGAGTTGTCACTGGTAAAGTAACAGTAATCACTCACGCTAGCCAGAAAAAGGAGACATTTAGCTGTGTAGGGGGTTTGAGAGGGTTTGTTTTGGGCATGGTGAGGGAGTGGCCTGATTATCGCTGATACTCTTTAAGCTTTGTTTATCACAGCCTTGCTGTCAGCGCCTGTTTTGCACTTTCTGAGGTCTTTGTGGACACTGGTATTCATCAGAGTGTGGATTAATTCTGATCCTGGCTCATGCTCTTTCCAGACTGAGTTCATCCATCAAAACAAAATTGTTTCTTGGATTATAAATGCAATATAATCAGCTTTTCTTGTTTAACTTGCTGTGATAGCATCTTCTCAGTTCTGATGGAAAATGTTTTAGGGGAAGGTTTTTCTCAAGGTGTCTAGAGACATCACTGCAATTTATTTCAATAACTTTCTCTCTATATATAACTATCTATTGCAGAAGATTGCATGATAGGCCTTTTATATCGCCCCATTGGGGTCAATTTGGTAGACTACTTTTCTAGAAATGTATTCATTTCATCAAGATTTTCAGATGTATTTGCATAGAATTGTACAAAGTAGTCTCTAATGATTTTTAAAAACTTCCTCTGGTTTTCCCCCTTGACATTTCTAATTTTGTGTTTCCTCCCTTTTTGTCTAATTGGGTTAGTTATCAATTTGTCTATTTTATTCATTTTTTTCAAAGAACTAGGTTTTTTCCAATTAATTTTTGTTTCATCTTTATTAATTTCTTTCTTCTGCTTTTTCTGGGTTTTGTTGTTGTTGTTGTTTTCCTGGTTTTTAAACTTGGCTAATTTATTTATTTTATTTTTTATTTTTATTGATATAGCTATATAGATTTATTTTTTGCCTACTTACTGCTTATATCATTATTTTCAAGAGATTCCACAATTTTATTTAGTATTTCTTCTTTAACCTGAGAGTTTGTTTAATAGTGGGTTTTAGAGTTTCAAACTGAGAGTTTTTTTATGTTTTCTGATTTTGTAATTAATTTATAGCATTTTGATCATTGTGTCATCTTTTAGAACATGTTGACATTTTCTTTGTGAAATAAGATGTAGTCAATCTTTATCAATGTTCCATATACAATGAAAAAGTGTATCCTCCATTATTGCAGTTAAGAAAGAGATTTATAAAATCTACTTAATTATTACATTGCAGAGTCTTCTATATTCTTACTAATTTTTTTGCTCATATAATCTGTTTGGAATTGAGCAGGGTATGTTAGAGTGTTCTACTGTTAGTGTATTTCTTTCTCCTTCTATTTCTTCTAATTTTTGCTTTATGATAGTTGTTAAGGTGTTATTGTGTGCATAAATATTAATAATAGTTATATCTTTGTAAAGACTTTAGCCTTATAAAATGTCTTTTCAAAAATACTTTTTAGTCTTAATTTTACCTTAAAAATTGTTTAAATTTTATTGTACATATGTGGAGTACAAGTCAGGATTAGCTACACAAGCAGGCTGCATACAGGTGAAGTTTGGACCTCCAACTGGCCTTCACTTCTCTTGTCAGACATTAAGATTGAGATCTCTGCCATCATTTTATTTGCATATGCCTTATATATCTTTGTCCATCCTTTTACTTTTAACCTTTTGGACCCTCTCGTTTGGGGTTTGTCTTGCATACAACATATTGTTAATTTGCTTTATTACCTAATCTCAAAATAATTTGTGATTACATTTATTGATATGATTAATATGTTTGACCTCAATTTCTAAAAATGGATATATAATATTTGTACACATTAATGGGATACGTGTGATATTTTGTTGCACACATAGAATGTGTAATGATCAAGTAAAGGTATTAGGGTGTCCATCACCTTAAGTATTTATTATTTCTATGTGTTGAGAATATTTTATGTCCTCTCCTAGCAATTTTGAAATACACAATACATTGTTGTTAACTATAGTCACTTTATCAAGTATCAGAGCTTATTTCTTCTTTCTAACTGTGTTTGAACCCATTCACCAATCTCTCTTCATCCCCACACACCCTCCCCACACACTCTTCTCAGCCTCTGGTATCTATCATTCTACCTCCATGAAATAAACTTTTTTAGCTCCCATATATGAATGAGAACATGCAGCATTTGTTTTTCTGTGCAGTTCCACCAATGTTGCTACAAATGACAGAGTTTCATTCTTTATTATGACTGAATAGTAGTCTATTGTGTGTGTGTGTATCTCACGCTTTCTTTATTAATTTGCCCATTGATGAACCCTTAGGTTGATTCTAAATCTTTGCATTGTAAATTGTGCTGCAATAAACATGTAAGTGCCGGTATTCCTTTGATATCCTGCTTTTTTTTCCCTTTGGATAAATATTCAGTAATGGAATTTCTGGATCACATGGAAATTTAATTTTTAGTTTTCTTGAGAAATCTCCATATTGTTTTTAATAGTGGTTATACTAATTTACATTCCCACCAACAGTGTATACGAGCTCCCTTTTCTCTGCAACCTCACCCTTCATCTGTCATTTTTTTGTCTTTTTAATAATAATAATTCTTTTTTTTTAATAGACAGGGTCTCACTTTGTCACCCAGACTAGAGAGCAGTGATGCAATCATAGTTCACTGTAACCTCAAACTCCTGGACTCAAGCAATCCTTCTGCTTCAGCCGCCCGAGTATCTAGGACTATAGGCTTATCTTGGGAAACAAAAAAATGTCACCTAGGGCAAAATCAGGTGAATAGGGAGGGTGGGGCATGGGGGTCATGCCGTTTTTGGTCAAAAACTGCTAAACACTCAGGATGGTATGGGCAGGTATTTTGTCATGGTGGAAGAGCTAGTCACCTGTTCGCCACAACTTAGGACATTTCTTCTGTAAATCATGATGCAATCTTCTCAAAACTTCTAGATAAAAAATCTTTGGTTGACTGTTTTGTCTGGAGGAACAAATTCCAAGTGTACAATCTCTCTCACTTCAATAAAACAAATGATCACTGTTTTCCCATTTGACTTCACTTGTGCTTTTTCGAATCATGAGGAAGTGACAGTTTTCCATTGGTTAGATTGCTGTTATGTTTTGCGGTTGTAACCATAGCATCAAGAGTCATCTCTGGTTATGACTTTGGAAAACAATCAGAGTCAGCCTCCAATTGCTACTTCAAAGCATGGCACCTTGTTTGGAATGGGAAAACTATTCGAAAACCTGTGCTTTACTCAGAACAGTGTCTTCTTTATAAGCTCTCTGTAGCATAACAACCATTTCTGCTGCACTTTTCCCCCAAGAGAAAAAGTTTCACTGCCACACATTGTTTGTGTAGATCACTCATCATGAAATGGGCAAATGCATTGAAAGAATCTAAAAAAATAAATAAATAACTGAAGCTGAATGCAGCCTCTCACAACAATGCTAGCTGGCACATTGATGCCAATGGGTTCCTAGAACAAATTTGCCTAGCTGGAGAAGTCTGTACTATAAGGGGCCTGCCCTCCAAAAGTAATTCTGGTTTTGGGGAGGGGTCTCCCTCATATGTTGAACCATCCTTGCATCCCCAAGAGCATGGTGTACTGTCTTTTTGATGTGTTGTTGGTTAGGTTTGCTAGTATTTTGATGAGAATTTTTGTATCTCTGTTCATCAGGGATATTGGCCTGGAGTTTTCTTTTTTTGTTGTGCCCTTGCCTGGCTTGGGTATCAGGGTAATGATAGCCTCATATAATGACTTAGAAAGAATTTCCTCTTCAATAGCTTGAGGAGAATTGATGTTAGTTTTCATTGTAAGTTTGATAAAATTCAGCAATGAGGTCAGCCAGTCCTGGGCTCATCTTTCTTTGGAGACTTTTTATTACTGATTCAATCTCCTTATTGGCTTGTTCAGGTTTCTGTTTATTTGTGATTCCATCTTGGTACCTTATACGTGTATAGGAATTTATTCATTTCTTCTAGGTTTTCCAGCTTGTTATAATTTTTCCTAACAGTCTCTGGCAATCTTTTGTATTTCTGTGATATCAGTTGTAATGTCTCCTTTTTCATTTATTATTTTGTTTATTTCAGTCTTTGCTCTTTTTTTGTAGTTAGACCACTATTCTTAGTGGCTTCTCAGTTTTCTTTATCTTTAAAAAAAATCAACTTTTCATTTTGTTGATTCTTTGTATTTTTTGGTCTCTACTTATTTGGTTTTACTTTGATCTTTATTATTTCCTTCTGCTAATTTTGAGTTTGGTTTGCTCTTGCTTTTCTAGTTCCTTAAGGTGCATTGTTTATTTGAAATCTTTTTGCTTTTTTGATGTAGTCATTTATTGCTATAAACTTTTGTCTTAGCACTGCTTTTACTGTTTCCCATAGATTTTGGTTACATATCTATATAGATATTTAATTTTCACTTATTTCAAGAAATTTTTAATTTCTTCCTTGACCTACAGGTTATTCAGGAACATGTTGTTTAATTTCTATTTATTTGAACAGCTTTCAAAGTTCCTTTTATCATTAGTTTCTAGCTTTATTCCATTGTGGTCTGAGAAGATATTTAGTATGATTTCAATTTTTACTTATTTGCTGATATTTATTTTGTGTATCAGAGTGTAATCTATCCTGGAGTATATTTTATGGGCTGATGAGAAGAATGTGCATTCTGTAGCTGATGATGTTCTGTAAATGTCTGTTAGGTCCTTTTGGTCTAAAGTATAGTTTAAATTCAGTATTTTGTTTTGTTGTTGTTGATAATTTTCTGCCTACATGATCTGTCTAATGCTGAGAGTGAGGTGTTGAAGTCCCTATTATTGTATTAGAGTCTATTTCTTTATTTAGATCTAAGAATATTTGCTGTACATATCTGAGTACTCTGATGTTGGGCATATATATGTCTAGAATTGCTATAACTTCTTGTTGAACTAATTCCTTTACCATGATATAATGACTTTCTTTGTCTGTTTTTGACTTAAAGTCTGTTTTAGCTGATAAAGTATAGCTACTCTTGCTTGCTCTTGGTTTCCATTTGCATGGCATGTCTTTTTCCTTTTCTTTACTTTTAGTCTATATGTATTTTCACAGGTGAGATGAGTTACTGTGGACAGCTTATAGTTGGGTCATGTTTGTTTGCTGGAATTCATTTAATCAGTCTACACCTGTTAAGTAGAAAATTTAACCCACTTACATGCAAGGTTGTTATTGACATGTGAGGTCTTATTCCTGTCATTTGGTTAATTTCTGGTTGTCTTGTATATCCTTTTTTCCTTTTTTAAATTTCTTATTTTTTATTATTCTGATTTGCTGGTTTTCTACAGTGGTAACATTTGAGTTATTCCTTTTTGTTATGTGTGTGTTTGCTTTTTCAATGAGTTTTATACTTTAGCATGTTTTCATGATGGTACATATTATCCTTTCACTTCCAGTTGTAGGACTTTCATAAGCATTTCTTGTAGGACTGGTCTAATGGCATTAAATTCCCTCAGCTTTTGCTTGTCTAGAAAAGACTTTATTTCGCCTTCATTTTTGAAGGATAATTTTCCTGACTATAGTATTCTGGTTAGAAGCACTTTGTATATATCATTTCACTCTACCCTGACCTACAAGGTTTCTGCTGAGAAATTCACTGTTAGTCTGATGGGGCTTTCCTTATACATGATGATTTTCTTGATGTTTTTAGAATTATCTCTTTGTCTTTGATTTTTGACAGTTTGAGAATAATGTGCTGTGGAGGAAAGTTTTTTGAATTTTATCTATTTGGGATCATGGAGCTTCTTTTATCTGTTGTCTATATCTTTTGTTAAACTTGGGAAGTTTTCAGCTATTATTTCATTAAATAAATTTTCTATCTCTGGTTTTTCTCTTCACTTTCTGGAATGCTGAAAATTTGAATATTTGGTCTCTTTATGATGTCCCATATCTCATATAGGTTTTGTTTGTTCCTTTTATTCATCTTTCTTTACTTTTGTCTGACTGGATTATTTCAAAAAACCTGTCTTCAAGTTCTGAAATTCTTTCATCTACTTGATCTAGTCTATTAATGAAGATTTCAAATATACTTTTTTAATTTTAGTCAATGAATTCTTCAGCTCCAGGATTTATGTTTAGTTTTAAAAAATGATGTCTATCCCTTTGATAAATTTCTCATTTGTACTATGAATTGTTTTTTTTCTGATTTCTTTGTATTGTTTATCTGTCTTCTTTTGTATCTCACTTAGCTTCTTTAATTTATTTTCAAATAAAACAGTTTTTTTTTCAGTTGAGGTCTTTGTCACCCAGGTTGGAGTGCAGTGGCACATTCACTGTTCACTACAGCCTCAAACTTCTGGACTCAGGTGATCCTTTTATCTTAGCCTCCCAAGTAGCTGTGACTAAAGGTGTGTGCCACCATGCCTGGTTAATTTTTTAACTTTTTGTAGAGATGAGGTCTTGCTATGTTGCCTAGGCTAGTCTTGAACTCCTGGCCTCAAGCAATCCTCCTGTTTCAGCCTCCCAAAGTGCTAGGATTACAGGCATAAGTTTCTGTACCTGATTCATTTTCAATTCTTTTTCCAGTAATTTGTAAATTTATTTTTCATTGTAATCTGTTGCTGGAGAATTATTGTGTTCCTTTAGAGGTGTCAATTTTTTAAAATTTTAATGTTTCTTGTGTCCTTATGTCGATATCTGTGTATCTAGTGTAACAGTCACTTCCTTCTTCCAATTTTTTGGATTTGCTTTTGTAGAAGAGGACTTTTTCCTGAAGCTGTATCTATGGTGTTCATTTGGTAGGGCACTTTGGCTTTGATTCTGGGTACATGCAATAGTGGAATTGCCAGTATAATTTATTGGACTGTAAACAGCATCAGTAGTGTTGGTTATTTCTTCAGAGGCTTAGGGTGCAGTTGTTAATGATGGTTATGGTGAAGTTTTACTGGAGACAAGGTGCCAGGTAGGCCAGTCCTTGGGTCCCAGCAGTGGCAGTGGCAGGTTGAGCATGCCTATACTTAGGTCCTAGGATGATGTATGCTGGTGTCAGTGTTAGAGGGTCCAAGCAGGTTGATTCTTGAACCTCCAAGCTTGCTCAAGTGTCAGCAGAGGCAGCAATGAACCAAGCAGGTGGACAGGTCCTTGGTCCCCGGGAAGTGGGCATGGCATGAACAATGGTAGTAGCAATAGTGGATCAACCCTCTGACTCCCAAGCTGTTTGTGCTGGTGTTGGCAGTGGCTGTGATGAGCTGAATGGCCCGGTCACCCAGTGTATTAGTCTGTTTGCATTGTTATAAAGTAATACTTGCAGCTGGGTAATTTATAAGGATAAAAGGTTTATTTTGGCTCATGGTTCTACATGGTACCAACATCTGCTGGGCTCCTGATGAGGTCTCAGAAAGTCTACAATCATGATGGATGGCAAAGAGAAAGCATAAATGTCACATGGTGAGAGTGGGAGCAAGAAAGACAGGAGGCATAGGGTCTTTTAAACAACCAACTGTCAGGTGAACTAACAGAATGAGAACTCACCCATTAGGTGAGAATGACACTAAGTCATTCATGAAGGATTTTCCCCCATGATCCGATATCCTACCATTAGGCCCCACTTCCAATACTGAGAATCACATTTCAACATGACATTTAGAGGAGACAACAGTCCAAACTAGATCATTCCTCCCCTGGCCCCCCAAATCTCATATTCTTCTCACATTGCAAATTAGTCATCCCTTCCCAAGAGTCCTCAAATGTCTTAACCCATTAAAGCACCAACTCAAAAGTCCAAAGTCTCTTTTGAGACTCAAGGCAAATCCCTTCTACCTATCAACCTATAAACTCAAAACCAAGTCATATCCTTCATTGTTTACCCAATGGTGGTACAGGCATTGGGTAAACATTTTCATTCCAAAAGGGAGAAATAAGCCAAAAGAAAGATGCAACAGGTCCCACACAATCTAAAACTCAGCAGAGAAGACATTAAACTTCAAAGCTCCAAAATAATCCTTGCCTCCATGTCACTCATCCTGGTGCAAGGGATATGCTCCCCAGGCCTTAGATATGCTCCCCAGGCCTTACTTTTCTGAGTATATCCCCTGCTCTCAAGGGTTGGCATTGAATGCTTGCAGCTTTTCTAGCTGAGGATGCATGCTGCTAATGGCTCTACCATTCTGGAATCTGAAGGGTGGCAACCCCCATTCCCACGTCTCCACCAGGCAGTGCTCCAGTGGAGACTGTGTATGGGGGTACCAACCTCACATTTCCCCTCAGTACTGCCCTAGTAGTGGCCCCTGTGGCAGGCTTCTGCCAGGGCACCCAGGCTTTCCCATACATCCTCTGATATTTAGGTGGAAGCTGCCAAGCCTCCACTACTCTTGCATTTTGTGCACCTGCAGACTTAACACTATGTGGAAGCCACCAAGACTTATGACTTGCATCCTCCAGAGCAGCAGCCCAAGCAGTATTTGGGGTCATCTGAGCCGAGGCTGGAGCAGGAGCTGCTGGGATGTGGGGAACAATGTTCTGAGGAAGCTCAGGGAAGCAGGGCCCCTGCCTGGTCCCTGAAACCACTCTGCCCTCTGAAGCCTCTGGGTGTGTGATGGGAAGGGCAGCCTAAAGATCTCTGACATGACTTCAGGGATTTTCTTCCATTGTATCTGGCTCTCCTTTAGCCATGCATCTCTTTTTAGCAAGAAGTGGCTTGGTCATACCCTTGGATTCCTCTGCTGAAAACACTTTCGTACTCTATCACATGACCAGGCTGAGAATTTTCCTTTTTTTTTCTATACTATTTTTATTATCACTACCAGATCAAATTAAGCAGTTAGAAGTAACCATGCAGCAGCCTCAGTGCTCTGATGCTTAGAAATTTCTTTTGCCATTGACCCTAAGACCTCACTTAAGTTCAGCCTTCCACAAAGCCCTAGGCATAGATGCAATTAAGCCAAGTTCTTTGCTAACTCATAACAAGAATGACCTTTGTTCCAGGTCCCAATAAGTTCCTCATTTCAATCTGAGACCTCACCCATCTGATCTTCACTGTCTGCATTTCAATTAGCATTTTGGTCACAATCACTTAACAAATCTCTGAGGAGTTCCAAGCTTTCCCTCATCTTCCTGTCTTCTTCTGAACCCTCCAAACTCTTCCAACCTCTGCTTTCTAGGTTCCAAAGCTGCCTCCACATTTTCAAGTATCTTTACAACCATGCCCCACTCCTGGTACCAAGTTTCTATATAAGTCTATTTGCATTGCTATAAAAAAAATACCTGAGGCTGGGTAATTTATAAAGAAAAAGGTTTATTTTGGCTCATTGTTCTGCACAGAGCTGATATCTGCAGGGCTTCTGGTTCCAGCTCGCTGGTGGTTTGTATGGGTGGGTGCCAGCTGTGGTGGTAGCAGCAGGCGGAATGGGCCTGTCCTCAGGTCCTCAGGAGCCAATGGTGGTGGACAAGGCAGGATGGTCCCCAGAACTCCAGAGGCTATATTCAGGCACTGAGATTTATGGAACCAGGTCTGTTGGGTTTATCCCCAGGCTCCCCAGTGGTGCATGTAGGCTCTGGTGCTCTTGAAAGTGTTTTGCCAAGGCCATATTAAATGACCAGCTTGCCATATTGTTCCATTGCCTTTCTACTTTCTTCTCCTGAACTGAGAATGGTTCAAAGGCCTTCTCTCCAACTCTATTATGCAGGGCAAAGAGCAGTCACTATGGAGAGCTGAATCCTAATGTCTATTCTGTGTGGCTATAATAAGATTTGAAAAGAATAAAATAAAGCTATATCCACACACGAAACACTCATAGTAGACTGGAAAGATTTTGACTGATTCCCCACTATTAGATTTTCCACAACCTTCCTGCTTTTGTTATCTTACTGGTGCTTAGTGAAGATTGGCAGTGACAAAAAATATGGGAGATTGGTGACATGGGGAGAAAATTGCCCACATTCTAAGTAAACAGAGGAAAGTTAGCACCATGTACAGACACCAAGTTGAAAAGTCCAACAATCTGGTGTTAGAAGACTAACAATGTTTTCAAAATAAGTCACACTGTGGCGCTGCTCTGAAGCAGGTTCCATTATGGGGAGAAACTGTTCCAGAAGCCACTGTGGGGCTGGGTGGCCATGAGAAGGGAGTTTTATAAAATAGTAGAGGCTTCACAGGTGATGCATTCCTAATGCCCTGACACCTGTCCAGAAGGTTGAACTTAAAGTCAAAGAAACTGCTATGTATTAATCTGCCCACCCATTCAAGGTTCAGATTACCCACAATATGACTCAAATGGTTCTGTATTTGTTCCAAGTGTACATTAGTAAGCAGGGCTGTATTTTCTGTTTCTTTTGTTTCTTCTTGCCATCTAGGCTCTTGGTTCTGTGGTTGAATCTTAAAAGTGCCACATCTTTCAGGGCAGAAGGATTTAAGCAAGGGAAGGCACATCCACTAATCTTCCAAGATGACTTCAGGCTACTTCCAAAATACTTGGCTAAGAAATGCACACAGTGGGGACTTCCAGCACGATGGCGACAGGGCAGCCTGGTCTATGAAACCCTCTGCAAAGGAGAACGCAGAGGGTCTCTGGCTCTCTCCCTGGGGGCTGCGGATCCCAACGTGGGCAGCCGGCTCTTCACACGGAGCTCGACCCTCACCACCACTGGGACATCGCAGCGGTCTGGACAACCACTGCAGGCACAGACACAGCAGCTGCCAGCGTGGCGCGACCTCCGTGGCGGCCATAGCGCATTGCACCACCCGTGCCTGAGGCAATCCACGACTTCAGTCTTTGAAGCCCCTACAGGCAAGATCTGCTGGGAATGCTGCCACCTCTGATGCCACCGTGACCATGACATCCTGCTGGCCGTGGGTCTTCTCCTGTGTGCCCTGAGGCAGGCTCCCATCTCCGGCCTCTGCCCAACTCCTGTCCAGCTCCACCCCCTCTGGGGCAAGCAGCTGGGATGGCACCACCTGCTGGCAACACAGGTAACAACACCGAAAAGGGAGAAACAAGCTTGAAAAACAGAGGCCAGATTTCAATGGTGAACTGAGGGTGATCTGAACTGTCCTTCACAGCAGGCCAGGGACAACTGACTCTAACTGCAAACTAATTTACCAGCTTGAAAAGACAGCTAGAAATCAGAGCTGAAAGGACATTGGACTTAAACGAAAAGACTCAGAGTGTGCTCGATTGGTTCTGTTAGTTTAATGACTTAATTCTATTCCTACTGTTTTGTTCCTTTTTTTCTTTTTTTTTCTTTTCCTCTTCCTTTTCTTCTCTTTCTCCTCTCTGTAAACCATAACTTTGTATAGAGGAACAGCACACCAATAAGGTGGTTGGTTAGCCTGTATGTTAGCATCATTGTATTTTTTTTTGTATGGGAGTTGGTTGGTCTGTAGCCATGATCTATTGTTTTTAACTGTTTCAGTTTAGGTCTCTCTCTCCATTTGTTGGTACACTCATCTGTTTCCCCCCTTACTCCTCTCTCTCTCCAACCCCCTCTTCCTCACTGTCTGCTCCATTCTCTTCCCTCTGCTAACCACATTTATTTCAGGGAGTAAACCTATAGCCCCACTGCATGGACAGATTCCAAGGCAGTGGGAAGTGGGTTTCAGATTATCCATACACCTGTCGGCAAATACCAAGACCTGCAGATAGATTTTGCATCACAACTCCCCACTTAAGTAAATCTCAAAACTGCAAAAAGGACCACCCCAACCTACAGTGCAACTCCAAAATTGAACAAAGAGGGCATACATAAAGAATAGGAGATTGAACAAACAGAAGTAAAAGCAATCCTTCTACTCCTGAATAACAGAATTAAAGAAGACAGTGACATGGAGGGAAGGAAAAAGTAGGGAGGGGGAAAAAACCTCACAAATGAAGAAAAACCAAAAGAAGAATATAGGTCTCACACCGACCCCTGGGAGATCAGACACTGAGAAAACAGATTCCGGAACACAAACAATGAAGAGCCCCCAGAATGACTGGTCACATGCAACAAACCCAGACATCAAGACATTAATAGAGAGAATTTTAAAAATTGAAGAGAGACAAGAGGAAAATAGGAAGGAGCTGATGTCAGAAATAACAGCAGTAAAGAATACTGTGATGGAAATAAATAACAAACTAATAAGCATGGAAAGCAGAATGAGCCAAGCAGAAGATAGAATCTCAGAGCTCGAAGACCAAAACACAGAACTAACCCAAACTGTCAAAAGCATAGAAAAGAAGCTAAAAAAGACAGAACAAAAACTTCAAGAGATGAATGATCACTTCAAGAGACCAAACCTAAGAGTAATTGGACTTCCTGAGGCAGAGTGAGAAACAGAGGCCACACTGGAACAAACATTTCATGAAATCATTCAAGAAAACTTTCCTCATCTCATCAAGGATGAAAAAATTCAACCACAAGAGATTCAGAGAACCCCTGCAAGACAACAAATGAGAAGACCAACTCCCAGACATATAATAATTCGCCTAAACAAAGTTGGTATAAAAGAAAAAATTCTAAAGGCTGCAAGAGAAAAAGGTCAGACTACGTACTAAGGAAGACCAATTAGAATAGCAGCAGATTTATCTACAGAAACCCTCCTAAAGGCTAGGAGAGCTTGGAGCCCTATCTTCAAAGTTCTAAAAGAAAAACAATTTCAACCGAGAATAACCTACCCAGCCAAGCTAAGCTTCATCAGTGAGGGAGAATTGAAATCTTTCCCAGATATCCAATCCCTAAGAACCTACTCTTCCACAAGACCACCTCTACAAGATACTCTTAAGAAAGTATTGAACACAGAAGAAAAGGAAAAAAGAACAACAATGCTCTTCACAAGAGTACAGGCAAAAGATTAAAAACACACATGATCCAACTCTAAAACCAAAAGAAAGACAACACACAAACAGAAAGAACAACAACTCTGTAAGAACATTATGATAGGGATAAACTCTCACATTTCAATAATTAGTTTGAATGTGAATGGACTAAATGCACCACTGAAAAGACACAGAATGGCAAAATGTATAAAATATCACCAGGCAACAATCTATTGCCTTCAAAAGACACACCTCACTAGAAAGGACACTCACAGACTCAAAGTAAGAGGATGGGAAACAAATTTTCAGGTGAATGGAATGCAAAAGAAAGGCGGAGTTGCGATCTTAATCTTAGACAAAATACCCTTTAAGCTATCAAAAATAAAAAAAGATACAGAAGGCCACTACATAATGATAAAAGGTTCAATCTATCAACAAGAAATATCCATCCTGAACATATATGCACCAAACATGGGAGCACCAACTTTCATAAAGCATCTCCTAGGTAAACTCAAAAAAGATATCAACTCCAATACCATCATAGCTGGGGACTTTAATACCCCACTCACAACCCTAGACAGATCATCAGGACAAAAAATCAGCAACGAGATCCAAAACCTCAATATGACTCTTGATCAAATGGACTTAATTGATACCTACAGAACCCTCCATCCAAAGACCACAGAGTACACATTCTACTCATCACCACATGGAACGTACTCTAAGATCAACCACATACTTGGCCATAAATCAAGCATAAGCAAATTTAAAAGGACTGAAATTTTACCATGCAGCTTCTCGGACCACAGTGGAATAAAAATAATCATTAATACCAACAAGGTCCCCCCAAAACTCACAAAGACATGGACACTAAACAGCATGATGCTAAACAACTCCTGGGTTGTTGATGAAATCAAAACAGAGATTAAAAAATACCTGGAAACAAATGAAAATGAAGAAACATCTTACCAAAATTTCTGGGATGCCATGAAAGCTGTAGTGAGAGGGGAATTTATATCCCTACAAACACACATGGAGAAAATGGAAGGATCACAAATTAACAGCCTAAGAAGCCACCTAAAAAAGCTGGAAAAGCAAGACCACAAAAACCCTAATTTCCGCAGAAGAATCCAGATCACCAAAATAAAAGCCCAAATCCAGGACATAGAAGACAAAAAGATAATACAAACAATCAATGAAACAAAAAGCTAGTTCTTCGAAAGAATAACAAGATTGATGGTCCCCTAGCTAGACTGACCAAGAAAAAGAGAGAAAAAGCCCAAATAAACACAATCAGAAACACAAAAGATGAAGTCACATCTGATCCTGAAGAAATACAAAAGATCATTAGAGACTACTATATACACTTGTATGGAAACAAACTTGAAAATCTTTCGGAAATGTTAGACTTTCTGTCATCACACAACATGCCTAGGTTGAAACAAGAAGAAATTGAGACCCTAAATAGACCAATAACAATCAAGGAAATTTACTACGTCATAAGAAAACTACCTACAAAAAAAGCGCCCCAGACCAGATGGCTTTCCAGCAGAATTCTACAAGACATTTAAGGAGGAGCTGATTCCAATCCTACTGAAGGTATTCCAGGCGATTGAGAAAGATGGAACTCTCCCCAAATCATTTTACGAAGCTAACATCACATTGATACCCAAGCCAGGTAAAGATCCAACAAAGAAAAGAAATACAGGCCAAAATCTTTGATGAACATAGATGCTAAAATCCTTAACAAGATCCTAGTGAACCAGATTCAACAACACATCTCAAAAATCAGCCATCATGACCAAGTGGGCTTCATTCCTGGGATGCAAGGCTAGTTCAACATTCGTAAAACCGTAAATGTAATTAAATACATCAACAGATGTCAAAACAAAAGCCACATGATTATATCATTAGATGCAGAAAAAGCTTTTGATAAAATCCAGCACCCTTTCTTGATAAAAATCCTCGAATATCTAGGCATATGGGAAACATACCTCAAAATAGTAAAAGCCATCTATGAGAAACCCACAGCCAGCATACTCCTAAACAGACAAAAACTGGAACCATTTCCCCTGAAAACTGGAACAAGACAAGGATGTCCACTCTCACCCCTCCTGTTCAATATAGTATTGGATATCCTGGCTACAGCAATCAGAGAAAAGAAGGCAATCAGGGATATCCAAAGAGGAAAAGAGGAAGTCAAGCTATCTCTCTTTGCAAATGACATAATCGTGTACCTTGAAAACCCAAGAGAGTCTGTCAAAAACCTCCTTACACTGATAAAGGACTTTGGCAAAGTCTCAGGATATAAAATAAATGTGCAAAAGACAATCGCATTTCTTTACACCAATAATAAACAAACAGAAACCCAAATAAAAAGCACAATTCCATTCACAATAGCCACACAAAAAATGAAATACCTTGGCATCCTCCTAACCAGAAATGTGAAAGACCTTTACAATGAAAACTACAAAACACTGCTCAAAGAAATCAAAGATGACACAAACAAGTGGAAAAATATCCCATGCTCATGGATTGGAAGAATCAACATTGTGAAGATGTCCATCTTACCTAAGGCAATCTACATATTTAATGCAATACGCATCAAACTGCCAGCAACATTCTTCTCAGACCTAGAAAAAACAACACAGGAATTCATATGGAAACACAAACGACCAAGAATAGCCAGAACAATCCTCAGCAAAAAAGACAAAGCAGGTGGTATCACATTACCAGACTCCAACTTTACTATAAAGCTACAATAATCAAAACAGCTTGGTATTGGTATAGGAACAGGCATATAGACCAATGGAATAGAATTGAGATTCCAGAAGCAAAACCTCAATTTCTCAACCAACTCATCTTCGACAAAGCCTCCACCACCTACCACTGGGGAGAGGAGAACCTATTCAGTAAATGGTGCTGGGAAAACTGGCTGACCACATGCAGAAGATTGAAACAGAACCCCTATTTATCCCCATACACAAAAATTAACTCTAAATGGATCAGACACCGAAATGTAAAACCTCAAACCATAAGAACCTTACAAAATGAAGGACGTATCCTCATGGAAATTGGAACTGGCATCCAATTCCTGAACAAAACCCGAAACCCACAGGCCATAAGAGATAAGATAGACAAGTGGGACCTCATCAAACTGACAAGTTTCTGCAAAGCCAAATAAACCATCAAGAGAGCAGGGAGACAGCCTACAGACTGGGAAAAAGTATTTGCCAACTCCAGGTCCGAAAAAGGCTTAACATCTTGGATCTATAAGGAACTCAAATGTACTGAAAAGAAAAAAACAAACAACCCCATTATATAGTGGGTAATAGATATGAACAGACACTTCTCAAAGGAAGACATCCGAGCAGCCAACAGACACATGAAGAAATGTTCAACCTCACTAATCATCAAGGAGATGCAAATCAAAACCACACTGAGATACCACCTAACTCCAGTCAGAATGGCAATTATCAATAACTCAAATAATAACAGCTGCTGGAGAGGGTGTGGCAAAAAGGGAACACTTCTACATTGTTGGTGGGAATGCAAACTAGTGCAACCTCTGTCGAAAACAGTATGGTGATTCCTAAAAGCTCTCAATATTGACCTCCCATATGACCCCGCAATCCTCCTACTGGGAATATATCCTGAAGAACTCAAATCACTCTATAAAAAAGATACCTGCACATGTATGTTTATCACAGCATTGTTCACAATAGCAAGAACCTGGGAGCAACAATGCTGTCCATCAAAAGAGGACTGGATTTTTAAAATGTGGTACATATACATGATAGAATACTACGGAGTCATAAAAAATAACAAAATCATGAATTTTGCAGCAACCTGGATGGAACTAGAGTCTATAATACTGAGTGATCTCTCACAGAAACAAGGATCTGAGTATCACATGTTCTCACTCATATAGTGAACCTTGAACACCTCACATAATACTATAGGAAAATGACTGACAGTGGTGGGAAACTATGGGTGGGGAGGGGAAGGGAGATGGGATTAACGGTAGTAAATATCTGTCTGGGGATGGGGAGACACCTCTTATCAACAAGGGTGCCTGAACGAAGCATATTTGTATACCTAACTCTTACCTGTACCCCACAATATCATAATAAAAAGTATTGATTATAAAAAAAAAGAAAGAAATGCACACAGTAACAATCTCAGTAACAGATTGGCCCTATTCTGAGTGGCACTCCATACTATCTCCATGACTCCACTCATATCTTGTTTTGAAACTGTTCATGTACATCACAGTGTCCCTAGCTAGCATGCCTCTTGTTCAATAATCAAAACAGCTTGGTATTGGTACAGGAACAGGCATATAGACCAATGGAATAGAATTGTGTTTTATTGAGGTATAATTCATATACAGTGAGGTGTACAAACCTTAAGCACACAACTTGATGCCTTTGTACCTGTAAGCTACACCTGTGTAACTACCACCCGGATCACGACTCCTTTCAATCACTTCGAAAAGCTTCCTTCTGCTCTCTGGTCAGTTGTTCCTCTTTTTAAGGTTCGGAATCTTCTCTTTTAGATACGGCATTTGAAAGAAATAGATTTATAAGAAAAATGACCATAGTAATGTCCTTCCCCCCACCTCTCTGGGATGGAGTTTTGGTTTTCAAACATGATGTTAGAAAAGAGTTGTCATTTACAAGTGGTGGAGTCAGGAGACTCAGCTCTTTCAAATAGAGACATGTATTTCTCCTCATTTAGGTCCCTTGGTCCTGAAATGAGAAGTTGAGGTCAAAAGGCTGAGGATTTTTCTGCCTTTAGAATCTGAAGCATCCATAAATACTTACAGGAGTAAGGAGAGCTGTCACTTCTGAAACCCCAGTAGTGCCGGGCACATAGTAATTGTGCAATGAATATTAGCCATTCATCATCACTGTCATCTCCATCAGCAGCTACATCACCTACTTAATTGCTGAAGGATCAGAGAGGGTGTTTTACTATTCATATTAATTATTTTTTCAAATTGAAATGAACTTTATTTGCTAGTTATTTAAAAAACACATACTCAATGTTTTTTAAAACTCAAAAAGTGGAGAAACAATAAGGGAGAATTTAGGAAAAGAAAATTCTAGATCCCTTGCTACTATCTCTCTCTCCATATATAATACATAAACTTTAAAAGATGTTTCATTATAGACATTTTTATTTGTTTTTAGTCTTTCCCTCCAACCTTCAGCTCCCTTTTTCCCACTCTTCCAGGTATTTCATTATTAACAAGCTGGTATGGTATCCTTCCACAATTTTCTGTGTTCATCTAGTCATACACATGTGTGTGTTCACATAGATAAAGCTGTTCACTATATACCTACACCCTTATTTTTCTTACTTATAACAACAAAAAATTGCTTATTGTAAACTAATATATTTCAGGCACTCTTCTAAGCATTTACATTTGGTATATCAACTGATATAACAAGTATAACATATGTTTAAAAACAATATGACACTCCCTGGAAAGAATAATCATTTATTAAATCAATGACCTATTAATGTACATTCATGAGGTTTTTTTTCATTTGGAGGGTCTCACTCTGTCACCCAGGCTGGAGTGTAATTGCATGACCATGGCTCATCACAGTCTCAAATTTCTGGGCTCAAGCGATCCTCTAGCCTCAGTCTTCCAAGTGGCTGGAAATATAGATGCATACTGCTACACCCAGCAATTTTTTTTTCTTTTTTTTCTTTTTTTTGGTGGAGACAAGTTCTCACTATGTTGCTCAGGCTAGTCATTCATAATGTTTCAAATATGTTTCCGCTAAAAAATATTGCAGTAAATAATCAGTAAGAATGGAATTTCTAGGGTAAAAGATGCATCTTCTTTTGATTTAAAGTATGTTCCTTTATCCCTCTCCACTGAGAGGGATGCAGAGGGGTCTTGGTCTCATTGCATCAGGAGTTCCTAGGACTTTCTGCAGAAATGGCTCTGGGAGTTCCATCACATCATGCAAAAGTACAGTGAATAATACACAGAAAACGGGGGGAGGGGTATGGAAATGTAGCACCTTCCACCCCCAGCAACTCCCTGGGTGACCCCAGCCAGAGCCCTGCCTTGGTGAATTCTATACCCAAACCTGCATTTCCCTGCCGGCCCAATTAGTAAAGTCCCACTCTGCAGAGTACAGAGCTCAGGGCCAGAATAAGTCACAAGTGAATTTGGTGATGATGATAAAATCCTAAAAGAAAATCCCGTGAAGGTTGACATATAGGCTACAGATTCTATCCTTAACAAGTTGCACCTTCTAACCAATGCATCAGTTTCCTCCAGGACTCAGCAGACAACAGTGAGGGGCAGCCAGGCCCTTTACCCAGTGTGGAAACAGATGTCTGATTCTGAAGGGCTCCTGGCAGCCATGAGCATCTGGAAAAGTAGCTCACCCTGCCCAGAAAATGGAGACAAGATGGCGAAAGCAGAGGAAGAACCCTTCAACAATGACTGCTTGCTTTAAGGAAACTCTCTCAAATGGTGTTTTCCCCTCTGCTCTCACACTACCACAATAGTCATCAACACAGAATAAGACTTCTGTGACCAAAGGTGGGGGTTTCCCCCTACAACTAGTAGTGGACGTAAGCTAGGTGTCCTCTCAAGTCCAACATGATCTACCTGGAGATGGCATCAGATCCCATGGAATGAGGTCTCAATCCCATAAGACTGCCCTACCCCCCAGACACCAGTCACAAGTCCGGGCCTCCAGAGCTTCCGGATGGTTTCAAGTTGAGGTTCCCATGACCTCCCTCTTTGGGTTTGCTGAAGTGGCTCACAGGACTCAGAGAAGCACTTAACGTGTGTTGACTTATTATAAAGGATACTGCAAGGATACATATGAAGAGATGCATAGGGCAAGGCATGGGGAAAGGGGCATGGAGCTTCTGTGCCCTCCCTGGGCATGTCCTCCAGGAACCTCCATGTGTTCGGTTTTCTGGAAGCTCTCCGAACCCTGTCCTTCTGGGTTGTTATGGAGCTCTCATTACAGAGGCATGATTGACAATTATATAGAAATGTGACTGGACAAAAATCACATGATCTAAACCCAGCAAGGTCAGACTTTTCTTTTCTCTGGCGTAAGGGACATGATTCCCTGGAATGAGGGTCTTTTGACCCATTATCAGATTCAAATTCTGCTTTGGGCTGGTAAAAAGAAGACAGGAGGAGGTCAGAAAGAGAGTCTGTGTCCTGAGGCCTAAAGCACCCCAATATTTTCACAAAAGACTGTAGCAGAGTCTATGGGAGTTATGAGCCAGGAACCATGGCTGAAAAATAATATCTACATCAAAATCCCTGTAGAAAAGAAGAAACACCTTCCCATGCCAGAGGGAAACTAGCATGCCGCACATGCTCCATACCTGTACTTCCCCAAGAAGCTGGAGTGAGCCACAGGAGCAGCACTGTGGTAGGAATTGGTCACCATAGACAGCAACCCCAACATCTACCTCCTACTCCAAAGGATAGAGATGATGCTTGCCCCACTCACCTCCAACTTATCCCAGCTGCTTGACAAGGTGGACCTGTTTTCTGAGGAGCAGAACTAAGAGGTTAGAGAGTCCCATGGAGATAAAGGCTAAATCACAGGTACACACTTGCCCCCAAAGACCAGTCATGGCAGTTAAATTCCAACACACTGTGGACCAGAATTTGTGAGGTGTTCCAGTTGTCTATTGCTGTATTTAAAAAACAAACGAACAACAAAACATCTTAGTAGTTAAAACAACAACAGTCATTTTGCTCATGAACTTGCAATCTGGACAAGGCTCTGAGGGTAAAGCTCTTCTCTGCTTAATATAAAATTGTTTTGTTGTTGTTATTTTATAGATGCAATCTCACTATGTGTCCCAGACTGGTACTTGAACTCATGGCTCCAAGCAATCCTCCCTCCTCAACTTTCTGAGTAGTTGGGATTACAGGTGTGAGTCACCATGTCTGGCTTGCCTGATGTGGTGTCAACTGGAGCAGCTTCACTAGAGCTGAGGAACCACTTTCAAGATGCTCACTCTCATGGATAGCAAATTGGTGCTGCCAACTGGGACCTCCCAGAGTTAGCATCTGGGGCTTGAGGACTTAAGTTCCTTTCCACATGGGTTTCTTTACAGGCATTCTTGAGCTTCCTCACAACATGGACAACTGGGTTTAAGCATGAGTGTTTCAAGAAACCTGGGCAGAGGCAAAGCTTTCCTATTACCAAGTCTTAGTAGTCCCAGACCTAACCTAACTTCACTGCGTTTCTTTTAACAAGTAAATCACTAAGTCCAGCTCAGAATCAATAAGAGAGGACTTAGCAGCCTCCTCTCAATGGGAAGAGTACCAAAGAACATACTGGCATCTTTAATCTACCGCTGGTGGGGATCTGCATGTGGCTGAGTAGAGGAGCTAGAGGCAAGTTTGGGTGTGTTTGGACTGTTTATCACTGTGCCTCATCAGTAGAATGCCATGTTCACTCTGTTAGGAGAGAAAGCTAGTCGATTAAATGAATGTAGTCAGACTTTGAAAGCCATGTTCACCAATTCACCATTTGAGCTGAGTTCACCCACTGTTCTCATATCTTTATCAATCTTTATAAGCAATACAACTACTTACCTTTTAGAAGTCTTATGCCTTAGAGGTCAGGAAACGCTCTAACTCAACCTAAATACATTGTACTAGAAACCTGGAAAAAAGTGAACTCATATAAGGAGTTCATAAAATTATTGTGGAATTTCACAAGTTTGACAGTCAAATGTTTTCATATTTTTGCTAACATAGAAACTTAGAATATAGCTACAATTGCAACAGTCTGGGACTTGTTTTAATTCAGTCAATAAGGACTTCAGCTCCACTAGTTATATGGCATAAACTTCTCTCCCGCCCACAGTTGTCACTGTTCATGTGCACAAGGTTTGAAATTAGCATGCCCCAGACTGCCCCAATATTTATGTAATTACTTCAGAAAATTATTCATGGGTTCTTTCTGTTGAATCTTCAAGTCCAAGTTATTAAAATTTAGACATGCACAAGGATTTAACGAAGCACTCTCTTCTCCCAGAAACACACACATACTCTCTCTCTCTCTCTCTCTCACACACACACACACACACACACACACACACACACACACACACACACACACTCCATAGGCACCACACATTTCTTCTTGATTTACAAAACTCTCCCTATAAATATATACAACTATGGTATACCCATAAAAATTAAAAATTAAAAAATTTGTTTTAGAAAACTTTAAGTGAGGTAAAGGGACTACATTCACCTTTGTGGCTGAACAGTAGAAATTGCTGGAGCAGCTGTGACTTCCCAGCTGTTTCCCATCTGGGCCTTTCTCTACTCTGAGTTCCCCTCAAGAGACACACTCACAGGCCCTACCCAGGTATGGTGGTGGCACTCTGCACTCTGGAAGCAGCTCTGGCCTCTACATTATGTCTAAAGAGGACTCAGCCCCATAAAAGTTGCCTAGATTTTCAGGGGATGAACTGTGGATCCACAACACCAGAAGCATAACAATTTAGTAACTTTAGAAAAATACTATCTGCCCTTGGTTAGAGAAATTAGTACAATCCAAGTTTTGGGGGGGGTTTAGAGGGGTTTTTTTTGAGTCAGTCTCACTCTGTTGCCCCTACTGGAGTGCAGTGGCTCACTCACGGCCACCACAGCGTCAGCCTCCTGGGCTCAGGCAATCCTTTCACCTCAGCCTTCCAAGTAGTTGTAAGTACAGTCGTGTACCACCATGCCTGGCTAATTTTTTTGACTTATTGTACAGACAAGTTCTCACCAAGTTGCTAAGACAACTCTCTCGTCTCTGCCTCTCAAAGTGTTGGAATTACAGGTGTGAGCCACCATGCCTGGCCATGATCTAAGAATTTTTAACAATCTCTTTGCAATGCAGAGAATGCTACAAATTTTCTGAAACTGTTGCTTGAATGTTTTTCCTAGTGCCGCTACTATGTGGGACTTCTCTCTCCAAAATGTGAGTGTTAATCACTTCCAGGACAATGTGATACACCAGCAACTCCAGTGCTGCCTCCTGTTCTAGTCAATATAAAGATGAATGATAAAAGACATCAGGAGATGTCTTCACACTCTTCTACCTTCTCACCTGTGTCTTTGGTTTTTTATCACCATAGGTGGCTCCAAGCAACAATAGAAAAGAATAATTTCTATTTTTCCATAATTTAATGTGTTCCACAAAAACATGTTGGCAACCATTATTTTTCCTCTTCTAAATCCTTTGGTTTACTTTTATTGTCTGATTTCTTTCTTCCTTTCTTTTCTTTTTTTCCCCCTTTGGTTCTTGTGCCACAAAGACAAGAAAAGGAACACAGATGTATGCTGAGGTTAAATTAAAGTGTGATAAGTCATTATAAATGATACAATCATTTCCTCTGCTCTTAAGTTTTAAAACAGGTTGTGAAGTTAGTCGTGAATGTACTAATTCTTCCAACCCTGCTTCAATTCACCTTGCCCATTTCTACAGACCCTTTCCTCAGGCCAGTTTTCCTTATGTGTCTCCTGGGAAGAGCAGGTGATGAATGATACCACATCTGGAACTTCCCTTCCTCCCTTGCCCCCAGACCCCTGGTTTCTGGCCCCATTAACCAGGGCCCAAGCTGTGCTGGTTCCTCATGGACCACTCTGGCTTCTATGCCTGGTAGCATCTGGTCCTTTGTTAAGTGGTGACAGCAGCCTGATTGCATATTGCTTTTCTCGTCTAAGCAAAATTGTTGGCATTCTATGAGAGCCATTTGCTGTATAATGCACCACCTGGTCCTCTGGGATAAGGAAATAATTGATTATTTTGAAGACTCTTAACTCATCCTGCTGACTGCACCGCGTGAAGAGAGAGGGGCTTAAACTTGCACGACAGTCATGCATTCACTAGAACGAAGTCAGCGGCTGAGCTTCACAAACCAACAGTTCCCTTCTAATTAATTAACTTTTTTAAAAGACAGATTGTGATAAAGTGACTACTTATGCCAGGAACCGTTCTAAGGATTTTACAAATATGAGTTCATTTATCCTCAAAGCAACCCTATTCTGCAGGTGTGGAGGTGCGGGGGGGCAGGGTTGGTGTGGGAGGAGTCTTGGGAGTGTTCTGTTTTGTGATCTGGATGCTGGTGACCTGGGTGTGTCCAGTTTGTGAAAATTTGTCCACTGTGCACTTGTATGTACTTATGCGTGCTACTCTTTAAAATAATTTTTCAAAAAATCCAGTTGATATTTTTATTTTTACCCCTTTTGCAGATGGGAAAACTGAGTCACAGAGCCTGCTGTTGGTCACTTAGCTGAAAACGGTACACTGGAATTGGACCCCACACATTGTGTGTCTGAACTCCAGGCACTTGCCCATGCTTCACATGAGTCCTCTGAGCATGGTGTTCTGGGAAGGGCTCTGACTGGGGGAGAGGAGCAGGAAATACCTGTCCCCTGGCAATGAGGCACAAGAAGAGAACCCCATGGTGAAGCAGCCCTCCTCTGGTCACAGCTTGCTCATTGTGTATGGCTTGTTCTCTGAAGAAATAAGTTTCAACCCAGGAACCAGGCAACACAGCGCTGGTTTGGTCGAAGTGACACTGCCAAGCAGTGAGGGTAGGAGAGTGAGAACAACATCCCAAGGAAAGCAGCTGCACAAAAAGCCAGTCAGCAGCGTGGGTGGAGAGTCAAAGACACAGGTGCCCCAGACCACCATAAAGCAGGTAAGGAACTGACCAGGAACGGCCCCCAGGGACAGTAGCAGGGAGATGCTGGATCCAGGATGTATGGGCATACAGAGAAACTCAAAGCAAGTCCAAGGAAAGCATGTTCTCGAACATAAAGGCTCCATAGGTTGTTGGTCAAAAGCGCATACATGAAGAAGTAAAATAAAAACAATTGAGTTAGTTTTGCACAGCTTTTCTTCATTCCAGAAAGAATAAAATACCCGTGCATGTACAAACTATGAAATACAAATTGATTCAGTGATTCCACGTACCAGCTGAATGCTCCTATATTTGCATTTGAAACTGGCATTATGCAATATAAAGATGAATGATAAAATTTATACTAGTAATGTCACATTTTAATTTTTATTTACTTAGAGAGCACATCAAAAATAAACACCATGACAAGGCAAAAGAGACTGCAGAAGAAAAAAAATTTTTTTGAGTCAGAATTTTGCTGAGGCCCAGGCTGCATTACAGTGGCACACTCACAGCCACCATAGCCTCGAACTGCTGGGCTCAGGAGATGTGCCTCAGCCTCCCAAGTAGCTGGGACTAGAGGCATGTGCCACCACACCCGGCTAATTTTTTGATTTATTGTAGAAACAAGGTCTTGCCAAGTTGCCCAGGCTGGTCTCGACACCCTGGGCTCAGGTAATCCTCTTGCCTCCACCTGCCAAAGTGCTGGGATTACAGGCATGAGCTACTGCACCTGGCCTTGCAGAAGATATTAAACAGCCTTGTACTTTAATCCTTCAGTGTTCTTTTTTCCTGCATTTTGCTCAGGACCCCAAAAATTATGGCACTGGCCCTGCCTACAAAGGAGCAGGATGGGGAATTTCAGGGGTTTTTAGAAACCATTTTATATCTTGACTGTGGTGGGATTACACTCACATAACTGTACACGCAAAAGGGGGAGTTTTACTATATGTAAAGTATACCTTAATTTTTTTAATGGTGGAAACACTTAAATATTAAGGGCGGATATGTCTCTTATTGCTTTTGTTAACAAAAAGAGTTAAATACAGGGAGCCTGAATTTGTGTTTGAAATTTGTAGAAACTGCCACCCAGTCCAAAAAAAAAAAAAAAAAAGAACAAGTCCTGAACGGCCATTTGCTTTGTAAACTTTCAGAGAATTATGCTCACCAAAACTTCCTGCCTTGTCAGAATCCCTGCCTCCTGGCTTTGCTGTTTGGCACCAAACAGAATTGACTAGTGTTGATCCCCTTCTCCCATTGGCAGAGCATTTCTGGGACAGGAGTCACCCAGAAGGAGGCTGGTTGACCTGACATCTGAACTCTCATGTGACATGGCTCCTCCTGCAGGGGAGGTCAGCGTTCTGGGGGCCTTCTGGAGGGGCCTGCCTGCTGTCCCAAGATCTCCCCTGAGGGTCCACTTCTGGCTCCCAAGTCTTTCTTTAGACATATCTTAGCACAAAATGCAAGGTTCAGCCTATTCACCATCCTGCAGGGCAAGCAGAAGCTCCAAAGGCTGGAGTCTCCCTACCTCCATTTCACACTGTCCTTAGGCTCCAAGTAGCATCTTCTGCCAGGCATCTTTCATGACTCTCAGTCATGTGGGGAATCTCTCCAACATGATGGGTTCTTGGTAGCATTTGTTCAGAGTGAATGGATAACCAATGAATAACCTCAGACACAGCAGCTCTTGATAGTTAACTCTCAATCCTATTTCCTTACTTCTGCACTGGAGGATTCCAGGCTCTTAGGAACATACACAATTTGCCAAAATTAGTATACTTATCAGCGTGAGCCCAGGATTTGGACCAGGGCATAATGACACCCTCAACTCCAATGCACATTTGTGCACCAACCCCAGCAGTAGCAGAGGTCACCACACATATTAATGCATCCGTTTTTCTTCTGTACCCGACTGATAAAAGATTGAAAATATCTAGATGAAAGTTTCACTCTATAATGAGGGAAAGGCACTCACCTTCGGGTTACACAATTACCTCCTGGGAGAGCTGAGCTGGTGTCAGTCACTTGGCTGCTTGGGTCCCACAGAAGCAAGTGGAGCTTGATGTGGGCTCTGAGGAAAGGCATACCCAGGGTCTCAGATGGCCTCCTAAGAGAATGTGCTTCCAGGAGGATGGGCTGCCTTGGTAGGACAGGAGGGGAGGAAACAGGATCTCCTGCAAAGAACTTCCCTATTTGGACCCTGCCCAGTTCCCACCAGGTGTGGGCACATTTCTTATCACTGGATGCTAAGTTGAGAACACAGACTCCTGTGTCTTCCTGTCTTGGCAAGATGTTTTTCCCTATGGTATTCATGAACAACTGGCAGATAAAAAGTCAAAATAAAAAGGCCAAATTAGATGCCAGTTTTGAACAGAATGACTGATTCTTCCTCACTCTCATCTCTCTGCTCAGAGCATCCTACCACGAAAGCAATCCTCCAAAACCAGGCTTCCTGAGGACAGTGAAACCTCCTCAACCAGGGTATAAGGGCACAAAAGCATCCATACCAGGGTAGAAATCCTATTACATGTACCATGTGGGTACTGAACCACCCACATATAGGCACAGGACACCAGAGAAGAGTTGGCACAGTATCCAAGTGGTACCTAGAGCCTTCAACAAATATTAAGAAATAGGTTAGAAAGCCAGCTGGGGTTAGGAAACAAATGCTGGGATGCTTCCTTAAAATGAGTATTCTTGGGGTCCAGCGTAGTGGCAATCCCAGCAATTTGGGAGGCCAAAGCAGGAGGATTGCTTGAGTCCAGGGGCTTGAGACCAGCCTGGGCAACATAGCTAGACTCCATCTCTATGAAACAACAAAAAAAATTAGCCAGGTGCGGTGGTGCATACCTGCAGTCCCAGCTATTCAGGAGACTGAGATGGGAGGATTGCCCAAGTCCAGAAGGCTGAGGCTGCTCTACCTTGTGTCATTGTACTCTAGCCTGGGTAACAGTGATACCTTGACTCAAAAAAAAAAAAAAAATGAGTATTCCCCATTAAACTCCAGTCCTCTTTGTGAATGATCATAATGGCTGTGGCTCAGAATCTCAGTTTTCCCCAGGCTAGGAGCAGTTTAGGTCCCTGTTGCATCTCCATCCAAGCATTTTCTCAGACCCCTTTGCCACTTCTGAGTGCACCTCCCCTGACTTCAGTGGGCTTTTGCCTCCAATTGCTTGCACCTGTGTTACTTCTTTGTCTGACTGCCTTCAAACTACGGGAGCTAACTTGCCTCAAGAGAGTGGGACTATGAATTCCTGAGGTGGCCTTTGGCTGGTGAGAGACGGCAGCAGAAAGTATGAATGCCCAACTCTCTTGCCTTGGGGATGGGCCAACTCTGAGGTGTAACTTACACTCTTGGGGGCCCCATAGGCTCAGGCTGAAGCTGGGTTGGTTTATTTATTTTATTATAAAGATGCAGGGTACAAGTCAGAATTAGATACATAAGTATGTGCGGTTGAAGTTTGGGGCTCCAACTGGTCCTCCCTTCCCCTGCTTTAGGACCAGGTTAGCTTTGTGTTACATTCCCCTCCCCCTCTCCCTCCCCTGCCCCTCCTCCCCACCCCTGTTGGCTTAAATCCTACTTTTGCTTGGTGTCTTTCACTTCCCTGTCCAGAGTTCTCCCCTTCCTTTCTGGGTTCTGCAAGAGAATTTCCTAAAAAATCACGTGCATGTGAATCCTCTTCTCAGGATTTGCTTCTGGGAACAACATTCAACTTAAAATGACTCAATAAAATAAGTTCCATTATTCCCATTTCACTCTGATTCCTGAAAATTTCTTCCCTGCCTGATGCATGCACAAGAGCATGGGATGAGCCACCACGCCCAGCCAATTCTATATTTTCATCTGGTACTCTTAAAAATAATCTATGTTTTTAATTCTTCCATAAGGAATCTTGTGCATGGACTATGATAGAAACTCTCCCTCGCATATATGGTCAACTGTCCCAATACTATTTGTCAAGTGGCTCCTCCTTTTTCCATTGATGTGAAATATTAACTCTATCAATTACTAAATTCCTATATATAACTTGGTTTATTTCTAAACTCTAATCCATTCTACTATCCAATTTGTATATTCTTAACTCAATACCATAACATTTTTTAAAATTGCTATGAGTTTAATAAATGCAAAAATGTGTATACATTCACATATCACTTAACAATAAGGCTATATTCTCAGAAATGCATCGTTAGGCAATATTGTTATCACACCAACATCATACAATATATTTACATAAACCTAAATGATAAAGCCTGCTACACACCTCAGCTGTGTGATATAGTCCATTGCTCCCAGGCTATAAACCTATACAGCATGTTACTGTACTGAGTATTTCATTATTTGTGTATCTAAGCATAGATAAACATAGAAAATGTACAGTAAAAATAAGGTATTATGAACTTATGGAGCTACTGCACTACCATAACATTTTAATTACTGTAGCTCCACAGTATATTTAAAATCTGCTAGAATAAATCTCTGCTCATCATTCTTTAAAATAAAAATTTTGTCTGTTCTTGACCATCTACTCTTCCAGATTATTTTTTATGTTAGTTTGTCTAGTGTCATAAAGAATTTTATAATTTGTATTAGTATTGCATTGAATTTCATATTACATTTGGGAAAAGTTACAGTTTTAACTATAGGGTTTTCTCACCAACAAATATGCTAATAGTCTCTGAATTTAAACGTTCTATTTATGTTCATCTGGAAATTTTACAAACTTCATACCGAACAAGACACAGAAGTCTCCCAGCCCCATAAAGCCCCTTCATGCACCTTTCTAGTTACTACTTCCTCAAGGGTAAACCTGATCCTTTATTAGTAAATTTTAATAATTATATTTAATTAGAACTGGAATATTTGGTTCACATTTATTTCCAAGCAGTTTAAAGATTTTGTAGTCTTATAATTGAGATGTTTTTAAAAATTGATTGCTCCTGATATGTGGGGGAACATTTTTTTTTCCATGTTTAGCTTATATCTACCATACTTACGTAACCTTTCTCAAATGTTCTAACCATTGTTGTTTTTACCATTGAATTTTTTGGTAGACCATCATGTTATCTACAGACAATGACAGTTTCAGCTCTTTGGTTCCTGACAAAAACTCTCTCCTTCATCAAGCTTTAGCCAGGCTCCTCTGATCTCTCTTCTCAGCTAGGTGCCCACATTGGCCCTGTCTTCAGCCTGCCTGGCCCAGTTTTAGCAGGAATACTGCAAATTCAGTTTAGAGAGAGTATGCTCACTTTTGATATCTGACCTGCCTTCAGCCAGAATCTTGTTAAGTTGGTTTAGCAAGAATCTTCATATCCTTGATGTCTCCTCTTAGTAATTTGTTACTTCCCAACCCTTTCACTGTGATCATAGACTATAAATCCCCCTGGCTATCTTTGCTGTATCTGGAGGCGAGCCCCATCTCTCTCCCCAATTCGGATAATCTCGACAGCTATTGCAATAGTCTCCAATAAAGTGTTCCATGGTTCCCTAACATTTCAACAAGTGTCAGAAGAATTTTTTTCTTTTAACATTCCTCATTTAATTTCACTGGCTGGACTTCCCAGCATTTTGATGATAGGGTCTATGGACAGACACTGAGGTCCTTTTCTTTTCACTACCTTTGATGAGGATAGCTCTGCTGTTTTACCAGCATATGTTGGGGTAAAACCATCCCCACAGGACTGACAGGAATTGTATGCCAGGTTCTGGACAGAAATAAAATTACAATTAAGTGTTAATCAGGCTGCACTTTGGTCCACTTCCTTGTAGCTAAAATCACGTAGCACTAGATACTGACCATTTGCATCCTATTGTTCCTATAGATGAGATTTCTGACATTCTGGTCCTAAGACTGTTTAAGAATTGCTTTTTTACCTTCCCATTGTTCCTATAGACAAATTTTGACATTAGAATCATAAGCTTTGTTTAAGGATTGCTTAAAATATTTTTAGACTCTAAACTTCAAAGCAATCACTTTGAAGACTCCTACAGAGGAACGGGGTCAGCATGAGAATTCAATTTCTTCATCTCTCAGTCCCTTCACTTCACCCTGCACTCTTTGGCCAATCAGCAGTCTCCACACTTTAGTCCACTCCAAAATCCTTAAAAACCCTAATCCCAAACTCCTCAGAGGATGGATTTGAGGCTTCCTCCTGTCTCCTCATTCAGTGACCCCACCATTAAACCCTTTTCTCTGTTGCAACCTAGTGTCTCAGTGTATTGTGCTGAATGCCTTGGGCAGCAAACCTACCTATTACAGTTACAGGGGCTTGTTTCTTTTTCTTGATATTTCTATTTCTCATTTTCTTCAGGTTGTGGAATCTTCTTTCTCCTGTATCTCTTTTCTTTTAAAAATCCTATTTTAAGATATGGAATATTTACCCCATATTTACCTCCCATATTCTTAATCTTTCTCTAGTATTTTCCTCATGTCTTTTGGTTTATGCCCAGCATCTCCTGGAGTTTATTACTTATCCTTTTTTTAAAAAATTTCAGCAACTGTATTTCTAGTTTTCAAGAAAACTTTTTTAAAAACTCTTTGATTGCTTTTTTCACAGCATTTATTTTTCTATGAAATTGCTTTGTAACAAGAATTTCTAAAATTTTTCCTCAGAGACTACATGAAAGGTTTTTTTGATTTTTTTTTTTCATTCTTGAATAAAGAGAACAAGGTTTAAACTAAGGCAGTGCCAGTAAGAGAAGAAAGGAGACAGGGAATTTGAGGAATATTAGGAAACTAGAATTGATGGGACTGGAGGAGGGATTGAGGTGGAGAGAGAAGAAGCAGAGAAAGACAATGAAACTACAGCTGAGGTGTCTAAGCTATTGGTGGTGTTCAGGACATACTGCTCCCAAATGTGACTGTAGGAGACCAGAATATGTCACTCAAAATGTACCTCTTTTGCATAAGAATTATTTTGAGTTGACTCCAAATTTTACCAAAATATGTTTGAAGAGGCTTATTCCGAGCCAAATGTGAGTGACCAAGGCCCACAGCACAGTCCCACGAGGTCTTGAGAACACGTGTCCAAAATGGTTGAATTACAGATTGCTATTATACATTTTTAGGGAGATAAAGTTACAAGCAAAACATAAGTCAAAATATGTTTTGGGACCTAGTGCAGGAGTTCAGTCCAAAACAATGGACTCTCCCATATGTGGAAGGTGGGACATCTCCAAGAGAGGTTGGCTTACAGATCATAAGTGGATTCAAAGTTTTTCTGATTGACAATTGCAGAAAGAGTTCAGATCTGTCTGAAGAATTTGAAATCAATAAAAGGAATGCTTGAGTTAAGATAAGGGGAGCTGTGGAAGCCAAGGTCTTGATATGTAGATGAAGTCTCTAAGTAGGAGACTTCAGAGAGAACAGGTGGTGTCTTAAAAGGTGTTCTCTACAGATGTAAATTTCCCCAAGAGATGGCATTGCAGGGTCACTTCAGACTATGTCAAAGAAACATATTTTGGAGTAATATAGTTTCATTTTCTTTAGGGCTTTCTGTCTGCCATGTGATGCTGTACCAGAGTTAGGTTGGAATTTGGTATCTTATCGCCATCGGATCTGTTCTGTCAGTCTTTTAATCTCTATTTTAATGTTAACACTAATCAACTGTGCCTCAAATTTCACACGAGAGGGAGTATAATGAAGTGTGTCTGAAGTCCTTGTCCATCATGGCCTGGAATTTAGTTTTTCAGGTTTCCCTTATCCCAGAAGAGGTCCGGTTAGTCAGCTGGGGAGTTTAAAATTTTACTTTTGTTTTACAGTTTGGCAACATGGAACTTTAGGATGAGTGACTCCATTTTGGTTTTGGCTGTTCTATTGGGACCTAGTGCAGGAGCTCAGTCCAAAACAATGGACTCTCCCAAATTTCATTTAACAGATTAAAAACGTTTCTTAGTATTGTGAAACACTGAAATATTGAGATCCTCAGCGAGAAGAACTCTCATGGCTGCTCAGCGCCACCAAGCTCCGTCACACTTTTCATACTGTGAGAAGATCAAGTACATTATCAAGTTGAGCACTTAACATTTGTTAAGAGGGTAAATCACACGTTATGTGTTTTTTTCACAATTAAAAAAGAGTCAGCCACTTGCTTTTAAAAAATCTATTAACCGCCCATATATTTTTATAAATCAAAAGTTGTAACCTAAGGGAAGTTTCCTGGTATTGTGGAAAAGACCCCAGAGGCTTGGTTCTACTTCTGACCACTTGTATGTCCTTAGGCAAGTTTTTTAGTCACCTGTGCTCAATTTTGTCCTCTGTACAATGTGAATCAGAGACTGCCCCAACAGGATTATAGGTGAGGATCAATACAGGTACAGTGCTGATATCCAGATAAATGCTAGTTATTATTTCAGTTACCTTGGAACTCTTGACAATGAATTTCCTAGTCAGTTTTATTGTTGCCATTGCTAAGGTTTTTTTCCTCATGTGAAATTCTCAGCCTAGTGTTTGTTTGAATTAATAAGCACTTTCAACAATAGGGAAAAAAACTTCTAAAGAGAGCACTCTCAAGAATTTTTTTCTATTCTCTGGAATTCTCTCATTAAGCCTTATAACAACAGGAGAATTTACCATAATCGCTAACTGCCTCTAATTTAATATTTAATTGCCTGTAATTTATGTCGGCACAAACACAAATTCTAAGTAGCAATTTTTTTTTATTTAATTTTTTGTAGCAGTAGGGCCCCATTATGTTTCCCAGGCTGGCCTTAAACTCCGGGTCTCAAGCAATCCCCCTACCTTAACCCTCTAAGGTGCTGGGATTACAGGTATGAACTACTGCACCCAGCCCTGAATTTCTGATTTCTGTTTCTGTCAGTAGTCTCAGATGCCCTCTAAGAGTCAATACGTCACAGGAGCACCAGAAAGAATCTGAAATAACACATCACTGAGTTCAGAACAATCTCAAGTTCAATGTTAGTGAAGTCTGTTCAGACAAAAAATTGCAGATGGTATCAAGAAACCATCTCTCCCCTCACCCTGTACTAAAAAAACAACTACAAAAACAGGGGGATTGTTCATTAGGCATGGTGGAAATGCTACATTGAATAACCACAGAAAGTTAAATATTAGTATAACACAGGTATTATAATACTATTGCAGCCTGGGTTTGCTAAACCCCTTCCTTCAGAGAGAAGTCAATTCCTGATGGGAAAAAATGTTTAGCATAATAAAGTACCAAAGTTATGCACCGTTCAGTGGAGGATCAATAAGGGAATCAGGAACCACCTCATCATCTGCACCTCCCTGATACCAGGTATCCCTGGATGGAACCAGGACCTTGGTGGGAGAACAGAGGGGTGGGAAAGAGAAGAGGAGGAACACCAGTATCAAAAGGAACTATGGGTACCATCTGGGGCTCATAATTCTGTGGAGTCAGAAGAACCCCAAGAGAAAAAGAAAGAAATGTCTCCTGCCATCCTCAATGCAATCTGTTGACCAGTAGCATTGTTTTGTTTCCAGAAATGAAATCTATTGGCACACGAGGCATTCAAGGCATAACAATAAAATAATGATACTAGCAGTCACCATTTATTGTGTGCTTTCTCTGTCCACATGCTCTAACAGTCCTCTAACATTCCCTATATCATCTAATCCATGAAATGACATACGAGTTATCTATTGTGACATAAAAAATAACCCTATACTCAGGAGCTTAAAAGAATAAACATTTATTTTCTCACACAGTTTCTGTGCATCAGGTTCAAGAATGACTTGGCTGGTGGTTCTGGCTCAGTGTCTCTCCTAGGTTGTAGTTAAGATGTCAGCCAAGGCTGTGGTCATCAGAAGGCTTGACTAGGGTTAGTGGATCATTTCTTTGTGCCTGGCAAGATAGCACTTGCTGTTGGCAGGACATCTCAGTTCCTTCCTACATGGACAGCTTGAGTGTGGGGTTGTTTGAGTGTCTTCATGGCATGACAGTTGGCTTCTCCCAGAGCAAGAGATGCAAGCTAGAGCAAGCCACCATATGTTTTATGACTCAGCTTCAGAAGTCACATAACCAGTAAGATTCTACTGGTTACACAGGTCAGCCTTATTCTGTGTGGGACAGAACTACTCAAAGGCTTAAATACCAGGAGGAGGGGCTACTTGAAGTCTGGTGACTCCAGGAGAGTGTGATTACCACCACATTCACAGTGTGAGGAAAGTGAGGCAGAGAAAGGTAAGACAAAGTTGCCCAAGACACACAGCTGATATATGACAGAGCTGCAATCTGAACCCAGGTCTTGGTAACTCCAACACCCATGCAGCGGCAATGTTGAAGTCTGAACTGTGATTAGGTGACAAGGCGGGTGGGGACTCTAACAGCATCAGGGCACAACGAACCTATGGGTTTCACGTCTTGGCCTAGGAATCCAACCTTCACTTGCAATGTTGATTTTATGGCAAGTTATCCTCTACATCTCAGATATCCAACCTGTACATTTTGGAACCCAACCTGCTGGTAAAATGAGAACGCCTGCATCATCAATTTCCAAGCATCAGTCTTCACTGAATAATAATAGTGTGCACTTAATGTAGAGCAAGAGTTTCACTGATGTATATCCACCAAATCGCTAATGGACCAATTATGAATGCTATATTTTGGAGGAATAATGATGCCCAGCATTCCCTTTCTGTATATCAATAACTTCTAAAGTTTCTACCAATTCTTGCATCTCCTGAGCCTTTGATCATAAAATATTAAACTATTTTATTTATTCACCACGTTTTAGTTTCCTATAAATATGCAGAACTACTCATTACCACAATAACTATTTGAGGACATTAAAACCGGAACTGTAAAAGCCCAAGAGATGCTTATTTCATTCATTAAAATTCAAAACCTTATTAAATGCTCCTTGATTTTGGTGTACATACTTCATGTAATGGTTTATATATTTTTGTTGCGTCTGCCAGCCTTTCCCAGTCTCCATTCTAAGCACAATAAAAACTAATTTTTCTACCATCCCATTTATCTGGATGAGCACTTTTGCACATCTCTAAGACAATGGTAATTTGCATTCATAAGAAGGATCCCAAGGCATGCAGAATCTTGAAGTGCCTTCTGATTTGCCAAAGAAAAAGTATAATGTGGCAACATCAAGTGAACTTTGAAATGTTTTAAAAACTAATATATTTATGAGATAATAATGACTTAGTAACTGGTTAATCCAAATGCTCCATTCTCTGCCTAGATTAGAGAATGGAAAATTTGCCATTTAGAAGGAAAATTAAGATTGTGAGCCTGAAGCAACTGTCTCATCCCCAAGGCACTTTCACAAAGAATGATTTCAAATGTTAAACGTATTATGCTCTCCATCATCTTTTTTACTATGTGCCTCCTAACATTTGGCCTTTTCATTTGTGATTTCTTTCTGTTTTAGAAAAATAGGCAGATTTGTAAAGGACAATCGCCCACCAGAGAGTAATGAATCAGAAAATGAGAACAGCTCATTTTTCTTTTTTCTTTTTTTTTTTTTTTTGAGTTGGAGTCTCACTCTGTCGCCCAGACTGGAGTGCAGTGGCCGCTTCCGGCCACCGCAGCCTCGACCTGCTGGACTCCGGTGATCCTTCCACCTCAGCCTTCCGAGTAGCCGGAATTACAGGCATGCGCTACCATGCCCGGCTGGTTTTTTTGATTTATTGTAGAGATGAGGTCTCGCTGCCCAGGCGGGTCTCGAACCCGCGGGCTCAGGCAATCCGCTCACCTCAACCTCCCAAAGGTGCGGGATTACAGGCTGAGCCACCGAGCCCGGCCAACAGCTCATTTTTCAACCACTTTGATAAATGCTGGGAGTTACAATAAAATGATGTTGGTGAGTGAGAAAGGTGAACTAATCCATCAGTCAAAAAGTAACTGTGATGCACTTACCACAGGCTGGGTCCTACATGGGCACTTCACAGATGCTGAGAGCCTGGAAGCCTGGGGGAGTTGGTAGGGTCCCTTTTACTGCCACCACTCCTGCATTTTAGAACTCTTTTGGGTCAACAGTCTTCAACTGTTTTATTATGAATTCACTAAAGAATTTTGAAAAACTCTGTCTCCTCCTGCTATGGTCTAAATGTGTCTGTGGCCCAAAATTCATATGTTGAAACTTAATCTCCAGTGTGATACTATTAAAAGGTGGGGGCTTTGGGGAGGCATTGAAGTCCTGAAGGTGAAGCCCTCATGAATGGGATTAGTGCCTTTATGACAGAGGCCTTTCCACCATGTGAGACTACCACAAGAACATACCTTCTGTGAAGCAGAGTGAGCCCTCACCAGAGCTGGCACCTTGATCTTGGATTTTCTGGCCTCTTGAACTATAAGAAATAAATTTCTGTTGTTTATAAGTTACCTAGTCTAAAAGGTTCTGTTACAGCCACACAAAGGGACTAAGACACACCTCAATCCAAATATTAAGTTAACATCTCAATATTTTCACCAAAACTTTAAGTGGTTGAAAAACAATATAGTTTCTGGCATATCAAAAGTATTAATAGTTAAATTAAAATGCTGCATTCCTTTTATAACTAATAACCATCTGTTCTTTAATCAGTCCAAGGCACCACTGTCTTGTCTGCCTCCCCCCAAAACTGCTCTTTGATGGAAACATCACTTGCCATCCTAAAACGAGTTCACCTCTTTCTACCAGGGCACCACACAAGAAGGAACTAAGCACATGAATAAATAAATATTTGTTTATTTGTTATTTATCTTCAGCCAAACTTGTGTTGCTAACAGATACATTCCCCTTGACTCACATTTAATAAAAAGCCTAGGAGTCCATTGATACTATATTCACATGGATGTTCATCCATGACTGTGAAGCCACTAACATGGTTCCTGTCACTGGCCATCTCGGACATGTCATGAAGTATCCATCCAATTTTTTGTCTTTTCCTGTTATGATGTCTAACTTTTTCTTATTAATTTGTAGATTTTTAAATATGCTCTGCATAGGAATTCTTTAACAGACATAAATATTGCAAACATTGTTTCACACTCTGTGACTTGACATCACTCTCTGAATAGGGTCTTGGTAAACAGAAATCCTGAAATTCAATGCAGTTCAATTTTCCAATTTATAGCCTGTTTTGTAAAGTTATTCTAACCTCAAGGATATAAAAATATTTTCCTACATTTTCTTGTGAAACTTTTGTTGCTTTATCTTTCACATTTAGGTCAACAATCTACCTGAAATTGACTTTTGTGTAAGGTGGGGAAGGTGAAATGTAATTACCTTCGACCTGAGTGTGGTGGTTGCAAATCAATGCCTAATGCTACATATAATGGCTAGCAATAGACCTGGGGTTGACACAGCATTCTTTTTGCCCTAATTGATTGGGGATACATTATGTATTTCAGACCTAGAATGGGCCATAGAGGAACTCTGCAAGCTTTTCCTTATTTTCCAGTTACTGAGAGGAGAAATTGAGCATTGCGTAGAGGTAAGAGCCAGAAAAGGGAACCTCTTCATGGCAGAATTCATCCTTTCCCCCAAATGTAGCCCCAACTCCATGAAATATAAACTTTGCAATTAATAAGAGCAGTCCCCTTCAGAAGGCAATTTAGTCACCATCAGTGACCAATGTAGCAATGACGGCCAAACTTCCACCCTTATTTATATGCAGAACCCAAGCCTCATAGGAGACAGAGGCTCTCAACAATGCACCCAGCACCATGTTCCCTCCTTCCTCACCGCTGCATTGGCAAGGACTGGAGAGGTGCTCCTCTCAGCTTTTCTTAGAAGAAATTGTGGGTATAAACAAAACAGAATAAGAAAGTTGATGAGGGAGGAAGAGGAGCTCTAACTTGTGAATCAGGAAACCTTGATTCTAGCCCTGCTAGGTCACTCACTACCAGTTCCAAACATAGGCAAGTCACAGGCTCTCTGGGTCTTAGTTTTCTTAATTGTGGACAAGAAATTGGGCAGAAAATCTCAATGGCCCCTTCAATATTGTATGATTTGGGGAAGCTTAAAATAACACTGAAGTCAAGCATGATGGAAAATTGTCCAAAGTAGAAAGTAAGTTTTGAAGGTTATGCCAGGTATTATGTATTATGATGCTGTTTCTCAATCCAGCAATAAGCTTTTTATATACAATTAAAATAATAAAATCTGAAAACCACAAAGGAATGCTGAGTTCAGCTTTTCCTTTTGTTGATAAGAAACACAGGTTGGGTGTAGTGGCTCAAGCATGTAATCCTAGCATTTTGGGAGGCCAAGGCAGGAGGATTGTTTGAGCCCTGGAGCAGCCTAGGGAAAATAATGAGAACTTGTTTCTACAAAACATCAGAAAAGTAGCCAGGTGTGCTGGCATGAACCTGTAGTCCAAGCTACTCAGGAGGCTGAGGCACAAGGATTGCCTGAGTCCAAGAGGTCAAGGCTGCAGTGAGCTGTGATCATGCCACTGCACTCCAGCCTGGGTGACAGAGTAAGACCCTGACAGAAGGAAAGAAAAAAGGAAAGAAAGGTCAACAATGACTGTGAAAGAAAGAAAGAAAGAAAGAAAGAAAGAAAGAAAGAAAGAAAGAAAGAGAAAGAAAGACATAGAGAAGTCATGAGCTAATTCTTTTTAAAATTTTTTTAGATTTCAATTGATTTGGGGGTACAAATAGTTTTGGTTTGGGCTTTAAGTGTACCCCCATCCCCACCTGTGCACACTGATTTTTTTTAACCCTCCACCCCTTTCTCCCTCCCCCATCTGAATCTTCAGTATCCATATATATCATTCTCTATAACTTTGCAGATCCTTAATTTAGCTCCCACTTATAAGAGAGAACGTGCAAAGGTTGGTTTTCTGTTCCTGAGTTAATTCACTTAGGATGATGTTCTCCAATTCCATCTAAGTTGATGCAGAAGACATTATTTCATTCTTTTTGATAACTGAATATTATTACATGGTGCACATATACCACATTTTCATTTTCCACTGATTGGTTGTTGGGTATTTGGGTAATTCCACATCTTTGCAACTGTGAAATGTGCTGCAATGAACATGCAGGTGCAGGTGTCTTTTTCATATAATAATCTCTGTTCTTTTGGGTAGATAACTAGTAGTGGAATTGCTGGATCAAATGACAGATCTACTTTTAGTTCTTTGAGAAATCTCCATACCATTTTCCATAGAGATTGTACTAATTTACACTCTCAACAACAGTGTATAAGCATTCCCTTTTCTCCACATCCACACCATTGTTTTTTGATTTTTTTAAATAAATGGCCATCCTGACTGATATAAGGTGGTATCTCATTGTTATTTTAATTTACATTTTCCTGATGATAAGTGATGTTGAGCATTTTTAAAATATGTTTGCTGGCCATTTGTATGTCTTCTTTTGAGAGATATCTATCCATGTCATTTGCCCATTTTTAAATGGGGTTATTTGCTTTTTTTCTTGCTGATTTGTTTGAGTTCTTTGTAGATCATAGATATTAGTCCTTTGTCAGATGTATAGTTTGCAAATATCTTCTCCCATTTTGTAGGTTGCCTATTTGCTCTGTTGATTATTTCTTTTGCTGTGCAGAAGCTTTTTAGTTTAAGTCCCACTTCAGTATTTTTGTTTTAGATGCACTTACTTTTGGGGTTTTGGCCATAAATCCTTTGTCTAGACTGATGTCCAGAAGATTTTTTTCTAGGTCTTCTTCTGGGATTTTTATGGTTTCAGATCTGACACTTAAGTCTTTAATCCATCTTGAGTTAATTTTTTTTACACAAGGAGAGATAGGGCTCAAGTTTCATTTTTCTGCATGTAGCTATCCAATTTTCCCAGTACCATTTGTTGAATAGAGTGTCTTTTCCCCAGTGTATGTTTTTGTCTGCCTTGTCAAAGATCAGTTGGTTGTAGGTATTTGGGTTTATTTCTGGATTTTCTATTCTGTTCCATCGATCCACTTGTCTGCTCCTGTTCTTGTACCAGTACCATGCTGTTTTGATTACTACAACCTTGTAGTACAGTTTGAAGACAAGTAATGTGATGCCTGCAGCTTTGTTCTTTTTTACTTAGGATTGCTTTGGCTATTCTGACTCTTTTTGGTTCCCTGTAAATTTTAGGATTGTTTTTTCTATTTCTGTGAAAAATGATGTTGGTAGTTTGGTAGGGATTGTGCTGAATCTGTAGATTGCTTTGGGTAATATGGTCATTTTAACAATGTTGATTCTTCCAATACATGAGTATGGGGTGTTTCTCCATTTGTTTGTGTCCTCTTCAGTTTCTTTCATGAATGTTTTGTATTCTTCTTGTAGTGATATTGGTTAAATCTATTCTTAAGTATTTTAGCTTTTTGGCTGCTGCTGTAAATAGAATTGAATTCTTGATTTGATTCTCAGCTTGGTCGCTACTTGTGTTTAGCAGTGCTACTGATTTGTGTGTGTTGATTTTGTATCTTGAAACTTTACTGATTTATCAAGCCCAGGAGACTTTTGGAGGAGTCCTTAGGATTCTCTAGGTATAAGATCATATCATTAACATACAGAAATAATTTGATTTCTTCTTTTCTAATTTGGATATACTTTATTTTTTTTCTTTTTCTTTCTTTCTTTCCTTCCCCCCCCCCCCGATTGATGAGCTAGCCAGTGCTCTTTAAACTAACACAGCTACCTTTATTAAACTGTATTTTTCAAATGGGCAGATTGGATGAAAAAAATGTCACATTTAAATTTCTGTAACTGTGTTTTATCATTTAATAAAAGGAAAGGATGATGTTTTCACTATGGTGTCTTTACTCATCTGTGTGTGGGTGTGCACACACACCCGTCTGTGTTATTCTTGAAATGCAGACAGTAGCATTTGCTTTGTGGCCCTCCATAGCACTCCCTAGAAGGATCTAAGGAAAATAACCTGCTGGTGAGTTTGTGGAGCCCTTCCCCAGAGTGAACTCAGAGCCCACCAATTGTTGGGAACTCACTTTCCTAAAAGTAAACATAGAGTGAAAAGATTCATCTTATTACCTCTTATGGGTGAAAGATTTAGTGGGATATTAAAAACTCTTTCAGATAATTTTCCTTCAGCTGTACCCCAGGAAAATGGGGAGTGGTTTGCAGAAATTGGACACATATGCCACCTATACTGAAGATAAGCTGTCTTACTGCAGGGGACATTGATTTATATCTAAAACAATCAAGGAAGTACATTTTGTCAATTCACCAAACAGAGCCATTTCTCACTATATTAGTTTTCTATTGCTGCTGTAACAAATTGCCACAAATGTAGTAGCTTAAAACAACACACATTTATTTTCTTAGAGTTCTAGAGGTTAGACATCCAACATGATTCTTATGAGGCTAAAATCAAGTTGTCATCAGGGTTGTGCTCATTCTGAGAGCTTCAAGGAAGGATATGCTTCCTTGCCTTTTCCAGATTCCAGAGGTTTCCTGCATTCCTTGGCTCATGGCCTCCTCCTCTGTCTTCAGGTTGCAACATTCCAATCTTCCATCATCCCACCTCCTTTTTCTGACTTTTTTTTTTTGAGTTGGAGTCTCACTCCCTCACCCAAACTGGAGTGCAGTGGCCACTCCCAGCCGCTGCAGCCTCGACCTGCTGGGCTCCATCAATCCTTCCACCTCAGCCTTCCAAGTAGTTGGAACTACAGGCACGCGCTACCATGTCCCGCTAATTTTTTATTTGTTGTAGAGATGAGTTCTCACCAAGTTGCCCAGGCGGGTCTCGAACCCGTGGGCTCAGGCAATCCACTCACCTCGGCCTCCCAAAGCACTGGGATTACAGGCTGAGACAACGGAGCCCGACCCTTTTTCTGACTTTTAACCCTCTCTCTCTTACAAGAAAGAATCCTTGTAATTGCACTGGGCCCACTTAGATTATCCAGGATAATCTTCCTATCTCAAGACTCTTACCTTAATCACACCAGCAAAGCCTTCTTTGTCACAAAAGGTAACATTCACAGGTTCCAGGGATTAAGGTGCAGACATCTTTGGGAGAAAGGGCATTATTCAGTCTACCACACCACTATATAGTCTTAGTCTTTGGCAGAAAGTCACTACAACAGTTCATGTGCTTTGGAAAGCTATTCCCTCCCCCCTTAGTCTCTATTTACCCACCTGTACAATGAGGAGGTCGTAGAAGCTACTTCTAAGGTCTCTTCCAGTTCCAACACTTTATGGTTCAAGACCTATGCTTTTCAACCTGGAGTAACTATCGAACACCTGAAATGTGGCTAGTGCATATGTTAAAATAATAATACTTTGGATATACTGGGTTAGGTAAATGATAATATTTTATTGTTTAATTTTTAATTTTAAAGATGTGGAGTACAATTCAGGATTAGGTACACAAATGTTCATTAAACAAGTACCCTTGTTGATGAGGTGTGCCCCCTCATCCCCTGGTCATTTCCCACAGCTGCCAATCCTGCCATTCCCCTCCTCTGGCAGATTCCCACTATTGCCAATTCCTTTCTTATAGTATTATGATAATTATTCAAGGTCTACTTATGAGTGAGAACATATGGTACTCAGTTCTTTGTTTCTGTGATAGATCACTCAGTATTATAGACTCTAAGTCCATGCAAGTTGCTGCAAAGTTCATAATTTTGTCCTTCTATATGGCTGCGTAATATTCCATCATGTATATGTACCACATTTTTTAAAACTAGTCTTCATTTGATGGGCAGCACGGTTGGTTCAATGATTTTGCTATTGTGAATAATGCTGCAATAAACATGTGTGTGCAGGTATCTTTTTCATAGAGTGATTTGAGTTCCTCCAGGTATATTCCCAGTAGGGGGATTGCAGGGTAGTATGGAAGGGTTGATTTTTAGATCTTTTAGGAATCACCAAACTGTATTCCACAGAGGTTGTACTAGTTTGCACTCCCACCAACAGTGTAGAAGTGTTCCCTTTTCCCTGCATCCTCTCCAACATCTGTAGTTTTTTGAGTTATTGATCATGACCAACCGGACTGGAGTTAGGTGGTATCTCAGTGTAGTTTTAATTTGCATTTCTTTGATGACTAGTGAGGCTGAGCATTTTTTCATGTGTCTGTTGGATGTTCATATGTCTTCTTTTGAGAAGTGTCTATTAATATCTTTTACCCACTTTGTAACGGGACTTTTTATTTTTTTTCGGCATATTTGAGTTCCTTGTAGAGTCTAGATGTTAGGCCTGTCAGATATACAGTTGGCAAATACTTTTTCCCAGTCTACGGACTGTCTCCCCACTCTCTTGATGGCTTCTTTGGCTTTGCAGAAGTTTTTCAGTTTGATGAGATCCCACTTGTCTATCTTGTCTCTTATGGCATTGGCACTTGGGATTTTGATCAGGAATTGAATGCCAGTTCCAATTTCCATAAGGGTGTTTCCAGCATTTTCTAAGGTTCTTATAATTTGAGGTTTTACATTTAGATTCTGATTCATTTAAAGTTGATTTTTGTGTATGGCAATAGTTATGGGTCTTGTTTTAATCTTCTGCATGTGGTCAACCAGTTTTCCAGCACTATTTACTGACTAGTTTCTCCTCTCCCCAGTGATTGATGGTGGAGACTTTGTCAAAGATTGGTTGGTTGAGAAATTGAGGTTTTGCTTCCAGAATCTCTATCCTGTTCCATTGGTCTATATGTCTCTTCTTGTACCAATACCAGGCTATTTTGATTATTATAACTTATAATAAAGTTTAAAGTCTGGGAGTGTGATCCCTCCCACTTTGTTCTTTTTACTGAGAATTCTTTAGGCTACTTGTGGTCATTTATATTCCATATGAATTCCTGAATTATATTTCTAGGTCTGAGAAGAATGGTGCTGGTAATCTGATGGGTATTGCATTAAATATGTAGATTGCCTTGGGTAGGATGGATATCTTAATAATGTTGATTCTAAGACAGCCTGTTTTTGGTAAACGAACAAGCATATAGACCAATCGAACAGGACAGAGATTCCAGAAGCAAATCCTCAATTTCCCAACCAACTCTTCTTTGACAAAGCCTCCACCACCATCAACTGTGGAGAGGAGAACCTATTCAGTAAATGGTGCTGGGAAAACTGGCTGGCCACATGCAGAACATTAAAGCAAGATCCCTATCTATCACCAAACACAAACATCAACTCTAAATGAATCAAAGACCTAAATGTAAAACCTCAAACTAGCCGGGCTCGGTGGCTCAGCCTGTAATCCCGCGCCTTTGGGAGGCTGAGGTGAGTGGATTGCCTGAGCCCGCGGGTTCGAGACCCGCCTGGGCAGCGAGACCTCATCTCTACAATAAATCAAAAAATCAGCCGGGCGTGGTAGCGCATGCCTGTAATTCCAGCTACTTGGAAGGCTGAGGCGGAAGGATCGCCGGAGCCCAGCAGGTCGAGGCTGCGGTGGCCGGGAGCGGCCACTGCACTCCAGTCTGGGCGACAGAGTGAGACTCCAACTCAAAAAAAAAAAAAAAAAAAAAAAAAAACCTCAAACTACAAGAAGCTTAGAAAATGTAGGAGACACCCTTATGGAAATTGGAACTGGCAACAAATTCCTGATCAAAATCCCAAGTGCCCATGCCATAAGAAATGAGATAGACAAGTGGGATCTCGTCAAACTGAAAAGCTTCTGCAAAGCCAAAGAAACCATCAAGAGAGAGGGGAGACAGCCTACAGAGTTGGAAAAAATATTTGCCAACTGTATGTCTGATAAAGACCTAACATCTAGGATCTACAAGGAACTCAAAAGTGCCAAAAAGAAAAAAACAAACAGCCCCATTACAAAGTGGGCAAAAGATATTAATAGACACTTCTAAAAAGAAGACATATGAGTTGGCCAGGCTCAGTGGCTCAGCCTGTAATCTCAGTGCTTTGGGAGGCTGAGGCGAGTGAATTGCCTGAGCCCGCAGGTTCGAGACCTACCTGGGCAACTTGGTGAGACCTTATCTCTACAATAAATCAAAAATTAGCTGGATGTGGTAGCGCACGTCTGTAGTTCTGGCTATTTGGAAGGCTGAGGTGGAAGGATCGCCGGAGCCCAGCAGGTCGAGGCTGCGGTGGCCGGGAGTGTCCCACTGCACTCCAGTCTGGGCGATGGAGTGAGACACCAACTCAAAAAAGAAAAAAGAAAACATATGAGCAGCCAATAGATACATGAAAAAATGCTCAGCCTTACTAGCCATCAAGGAAATGCAAATTAAAACTACACTAAGATACCACCTAACTCCAGTCAGGATGGTTATTATCAATAATTCAAAAAACAACAAATTCTGCAGAGGATGCAGGGATAAGGAACACTTTTACAAGGTTGGTGGGAGTGTAAACTAGTACAACTTCTGTGCAAAACAGTGTGGAAATTCCTAAAAGATCTAAAAATCTACCTTCCATGTGACCCTGCAATCCCCCTACTGGAAATATACCCAGAAGAACTCAAATCACTCTATAAAAAAGATACTTGCAGCCGGGCTCGGTGGCTCAGCCTGTAATCCTGTGCCTTGGGAGGCTGAGGTGAGTGGATTGCCTGAGGCTGCGGGTTTCAGACCCACCTGGGCAACTTGGCGAGACCTCATCTCTACAATAAAAATGAAAAAAATTAGCCGGGCGTGGTAGCACATGCCTGTAATTCCGGCTACTCGGAAGGCTGAGGCAGAAGAATCGCCGGAGCCCAGCAGGTTGAGGCTGCGGTGGCTGGGAGCGGCCACTGCACTCCAGTCTGGGCGACAGAGTGAAACTCCAATTCAAAAAAAAAAAAGATACTTGCACACATGTATTTCTCACAGCATTGTTCACAGTAGCAAGAACATGGAGCCAACCGTGCTGCCCATCAAAAGAGGACTGGATTTTAAAAAGTGGTAAATATACACAATGGAATATCACACAGCCATAAAGGCCTTTGTTAGGACTTTGTCATAAAGAAGAACAAAATCATGAACTTCGCAGCAACCTGGATGGACTTAGAGTCTATAATTGAGTGATCTTTCACAGAAACAAACAACTGAGTATCACATGTTCTCACTCTAAGAGAACCTTGAACAATTATCGTAATACTATAAGAAAAGGATTGGCAGTAGTGGGAAACTGCTAGGAGGGGAGCGGGGAAGTGGGATTGGCAGTAGTGTAAGTCTGCCTGGGAAGAGGGGACACACCTCATCAACAAAGGTGCCTGCATAATGAACATTTGTATACCTAACCCTGAATTGTACCCCATGTCCTTAAAATAAAAAAAAAAGTTAAAAAAAATGTTGATTCTTCCGATCCATGAGCATGGAATATTTTACCATTTGTTTGTGCCATCTTTGATTTCTTTGAGCAGTATTCTGTAGTTTTTGTTGTAAAAGTCTTTTACTTCTCTGGTTAGGAAGATGCCAAGGTATTGCATTTTGTGTGAATGGGATGGTGCTTTTTATTTGGGTTTCTGTTTGTTTTTTATTGGAGTGTAGGAATGCAACTGTCTTTTGCACTTTTATTTTATACACTGAGATTTTATCAGTGCAAAGAGGTTTTTGACAGATTATCTTGGGTTTTTGAAGTATACAATCATGTCATCTGCAAAGAGGGATAACTTTACTTCCTCTTTTCCTATTTGGATACCCCCGATTTCCTTCTCTTGTCTAATTGCTCTAGCTAAGACTTCCAATACTATGTTGAACAGGAGGAGTGAGAGTGGGCATCCTTGTCTTGTTCCAGTTTTCAGGGGAAATGGTTTTAATTTCTGTCTATTTAGCAGTATATTGACTGTGGGTTTCTCATAGATGACTCTTACTATTTTGAGGTATGTTCCAGATGCCTAGATGCTCGAGGATTTTTATCAAGAAGGGGTACTGGATTTTATCGAAAGCTTTTTCTGTGTTTAATGATATAATTTTGTAGTTTTTGTTTTTATATCTGTTGATGTATTTAATTACCTTTATGGTCTTGTGGATGTTGAACCAGCTCTGGATCCTGGCGATGAAGCCTACTTGGTTATGGTGGATGATTTTTGAGCTGTATTGTTGGATCCAGCTTGCTAGAATCTTGTTGAGAATTTCAGCATCTATGTCCATCAAGGATATTGGTCTGTAGTTCTCTTCGTTTGTTGGGTCTTTACCCAGTTTGGCTATCAGTGTGATGTTAGCTTCATAAAATGACTTCGGGAGAATTCCATCTTCCTCGATTGCATGGAATACTTTCAACAGTATTGGTATCAGCTTCTCCTTGTATGTGTTGTAGAATTTTGCTGGAAAGGCTTTTGTGTGTGTGTGTGTGTGTGTAGTGGTAGTAGTTTTGTTATGACATAGTCAATTTCCTGGGTTGTTACTGGTCTATTTAGCATCTCGATTTCTTCTTGTTTCAACCTGGGGAGGTTGTATGAAGTCAAAAAGTCCTCTATTTCATTGAGATTTTCGAGTATTTTTCCATACAGGTGTACATAGTAAACTCTGATCATCTTTTGATTTTCTTCAGGAGCAGTTGTGACTTGATCTTTTGCACTTCTGATTGTGTTTATTTGGGCTTTTTCTCTCCTTTCTTGGTCAGTCTAGCTAGGGTCCACCAATCTTGTTTAGCCTTTCAAAGAACCGGCTCTTTTTTTGTTGTTAAGTTTTTTGTATTTTCTTTTTGTTTTCTATGTCCCAAATTTGGGCTTTTATTTTGGTGATCTGGATTCTTCTGCTGAAGTTAGGGTTTTAGTGATCCTGCCTTTCTAACTTCCTTAGGTGATTTGTTAAGCTGTTGTGATCTTTCCATTTTCTTCATGTGTCCATAGAGATATGAATTCCCCTCTTAGGACTGATTTCATGGCATCCCACAGATTTTGGTAAGATGTTTCTTCCTTTTCATTTGTTTCAGGAATCTTTTAATCTCTGTTTTGATTTCCATGTTGACCTAGGAGTTGTTTAGCATCGTGCTGTTTAGTGTCTATGTCTTTGTGGATTTGGGGGGAACTTTGTTGGTGTTGATATTTATTTTTCTTCCACTGTGTTCTGTGAAGGTGAATGGTAGTATTTCAATTTTGTGAAATTTTTTTATGTTTAATTTATGGCCAAGGATATGGTCGATCTTAGAGTACATTCCATGTGGTGACGAGTAGAATGTATATTCTATGATTGTTGAATGGAGTGTTCTGTAGGTGTCAATTAAGTCCATTTGATCAAGCATCACGTTGAGGTTCCAGATCTCCTTGTTGATTTTTTTGTCTTGATGATCTGTCTAGGATTGTTAGTGGGGTATTTAAGTCCTCTGCTATGATAGTTTTAGAGTCAATATCCTTTTTTAGTTTACCTTGAAGCTTCTTTATGAAAGTCGGTGCTCCAATGTTGGGTGCATATATATTTAGGATGGATATTTCTTGTTGATGGATTGAACCTTGTATCATCACTCATTGACCTTCCATATCTTTTAAAATTTTAATAGCTTAAATGATATTTTGTCTGTTATTAAGATCGCAACTCCTATTTTCTTTTGTGTTCCATTCACCTGAAAATTTATTTTCCATCTTCTTATTTTGAGTCTGAGTGGATTTTGATGTGAGTTTATCCTTGTCATGAGGTTCTTATACAGTTTGTTGTTGCTGCTGCTGTTTGTTTATTTCTTTGTTGTCTTTCTTTTTATTTTGGAGTTGATTCATGTGTGTTTTCTGTCTTTTTCCTGCACTCTTAGGAAAAGCATCATTGTTCTTTTTTTTCTTTCTTCTGTGTTTAACATGTTCTTAAGTATTTCTTGTAGAGGTGGTCTGGAGGTGGTGTAAACTCTTAGGTATTGAATGTCTGGGATTTTGATTCTCCATTGCTGACAGAATTTAGCTTAGCTGGGTATGTAATTCATGTTTGAAATTGGTAGCCAGGCTCAGTGGCTCAGTCTGTAATCCCATGCTTTGGGAGGCTGAGGTGAGTGGATTGCCTAAGCCCATGGGTTTGAGACCCGCCTGGGCAACTTGGCAAGACCTCATCTCTACAATAAATCAAAAAACATTAGCCGGGCATGGTAGCGCGTGCCTGTAGTTCCAGCTACTTGGAAGGTTGAGGCGGAAGGATCACTGGAGCCCAGCAGGTTGAGGCTGCGGTGGCTGGGAGCAGCCACTGCACTCCAGTCTGGGTAACAGAGTGAGATTCCAACACATACACACATACACACAAAAAGAAATTAGTTAACTTTGAGAACTTTGAAGATTGGACTCTAATCTCTCCTAGCCTGAAGTGTTTCTGTAGATAAGTCTGTTGCTATTCTAATTGGTCTTCCCTGATAGGTAGTCTGACCTTTCCTCATGACACCAAATCCCTCAAATGAGAGAGCCTGCTTCTCCCATGGTTCAAACAAAAGTCCTGGGTTGGGTCCAGCTAGACCTACTTTACCTAATTTGGGTCACATTCCTTAAACCAGTTGCTGTGACCTGAGTGATGGAAATTACCAATTGGATTAGTCTCTGGATTTGAAAGTGGAGTGAACTTTCCAGAAAACACATGGGCTGCGGGTGGGGAAGGGTAGCCCCAAACAGAAGTTTTTGAGGGAAAACTTTTTATTATCACAGGAAGGGGTAGTCAATGTATATGTTGACATCTCATTGTTGCCTCCTTCAAGCTTGGAGACCTGTTCATGAGCTGGACTATGATGCTGCAGGGTAACTGATTATTTGAAATGTCTTCCCATTTGAGCCAAAATCCACATCCCCATAAAAATGACACATTCATCCTTGGTTACACATAGAGAAACATGGAATGTGTTGTGCCCCCTAAATGTTCACTCGTTAATATATACTAGAGCTATTTATCTATTTTCAACTATTCAAGGCTTAGGGATCCAGAGGTGGACAAGAGATGAAGTACTCATTATTGGAGCAGTTGTACCCAAGGGACAAGAGACACAGTATAAACAAGCAAAGACTAAAATAAGCAATAAAATTATAACCGTTGGCTGTGTTTCCAATTTGCATGTTTCCTATATCGTATAGCCTCATCTTGGGCTCCTCCGCATAGACAGGGTCCAGCATGTAACCTAAGTCATCCAGTCAGATGCTTACTCTCTCTGGGACTTGGGCAAGTGCCAAAAATGTGGAAGGAATATTGGGAGACATTGGTGACATTCACAGCAGGCATTTCCTGTATCCTACTCATGCCTGCATATCCCTTAGTTTCTACCCAATCTCTAACACTAAAACTCATTTATGTAAGCAAGATCCTTTTTCAATTAATATCACTTTGGCTTAAGAGAGCCAGTGGTAGTTTCTGCTAGTTGATATCCAATTCCCTGACCAGTACAATGCAAATTATTTCCTACATGAGTCTCCTCTTGTCTAGAACATACTGTGTTAGTATCTTCAGCCTTTTCTTAAATCAGTTGGTTTCCAGATTATTCTCCATCTCACTCTCTGGGCATTGTAACATGAATATAACTCAGAAATAGCCCCCACACTTTCTCTAGAAATGGGAGAAAGATGTGAACACAAAATTTTAAATATATTTGATTTTCCTATTATTTGTTCCAGAACATATTATAAGATAGATCATTTGCATCATGCAGGCAATAGGTCTTTATATTTTACATTTTAAAAATTGTTATTTTCATCAAATTATACTCAGAGATTTTATTGCATGCCTGAAGGGGCATGAAGAAATGGGTGGAAAGCCTCTCTGAGGACTACATCAAGTTGAAAATTTTTCCTTGTATTTATCAGAACAGAAATCAACATGTAATATTTGTGTTTTCACTCTACTTATCTCCTAAAACATGTTTGTGTGGTTTGGAGAAATTAGACACAAAAAAATTTATTGGCTCACATTCCTGAGAGTTGAGCAGTTCAAGCCTTGAGGGATAGAGACTCAGCAGCCTACTTGGCGACACTGTCTCTTGAATTCAGGTTTTGCAGATGATGCTTATCTGCCTGGGACATTGTCCCTAGCCCAATCTGTCCCCTGCTAGGCTGACTCATCCTGTCTTTTCTGGCTCAGGGACCTTTCTCTGTCATCCTAGACTAGCTTCAATACCCTCAACACCATGCCTTTCCCATTCAAGATGATTTTCTCAGTATCTATCCTTACTTCTTGCCATGAGGTTAAGGAGAGTGTTGGTCACTTCCAAATCCCCAACATCTAGGTATGTTTCAGGCATGTAGCAGGCTCTCAAAACCTAATGCACTGAGTTGAGCTCGTAGAGAAAGATGCAAGGAAGAAGAAAATCCACAGATGACAGAGTACTCCAGTCTGTATATGCTCCAGGAGAAACAGTCAAGGAGGCCAGATTGGAAGGCCTCAGTTTTCCACTGCAAGCCCACCCTGCTTTGAGAGCAACTTGCTCTGCTTCAGGTCCTTAGGCTTCCATCCTTTACCATCCCTCTCCATGGGGACCAACTCCCCACCAGGCTTTCACTGTGATACTGAGAAAGGCCCAGACCTACGGGTTCATAGCCAAGTTCTTTCATTAACCAGGCACATGGCCTTGGGGAGGCCACATAGCTTCTGTGAGATTCATTTCACTTACCTGTCAAAAAGGCAGATTGCACAAAAGGACCTCAAATGTTCCTTCCACTTCAAAACCCAGCCGTCTAATTAGGATAGAGTTGTGGCAGAATTTTCCATTAAACCCTAATCTAGTAATGAAAATAAAACCAAGCACTGCAACTCTCAAAAGGGAGCATTGTTTTTTTTTCCTATTCTAGCTTGTCAATTATGACGACAGAGGGGCTGCACCATGCCCTTTTGGGTTTGAATAAATGCTGATTGTGTTGGTACGTTTTCTGTTTCTCCCTCGTTTCTTTTTTTTTTTTTTTTGAGTTGGAGTCTCACTCTATCACCCAGACTGGAGTGCAGTGGCTGCTCCTGGCCACTGCAGCCTCGACCTGCTGGGCTCTGGCGATCCTTCAGCCTCAGCCTTCCAAGTAGCTGGAACTACAGGTGCGCATTACTACACCCGGCTAATTTTTTATTTATTGTAGAGATGAGGTCTCACCAAGTTGCCCAGGCGGGTCTCGAACCCGCAGGATTAGGTAATCCACTCACTTCGGCCTCCCAAAGCGCTGGGATTACAGGCTGAGCCACCAAGCCCAGCCTCCCTCGTTTCTCATTACTGGTCAAAAACGCAGGTTGGACCATGCATATGTAATAAGCATTTGTGTTTTTTGGAAAGAAACTGTAATGATTTTTAAACATCTTCTTTATAAGTTTAAAACATCTCCTAGATTTTCATTTTATTCAATATAAATTGCTTCCTCGAAAAACTGCCCATGTGTTTACCAGGTGGGCTTATGAAGACCAAATAATCATACAAACATTTTCTCTTCTGCAGAACTCCAAAAGAGATTTGAGAAGACCCTATTAAAAAAGAGATGGCAAGACCACTATTAAAAGAAAAAAACAGCCGGGCTCGGTGGCTCAGCCTGTAATCCTGCGCCTTTGGGAGGCTGAGGTGAGTGGATTGCCTGAGCCCGCAGGTTCGAGACCCGCCTGGGCAGCGAGACCTCATCTCTACAATAAATCAAAAAATCAGCGGGCGTGGTAGCGCATGCCTGTAATTCCGGCTACTTGGAAGGCTGAGGCAGAAGAATCGCGGGAGCCCAGAAGGTTGAGGCTGTGGTGGCCAGAAGCGGCCACTGCACTCCAGTCTGGGCGACAGAGTGAGACTCCAACACAGAAAAAAAAAAAAAAAAAGAAAAAAGCAATCTGGAGAAGTCAGTCACTAATCAAAAAATAAATTATAATGCCAAAATTTTACTCTAAAACACTACTGAGGTACATTTTTTGTTTATTTGTTTATGTCTTTTGTCTCTTTGTTTGTTTAGTCGGAGTCTCACTCTGTTGGCCAGGTTGAAGTGCATTTGCACAATGGCATGATCACGGTTCATCACAGACCTCAACTTCCTGGACTCAGGCTATCCTTCCAGCTCAGCCTCCCGAGTAGCTGGGACTACAGGTATGCACCACTATGACCAACTATTTTATTTTTTGGTAGAGATAAGGTCTCACTGGTCTCAAACTCCTGGGATCAAGAAATTCTCTTGTCTTGGGCTCGCAAAGTGCTAAGATTACAGGCATAAGTCACTGTGCCAAGCCAAGATATATTCTAAAACACTTTATAAGGTTATAATCATTTTCAAGGACTAACCCTCTATTCCAAGTGAGGTTTTGGAAATTAATTCACACAGCTACATGGGTCACTAATGTTTCTCATCCCATGCATCGAAAGCAAGAGATGGGACCAAAACCTCAAATTACAGGCTATAACAAAAAAGCCATAGGAAAATCACATCAGGACTGAAACATTTTAAAACACCCACCAGTATTTTTAAAAATTTATATGGATGTATAATAACATTCATACAGAAAAGTACAAAAATTGTAACTAAAGTATACAGCTTGATACATTTTTACAAAAAGAACACCCACTGTCAAAAACATTCACAGCAAGCAACAGTACACTGCTAGTGTCCCAAGCCATCTGTTGCACCTTGTTCCAGACACTACCCTCTGCTGCTAGGGAACTCCTGAACAAGGTGACAGAGGAAAAAGCACATCTAAGCTGAGAATGGTAGAATGAGCGGAATTTAGACAGGGAAGAACAGGGGACAGGTGTGTGTGGTGGGGGATAATGTTCCAAAGAGATGGAACACTGAGTGCAAAGCCTGACTCCAACAATGTGAGTTAAGTTTGCCTGCTTTAGGCATATAGATCAATGGAATCAAATTGAGATTCCAGAAGCAAAACCTCAATTTCTCAACCAACTCATCTTCGACAAAGCCCCCACCACCTACCACTGGGGAGAGGAGAACCTATTCAGTAAATGGTGCTGGGAAAACTGGCTGACCACATGCAGAAGATTGAAACAGGACCCCTATCTATCCCCATGCACAAAGGTTAACTCCAAATGGATCAGAGACCTAAATGTAAAACCTCAAACCATAAGAACCTTAGAAAAGGATGGAAATACCCTCATGGAAATCGGAACTGGCATCCAATTCCTGAACAAAACCCGAAACCCACAGGTCATAAGAGAGAAGATAGACTAGTGGGACCTTATTAAACTGACAAGCTTCTGCAAAGCCAAAGAAACCATCAAGAGAGCAGAGAGACAGCCTACAGACTGGGAAAAAGTATTTGCCAACTCCAGGTCTGACAAAGGCTTAACATCCTGGGTCTACAAGGAACTCAAACGTGCTAAATAGAAAAAAACAAACAACCCTATTATAAAATGGGCAAAAGATATGAACAGACACTTCACAAAAGAAGACATCCGAGCAGCCAACAAACGCATGAAGAAATGCTCAACCTCACTAATCATCAGGGAGATGCAAATCAAAACCACACTGAAATACCACCTAGCTCCAGAATGGCAATTATCAACAACTCAAAAAATAACAGCTGCTGGAGAGGGTGTGGTGAAAAGGGAACACTTCTACACTGTTGGTGGGAGGGTAAACTAGTGCAACCTCTGTGGAAAGCAGTGTGGTGATTCCTAAAAGCTCTAAAAATCGACCTTCCATATGACCCCGCAATCCCCCTACTGGGAATATACCCTGAAGACCTCAAATCACTCTATAAAAAAGATACCTGCACACGTATGTTTATCGCAGCATGGTTCACAATAGCAAGAACCTGGAAACAACCATGCTGCCCATCAAAAGAGGACTGGATTTTAAAAATGTGGTACATATACACGATGGAATACTATGCAGCCATAAAAAAGAACAAAACCATGAATTTCGCAGCAACCTGGATAGAACTAGAGTCTATAATACTGAGTGACCTCTCACAGAAACAAAGATCTGAGTATCACATGTTCTCACTCATAAAATGTACCTTGAACATCCAATGTAATACTATAAGAAAATGACTGATGGTACTGGGAAACTATGGGGGGAAGGGGGATGGGATTAACAATCACAAATATCTGTCTGGGGATGGGGAAACACCTCTTATCAACAGGGTGCCTGAATGAAATGTAACTGTACACCTAACCCTTAACTGTACCCCACAAAATCACAATTTAAAAAATTGATTAAAAAAAAAGTTTGCCTGTTTTTGCATTTTACACAAATGAGATCATGTGGTATGAACTCATTTGTGTCTGGCTTCTTTTACTCAACATTTTATCCATAGCTGTCAGTCATTCATTCCCATTGCTAGTTTCAGGTGTGTGAATACACCTCACTTTGCTTATTTACTCTGCTGTTGTGGACATTTGGGTCATCTTCAGTTTGGGATTATTACAAATGGAGCTCCCCCATCAATTATTTTTACTGGAGGGTTAGATATGGCATGTCATATGGGTCATTTGTCCTGTAGTTCCGAAGATGAGAGAATCAATGGCTTAAAACCAATAACAAAGCAGTGGTTGTCAAGTGATAGTGAGCAGCAGAACCACCGGAGGGCTTGTTGGAGCACAGACTGCTGAGTTTCACCTGAAGAGTATCTGACTCCATAGGTCTGCAGCAAGGCCTGAGCATTTGCATTTCTAGCAAAGTTTCCCCAGGGATGCTGAAGCTGCCTGTGCAGGTACCACACTTGGAGAACCCCTGAACCAGAGAGATCTGTAAAGCATTGCCCCTGTAGGACAAACTATTATCCAAATCATACCAACTATGATGATTGACACAGGTAGCCTCCAGAAATCCCTAACGCCCAGACTCTTTTCAAAGCCTCGCCAATTTTGTAGAGCTCTTCCGCAGAAATTTATTTCTGTCTTTCATCGGGGAAAGAGATCATTCAGGCTGCAAGAAACAGAGACCTCTCTCAGGTTCCCTGAGGTGACTCAACTTTTATAAGGAGAAACTGGGAGCAAAGAAACCTGGAAAATGATATGAGCCACTCAGGGCCTCATGCAGTAGTGCTTGCCAAACTTAATGAGTAAATGACTCCCCGGGGATCTTTTAAAAATGGAGATCTTGAGTCAGGAGGTGGAAGGCGTGGACCACTACTCTGCATTTCTAACAAGCTCCCAGGTGATGCTAATGCTGCAGATCCACAGACCACATGGAGTAACAAGGTTGTGAAGAATGGAGCATCCTTCATCCCTGTTGTAGATACTATAGCAGTGCTGGGTTTCTGTTGGCAGCATTGAGAATCCTATGGCAACCCAGGAAGTCTTCCAAGCTCAGATGCAACACCTGCATCTGTGCTTGTTTCTATAGCTCCCCACCCCCCACTCCTTCACCACTGCCTTTTCTGCCCCATGCTTCACATCACTGAGGGCTTCCCCTGCTTTGCGCTTTTGCTCACTGCCTTCTCTCCACTTTTGTGTCTACTGATTTTTTATGATATTTGCATTCAAATTCTCCCATAGAAAAGATCTGATTGAGTCAGAATATTATCTTTTCTGTATAAGATGTTTGTGTTAGGCAGAGTTCTTGCACTTAAAAAGGCCAGATCATATATTTGTAAGTTAGGGCCAATCATTGGTTTCATTAGTTATAGTCTGAGAAACAGGGAGCTGGGGTACAAGAATGATGACCTGTGTCAGTGGTTCACAGCTTTGGCTGGACATTAGAATGAACCGTGGGTATTTTTTAAAAACCCAGTCCAAGGCTGAGACCATGGAAATTCCCGTTCTATTAGTCTAGGAGGAGGCCCAGGCATCAGTATTTTCTATAAGCTTTTTGGATATTTCTAAATAATAGCCATTGTTGAGAGTCACTGACTGTATTGGGTTCCTGAGATGACTGTAACAACGTACCACAAACTAGATGACTTGAAACAACAGAAATTTATTCTCTCATAGTTCTGGAGACTAGAAGTCCAAAATCAAGGTGTTGACAGGGATGTGTCCTCTCCAAAGCCTCTAGAGGAGGATTCTTCCTTGCCTTATCTGGTTTCTGGTAGCTCCAGGCATTCCTTAGCTTGTAGCAGCATAATTCAAATCTCATCTTTCTCTTCACATGGCATCTACCCTCTGTGTGTGTGTCTGAGTCCAAATTTCCATCCTCGTATAAGAACACCAGTCATGTGGCATTAAGACCCACTCTAATTGTCTCATCTTAACTTACATCCGCAAGTACCCTACTTTCAAGTAAGATCACATTCACAGATACCAGGTGTTGGAACTTCCACATATTATTTGGAGAGACACATATCCTTGGGGAGACCCACTGGCCTTTATGCAGGAAGCTTTCAGAAAGGAGTTGTGGCTTAAGCAGTTATGCTAAGAGTGTTTTGAAGGGGGTAAATATAGGTGACCGTCACCTTGCATGACCCTCCCACAAGTCCTTCTCACATCCCCTCCCACCTACCCCAAAATGAAGCCATCTTGGAAATCAGTAGTCCCAGTTTTCCTGGTTAAGTTTGAAAAAGCCACTCATTCCACCCATCCCAACCTCAACACTCAGGAAAATAAAACTCATAATCTTGGCACTTACATTTGGAAGGTGATCACCCCTACCACCCTAATTTATCTCAGACCTATTTACAAAATTGCAAAGAGAGCGTATTTTGCTATCATATAATTAGCATGACATACTTTGTAAGAAAATCACAACTCTTTGTAATACCAGAAAAAGTAGATCAAGCCAAAATAAAATTTTTATGACTAGAGAAACCTGGTTTGTCAGACTTATTCCATAAATGATGGAGTTTTACAATTTTGTGGGAATTATGTGCTACCCACACTAAAACAAAGACATGATGTGGGCAGATTCTTCATATATCACTGACACTTTGGCACACTGACATTTAAAGCATTTGTAAATTATCTGGAAATGCAGGAATGTTCTGATATTCCCTGGGAACTGTGTGAATAATACTTCATGTGTAACTACAATCGCTACCCTCCACTTTTAAGTAATCAGTTATGTAAGTGGTAGCCCGAAGCTGATTCCAAAAGCCTCAATGTGATTTTGGTTTAGAGTTGATTGGGCCACAAGCGTACCCAGTTGCCATGAAATCAGCACTTACAGGACAAAAGCAAGTTTTAACTGTGACTCTGGACAAACATCATACTCTAAATGTTTAGTAGTTGCTAAGCAATCTGATCCCGCGTACACCATCATTGCCTTTTGGGAGACCTTTTAACATGGTGGTCATCTGAGCACACCCAGACAAATCCCAGCTTAGCTGTTCACTAACCGCGTGCCCTTGAGCACATCACCCACTACCTCTGAGTCTCGGTGTCCTCAGCCAGAAAACAGGACTCATACTGCCTTTCTCACAGTGCTGTTCTGACTATAAATGAAAACAATAAATTAAAGTGCTTAACAGTGACTGCCAACACAATACACACTTAATAAGTATTAGCTATACTTATGAACTGTTTGTATTCCTCCCCCACCCAAATCCATATGTTGAAATGCAAACCTCCAATGTGATTGTATTAAAAGGTGAGGCCTTTGAGAGGTAATTACAACATGAGAGTGGAATCCTCATGAATAAGATTAGTGTCTTTTAAAGAAAAGACACTTATAAGAAAAGACCTAGCCGGGCTCAGTGGCTCAGCCTGTAATCCTGCGCCTTTGGGAGGCTGAGGTGAGTGGACTGCCTGAGCCCGCGGGTTCGAGACCCGCCTGGGCAGCGAGACCTCATCTCTACAATAAATCAAAAAATCAGCCAGGCGTGGTAGCGCATGCCTGTAATTCCGGCTACTCGGAAGGCTGAGGCGGAAGGATCACCGGAGCCCAGGAGGTCGAGGCTGCGGTGGCTGGGAGCGGCCACTGCACTCCAGTCTGGGCAACAGAGTGAGACTCCAACTCAAAAAAAAGAAACAAAAAAACAAGAAAAGACCTTTATTTAAAATAAATTTTTTTTAAAAAGCTTGGTGCCTCTTTTGACTCTCCACCATGTGAGGACAAAGCAAAAGATGGCCATCTGCAAACCAAGAAGTGAACACTCACCAGACACTGGCAAATTGATCTTGCAAATTGATCTTGGACTTTCTAGCCTCTTGAACTGTTAGAAATACATTTCTGTTGGTTAGGCAACCAAGTCTGTGGCATTCTATTATAGTAGCCTGCACTGACTGGGACAGCTATTAATAGCTATCATTATCTCTGAGGTAGTAGTCACCATGTGCTCCCATAATTTATGTCTATATATACAAAGTATCCAGTTATCCAAGAAGAAGGCCCCATGTTTCTCATTCTTTTCTACTGGATCAGAGTTCTATTTTCCCTCTCTGTGATGACCTTCCAATTCTTTTTCATATATCAAAATCAAGCAACCATAGGTTATGAATTACTTGTGTCCTATAATGTACTAGGAACTGTGAGAAATATTAAAAAACAGAGAACATTAGCCTGGCCTCAGAGAGTTTACAATCTTGTACGATGAGAGCAAACGGGAGGATGAGTATATCCAATTGGGATCAAAAGAGATTTCATGGAAGAGACATTATTTGAGTTGAACCTTAGAAGAAAAAAAGAGTGGAGACTTGGTGGGGAGTGTATTCCAGACAGAGAGAACATCCAAAACAAAAGTTTTATGACCAGAAAACTCTGGGAGGTTTATTGGGCTTATTCCAGATTACAGAAAGCAGAAACAATAGCAGCATTAAGCCCCCAAAAGTATTTCATATTTTAAAATTCATATTTTCAAAAATAGATGAAATATAATTTTAAAAAGTAGAAAAGATGGTACAAAAATACCATTTGAAAACAGCCTAACTGGGGTTTCTCAGCATTGAATAAGGACAGAAGTTCACAAACTAAAATATGCTGACAAGCACTCAGTAAAATAAGTTTAATTTCTTTAAAAAATTTATACATACATATATTATCATGAAACTGAGAGGTATAGCACATGACTGGTAGGTATGTCGATGAATGAAGAATTCAAAATTAATATAAATTGCAAGGTACATTGATCATCAACATTTTTAAGGTGCTTACAGCCATGAGCTCTTTCCAGGGTTTATTTTTTAAAAAGGATAAAGATAAAGCCCAGAAGTAGTAAGAGAGGAAAACAAGTTAGCGACAAAGGATCAAGACTCAAGTTAACTGAGGTTTTGTCTTTAGAAACTTGGCTGCAGAAGACACATGAATATTAAATATATACAGAGTGCTGAAAAAAATTGAACCAAATTGAAATCTTGTACAAATGGCTCCATTTTTGAGCATTTGACTCTTTACCAAGTCTTGATGATTGTTTCTTGACAGAGAAAGAAATCAATAGCGTACTATCGTGTGTGTGTGTGTGTGTGTGTGTGTGTGTGTGTGTGTGTGTGTGTCTGTGTGTGTTTGAGTTGTAGTTTCACTCTGTCACCCTCGCTGGAGTGAAGTAGCATGATCATGGCTACCGCAACCTGAACCTGCTAGACTCAGGACATATTTCAACCTCAGCCTTCCAAGTAGCTGGAACTACAGGAGTGTGCCCTAATGCCTGGCTGATTTTTTTATTTGTTGTAGAGACGAGGACTCGCTATGTTACTCAGGCTGGTTTCGAATCCCTGGGCTCAGATAATCATCTCACCTCTGCCTCCCAATGTGCTGGGATTATAGTTGTGAACTACCATGACCAGCCCATTCATATTTTAAAACCACCTCTAAATGTTACAATAGAATATGAAGAATACTCTAGAACTGAAGAGTGGATAAGAATTCATTCAAGACTTACTCTCAGGATGAAACACTTGACTCTCTAGCATGTTGTGTTCTGGTTGACTTTGCATCTGACAAAGTGCCAAATGTGGTCTTCCACACAGAATGTGATTTCATTTCTGTTGGATCCAAAAATGTAGATCCATCTGAAAGGGCAGTCAAATGTTTGCCTGTCATTCCCAGTGTATTTATTGAAAGTTAGAACTCTCTAATTTTAGAAAGACTAAGTGCACTGATAAAGGACTTTGGCAACGTCTCAGGGTATAAAATAAACATGCAAAGATAGTCGCATTGTTATACACCAACAATAAACAAACAGAAACCCAAATAAAAAACACAATTCCATTCACAATAGCCACCAAAAAAAAAAGAAAAGAAATACCTTGGCATCTTCCTAACCAGAGAAGTGAAAGACCTTTACAACAAAAACTGCAAAACACTATTCAAAGAAATCAATGATGACACAAACAAATGGTAAAATATTCCATGCTCATGGATTGGAAGAAACAACATTGATAAGACATCCATCCTGCCCAAGGCAATCTATAGATTTAATGTAAAACCCATTAAATTACCAGCAGAATTCTTCTCAGACCTGGAAACAATACGGGAATTCATATGAAAACATAAATGACCACGAATAGCCAAAACAAACCTCGGCCAAAAAAACAAAGCAGGAGGTATCACACTCCCAGACTTTAAACTTTATTATAAGCTACAATAATCAAAACAGTATTGGTATTGGTACAAGAAGAGGCATATAGACCAACAGAACAGGATAGAGATTCCAGAAGCAACCAACTCATCTTCGACAAAGCCTCCACCACCCATTACTGGGGAGAGGAGAACCTATTCAGTAAATGGTGCTGGGAAAACTGGCTGACCACATGCAGAAGAGTAAAACAAGGTCCCTATCTATCACCATATACAAAAGCAATAAATGGATCAAAGACCTAAATGAAAAACCTCAAACTACAAGAACCTTAGAAAACATAGGAGACACCCTTATGGAAATTGGAACTGGCAACCAATTCCTGATCAAAACCCCACGTGCCAATGCCATAAAAGACAAGATAGACAAATGGGACATTATCAAACTGAAAAGCTTCTGCAAAGCCAAAGAAACCATCAGGAGAGTGGGCAGACAGCCCACAGACTGGGAAAAAATATTTGCCAACTGTATATCTGACAAAAACCTAGCATCTAGGATCTACAAGAAACTCAAAAGTGCCAAAAAGAAAAAAACAAACAGCCCCTTTACAAAGTGGTCAAAAGATATGAATAGACGCTTCTCAAAAGAAGACGTGAGCAGCCAACAGACACATGAAAAAACACTCATCCTCACTTAGTCACCAAAGAAATGCAGATTAGAACCACAATGAGATACCACCTAACTCTAGTCAGGATGGCCATCAACAATAACTCAAAAATCAACAGATGTTGGAGAGGATGCAGCAAAAAGGGAACATTTCTACACTGTTGGTAGGAGTGTAAACTGGTATAACCTCTGTGGAAAACAGTTTTGTGATTCCTAAAGATCTAAAAGTCGACCTTCCATACGACCCCACAATCCCCCTACTGGGAGTATACCCAGAGGAACTCAAATCACTCTGTGAAAAAGATACCTGCACATGCTTGTTTATTGCAGCATTATTCACAATAGCAAAAACATGGAACCAACCGGGCTGCTCATCTAAAGAGGACTAGATTTTTTAAATGTGGTACATATACACGGTGGAATATTATGCAGCCATAAGGAAGGACAAAATTATGAATTTTGCAGCAACTTGGATGGAATTAGAGTCTATAATACTGAGTAATCTATCACAGAAACAAAGAACTGAGTACCACATGTTCTCACGTATTAGTGGACCTTGAGCAATTATCATAATACTTTAAAAGGTATTGGCATTAGTGGGAAACTGTCAGGGGAGGCAGGGGGCAGTATTGGCAGTAGTGAGAAACTGCCAGGTGGGGGAGCACACCTCATCAACAAGGGTACCTGCATAATGACCATTTGTATACTTAACCCTGAATTGTACACCACATTTTTAAAATAAAAAATTTTTTTAAAAAAGAAATCAGGCCAGGCTTGGTGGCTCAGCCTGTAATCCTAGCACTTTGGGAGGCCATGGTGAGTGGATTGCCTGAGCCCATGGATTCGAGACCAGCCCGGGCAACTTAGCAAGACCTCGTCTCTATAGTAAATAAAAAATTAGCCGGACATGGTAGCATGCACCTGTAGCTCCAGCTACTTGGAAGGCTGAGGCGGAATGCTCACTGGAGCCCAGCGGGTTGACTCTGGGGTGGCAGTGAGTGTGCCACTGTACTCCAGCCTGGGCAACAGAGTGAGACTCCAAACCTGAGTGACAGAGTGAGACCCCAACCGAAAAAAAAAAAAGAAGACATCAATAGGATATGATGGTACAACGTTTCTATGCTTGAGCTTTGATCAGACAGCAAAAAATACCATCTCACTGATGCGAACAAAAATTATTATTTTATTTTTTGAGTTGGTGTCTCACTCTGTTGCCCAAGCTGGAGTGCAGTGGCACACTCACAGCCAGCCAGCCTCGACCCACTGGGCTCAAGCAATCCTTCTGCCTCAGCCTTCCAAGTAGCTGGAACCACAAGCACGCATCACCACGCCCAGCTAATTTTGTATTTATTTATTTATTTATTGTAGAGACGAGGCCTCACCAAGTTGCCCAGGCTGGTCTTGAACCCCTGGACTCAGGCAATCCTCTCGCCTCTGCCTTGCAAAATGCTGGGATTACTGATGTGAACCACTGCACCCGGCTAAAAAAAATTATTTTCTTTAAAAACCAATATACCTCGGTTTTATTATTTTAAGATTGTGTTGAAGTGTTTTTATTTATTTATTTACTTATAATCAGTGATCCTCTGGATCCAATAAATGATCCACAAACAACAAAAATGGAAAACTTCTGACTTAAAGAATGGTGTTTAAATGTCTTCATGTATGAGGAGGTGATATTTTCTCTGTGGGGTTATCTTTCACCTCCACTCTCTGCCTCTCCCCTGACTTCTCAGCCTTATCTGATGACCTATGGTTCCCATGATGTGCCACGCTGTCTCATACCTCCACATTAATGATTACCACCTACCCATTTTCCTTCCTCTCCCAGGCCATTCAAAACCAGTTAAGAGTCACCTCCTCTGCCTAATTTTGCAGACATGTAAAGCCAGACCAAGACCGGTTTCATCAGCTCTCAGCCACTTGTGTTCAGCCCCCAATGGCAGGCTGTGACCATAGATGCACTCTGCCCTAAGGCAATGGTTGTAGTCACACGTAGAGCATTCCTGTGCCTGCGGAAAGGGCCTGAGGTCGACTTGAGGAAACAGTTCCCACTGAGATGTCTTCCCTGGTCACTTTCCCTACAGCAAGAATTCTCACCGCCTTCTATAGATGTGGACAAGCTATTTTGTTTGAGAGGCATCATACTGTGTTGATCAAAACAATGGGTATTGACCGGACTTGATGGCTCAGCCTGTAATCCCAGCACTTTGGGAGGCCAAGGAGAGTGGATTGCCTGAGCATGCGGGTTCGAGACCAGCCTGGGCAACTTGGTGAGACCTGTCTCTAAAATAAATCAAATAGTGGCCAAGTGCGGTAGCACGCCCCTGTAGTTCTGACTACCTGGAAGGCTGAGGCAGAAGGATCACTGGAGCCCAGCAAGTCGATGCTGGGGTGGCCATGAGTGTGCCACTGCACTCCAGCCTGGGCAACGGAGTGAGTCACCAACTCAAAAAAAAAAAATGGGTATTAAAGAAAAAATTGTCATTACTTTGGCTTAGAATAATCAGCACTGATTTGCTAGGTGATGAGTAAGTTCTATTGTCATATGTTTATTAGATATTTCGAAATATACTTATTTTTAATTTTTTAACTTTATATTTGAAATTCTTCAGAAAAAAATATAAACATCTCAGCCCTTAACATATTTTTTCTATTTGAATAATTATTTTCTATTACAATTTTTATAATCCAAGTCATTTTAGGAATTCGACAATCATGTGGCAGAACAGACTTAGTAAGTTAGAATGTAGAGTACTGCTGTGTGGATCAGCAATGAGGATTCAGAGATAGCACTTGCTCTGAGGGCACAAAGAAAGTTCATGGACCTTTAACTCTCATTTGTTTAAACTCCCAGAAGCACTAGATGCCTATAAACTTTATTTCTAGAAAATTATACTAGTTTCCCACTGATGAGATGTGCAAAGGGATAGATTTCATGAAAACAATTTGGGTGGTCACCAATTGGTACCCATCACAGGATGTCTCCTAATTAGAGGGGAGGGAGGAATTTGCCACATAAGTCCAATCAAGCTCACTTTTCACCACCTCCTTGAATTGAGCATGGAGAGCTAACGAGGCCAGATGGCTTTGTTACCCTCTGGCCACATCAAAGTAGAGTAGAAGGTATTGACAAAAATGTAAAACAATGTCACCCTTCTCACTTATTTGGATTTTGGAGAACAGAATTGTTTTTTCACAAAAATATGTTGTTTTTGTTAACATGTTCTTGTTTATGATTGGTATTTTTTCAATAAATTAATAAACACATTTTAAATTTCAAAAAAAAGATAGAGTAGGAGTTTCCCAAAAATAGTGGGCAATGATTCCCGAAGCCACATAAAAGTTTGGGCAATGAGTGCAAGGAGTTGCTCCAGTAAGTGGCAACAGCCTATCTTGAGAAAATCACCAAGAGAACATAGAATGTGTAAATGAGGAATGGTTCACCATCAGTGAATCATTGGAAGGAATCATAAGGAGAGAGGAAATCTTTTTTATTGTGATAAAATACACATAACATCAAATTTATTACCTTAACCATTTCAAAGTGTATAACTCAGTGGTATTAAGTACATTCACGCTGTTTTGCAACTATCATCTCTATCTATCTCCAAAACCCTTTTCATCTTACAAAACTGAAACTCTATACCCACTAACTGATAACTCCTCATTTTCTCCTTCCCCTGGCCCCTGCAACCACCATTCTACTTTCTGTCTCCATGATTTTGACTAAGAACCTCATATAAATGGAGCCATACAGTATTTGTCTTTTTGTGACTAGCTTATTTTACTAAACATATTGTCCTCAGGGTTTCTCTTCTTTTTAAAAGATGAATAATATCCACTGTATGTATATACTACATTTTGTTAATCCACTCATCTGTGGATGGACTCTGGTTGCTTCCATGTTTTAGCCAGTATAAACATTGCTGCTATGAATATGGGTGTACAAACATTCTTTAGACCCTGCTTTCAATTATTTTGACTATATACCCAGAAGTGTAGTTGGTGGATCATATGGTAATTCTGCTTTTAATTTTTCAAAGAACCGTAGTACTATTATCCACAGCAGCTACTATGTTTGCATTTCTACCAACGGTTGACACAGTGATTCCAATTTCCCCATATCCTTACAAACACTTGTTATTTCCTGATTCTTTTGAAAGTAGCTATCTTAAGAGGTATGAGGTGGTATCTCTTTGTAGTTTTGATTGTTCATCTCCTTAATGATTAGTGATGGTAAGCATTTTTTCCTATGTTTGTTGGCCATTTGTATGTATTCTTTGGAGAAGTGACTGTTGAAGTCCTTTGCCCATTTTTAAATTTGTTTTTTTGTTTTGTTTTTGTTTTGTTTTGTTTTGTTGAGTTTTTAAAGTTCTCCTGTACATTCTGGATAGTAATCTCTTATCAGATATATGATTTGCAAAGATTTTACCCCATTGTGTGGGTTACTTTTTTACTCCGTCAATAGTGTCTTTTGATGCACATAAGTTTTTAATTTTCATGAAGTTTAATTTGTCTGTTTTTTCTTTTGTTGCCTGTGCCTTTGGTGACACATCCAAGAAATCATTGCCAAATCCAATATTATGGAGCTTTTGCCGTACGTTTTCTTCTAAAAGTTTTATAGTTTTAGTATTTACATTTAGGTCATGGATCTAATTTGAACTAATTTTTGTATATGGTGTTAGGTGATGGTTCAATTTCATTCTTTTGCATGTGTACATATAATTTTTCCAGCATCATTTGCTATAAAGGACTGTCATTTCTTCCAAAGGTCTTGGCATCCTTTTAAAAAATTACTTGACCATACATCTGAGGTTTATTTCTGAATTCTCTATTTTATTTCATTGGTCTATATGTCTGTATTTATGCCAATAATAAACTATTTTGATTACTGTAGTTTTGGTGGTAAGTTTTGAAATTAGGAAGTATAAGTCCTCCAACTTTGTTCTTTTTCAAAATTGTTTTGGCTATTCTGAGTTCCTTGAGATTCTCCTAAAATGTGAATTTTTGGAGAGGTTAGCTTTGGGTTTAGTTTGGTCTTCTACTTCTAATTTCTTAAGTTGTACAATTAGGTTGTTGATTTGAATTCTTCCTTATTTTTTAATACAAGCATTCATAGCTATAACATATTCCCCTCCTCAGTGCTTTGTCTGTGTCCCATATATTTTGGTAGGTTGTGTTTTTGTTTTCATTCATATTTAAATGTTTCCTTTTTTATCTTGTGATTTCTTTTTTGATTCATGGGTTGTTTAAGAGTGTATTGTTTAATTTCCACAAATTTGTGACTTTTTAGTTTTCCTTCTGTTTTTAAATTTTAACTTTATCCCATTATGGTCAGAGAAGATACTTTGTATAATAGCTATCATTTTTAATCTATTGAGATTTGATTTGGTGTCCAGTGTGGTCTATCCTAGATAATGTCCCATGAGTACTTGAGAAAAATGTGTATTCTCAGGCCAGGCACAGCAGCTCATGCTTACAATCCTAGCACTTTGGAAGGCCAAAGTAAGAGTATCCCTTGAGTCCAGAAGTTCTTAGCAGAATGTATGGTCTTCTGTTTTTTTAGAGTATTCTGTATATCTCTGTTAGCTCTAGTAGTTTTATTGTGTTATTCAAGTTCTCTATTTTCTTACTTTTCTTTTGTTTGATTGTTGTATCCATTATTAAAAGTGAGGTATTTAAATCTTCAACTATTACGATATAGCTGTCTTTCTCTTAAACTTTATCAATGTTTGCCTCATATATTTTGATGTTTTTTAATTATGTGCATAAATAGATGCTTATAAATGTTATATTTTCTTCTCTTATTAATATATAATGTCCTCCTTTGTCTTTTGTAACCCTTTCCTTAATTTAAAATCTATTTTGTCTGATATTATCATAGCTATCCCTGCTCTCTTTTGGTTACTGATTGCATAGATTATTATTTTCCAACCTTTTACTTTCAACCTATTTGTGTCAGTTCGATCACGAGGGAGTTTTTCCTCTGTATTTTATGCAAAGATGCAGGGTACAAGTCAGGATTAGGTACATAAGTAGTCTACATACAGATGAAGTTTGGGCTTCCTACTGGTCCTCACTGATCACAAGGTCTGTTAAAAATCTATTTTGTCAATCTCTGTCTTTTTATTGGAAAGTTTAATCCATTCACATTTAAAGTAAGTACTGATAAAAAGGGACTTTTTTCTATCGTTTTGCATTTATTGTTTTATATATACCTTATAGCATTTTGGGCCCTCATTTCCTGCATTTCTTTACTGTCTTCCTTTGTGCTTAGTTAATTTTTTTGTAGTAAAGTGTTTAAATTCCTTTCTTATTTCCTTTTGTGTATTTACCTTTCGTTATTCTCTTTGCAGTTACCATGGGGATAACATTTAACTTCCTAAAATTATAGCAATCTAATGTCAAAAACAAAGTGAAGTTATACATCATTATTTCAATAATACATTATGAGATTTATAATTACTCTTACTTTTACTGAGATCTTTATTTCTTCATACAGCTTTAAGTTACTGTCTAGTGTCTTTTTATTTCACCCTGGAGTATTCCTGTTAGCAATTCTTGCCTGGCAGGTCTAGTAGAAATGAACTCCCTCAGCTTTAGTTTATCTGTTAAAGTCTTAATTTCTCCATTAATTTAGAAAAACAGTTTTGTCAAATACAGGATTCTTGGTTGACAAGGGTTTTCTTTTACCATTTTGAATATATTTGCTCAATGCCTTTTGATCTTAAAGATTTCTGAGAAATCTGTTTTTTTTTTAATTTTTATTTATTTATTTTATTTTTTGAGTTGGAGTCTCACTCTGTTCCCCAGACTGGAAAGCAGTGGCTGTTCCCGGCCACTGCAGCCTCGACCTGCTGAACTCCAGCAATCCTTCTGCTCAGCCTTCCAAGTAGCTGGAACTACAGGCGTGTGCTACCACGCCCAGCTAATTTTTTAATTTATTGTATACATAAGGTCTCATCAAGTTACCCAGGTGGGTCTCGAACCCACGGGCTCAGGCAATCCACTCACCTCAGCCTCCCAAAGCGCGGGATTACAGGCTGAGCCACCAAGCCCGGCTTCTGTTTATAATCTTATTGAGGATTCCTTTGATGTGATGAATTGCTTCTCTCTTGCTGTTTTCAAGAATTTCCCTTTTGTTTTCTCCCTTTTGTTTTTTGTTTTCAACCGTTTTGTTACAATGTTTCTCTGTGTAGATTTCTTTGAGTTCATCCTTCTTGGAGTTTGTTGAGATTTGGGATATTTATATTCATGTGGCTCACCAAACTTGGGAAGTTTTCAGTGACTATCTCTTTAAATATTCTCTCTGTTTCTTTTTCTTTTTGTTCTCCTCTGGCACTACCACATAAACTTGATCCTCTTGGCAATGTTCCACAGGTCCTTTGGGCTTTTGTTCACTTTTCTTCAGTCTTTTTTGTTTCTTTTCCTCATACCCAATAATTTCCATTGTCATATCTTCAAGTTTGCCAATCCTTTCTTCTGCCTGCTAAAACTTGCCTTTGAATTCCTCTATCGATTTTTTATTATAGTTATTTACTTTCAACTTCAGAATTCTTGCATTTTTTTAAAAGATTTTCTCTTTCTCTATTGATATGTTCATTTTGTTCACATATCAAATTTTTTGTACATTCTCCATGTCTTCCTTTAGTTCCTTTAGTTATCTTTAAGACAGTTGTTTTTAAAGGTTTTGCCATACAGCCATACGTTCCTGTTCATTTGCATGTCTTGTGATTTTTGTTGTTGTTGTTGTGGTTGAAATTGAACATTTGAATTTAATAATATAAATCAGGAAATCAGATTCTTCTTCCTCCTTCATATGTGTTGTGCTCTGTTTTTGTTTTTTGTTTTTATTGCTGTAGGGTACCTGTATGCTGAAGATCAGCCTGGTATACAAATTTAAAATTTTCTCAGGTCTTTTCTGAGCCTGTGCCTTCCCTTGAACATGTGTGGTAATTTTCTAATTCTCCCATATACTCAGTTGCTACTGAATGTCCTAGTCTTCAATATCTGGTTCTAAAAGGGGTGGAAAGAAAAATGAAAGGGTAAAAATAAATAATTCTGGTTTTAAATCCTCAGGAAGTCACTTCACCCAAAAGAGAATAGGCTTGCAGCAATGAGAAAAGCCCAAATAATGCCTGCCACCTTTTCGACTGCATCTCTGTGACTGGAAGCTGCAATCAGTAATCAGAATACAGATTCCTACTATTTGGAGAACAGTATCCTTTCTGCCTTCTGTAGCTTCCAAAAGCTGTGTGCAAGCTGCTCTTGGAACACATACACAACTCTCTTCCATGGGGTTGGGGAGTGGAGGAGGCATTGCTGTTACTGTGCTAATAGCTAAAATTGACCACAATTAGCAGCAAATTTACCATCTAAGCCTCCCTCTGGAAGTTGCAAGCCTTCAGCGGACTCCCAAGTTCCAAAATTGTTACATCACACAGATTCTGCCAGTGCAGTTGTTATCAAAGTGGGAAGACAGACTTCTAGTGCCTCCCACTCTGCCAACTTCCAGAAAAAGTTTAATAGGAAAATTAAGGTATTTTTTAGTAATAATTTTTAAAAGTAATGCATGCCTGCCTTATATTGAATAATGCATGGATTTTGAGTTGATCTGTGGAAACAGGCATAGTTTCACAGAACCGTATTTACTTTCCTGTTTCCCAGCTTACTCACCCTCACTTCTTCCTCTCTTTGCCTCCTGGCAATCTGGTTTCTGTCCTGTATTCCTCTGGGACTGCCCAGATTAGTCAGCCATGTCCTCCAATCGCACAATCCAGAGGATCTTTTTCTGTGTGCATCTTACTGAACTTTCTGGATGCATTTGGCACAGCTGGTGCTATGTTCTCTCAGGAAAATCTCTTTCTTTGACATTATGTCTGCACTTTCTACAGGTTCTTCTATTTCTGTATTTTTTTTTTCTATTTTTTTACCCAGTCCACCTTCAATGAGCATTTAGTTTGGTTCCATGTTTTTGCTATTCTAAATAGTACTGTGATGAACATACTGATGCAGGTGTCTTTTTGGTAGTGATTTGTACTCCTTTAGGAATATTCCCAGAAATGGGATTGCTGTGTCAAATAATAGCTCTCTTTTTCGTTCTTTGAGAGATCTCAGGACTGCTTTCCACAAAGGTTCAACAAGCTTACATTCCCACCAAAAGTGTACAAGCATTCCCTTTTCTCCATAGACTTGCCAACACCTGTTGTTTTCTGACTTTTTAATAATAATCATCCTGACTGGTTATTTTTTGTAGTTTTGATTTGCATTTCACTGAATTAGTGTTGCTGAGCATTTTTTCATATGTTTGTTGGTTACTCATATGTCTTCCTTTGAGAAGTCTGTGCCCTTTGTTCACTTTTTAGTGGCGTTATTTGTTTTGTTTTGTTTTTCCTGTCAATTTGTTTGAGTTCTATATGGATTCTGGATATAGATCTTTGTCAGATATATAGTTTGCAAGTACTTTTTTCACATTCTAGATGTTGTCTCTTTACTTTCTTGATGGTTTCTTTTGCTGTGCGAAGAAACCATCAAGTAAGTAAAACCAAGAAATCCTTATCTTAGCTTAATAAGTATCCAACTGTCAGTTTTAGACTTTGTTGCATTTGCTTTTGAGGATTTTGCCATGAATTCATTATCTAGGCCAATACCCAGGAGGGTGTTCCCCAGGTTTTTTCCTAATATTTTTATAGTTTGAGGATTCATATTTAAGTCTTGATCCATTTTTAGTTAATTTTTGTATATGGTGATAGGTAGAGGTTCAGTTTCATTCTTCTGCAGCATGTGATTAGCCAGTTTTCCCAGTGCCATTTGCTAAGTAAGGTTTCCTTTCCCCAATGTTTGTCTTAGCTTTGTCAAAGATGAGTTAGTTGAAGGTCTGTGGTTTTATTTCTGGGTTCCATATCCTGTTCCATTGGTCTATGTGTCTATTTTTGTACCAGTACCATGCTGTTTTGGTTACTGAAGCTTTATCATAAAGTTTGAAGTCTGGAGGTATGATGCCACCAGCTTTGTTCTTTGTGTTGAGGATTGCTTTAGCTATTCAACTTTTTTTTCTCTTCCATATGAATTAAAGTGTTCTCTTTTCTTGGTCTATGAAAAATGCTGCTGGTAGTTTGATCAGATTGTTTTGGATGTGTAGATTGCATTGGGTTGCATGAACATCTTGACAACATTGACTTTTCCAAACTATGAGCATGGGATGTTCTTTCGTTTGTTTGTGTCACTTTTGATTTCTTTGATCAGTGTTTTGTAATTCTCATTGTAAAAAACTTTCATTTCTTTGGTTAAATGAATACTCAGATATTTTAATTTTTTGTGACTATTGTGAAGGTACTGTGTTTTTTATCATTTTTTTATTTGGTTCTTAGTTCACTTGTTGGTGTATAGGAATGCAACTGATTTTTCACATTGATTTTGTTTCCTGAGACTTTACTGAAGTCATTTATCAGTGCTAGAAGGTTTTGGAGGAATCTCTAGGGTTTTCCAGGTATAGAAGCATATCATTTGTAAAGAGGAATAATTTAACTTCCTCTTTTCTTACTTGGATAGCTCTAATTTCTTTCTCTAGCCTAATTGCTCTGGCTAAGACTTCTAGGACTAAGTTAAATAGGAGTGGTGAGAATGGATATCCTTACCTTGTTCCAGCTCTTAGGAGGAATGCTTCCAGCTTGGGTTCATTAAATATGATGTTGGCTGCAGGTTTGTCATAGAAGGCTCTAATTATTTTGAGAAGTGTTCCTTCAATGCCTAGGTGTTTGAGAACTTTTATCAAGAAGGGATGTTGGATTTTTATCAATTTTTTTTCTGTCTTTTGAGATAATCATGTGGTTCTTGGTTTTACATCTGTCTATGTGGTGGATTTTATTTATTGGCTTGCATATGTTGAACCAGTCTTACATCCTAGCAATAACACTCCCCTGGTCATCATGAATGATCCTTGTAATGTGCTACTGAATGCAATTTGCTAATATCTTGTTGAGAATTTTTGCATCTATGCTCATCAGGAAAATTGAACTGGAGTTTTCTTTCTTTGTTGGGTTTTTGTCATTTGGGGGTACCAGGAGGATATTGGCACCATAGAATGAGCTTCAAAGGATTCCTTCTTTCTCAATTGCTTGGAATACCATCAGTAGAATTGGTATCAGCTCTCTTTTGTATATATGGTAGAATTCAGCTGAGAAACCATCTAGCCCAGGGTTTTTTTGACAGTGAGGTTTCTTATTATTGAATCAATATCTTGGCTTCTTACTTGTCTATTTAGGGTTTCAATGTCTTCCTGTTTCAATCTTGGAAAGTTGTGTGCTGCTAGAAATTCATTCATTTCCTCTAGATTTTCTAACTTATTTGCATATAGATGTTTGTAGTAATCTCTGATGGTTTTTTTGTATTTCTTCAGGGTCAGTGGCAACATCTTTTGTAATTCTCTCTCTCTCTCCCTCTCTCTCTCTCTCATACTCTTGTCAAAGAACCAGTTTGTCAACTTGTTCATCCTTTGGAATTTTTTTTCGGACTCTATTTTAGCTTTGCTTTTACTTTGGTAATTTTCATCCTTCTACTAGTTTTAGAATCAGATTGTTCTTGTCTTTCCAGCTTCCTTAGATACAACATTAGACTGTTTAGACTGCTTTGCTTGAGAGCTTTCTATTTTCTTGATGTATGTGTGCAGTGTTATAAACTTCCCTCTCAGTATCACTTCAATGGTATCTACAGGCTTTGGTATGTTTTGTCTTTATTTTCATTTGTTTCTAGAAATCTTTTAATTTCTGTGTTGATCTAAAAGTCATTCAGGAGCATGCTTTTTAAAAAATTTCTATGTATTTGTGTGTTTTTGAGAGTTCCCACTGGTGAAGATATTTATTTTTCTTCTGCTGTGGTCTGAGAAGATGTTTGGTATAATTTTGACCCTTTGAAATCTGCTCATGTGTGAATTTTTTTTTTTTTTTTTTGAGTCAGAATCTCATTCTGTCACCCAGGTTTGAGTTCTGTGGCATGATCACAGCTCACTGCAGCTCTGAACTCCTGGGCTCAAGTGCCTCAACCTCCCAAGTGCACCACCACAACTGGATAATTTTTTTTTTTTTTTTTTTTTTTTGTGGATAAAATGTCTCACTAGGCTGTTATCAAACTTCTGGACTTAAGCCTTCCTCCTACTTTGGCCTCCCAAAGTGCTGGGATTACAGGCATGAGCCACTGTGCTTATGCCTCTTTATGTTTTATTTTTAACTGATTATGTAATTAATCTCAGAGTATGTTCCATGTGCTTATGAGAATAATGTATATTTTTTGGTTGTTGGATAGAGTGTTCTGAAAATGCCTAGATAAAATTGGTCAAGGGTCAAGTTTAAGTCTTGGCTGTCTTTGTTAGTTTTCTGCCTTGATAATCTGTCTAAAGCTGTTAGCAGGGTATTAAAGTCTCTGACTATTGCTGTATGGCTATCTATGTCCTCTCATAGATTAATTAGTAATTGTTTTATAAATCTGGGTATTCCTATGTTGAATGTGTATGCATTCAAGATGAATATTTCTTGCTGATTAATTGATCAATTTATCATTATTTAGTGACATTCACTGTCTTTTTAAACTTTTGTTGGTTTAGAATCTGTTTCACCTGATATAAGAATAACAACTCCTGCTTTTTTTTTTTTTTTCCATTTGCATGGAAGATTGTTCTCCAATTCTTTACCTTGAGACCGTGGGTGTCATTTACAGTGAGATGGGTTTCCTGAAGGTAACAGAAAGATGGATCATGTTTTTTTTAACCCAGTCTTCTTTTGATGGACAGCATGGTTGGTTCCATGATCTTGCTATTGTGAACAATGCTACGATAAACATACATGTGAGAGATCTTTTTTATAGAGTGATTTGAATTCTTCAGGGTACATATACACAATGGAATATTACGCAACCATAAAAAAGAACAAAATCATGAATTTTGCAGCAACCTGGATGGAATTAGAGTTTATAATACTGAGTGATCTCTCACAGAAACAAAGATCTGAGCATCACATGTTCTCACTCATAAGTGGACTTTGAACAACTACTGTAATACTACAAGAAAGGATTGACGGTGGCAGGAAACTATGGGGGGGCGAACAGGGAGAGGAAGGGAGGTAGGATTAATGGTAGTCAATATCTGCCTGGGAAAAGGGGGGCACACCTCATCAACAAGGGTACCTGCACAATAAATATTTGTATACCTAACCCTTTACAATTTTAAAATAAAAAATACATATTAAAAATTTTTTTAATAAAAATTAAGAAAAGATGGATCATGTTTCTTTATCCAACTTGACACTCTATGCCTTTTGAGTGATGCATTCAGTTCATTAATACTTAAATTAATTATTGATATGTGGGGGTTTCTGCATGTCATATTGTTGTTAAGAGGTTGCTTTGTGTTCTAGACTTTGTTATTGATTTGTATGGTCTATAAACTGTGCTTGCCTGTGCTTTTGTGATAGGTGGAGCCATTCTTCATTTCTGTATTTAGAACTTCCTTGAGCATCTCCTGAAGGGCTTGTCTGAAGGTGATGTACTCTCTTTGGGATTTCATGTCTGAGAAGGATTTTAATTCTCCTTCATTAATGAAACTTATACAGGCAGGGTAGAAAATTCTTGACTGAAATAGCTTTTCTTTAAGAATGTTAAAAATGGGTCCCCAGTCCTGTGTGATTTGTAAGGTTTCTGCTGAGAGGTCTGATGAAATGTTCATGGGTCTCCCTTGATAAGTGGCCTGCCCCTTATTTCAAACTGCCTTTAAGATTGTTTCTTTCATGCTCACCTTGGCAAGTTGGGTTATTATGTGCCTTGGAGATGGTCTTCTTGTGTAATACCTCATAAGAGTTCTCTGAAGCAAGTTTTATTGGTAACACCTTGAAAGGCAAAGCTGTCTCTCTAGTGAGATAGGGGAAGTTTTCTCAGATAACTTCTTGGAGAGCTTATTTCAGGGTATTTTCAGTTTCTCCTTCTCTCTCAGGAATACCAATTAACCATAGATTTGGTCTCTTTACATAATTCCAGACCTCTTGTAGGCTTTGCTCATTTTTCCTCATTTTTTATTATCTTTGTCACATTGAGTTAATTCAATAATTCGATCTTCAAGCTCTGAGATTCTTTCTTCTGACTGGTCAATTATGCTGATAAGACTTGACATTTTGTTTTGAAATTCCCAGAAAGAATTCTTCAGTTTGGTTCTTTCATAGAATGGCAAGTGAGCTTTCATTTCCTGTACTGTTTTTATGACCTGATTGATTTGGGTATCCACTCTCTCCTGGATCTTGTTGAGTCTCTTTGCCATTCTTCATCTGAATTGTATGTCTGTCATTAGGGACAGGTCATTCTGAGTAGGTTCTGAGAGGGTCCTTTGTGTGTATCAGATCATTTTGGCTTTGAGAATTGCCAGAGTTTTTTCACTGATCTTCCTCATCTGTGAGAACAGTGTCTTCTCTTTTTAGTTTTTGTTTATACTTTTAAAATTTTTTAACTTTTTATTTTAGAGTTGTGGAGTACAAGTAGGGATTTACTGCATAAATAGGTTGCATGCAGGTGAATTTTGGGCTTCTAGCTGGCCCTCTGTCACCCAATAGTGGACCAAGTACCTAGTATGTTGCTATATGCCCTATCCCTCCTCCCTTTTGCCCTCTCTATCAGTGTCCAGTGTCTGCCCTTGAGCTAGTGTGGCCAGTGTTCAGAGTCTGCTTATGAGTGAGAAAGTATAGTATTTAGCTCTTTATTTCTGTGATAGTCCAAGTTGCTGTGAAGACCATGGATTTGTTCTTCTTTATGGCTGCATAATATTCCATTGTGTATATGTACCACATTTTCTTTATCCAATCCACTTTTGATGAGCATCTAGATTGGTTCCATGTTTTTGCTATTGTGATTAGTGCTGCAATAATGTTTTGTGATTTTTTCGCTTGTCAGTGCTGCTATTATGGGGGACAGTTTGTGTTGTTTTCTTACTTGACCTCCTCCTCTGGCCCGTCTGTGGAAGGGGTAGAGGAGGCTAGTGACTTAGAGGGCAACTGGCTGGCACTGCTTCACCAGTGCAGTCTGGAGCAGGCAGGGCAAGTCCTTTCCTTCAAATCAGGTGCTTTCCCCTCCCTCCAGCATAAGCACCAGGACCCCTCTCTGGCCAGCAGCTCCAGCACCTCCCTTTCCAGGCTACACATCACATCTGCAGACAGTCAGGAGGGGTCCCGTGGCTCAATTATGGCTTAGGCTTTCAAGCAGGCATAAAGTGGTTTACTCCACTGCACTGTTTCCAGCTGGAAGAAGCCCCACTGTTCAATGACCAAAACATAAACTGGCAGTGGTGGGACAGGCTCACTTAGCCTGGGCTCCGGGGTTTCTGATTTGCTAGGAGTCACAGAGGTATTTTGCCTGCTAGTTACCACCCTGCTCCGTGGGAGGAGCAAGGGAGTGACAGTGTCCTCCCCAGGGCAAGTCACACCTGCAGTTTTGAACTGGGACTGGGACAGGCACTAGTGCCACTGGAGAAACATTCACAAAGTGGGGTCGTCGCCCTGGCTGGGAAATGGAGAAGGAGGAGGGGGGAACATCCATGAGACATAGTCTACTCCTGCAGGGTGTGTCCCATGGGGTCTCTTAGTAGGGGGCTGGTAGCTGCTGGTCCCAGGATTCACTGGGATCTGGAGACCTCTGGGACCCATGTGGGCCCAGCCCATATCTCTGTCCTGATTCCAGGCAACTCTGTACCTGGCTGTTGCAAGAAGGGATATGAAGGGAAGGTGTGGGTTGACTTTTCTCTGGCTAAAACTGCAGCACTTCATGGAAAGTAAGCGAAACCTCTCCTGTTGGTTCTCACTTCCTTTGCCAAGAGCACTCTCCCAATCCAGTGCCTCTTGATCCTGGCAGTGCTTGGGGCCTGGAGTTGACCATTCTCTGTGTCCCAAGTGCCTGTTCAACAAACCTCAGCTTGGATTTCCAGGCAGACTTCCAAAGATCCAGCTTTAAATCCCCTCTCAGAATCTCTCACTGGGAGGCAGTTGTCCAATGTCTCCAGTTGGCCATCTTGACTCTCCCTCAACTCTGAAATACATAAGCATGTGTCTTCTAGTATACAACCACAATATCATTAACACACCTTAGAAAGTTAACATCAATTTAATAATATTAAAAACACAGTTTCGCATTTAAATTTGCTCAGATAGCCCCAGCAATATCCTTATAGCTTCAATCCAGAATCCACTCTAGGATCAGACATTACATTTATTTTCATATCTCTTTAATCTAGAATCTTTCTTCCATTTAGACTAGTTCCTCTACCACTTTTGGTCTCTCATTATATTTGCATTTTTAAGTGTCAAAACCAGCTTTTGTACAATGTACCCCAACTGTATTTGTGTAGCGTTTTCCCTCATAATAAGATTCAGCTTATACATTTTTGGCAGGAACATGACAGAAGCGAGGTTGTGTCTTTCTCCATGTATCACTTCAGCAGTCATGTCACTTTGTCCCATAGTTAGAAATGTTAAGTTTGACCCTTTGGCTAAAGCAATGCCCTCTAGATAACTCCTTTATAAAGCTACATTTCCTTTATATAGCAAATAATCTGAGAACTGATACTTCAAAGCTGAAATCTGAAAAGAAAAGAGCAATTACTGGAAGTGAAATGAAAACCATGATCCACTGACAATTCTGTGAAAGAGAAAATTAATGCAAGAATATTGAGAGGAAAGAAGCACCGCCTCTCCTGCATTACTATCCTTGCACAAACAACACTTCATGAATCCTTGAAGATACTGTAAAGAGAAATCATGGGAAACCCAGAGTTTATGGGATGAAAGTTTGAGCCATTCTATTTTGATATTTAAGGAAAAGGTAACTCAGAAAGCTGGACTAATTGGTTGGTGAGGCAAGCTAGCTAGCTTAGACATATGATGGTATATAAAATTACTGAGACAGAAGATAAGAAACTTCCTGTGACTTGTAACTGAGTTGAAACTGACAGCTCTTCCCCTGATTTGTAATGTACATGAAACTGATACAACTTCCTATGGCTTATAACTGACATGAAACTGACATGTGTTTTATTGCTTAGATAAGATAAAAGCCAGCACAACCTACCTGCCAACCCCCTATTTCCCACACCCTCACCCACTTATGCATCTCCCTCTTGAAGATTACCTGTCCTCCCCTCTCTGGAGTAAGTGATTTGGGTTCAAATTAAAGCTCTTTCCTTTACTTTTTGTAACTCATTCTTGAATTCTTTCCTGTGATGGAGTCAGGAGCCCAACCCAGGGTACAAGTCAATGATCCCATCTCTTGGGAAGATACTTTCAACTCCCCAAAGTGTCAACCCCAGCAGTATGCTGGGCCTAACTGGTGAATGCTGTCACTTTCTCACTGAGGAAATCCTTTCCAAGCTCGCTGCCATCAGTGTCATCAAGGTGCCAGACCCCCTGGTGGATTATTTGCAATAATGAACCTAACTTGTTTATGGTTCCCTGTACCCTTTGCTCTTTGGTAGTGCCCTCTGACATGGACTCTGATCTTGACCATATGGCTTGCTTTGAGACTTAAAAAGTACTTGTACATTGGGTCTTGACCTCTTGCTGCTCTTGGAACCTTGAGATCACTATGTGAGTGAGCCCAGGTTAGCTTGCTAGAGGATGAGACCACATGGCCCAGTTGGGTTTGGATCATAATCCTGAAAGGCACAATCCAATCCCAAATGCCAAAATCTCAAAAGTTGAAATCCTTAAGAAATCAAAATTCCTGAAGAAAACCCCCAACATCTAAAATCCTCCCAAAAATCACAATCACAGGATAGTCACCTCATGGTAGGTTAAACTGTTACCTTGTTGTTGTCTTTATTTGGAAATTAAGTATGTTTTAAGGAGATGTATATGGGTGTCAAGCATGCGCTTCATTTTGGCTAGTGATGGGCACTCTTAAAACTATTCTTACTGGTTTTGTTTTTTTTAATCAACTACAGAACAAATATGCCCCTATTGAATTCAAAAATGTTAGAACTTAATTGCTTGTTTATGTATTAATGACCTGGGAAAGTGAACTGCTTATTAAATGCTTATTTGAATATTTGGTGGACTTTGCAAGAGAAAATGGATTTCAACTGAAGCCCCAAACCATAATAACAGATATGGAATTAGATGAGATCAAGGCTTCTAAAAGTGAATTTCAAGCTCTTATCAATAAAGCTTGTATTTTCAATTCAGCACAATACATTTGGCAGAAAATTCAGATAAGCAGACTGGCCACAAATACAGACCAAAAATTTTACATTTTGTCAAGATAATTTTCTGAATTGTCTTTATTAGATTTTTTCATTGCCTAGAAAACTGAGCTTTAAAAAGTTTAAGGTTTTTATATCCAGGTAGCTTCCTGTATGGCCTTTGAAGTCTTTTGATTATCATTCTTGATTAAATGACTAACTATTATCTTACAATGACCTATGAGTCTGCTTTGATCAAATGTTTTCAGCCTTTTAACATCTTTGACAAACATACTCAAAATCAAATCCTAAATTAAGTGTCTGACTTAGTCTTATTGCCAGAAGTTTATCAAAGCCATGAAAATCAGTGTTAGGTTGTAGAATTTTTTTCCAGCTTCCAGTCAGGTCATGGACTTCAGTATCACCACCTCCAGCCTGATTACTAAATACACTTGAAGAGACATCAGCTAAAGGACTCCCTACAGCCCCACTGGAATGATTCTCTTTTTTTAATTGGAAAATATAGTTTATTTAGAATGTAGACTAGAGTGAGAGATAGAAGGGGGATTCGCCTCCCCCTTCTATCTCCAAATTGGGGAGGAGGACAGAGCTTAGTGTAGTATATCTCGGTGGAAGAGGAGAATGAGAGAGAGCAAGAGTGCTGCATGTCTCAATGGAACCTTCAAAAATGTTAGGTCACACTCTCAACGGGGTCTTCAGAATGTTAGGTCAGGCCCACTGGGGGTGTGGATAACTGGTGTGCAATCCAATGCCGCATGAAAGATGTAAAGAATTTCACAGAAGTTAGACTAGAAAATATAGTTTATTTAGAAAGTAAAGTAAGGAGAGAAGAAAGAGTGAGAGAGAGAAGAGATTCACCTCCCCAAGAGAGGGGAGGGGGCCAAAGCTTAGGAAACATGGCAACAGCCATAGCTCAAAGAGCACATGGCCACACCAGAGTCTAGTAAGGCAATGGCCTGAAATGATTTTTATTAACTAACTAATCCTTGTGCTGCTAAGTTACAGGTAGTTGAATTCTGGGTACACATATCTCATCTGAATCTGACACTAAACAATCAAGATACTGACACTAAACTCAAGTTATCCAAAGCCTCGTCTTGAGACCGGGAGAAGGCTACAATCAAAACGAAGTGCTTTGTGAGGCGCAGAGCCAGGCCTGTATTTAAAGACATTAAGACTCATTTAATAATTTTGCCTCTATCTAAATTAATCTAATTTATTCTGTGTCTTATACTAGATAATTTGAGTATTTAGCCACCTATGAGTTTCCTTTTCTGTCACTGTCAAAACTAAACCTTTTTATTTGAAATGTTGCTGATTCTATATGTCTTGTTTTTCAGAGTCAAGAAAATCTTTTTTCTTTTGAGCTATTTATAGCTTACAGCAATTAGATAAAGCAACAAGGCTTACCTCTCACTGTCTCTACCTGATCTCTCCAGATTTGGAAAACTATTCAGTTGCACTGGGCTCAAGCTGTTTCCATTGCCAAGGCACTGCTGCCCAAGTGCCCAAGCTATATAATATCAAGTCTAGGGACTATCATGAAAGAGGTGGGCACATGAGATTGTAAGTGCTGTTTTGTTGGGGTGTTTTTGTTTCTGTTTTTGTTTTTAGTCAGGGTCTCACTCTTCTGGCCAGGCTGGAGTGCAGTAGCACGATCACAGCTCACCACAGCCTTGCCCTCCTAGACTCAGATTATCCTTCCACCTAAGCCTCCTGAGTAGCTGAAACTACAGGCGTGTACCACCACACCTGGCTAATTTTTTATGTTTATCTTTTTGTAGAAACAAGGTCTTGCTGTATTTCACAAGCTGGTCTCCAACTCCTAGGCTCCAGAGATTCTCCCACCTCGGGCTCCCAAAGTGCTGGGATTACAGGTGTGAGCTACCACACATGACCATATAAGGGCTGTTTTGAGGGGTAAATTAATTCAGACCTTCCAAGTCAAAGATGGCCACACAGATGCCTAAACAGCTGACAAACTGAAGGACTTCAACTCCTGAGTCATTATGTGTCCCCTTTCCATCTATCCCAACCATATGAAATTTCCTGCTTCCTGTGGACTTAAAGGAAAATTACTGAGAAAACATCAAGACACCTGATGTCAGAGCCTTCTGGGTATAGTTGTTCCCAGTTATGAGGTTTATACAAATAAATATATAATTTTAAAAATTTACTGGCCACCTTAGAACAAATTACTAAAAAGACCACAAAGAGCATTGTTGTACAACAAAAGTCCCTAAATTCCTTAGCTCAGATGGTTTTTAACAAAATGTGTATACTTGAGAAAGTGAATGTCTACAAGTCTGTAACGAAGACTAAGATTATGTGATGACTCAAGTCATAAAACATGTGGATAAGTCAATTTTATAAATTTACTTTTTGGCTTTTGGCTCTTATGTTGCTTAGACCATTTTAAGACTTGATGAGTGCCTGCCAACCTTCATTCCTATAGGGCCCACATTTAATTGGCTATAAGTCTTTGTCTCTAGGTCCCCTGGCCAAGGGACAGGAGGAACCGGGGGCAGGTAGCCACACCATCCCAGCAACAATATAGGTCAAAATAAATTTGATCATCAATGCTGCCTCTGGCAAATCTCAGCCAAAAGGGGGAAATGAGAACTAAAAACAAAATCCTAAGCCCCCAACCTGCTGGGCAGGGTCCCCTCTTGGCCAAGGGGACCCCAGAAAACACTTCAAAACTGAATTCCCTGCCATGACAGGACAGAAGATCAGACTCACCTCATCATACCACCTCCTTTTTGTGGTTTAGACAAAACTGACCATAATTAAGGTTAAAATAGAGATCGTAAGAATGATAGAACAGACTCTGCGGCAACACAATACCAAATTACAAACAAGACCTAAGGCCGTGCCAGGCAAGACTAAGTCACAGACTCCTACAGTTAAAAAATAAACTATGTTCTAACACTGCAAAGTTGTTTTGGGTTTTTTCTCTAGCAGCTAAAGAGGCACTGGCCTAGGATAAGCAATATTAAAACAATTGCAGTTCATCCACTACCAGACACTGACTAACTGATCTTCTCTTTGGACAAGAGACTGGTTTCCATAATTTTCTCCTGATAAGAGGTCACTGACCATGGACTGGTTCTGGCCAGTTTACAGAGGCTGTGCACTGGAGTTCCTTCATGTCCCTGCTTCACCTTTTGATGTATAAAGCCTAATTGTAATGTATTTAAACATTAAGTCTCCAATCCAAAGTGAACACGGGATAAATGTAAATGGTATGTTTGCTTATTATGCATGTGTTAGGGCCCCCTTCATGAATATTCATAGCTCCTCCTATAACCTGTTGAATATGTATACTTGGCCAACCAGTTCGGCATAAATTTCTGTCTCATTTTTCCCTCCCTCAAAGTGCCTGCCTTCAACCTCGACCAGAAGCTATGCTTCCCAGCCTGTCAGAATAACCACCTTGCAGGTTGTAATCCTATATAGGAAATAAAGTCTCCTCTCCAAATTTATAAAGACTATGTGTTTTTCTTCCATTGACATATCAAAATCAATATTTTGTGTATTTCTATATAGATACTTACTTTAGTACAAAACAGACATGTGCTTGAGTTGGGTCGCTAACATAAGCACACTGCGGCCGGGCTCGGTGGCTCAGCCTGTAATCCCAACACTTTGGGAGGCCAAGGTGAGTGGATTGCCTGAGCCCGCAGGTTCGAGACCCACCTGGGCAACTTGGCAAGATCTCATCTCTACAATAAATCAAAAATTAGCCGGGCGTGGTAGCGCGCACCCGTAGTTACTGTAGTACTGAACCTGTAGTTCAGCTACTCAGAAGGCTGAGGCGGAAGGATTGCCAGAGCCCAGCAGGTCGAGGCTGCGGTGGCCGGGAGCGGCCACTGCACTCCAATCTGGGCGACAGAGTGAGACTCCAACTCAAAAAAAAAAAAAAGCACACTGCTCAGTTGAAATACTAGGTTTCAATCAAGGCCAAATAGTTCAACCTCAAAAAATAAAATTGGTTTTTAAAAAAAGTTTAAATTAGTAAGAAAATCCCATACAGGATGCTCAGACCTTGCTGCATATTAGAATCATCTGGAGTAGCTTTTAAAAATCCCAATACCCAGGTCACACTGCAGACCAATTAAGTCAAAATCCCTGGGATTAGTCTCCAGGTATCAGTGTTCCTTTACTGCTCCTTGAGTGATTTCAATGAACTTCCAAGGCAGAGAATCAAAGCCACCAAATGTGCCTGTTTGTCAGTGTATCGGCAGATGTAAGTCATTTTGCAGTCTGAGTAGTTGAGAGAAGCAAGAATACAGTACGTGATCTGCTCACAAATATATGTTCTTCAACAATCCTCTTCAAAAGCACCAGAAGACATTGCCATTCATTTCCAGTTTCTACTCACAGCAATTTCATATCCTAGTATGGGTAATTTAAAATGAGTGTTCTGATGACCTGACTTCACAATTATTCAATAATGCTTAATTATATATTTTTTTCTCTTCCAGAATATCTCCTAAGCTCTGGACACTTACCAGAACACACCAAAAGGCTTCCCGTTGTTTAATTAGAGGATTAAATAATACAACCATTTTTTCAATAACTACTCTGTTCTGAGTATTCTCTATTCTGTAACTGCCTACCTGGCAGAAAACACTTTTCAGTCTCTTTGTGAAGGTTATTCTTGGCATGCTATTCTGAGTTCCTTGACTCTACATCCCAAAAGTTTTATGACTTCACCAAAACTCTTAAACCACGTGGATGAAAAATCATTGCATCCACACTGTGACTTTCCAATAAGAGTCTTTTGTTGCTTAGGGATTTCATCTGAATTTTACAACCTGGCTCCTACAAATCCTTCGAAGCTTTTTTAACCAAAGGTCTCTAAAATGGACCAAACTGTTTTTCTCTCTAGACTTTTACAATCTTCCAAGGCACCACTGAATAGTTAGTTGCCTAAGTCACATCACACCTACAGTGTAAGATGTGATATACTACAGCCCCACATTCTTTAAAAAAGAAAATAGCACACCAGGCTTAGAAGAAGTTAGAAGAAACTCAGAGACGTCACAAACTCCTTGCCCCAGATGCCACTGACTCAGCCAGTCATGCCCGAGTCACACATGTGACCACCAACCTCCCCCACCAGGGCCACCCCATCCACCCCAGAGATGAGGCTTAAATGGAACCAGGTTGGAGTTATTTTGTAACAGAAAATAGACAGCAAATCTGAAGCAACCCCAGTATCTCAAAGAATATTCCAAGCTCAATAATAAATATCTTGACCTCCAACAACGAGGAGAAAATGCCTTGCCATTTCACAAAGGCTAATGGACTGACATTTTGAAATATGTGCCCAGTTCTATTGGTTCTAAAGGGATGGTGAGGAGCAGAGGGAAAGGCAGTCAATGACAACTGTGGTCAAGGGAAATTTGGGAACTCCATGTCACCGGAAGGGCAGAAAAGAGAAGCCCAAGAGAATGATGACCCCTCAGGCGTTTCTGCCCTGAAGGAAGAGACGAGAAGAGACCCAGGAGCCCTGGACATAGCCTGGATTCTCGTCAAGCACAAGAGTAGGGGAGGGGGCAATGCAGAGAAGACCAACAGCTTTCCAGAAATGCAGACGGGTTTTTATGTCTGATACAGGAACAAGGCTGACAATTACAAACAGATTTCAGAAAACCTTGAGCCACTTTATAAGGAGTGGGTTCGAACAGAGTTCAAAGAGGAAAATTCTGATTGCATTCTCTCAGCTGGGTGCCTGATTTGAAATGGGTGAAGGAGGTGCTGAGAAGCCACCTAGCCATGCCTCACATGTGCCCCTACCCCGTCTCCTGGCAGACACAGCCCTGTGCCATCCCGTTTCTAAAATGAAAATTTTCCAAAGAAAAACTTCAATTTCTTCCTATAATAAACTATTTGTCAGTGGTATGTCCTCAAAATTAATTACCTTAGGTTTCACTCATTTACTTGATATACAAATAGAGCCCATATGAGCTCTATTTTTTTCCTTAGCTATACATAGTAACACAATTATCAACTTGTATTCAATTATATTCTCCATACTTACAAACAAAGGTTACAGTTTCTTAATGAAATATGTCAGCACAGAGTCCATACCCACTGTGGCATGATCTCCCTGAGAAAGTTAAGGTAAAATGTTCTAGAGCTGTTTTTGCTCCTGGGATGGAGAAAAGGAGTGCTGTCCTCCCCACCCACATACTTAGAGAACACTATGTGATTCTGCCTGTCCTTACCCCATCCACAGCTGATTGGATCAGGGGTGAACAAGGACTGTCATGCACCGTTGTCTGGGTTGTACAGGACAAAACTCAGAGAGAAATGGGTGGTGCAAAGGAAGCCTGAGTTGTGAGCCCTGGCTCAGGGCTGCATCTGCCTGGAGGAAGGATACCCCTTTCAAATAACACACATGTACCCTGTGGGCTAGCGGCCACCTGGATAGATGCCCGACCCAAGCTGGGTCAGTTAATTTATCTCCCTCTTCTTGGCATGTGAGATTCTTGGGCTTTAAAACTGGGAAGTCTGGCCAAACTAGGTCTGAGGCAAGGAAAAAGAAGCACTGAGCTGTGATTCTGGACCCCCAAGAGTCCTGACTTGGGTTCCACGAGATGCACTCAGATGTCTCCCCTAGCTTCCTTTCCCCAGCTTGGGTTGGTTCAAGTGCATTTCTTGTGGATGCAACAAATGATGTTCCCTTGAGGCAAAGGCCTGATGAAAAGCTTTTCCCAGGAGACTTTGAGATGGATCATCTGAGCCCTGTGCCTGGTCAGCACAACTCTATTGATGGGGCCCCTGACATAAAGTTCACTAATGTATTCAACTTTCTCCTCAGGAAACCTTTACACTGGATAACTGTTTGACAAGATAGTTCTTAACTAGTTGTTTGCCTATCAGACAACATTTGTGCAAAGCTATCTGGTAAGTTTGCTCATTCCCCAATTATCTTTTCAAAAGTATTGAATGTGTCAAAACAAAATATTGTCATTTACGAAGTATCAAACAAAAACTTTTGTTTTTGTTTGCATGTGTGTAATCTTTGTTACACACGTAAATTATGTCTTCTGAGCATCAGTTAAAAAGAAACACTGAGGGAGGGAGGGACATACCTCATCAACAAGAGTACTTTCATGACTAATGTTTGTATACCTAACCCTGAATTGTACCTCACATCTTTATAATAAATAAATAAATAAAATTTTTAAAAGATTTTAAAAAATTAAATAAATGAAAAGAAACACATTAGAAATTCCTCCATTATTCCACCTCCTAGAGGTAATCGCTGCTAACACATTTCAGTTTCTCATTCCAAGATTTTTTTCACATGTCTAAAATATCTGGATTTTAACCAGCTATTACAAGAACTGCCTTCCTGGAGAGCCTGCCTGCTCTGATGTGCTATTTTCATTAATAACAGTTTTTAAAGTGAGACTAAAAGTGCTTGGGGGAAATCATAACTAGAGGAGTCTATTTGAGCAACCATCAGGCACAATGAAGGTAGGGCATTGGCATTGAGGTCAGAAGCAAAGATGACAGATTCTATCATTTAGTAGTTCTGGGAGTTGCCAAGCTTTTGTCTAAACCCTGCTAGTCCTACCCACACTCTAATCCTCATCATTCCAAATGCCAACTGATCCCCCTTAGAGTGTTAAAGTGCCGGCTGCTAGAAAAAATGTGGAAAATAGCAGTCATCCCTTTCAAGAACACTTTATGCTTTAAGAAAAACAGTGACAATCACTACCTCAAGACATAAAATAGAAGCCAGTCCCTAGCCTGGAAAACTTTATGGGCCTCAGGAAGCTTGTGTTATTAACGGGCTTGGGAAGGTACATGGAAGTAAATGGGATGCTGGCTCAGAATTCCCTACAATTCAATACCCAGTGATGCAGATTGAATTAGTTGACCTTAAATAACAGAGAGGTTACAGCCTGAACTCCAGCTTTTCAGGTTATCAAGCAAAGAACATTCTGTGGGAATGGACGCACCATGGAGACAGCAATTAATATCAGGGAGGGCTTTTGCCATTAAAAAAAAAATGTTGGGGCCAGGCACGGTGGCTCATGACTGTAATCCAAGGTGGATTTCTTGAGCCCAGGAGTTCAAGACCAGCTGGGGAAACATAGCAAGACCTCATCTTTACAAAAAGTAAGAAAATTAGCCTGGTGTGGGGGTGCACGCCTGTAGTCCCAGTTACTCGGGATGCTGAAGTCAGAGGATCACTCAAGCCCAGGAATTTGATGCTGCTGTAAGCCATGATCATGCCTCTGCACTCCAACCTGGGTGACAGAGTGAGACCCCAACTCAAAATAAAAATATTGAGTGGGGAAAGCATGAATGGAACCAGAAGAAGCATGGCGTCTGCTGGACGCTCAGAATGGACAATGTCAATGGTGGGCTCACTTCTTTACTTCCTACCCTTCAAACCTTTATAACATGGTTATTTAGAATATTCTACCTTGACTGTCTCTCCTCTACCTTTTCTTCTCTATCACGCCACCCTCCAGTTTGGGTCTCTCAGTTGAGAGGCTGGGTCTCAGCGAATAAACAAGTATGTTTGTGTGGGGCCTCCTTCAATCCTTAACACTAGCCCAATGGCACCTGCTGGTCCTACCCACACCCTACTCCTCATCATTCCTTCTAAAGGGTTCCTTGGGGCAGGGACAGCATTGCATGGTGAAGACAGTGCAGGTATCATAAGATAAGGCTGGAGCAGGTGTGAAATTCCAGCCAGCACAACCCCTCCCCCAGCTCTCACCCACTGCTCTCCTCAAAGGACAACTTGGAGCATAACAACAACAGTGTTCCAGGCCCTCCATGTCTTTGTTTGGGAACATCTTTTATCTCTTCCACTGAGGACATTTGTGAAGGGAGCAGTGAAGTTTGGGAGCTACAGCTTTCTTTGAGTTCAAACTCAAAGTGATACAAAGGCCAGAAACGTGCCATCTGCTACTCAGTGTGGACTCCTGAGGCTGAAAGGTCACTCTAGCACCTCCCAGCTCTCATCCCTATGAAAGCATTTCTGGACTGAAATGTTAGATGTCATTTGTTTTTTAAAACAAAAAAAAATGCACGTGTGTGATTCAAGTCAATTATTGGGTGTGTAGTTTCTCAAAATCTACCTCTAGTTCCCTGAACAAGCCATACCTTTGGATCACCTGGCATCTCTCACCTTACCCATGGTTGCCTATCTCAGCTGCACCCCAGGCTCCACCTTGCTAAGCCTTTCACTGCCTGGCAGCGTGCTGAATATGTCACTGCTTTCAACATTCTCTTCCCAGTTTGTATGTTTTTAGTGACACTTTCAACTAGTTGAGGTTTCCAAAAATATCCAAAATTGAGTTTTTTTATTTTTAAGATAAGAGAAAGAAAAGTAGCCTCACCATCTTGGCTGATACACGATATCACAAGCAAGGAAACAAAATGCTACTCTGCTGGGCAGATGTCCCACTGTGTTGAGGAGGGCTCATTAAGGTTCACTTCTTCTAGTCGATGATTTCCCTCAAAGTATTCATTTATAGTTTTCCTGTTGTGTTTTGTGGGAAACTTGGTGAAGAATGAATGCTCACAGAAGTCAGGAAAATGTTATTGATATGCAGAATAAGAATCTACCAGCATGGGGTCCAGGCATGTGTACTTTGAGAAAGGTCTTGAAACACACTCCAATTTGAGAACTGTCATTACAGTGGATCAATTCCAGGCCATCTGAGCTGAAATGCCCTTGTTCCCCAGAGGCAAGCATGGGTCTTGGGGAGCTTGTTCATTGCCCTTCTATTTTGTCCAGTTTTCGCCTCAATACCACACTTCCCCGAGGCTAGCAGAGTTCATTAGAAGGTGCAAAAATATGTATGATAAATCTTGACACCCCCTTCCCCCCACCCCAATACACACACAAAAGAAATCACAATTTTCAAGTCAGAGTGGCAGAAGAAGCCTGGATTTTGGAGCCTGGTTTGAATCTCAACTCTGCTACCTTCCAGGCGTGTGACTTTTGGAACTTAACCTATCTGAGTGTGGATCTATTAAGATTCCTTTATAGCAAGCAACAGAATTCAGCTCTGGGCAAATTAAGCTAAAAAGAGAAATTATTGAGGTGTGAAGTTTCTTGGAATCAGAGCAGCTGCTGAAGGAGCAGGCATGCAGCCCTGGGGTCCAAGACACAGGAGCTAAGGGTGGTAGGTTGCAACGTTGGGCCAGATTCTTCACCTCTCCCTGCACCCGTGACCTGTGCAGCACCCTTTCACAGTGGGTGGGGTGACCTGACCTAACCCACAGTCCTAGACTCAGCATGTGACTTGCTTCAGCCAATGGGATGCTAGCAGATGTGACATAAGTGGAGCTTCAGAACGGTTTTGTCCTTTGGGGGCTTCTTTGCTCTTGCACCTCTGCCTTCACCAGGAGGATATGCTTGGATGACCTGATGGAGAGACACAAAGAACAAGGCCAGTCAAGAAATTATAGTACAACCATGCAAAGCAGTGCCACATGGCAAAAGTTCTCAGGTCTCCTGACATACTCACCTCCCCTATCCCAGTGCATGTCTTCCAGCTGTCTGCATGGGTGTCTCTTTGCCTGAAAGTTTTCTTTAACCACAGGAGTCTGCTCTGCCTGGGGTATGGCAGACTGGACAGGCTGGGATGTTAACACCCCTCAAGAGAGCTCCCTCACCCTCTCCACTGATAGAACTCTTGGGTACTTGTTCCACACCGTGTCCTAGGGTTTCCCAGTGGGATTGAGTCCTGTCTGCTCATCGTGGCAACCTGCTCGCTTTTGATTGCCTGCTTTTTTCCTTCCCTGTCTCAGTTTTCTATTTCCCTAACAGTGTTTCCTGGAGTCATCTCCCCAGTAAACATGGTGCACTCAAACCTTTGCTTCAAGATCTGCTTTTAAAGAAACTCAACCTAAGATAGCCTAGTTCACCTCAGGGTACAAGCCAAAGTCATATTCCTCTTAATATTCAAGTTAACTAACTCAGAGTCCTATGTTACCCACAGTGAAAATGTCTCTCCCTCTCTCCTGACTCCTCCCATAATGAGTCCAAGCATCCCAAAGCCTGTTTTGTTTGTATTTAACCTTATAAAGTCCAGGTAGCAGGGGTCACTTCTAAGGGTCTGAATTGTAGAGAGGATGCAGATGAAGTATTTAACTTTTGACTTTCCACATTTCTAAAGCATATGATTTTTTCCCACATATATGTTCCTCTATTCCCACTCCCTCAGGTGACATACTTGAAAAAGGAGTTTTCATCCTTTCCAAAGCTCAGGAGGAGATGGCATATGAACACCTGGATACCTTCACCTGGAGGAGAAAGAGCCAGAGAGGCTGAGACTCAACATAAATCAATACCCAAGAGCCTCCTTATAAAACAACCCTTTCCAAACTCCACTAAACACAGATCTGAACTCAGAAGCTTTCGATCTTTCTTATAAGCCAACTGCTGTCTCATTCATCTGTCCTTCCAATGAAGGAGGTCATTACCATTACCAAGGGAATTTCATTAGCTGAACTGTATTATAGAGTCCAGCTTGGAGTCCATTGATGAGCTGCTTCTTCCGAGGACTTTGCTCTCTCAAGCCACCCTCCCCTCCCCCCACCTCCTCCTGAGAGCTCTGGAAACTTTCTGAAATAGTTTTAACAGCAATCACACATTTCTGACCAATAGCTCTCTAGCTTTCACGTAAGCTTATCATGTAAGCTTATCTTTTCCTTGGGTCTTCTTCTATAAATAGGGAGCATGACTGGTGGGCACTCATTGCACTCCTGACTATCGTCTTCCTGCGCTAGCGGCAGATGGAAGCCAGACAGGGAAAAAAATATCTGGGTCAGGTGAGTCAGCTGGAACATCTTACAGAGCCACTCTCAGACCCCTTGAAAGCCAAGGGGTGGAACGAAAGGTAGCCAGGGCCAGAGCACCTTGAACCATTAATTATGCTCTGCCTTTTCCAACTATAATTATAGAACTTACTTACATTTCTTTCCAGGTAATTAAAGAGGCTACCAAACAATATGTCTACAGTCAGTTACAATGGCACATTCCTAATTTGATGATTAATTACTTCAGGAAAGACCCACAGAAAAATAACTTGAGGTAATTTTCTCAAGAACAGCGCCCCCTCCCTACCATACTTTGAGTGACTGAGAGGATGCCTGCATTCAGGATTGAGGACCTGTGTGAGAGAATGGCATTACTGAGAAATCATCCACTTAAACACTATCTCTTCAGGCTCAGCAGACATTTGATTATTGGTCGCAGGAAGCTCCCAGCACTCACTTCTACCCTCCAAAGACTACTTAATGGGGAGACCCTTTATGGAGTTCCATGTGACAGTATCTATGAAAAAGCATTTTCCAATTGCAATACCACTTCTAGGATCAGATCATCTAAATATATTTGCACATATACAAAAAGACATCATATATAAAGTTATATGGAAGCATTGTTATATGTATATCATTTTATATTATAGCACTCTAATAGCCAAAATTGGATATAGCCCAATTGTAATTTAACAGGCATATTTTGAAAATACTAAACCAATATGTCCAGCAAAAGGAACTTTAAAAAATAAAAATGTGGTATATCCACATAATGGATCTCCATATATTGGCATGAAGACTTTCTACGGGAGAATACATGAGAATACACTGTTGAATTTGAACAAAAAAAAGCACTGCAAGCATACATAAGGGACCCAAAAGAGGGGTAAAGGGGAACAAAACAGATGCAAGGGTGAGAGTAATGGCTTTCATCTATAATTTTGTGTATGTTTTGGTTTTTGAATCATGTAACTTTATTATTGATTCAAAAATTTTTTTTTCTTTTGAGTTGGAGTCTCATTGTCACCCAGGCTGGAGTGCAGTGGCACACTCGTGGCCACCACAATCTCGACCTGCTGGGCTTAGGCAACCCTTCTACCTCAGCCTTCCAAGTACCTGGAATTACAGATGTACGCCACCAAACCTGGCTAATTTTTGTGAGTTATTGTAGAGATGAGGTTTCACCAAGTTACCCAGACTGGTCTCAATCCCCCAGCTTCAGGAAATCCTCTCTCCTCAGCCTCCCAAAGTGCTGGGATTACAGGCTGAGCCACCACACCCAGTCAATTCAAAGACCTTTAATAGAAGAATGATACGTCATAAAAGACATTTTTATCACATTTTAATCAAGTTGTGGAAAATGTACATTGTTATAGACAAAATTACCATCAACATTCTTGTAGTGGAATCTCCACCTACTTCTTTCATAGAATAAAGTCATAAAAATAGAATTCTTATATTTAAAATACATAAAATTTTCAATATATATTGACAAGTCAAACTCTAGAGAATCTGTATCTATTTTTTATGATTAAAAAAGTTTATATACATAACCCTTATAAGCCTGGAGACCTATGTGGCTTTGTCCCAGAAAGGAGTCACTTTCAAGAAGCATAATTCAAATGTCAAAAGTAATTTGAATTGCCTAAATATCAGATTTACCTCAGGATCCCTGAGCTCCAACCCCCTCTGGCCCACACACACACTGACACATACTGAGAGTAGTGTGTGGATGGGTGAATACTAAATGTAGTTCGATCTGGCAATCTCAGGCTGACCTCAATTCAACACTCCCCTTTATGTATCAAGTATCTTTGAGAAATGTTAATCTGAGGTGACATTAACCCCAGATTCATAATGGTGAAGTGGCTGCCATGGAATAGGATTTGTGAGGGGAAAAATTTTTAAAACACTCAGATTTGGACCAGGCATGGTGGCTCACACTTGTCAGTCCAGCACTTTGAGGCAGAGGCAGGAGGATTGCCTAAGCAGAGGGGTTCGAGACCAGCCTGAGCAATATGGCAAGACCTCACCTCCAATTTTAAAAAAATTTTAAATTTAAAAAATTAGCCAGACATGGTGTTGCACACCTGTAGTCCCAGCTATTTGGAAGGCTGAGGTGGAAGGATCGCCTGAACCCAGCAGGTCAAGGTTGTAATGGCCATGAGCACGCCACTGCACTCCAGCCTGGGTGACAGAGTGAGACTCTGACTCAAAAAAAGAAAAAAAACAGACACTGGTTAAGTTATTATTACTGTCTCTCGAGTGGACTAAAATATATGATCTTCTGGCCCCATATTGAAGTTTCCTTTCCTCATCTATCCATCTTCCTCACACCCAGTCACTTCTACCAGAACCTCTTCCCTGAGGACCCGCAACAACTCCCATCTGCATGATTTTTCTTTCTTCCTTGTCACCTCTCTCCCTCTCTCCTGTATTATGTAGTTCAGCCAAGACCTGGGTTGAAGTCTTTCATCCAGAACGACTTCAGAGAGAAGTAGAACCTGCTTCAGAGAGAAGAGACCTTGGGTTGGTGATTAGAGAAGTTTCTTCCACCAGAGGGGATAGTACATCAATAATTTTCAACCTATCTAAGACATCATCTCCACTTCTCCAGTTCTTGTCAGCTTTGTGAGCCAAAGTGGGGACATAAAGCTCCCTCCAACTATATGATGCAAAGTCTTCAGCCCCTCTCAAAATCCCAGCCCATCCAAGTTTCTCTGGGTTCACATCCAGTTGTCTACAAACTCCAGTATTAATGTGATTTCTGCTGCCCTCATGAGGGGAATGCCCCTTAGCTCCCCTGTTGTAGCAGCTGTGAGTGATGGTCTGTCCCACACCCCTCTCCACACCTAAACTCACCAGCAGACACAGTTCCTGAGACCCCAACTCCTCCCATCCAAGGCCTGAAGCTCTCTTCTTTTCAGCCTTAGGCTTTCTGTACCACACAGGGACACAGCTCAGAAGGAAGGGAGTTATGGCCCTCAAGGAAGCTGTCTATTTGTGGAGAGGCAGGAATCAGCCGGCAAATGTCCCAGCCTCCCTGTGCTACAATGGATAATCATGATGCGTGTTCCACACAGTCTGTGAGTCAACTGGAGCTCTGAGCCACAGTGGCCCACAGTGATACCCTGTTCACATGTATTGGCTCTTCCTCCAGGCCTGTCCCAGTTCCCCTCTGTCTTGCTCGTGCTTCCAAGGATCATCTCCCAATAAACTGCCTGCACGCAAGTCTTTTTCTTGGAGTCTGTTTGGGGGAAACCTGAATTAAGACAACTCCATGTAGCACAAGCAGCCATCAACATGCTGGAGACCGCATGTTCACCACCAGCCAAGCTACTACTCTGCTGAGGGTAGTCAGGGCTTTGCTTTTTTTTTGAGTTGGAGTCTCACTCTGTCACCCAGACTGGAGTGCAGTGGCCGCTCCCGGTCACCGCAGCCTCGACCTGCTGGGCTCCGGCGATCCTTCTGCCTCAGCCTTCCAAGTAGCCAGAATTACAGGCATGCGCTACCACGCCCGGCTGATTTTTTGATTTATTGTAGAGATGAGGTCTCACTGCCCAGGCGGGTCTCGAACCCGCAGGCTCAGGCAATCCACTCACCTCAGCCTCCCAAAAGTACGGGATTACAGGCTGAGCCACTGAGCCCACCTAGGACTTTGCATTATTAAAATGACCATCCGTGGGCTTCCGGATCTGTGTGAAGGCAACTCTGCCATGACTCTATTTCAGAGGATTCCAGGAAAGCACCAGAGGGCATAGGGTCTTGGGGTCTGTTTGCCCCATAAAAAGGGTGGGTGGAAAAGCCCATGAGTGTAAAAGCCTTTAGCTAAAGTTGATAAGCACACACCAAGCCTTTGAAAGGAACCTCCAAAGAGTGTGTCTGGGGCATGCAACGGGCCACCCCATCATTCTCCCTCCTCAACAACAGAGCCTCTTCTGCCTCCATAGCTGGAGATTGCCCTGACCATCCTCAACACTGGGCCAGCTGCAGCCCCTCCCTGGGATAAAAGCGGAAAGGCAGATCTGTCTCCGACCATGCTGAGGAGATGCCAGAAGGGAAGTACATTGGGGTTAGTTCCACATAAGACCCGGAAAAGGCAGGATCACAGAATGTCCCAACTTGAAGGGGTTTCAAGTTCATCTATCTACAAAGTTTTAATCAGCAGCCCCACGGACTGTGTTCCATCTGAGAGATATATTCTCTTTGGCCAACACAACGTTTTTGTTTTGTTTTAACAAACCCAAAGAGTTCTCAAAGTCCAGATTCTCTTGGAAAATGGAAAGAGCTGACAAAAGCGGAGCCTGTATTCCGACCTGTTAACAGTTCCCTGGGGTTTCACAGTGGGAACACCCGCAGACCTTAGTCGGCTGCCACAGGTCCAATCTGGCCACCCGGAGCTTCCCGGCTACCGGTCACTTGAATTGGCAGTTCCTGCGTTTAATCACGGAGGTCATGGGAGGTGCTTCGAGTGCCAGCCTGTTGGAAGTCACGTGGAGGGCCCCAGAGTGTCCCATGGACGGGCTGAGGCACTCCTAGGAACGTTTCGGAATGGCCAAGGAACCCGACGGTGAGGGTCATCGCAGAGTTTGGGTGGGGACTTCGGGATCAGAGCTTTGAGCAGGGAAAGCGGCCACCATCCCATTTCCTCCCGGGGATCCTACTCCCTCACCACCACCCCCAAAGGCACGGCTGCTCCAGTCGGAGGCCGGCTCCCGCTGAAGAAGTCACCTTGTACGGGGCGCGCGCGCTGGCCTTGGGCCCCAGCGGAAGGCAAACACTCCGCTGCTTTGCGAGCGACTCGGGTGCGGTGCCTTGGTGGGCGGCAGAGGGCGGCGCTCTTCGTCCGATGCCACCACGGAAATCTGGTTCCTGCGGTCCTGCGCAGACCTGGGGACGAAGGTGCAGAAACCGCTGCGAGCGGCGGCCAGAGCCACGGGGCCCCGCGCCCTGGGCGCACCAGCCAGAGAACACGCCGTTGGGTGCGGGAGCAAGCACCCACCCTCGGCCTGGGCTCAGAAGCTGGCGGGGGATCCCGGGGCGGAGTCGAGCGCGGGGCGTGGCGCGCGGGGCCGGGTCAGAGGCGCCCAGAAGAACTGCGAGGGCGGAGCACCAACTCCAGCGGGAAGAGCTGGCCGGCGACGCGCCTGGGAAGCGCGCTGGGACCAGGAGGAAAGAGGGGCGTCCCCCACGCAGCACCTCTACCAGGGTAAGTCCGCGTCCTCGAGGTGGAAACCGAGCGGCCTGCGCCCACCCACCCCACGACCCTCGCTCCTGCCGCCGGGGCCGCAGGGTGCGGGAGGGAGGAAGCGCCCAGGCAGGTGTGGGGACTCTGGCGGTGCAGCAGGGGCGTCGCCCGGGCAGGGGCCTCCGACATTCATTTCTCCGAGGCACTCGGGCAGCTTTAGCCTCCCGCCACTCTCGAGATGCGCCGGGCTGGCTCCAAGAGAGCGCGTTGGTTTCGGGAGAACAGCGCCGGGCTCTGAGACCGTGCCGGGACGGAAGCTGGGACCCGGCGTGCGGGCGCCGGCGGAGCGGGCCTCCGAGCGGCCGGAGGACGGGCGGGCGAGTGACAGCTCGCAGGGGAGGGCACGGTAGGGCACCTTTATGAAAGGTGAGCCAAAAAAGCAAGCGTCCGTGGGCACAGTCCCGCGCGCCGCGTCCTCCACCTGCCCCCTTTCCCTTCCTGCCCCGGGCTTTGAATCGAGAACCTGTTTCTTTCTTTTCTTTTTCTCTTTTCTTTTCTTCCTTGTCAGGGTCTCACTCTGTTGCCCAAGCTGGACTGCAGTGGCATGCTCCTGGCTCACCGCAGCCTCGACCTCCTGGGCTCGGGCGACCCTCCCACCTCAGCATCCGGAGAGTAGCTGGGACTACAGGTGTGTGCCGCCATGTACAGATAATTTTTTATTTCTTCTGGAGACGAGGTCTCGCTATGTTGCCCAGGCTGGTCTCGAACTCCTGGGCTCAAACGATCCTCCCGCCTCGGCCTCTCAAAGTGCTGGGGTTGCACGCGTTAGCCACCGCTCCCCGCCGAGCCTGAATTTCTGCCTTGATTCCTCGCCCGCCTGGGCGGCACCTGCAGAGACCTGCCGCGGGGCCGCGTTGATGGAGGTCCTGAGGCGGCTGCTGGGGCGGGATGTTCCTGGGCGGGTCCCAGCACGTCCGGCGAAAACGGGGCCAGGACCTGCCCTAGCCGGTGCCCGCTCCCTCTCGTCTTGGGTCGGGGGCTGGAAGGCGGCTGCCTGTCTAAGCCGAAGGGGCAGGACTCCTGCTTGTCGGCCTCCGGCTGAGCGGAGTCCGCGGGGATTGGGGTCTCGCATGAGAGAGAGGAGACCTGGAGGGAGGACGCCCTAGCCCCCGCTGGGATTGGACCTCACCTCTCAGAAGTTTTTACTTTGGTCCACCTGGGTTGGGGTGTCCCTGACAGCCTTGTGACTCCTGTCCCTTGTTGGGGTGCAGTTCCTGTCCCTCCGTGTTCCCCTCCCTCCTCAGGAGCAAACCAAACACCCAGTCCATTGTGGTCTCTTCTTGCTACCAGCAACCCGCTTACCCCCCACACGGAGTCAGTTCCAGGTGTGCTGAAAGGTGAGGGGAAAACCACTCACAGCCAGGGCCCCCTTCCAGTGTGTTGGGGTCCAAGTTCTTTTTTCGGCCCCTCAGTGGTACCTTGTACCCTTTGGTGCCATGTCTCCTGAGGACTCCTTACTTGAGAGACTATTTCTTCCCCTGTGGGCATACTGAGGCATCCAGAAAAGAAAGGACTTATCAGGCCACGAACAGTTCAGCCCTTGGGAGTTTCTGGGCCTCCTATGGCCACCCCCTAGCCCTACACTCATGCTTGGGCTTGATTTCAGTTAAGCCAGGTCTTGGGGTGACCACCACTACCAGAGGACACAGATCTTGGTGAAAAGACATGGTGCCTCTCAGTTTGGGTTGACTGTGGGTGGAGACCTTGGTCTGGTGAAGGCGACCAGGGTGCAGATCCAAAGGAGTCGGGCTGGAAGGGAAGCCAGAGGGATTTCTTCCTGGGGCTAGTTCCCAAGGAACTGGGGAGCAGCAGGAGAATTTCCTCCTGACCACAGCCCCCACCATCATTCATTCACTCAACAGATCCTAGCCACCCCCCACTGTGTACCAGACCCTAGACTGGGCAGTAGAAATTTGGTTTACGGGAAGACTGGGACTCTGAGAGCATAAACCACTGTCCCAGGATGACCTGTGAAAACAGATTTGGTAATTAACAAGTCTGTGGTTTGCCCAGTACCAAGGGAGCAATGTCCTGCTTTGGAAGAAAGACCCTGCTGAATCCTGACCCTCCTGCCTCATTGTCCCTGACCAACAGGTGGCACAACCTTGTTATTGCCATAGACACCTGGGCCACCTTCCAGGAGCAGCCTTGGACAACTTCCAGAAGACTCTTGTGGGACCATCTGTTGGGGGCGGGCACAGGAGAGTGGTGTGTGAGTGAACAGTCCCATAGGCCTTGGCCCCTGGGAAAAGGGCAAAGGTACACATCTTCGTGGGTGTCTCTGGAGAATCCCATCCATCCTATACCCAACTCTTCCTGGCAACTGGACAGCCAGGAGGGCTTCCCAGCTTCCAGATCTCATGTCTAGTCTCCCCTGCACCTGAGTAGTTCTGTCTGTGGGTAGACAGTGGATCTGACTGGCCTGCACCTGGAAAACTCAAAGAAAGCTACCCTGTGTTCTTCACGCTGTCCACTGGTTATGTTTGCTTCCAGGATCCAGGAAGGCAATTCAGCTCTCCCCAAGGATGTCAGCAGGGTGCTAGGCTAGCTGACCACGTGAGAGCAGAAGAGTGCTTGGATTCCCACCCTTCACACCACCCTCAATTCCCTACCACTGCAGACGTCACCATGGCAGCCCAGAACGAAAACACTAGTTTCTCACCCAACTTTAATCCATCCCAAGACCATGCCACCTCCCTCCCCTTCAACTTCAGTTATGGTGATTACGACCTCCCTCTGGATGAGGAGGAGGACATGACCAAGACGCGAACCTTCTTCGCAGCCAAGATCGTCATCGGTGTGGCACTGGCTGGCATTATGTTGGTCTGTGGCATCGGCAACTTTGTCTTTATCACTGCCCTCGCCCGCTATAAGAAGCTGCGCAACCTCACCAACCTGCTCATCGCCAACCTGGCCATCTCCGACTTCCTGGTGGCCATTGTCTGCTGCCCCTTCGAGATGGACTACTATGTAGTGCGCCAGCTCTCCTGGGAGCACGGCCACATGCTTTGTGCCTCTGTCAACTACCTGCGCACTGTCTCCCTCTACGTTTCCACCAATGCCCTGCTGGCCATCGCCATTGACAGGTAAGGATGGTGGACAGGGGTGAGCGACAGGGCTGGGCCGGGCTGTCTTCTTCTTTGCTTTAGCTCTGACAGGCTGGCATTGTTGAGATAGGAATGCTCACTGATCTTGAACTTGAGCAAGAGTTGAGGCTTCTGAGTGTCCCAGCTCTGGGCCATGCCCACAGATACCACCTCTGCCTCAGACACAGGCATGTCACATGATAGCAGGTGACATCTGACATAAAGGTAAGCCAAAAGTTAGGGCAGCTACTACTAGAAGCCACAGGAGAATTCACCAGGGCAACTTCCAGTCAAGACCATGTGTACCAAGTATTTCCCATAACCACTTCACAGGTGGAGACGTAAAGCGTCTCCATCACCTGAATAGCTTTCTGTGCCCCCTACCAGTCAATCCTTCCACCCCAGGCAACCACTAATCTGATTCTATCATCATAGATCAGTTTGGCTGTCCTTCGACGTTATAAAAAAGGAACCATATAATATTTGACCTTGTTTCTGGTTCTTTATTGTAGAGCTGATTTTAAAATAAGACAACAGGATTTGTTTGCAGAAAAGAAGATCATCCTTGCTTTTGCTGTTCTGCATACTGCTGTGTGCTCATTTGCATGTGTTTGCATGAGATGTTCCAGAAGTCCTTGCTCTATTTTATTTTTTTCTTTCCTTCATTTATTTATTGTTTTATTTGTTTTTGCATGTATTATTGCTTTAATGACACATAATAACTGTACATATTTATGGGGTACAGAGTGACATTTTAATGCATGTATACAATGTGTCATGAGCCAATCAGGGTAATTAGCATATTCATCACCTCAAACATTTATTATTTCTTTGTGTTGGAAATATTCCAAATCCTCCCTTGTAGCTATTTGAAAATATACAATAAATTGTGTTAACTACAGCCACCCTATAGTGCTATAGACTAGAACTTATTCCTCCTATCCTTTGATCTATTGTAATTGTACAAAGTACTATTTATAATAACAGGTTATAATAAATCTTCTACATGTTTTATTTATGTGAGCAGTTATAAGCCACCATCAGACCATCATCAGTGACTCTCTTTGAGGTGGGCAGTTGATGTCCCCTCCTTTTGGTTACTATCCACCATTGTCATCTGCACTCATTTTGATGATGTGTTTAGTCATCCTTTTTTTTCCTTTTGTCTCTTTTCAATTCTTCCATTTTCCCCTCATTTTCAGTACTGTTAGGTTTGTTGTCCTTTTTAATCAGCCAGTTTAATATTTTTCATTTTGGTAGTAAAATACACATACAGGAATAAGAAGAATCTTCCTTCCTTTTTATAACACAATTCCTGCAGGTGAAACAATTTAATGACAACTCTGAGACTCTCCAGCCCTGAAAGAGTGTTTATGAAATGTGTACCTATCAACCAACTGCAGGAATTTCCCAGGGAAATGGTACAAAGTATCATTTGAAACAATGATACAAAGCCAGATTCCTGGACCCCACCCCAGCCTCTTAAATGGGAATCCCTTAGACTGGATCCTAGAAATCTACGGTTTTAATCTAATTTCTTGAGTGATTCTGATGCTTACTAAAGTGAGAGTTGTCAGTTCTCATTGCCCTTGTTCCATTTAAACCTTGTCTTTATAAAGTTAGTTTGGTTTTGTTTTTTGTAACATTGGAGTTTCTTGGGAAGCAATCACCCTGTTACAACACAACAGACAAAAGACTGGGTCCTTTTCAGCACCAAACCAACCCTGCCCCAGCTGGCTTTTCACTCCACTGGCAGTTCCATCATTCTCTCAGTCACCCAAGCAGGGAAAAGTTACCATCATTCTTGGCCTTTCTTTCAATCCCACCCGTGGGTTCAGCCCTACACCAAATCCTGCAATTTTACCTCCAGCCTCATCTCTTAGAAGGTCATATCTGGGACATTATAGTGCTTTTCTAGCTTATCTTTTCACTGCCCGGGGGGCTCCTGAAGTTCATACTCATCTGTATTAAGCATCAGACTATTACCATTGATGGATCTTCCTAAATTATTTTATTTACAAAATCTCTAAAAGTCCCAGTGCCTACAGAATGCATGCCAAATCCTGAGTCTAGCATTCCAGGTTCTTTGTGGTCTGATGTCAACCTGCCTTTCCAAACTCAATGTATGGAGCTACAAATAGTCTTTTCCAAAAGACAGTGAATTCTAAGCACACTAACAATGTCTTCTATCTTTCTGTCTCCAAAGTGCCTAGCACAGGACCTTATATCTGTGTCTTAGTTGGGGTTACTTCAGAAACAGACTCTGAGACATGGGTTTATGTGCAGGTGGCACCCAGGAGGTACCCATAGGGGAAGGGAAAGTGAGGCAGGGAAGGGAAGGCAATCAGTACAGCATGTATCATTAAGCAATTTTTTGCTGTGGGCAACTAGAGCTTATTCCTGCTGAGGGAGTGTTGGAGCCAGTGTAGATCAAACCTCAGAGTTTTCCCAGGAGTGGAGGCAGGAGGGAGTTGGTGTATTTACACACCAGTTCTCAAAAGTCATTGGGGAGGGCTGCTCTGGAAATGCTGTGCAAGTGGCCAAAAGGACTCTGGAAGCCAGAGAAAGCATTGGGCGAAGAAATCATGTATTGGTGGGGTGGGAGGTGGACAGGTGTGCACTGAAGTGATAGGAGCAAAGGGATGTGAGGGGGCACTGACAGCATCTGCTGTAACCTGGTAGATCCGCAACAAGTTGCTGGGTCCTGACAGGTGCCCAGTCATGGAAACAAAATGGTAGAAGATACAGTTCTTGGCCTCAGGGAGCCTTTAACCACACAAAAACTAGCATTTATGAAACAAGGAATGATCAAGAGATAAGACGAGAGTAACTTGAGGGAAAATGTGATCATTGTGTTGCTGATGGAGTCTGGGAATGCTTCACGAAGATGTTGAGATTTTAGGGTATTGTTCTGATCACTTCTTATTCACTCTGTTGATGAAGGGGGGATTCCTTTACCTTAGATGAGAAGGTGGCGCACATGACACTTGACACTAGACAGATGAGATTGACAGCAGTTAATCAGTCACATACTCACAGCCTGGGGAATGAGAACACTGCACACCATGCAGAGCTGCACTTGGGAAAAGTGAACCAGCAGGGGCCTCAGGAGGCAGGCTTTGTAGTGGCAGGAGGATGGGGTGACCTTGGTTCCCATGGGAGAAGGTGACTGGCTTGTTTGAATATTGTGGGCTGGTGGGGAGATGAGAATGCAGGTTGAGACTGGGGATGCAGCTGGTCCAGCTGATAAAGGAACTAACTGGAGAGGGATCACTTCCTGCTGGGTGGAGGGATTTATGTGGTAAGAATAGGCAAGAGCTCACAGCTAGGCCTTTGATGTCCCATGAGGCTCAAAGATTAGTTGAGGCAGCACATGGAATTTCAGGCCTTATGATACAGGAGCCTAGTCAATAGCACCCCTCTTCTCCAATCAGGTTCTAAACCAATTGAAGGATAAGAAAGATGATATCTGAACTCTCACCTTTGCCCTAATGATACTGATTTTGAAGAATGGTTTCCCCACACCCACCCTTGGGCACATTTAATTGCAGAATTAGGTAAGCCTGTGTACCCCACCTCCCCACAATATTCAAGCAAGCCAATCTCATTCTCCCATGGAAACCAAGGCCACTTGATCCTCCTGTCACTATAAAGCCTGCCTCCGAAACTCCTGTAGGTTCACTCTATTCCCAAGTGCAACTCCTGTGTGGTCCTACATGGTGTGCAGTGTTCTTCTCCCCCAGGCTGCAAGTATGTAACTAATTAACTGCTGTCAATTTCATCTGTCCAGTGTCAAGTGTCATGTGCTCGGTCCTCTTATTTGAGGTGAGCAAATCCCCCCTTCATTGATGAAGTGAATAGTGAATGTAGGGTGGAGAAGCACAGGCCTCCCCATCCTTCTATATAGAAATGTCAGAAGCCCCCCCCATGTAGTCTCTGCAGCCACAGCCAGAGGAAGAGCCAAGTCCATCCAGAGAGTACTCAAGAAAGGTGCTATTTCAAGTTATAGAGACTCTGGAAGGACAGCATTGGCCTCATCCAAGCAGATAGATGTTATCATAGACCTTGAAGATATCCCTCTTGCACAGGAATGGAAATTGACCAATTTAAACAATGTACTCTAGCTTCCAGCATGCCTTATCTACATTCACCTTCTCAGAACCTGACAGAAAGCCTGAGAGGTTGTCAGTAAGGTTATTATTATCCCCATTTCACAGATGAAGACTCTAAGTCCCCCAAGCATATGTGATTTACCCAAGTGCATAGCTTGGATCCAGGTACATAGCTAGACTCCAGGTCTTCTGAATAGATCCTAAGTCAGTGTTATTTCGTTCTGATATTTTTTATAACAACACTGAATTTTGGAACATTCTACAGAGTTTGGAGGATGTTATTGGATGAAAAGAATTAGAATTTAAGAGCTCACAACAGAATGAGCAGAAATGCGAAAATTCCTTTTGGCATTGTTTATTGAGATATTGTCCATGATGAAGCCAGATTGAGAAAGAGCTATTAAGTCCCAAATTAGGTCTACATTATCTAAAGACTTTGGGCTCAGTGTGGGAGGCAGAATAATGCCCTCCCTCTGTACAAGGATAACTACATCCTAATTTTCAGAAATGTTACATGAAAATGTCAGATGTGAATATGTTACATTACATGCCAAAGAAGAATTAAGATGGCAGATGGAATTAAGGTTGCTAATCAGCTGATCTTAAAATAGGGAAATTATCCTGGATTATCTGGGTGGGCCCAGTGTCATCACAAAGATCTTTAACTGTGGAAGAAGGAGGCAGAAGAATTTCTGTCAATGTGGAAAAGATTGATTGCTATTGCCAGTTTTAAACAGGAAAGGGGTCACCAGCCAAGGAATGCAGGCAGCCCTAGAAAAGGCAAAAAAATGAAAACAAACTCAGATTATCCCCTCAGCACCTCCAGAAAGGAATGCTGTCTTGCCAACAACTTGATTTTTGCCCAGTGAAAACCATGTTAGACTTCTGACTTCCAAAAACTAAGATAATGAGTTTGCATCATTTCAAGCCACTAAATTTGTGGTCATTTGTTTATAACAGCAATAGAAAACTAATTCACTGAGGCACCACAGAGAGATAGTGATTGTGAGATTTCCCTGTCCCCGTCGAGGATGAGCCAGCCATTTGTCCCACTCTTGGGCATGGGAGCCTTGGACCACCCAGGCAAATACTGCAGGCTAAGTTGGCAAGGCCAGATCACATGGATGGGTGAAGAACTCTAGCAACCACTGTGCATACTAACACATCTAGCCAGGGTGCAGCCAGTGGTGAGATGGGATGCAGCTTTGTCCAAGATCAGACAGCTACCAGCTGGGAAGAACCAAGATGACATGGGATTCTAATGGAATTCTATACATCAGAGCCACCAGCAGGCAGGTGTCAGGCAAGAGAAGATAAAACCACCCTGTGGCAGAAATATGGCCAGGACAGGAAGAAATAACATGAGAGAAGGCCTTCTTAGTCCAGTAAGAGACTCAGAAAGGTTATTTAAAAGTCTGGTTACAAAGAAAAGATAAAGGGGATAGAATTTTCTGTAGGCAGCTTCCTGCTCTTGGCCCCACCTAACTCAAGCTTCAGGTATGGGGTACACATTCATTTCCAAAGTTGATTTGTTTCTTTCCTGTCCCTCATGCCTCTTGTCTTCCTCCACATTTTCCCTCTACCTCACCATACCCCCCAACAACAAAATGCACAGAAATGATTCCAGGGCACCAAAGTGTCTAAATAGGTGTCATTAGGTCTTTCTGGAAAGACAACAGTCAACCCACACAGATGAGCTCATTTCCACAAAGGGCTCCTCTCTCTCTTCCAGACAGTGTGGCACATTAGAAAGAGCAGGGAAAAGGGCTTATGGTGTCAAGGTGACTTCACACACCTCATTTGTGTGTGAGACAGCCCAGGGAGGTGGGTTTAAAAGCTTTGCATCAAGAGCCTGGATTCTGGTCCCTGCACGTTATGAAATACTGGGTGAAATACTTACTTCTCATTAGAGTCCTTATATCCCACCACAAGCCCACTCTGACTCTCCTGCCACTGAAATACAGGAAACGTAGGCGGACACACAGAAAGTGAGAGGTCTCTGCCCTTACAAAGGCCCCACCTCTCTCAGGTACACAACACTTTCTTCACCTCTAAACCATGAGATATTCGGAAGGAAGAGCTTTGAGAGTATTATTAATATGTTATGGGCAGAATGACAAGGTAGAAACCCAAGGTAGTATAATAGGACTCTTATTAATAAGAATAGGCCACAGGTATTTATTGAGCACCTACTATACACAAAGCATTTTACAAAAAAAAAAAATACCATATTTAATGCTCACAGCAACCCTGCAAGGTAGGTATCATTTTAGTTCAGGTTGCATTTAAGGAAATGAATCTCAGAGAGATTGGGTATTCATCCCAGACCCCAAAGCCAATCAGCAAAAAACCAGGATTTATTCAGCTCATTTGACCCAAAGTCTGTGCTGTTTCCACTGAGACACTCCACTACTCCAAACGTTGTTGAAATAAGCCTGGTGGATCTGGGTAACAGGTAGTGGGGATTCATGGTGCCATTTTGTCTGCTGTTGTGTGTGTTTGGGGTTAGCTAAGAACTCATCATGTTCCCAGGCAAACATCATTATTATTGTTGGCTTTTCTCCCCCATCAGATATCTCGCCATCGTGCACCCCTTAAAGCCACGGATGAATTATCAAACAGCCTCCTTCCTGATTGCTTTGGTCTGGATGGTATCCATTCTCATCGCCATCCCATCAGCCTACTTTGCCACAGAAACCGTCCTCTTTATTGTCAAGAGCCAGGAGAAGATCTTCTGTGGCCAGATCTGGCCCGTGGACCAGCAGCTCTACTATAAGTCCTACTTCCTCTTCATCTTCGGCGTTGAGTTCGTGGGCCCTGTGGTCACCATGACCCTGTGCTATGCCCAGATTTCCCGGGAGCTGTGGTTCAAGGCGGTGCCTGGGTTCCAGACAGAGCAGATCCGCAAGCGGCTGCGCTGCCGCCGGAAGACGGTCTTGGTGCTCATGTGCATCCTCACAGCCTACGTGCTGTGCTGGGCGCCCTTCTACGGCTTCACCATCGTGCGCGACTTCTTCCCCACCGTGTTCGTGAAGGAGAAGCACTACCTCACCGCCTTCTATGTGGTCGAGTGCATTGCCATGAGCAACAGCATGATCAACACCGTTTGCTTCGTGACCGTCAAGAACAACACCATGAAGTACTTCAAGAAGATGATGCTGCTCCACTGGCGTCCCTCCCACCAGGCAAGCAAGTCCAGTGCCGACCTTGACCTCAAAACCAGCGTGGTGCCTGCCACGGAAGAGGTGGACTGTATCAGGCTGAAGTGACCTGCTGGAGTCACACAACTGAAGACCTCTATCTAGTACTCAGAGCATCACTGATATCAACAAAGTTCACAGGCTGCATGGGAAAGGACTTCTGTGTTCATACCTCCCTGCCCTCAAAGAACTGGATGCTTCTAAGCCCTAATGTGCAATGAGGCTAGACACAAACCACAGCAACTGACAGTGACTGAACACCTACCGAGTGTAAACCACAACAATGAGATGAAACATGGGTAACCGGAGCTCACATTTACTGATCATCTATTGTGTGAGAAAACATTTTAAAAACAGAACAAAATAGCAGAAGCTATTGGAGTCACCAAGCATTATCCAGATATATAGATCCCAAGGCAGGCACCACCAGCTCTCTGGACTCACCCTCCATCTTCCGACATTCTGTAGCTTATCCATCAAAGATATGGCCGTTGGAAAGGCTGCAGAAGAATGCACTTGGACACAATGAAAATGTAAGGATGAGTTCACCAGGGCAAGGTTGACAGCCTCACGGACAGAGTTCAAGCCATCACATTGAGTTTCCCCATCTAGCTTCTGCTACCTCCTGGAACATTTGCTAGGATTCTGGATGCCAGGAAAAAATATTTTCTTGCAACCAGGTCAACCTAATGTGGTTATCTACAATGGTGTAATTTCAAAGGAAAGACCCTAAAAATATCTTTGCCACTGATGTTTGACATCTCATCATTCTATTTGGTGACATTGAGCAATCCTGAGGTGAGAAACACGTCCACTTCTTGACATCTCAGTTCAAAGGACTTCAGAGGCTCTGGGGTCAGGGAGGAAGAGGACAGAAAAAGGGGTGGAGATTGCCACTGTCAGTGAACATAATCCATGTGACCATTTTGCTAAGGCCTGGGTTATTTTCCAGAACACACCCTCTTTTACAAGAGGAACCTTCCCTGGAATCCAAAGACCTAGGACTCATGCCCTAAACTCATGGAAGTTTCCTCTGTGTCTCAGTTTTGCTGTAATAAAATGGGAAGATGAAAATACTGCTCTGCCCACCTTGCAGAACTGTTGGGAGAGCCCACTGACATCATAATTTGTGAATGTGCTTTGCAGCTGTGCAAATGATAAGAATGAATAGTGATGTTGAACTGTTTATTTGGAGGGAGTGTGTTTGGAAACCCCATCCACTGTCATTTCTTATGGAGAAATACCCCCACTTTTTCTTCCCTGTTCTGTGGACCAGAGACTCCTGAACGCTTCATCTTGTATCCCTTCTACACTGGGGTTAAAAAGAATCCCTGTCCCGGGTTATAGTCAGAAAAATTTAACCTCAGAGTCTCAGTGACCCCCAAACGCTTAGCATCCCTGTGATCTTAGAAGTGTTGACAGTCTTCCTTGCCTGTTATCTGCATAAATATCGTTTCTGAATCTATTTCTATTATTTTATGCCTATGGTGGCTGAGTGTACATGTCCTCATTTCTTCCTGATTCATTTTGAAGCAGAAACTATACAAATAGTACCTGGCTTGGAATTGACCCATCCATATTTGGTTGTTTCCTAATCTTCTGTAGAGAAGGAAGCATTTTGTTGTTTGTTATCATTTGCACTTTTTTCTATATCACCTTTCAGTAGACTCACCTTTAGCCCAATCATTGTACCCTCAGAAAATGCAAACGCACTGTAATATTAGCCTAAGCAAAACTGTTAGTAAATTCTGATTTTGCAAAATTACACAATGCATTCCAAGGCCAAGCAAGTACGCATTTTGGGTTATCTACATTTTTATAAATATAATAGTGATTGAATTTTTATTTATTACCTATCCTGACTTCTCTCCCAATTAGAAGATTCTTTAAGAGTAGACCATGTACCAGTCAAGTCTGGCAACAAGATTCATCTTCTTTTTCCTTTTTATCTGAAAAGTACCATCCTTTTTCATTTAAAATTAACTGAAAAACTTTTGTAAATATTAGTGTGTACTTGTGATCTTGCAGTGAATAAAAGTGTTATGTTGCTATGAGATGAAAAATTAATATATGGAATCTTAGCCACAGTGTTCAAATGTTTTCCTTGCTAATCTTTTACATCGTGTTAGTAATATTTAGATATGAATGAAGTAATTGCCGCCTAAACAGTTCAGCTGTGAAACAGAGAAGGAACTTACTGAACGCATGTTTAGAACAGTGGCAGCTCATACCATCAATCAGCCTCCTGTGCTACATCCCTCAAGCTCATAGCCCAGGAGTGTGTTCATGTGTGCAAATAAAAGGGGACCATTATACTGGGTTGATGTGACTCTTTCATTTAAAACAATGTTTGTTCAAATGAAAACTTCTGTTCGCATGGTGACTGTTCATCCCCCCAACTGGTATTAAGGTAATAAATTAATTGCACTTGCATTTACTCTTTGCTTCTCAAGTCTGATTAATGATAAACTTAAAGCATGTTTAATATGCTAAGATATATACACATGTATACCTGTTATTATATATTGAAAAATTAATGTCATTTAGCAAAACAGATTCATTTCCTCAGCCAGAATAAGAGAAAAGATGGCTCTGTAATGAAGCTATTAAAGATGTTTCTCTCAGCATCCAACATTTAAAGTGAGTTGCTTCTCAAATTGAAGAAATCAAACAATAGCTTCAGGCCCTCAGGCATGAAAAATAATGTGACATGTAGGAGGTTATTAGAAAACTTAGAGCTCTATTTCTACAGAAAAATGATGACTTTGAAACATATCCTTCCAATTTAACAGTTATCTCTCACTTGGGCTCAAAAAGACACACACACACACACACACACACACACACACACACCAATAGGACACCAGAACAGAAAAGGCCTTTTAAGGGCATATAACTCAATTCACTCCTTAGGTGAGGAGATATGAATTACAAGAGGAAATAACTTACTAACACTTGCTTGGGCCGAAACATTGCCCCAAGACTTTCACTCTGGCCCAGTTAACCACACTCAGGGACTGTACTTGAGTTTAAAGGAGAGGACCCTTGCTTAGGACGCTTAATGGGCCAGTTAAACTGGTTTCTGGTCTCCTCCCAGAATCTTTGACTGCATGGAAGATACCATTCCTCCTTCTGATAAGCCAAGAGTGCATCCCACCCAGGGGACCTCGTAATCCAGATGCCAAGATTCTGAGGAGGCTGGAGAGAATCACACTGAACCACTCCAGTGCCCGGCCTTTCTCTTCTAATTAGAGAAATGTGCCCATGGGGAGGTCTCAACACATTTGACTTAAAAGCACACTGAGCTATCTGTAAGTGATGAGGAGCCATATGCAAAAGCAGATGATGACGGTGACAAGAGACAACCCAGCACCCCAGGAAAAGCAGGAGGTGGGGGAGGGGTATACTCATCTTTAAAGACAAAGCAAGTCTGGGACCACCTATAATAATGTGCAGTCTTCACACAAGTTACCACTGGTTCACCCTGATGAGTTCTCATTCTTTGGGTCTCCCAGGAAAATCGCTAATCAACCTCCCCTTCAAAGTGTTCTAATCAGATACACAGCACCTTCTGGGATCCCTAATCCTTCTCAAGTAACACAACTTCTGTCTCTATTCCTTCCCTGGCAGAATTTTGGGTCCCTAGGGGAAGCTGGAAAAGAAACTCTGGTGTGCCTGGTGGGGGTGGGACACTAGGTGGGACACGTTTATTTAATCAGCATTTCTTTTGCTAAGCTCAGTCCTTTTTTTCAGCCCTATGCTGGGAGAAACCTTGCTGCTATCTAGGGCAGCTAGTCAGCAGGACAGCTTCGATTCCCACAGCAAATGTCTTTATTTTCTTCAAGCACAATTTAGTCTGGCTCCTCCAATGGCAAGAATGTAAGCACATTATTCGTCAGAGATCCCCAACTCTGATCCCACAAATGAATGCCTGTGAAGCTCTCTAGACTCATCTGCCTTCAATGTCTTGCAGTTGAGTCCTTTATCCTTAGGCCATGGGGCATGCCAACAGTTTCAAAAGAAATATTGATAGCAGTGATAAATCTTGAGGCGGGGCATGATGGCTCACGCCTGTAATCCCAACATTTGGGAGACTGAGGTGGGAGGATCGCTTGAACCCAGAAGTTCAAGCCTGCAGTGAGCTATGATTGAGCCACTGCCCTCCAGCCTGGGTGACAGAACAAGACCCTGTCTCTATAAAAATAAATCAATAACAAATCTTGAACCACGTTCTACTATACAGATGTTCAAAGAACTAAAAATACGGGACAATTTTTTCATTTTCCAAAATGGGTTTGGCACTTTCTTCAGACATTGAGAGGGTGGGGGTTGCTTCACTGGGGTTTAGAAAAAATTATCATTGAACAGAGAAGTAGACAGGGGACTTTGCCTCCAAGAAGCAGGGAGGTCAACCCTTAGAACAGAAAGCGATTCGGAGGCAAGGTCCTTACTTACATCCCTTTCTTGGCTCCTTGTACTGAATTTCCACATGAGTCACAGGCTGAAGTGAAGGAATTTATCTCTGGATTCTCACTTAATGCTGACTTTGTGTTCCCAGCCCTGGAGCCAGCTCCTAGGCAAGATCCCAGCATAGTTCTTCTACTAAACTTGATACCTGCCCGACTTCCCTCATAGACAAAAAAAAAAAACATATTTATGTTTTTTTGTTTTGTTTTGGTTTGGTTGAGGACTAAACCTGACCTTTTTTCCTCTTATCCAAATTCCTAAGAGGTTTGGGGAGTCACTGCCTGATAAGGACTCCCCAGGCAGGATTTTATTACCCTATTACTCTATATCCTAAAACTTGTTTTCCAACCTGACTCTAGCATAATATCACATAACAAATAAAGAAGGTTTATGGCCCTGAAAAGTCATCTCTTATGGATTCCCAGGCTCCCAGGAACTTTGTAAGACATTTATTTATCCTCTCTGAAATCTGCCACATAAGGGACTTCATCTTCATATTAACAAACCTGGAGTCTTTCCTCTCCCTTATCTCAGCAAAAAACATCTCTTCTGGTTCCCAAAATTCCTTAGATAAGAACTACAAATTGCCAGTCAAGAAATCTTTGAATCCACCTATGGCTTGCAACTCCCCACCTCCCCCCAACCCCTTGGAAATGTCCCTCCTTCCTGGACTGAACCAATGAAAATCTCACATGTGTTGATGTATGGTTTCTTGTAACTTCTGCCTTCCTAAAATGTGTATAACCAAGGCATCATTTAACCACGATGGGCACGTGTTTTCAGGACCTTCGTAGGATGGGTGTTTCCAGGATTAAGACCTCAAGTTTGGGTCAGAATAAATCATCTTAAAATATTATACAGAATTTGGCATCTTTTGGTCAACATTTTGAATAAAGAAAGAAATTGGTCCTACTGGGTTTTTTGTTTGTTTTTATTTTAGAGTTGTGGGATATAAGTGATGATTCACTACATAAGTAAGGTGCATGCAGGTGAAGCTTGGGCTTCTAGCTGACCCTCTCTCCTCCTGTTAGTGGACCAGGTTCTCATAGTTTTTGCCCTGTGCCCTGCTCTCTCCTCTCTCCCTCCTTCCCCTAGCAGTGTCCATTGTTTTCTGATCCCTTCCTTGTGCTAGTGTAACCTGTGATCAGGGCTCACTTAAGAGTGAGAACATACGGTATTCGGTTCTTTGTTTCTGTGATAGTTCACTTAGTATGATGGTTTCCAGCTGCATCCCTGTTGCTGTGAAGGTCATGGCTTTGTCTGATCTTAAAACTTACATTTGCCTTATCTGAGTTCCTTCCCCAAGAGACCAGTCCTCAGACAAGGGACTGAAACTCACCAGAACATTGCACCTAGACAATGAGATGCAGACTCCTTGCAACTGCTTCCTTACCCCTGCCTACTTGCTGTTTTACATTGCTTCCCCCACTATATAAACCCCCAATTTCAAATGGTTGGGGAAACAAATCTGAGAATGATCTCCCATTCTCCCTGACTGATGTCACCCAAATAAAACGCCTTCTTGCCTCACAGTACTCATCTCAGCGACTGACGTTTTGTGAGGCAAGCAACAGGACCACAACTGAACCCCTAGGGTTTTCTGTTCACTCATGCAGTCTCCATGCTGGATACTGTGAAGGAACAAAGATGATGGAGATGCAAGCCTCAATTCAAGGTCATTCTCAAAATAATATATGATTAATTCTGTATGAAAGTTGAGACATGGGAGCAACACTGTAAACACAAAAATGGGGTGAAGTTAGAGACAAATTCCTTCTAGCTGTAGGGGTCAGGGAAGGTTTGGGGTAGGGAGATAGTTATACAGGGTCCTGGAAGATGGGGAATGGTGAGGAGAGGGTGTACCGGACAAAGGAAGCAGAAGGAACACGGACTCAGAAGAAAAATGTGATGGACTGTAAGTGGAACAGCAAATAGCTTGGTTATACAGGCATATAGGATGCAGAGTGTTTAGGGGAGAGCAGGCTGGGGCAGCATGCTGATGAGCTAAATGAAGACAGGGCCTGGGGTGGAGGAGGGCTGGAAGGACCTAGAATCCCCAGGCAGACAGAAGTGGGGTCAAATTCTCTACTTAATCATGCGCATTTGGAAAGATAATTTACCTTCTATACAGGCCTTAATTCCACATGTGTAAAACAGGAATAATCATAGTAATGACACCATAGATTGTATGTACATTAAATATAGCTTAGAAAAATGCCTAGCATATCACAGCCTATAAACATTGGCTGTTATATTTAGAATGATTAATTCTAGGAAGATAATTTCTTTTAGATGAATCCAGAATATTGTGTTACTTTTAATGGATGCATTTGGGGTTTATCAAACCAAGGTATTTTTAACCTCCTGTGATCCCAAGTCTCTAGTCATCTTGAACTCCCTACCATACCCAGCCAACTCAAATCACAGCGTTCCTTTCATATTGTAGAGTGGATGCCCTTCCACCATTAAGTCTGAGCCATGATGTTTAATGACCCTCCAGAAGAAGACTATTATGTAGGGGAAGTTATTGACATAGAGGAAGAAGAAAACAGAGTCCACCCCTTCCAGCCCCAATGGATGATGGGAGAGAAAGAGACAGAAGTTAGTTGAAGACCAGAGGCATTTGTCTTTGCTTTCTCCCTCAGGGGCTAGGTGGTAATTGGGGATGCTATAGAAACATCTAAGTGTGGGGAAGCCTGAGGTCATGGAGCAGAAAGGCCACAATGGAATGCTTCCATGGACTCACTAACAGAGGCCTCAGACTTTTAAGAGAAGCCCTGAATATGTCCCAGGGGATGGTGAAGCAGCTATTGGAAGAAGCAAGAAGATGAGAGTTCAAGGCAATGCCCTCATACTCCACAGCAAATAGTAAGGTGCAAGAATTCATGAATTTCCATATTCTCTACTTAGGGGTCACAGATGAATGGGCAGAGGGCTAGGGTTGGGTCAAAGTGGTATTATGTGTGAGGTCTTTGCCATCAAGGACAACTGACCAGGACCACAGACTCCACAAGATCAGATGGAATCATTATTCCTCGTAATCCAACCTGCAGCAGAGCCTGCAGGGATCCAGAATTATATAATAGCACATGATTCTGAGTCTTTCTTTTCCCCTCCCCCAACTTAAGGTCACTAGAAGAATGCCACCATATTCGAAATAAGTAGGTGACAGGGGCTGATCCAAAAGATTTCATGTGCCCGAAAATGAGTGAGTTAAACTAAAGGGAGTCTACGTACAAGGGAGCACCCACCAAAAACCCAGAATTATCTTTTGGAGGACGGGCCCTTTGTGGTACAGGCTTCCTCCACTAGTATGTGTTCTAGGAACCCACCGTCATCAGTGTACCAGCTACCATTGTTGTGAAAGGTTGTGTTGCAGAAGATACATACTGAGTTGTGGCAAGCAGGTGACTGTTTCTTCTACCACGACAACACACCTGCCCACTCCTCACAGTGCTCACTCATTTTTTACCAAAAATGGCATGACCTCCACATCCCATCCTCCTAATCACTCAATCTCGGCCTAAGTGACTTTGTTTGTTTCCCAGGATGAAAAAAGTTCTCAAAGGGAAACATTTCACAGGTGTGGAAGAGCTTAAACAAACAAACAAACAAACAAAAAGCAGAAGCACTAAAAGGCATCAAAATTGATGAGTTCAAAAACTGTTTTGAGCAGTGGAAAAAGCATCTTGATAGGTGTATTGCATCAAACGGAGCATACTTTGAAGGTGACTGAAGTTTAAACATATAAGAATAAATATACAATTTTTTATAAATCAATTCCAGTTTGGGGGGCACCGTCATAAATTCAAAAAGATTGTCTATCATTAGTCACTATGTTTAAGTTTGCTTCCCCATCTCCCACAAGATGAGAGCTTCTGAAGAATGAATCGATGGTAGAAAAATCTAGAAACTATGTTTTTCCTACGCATCCAAGTGTAGTGTCAGTCAATATTACACGTATAACTATGATGAAGATGCAGCTGGAGATGGGGTTACTGAGTTAGGGAGAAAAGGGAAGAAAAGCTGTTACACTGGCTGGAGATACATGACAAGAATGAGAACTGTCACTCGGGATCCAGATTCAGACCTTCTGGAATAGTGCTCAAAAAAAAAGTCACTATGTCTTCACCGTAAGCAGTACAGAGAAATAGAATTGATATAACATATGAGGAGGGACTAAAAAAAAAAAAAACACCCCGGAATTACCTTTCGGAGGGTGGGCCCCATGCGGTAACGGGCTTCCTACGCTAGCTAAGTGTTCTAGGAATCCATCGGCATCAGTGTATCAACTAGTGTTGTGAGAAGCTGTGTTGCGGAAGAAATGCCCTGAGTTGTGGCAAACAAATGACTGGTTCTTCCACCAGGACAATGCATCTGCCCACACTGCGCTAAGTATTCAGCAGTTTTTGACCAAAACAGCATGAGCCCATGCCCCCACCCTGCCTATTCACCTGATCTCACCCTCAGTGACATTTTTTTTGTTTGTTTCCCTGGATGAAAAAAGTCCTCAAAAGCAAAACATTTTGCTGATGTGGAAGAGAGAAAATCAAAAACGGCAGATGCACTAAAAGGTATCAAAATTGATGCGTTCAAAAACTCTTTTGAGCAGTGGAAAAGGCATCTTGATAGGTGTATTGCATTAAACGGTGAGTACTTTGAAGGTGACTGAAGTTTAAACATGGAAGAATAAATACACAATTTTTTATAAATAAATTCTGGTTTTTTGGGAGTCCCCCTCATATGATAGCCCTTGACATTGGCAACTTTGATGTTTGTGACTTTGTTCATGGGAATCACAAGGATCCATGATGGAAGCATTTCTTGTTTTAAGGAGTGTCAGTCTCTAGCTTGCACCCAAGAAGAATGCCACCATATTCGAAATAAGTAGGTGGCTTAGCCAACCACAAGGCAGTCTTGTTTTAATGGGGCTTTCTTTTTCTTTAGTTACCATTGCATATCCAGTTACTCTCATGAAATAATCAAAGAACATGTTTCTTAGTGGGGAAAAAATGACGCCTAAAACAAAGCCAATGGCTTTCTGAAGACAGAACCTGGTGCTGGTTTTGAAAGTGAAGAAAGAAATGAAGATGTCATTAGGTGAGAAATTAAAGATCCTCAAAGAAAGTGACAGTTTTTAGCCAGAGAACAGAAGGTTGAATAAAATCAAATAATGAATATAAAGAATTTTTTTACTCCAATGCATGGTATGAGTGAATTTAATATAAGCTTTATACATAAGCAAGAATTAATTTATATACTCTCAGCAAATTTTCGAGTCTGTAGGGGGAAAAAAGCACATTTTCTGGATGAAATTGTATGCCCTAGTGCTGGTTATATGATTGGAGATTCCCAAGGGATCCTGAGTTTTAAGATGAGTCTTTCATGAATGTCAAAGCTTTATATCTTCTAGATTTCAGTTAAACTTTTGATGCCTTCTCTCAAGGGAGCCTTGTGGAAAGATGGAGAAATATGAACTAGATGATATTTTGATTAGGTAGATTTATAGCTGGTTGAAAGAATATTGATTAAAGGATCTGTGTCAAACTAAAGTTTGTATCCAATATCTGACTGAACTCAGTGAAGGCAAGTTTATCAAAGATTTGGACCCCCCAAAGGAGGTATGAGTCTACAGCAAACATCTGAATGATTTCCTTATCATTGGAGTTGTTGGAGCTACCCGAGCTAACAGGAAAGCTCACAAAAGCCTTCAAGCATGGTCTGATATGCTCACCCAGATAGCATGACTGTGGTCCTGCATTTTATTTTTATTTTTTTTATTTTTTTTTTTGCCCAGACTGGAGTGCAGTGGCCGCTCCCGAGCACGGCAGCCTCCACCTGCTGGGCTCCGGCGATCCTTCCGCCTTAGCCTTCCAAGTAGCTGGAACTACAGGCACGCGCTACCACGCCCGGCTAATTTTTGATTTATTGTAGAGATGAGGTCTCGCCAAGTTGCCCAGGCAGGTCTGGATTGCATTTTAATTTTATTTCAGCAAATGGTCATTGTGCCATAAGGAGGCAGCTGCAGACGAACTCTGAGAATCAGTTCTCCTCCTTCTCCTCAGATGATCCTCACCATTGACTCTACCATCAGCAGAGAGGTGTGGAAACATCAAGAGAAGGAAGTAGATTGGGAGGTTCATGCTGACCACAGAAAGCATCACCATCTACAGCCACAGTTTTTCATGCTATTTACAAATGTGCATTTATTTACTTATTTATTTGTTTGTTTATTTATCTTTTAGTTGGAGTCTCACTCTATCACCCAGGCTAGCGTGCAGTGGCACGCTCACGGGCCAACCCAGCATCAACCTGCTGGGCTCCAGCGACCCTTCCGCCTCAGCCTTCCAAGTAGCCGGACTACAGGCATGTGCTATCATGCCTGGCTAATTTTTGATTTATTGTAGAGGCAAGGTCTCGTCAAGTTGCCTGGTCTGGTCTCAAACCCGTGGGTGCAGACAATCCACTCACCTCGGCCTCCCGAATCCAACCTTACTTGTTTTTTAATTGGCAAATCAAAATTGCATATATTTATGGTGTACAGCATGATGTTTTAAAATATGTATACATTGTAGAATGGCCAAATAAAGCTTATTAAACATATGGATTCCCTCACATACTTATCATTTTTGTGGTAAGAGCACTTAAAATCTACTCTGAGCAATTTTCAAGAATATGATACATTGTTATTGACTACAGTCACCATGTTGTACAATCGATCTCTTGAATGTATTCCTCCTGTTGTGTCCTTTGACCAACAGTTCCCCAACCACCTCCCTGTCCCCTCCCTTAACCACTTTCCAACTACTAGTAGCCATCATTCTGTTCTCTCCTTCTATGAGTTCAACTTTTTTTAGATTCTGCATATTCACAACAGCATTTTTGTATATGATTAAGCAGCTGCTTTCCAGATCTCTGAGCATAATTTAATGAAAGGGAAATCCCAGCTTCAGTTTCAAGGTTATTCTTATTATGGCATCATAAACACACATCATGCTGATGTCTCTGGCTGTCAGATTACTCTACCTGAGCCTGACTTCTTCAATCCAAGCAAGACTCAGCTAAAAACACCTATTAATGTTGAGTTCACAAATCCACTGAAGTGGCTTTGAGGGAGACTTCTATTCCCCAGTGTGGCAGGCTTAATAATGAAACTCCCTCCCAAATGTGTCCACATCTTAATCCTCAGAACCTGTGAGTATGTAACCTTTGGCAAAAGGGACTTTGCACGTGTGATTAAGTTAAGCATCTAGAGATGAAGAGATAATCCTGCACTATCTTGGTGAGCCCGGTATACGGACAAGGATCCTTAGAAGAAGGAGGCAAGAGGCACAAAGTCATAGGAAGGAGATGTGAGGGCAAAAGCAGAGGTTAGAATGATATGCTTTGAAGGGGCCACTAGCCAAGGAATGCAGACAGCTGCTAAAAGCTGACAATCAAGATAATCCCCAGAAGGAGTGCAACCTTGTTGACACCTTGATTTTAACCTCATAAACTCATTTTGAGTTCTGCTTCTGACCTCGAACTGTAAGAGAATGCATTTGTGTTGTTTTAAGCCACTAAGTTTGTGAATGGTTTGTTACAGCAGCAACAGGAAACTAATACACCCAGGTACCAATTTCATTGCTATGCTTGATGGTGAATAATCAGGAAGAACTCTGGTCCTCTCCAAACTACATTCCTTTGGCTGGATATTTATCTTCCTGTCTTAACACCAGTGAGGACAGACATATGCTGAAGCTGATCTGAGAGGCACATAACTAGTGGTCCAGGATAAAATCCTTTTATCATTTTGGCATCTTTCTTGAGAAAAGAAAGAAGAGGTGAAGTCAAATTAGGGGAAAGGACAGGAAATAAGAACACATCTATATTGTACATCTTGTTGGTGCCAGGTTTCATGAGGCACAGTTGACACATGGAGCCATGTTTAAACTTCGTTTCACTTGATCATTTAAAGATGGTTAGGCTGGGCTCGGTGGCTCAGCCTGTAATCCCAGCACTTTGGGAGGCCGAGACTAGTGGATTGCCTGAACCCACGAGTTCGAGACCCACCCGGGCAACTTGGCGAGATCTCGTCTCTATAATAAAAAAAAAAATTACCCAGGTGTGGTAGCACACACCTGTAGCCAGCTACTTGGAAGGCTGGGGTGGAAGGATCGCCGGATTCTAGTGGCCGGGAGCGTGCCACTGCACTCCAATCTGGGCAACAGAGTGAGACTCCAACTCAAAAAATAAATAAATAAATAAATATGGCTAAGCACCCTACCTGAAAGCCTTTGATATAAGAGTGAGATCAACAAGTGAAGCAAAGTGTAGATCATTCACAAGGTTCCCTTGGGAGAACTGTTGGAAGCACATGACATTCAACTTCATCCTGCAGATGTTCAAAAAATAAAATCTGTTTCTTAAAAATAAGTATTTCTTTAAAAGCTTTACACAGTATTTTTAAGAAATAAAGGATTTCAAATGTACATCTTTTCTATATACCATTGACCCTCATAATTCTTGGATTCTGTATTTGTGAATTTGCTTGTGAACCAAAATTTATTTGTAACTCCCAAACCAGCATTCATAGAGCTTTTGCAATCATTTGTGCACATGCACAAAATGGGGAAAAATTTTAGTCACCCAGCACACATGTTCCCAAATGAGGTCGAACTAGCTGACAACTTGCCTTCTTGTTTCAGCTATCATACAGCACACAAGTGTCATTTTTTCTTTCTTTTCTTTTTTTGCGTTAGTGTCTCACTCTGTCACCCAGGCTGGAGTGCAGTGGCATGGTCATAGTTCACCACAGCCTCGAATTCTTGGGCTCAAGCAATCGTTCCACCTCAGCCTTCCATGTAACTGAGACTAGAGGCACATGCCTGTCATCATGCTCAGCTAAAATATTTTAAAATTTGTTGTAGCGATGAGGTCTCACTATGTGGCACTGGTTGGTCTCAAACTCCTGGGTTCAAACAATGCTCTTGCCCCAGCCTCCCAAAGTGCTAGGATTACGGGCATGAGCCACAATGCCCAGCCACGTGTCCTTTTCAAAGTCTATTTAGTGCCGAGTCTTTTGCATTTTTATGTTTTTTGTAGGTGCTTTTGCTGTTTAACATGGCCTCCAAGCATAGTGCTGATGTGCTGTCTATTGTTCCAAAGTACAAGAAAGCTGTAATGTGCCTTACAGAGAAAATATGTGTATTAAGTAAGTTTCATTCAAGCATAAGTTATAGTGATGTTAGCCATGAGTTCAGTGTTAATGAATCTACAATATAGATCAAATAAGGTGTCTTTAAGTAGAAACACACATAAAACAAAAATACAGTTTGGGTGTAGTGGCTCATGCCTGTAATCCCAGAAATAAATTTGGGAGGCAGAAGTGGGAAGATTGCTTGAGCTCAAGAGTTTAAGACCAGCCTAGGCAACATAGTGAGACCTCGTATTTACAACAACAACAAAATTAAATTAAATTAGCTAAGTTTGGTGGCATGCACCTGTAGTCCCTGCTACTCAGGAGGCTGAGGCGGAAGGATCACCTGAACTCAAGGGTTCGAAGCTGCAGTGAGCTGTGATCATGCCACTGCATTCAGCCTGGGTGACAGAGTGAGACCCCGACTCAAAAAATAAAAAATGAAATAAAAATTAAAAGTTATATATTGATCTTTTGACAAAAATGTAACCAGTGGCTTGCAAAAACCTGTGCTTCCTTTAGGAGCAATGGTTCAGTATTCACTAAGTCAGTGTTTGCAATGACTTTATAGAACATGACCACATGAGTAATAAGAATCGACTGAGTTTAAGCCTTGTTTGTCACAAGACATACATAATTTCGGATGCTGGTTGAATATAACCATGGGTCCAATATTTGAAACAGCCACTTCACACCGCATCTCTGCCGCCTCTCCTTCCTATTCAAGCCTGCAAATTTGATGCAAATTGAAACCCCTTGGAGAGGAAAGACTGCAGTGAAAATGCATGCACTTAACCAAACCACAACCTCCGCTTTCTGGCGACCACATGTCTAGAAGAGCAGCCCTTCTTTTCCTCTGTTAAAAGAACACTGAACTTGAAAACGCCAGCTCATCTGTTTGGTCTTATTGCTATGGAACGGGAAGAGGAAAACCACACACCCCTCCCCATCCCAGACTGGAAAGGAGAGTAGCCCTTGGTCAAGACTTTAATCAAGACTTTAATACGGATCAAATAAGGTGTCTTTAAGTAGAAACACATATAAAACAAAAATATAGGTTGGGCGTCTTGGCTCACGCCTTTATGTAGTAATTGCAAAATAGACTTTATGTAGTAATTGCAAAGTTTTTCACAGTCGATCCTTATAGAGCGAAGGGGACAGTTATTAACAGGTAGTGCTATTTCTCACTCCAGAGGACTCAGGAACACAAGGTGAGGGGGAAGGTCAAGATAAAAGGAAGGAGCCAGTGATCTTCCACACAAAAATGTGAGGTTTAATCCCACTGAGGAGCCGTGGTCTTGAAATTATAGTGTGTGAGGGAAAATATGATTCTGCCTCTTTGTGGGTTTCAACTGTCTCCAACAATTACTATTTGTCCTTGGAATAAGAAAGAGGAAGGAGAGGGAGAGAGAAAGAGAGGGAGAGAGGGAAAGAGACAGGGAGAAGGTGAAGGAGAGAAAGAGAGAGAGAGGGAGAGGGAAAGAGGGAGAGAAACAGCTACATACCTTTTCACTTGATCCAACAGCCACTCACGGGAAAATGTGAAGGATGAAAAGACTTACCTGAAAAATATGCAGATGGGGAGAAGACTTAGAACCAAGAGCTCATCCTGGGCTGTCATGTGAGACCTGGAATATAAAAGTCACCTCTCACCACCCTTCTGGAGCCCCCAGCTCATTCTTACAGACAGAGCTTCTCAGCATCAGGGTAAGTATGGGTAGACAAAACCCTCGGGTAAGCAAGGAAGTTTCTAAAGAAGTGAGTGGAGAGCCCACGTGAGAAATAGAAGGAAAGTGGTGCTCCCTAAAGGGCAAGAATGGGGGAAAGGGAACACCTCTACATTGTTGGTGGGAGTGTAAACTAGTATAACCTCTGGGGGAAATTTTGGCAATTCCTAAAAGATCTAAAAATTAACCTTCCATATGACTCCACTATCCCCCTATTGGGAATATACCTGAAGGAACTCAAATCACTCTATGAAAAAGATACCTGCAGACATATGTTTATTGCAGCATTGTTCACAACAGCAAAAACATGAAACCAACAGTGCTGCCCATCAAAAGAGGACTGGATTTTTTTAAAATGTGGTACATATACACGATGGAATATTACACAACCATAATGAAGGACAAAATTATGAACTGGTGGGAATCTGCTGGGGGGGGCACACCTCATCAACAAGGGTACCTGCATAATGAACATTTGTATACCTAACCCTCAATTGTACTCTACATCTTTAAAATAAAACACTTTTTTTAAAAAAGAAAAGAAGAAAATCTGAGAAGACTATCCCAAAATTCAAGCCAAAGCAAATTTTTGAAAAAGGAACTTATTCTACCAGAGAGCAATGTTTATTATAAAGTTATAGTCATTAAAAGAGTGAAGCATTTGGGGAAGGATAGACAGGCCACTATAGTAGAATATAAAGTCCAAGATACAGATGCATGTATAGATGGGAAATGACAAAACCAAGTGTTCTCCAAAATGTGGAAACCGAAGTTCAAGAGCTAGTTTAATCTTAGTTATAGAGAAATAAAGTGAAAGCTTTATACATGACTTTTCTTTTCTTAACTAAAAATTGCCTGGGTACAGTGACTCATGCCTATAATCCCAGCACTTTGGGAGCCTGAGGCAGGAGGATCTCTTGAGGCCAAGAGTTCAAGAACACCCTGGGCAACATAGCGAGACCCATCTCTACAAAAATAAAAATTGCTGGGCTTGGTGGCTCAGCCAGTAATCCCACGCCTTTGGGAGGCTGAGGTGAGTGGATTGCCTGAGCCCGCAGGTTCGAGACCCACCTGGGCAGCGAGACCTCATCTCTACAATAAATCAAAAAATCAGCCGGGTGTGGTAGCGCATGCCTGTAACTCCGGCTACTTGGAAGGCTGAGGCGGAAGGATCGCCGGAGCCCAGCAGGTCGAGGCTGCGGTGGCCGGGAGCAGCCACTGAACTCCAGTCTGGGCGACCGAGTGAGACTGTAACTCAAAAAAATAAAATAAATAAATAAATAAAAGTAAAATAAAATAAAATTGCACCTCCCTACCTATTCTTACACATTATGGTGGAGGTGCTGAAAGAGACGGAACAGAACAGAAAAGGAACTGTGATCTGCCCCCCTTCTGCCCCATGCTGACACCTAGAAAGACACATTGTCCAGGGGTTAGGGGAGGACTGTGTCCAGACATCCTGGGTCACCAGCAGTGCAGGGAGCAGAGGAGGACTGGCTACTTCCAAGTGGACACCTCATGAAGGGCTTAAGAAAGACTCCTGTGTCAGCAGGCTGGGAGGCTGACTCACGAAGGACTCTTCCCAAGCCCAGTCAAATATCAAATATGACCAACAGAATTCCTCCATGGAGCACAACACACCAGCAACTCATTTCCTAAATGTGTTCTGCAATTGTCCTTCTGGTGCTAGAAACACTGTTTCTGGGTGATTTTCACTCATATTTATCATAGCAATCCCTTCCTTCCCCTACCAACACCAAAGAGTGGGCCACAGCTGCATCGTTCATGGACTCAGAATCCGCCCCCACATGGCTATCACCAGCTAACTGGTTTTCATTCCTTCCTGGCACTGATCTCATCCCTACTCAGTCCCCAAGACCATGAGCAAAACCCTGTACCTCTCTGCCTTCATATCACCTATGCCAGTTATTCCAGCAGGACAGGCTTTCATGACTCTGAGCCCATTGGTTGGTTCTGGTCCCATGCTCAGCTCTGGACTCCCCACCCCATTGGAACTGAGCTCTGATAGATGCAGAAGGATTCCCTGGAACACAGATGCATCTGTGCCTTAATGTATCTCCAGAGACCCCTGCTTCCTCCCTCACCAGAACAATGTCTCCCAGGTCTCAGCCTCAGCATAGACCAGCAGTGACAGCGATCAGTAATTTAGATATGTGTGACCCAGCTCTACTTTTGGTCTTGATCCCTGGGCCCTGTCTCTGAAGCTCCCCAGTATGTTCCATTCTTCTTCTGTCCTCCAACCTGCATCACTGCTGTCTCAGAAAGCCATTTCCACTCAAATTCATATCCTTAGTGCCGTTACTCTTTTCCATGTGCCTGTCAGGATCTTAGAAATTCAATTCAGTTGATTCAAATGAGATGATTTTCTTACAGTGCTACTTACAGTGGTGTGGGTTGAGCTATGGGGACCAACAAGGGCGACTGGCTCCCAGGGCCCAGCAGCAGAGAACAGCATTGCTGCCCTTGGGACTGGAGACAAGGGAAGGAAATGTCAGCACAGGAATCCAGTGAGAGCTGGAGCCAGTGAAGAGGCCACTCCTGGAGGGATGGAGCCACTGTCAAAGCAGAGGGGGAGGGTGGACCTCTCTCTCCACCTGTCCTTTGGCCTCAGGTACCTCCCATTGGTTAAACCCAACCAGAATCTAGCTGGCAAAAAAGCCTCAAAGTTCTGGAGCACAGAGTAGGGCAGAGAAGGGCAGGGAATGCATTTGGGGAGGGTGGAAACAGACCAAGCATCCCACACCTCCCGAGACAGACCCTTTATTTCTCCTGCAGTCTAACCGTGATCACTTCAGCTCTGCTGAGCCCAGATTCTGATGGGCAAATTTCTCTTAAGTCTTTCATGAAGTGTCCACCTGGCATTATGACTCCCACAATGCAAATTGCTATTCCAACCACCCAGCTATGACTCTGACATCCTCCTATTTCCAAAGAAGGATAGGGCACAGAACAGGATTCCCTGGCCCTTCTCTGATGCCAGGAGCTCCTGGGAACTCACAGAGAGAGGACAGGGAGGGCATGTCTTCCCCAGGAAACTCCCAGTGGAGGTAAAGGCAGGTGGGACAGTGCAAAAGGGTGGAAGGCCACAGGACCTAAGGCGGGACAATCTGGTCTAATTGCTTGGGACAGTGAAGGGAGGTGGTCTCTCCTCTCATTCGGGGAGGGGGAGGCACAGCAGGGAGCAGAATGGGTCAGGCAGCCCTGACAGGGAAGGTTACTGCCAAGACTACGCAGCAACACTCATTCCAAGCTCACGCCCTTCCTGCCTCCAGACCAGAGGCAGGTTTCCGACCCTCACCGGACACATACAATTATCTCGCCCTTAATACATGTTTCTGTCCTTCTTCCCATATTCTTAGTTGCTTCCTCTTCTTTTTCATAGGTTTATTTATGTCATCCCATTCACTCCTTGTTATCACATAGTCCCGATTTCATGTTCTTAGCCAATTTCGTGACTTTTAAAAATATAGTTGCCATAACAACTCTTGCAGAAATCACGGACTGGCTGCATTATTTAGCAGTTGACATGTCCCACTTTGGAAAGATGTGCTGATAAAAGAGGGGATGGGCTTCTATTTTGTGGTAACACTGAGACTCAGAGACCAGAACCAACATACCATGGCAAGCACATACGTCGGTCCATTTAACCCTCTCAACAGCCCTCTGAGGTTATGAACTACTATTAGTATCATTTCACAGATGAGGAAACTAAGATGCATAGAGGTTGAGTAACTCACCACAGGTCATACTGCTAATAAGGATCAGAAATAGAACATGTGAATACATAGAAGTAGGGAGTGAGCCGGGCTCACTCAATGGCTCACACCTGTAATCCCAAGGTACTTTGGGAGGTGGAGGCGAGAGGATTGCCTGAGTCCAGGGGTTTGAGGTCAGCCTGGGAAACTTGGCAAGACCTCATCTCTCTATAAAAAAGTTAAAAAAAAAATTAGCTGGGAGTGGTGGCATGTGCCTGTGGTTTCAGCTACTCAGGAGGCTAAGGCAGAAGGATTGCCTGAGCCCAGGAGATCAAGGCTGTGGTGAACTGTGATCATGCCACTGCCTGGGTAACAGAGTGAGACCCCCCCCCACAACTCAAAACAAACAAAAAACATGCTCTTGCCCAGTAGATCAAGAGTCTCCCATGCAAGTGACTTCAAAGACTGCCCCAGATTAAGACGCCAATATTGGCAATTATGAAGCTGACCTCCAGGAGTCTCTGCTCCTAGCCCTCACCCCTCCTCCTTCCACTGGAAATCTATGGGCTTTTCTACATGATAACTCTACTCTACGGCATGGCTGGTAGAAGCTGATGCCCCTCTGATTCTCTTCCTTCCTGAGAACCCGGGGTATTAACTGGAATGTTTCCATGAGTTTCCACAGCTGGGTTGCCTCACTATCATGATCAGATTGGAATCTACCCCTGAGGAGTTCAGGTGTAAGTGATCAATTGAGAAATTACAAATTTCTTGATTAATTAGATAACTAATTAATTAAGAAGAAATCAGTAAGAAAGTGACGAAAGCAGGATACAGAAGGGGAGGAAGCAGAGGGAGGAGTGCATTTCAGGGGGGGATCATAGCCTCGGGCTGGTCCCATGGGGAACACTGGAACATATATTATACCTCAGACCCTGTCTCACTGTGGGGAGCTGAGCTTCTGCACCCCTGTGCCTGCTCTGGGTTAGGAAAAGAGATGTTTTCGGGGAAAGGGCATGAAATCCCAGGGCTCCCTGGCTATCTGTTAGGCAAGATGGCTCCATGACCCGAGACAATCTTCCAAAAGGCATAGGTACCAGCATCAGCAGCAAAGCACACAGAGTGGGATATGCCCTGAGAGCTGTTAAAGGGATCTCAGGGGATCTGTGTGGTGCAACAACAGTGTCCACAACTGCTGTGGCCTGAATGTGACCTCCAAACTTCATAGGTTGAAACTTATTCACCAATTGATAGTATTAAGAGGTGGGGCCTTTAGGAGGTGATTAGGTCATAAGGTCAGAGCTCTCGTGGACAGGACTAGAGCCAGTGTTTAAGGTGCCATCTTGAAAACAGAGAACACATCCTCACCAGATACTGCCAGCACCTTAATCTTGGACTTCCCAACCTCTAAAACTGTGAGAAATAAATTTCTATTGTTCTAGAATAAATTACCTAGTCTGTGTATTTTGTTAGAGCAGCACAAATGGACTGAGACAACAGTACATACAAACTTATCTCCTAAAACCAAGAGCCAACACTGTTCAGCTTCGGGGTGAAAGACACTCCACTCTCCTAGTTCTGTCCTTCCAGGCCAGTCTGACAATGCGCTGGTTTGTTTTCCAGTCTCAGTGTGAATTTTAACCCTTTTCAGTTAGTGTCTCTCTCTGTCCTGCCAAACATCCGTGATACCAGAGTTAGGTACAAAAGCCGTATTTGGCTGGGCGCAGTGGCTCGTGCCTATACTCACAGCACTTTGGGAGTCTGAGACAGGAGGACCTCCTGAGTCCAGGAGTCTGAGACCAGCCAGAGCAACATAGCAAAATCTCATCTCTGCAAAAAATGAGCCTGGCAGTTTTTGATGGGATACACTTTTCTTGCTTCTTGTTGCTGTCGTTTTTCTGGCTTGCGCTTGGATTCTGTGTAGCTCTGAGTCTCCTCCTTGCCTCTGTTTCAGGACAAGACTGAACAAATGCAGAGCTAGGAGCAACCTCCCAGATGGGGTGACCTGAACCCAGGCACCTGGAGCGGGAGCCGGGCCCCCTGTGGCTGGGCCTTTTCAAGTTCAGCTCAACAACCAGCCTTGTGTCTTTGTTCCCTTTTGCCAGCCTGCCTTATTCCAGGAACAGAAGAAAGAACTTTTGTTTTTTTCCAGGGAGTGAGGAGGGAGTGGAGTAGTCATTCTGAGGAAGTTAAGCAGAGACAGACATGAGGCAGGTCCCTAACTGCCCCCTCACCGGCCCACTGCCATTGTCAGGACAGAAGTTGTTTCCACTCCACAAAATTGAAAACATGTGGCAGTTCACGCTTACTAAGCCATTTCCTGCATCACCTCAGGCAGTTTGGGATCACTTACCCATCCCCCAGCACACACACACACACGTATGTGCATCCCCCAGCACACACACACACACACACACACACACACACACACACACACACACACACACACAGAGTCCTGGCTGAGTACAGAGTGGACAAATGGTTGAATGCTCCTATCCTGGTTGTCCTCTGAAGCTAAAGCCATGTGTGATGTTTGAACTTCCACAGAATTCTCAACCTTCTCATTTCTAAATAGAGATATCCAACCCAGAGAGGCAAACTGCTGTGTGCGAGGTCACAGGACCTGATGCTGGGAGCCTGTAGTTTAGAACCAGTTCTTCCGACCCTCAATTCATATTGGGTTAACCACACACTCCCTCAGTTCCACGAGGACAAGGTGAGAAGGGTCAACAGCTGGCTCCCACTGGGCCTTGTCTGCCAGGATTAGAAGATTTGCAGGGGAAGACGCTTCTCGAAAACCTAAGAGGTGGGACCCACAGCCTTTCTTAGAGAGAAAAATCAAAGAAAGCTTTTCACAAGTAGGGTTGCAAAATTTACAAATTTAAGTACATGATACCCAGTTAAATTTGCATTTCAGATAAACAATGAATAATGCTTGGGAATAAGTATGTCCAAATATTGCAACTCTATCTGGCAACTCTATTCCCCCAGTGCCCAGATTTGGGGGTGGGGGTGAAGAGAAGGATAACCTAACTGTCATTGGCCCTTCTTTTTCCCCTTAAGGGTGTTTAAGAAACACCAGGCCCTGCCCTGATTTCCAGGTTCAATCTGAAGTCAACAGAGAATGAGGGAGCAATTGGAGAAGTCAGAGAAGTAAATAGTTCAGAAATACAAACTCCAAAACATCTAACCCACATTACCTCTTTGCTGTATGAATTTTCAAGAGAGTGTAAAACAGACTTTTCATGCTGGACAATCTGCCCATTGGGAATGCCCTTGTAAGAAAGATGCCAAGCAGATGACCCTGAAAGTAGTAGGTGCCCAACACATATTTAATTAGTTAATTAATTAATTAGCCAGCCAGGACTGGAGTGGGGTGTCAGGAAGACCAGTCTTCAAGAAACAACACTACCAACTTAAGTGGACACCCCCTCTTCCATCCCAGCCCAGGCCTGAGCCATCCTTCAAAGCTCAGCAGAATCCCCTCCTCCTCCTAGACTCAGGCAAGCTCCTGAATGTCAAGGGCCTGATTCCCTCATTCAGGAGCCCAAGGGTCTAGCCCAAAGCTAGGCACAAAGTAAGAATCCAATGAAGGCTGGGCTCGGTGGCTCAGCCTGTAATCCCAGCGCTTTGGGAGGCCGAGGTGAGTGGATTGCCTGAGCCCACGGGTTCGAGACTTGCTTGGGCAACTTAGCGAGACCTCATCTCTACAATAAATCAGAAAAGTTAACTGGGTGTGGTAGCACGTGCCTGTAGTTCCAGCTACTTGGAAGGCTGAGGCCGAAGGATCGCCGGAGTCCAGCAGGTCGAGGCTGCGATGGCCGGGAGCAGCTCCTGCACTCCAGTCTGGGTGACAGAATGAGACTCCAACTCAAAAAAAAAAAAAGAATCCGATGAAAAGTTTGAATGAACGAACGAAAGAATGATTGATCTAACTAATAGAACCTCAGGAGTCAAAGAAACTAGCAGCTCTCTAGGACTTGGAGTGCACAATGACAAGAGCCCATTATCACTCATTCTGAATCCATTCATTCATATATTCAATATTAAATATGCTGAGCTTGCTAAGGTCCCAAGGAAACAGTTTCATTTACTCATTCATCTCTTTCCTCATAATTGCTCTGTCCTACCCCTAGAAGACATCTGAGACAGACTGATTACCTTCAATAATAAGAACAATCTCGTTATATTGATTCATTTTTTAGCTACTGAAAAGCAAGTCCAGTACAGTTCAAATAGAAAGTCTAACTTCACGTGAAATCCAAAACATGACCTGAAAGAAGGATTCTCCTTTCAGGTCATGCCTAACCTGTGCCCAAGGCCTTGCAAGGAAGAAGGGAACTGGAAGGTTTTCTTCTGCTCTTCCCTTGTTTTTCCCTACCCAGGACAAAGCAAGAGAAAGCGGGATTAAATAAAACAGGGAAGCATCAAGTTGCATCACTAATGCTGTTGTGGTTTGCCCTTGACCGGAGAGGACTTCAGTGTAGACAGGCTTTCATCCCAGCTCCTGGTGGAGTTTAGGTATGTCTCCACATGATCCTCCATACTGTAAAGTTCTCTGACGTGGGCAGTGTACTCCCTGCATAAACTCATATGCCCCATCCTTTCCGATTCCTGCCTCACCCGCCCATCCCAAACCCTCTTTCTGCTCAAGTCCTCTCAACTCTTGAGAAAGCTTCCATCAAGACCACTTAAACCCGGTGACCACTCTGGTATCCACTCACCCATCCCAGCCCCACCAAATGCAGGGAATCCTCACCTCCACACCCTCACGCTCCAGGTAGAACCAATTAACATTATGCCTTCTGCACAACTGATGAAATGTGGGTTCCAGACTCTGTTTCACATATGTCCCTAGGTCCAGGCTCACCAAAGAATTCCCACCTTCCTCCTCCCTGTAGCTGCACCAAGATTCCACATCTCAGCAGGCCCCAGCCAAGAAGAAAGAGACCACGGGGTGGGGTAGGAGAGGAGCTGGGGGAGGGGGAGAGCATGGAATGGAAGGAACTATGGCATGGAGAGAAGCAAGGAAACACCACGGTAACGCCCACTGGCTGAGCTTTCTCTTCCTGAAGACTTTCCAGTAATCATTTCAAATATATACAGTAGTCTTCACATAAGACTAGTGATAGAAGAAGGGTTTGATAGCCATCGAACCCGTTCTAATATTTTCTGGTGAGTCTGGCATAGGTGTGTCCAGCACCCCAACTTGCTTAGTCCATTCCAGTATCTCTCTTTGAAAAGTGAGGGTAACTTTCACTTTCACTACTATCTTCACCTTGAGAACTTCAACACAATGTTATGATATCAAGAAAATCCCCTTTAACTTTCTGTTAAGTTTCATTTACTCATTAATTGATTCATCTGTTTATTCATTCAACATTTGGTTAGAGAATCCATCGTTGAGCATGACAGTCAGAGACCTGACTTAAAAAGTCTGGATGGACGATCTCACTGGGGGAAGGCTTCTGCTTCCGAGAGTCAGCTGAACCATCAGTAATAATAGGTTTTAAAAACAAAACAGAGCCGGGCTCGGTGGCTCAGCCTGTAATCCCGCGCCTTTGGGAGGCTGAGGTGAGTGGATTGCCTGAGCCCGCGGGTTCGAGACCCACCTGAGCAGGCGAGACCTCATCTCTACAATAAATTTTAAAAAATTAGCTGGGCGTGGTAGCGCGTGCCTGTAATTCCAGCTACTCGGAAGGCTGAGGCGGAAGGATTGCAGGAGTCCAGCAGGTCGAGGCTGCGGTGGCCGGGAGCGGCCACTGCACTCCAGTCTGGGCGACAGAGTGAGACTCCAACTCAAAAAAAAAAAAAAACAGAAATAAAACAGTTTCTATATTAATGGTCGCATTAATATAGGTAAAGTCTGACTCTAGGGATATCACAACAACCCTATACTCTTAAGTGCAGACGCTCAGAACATTGGGTTCCATTTTGAGCACGACATTTCCATGCAGGATGTTGATAAGTTGGAATTATTTGACAGAAATAGCTACCCAGGATGGTGAAGGGTCTGAAAAACATGCTTTAAGATGAAGTAGGAGGAGGAGAGTTCATCCAAGAAAAGAGGAGGCCATAGGGAGAAATGAAAATAGTAGCTGCCTTCAATATTTGATGTTAAGTTATACAAATAGTAACCATCCATGTGGGGAATAGTCTCGAGGAATAGACCTCGGAATAAAGACAGAAGGTGCCCTGAATACAGATTTGAGTTTTGTATATTGAATCACTTCCTAATATTCACAGTTGTCTAATTATTTGCAAACCCTGCCAACGAAGATGTGAACTACGATCCTGTGGTCATCTGTCAGGGAATTGCATGGCAACCTTCTCTATGGCAGTAATCCTTAAACATCATTTGTGGAACATGTTGAAATACAGATTCCCAGGGCCCTCTGCAGTATGAAAATCAGAACCTCTGGGAGTGTGGCTCAGTTGTCTGTATATCCCAAGCACACAAGTGACTCTGAAGGCCCAATTAGGACTGAGGACCAGTGCTCTGTGAGGTGGAAAGTCACCCTATGGCTATGGCCAACTTCCAGATAAAATAGTTTTAATGAATATTAATATTTGGTAAGAAGAAGAAAGTTAGAATTTTCTAACTTAAAATAATGGACTGAACACAAAAATTATTTCCTAAACCTTTCCATAATCTACCAAAACAACACCTTTTTAAAAGGCATAACAGATCAGGTTTGGTGGCTCAGCCTGTAATCCCAATACTTTGGGAGGCCGGGGTCAGTGGATTGACTGAGCCCACGGGTTCGCAACAAACCTGGGAAACTTGGCAAGACCTTGTCTCTACAATAAATAAAACATTAGCTGGGCATCTTAGCGAGCGCCTATAGTTCCGGCTACTTAGAAGGCTCATGTGGAAGGATCACCGGAACCTAGAAAGTCGATTCTGGGGTGGCCATGAGTGTGCCACTGCATTCTAGCCTGGGAGATGGAGTGAAACTCCAACTCAAAAAATAACAGAAAATAAAAAAATAAAAGGCATAACAACAAAAATAAAGATAGTGGGAAAAGCAGTGCCAGACACCATGTTCTGGAAATCGGGTAGCAGTAAAGGAGTGATAACTGAATTAGCAGACTTGAGAAAGAGGAATTCAAAGTTGGCAAGTGAAGAAATCCAAGAAGCAACTGTCTTTGCTCAGCAGAACCCCTGAAAGGTTTAGGCATTGGCAGTAGACTTGAGGGTGGTGCTGAAAACAGAAAGAGGTTGAGAGTCTGGTTACAAAGCAAACAGATACTCAGATTCTCCTCCTAGGTATCATTTGAAGACTGGAGGACTTTCCCCCAGAGAGAACAAAGTGGAAACAACAGGCACATTTGGGGTACCAGACTGAAAACTGGAAAATACACAAAAATATGTCTATATACTAAATGTTAAAACCCCAACTTTATTCCTCTTCTTGCCCCCTGAATTCTGGAAATACAGAAGCATAGGGAGTGGAAGAGCCTAAACTCACTAAGTTTACATCTGAAATGACTAGAATGTCTGCAGTCACAACATTTGCTGCGAATGGCTGAATTAAGGGGAGAGAGACTGTCTTAGTTAGAGCTACACCACAAGCAGAACCTGAGGCAAAGATCTGAGCACAAGTGACTCAAATTGGGAAGTGATCTCAGAAAATCCTAGCAAGGGAGTGGGGAAGTGAGACAGCAAAGGCATCCCATAAAGGGTACACTGATGAGCAGGTTCTTGCTGTGGGCATCTAGGGCTCAACATTTGAGACATCTGGGAGACTGCACAGAGCATCCCTTGGGGTTCTCACCCACTATCACTGGGAACCAGGAAGCTGTACCAGTCATTAGTTAAATCTGCTTCCAGGTCAACTTTTGGGTCCTTCCAGCCTGTGTTATCCAACAGAGTGGCCAGAGAAAGCACTCAGGCAATGAGGTGCCACAGGGCTGGCATAGGCTGAAATCGTGACTGCAGAGGGAGTGTTGTGGGCCATCAACAGTGTCTGCTACAGAGGTTCATTTCACTTTTAGAAAACAGGAAATTTCTGTGCGGCTCCCAAAGTTCTGTGGCCTTGAAATACGAGGTCTGACCATTAAGTTTGTAAACTTGCCACTGTGCACTTACGTTGGCAGCACTGTACAAAGAATTCAGTAAGGTTTCATAACCTTGGTATCTCAATGTCTCACAGCTGTGATCATGTTAATGGGTGACAGTGTCTTGCTGAATGGCGTTCATTATTGTTGTGTGTTTTTGTATACCTTCACAAGAATGTTGGAGCTTGAATTAGAGCAATAAACAAACATTTCTTGTTAAACTTGGCAAGAATGGAAATGTAATAATGGACATGCTAGTCCAAGTTTATGGGAATAATGCCATGAAGAAAACATCAGTGTACACATGGACTAAACATTTTTCTGAGGGGAGAAAAAGCATCACTGATGAAGAGAGATCAGGACAGAGAGCAACAAAAGCAGACCAAACAATGGTTTCTTGAGAAATGGTTAGGAAAATATTTTTTTTTTTGGAAAGTGGAATTTATTGAGAGGACAAAAAAACTCCCATAGTGGGAGGGGACCCAAGGGGGTTTCCCTGGAACATCTTAACTGAAAATCTTGACATAAGAAAGGTGTGTGCAAAAATGGTCCTGAAGGAGCTGTTGCATTATGACAATTCGCCAGCTCACACAGCACTGCCTATGAGGGAGTTTTTAGCCAGTAAACAAAAAACTGTCTTGGAACTCACCTCATCTGGCCCCCAATTACTTTGTTCTGTATCCAAAGATAAAGGAAATATTGAAAGGAAGATATTTTTATGACATTCATAACATCAAGGGTAATATAACAATGGCTCAGATGGCCATTCCAGAAAGAGTTCCAAAATTGTTTTTACAGTGGACTAGGCACTGGCACTAGTACTTAGCTTCCCAAGAGGACTACTTTGAAGGAGACCATAATGATATTCAGCAATGAGGTATGTAACACTTTTTCTAGCATAAAACTTAATTGTCAGTCCTCATATAGTGCCCATTACAAACAAATAAGAGAGTTGAAAATGGACTGGGCTTGGTGACTCAGCCTTTAATCCCAGCACTTTGGGAGGCCGAGGCAAGTGGATTGCCTGAGCCTGCGGGTTCAAGACCCTCCTGGGCAACTTGGCAAGATCTCGTCTCTACAATAAATAAAAAATTAGCCAGGCATGGTAGCATATTCCTGTAGTTCCAGCTACTTGGAAGGTGAGGTGGAAGGATCGCTGGAACCTAACAGGTCAAGGCTGCGGTGGCCGGGAGCACGCCACTGTACTCCAGTCTGGGCGACAGAATGAGACTCCAACTCAAAAATTAAAAAACAAAAAATAAAGAAAATGAAGTGGTCATTTTCACCCTCAACACAAGATATTTTTCAAAGCCTGATGGAAACTTGCAGACTTCATTGTCTAGGAAGGGGTCAAGCAAAAGGACCAATAGTCATAGTGCAAGATGTGGTGCACTGCAGGGTGGGAAGCATGAGAGGATGTGAGGCATAGGAGGTGTCTTTCTGGGTAGCTCCATGTTACTCCACATACCTCAATCTCTCCACCCTGTCCCACTGTGCCCTGCAGTCTTGTGCTCATTGCTCTGTCTCTCCATAAAAGAGTTCTCCTGCTGTTTTCCATGTGTTGGTGAACAATCTTCTCTACAAAGCTGATGTTCTCAATGACTTCCCAAGAATTCCCTCTATTTCCCTACTACTCATCCTTAAGATTTGACCTCCACAAAGTTCTTCCTAACTTTCACATTATCCCCAGGATGGGTAAATTGATTTTCATTTGGTAGCAATGCATATAGATCTGCCTTTTAAAAAATGCTACATAATATTTTGCTGTAGGAATTGACAGCAATCTACTCGATTGATCCCTTATTAACCCCAAAGCCTTTACAAATACCTACCAGGAATGGAGTGCTAGGGGTCTAAAATTTAATGGACGCAATACTTATAAGCAATGAACTCACAGTGTGGTGGAAAGCTGGCATTTAACAAGGTCTATGGTTTGGATGTCTGACCCTTCTGAAGCTCATGCTGAAATGTAATCCCCAGTGTTAGGGGTGAGGCCTAATGCGAGGTGTGTGGGTGATGGGGTGGAGCCCTCACAAATGGATCAATACTCTCCCTGGGGGTGAAAGTGAATGAGTTCCCCCTTTTCTGCATTTCTGTGAAAGCTTGTTGTCAAAAAGAGCTTGATGCCTCCCCACATTCTCTCTTGCTTCCTCTCTCGCCATGTGATCTCTGCACACTCCTGGCTCCCCTTCACCATCTGCCATGAGCAGACACAGCCTAAAGCTTTCACCAGATGTCCTGCCTTCCAGCCAGCAGAATCGTGAGCTAAATAAACCCTTTTTTCTTTATAAATTACCCAGTCTGGGTATTCCCTTATAGTAACACAAACTAAGACAACTAGCCATGACTAAATGTAACCAGAACTATGAGGGCAATATTAGCCAAAATGTGACCAACAAAAAGAATAAAAAGCAAATTAAAAAGTTTGGATCTGAGGAGTCTCCTAGTCAGCTACTCCTTAAGAAAAAAAATCCCAAAAGCCACATATAAATGATTCAGGGTCTAAAATTTTAGACTCTTGCTACTCAAAATATATTCTGTAGACCACCAGCATCAGCATCACCTGGGAGCTTGTTAGAGAAGCAGATTCTCGCCCCAAACCTACAGAGTCAGACCTTCTTTTAACAAGATCCCCAGGTGATTCATGTGCACATTACAACATAAGAAGAACTCGTGAAAAGGATCTGGGGTTTTTTTGTTGGTTTTGTTTTGTTTTTAGCTATCTTGCCCTCTTTTCCATTCCTTTAGGAAAACTAACCTAATTAATTTGAGGGCAAATTTGGTGGAGGAAATTCTTGAAAATTAAAAGTTGCCTAAGTGCTTTACATGAAAATCCATGAGTACAATACTGGGTCTTGTGTTTAGCTCTTGGGACCCTTTCTATGCCAAAACTTCTATCCACAGATAAGTGAATCCAGATTTCCAAGTTTCTAAGTGCTCATTTTATAAATTCTCAACTTATCCCCTAAGTATTCCTTGCTCCTCTTAATTTGTCCCTGAGTTTAGGAACCAGTAGAGGTGGATATCTTTTTTTTTTTAGTTTTTTCACTTTATTTTAAAGATGTGGGGTACAATTCAGAATTAGGCACATAAGTGGTCATCACACAAGTGAAGTTTGGGCTTCTCTTTGATCCTCACTTCACCTTGTTTGAGATCAGGTACCCTTACTGATGTTTTGTCACTCCCCCTTACTCCCCTGGCAGTGTCCTTCTATTGCCAATCCCTTTCTTGTAGTCTTATGGTAAATGTTCAGAGATCACTTATGAGGTGGAAGATACTTTATCAAGGGTTCCAGTTTATTTTGCATGTCTTCCATAATTCTGAATTACAGGGAGTACAATTCTGGAGACTGGCTCTAAGGGGTAGTCTAAAACTATCTGGGCAGAAAAGACATCAGAAAATATAGGTGTCTGGTTGTGCAAATACATATCAGGGATGCTTCCCAAGGCACTCAGCATCACTACTTATCAGAAGGAAGCAAATTAAAACCACAGTGGGATACCCCTACACACCCTCCAGAATGACTAAAATTAAAGACTGACAAGACCAAGTAGTAATGAGGCTGTAAAGCAGCCAGAACTCTCATACATGGGAGTGTTATAGGCTGAAAAGAGGCCATTTTTGGTTATATTTTGGTTATATTCCATACGACCCAGCAATCCTCTTTCTGGAAATATACCCAGAGGAATTCAAATTACTCTATGAAAAAGATACCTGCACATGCATGTTTATTGCAGCATTATTCACAATAGCAAAAGCATGAAATCAACTATGCTACCCATTGAAAGTGGACTGAATTTTTTAAATGTAAAGCATATACACAAAGGAATATTACACAACTTTTAAAAAGGACAAAATTATGAACTCTGCAGCAACTTGGATGAACTTAGAGTCTATAATTCCAAGTGATCTATCACAGAAACAAAGAACTAAGTATCACATGTTCTCACTCATAAGCAGATCCTGAACAATTATCATGATACTACAAGAAAGGAATTAGTAGTAGGAAACTGCCACAGGATGGGGGGGCACACTTCATCAATAAGGGTACCTGATCTCAAATCAGGTAAAGTAGGGAACCAAAGTGAGATCCAAACTTTACCTGTACAATGACCATTTGTATACCTAACCCTGAATTGTACCCCACATCTTTTAAATAAACATTCAAAAATAATAAAAATTAAAATTTTTTTAAAAGGAGCAGTCATTTAGAAAGTCTCAAAAATGTGTATTCTCTTGTAACTGAGTTGGGCTAAACATAAAAGCCACTTGGATTCAAAAGTGGATTCCTATTCATTACCCCCCACTTCTCCTCTTCTAGCATAGCCTTACCTGGCTGGTCAATCTTATCTAGTAAGTTATTTCTAGTGCTGAAGGAAAAACAGCCAGGCAAGACAGACCACCTAATGATTAGGAGTGGACCAAGACCAGCAAGAGTGTGTCTGAAAGTTTAGAGTGGGCACTGTTCACCTTCCTCCATCTGTGAATACAAGGACATTGGACTGTTATAGGCCAGGGCTCTGAGAATAAAAGATTGTTACAATTATGTTTTAAAACATTTAAAGATATCATCCTAAATGTTATAACCTTCCCTTCAGTTCAAATATTTCAATTGCCTGCCCCCGCCTCTAAAAAACTGTTAAAAAAATTGTACATTCCAAAATATTATCTAAAATGTCAGCATGACCAGGAGACTTTGTATCACGTCAGTGGTCACATATCAAAAATTGTTAATGCAAATCTTGAGTCAGGCTAAAACTGCATGTAGGCTTCGAACTCAGGATGGGGTGAAGGGCTATGAGTTTGGGGTATAAATACTGGAATGGAGACTTCCGGCAAGATGGCAACGGGGCAGCTCGGTCTGCGAGACTCTCCACCGAGGAGATCACAAAGAGACTCTGGTTCTCTCCCCGGAGGATACAGATCCCATCGTCAGCAGCCTGCTCTTCACTGGGAGGTCAGCCATAGACCTCGCTGAGGCATCACCACAGTCTGGGCAGCTACTGTGGCTGCCGCTGCCGCCGATGCTGCCGCTGCCACCACGGCCGGCAGCCATTCCACATCGCACCACTGGTGCCTGAGGCGAGCCGCAGCGCCACCACCACTGCTGCTGCCTCCGAGGCAGCCATTACACATCGCTCCACCTGTGCCTGGGGCCAGCCACAGCCGCTGCGGCTCCTGCAGCCACCAAAACAACCATTCCACATGGGACTGTCAGTGCCGGAGGTTAGCTGCAGCTGCCGCCATCAAGGCAGCCATTACACATCACACGGCCCATGCCTGAGGTGATCCACGACTTCAGACCTTGAAGCCCTTGTGAGCAAGATCTGCTGAGGTCTACTACCACCAGACATCCTGCCAGGCCGTGGGTCTCCTCCCATGTGCCTTGAGGCAACATCTCCCCTTAGGAACGGCCCAGCAGTTGTGATAAAGACTATCTGGAGCGAGGGATAGCACCACCTGCTGGAAATTCAAGGTAACAACACCAAAAGGGGAAAAATGGAAGCCTGACAGACACAGGTCAGATCTGAGTAGTGAACGGGGCAGTGGTGAACTGAGTGATGATCTGAACTGCCCTTCACAGCAGGCCAGGGGAAACTGATTCTAACTGTGAACAAATTTACCAGCTTGAAAAGACAGCTAAAATCAGAGCTGAAAGGACATTCGACTTAAATGAAAAGTCTCAGAGTGTGCTTGATTGGTTCTGTTAGCCTACTGACTTGATTCTATTCGGTTTTGTTCCCCCCCTTTTTTTCTCCTTCTTTTCCCTTCTTTTACTTTCTTCTCTCTGTAAACCATATCTTTGTATAGAGGAATAGCACACCAATAAGGAGGTTGGTAAGCTTGTATGTTAGCAACATTGTATGTTTTAGTTTTTTTTGTATGGGAGTTGGTTAGTTTGTAGCTGTGGTCTATTGTTTTTACATGTTTCAAGTTTTGTCTCTCTCTCCATTTGTTGGTACACTTATCTGTTTTCACCCTTACTCCTCTCTCTCCACCCCCCTCTTCCGCCCACTGCCTGCTCCATTCTCTTCCCTCTGTTAACCACATTTTATTTCAGGGAGTAAGCCTACAACCCCACTGCATGGACAGATTCCAAGGCAGCGGGAAGTGGGTTTCAGATTATTCATACACCTGTCAGTGGATACCAGGACCTGCAGATAGATTCTGAATCATAGCTCCCCACTTAAGTAAATCTCAAAACTGCAAAAAGGACCACCCCCAACCTACAGTGCAACTCCAGAATTGAACAAAGTAAGAGGACATACATAAAGAAGAATAGGAAATTGAACAAACAGAAGTAAAAACAACCCCTCCACCCCTGAATAACAGAATTAAAGAAGATGGTGATGTGGAGGGAAGGAAAAATTAGGGAGGGGGAAAACTGCGCAAATGAAGAAAAACCCAAAGAAGAATATAGGTCTCACACAGACCCCTGGGAGATCAGACACTGAGAAAACAGATTCTGGAACACAAACAATGAAGAGCCCCCAGAATGACTGGTCACATGCAACAAACCCAGACATCAAGACATTAATAGAGAAAATTTTAAAAAATTGAGGAGAGACAAGAGGAAAATAGGAAGGAGCTGATGTCAGAAATAACAGCAGTAAAGAATACTGTGATGGAAATAAATAACAAACTAATAAGCATGGAAAGCAGAGTGAGCCAAGAAGAAGAAAGAATCTCAGAGCTCGAAGACCAAAACACAGAACTAACCCAAGCTGTCAAAAGCATAGAAAAGAAGTTCAAAAAGACAGAACAAAACCTTCAAGAAATGAATGACCACCTCAAGAGACCGAACCTAAGAGTATTTGGCCTTCCTGAGGCAGAGAGAGAAACAGAGGCACACTGGAACAAATATTTTATGAAATCATTCAAGAAAACTTCCCTGCCAGGCTCGGTGGCTCAGCCTGTAATCCTGCGCCTTTGGGAGGCTAAGATGAGTGAATTGCCTGAGCTCGCGGGTTCAAGACCCACCTGGACAGCAAGACCTCATCTCTACAATAAATTAAAAAATCAGCTGGGCATGGTAGCGCATGCCTGTAATTCTAGTTACTCGGAAGGCTGAGGCGGAAGTATTGCCAGAGCCCAGCAGGCAAGACTGCAGTGGCCAGGAGTGGCCACTGCACTCCAGTCTGGGCGACAGAGTGAGACTCCAACTCAAAAAAAAGAAAACTTCCCTCATCTCATCAAGGATAAAAAACTTCAAACACAAGAGATTCAGAGAACCCCTGCAAGACAACAAATGAGAAGACCAACTCCCAGACAAACAATAATTCGCCTAAACAAAGTAGGTATAAAAGAAAAAATCCTAAAGGCTGCAAGAGAAAAATGTCAGACTACCTACCAGAGAAGACCAATTAGAATAGCAGCAGATTTATCTACAGAAACACTCCAGGCTAGGAGAGCTTGGAGCCTTATCTTCAAAGTTCTAAAAGATAAACAATTTCAACTGAGAATAACCTACCTAGCCAAGCTAAGCTTCATCAGTGAGGGAGAATTGAAATCTTTCCCAGATATCCAATCCCTAAGAACCTACGCTGCCACAAGACCACTTCTACAAGAAACACTTAAGAAAGTATTGAATACTGAAGAAAAGGAAAAAAGAACAACAACATTCTTCACAATAGTACAGGCAAAGGATTAAAAGCACACATGATCCAACTCTAAAACCAAAAGAAAGACAACACACAAACAGGAAGAGCAACTCTGTAAGAACATTATGATAGGGATCAACTCTCACATTTCAATAATTAGTTTGAATGTGAACAGACTAAATGCACCAGTGAAAAGACATAGAATGGGAAACTGGATAAAATATCAGTCAAAAACTGGATAAAATATCAACAGTCTAAATTGGAAAACTGGATAAAATATCATCAGTCTATTGCCTTCAAGAGACTCACCTCACTAGAAAAGACACTCACAGACTCAAAGTAAGAGGATGGGAAACAAATTTTCAGGTGAATGGAACACAAAAGGAAGGAGTTGCAATCTTAATCTCAGACAAAATACCCTTTAAGCTATCAAAAATTACAAAAGATACAGAAGGCCACTACATAATGATAAAAGGTTCAGTCCATCAACAAAAAATATCCATCCTAAACATATGCACTGAACATAGGAGCACCAACTTTCATAAAGCAGCTCCTAGGTAAACTAAAAAAAGGTATCGACTCCAATACCATCATAGCTGGGGACTTTAATCTCCCACTCACAACCCTAGACAGATCATCAGGACAAAAAATCAACAACGAGATCCAAAATCTCAATGTGACTCTTGATCAAATGTACTTAATTGTTACCTACAGAACCCTCTATCCAAAGACCACAGAATACACATTCTACTCATCACTGCATGGAACGTACTCTAAGATCGACCACATACTTGGCCATAAGTCAAGCATAAGCAAATTTAAAAGGACTGAAATTTTACCATGCACCTTCTCGGACCACAGTGAAATAAAAATAAACATTAACTCCAACAAGGTCCCCCCAAAACCCACAAAGACATGAACACTAAGCAGCATGATGCCAAACAACTCCTGGGTCAATGATGAAATCAAAACAGAGATTAAAAGATATCTGGAAACAAATGAAAATTAAGAAACATCTTACCAAATTCTCTGGGACGCCAAGAAAGCTGTAGTAAGAGGGGAATTTATATCCCTACAAACGCACATGAAGAAAATGGAAGAATCACAAATTAACAGGGAGGCAGCCTACAGATGGGGAAAAGTATTTGCCAACACCAGGTCTGACAAAGGTTTAACATCTTGGATCTACAAGGAATTCAAACATGCTGAATAGAAAAAAACAAACAACCCCATTATAAAATGGTCAAAAGATATGAAGAGACACTTCTCAAAGGAAGACATCCGAGCAGCCAACAGTCACATGAAAAAATGTTCAACTTCACTAATCATCAGGGAGATGCAAATCAAGACCACACTGAGATACCACCTAACTCCAGTCAGAATGGCAATTATCAACAACTCAAAAAATAACAGTTGCTGGAGAGGGTGTGGCGAAAAGGGAACACTTCTACACTGTTGGTGGGAGTGCAAACTAGTGCAACCTCTGTGGAAAACAGTATGGCAATTCCTAAAAGCTCTAAATATTGACCTCCCATATGACCCCGCAATCCCCCTACTGGGAATATACCCTGAAGAACTCAAATCACTCTATAAAAAAAATACCTGCACACGTATGTTTATCACAGCATTGTTCACAACAGCAAGAACCTGGAAGCAACCATGCTGTCCATCAAAAGAGGACTGGATTTTTAAAATGTGGTACATATACATGATGGAATACTATGCAGCCATAAAAAAGAACAAAATCATGAATTTTGCAGCAACCTGGATGGAACTAGAGTCTATAATACTGAGTGACCTCTCACAGAAACAAAGATCTGAGTATCACATGTTTTCACTCATATGGTGGACCTTGAACATCCAACGTAATACTATAAGAAAATGACTGACAGTGGTGGGAAACTATGGGGGGGAAGGGAGATGGGACTAACGGTAGTAAATATCTGTCTGGGAATGGGGAGACACCTCTTATCAACAAGGGTGCCTGAACAAAGCATATTTGTATACCTAACCCTTAACTGTACCCCACAGTATCATAATAAAAATTATTGATTTAAAAATAAATAAATAAATAAATACTGGAATGAATTTGTGTTGCAGAAAGTGGGTTTTTTGGCAATGACACCAACCTGTCTCCCTATAGCCCTTTTCTCCCAGTCTCTGCCTCTCATATTCTAATTGACCTTGAGGGATAACAGCCAATTTATTGGATTGGACTATAACAGAAGCATAAAATGGTACAACCTCCTGGGAAGACTGGAAGAATATACTAAAATTAAATATGCTTAATTTTCTTTTTCTTTTTCTTTTTTTGAGTTGGAGTCTCACTCTGTTGCCCAGACTGGAGTGCAGTGGCCACTCCCGGCCACCGCAGCCTCAACCTGCTGGGCTCCGGCGATCCTTCCGCCTCAGCCTTCCAAGTAGCTGGAATTACAGGTGCGCGCTACCACGCCCGGCTAATATTTTATTTTATTGTAGAGATGAGGTCTCGCCTGTCCAGGCAGGTCTCGAACCCGTGGGCTCAGGCAATCCACTCACCTCAGCCTCCCAAAGGCACGGGATTACAGGCTGAGCCACCGAGCCTGGCTTATGCTTAATTTTCTATCCCCTGACCCTTTTTCAAAAGGTCATATAATTGGGATCATACAGATTACAGCCTCTTCAGACTGGCTTCTTTCTCTAATAATATGCATTTAAGTTTTCTACAAGTCTTTTTGTGGCTTGATAGCTCTTCTCTCTTTTTAGTACTTTCTCTAATAATATGCATTTAAGTTTTCTACAAGTCTTTTTGTGGCTTGATAGCTCTTCTCTCTTTTTAGTACTGAATAATATTCCATTGTCTGGATTACCACAGTTGATTTGTCCATTCATCTATGAAATAACATCATAGGTGAAATAACATCTGAAAACAGATGCTGGGGGGGTGAGTGACGGGTAGACGATTTAGCAACATGACTTCATTCCAGAGTCCTCTGCACCTCTGCACCAATTCAGTTTTTGCAATTATGGATAAAGTTGCTATAAATATCTTTGTGCAGGATTTTGTGTGGACATAGTTTTCACCACCTTTAAGTAAATACCAAAAAGTGTGATTATTGGATCATATGGTAAGAGTATGTTTAGTTTTGTAAGAAACTGCCAAACTGCCTTCCAAAATGGTTGTCCCATTTTGCACTCCACCAGCAATGAATGACATCTCCTGTTTCTCCACATCCTCACCAGCATTAGATATTGTCCGTGTTTGATTTTGACTGTTCTAATAGGTGTGTAATGGTGTCACAATTAATTTTATACTAACGTTAAATTGTTTCTAATGTGATTAAAACATTTTAAACTGGGCACAATAGCTCACGCCTGTAATCCCAAGTGATTTGGGAGACTGAGGCAGAAGGATTGCTTGAGGCCAGGAGTTTGAGACCAGCCTGGACCAAATAACAAGACTCCCATCTCTACAAAAAAATAAGAAGGTGGAGATGTGTGAATGCCAGATCCTTAAAAAACAACAACAACATTGTAAATGCTTCCTGACATTAAATGTCTTCTCCCTAAGGAGAGGAGAACGTCAGCCTCTGTTCTCAGGTCTCCCCACAAGGATTATATGTAAGAAAGAGTACCTTCAGCATGAGGGGAGTTTGGGAAAGGGCATGAGAGCATCCCCTCCTCCCACAACAGTTGGTTCCACCCTTTGGCTTCATTTTCCCTCCCTTCTTCCCTCTACACTCCCCTCCTCCACTGCCACTCAGAGGCAAATGTGTATGTATAATCCTTACCATGCGCCAGACTCCACAGACATTACATGTGCTTATTATATTATTACCCCAGAATGTTCAAAACGTTTGAAAACAACTTTAAATAGAAACTAGATGTATTTTAAGTGGGGTTGGAAAAGGGGGTGGCACCATAAGGAGGCAATGAAAACAGATGCTGGGGGGGTGAGTGACGGGTAGACGATTTAGCAACATGACTTCATTCCAGAGTCCTCTGCTGTTTGTGGGTGAAATTAAGTTGCTGAAACTGTCATAGTTAATCCACAAGGAAGTGGGTGGTGTTAACACAGACTTTCATGTGCTGCCAAGGAAGTTTCACTAACTTGTAAATTCTGAAAGCCTGGAGAGTTTACTGATGGACCAGTAGGGCTCATCCCCCAGGTCCCCAAATGGAGTTGGGTATGTATATTTGCACAGTACAAGAAATGAAGCAAGGTCAGACATTGTGGCTCATATCTATAATCCCAGCTATTTGGGATACTGAGATGAGAGGCTTGCTTGAGGCCAGGAGTTCTAGACCAGCCTGGACAACATAGTGAGACCTTGTCTCTGCAATAATATTAATAATAATAATAATTTTTCATTAGTCAGGAGTGGTGGCTCACATCTGTAATCCCAGCAATTTGTGAGGCCAAGATAGGAGGCTCACTTGAGGCCAGGATTTCTAGACTAGCCTAGGCAAAATAGTAAGACCTTGTCTCTACCAAAAAAAATGTTTTTTTAATTAGCAGGCCATGGTGGCGCATGTGCCTGTAGTCCCAGCCACCCAAGAAGGCTGAGTTGGAAGGATCATTTGGACCCAGGAGTTCGAGGCTGCAGAGAGCTATGATCATGCCACTGCACTCCAGCCTGCACAACAGAGACCCTATCTCAAAAGAGAAAGAGAGAGAAAAAGAAAGGAAGGAAGCAAGGAAGGAAAGGAGGGAGAGAGGGAGGGAGGAAAAGAGGGAGGGTGGGAGGGAGGAAGGAAGGAAAGAAAAAGGAAGGAAGGAAGTCCAGACAAATCTTCACTCTCTCTGGGAGGCTGAGCTTGATAACTCTCTCAACTTTAAAAATACTGAGTCTGGGAACAGAAATTTAAGAATATATACATGGATATGCATACATAAACATATACACCAATACAGGGTTCCTTGGCAATGACTTTATAAAAACGGGACCACATTATTCATGCTCTTCTACATCTAGCTTTTCTCATTCAGCAATACCTTGGGAAAATACCTCCAAGTCATCTGTGTAACTCTGGCTTTTTTTACTGACTGTACAATATTCCAAGGTGTAGTTGTACCACATTCAATGTGCCTCCGTTTGTGGGCATTCTTTTTATTCTCAATTTTTTTCAGCACAACAAGTAATTAATATCTCTATATCAATGTCCTTATGTACCGATGGTGGTTTGAGTTCATGGGAGAGGTTCCCAGGAGGGTGCTATTGGGGCAAGAGTAGATGTATTTTTAAATATTTGTTCACTTTTATTCAAATATAATTGACAAATAGTAAAGTGCACAATATTCAGTGAATTTTAAAGCGGGTGTGTTTGTGTGTGTATATATATATGCATATATACGTATATATATATATATAAATTATAATAGATGTTGGCAAATTTCTATTTATAATTCACATTTCCACAGCAAGAAATGAAACTTCCTTTTTCCCTCCCATCCCTGCCAGTGATTTCTTTTCTTTCTTTCTTTCTTTCTTTCTTTCTTTCTTTCTTTCTTTCTTTTCTTTCTTTCTTTCTTTCTTTCTTTCTCTCTCTCTCTTTCTTTCTTTCTTTCTTTCTTTCTTTCTTTCTTTTTTTTTCAAGCTTGATGGATATAAAGTCTATTGTTACTTCAATTTGCATTTCCCTGGCTGCTGGTGAATTCAAACAACTTGTCACATGTAGGTTGACCATTTGAATTTACTATTTGGGGAATTATCTCTTCAAATCTTTGCCAATTTTTTCTATTGGGTAATTGTTCTTTTCCTTGTGAGTCTGTAAGATGTCCTTGAATATTAAAGATATTAACACTGTCATCTGAATTATTGATATTTTTTCCCAAATCTGTCATTTATCTACTAACACTGTCTAGGGTTCATTTTTGCCATTGAAGGCTGTTAACAACAAATAAGAGTGGGGCTGATGTGACATAAAAAGAAAGAAGGAGAGGGGCAAGTAAAATTTTTTTTAAAAGACTACACTTGTACACTTATGTAAAATTATATACAGGTTTAAGGAAATTAAGTACAAATGTAAAAATATTTAAAAATAGATAATAGTACCACTTCTCTTTTTTAATTAAGCTTTTTATATTGATAATTATAGTCAAATGTAGTTGCAAGAAATAATAGAGAGGCTCAATATATCCTTAACTGGCTTCCCCCAATAATAACATTTTGAAAACATATAATACAATATCACAACCAGAATATTGACATTGATACAATCAAGATACAGAACATTCCATCACAGTAAGGATCTCTCACTGTGCCCTTTTATAGACCAACCACTTCCCTTCCATCCTTACCCCCTCATTAATCCTTGGCAACCACTAATCTGTTCTCCACTTCTACAATTTTGTCATTTCAAGAATATTATATACATGGAATTAAATAGTATGTAATTTTTCAGGTTTTCCTTTTTTCCCCCCAATCTGGCCGAATTTTCTTCATCCAAGTTGTTGTGTGTGTCAGTTGTCATATCAGCTGTCATCTCTTTTTACTCTTAGTGGCATTCCACAGCATTGATGTACCACAGCTTGTTTAAACTTTTACTTGAAGGACGTCTGGGTTGTTTTACAAACAACCTATCTGTTAAACTATTACAAATAAAGTTTCTATGAGCATTTGTATACAGGTTCTTGTATGAACATAAATGTTCATTGCTCTGGGATAAATGCCCAGAAGTGCAATTGCTAGGTTGTGTGGTAGTTTTGTATTTATATTTTAAGAAACAGACAAACTGCTTCAGTTTGGGTTTTCAGAGGGTTACTACTGGGGGGAGAGTAGATGTACTTTTAAATATTTGTTCACTTTTTATGCAGATATAATTGACAAACAGTAACGTGCACAATATTCAATAAATTTTAAAGGATATGGGTGTACATATGCATATATATAATTATAATAGATGTTGCCAGATTTCTATTTATAATTCAAATTTCCACAGCAAGGAGTGAAACTGCCTTTTATCCTCTCAGCCCTACCAGTGATTTCTTTTCTTCTTTCTTCTTTTTTTTTTTGAAAAGAAAACCTATCACTTATCTACTAACATTGCCATCATTCTTCCCATCGAAGGCTGTTAATAACATCTAAGGGTAGGGGTGATGTGGCACAAAGACACACTTCATATTCCCAACAGCAAAATTTGAGTGATCTAGTTTCTCCAAACCCTCACCAGTGTTTGGAGTTATCACAATTTTAAGCATTCTGACAGATGTGTGGTGACGTCTCACTATGGTTGCAACTGGCATTGCCTTGATGGCAACAAATGTTAACGTCTTTTCACATGTTATTTATTATCTATAGATCTTCTTTGATGAAATGTTCCTTCATGTCTTTTGCCCATTTTCTAAGAGGTGTGTTTGGATTTTGTTTTACTGTTGTGTTTTGATTGATAGTTCTTTATATTTTCTAGATATTAGGCTTTTGTTAGACATAGGTTTGCAAATATTTTCTTCTAGTCTACAGGTTGTCTTTTCAGCTCCTAACAGGGTCTTTTGCAGAGCAAAAGTTTTTAATTTTGAAGTTCAAGTTATCATTGAACTTTAATTTTTTAATTTTATGGACTGTACCATTGATGTAAAGTCTAACCCTGGATTTATAATATATTATCCTATTTTTTCCTGAAAATTTTATAGTTTTGCATTTGAATCATGCCTTTTTTTGTTAATTTTTATGTTGAGTGTGAGACTTGGGTTGAGATTTATTTTTTGCCAGTGATTGTCCAATTGCTCCAGCACCATTTGTCACAAGGCTATCTTTCCATTGTTAAATTGCTTTTGCACTATTTTTAAAAATTGCTTGACTCTACCTGTTTGGGGTCATTTCTGGGTTCTCATAGAGTTGGTCTGTGTGTTTACTGCTCTACCAATACCACACAGTCTTGATTAACTGTAATCACATCATAAACTTTGGACAATGAGCTGAATGTTCGTGTTCCCCCAAAATGCATGTGTTGACATCCTAACCCTCAATATGATGGTATTGGTGGGGGGTGGAGAGGGGTTGAGAGGTAATTGGTCATAAGAGTACAGGCTTCGTGAACGAGATTAGTGCCTTTATAAAAAGGGACCCCAGAGAACTTTCTTGCCCTTTTCCACCATGTGAGAGTACCACGAAAAGACAGCAGTCCACAAACAGGAGGAGGGCCCTCACCAGAACCCAACCACGATGGCCCTTAACCTTAGACTCTCTGCCTTCATAAATGTGAGATATAAATTTCTGTTATTTATAAGCCACCCAGTCTATGGTACTTTGTTAAGGAAGCCCAAACTGATTATGGTACTTTGAAATTTGGTAGACCATTTTCCTACTTTTCTTTCTTTTTCAGAATTTTTTTAGGTATTTGCGTTCTTCTGCCTTTTTTTCAGAATATTTTTTCAGAATTTTTTTAGGTATTTGAGTTCTTCTGCCTTTTTTTTTTTTTTTTAAGTTAGAGTCTCACTCTGTCGCCCAGACTCCACTCTGTTGCTCCCGGCCACTGCAGACTCGACCTGCTGGGCTCCTGTGATCCATCTGCCTCAGCCTTCCAAGTAGCAGGAAATACAGGTGCGTGCTACCATGCCCAGCTAATTTTTGATTTATTGTAGAGACGAGGTCTTACCAAGTTGCCCAAGTGGGTCTCGAATCCACGGGTTCAGGCAATCCTCTCGCCTTGGCCTCCCAAAGTGCTGGGATTACAGGCTGAGCCACTGAGACCAGCCTCTTCTGCCTTTTCATATAAATTTTAGAATAATCCTATCTATTTCTACAGAAAAAAATCCTTCTGAGATTTTGATAAATATCATGTCAAACTGATAAATTAGATTTGGTGAGTAACTTACATCTTCACTCTGTTGAGCCTATGAAACCATGAACATGGTATGTCTATTTATACAAAACTCTGGTTTATTTTAGCAGTTGTCTAGTTTTTAGCATACAAATTTTGTATGTTTTGCTAGATTTCCACCTAAGTATTTTCTGAGGGACTGTAACTAGTATTATAGTTCTAATTGTGGTGCCCATTTATTAATTACTAGCATATAGAAATGCAGTTTATTTGTGTATGTTTTCTTGTACTCTGTGATGTTGCTTACTCACTAATTAGCTCCAAGAGTCTTTTCATGTATTCCTTAGAATTTCTTAGGTAGATAATTGTGTTTTCTGCAATTAGAGACAATGTTATTTCTTCTTCCCAATTTTGGATGCCATTTATTTTCTTTTCTTACCTATTGCCCTGGCTAAAACTTTAGCACTATGTTAAAAGGAGTGGTGAGAGCATATATGTTTGCATTGTTCTCAGGCTTAGAGGGGAAGCATGAAGTCTTTTAACATTAAGTATAATATTAGCTGTAGGCTTTTTACAGACACTTTTATCAAGTCGAGGAAGTCTTCTATTCCTATTTTTCAGAGAGTTCTTATTATGAATGAGTGTTGAATTTTGTTGAATACTTCATTAATTAAAATGATTATGAGACTTTTCTTATTTAACTTATTAATATGGTGCTCCATTTATTTCTTTTTCTTTTTTTCTTTTTTTGGGTCACTCTTTTGTCCAGGGTGAAGTGCAGTGGCATGATCACAGCACACTGCAGCCTCAACCTACTGGGCTTGGGTGATCCTTCCACCTTAGCCTCTTGAGTAGCTGGGATTACAGGCATGTGCCACCATGCCTGGCTAATTTCTTGGGTTTTGTTGTTGTTGTTGTTTGTTTGTTTGGTTTTTATAGAAACAATATCTCACTATGTTACCTGATCTGATCTCGAACTTCTGAGCTCAAGCAATCCTCCTGCCTCAGTCTCCCAGAGTGTTGGGAATGCAGGCATGAGCCACCACATCCCTTGGAGAGAGAGAAAGAGAGAGAGAGAGAGTTTTATGTATTGTCTTTGGTTTTGGTATCAGGGTAATCCTAGCTTCATAAAATAAATAAGGAAATTTTTTTTTCTATTTTTGGAAGAGATTTAGTAAAATTGTGTTAATTACTCTCTACACATTGGATAGAATTTTCCAATGAAGCCGTCTGGACCCAGAAATTTCTCTTTCTTTTTCAGGCTTTAAATTACAAATTCAACGTACTCAATAGTTGAAGGTTATTCAAATTATCTTTTTTATATTAGGTAAATGGTGATAGTTTTAGTTTTTGAGAAATTGGTGTAGTTCATCTAAGTTATCAAATTTATATTTATAGATTTCACAATATTTCTTTATACTTTTGATGCCTGCGTGATCTATAGTAGGAGTCCCTGACCCCTGAGTTGTGGATCAATACCAGTCTATGGTCTGTTAGGAACCACATAGCAGAAAGTAAGCCACCAGCAAGTGAAGCTCTGCCTCCTGTCAGGTCAGCAGTAGAGTTAGATTCTCAGAGGAGTGCAAATCCTATTGTGAACTGTGCATGTGAGGGATCTAGGTTGCACGCTCCTTATGAGAATCTAATGCCTGATGATTAGATGGAGCTAAGGTGGTGATACTAGTGCTGGGAAGCAGCTGCAAATACAGACTAACACTAGCAGCAGTGAAGTTTGACTGCATATCCTCCCACCCCAACCCACATCAATGAAAAAAATTGTTTTCCATGAAACTGGTCCCTGATGCCAAAAAGGCTGGGGATGTTGGTCTATAGAATAATCCTTTGTTCATTTAGTATATAGTGATGTGTGTCTTTTCTCTTTTTTCTTTGTTATTATTGCTAGAGTTGTGTCCATTTTATTGATTCATTTAAATAATCCATTTTGGGGAGGCATAACTTAGTGGTAGACCATTTTAAATGCAAATAACACTTTATTTCTTTGATTTACAGTTAGTAAAATATTAAGAAAATGTAAGTAGAAGTTCATACTTATCAATAATTACTTTAAATGTAAATGAATTAAATTCTCCAATCAAAAGACAGAGTGGCTGAATGAATTTTTTTTTAAAGATTCAACAATATGCTGCCTATAAGAGACTCATTTTAGCCTTAAGAACACATATGGTTTGAGAGTAAAGGGATAGAAAAACATATTCCAGGCAAATGGTAACCAAAAGAGAACAGAGGTGGCTATACTTACATCAGACAAAATAGACTTTAAGTCAAAAAACTGTAGAACAGAGACAAAGAAGGTCATCAAATTATCATAAAAGGGTTGATTCATCAAGAGGATATAACAATTTTAATATATACATGTACCGAACATTGATGCATGTAAATATATAAAGCAAATGTTAACAGATCCGAAGAACTGTGTTGAAATAGTCTGCAATACAATAATAATAGGGGATTTAAATACTCCACTTCCAATAACAGACAAGTTATCCAGATAGAAAATCAATAGAGAAATAATGGAGTTGAATAACACTTTAGAACGAATCAACCTAATAGGCATATATAGATCATTCCATCTGACAGCAGAAGAATACACATTCTTTTCTAGCACCTATGAAACATTCTCTAGGATAGATCATATTTAAGGCACAAAACAAGTCAAGAGTCTTTTCTGGCCGTAAGGGAATGAAACTATAAATTAGTAACAGAAGAGATTTTGGAAAATATACAAATTCATGGAAGTTAAACCATATGCTCCCACACAATAAGCTGAATGAAAGAAAAATCAAAAAAGGAAATTTAAAAATATCTTGAGATAAAATAAAAAGGGAAACATAACCATGTATGGGATTTAGCAAAATCAGCTTTTAGAGGGAAATTTATAGCAATGTCTAAGTCAAAAAAGAAGAAATATCTCAAGTAATCAGAACCTCAAATAAATAAACAAATTACATCCAAGGACCCAGAAAAAGAAGAATAAACTAAATTCAAAATCAGTAGAAAAAGATAATAAAGGCCAGGCTCTATGGCTCAGCCTGTAATCCCAGTACTTTGGGAGGCTGAGGTGAGTGGATTACTTGAGCCCATGGGTTCAAGAGCAACCCAGGTAGCTTGGCGAGACCTCATCTTTGTAGTAAATAAAAAATTAGCCAGATGTGATAGTGCACGCCTGTAGTTCTGGCTACTTGGAAGGCTGAGGTGGAAGGCTCACCAGAGCCCAGTAGATAATGCTGGAGTGACTGTGAGCATGCCACTGAGACAGAGTGAGACTCCAACTCAAAAAAAAAAAAAGATAACAGCAGACATAAATGGAGAACAGAAAGACAATAGAAAAGATCAATGAAGCTAAGAGTTGCTACCTTGAAAAGATAAACAAAATATACAAACCTTTAGTCAGACTAAGAAAAAAAGAGAGAAGATTCAAGTCAATGAAATTGGAAATAAAAGGAGTGATAGTACAACTGATACCACAGAAATGCAAGGAATCTTAAGAGACTACTATGAACAGCTATATGTCAGCAAGTTGGATAACCTAGAAGAAACTGATACATTCCATGAAACATCAACCTACCAATTCTGGTCAAGAAAAAATAGAAACTCTGAATAGACCAAGAATTGTTAGGGAGATTGAATCAATAATAATAATAATAATAATAATAAAATCTCCCATCAAAGAATATCTCAAGACTTAATGGCTTCATGGTGGAATTCTACTAAACATTAAAGAATTAATACTAGTCCCTCTCAAACTCTTCCCCCAAAAATTGAGAAAATATTTCCAAACTCATTTGATGAGGCCAGCATTACTCTGATACCAAAGCCAGACAAGGACACTACAAGAAAAGAAATCAGGCCAATATCACTCATGAACATAAATGCAAAAATCTTCAACAAAATACTAGCAAACTAATTGCAACAGTGCATTTAAAGGATCATTCACCATGATAAGGTGGAATTTATTCCTGGTATGCAAGGATGGTTCAACAAATCAATAAATGTGAGATACCACATTAACAGAATACAGGATAGAAATCATAGGATCATGTCAATAGATGCATAAAAATCATTTTGAGAGAGGAGATAACTAGAGAAAGGCTAGGCAGACAGACAGGGCAGGTACCCTGGTAGCAATGTAGCAAACTTCCGGCAGGCCTCTTGGGTTGATACACTCACATTGGTAAACAAGCTCCCTATGAGCCCCTCAAGCTAGAGCTTAAGTACTCACTATTAGGATAGAAAAACAACCAATCAGTTCACTGCCAAGTGCCAACAAATCAGATCACCATTAGGTCACTACCTCCTGCTGATTAGTCCTTAGTACTGACCAATCAGTTCACAGCTAGTGCTAGCCAATTGACTCAGTCTTAGGGCTCTATATGCACCAGGTTTTGGGCCACAGACTGGCAGCCCCCTCAGGTCTCCTCCCACTGTGGGAGGTTTTCTGTCCTCTCAATAAATCCTGCTTTCTCACTTTTCAGTCATCCATGTCCCTCATTCTTCCTGGACATGAGACAAGATCCCCAACCTGAAGAACTGCAGAAGATCATCAGAGTCAAAGAACCATGCATCCTGGAGACTGGCTTGCCAACCAATGGAGCCAACTGAACAGAGAAAGCTGATAGCAGAATCAGAGACTCTGAAGCCAAGACACTTCTGGGGGCTGCAACACTCAGAGTTTGACTTTCCAGCCATTAGAGCCAACACTCCTGATGCTAGGTTTGTCAGCCTTTTGAGCTGACCCTCTCTGGGACTTGGCTGACTGACCCACTGAGCTGACACTCTAGAAGCCCAGGCTAAGCTGGAATATCTGTATCAATTTGATTTGAGAGGTTAAGGTAGGAGGATTGTTTGAGACCAGAAGTCTAAGATTAGTTGGGCAACATAGCCAGACTCTATTTCTACAAAAAATTAAAAAAATTAGCCAGGCATAGTGGTGCCCACCTGAAATCCTAGTTAGCCTGAAAGCTGAGGTGGGAGGATTGTTTGAGTCTAGGAGTTTGAGACTGCAATGAGCTATGACCATGCTACTGCAACCCAGCCTGGATAACAGAGTAAGACTCTGTCTCAAAAAAAGAACAGAAAAAGATAAAGCATTTGAAAAAATTCATCATCCTTTAATGATTAAAAAAGCTCAACAAATTAGGCATAGAAAAAGTATCCCAACACAATAAACGACATATATGATGAATCCACAGCTAGCATTATACTCATGTTAAAGGTTGAGAGCTATTTCTCTAAGATCAGGAACAAGAAAAGGATGCCCACTCTCACCATTTCTTTCAACACAGAACCAGAAGTTCTATGCAGAGCAATTTAAAAAATAAAAGGCATTCAAATTGAAAGGGAAGAAGTGAAATAGTCTCTGTTTGCTAATGATACAATCTTATATTACAGAAAACCCAAAAGACTCCACCAAAAAACTGTTAGGACTTGTTTTTTTTAATGCAGTAAAGTTGCAGTGTACAAAAGCAACATACAAAAATCTATAGTCTTGTTTTACATTAATCACAAACTATCTGAAAAAGAAATTAAGAAAATAATACTATCCCCAATAGCATTTTTTTTTAAAAAAAGGAGTAAATTTAATCAAGGAAATTAAATATCTGAATGTTGAAAACTATAAAATATTGAAGAGTAAAATTGTAGACAACACAAATTAATGGAAAGGTATCCCATGTTCATGAATTGGAATAATTAATATTGTTAAAATATCCACACTACCCAAAGCAATCTACAGATTCACTGCAATCCCTATTAAAATCCCAATGTCATTTTCACATAAATGGAAAATACAATCCTGAAATTTACATGAAACCACAAAAGACCTTGAATAGGCAAAGAAATTTTGAGCAGAAAATAAAGCTGGAAGCATCAAACTACCTGACTTCAAAAATCTGTTACATAGTCATAGCAATAAAAACAGCATGATACTGGCAAAAAAACAGCCACAGAGACCAATGGTAGAGGATAAAGAGTTAAAAAATAAACCATATATTTACAGTCTATTTGTTTTTGACAAAGACTCTGAGAACATATGAAGAAAGGATAGTCTCCTTAATAAATGGTTTTTGGGAAAACTTGATATCTACATGCAGAAGAATGAAACTGGGCCCTTATCTCACACTATAAGCAAAATTCAACTTTAAATGGATTAGTGACTTAAATTTAAAGACTGAAATTGTAACACTACTAAAAGAAAACAGCAAAAAACTTCATGACATTGGTCTGAGCAAAGATTTCTTGGATATTGACCCCAAAAGGACAGAAAATAAAAGCAAACATAAGCAAATGGGGTTGTATTAAACTAAAAAATTTCTGCACAACACAGGAAACAACTAATAGAGAGACAACCTATGGATTGAGAAAAAATGCCTGCTAACCATACATCTAATAAAGGACTAATATCCAAAATATGCATATAAATAATGCGAACAACTCACTTGCAAGAAAACAAATAACCAAATCAAAAAATGTGCAAAGTACCTACCTACATAGACACTTAAAAAAGAAGACACACAAATGGCCAACAGATATATATTTAAATGCTTTTCATCACTGATGATTAGGAAAATGCAAATTAAAACCAAAATGAGATATCAGCTTACACTCATTAAAATGGCTATTATTAAAAAGACAAAAGATAACAAGTGTTGGTGAGGATATGGAGAACAGAGAACTCTTGTGTACTGTTGGTGAAAATGTAGATTAATATAGCCATTGTAGAAATGAGTATGGAGGTTCTTCCATACTAATTTAGAAAACTAAAAATAAAATTATCATACAATTCACTTCAGCATATAATCTTTTTTTTTTTTTTTGAGTTGGATTCTCACTCTGTCGCTCAGACTGTAGTGCAGTGGCCACTCCCGGCCACCGCAGCCTTGACCCGCTGGGCTCCGGCAATCCTTCCACCTCAGCCTTCCGAGTAGCCGGAATTACAGGCATGTGCTACCACGCCTGGCTGATTTTTTGATTTATTGCAGAAATGAGGTCTCGCTGCCCAGGCAGGTCTCGAATCCGCGAGCTCAGGCAATCCACTCACCTCAGCCTCCCAAAGGCACGGGATTACAGGCTGAGCCACCGAGCCTGGCTTCAGTACATAATCAAAGAAATTGAAATTAGTATGCAGAAAAGATACCTGCACTCCCACATTCATTGCAACGTTAGCTAAGATATGGAAGTAACCACCTAGGTATCCATCATCAGATGAATGGATAGAGAAAATGTGGTCATCATCAGATGAATGGATAAAGAAAATGAAATGGACACCTAGGTGGTTGCTTACACACACACACACACAGACACACACACACACACACAATAGAATAAATATCTATATACTTATATCAATATATATATACATGCACACACACATACACATACACACACACACAATAGGAATACTACTCAACCTTTAAAAAGTGGGATATCCTGTCATTTGTGACTACATGGATGAACCTGGAGGACATTACATTAAGAGAAATAAGCCAGGCACAGAAAGACAGATATCACATAGTCTCACTTATATGTGGAATCTTAAAACATTGAGCTCATAGAAACAGAAAGCAGAATAATGGTTACCAGAGAGACTTGTGGGAAGAGAGGATAGATGAGAAAAGGGGAAATGTTGATCAAAGGGTACTAAGTTTCAGTTAGGCAGGAGGAAAAAGTTTTAGTGATCTATTACACAGATGTTGACTATAATAATAATGCATTGCATATTTTAAAATTGCTAAAGGAGTAAATTGTAAATGTTTTCTCCACAAAAAAATAAGTATGTGGAGTAATGAATTTGTTAATTATCCTGATTTAATCATTCTGCATCATAAACATATATCAAAACATCACTTTGTACCCCCAAATATATACAATTATTATGTCAATTTAAAATAAAGTTAAAGTTAAAAGAAAGAAAGAAAGGAAGAGGAGTTAATATCAACCCTCTTAAGACTTCAAAAAAATGAAGAGGAGAGAACACTGCCAGGCCAGCATTACCCTCATACCTATGCCAGACAAGGACACTACTAGAAAATAAAATTATAGGCCAACATCCCTGATTAACATAGATGCAAAAATCCTCAACAAAATACCAGGAAATTTAATCCCACAGCACACTGAAAGAACCATCATTGACCATGACAAAGTGGGATTCATTCCTGGAATTCAAAGGTGATTCAACACATACAAATCCACAAATGTGACACAACAGACTGAAGGATAAAAACTGTATGATTATCTCAAGAAATGTAGAATAAGTATCTGACAAGATTTGTCATCTTTTAATGCTAAAAACTCAATAAATTAGGTATAGAAGGAATGTACCTCAATCCAATAAAGGCTACATAAGAAGAGTCCACAGTTAACTTCATACTTACAGGTGAAAAGCCAAAAGCTTTTTCTCTAAGATCAAGAGCAAGGCAAGGATGCCCACTCTTATCACTTCTACTAAGATAGTACCGGAGTCCTAGTCAGAGCAATCAAGGAAGAAAAAAATTGAAAGTTATCCAAATTGAAAAGAAAGAAGTTAAACAGTCTGTTTGCAGATGGCATGATCTTATACCTGTATATAGAAAACCTTAAAGAATGCTTTTTGATACAACTATGACTAAATGCTATGCTATAAGGAGAAAGGAAGTGGTCTCAAGAAATATTACTGGGGTTGTAAGAAATTGGGACTTGAATGCCCCAAGGGGCATGGGTCATAGGGGAGCTTGAAGTGAATTTTACAGAAGCCAGTTGGTTGTTGGCTGATCATTAATGAATTCCCTCAAGCTCCTGTATGAATGGATTTTCCTGGATTTAGGCATACTTTGGAATCCCAAACTGTGGTGGGCTCAGGCAGTTCTATACAGCCTCCCTGCTCAGCTCAGCATCCACACAGAGCCTCTAGGCAGTCCAGGGACACACTTTGCTCCATGTAGGAACTGTATAAGCCTGTCTTATTTCTCCTGAAGACTGTGGGCCCCTAGGAAGCTGGTGGTTGTGGTACGAGGTGTTGTCATCACTTAACACCTTGTTTCTCCTAGGTGCTTGGAGATGAGGTGAAACACCCTTGTTACATTTCTAGCTAATCAGAGCTCCTTTGAAATTAAATAAGACGGAAATCTTAAAAACATGTTACATGTATCCCTGCTTCTCAAATGTGTACATGTTTCCCTGCCTCCTTTTATTGAGGACTTATGATCACATATGCTCAACCATGCCACACATATGTGTTGTGGTCTTTTATGTAAAACTAAGGCACTAGTAGGAAGCATGGTAGACTATAATGGTTAAGATAGTGAATGCCAGGTTGCTTAGGTTTAAAGCCTCAATTTCCACCTAGATATGTATGTATCTAGCATACAGCCTTGGACAAAGTACCTAAACTCTCAGTGACTCAGTTTCCCCAGGCCTCATGGGTTTGCTGCAATGACTAAGTTGGAATAATTCATATAAAAACTAGCACAATGGCTGGCACATAGTAGGTCCTCAATAAATGTTAAATATTATGATCATTTTGGGGTGCTTACTCTATATAAAGCATGGTTTTAGTAGATTTACTTGATTGACATCTTTTAATTCTCACAGGGACTCCATGGAGTTTTTCATTTTTCATAAAAGACGGAACTGGACCTTGAGAAAGCTCTACTATGTAATGGACATTGTGTTAGGTGATGCAAAGAGGGAGAATAAGACAGTCAATGTTGCCAAGTTTTGCGGGAGAGACAGAGAGAGAACCAAGCAATAATCATCTGGAGTGATGGGTGAGTGGAGGTGAAAACAGAGCATAAGGTCTCTTAAGGAGTCTTGGAGACATTTATTGATCATTCATTCACTTCCTCCTCTCTGCAAAGGCCCCCAGTGACACTCACTAGTTTCCACAGACTTGTACCTCTGTTTCTGGGTTCTCTCCAATGCTCCATTTGGTTAGTTTTCTCTTCTTATGGCAAAACGCTGGCTTAATGACTCCAATCTTTTAAATGTCTTGATATCTAGTAGAACAAAATTCACCACTACTTGTTCTGTCAAAAATGTCCTGGTTATTCTTGGTTCTTTACTCTTTCACATGTATGTTCCAATCTACTTGTCAGGATACAGGATAACCTTATTGGAATGTTTACTTGAATTGCATTCATTTTTTAGCTCCATTTTCGGAAAGGTAACACCTTTATGGTATTGTATCTCCCTGGTCATAAACATGGAATTTATCTGAATTCATTTAAATATTCTTTACTATCTTTTAATAGTTTTATCATTTTCCACATGATTTCTTTTTTATACAAGCACAAATCCTGAGTTCACATGGAAAGACTCCTTATCTTAATTTCCAAAGTGTTCGTATAATTAACACTAGTTTTTATCAGTAATCAGCTGCTATTCTAGGACTTCAAGAAGAGCTCTTCAGACTAAGTTCTCATCAATGAGGAGCAAAGGCTTGGAGGAAACCTCAACCCCAGGATGAGGATTTTAATTAGACAATTTTCTCATCCACTTGATCAAAGGAAAAAAAGAAAATGCTCACTGCTCAGGCAGCACTCTGAGATTTAAATCGGTTTCCAAAAGTTGTATTATTGCACCTGTTCAACAGACCCTTGTCTTTCATGTACCTGGCACAATTTTGGAGACCTCCAGGGAGAAGTCGAAAGTACCTTGCAGTCAGTTTCTGTCCTCCTAGAATTTACAATGTCCCTCTGGAGCCACATCACTACTAAATTCCACAGCCCAGAGCTTCAGACATCCAGGCCACTCATTTCAGTTTGTGCTTTCCATCTAGTGATGAGGCCTGAAAATGTGGATCTTCTGTATTCCCACAATGTTCTTACAAGGAAACTTTTGCCCTCTGTCCTCCTATTTATTGACATCTTTTAATTCTCACATGGCTTCTCTTCTTTAATTATCCTCTCCTAGGCAACCCTCTTGGGTCTGCTCCCACTGTGGGAGCTTTTCTGTCCTCTCAATAAATTCTGCTTTTATATATATATATCTCTCCTACATTGGCAAAACTGAGAAACTGAGGATCTGTTCCATTCACTGATTTTTTTCCCCTCAACATGTGTGAGATTCTTGTAGTATATCAGCTAGTATTTCTATCATAAGCCTTTTATCTCTAATTGTGGAACAAAAGACTTTTCTTGCTGTTGAAGGAATTTTATGTCATCATCTGAGGAGATACGTTTTGGAAGAACAAGTTTAGCAATGGGGAAAGAGAGAACTTGAAATCAAGTGGCTGTGTGCAGACAGCACTGAAAAGAAAGCACTGAAGCTTCCCAGCTTGCACTGTTAATATAATAAGCCCAGAATACAGAATAAAGGGAGAGGGGAACACATCCCCATGCCTGCAACTCCCCAAAGGAAAAATAGCCAGAAACTATGAAATATTGTAAAACAGACCCCAAAAAAGTATACTCCTTGGTGGGCAGGTAGATTGTGAAAGCTAAATTCCATCTCCAATTTGTAACCTTAGAAATTACAAATCTTTCCTCATGGTAGAAAAAATCCAAGACCCCACAGCCACCTACGTCATTCTGATTATCCCATCTCTATGTTCCTGCACCAACTTGTTTCATGTTGACATGTATGCCGTTCTCCATCTCTAGGCTCACATATCTCCTATTTTTCCCTCAGTCATTAGACGTTTTAGTCATGTTTCACTATGACATTATTCTGGAGTGACACTGTCCAATATAGTAGCCATTAGCCATATATGTCTATTTAAGTTTTATCTATTTTCAATAAACCAATGTGAAATTCAGTTCTTCAGTCATACTTGCCATATATCAAGTGCTTGGTAGCCATATGTAGCCAAAGGCTACCGTATCAGAAAGCACAGATATATTCCACTTCCATCACAGAAAGTGTTGCTCTTGATTATTGTAAAAGTTTCAAAATAATATTAGAAAAAAATATTTCCCTTTCCTCCTTGACTCCTCATCTCCTTTCTCCCTCATTCCTACCCTTTTTCTCATTACCTCTTCTCCTTACACGGGATCAGACAGGATTCTAGGGGTTTGTGGGAAACTTCTGAACTCTCCAGCAATGACCCCAAACTTGTTATATTATGCAGCCCGTTGGTAAAAAAATTAACATATAAAACAAAAATTTTTGAGCCACAATCAAAGAAAATTTTTAAAGAATGACATAAGTAGGAGATAAATACTTAATTATTTTTATAAATGTATTAATTAAGAGTTCAGTTTATTATACTAAATAATGCTTATTAATATAGAATTGAAATAGGTTTATTAGAAATTTGAATTCAGCACAATTCAATCTTCTTTAATTTTTAAGAAAATATGGACTTAATATTTTATGACAGAATAATTTGAAGGTATGTTATTTCAGCACTTGCTTTTGAGAATTGTCAGAGCTGAAAAAGACTGCCGGACCATATGTAGAAAGGGCATCATTTAAGTGCTCCCCTAAATTGTAATACTCATTTTTCTATCTCTTTTACCACCTATTATGCAAAGATTCTTATTGAAACTTGCCAAGTAAATCATCATATTCCCTAATGCTTTTTTTTTTTTTAATTTTATTTTTGAGTAGGAGTCTCATTCTGTCACCCAGGCTGGATTGCAGTGGCACACTTATGGCCACCTCAGCATTGACCTGCTGGGCTCCAGAGATCCTTCCACCTCAGCCTTCCAAGCAGCCAGAACTATAGTCGTGCACTACCATGCCCGGCTAATTTTTTTTTTTAATTGTAAAGACAAGGTCTTGCCATATTGCCCAGGCTGGTCTCAAACCCTCAGGCTCAGGCAATCCATCCGCCTCAGCCTCCCAAAGTGCTGGGATTACAGGCTGAGCCACCGAATCTGGCCTCCTGATGTTATTGCCAACTAATCAGAGGGTGATGTGTTATATATTTAACAAAGTGTTTCTATTCAAACCAACTAAAACACTCCATTTGGAAGCTCTTAAAGCAGTTCAACAATTCTGTTCACAAGAAAACTCCTCAATTTTTATTGTGGTAAAAAGACATCACATAAAATTGACCATCTTAATCATTTTTAAGTGTATGGTTCAACAGTGTTAAGTATATTCACATTATTATGACATAGATCTCGAGAATTTTTTAACTTGCAAATTTGAGACTCCAACCCAACAACCCAGCAACTCTTCCTTCCCCCTCCCCCACAGTCCCTGGCAACTACCCTTCTACCTTCTGCTTCTATGAATTTGACTATTCTAGATACTTCATATAAGTGGAATGATATAGTAGTTTTGTTTCTGTGACTGTCTTATTTCCTTTAGCATAAGGTCTCCAAAGCTCATCCACATAACAACATGTGACAGGATTTTCTTCCTTTTAAAGGAAAAATAGTGCTACATGATATATACTATATCATGTTTTATTAATCCACTCATTCATCAGTAGACATATAATAATGGATATTTTCCAATTTCTTTCCATGTATTTTATTCCAAAAAACATTTATTTTTTTTCCTCTCACGGCTAAAATATTATTTCCATCTTGCTGGTACAGATTGTGTTTGTTTTTTACTGTATTACCTTCTGAAAAAATTTCTATTAGAAACATTTTTAGATGTACAGAAAAGCAGGAGATGAAATTGTATACAGAAATTCACATGGAAATATAAACAACCACAAATAGCCAAAACAATCCTTAGCAAAAGAAACAAAGCAGGAGGTATCATACTTCCAGACTTCAAATTTTACTATAAGGCTACAGTAATCAAAACAGCCTGGTATTGGTACAAGAACAGGCATATAGACAAATGGAACAGGATAGAGATTCCGGAAGCAAAGCTTCAATTTCTCAACCAACTCATCTTTGACAAAGCCTCCAACAACAACCACTGGGGAGAGGAGAACCTATTCAGTAAATGGTGCTGGGAAAACTGACTGATCACATGCAGAAGATGGAAAGAGGACCCCTACCTACCACCATACACAAAAATTTACTTTAAATGAATCAAAGACCTATACGTAAATCCTCAATCTATAAGAATCTTAGAAAATGCAGGAGACACCCTTATGGAAATTGGAATTGGCAACCAATTCCAGATGAAATCCCTAAGAGCCCATACCATAAGAAATAAGGTAGACATGTAGGACCTCATCAAACTGACAAGCTTTTGCAAAGCAAAAGAAACCATTAAGAGAGCAGGGAGACAGCCCACAGAATGGGAAAAAATATTTGACAACTGTATATCTGACAAAGGCATTACAACTAGGATCTACAAGGAACTCAAATGTGCCAAAAAGAAAAAAACAAACAGTCCCATTAAAAAGTGGGCACAAGAAACGAATAGACACTTCTCAAAAGGAGAAATCCAGGCAGCCAACAGACACATGAAAAAGTGCTCAACCTCACTGTCATCAGAGAAATGTAAATCAAAACCACATTGAGATTCCACCTAACACCAGTAAAAATGGCCATCATTAATAAAACAAACAACAGATGCTAGTGAGAATGCAGAGAAAAAGGAACAATGCTCCTACACTGCTGGTGGGAATGCAAACTAGTGCAACCTCTCTGGAAGACAGTGTGGTGGTATCTGAAAGAACCAGAAGTTGACCTTCCATATGACCCAGCAACCCCCTATTGGGAATATACCCAGAGGAACTCAAATCATTCTACAAAAAAGATACCTGCACATACATGTTTGTTGCAGCTCTATGCACAATAGCATAAACATGAAACCAACCATGTTGCCCATTGAAGCTGGGCTGAATTTTTTTTTTTTTTTTGAGTTGGAGTCTCACTCTGTCGCCCAGACTGGAGTGCAGTGGCCACTCCCGGCCACCACAGCCTCGACCTGCTGGGCTCCGGCGATCCTTCCGCCTCAGACTTCCGAGTAGCCGGAATTACAAGCACGCGCTACCACGCCCGGCTAATTTTTTTATTTTATTGTAGAGATGAGGTCTCGCCTACCCAGGCAGGTCTCGAACCCGCGGGTTCAGGCAATTCACTCACCTCAACCTTCCAAAGGCGCGGGATTATAGGCTGAGCCACCAAGCCTGGCTTTGGATATTTTTAAATGTGGTACATATACACAAAGGAATATTATGCAGTCATAAAGAAGGACAAACGTATGGACTTCGCAGCAACTTGGATGGATTTAGAGTCAGTCATACTCAGTGATCTATCACAGAAATAAAGAACAGAGTACCATATGTCCTCACTCATAAGCGGACCTTGAACAATTATCATAATACTGTAAGAAAGTATTGGCAGTAGTGGAAAACTGTCAGTGGGGGGAGGGGATTGGCAGTCGAGGGGAGAGAGGGACACACCTCATCAACAAGGGTACCAGCATAATGAACATTTATATTCCCAGCCCTGAACTGTACCCCACATCCTAAAAAAAAAAAAGTTATGTGCAAGTTTTAACCTCTGGTGTCTGTGAATATGAATAGATGAATATCCTACTTGAAGGACTGGTGTTTGCAGACGTAACTAAGTTAAGAAGCTTACATGAGATTTTTCTGTATGAGTGGACCTTACATTCAATGATCAGTATCTGGAAAAGAAGATTTGAGACACAAAGGAGAACACACAGAGGGGAAGGCCATGTGAAGACACAGGCAGAGATTGGAGTGCCTTCAAGTCAAAAAACACTAAGGACTCTGACAGCCACCAGAAGCTAGGAGAGAAGCATGGACACACCTTCAGAGCCTCCAGAAGGAACGAACCTTGTCAGAACCTCGATTTCTGGGTATAGAATTGTGAGAAAATACATTTCTGGTGTTTTAAGTTAAAGAAAAGAAAAGAAAAGAAATGGTTTAATGGTCTGTCATATACTTATTACCTAGACTTAATTATTCTTAACATTTTGCCTGATTTGCTTCATCTAAATCTTTGTCTGAGTATTTATAATAAATCACGGACAATGATATTTCACCCCATAATACTTTCATATGTACTTCTAAAAGAGAGGACATTTTCCATTTTTTTTTTTTTTTTGAGTTGGAGTCTCACGCCGTCGCCCAGATTGGAGAGAAGTGGCCGCTCCTGCTGGGCTCTGGTGATCCCTCTACCTCAGCCTTCCAAGTAGCTGAAACTACAGGCATGTGCTACCACACCCGGCTGATTTTTTATTTATTGTAGAGATAAGGTCTCGCCAAGTTGCCCAGGCAGGTCTCGAACCCGTGGGCTCAGGCAATCCACTCACCTCAGCCTCCCAAAGGCACGGGATTACAGGCTGAGCCACCGAGCCCGGTTAACATTTTCTTATCTAACTACTATCATAGTTTGTTCAGGCTGCTACAACAAAAGACCATAAACTGGGTAGCTTATAAACAATAAAAACTTATTTCTCATAGTGCTGAATGCTGGGGAGTCCGAGATCAGGATGTCAGTTCTGCCCCCGTCCTCCAAGTAGCTGGGACTACAAGTGCGTGCCACCATACCTGGTTAATGGTCAGATTCTGGTGGGGACCAGAATCTTCCAGATTTCAGGCTGACAGTTTCTCATTGTGTCCTCAGTAGTGAAAGGGTGAATGAGCTCCCTGGGGTTTCTTTTATGAGGGCACTAATCCCATTCATTAGAGCAGAGCCTTCATAACCTAATCACTTTTCCTATTTTCTAATACCATCACCTTGGTGATCCTGTTTCAACATATTAATTCTGGGGGTGGTGGGGGCAAGGGGGGGATGCATACATTCATACCATAGCACCTACTATGCCATTATCATACCTAACAAAATAAACAATCATCCCCTTATATCACTTACTGCCCAATGCATGTTCAGTTTTCCCCAGTTGTCACCAAAATGTCTTGCATTTTTGTCGAGAGCCGTACGAGGACTACACATGGCATCCTGTTCAGTACTACAGCACCAAATTCAGAAAAGCGTCCAGACAAGGTTGTGTTAGTCCAGGGAGACTGAGGGGACACAAAAGACTGTGCTTATGCCTGAGGTTACTGAGTCCTGTAACAACATGACGCATCACATCCTCTGGGAATGATGCAGTGGTCCTGGCCCTACTGCAGATATCAGGGGCTGGAGAAACAGGCTTCCAGAAGGGTTTATGGAATTCTCACCCAATCAGATGTTATCATCTGTTACTGTGTAGCTCAGGGAGTCGGGGTGTGTGTGTGTGTGTGTGTGTGTGTGTGTGTGTGTGTGTGTGTGTGTGTGTGTGTTTGAGTCAGGGTCTCCTTCTATCACCTAGGCTGCAATGCAGGGGCATGATCACGGCTCACTCCATTCTCAACCTCTTGGGCTCAGGCAAGCTTTCAGCCTCCCAAATTGCTGGGATTACAGGCTTGAGCCACCACACCCAGCCCTTGGGAGTCACTTCAATGGACAAGTTTACATCTCTGTGTGGCCCAGCTAATATTCCTAATCTCTTTGCAGTGAATTCTGACTATGCCAGCTTTCTTCCCCATTCATAATGTCAGTGAATCTTATTGATGGACTCGTCAGTATTTGTATCTGGACTTTCTTCCAATTTGAGCCCTTATTGTTATTTGTCAATTCTATTGACAGTCACTTGTCTTTCCTAGAAGATTTTCCCAAATTTTAAACATTTGTCTTGTAGTAAGGGACAATTGTGTAACTCATCTTTAAGCTGGAAGCTCTTTGAAGAACTTAACCACAAGAAGATACGTAAGTGAACTCCTGTGCGGTCATAAGATCTTCACCCCTGTCCTTATAAATGTCCTTATGAAGGAAGCTATGCCATTGGAGCATCTCTGGCTTTCTCCTCTTTGTGGCAACACCTGGCCATGAATCAATGGTAAATACACTTTTTAATGGGAAGCTCAACATTCTCTCCTTCAAATCTCTTCTATTCCCCTACCAAATTAACTTTTGCTTTTTTATTTTTCATCAAACACTGGCTTTTTTCTTAGTTTTCTTTTCCTCTTTTTTTCTTAACCGCTAGATGATGTGGGACTTCAAACATAAGTCATTACTGTTGAGACTATATCTTATCTAGTTTTTCTCTCCTTTCATGGCTCATTAAAAAATAATTCTTTCAATTTATGACTGACACAAAGTCTAGCAAGCACTACAAGCTGGAACGTGTTAGAAATATCTGGGCTTTTATCAAACTGTATTGCAAATTTCCCACTAATATAATTTGTTTTAATATTTTCAAAATCTTTGACAATATTTTCTGTGTATCTTTCACTTATTTGCCCACAAAAGACCGCATTTTAGTTTTCTTTCATACTGTTTCCAGGTATTCTTTCCATTGTTTTTATTCCAGCTGCATGAGACAATTTTTTACACAGCAGTAAATAGCTTTTCATCTTTTACTCTTTTTTGTTTGTTTGTTTTTGAGATAGAGTTTTGCTCTATTGCCCAGGTTGGAGTGCAGTAGTGTGATCATTACTCACTGCAGCCTCCAACTCTTAGGCTCAAGCAATCCACCTGCCTCAGTCTTTCAAGTAACTAGGACTACAGGTACACACCAACTCCTGGCTAATTTTTTTTTTTTTAAAGATGAATTCTCGCTATGTTGTTCAGGCTCACTATTTGTCCAGACTGGTCTTGAACTCCTGGAGATCAAGTGATCCTTCTGCCTTGGCATCCCAAAGTGCTGGGATTATAGGCATGAGCCACCATGCCTGATCATTTTTTACTCTTCAATAAGAAATCTCATAAGAGACTTTGTGAGTATGTATCATTAAGTTTAGTAAAATTGTATAAAGGTCTGAATAAAGTTTAACATTAATTTAAAACAAAATAATGAAAAAATATTGAGTGTTTTCATTCTCTGGCTTCTTTCTTTTAAACAAATGTCCTATTAATCATGACAACTTTATATTGAATAGAACTGTACTGCATTGCCAATTTTATAACAAAATATAGCTGAATAATGTCAACTTCATATGATTCAATCTAATGCTATTTTATTTCTTGAAACAGAGACTCCTAAGGCAAAGTTTAAAACTAATGAGCATGGCTATAAATCCATAATCTAGAAAGACTGATTAATAGTTTTGAATTTTTTTTTTTTTACCAATGCCTGGTCAGGACTGATTGGGCTGTCATCATTTTTAACTGTATAATTTATTGATTCTAGGAAAGAGAACATGGGCTCCCCTTTTCCTTGGAGTCTGCCTGATGTGCCTCATTACCGTCCTCAGTCTGTGAGTTATTGGCAGCCATCTTTGTAAACCACCTGTTCCTTTGGAGAGTGTAACCTGTACATCTCCTATGCAGGCACATTTAAGTCACATAGAGACTTGTGAGGATGCCACAGGTGGTCCCCCTCCTCCAGTGTTGGGGAGCACACTCTCTTTCCTTGGGATCCCCCATGCCACGGGTGCCTTATAACCAGTGACCAAGCAAGGATGTCAGTGTCTACTGACAGGTAATCTTAGCAAAATTGTACATGCAAATTAAATAGACTTGGGCATTCTACTGTTTTATTCCTGACATCCAGTGGCTCACCCAGCATAGGCACCCCTCTTTTTTATTTGAGAGTTTTTGGGTACATAAGTAGGCAGCATGAATGTGAAGTTTGGGCCTCTAGTTGGCCCTCTCTCCTCCTGATAGTGAACCAGGTACCCAGTGTGTTGCCATGTGCTCCTCTCCCTCCTCCCTCCCTCCCTGTCCTAGCAGTGTCCAGTGTCCAGGGTCCAGTGTCCATAGCCACCCCTCTTTAGGAGATTACTGTTCTAGAAGTTTATGACCAGGGATCCCTCCCTCCAACAGGCTGCCTGTCCCTCTCCAGCCTCACCAGCAACTGCCAAACCCAGCCTGTGGCTGATGGCCCAGCCTCCCTCCTGAGAACTGCATTCACAAGTGGCACCTTCTCTCTCTGTCTTGACTTATCGGCACTACCCCACATTCTGTGCTCTTAACTCAACCTCAACCCAACACGCTTCCTCAGAATCTCAGGAGCAGCATGCTAGACATTGCTTTAGTAAAAATTGGCCTTCAGTCTGGCAATGGAGGGGACTAATTTATAAATTGGAAAGTATCACACAGACATTGGAGTAATGTGCACCTTGGGCTCAGCCCAGGCCTAGTGGATCCAAGTCTCTGGAATGTTGCCTAGAAGCCTGCATTTTTTGCCCATCTTCCTACTTGTTATACACAGTTCTATATATTTAAATTTCAGACCTTTGGCATGATATTACTTGCCGAACCATATTTTAGGAGATTTCTGACTATGCTATATGATATCAAAGAGTACTTTCTTCATAAGATAAAAATTCAAGTCATATGAACATTATTCAGTGAATAATTCCTCTGGGCTTCTGGGTGAAAGAAAAAATTTTATACTGGTTGGTTGGAAAGAAATCTACACTGAGGATGGCCTTGAGGACTGTCGAACTTAGATTAATAATCAAGCATTGTAATAGAATAAAGAGGCAAAGACGTGAAGTCAGGGAAATTTGTGATCTTTTTCTTCTTGTTCTCGGAGAGCTGGAAGGACTTTGTAAAAAAAAAATTATTAAGGAAACTTTCTGAATTATGGATTGATGTCCATTCTCCCTAGTTTTAAACCTTACCTATGTTTTAAGAAACGAAATCATACAGGTCCCCAGGGGAGGCCTTTAGTGGAGTGTGAGTTTGTCTCTAGAAGTGGTTTTGAGTGAGATATCTATGCAGTGCCTGAAACACAGGAAGAAAAATAAGATTCTGATGGAATACACTGGCCCTCACTGGGGTGGTATTCTAGCTCCAGGGAACAGTCCAGATACAGACAGCCAGGACTGTAGATAGGCCAAGCCTTATTTCTGTGATTTTTTTTTTCTAGGTCAAGTCCCACAGAGATGTTGGAGGCAGTGTGACAATAAAAAATATTTAGGGTAGGATGGTCTCGGTGGTTCAGCCTGTAATCCCAGCACTTTGAGAGGCCAAGGCGAGTGAATTGCCTGAACCCGCAGGTTTGAGACCCACCCGGGCAACTTGGCGAGACCTCGTTTCTACAATAAGTCAAAAATTAGCCAGGCATGGTAACGCATGCCTGTAGTTCCAGCTACTTGAAAAGCTGAGGTGGAAGGATCGCCAGAGCCCAGCAGGTCGGTGCTGGGGTGGCCATGAGTGTGCATGCCACTGCACTCCAGCCTGGGGGATAGAGTGAAACTCCAACTAAAAAAAAAAAAAAAAAAAAAAAATATATATATATATATATATATATAAAATAACTTTAACAACAAATACCCAGGATCTCTCTTGGATAGGCAAAGAGGCAGAGGAAGGAGAAGAGGAAGGAGGGGAAGACATAGGCCTTGCCCCTGTGACAGAAGCCACTGTACTGCAGAGACCATCTATTCAACAGGCACTGCCAGGTTGATAGTGCCCCAAGAGTCCTTCTTACTGCGTTCCCCTTGACTTGCATCAACCAGACTGAGGGTTATGAGACACAGAGCACTGTCTGCTCCTTCAGCCAGGGCTCTGGGTGATTTGAAATTCTCCCCTGCTTGCCCTTCTGACCCAGGAGTGTGACAAAGAAGTCCGGATGGAGATGGCAGGATGTGGTGCACTACAGAACTCAGGTCAACCTGTGAGCTCCCTCCTCTGGGCTAGAGTGAAATAAAACCACAGCATATGTCCTTGCCTTAAGATTAGAATAGGTAACCCATAAAGATGGGTACTGACTAGGGGCTTGTATCCCTAGGGCTACCATAACAAAGTGCAGCCTGGGTGGCTTCAAACAGAAATCTACTGCCTTGCAGCTCAGGAGGCTGGAAGTCTGAAACCAAGGTGTCAACAGGGGCATGCTGCCTCTGAAACCTGTAAGGAGAATCCTTCCTTGCCTATTCCAGCTTCCAGAGTTTGCTGGCAATCCTGGGTAATCCTTTTGATTCAGAGTCTCACTCTGTCACCCAGGCTGGAGTGCAGTGGCAAGATCACAGCTCACCATAGCCTCAACCTCCTGAGCTCAGGCAATCCTTTCATCTAAGTCTCCCAAGTAGCTGGGATGACAGGCATGCACCACCATGCCCAGCTAATTTTTTAATGTTTTGTAGAGAGGAGGTCTCGCTATGTTGTCCAGACTGATCTTGAACTCCTGGACTCAAACAATTCTCCTGCCTCAGATTCCCAAAGTGCTTGGATTACAGGCATGAGTCACCATGCCCAGACCTCTTTTCTTCTTATAAAGACACCAGTCATGTTGGATTAGAGCTCACCCTACTCCAGTATGGCTTCATCCTAATTGTATCTGCAATGAGGCTGTTTTCAAATAAGATCATGGTTTAAGTTTCCAGGGGTGAGGATTTCAATGCACCTTTTTAGGGGACACAATTCAACTATACTCCATGATCATCAGTGGGGACCAGGTTGACTGGTGATGTCATTCTGACCCATGGCCTTGCCATCAGATTGAGACCCAGGTTGGGTCCTAGTGGCTGTTAAGTCAAAATGTGTAATTGCATCTTCTAGCCATAGAGAGCTCTCTGTTCAAAGGTATTTCTTCCTACTTATAGAAACAACTGATGTTCATAACAAGAGCCCAGCGACAATGTACAGTCTACAAGTGTCTTCTGAATCATCAAAGAACAGTTAAATTATCTTCTGAAAAGTGTTCCTGTCAAGTGCATTTGGATGATTTCTTTGAAATTCACAGTGTTAGGTTAAGTCCCTTGAAAGCAGAGACTAAGGCAGGATTTGCATACATGTGAGCTTTTTTTTTTTTTGAGTCAGGGTCTCACTCTGTCACTCAGGCACATTTACATCTCACAGCAGCCTCATCCTCCTGGGTTCAGGCAATCCTTCCTCTTCAGCCTCCTGAGTACTCGAGACTACAGGTGCCTAACACCATGCCTGGCTATTTTCTTTACTTTTCTTTTTTTAATTTTTTGTGAAGACAAGGTCTTGCTATGTTGCCCAGACTGGTCTCAAACTCCTGGGCTCAAGCAATCTTCCCATCTCAACCTTCCAAAGTGCTGAAATTACAGGCATGAGCCACCACACCCCACATGTGATTTATTGAGGGTAACTCAGGAGAAAGGGTGTGGAGTAAGTAGGAAGGGTGGGGAAAGAGCTGAGCAGGGATGTGGTCCCAGCTGGCATAAAGTCTTAGCCTGATCCTCAGGGAGCTCTGAAGTGTGAGCTGGTCCTGCCTTCAGGTAAGGGGCTGGCCCTTTGTACCCCCTTATCAGGTAGCCCATGGCTGGGAGCTGCAGGGGAGGAGGCCAGAATTGTCTGAGCAATGAAGATCTTGGATGAGGAAAAATCTGCAGAGAAGAGGCAACTGTAAGCAGGCAACAGCCAGCACAGCACAGACAGATGGCCACACTGGCTAATGGAGGGGATCCAGGTGGGGCACCCACAGCCTCCTCCATAGTTGGTAAGATCTGCATGGAAGAGAAAGGGCATGTGCCTGGATACAATCACCTGCACTGACTAGCTCTCCAAAGACCTAGATGCTCAGTTCGCCTGGAACTTCATCTCTCAATTCTGCTAGAAAACATGTGTTTTGTTATTCCCAACATCCAGAGGCCAACAGGGAGGACTTCCCCTGGTATTCTTCATCTGTGGAGGTGTTGCAAACACAGAAGCGTTGCATTGGTATGTTTCCCACCCCCATCCCAGGGTGGCTCATGCAGCAGGCTTTGTTTTGCTAAGAATTATAAATGTGAGAGGTCCTGCATTAGGGATGCTTTGATTAACAGTGGGAGAGATGCTATTAAACTAGGCGTGCTCATTGTCTTCTGTTTATAGAACGTACTCACTCTATAATGGTGTCCAGGGATATTAAAATGCCACTGATGGGCGAATGTTTATAACAACACTGTCTTCCCAGAGGCTTATTGATGGTTGGATTATGATGGAGAAGTACTTAAATAGCTATTGATTTCTGCTATATTGTGTGGGAGGAAGATATATTGCTATGATTTTACCACCCTCACCTAAACAATTGGCAGTGAGTTGCTTTGGGGTAAGGAACTGTTGAGACCTTGTTAGACCACCAGCATTAGGTGGCCATGTCTCTTTGGCAGCTACATTGTTACAACAGGTATATAGACACATTTTTACAATGTTACATGGCTGAGGTGCTGTAATTGCATGACTGGGGCCATCTCTGAGCAACAAGTAATTTCCCCAGCAGGGCAATGCAGTAGCTACATTGTTACAACAGGTACATAGACACACAATGTTACATGGCTATGGGGCTGTGTAACATGTTACATGAGGGCCCATCTCTGAGCTAAAAGTAATTTCCAGATTGTCTAGCAGCACAGTGAAGATCAAAGTCCACCACAACCACGATGAGCAAGTAATGGGGTCCAACAGAACTTACAGGGCACACTGCAATTTCTTCACAGGGATGGAAACTCAGGGTGGAGAGCTTCGGTCTCAGGTCTGCTAATCTTTTCACAGCACCCCTCTTTGATCACCACCCCCAACTTAGCTGACGTATGTTAATAGGAACAACAGCCCCATATCTGAGGATGAAGGAAAGGCATCTGGGAGAAATAGTTTTAACTATCTGTGTCAATAATTATTGGAACATGAAGAAACTCATTATTATTTTTCTTGCTATATCTATTTATACAAAAAATTTATGATCAACGTAAAACACTGTGAAAACACAGGTATAGTATCTTCCCCCAAATTTCAAATCGCCTGTCCTCCCAATGTACCTGTTATGAATGTGCTTACATCTGCCCTTACCTTATTCATGTATATGTGATTTTATATATAATGTGTATGCATGTGTAATGTAAGCATGTGTCATGTGTATTTGTAATTTACACCTGCCTAAGTAACTTATCAAAATGAGGACCCCATGTACATTCTGCTTTGCAGTCTGCTGTCTATCGTGAGCATTTACCCCTGTGTGTCAATATTTGGAAACCAACTAGAGGGCTGTGAAGTAACCCATCAAATCATCTCACCTTGATCACCTCGCTGGGTCCCAGGTGTCTTAATATGCTTTCTGTTGCTTATAAAAGAATACCTGAAACTGGGTAATTTATAAAGAAAAGGGATTGCTTTCTTATAGTCCTGGAGACTGAGAAGTCCAAGGTCGAGGGAGCACATACAGTGGGGACTCTGCAGAGTCCCAAGGCAGTGCAGGGTATCACATGGCGAGGGGCTGAGTGTGCTAATTAATTGCGCTAGCTTAGGCCTCCCTTCCTCTTGTTTTTATTTTTATTTTTTTTTTAGTTGGAGTCTCACTCTGTCGCCCAGGTTGGAGTGCAGTGGCTGCCCTCGGCCACCACAGCCTCAACCTGCTGGGCTCCGGCGATCCCACCTCAGCCTTCCGAGTAGCCAGAATTACAGGCGCGTGCTACCACACCCGGCTAATTTTTTTATTTATTGTAGAGATGAGGTCTCGCCTGCCCAGGTGGGCCTCAAACCTGTGGGCTCAGGCAATCCACTCACCTCAGCCGGGATTACAGGCTGAGCCACTGAGCCCGGCTTTCCCTTCCTCTTATAAAGCCACAAGTACTACTCCCATGTAAACCCATTAATTCATTAACCCATTAATCTGTGAATGGATTAATCCATTCATGAAGGCCCTCATGACTCAACACTCCTGAAAGGCTCCACTTCTCAACACTGCCGCTTTAGGGGTTAAATTTCAACATGCATTTTGGAGAGGACAAATATTCAGACCACAGCACCAGGTAGACAGATCTGTGACTAGCTGAACTGTGTTTTGTTTTGTCTCCTTATCTTTGAGGCAAAACATTGGTCTGTGATGGCCAAACAGAGATGAGAACGGAGAAAGGCAAAAACCTCCCTGGCTTGTGCTTTCCCTACCCTCCATGTCCTCTTCTCCCTCCCGGCCACATAGGAGTCAGCAGTCCCTGAGTTAATTAGAAATGCTCGGGGAGTGCGGAGTGATGGTGGCCCATGACATCTCTCAAGGCTCCATAGAATGTTGACATTGCATGGGCTTGTGAATTATGTGATCTATTTCAAATCACTTGCCTCCAGGCAGGCACTCCAGCACTTTCATGATGTATTCATGCTGCTAGTCTAGTCCAGGACAGAGGTTAACACTGTATACTGGATAGTCAAGAAAAGAAAAGACATAAATTCAAGTGTATGCTTAGGGTTGGTTGGCAATTTTAGGGTATATGCCAATTTTTTAATAAAAATATCCAGGGCCAGGCACCGTGGCTCATGCTTTTGCGAGGCAAGGCAGGAGGATCACTTGCAGCCAGGAGCTTGACACCAGCCTGGGCAACATAGTGAGACCCCAACTCTATAAACATATTGTTATTTTTTACTTTATTTTATTAAAAAGATACGGGATACAAGTCAAGATTAGGTACATAAGTTATGTACGTGCCCGTGAAGTTTGGGCCTCCAACTGGTCCTCACTTCTCCTGGTTTAGGACCCTGTACACTTTATGTTGTTATGTGGTCCCCTCTCTCCCTCCCTCCCCTGGCAGTGTCCAGTGACTGCCACTTCCTCCCTTGTGCTAATGTGATTAATGTTCAGGTCCTACTTAGGAGTGAGAACATGTGGCATTTGGTTCTTTGTTTTCACAATAGATCCCTAAGAATGGTTGTCTCTAATTCCATCTAATTTGCTGAGAAGCCCATGATTTTGTCCTTCCTCTTGGCTGTGTAATATTTCATCATGTATAGATACCACATTTTCTTTATCCAGTCTACTTTTGATGGGCAGTAGGGTTGGTTCCATGTTTTTGCCATTGTGAATAGTGCAGATATATATATAGTTTCCAGGAAGAAGGAACATTAATCTCTTGTGGAATTTATCTGTCTCTCTGCTTGTTGGTCAGCAGAGAGTGTGTCACATGCCAGGTACTCTTTGAATGAAAAGCACTTTCCAGCTGTGGCGTGAAGCCCTTGTGGTGTCCCTTGAGCTCATACAGTCCAATGTGATGAGGAAGATCCTTTTTTTTTGTAACTGTTTGCAGTCTGAGCAGTAACTCAAACCCAGAGAAGTGGACAAATGTACAGCGGGGCCTATTGTTTTATTTATCCAAGTGTTTTGATAGGTGAATTTGGTGGACAAGGTAAAGATCCCCATGAGCATAGCTTGGGTGAGACAGGTGAGGATAAGGAACAGATAAATCACTCTGCATAATAATTGTGGCACTACCTACTGGGGCTTGGGGAAAAACAGTAGAGACTGGAAGGAGAAAAGTAAAGGAGTCTCAGCATTGTGGTGGCAGTAGGGTCTGTGGAAGGACACCCCCAGCAATATGATGGGAGTTGGGTTCCGGACCACAATCTATCCCAGAGCAAAGGGAACTCACTCAGCAAATGCATGACGTACTTGGTTCCCCTGAGGCAGAGGCACAGAGGGTGACTGAGCCAGAGAAGTTGGGGTCCCCCAGAGGCTAAGGTCGAAACAGGATTTGAGTGCAAGCAGGTCATTAGGGAAGTGACCCCAGAAAGGAGTACTGAGGCGAGTAACAGGAATGGTAGGAAGTGTTCATGAGTGGAACACCACCCTGGGCAACTAGGGCTCAGTCTTGGGAGGCAACTCTGGGAGACAGCATTGAACACACCTGGGAGATAACCTCCCCACTCTCTCCCCAGAGTGGCAAAAGAACTGAGCTGTTTATCCAATTTTCATGCATCACTGGCTGAAGGCCACTCCTGGGGACATGTACTCCTTAGAACTTCCAGCCAGCCCCATCCCTGGCAGATAGAAAACCCTCTGGCAGAAAGGCATGGAAGCTTGCGGCGGAATGCACTTGGCATGTCCTGGAATGGTGAGTTTCAAGAGCTTGGGTTGGTCACTGGTTGTGTCTCTACAAACAGCTGAGACCGGGACACGCCAAAGGGCATCACTAATTTATCCGATTATATGACTGGTTATAATAGATAATGATGAAACTTGGCCACGTGAAGGTAGAAATTTAAAAGATAAAAAAATTTAAAGATTCTGAAACTTTTTTTAGGATCTAGAAGACTCAGATCATCAGCTCAAATCCCTTATTTTACAGGAAACTATAGCCCAGAGGATTCAACAGCAGCTTTTTGTCCATGCAGGAGGAGGAAGGAGATGGGGGGAGGGGACACCAGGACACCTAACCTACCACACACCTGGGGACCATGAGGGAAGTGATCCCAGTAAACAGCTGAGATGGTTGCTAGAAAATCTGTAAACTGACCCATCCCAGTCCCTCACTCTTCACGTTTTCATCTAAGGCGTGTCTGCAGGGCACTACCGCAGCCCACACACTGCTTGCTCAGAGCCACAGAGCCTAGGCCATGGGGTACAACAGGAAACAAAATGGGTCAATTCTTCACTGTCAGCAATCTGGCCTCCTGGAGGCTGGAGGGAGAGACAATCAATCAAGAAGTGAAAAGAGCTAAAGGGAAAATAAAGAGGGGGTGCTAGGGGTGCCGTGTGTGCCCCGCTGGGTGGGTGGCCTGATGAAGTCCACTAAGGAGGAGACATTTAGGAAAGACTTGAAGGGGAAAGGGAATGAGACCTGTAGACAGCTGATGGGGGCAACACAGGCAGAGGCTCAACACATGCAAAGGCTCTGGGCTGGGATGCCTGGGACAGCGTGCTGTCCTAGGGGCCATGCAGCTGGCACAGAGGGAAGGAAGGGATGTGAGGAGGAAATGAGACAGATCACAAGGCTCTGTAAGGACTCTGTCTTCTACTGAGTGATATGAGAGCCCTGTGAAGTTCTAGGTAGAGGGTAGGATCTGAGTTAGTTGAGTCACTCTGGCAGCTGAAGACAGGGACAAGGATAGAAGAGATGAGACCAGTTAGGAGACTGGTGACATCACCTAGGTGAGACAGACAGTGGCACATTTCAAGGTGGTAGCAAGGGAGGAATGAGAAGCGATCAGATGAGAAGTAAGAGAGTGTGACTAAAAGATGCATTTGTGGCAGGGCGTGGTAGCTCATACCTGTAACCCCAGCACATTGGGAGGCCGAGATGGGAGGATCCATCTGGGACCAGGAGTCCAAGACCAGCCTGGGCAACATAGTGAGACCTTGTCTCTACAAAAAAATAGAAACAATGGATACCACCTGTATCTTGCTCAGAAAGACCATCTCCATGCCTGCCCCAAGCCATGTGCTCGAGCCCTGCCCACCTAAAGGCTAGTGGACCAGCAGGGTCAGTGCCCTGTCACATGCCCCTGGTCCTCACCACTCCCCAGCATGTGATGCTTTCTACAGTGAGGGAGCACTTGTGGCTCATTGCCTGAGAACTACCTCTCACTGCAGGGATGCTATCAGTCTGCAGGTGCAGCAGGTCAGACATGCTAAAGCACAGGAGTCCAACCTTTGGTCTTCCCTAGGCCACATCGAACAAAGAGAAATTATCTCGGGCCACACATAAATTATATAATACGGTTAGTGTAGATACATAATAAGACTTCTTTTATTTTTCATATCTTTTATTATAAAGTTTAGAAAAATGAGAACAATATAAAACTAGTGGGAAATTTGACCTTATTTTTGTTAAACTAATCTATCAGTGTCTGGTTCAGTGGAAGTGGTTGAAATTCTTAGCAAGTGCTCAGGTGCTCGACAGAAATGTCTGTTCAAATTTTGCTCTTTGTGTGCTTCATGATTGAAAACAACTGCTCACACACAGATGTATGTGCTGCCAAAAAGTGACGTCATGAATAAGCTGTGATTGTGAACTTCAAAAATGGAACTATGCATGGGGTCACAAAGAAAATAAATGCTAGAAAAATACATGATGTCAAAAGATTTTGTGGGGCCGCATTACTAGCTGTCCTGGGTTATATGTGGCCATGGCCGTGGGTTGGTCATGCCTGTGCTAAAGGATTTAACATCTCCAGAAGCCTCCTCAACCAATGACAGAAGCAGGTTGGAGGAACTGCCTTACTTCTTGGTGGTGACAGCTCTGAGATATGCTCTTTACAATCTCCCAAATGCCTGCAGGGGGATTAAGCATCAGTTGCCCGCAGCAGCAACTCACTCATACACTTCTCTGTCTCATCTCTTCACTCCACTACAGGCTTTTCCCAAGCTCCTTTAAATAAATGACTTGTGCCGGGCTCGGTGGCTCAGCCTGTAATCCCGTGCCTTTGGGAGGCTGAGGTGAGTGGATTGCCTGAGCCCGCGGGTTCGAGACCGCCTGGGCAGCAAGACCTCATCTCTACAATAAATCAAAAAATCAGCCGGGCGTGGTAGCGCTTGCCTGTAATTCTGGCCACTTGGAAGGCTGAGGCGGAAGGATCACCGGAGCCCAGCAGGTCGAGGCTGCGGTGGCCAGGAGCGGCCACTGCACTCCAGTCTGGGTGACAGAGTGAGACTCCAACTCAAAAAAAAATAAAAATAAAAATAAAAAAAATAAATGACTTGTGCCGGGCTCGGTGGTTCAGCCTGTAATCCCTTGCCTTTGGGAGGCTGAGGTGAGTGGATTGCCTGAGCCCGTGGGTTCAAGACCCGCCTGGGCAGCGAGACCTCATCTCTACAATAAATCAAAAAATCAGCCGGGTGTGGTAGCACATGCCTGTAGTTCCGGCTACTTGGAAGGCTGAGGCGAAGGATCGCCGGAGCCCAGCAGGTTGAGGCTGCGGTGGCCAGGAGCGGCCACTGCACTCCAGTCTGGGCGACAGAGTGAGACTCCAATTCAAAAAATAAAAAATAAAAATAAATGACTTGCACCCAGATCCTTGTCTCAGTGTATGAAAGCCAAGCCCAAAGCAGCTGTTCACTGTGTTAGTTAAGATGTTTCTTCCTTTAGGCCTTCAAATCTCATCCTTCAGACTCCAGTGTAGACAAGAAGTGATTTTCACAGGGAAACTTAAAATATGCAAATGACATTCAAACCCCAGAGTAAGAACTACGGTTTTTTCTGCCAACCTAATTATGTTCACACCCACCAAATGCCAGAAAAAAGGGAGGCTGTCAAAACAAAGATAACAGAAACAAACGCAGCAAAGCTGTTAGCCCTGGCCAGTGTCATCAACTCCCAAATGAATAACTCTGTTATCAGGAGCTCTGCTCTCCAAGGCAGAGAGAGGGAAAGGGGGAAGCAAGGGTCCTCTTCCCTCAGAAACGTCCTCACCACCTTCATCGGTTGCGTCCTACTTCCTGGAGTCTCTCCCCAACTCCATGACAGCCACTGTCCTACACTAAGCAGTGAGGTCTTACAGAGAAACAAGGTACCCTGGCCACCTGTTGGGTGAGGTCTAAGATCTATTCCTGTTTTATCTTTTCCTCACCTCCCCATCCAATCCCTCAGCAAGTCCCTCTGGTTCTAGTTATAAAATATATCCTACAAGGGCCTCTGTACCTCTCCCCTCCCAGCCCAACCACCCTGGTCAAAGTCACCCTCAGCACCACACCAGGGTTACTGCAGTAACCTCTTACCTGGCCATGTCTGCATCTACCCTTGTCTCCCTACAAGGAAATTGAAGACCACGTTTCTCCAGCATGTACTGTATATGACCTAGTTTTATTGCACATACCACTTCCATAAGCAACATCTGCTGTTTCTACTGATCAACACACTCCTAGAGGGATTTGGCTTTCAGCAGCAGTGGTAACTAAGGCCCCAGTGCCAGAACCCCTAGCTTCGTGAGAGTTAAGGGGCAAGGCTAGGCCCCAGGGCAGCCTGCATCGTGGCAGCAACTCCCTGGTCTCCTTGCCTTCTGGGCAAATCCTTGAACTTGGAGAAGGTGGCAGCTCTCCTGGTGGTCAATTCTGCAATGGCACTCTGTAAATCATTCCCAGAGCTCAGCCCAGGGCCTGCTTCTCTAGTCTGTCAGTGATTTTTCAAGCACCGAATTCTCTATATAAATTCTTTTCTGCTTGCCCCAGCTGGAAGAGTTTGTTACCAATAACTGACTTCTGACTTTCATCATAGGGATATCTAAAAGGAAATTACAAAGACTTCTTGGGTATATGTTTGAGAGCATGTTTAATAAACCCTTTGGGAGAAGGAATTCAAGTTATGTGTAATTGCTTTCCCCATAACCATTAGAAAATATATCCAAGAACCTAAGTGCTTCCCAGGCGTTCTTCTTATACAGCCGCGGTTCCTGCTCTTGCTCCCTTTCAGAATGCTGCCTAATCTCCCCATCTTTGCTGGTGAATTCCCATCCTCTTTCTGGGAATCCTGCCCCTACCCAGAGGCTTGGTTTCTCCCAGGGGGCATTTCTCTTCTCTCCACATGGAATGACCAGTGGCATTCCATGGGGACCTTTGCCACTCTAAGGCTGGCCAAACAGTAGGGAGAAAGGAGTCGGAACCACCAGAGTCCCACTGAGTGGTCAGGGTGGGTGTGGTCAGGTTCCCCCCAAGGTCTGTCCACTAGGAGGAGTAACAGAGATGCCTTTTCACTTTTAACTTCCCAGTCAACTGCAAACACCCCAAAATTCTCAAAGACAAAGAAGAGGTGAAATTGTCCCCCCACTGCCTGATTTATTTTCAAACTTACCTATCCATAAGTTAGAAATTTACAATCCTATGAAAGATTATGGCAGTTCCTTACCCTAATTCTCCATTTTCAGAATCAACCCACCCCCAGGACCCACCGGTTAGAGAAAGGGTTTATTGCTAAACCCCACACTCATTTGTATCCAGTCAGTGGCTACACAGACCAGAAAGACATTCAGCAATGACCTCTTATAAGGGCTAGACTAAACTCCTAACTAGCTCACTTTGGAACTTCTGTCTTGGGAATTGAAGGGGAATTTTGGTCTTTCTGCTATGATCATATTTAATATAACAAGTCCAGGAACCTTAATTTATTTTTAAAGTGACAATAATGTCTTTAGCATTAATGGCATTATACTCATTGGTTGTGCTTGTTTCAAAAACGACTCGAATCACTAGCCCTGAAACACCAGTGATACCTGCTATGGCTTCCCAGAGACAGAATTGGGAGGATGACAGGACAAGTAGCTCATCCCCTCATGGAGGCAAATAGGGGAGTCAGATAATGCCTCTCCCCCCACTCTCTCCCCTTCTCCTTTCCCTTCCTCCCCCTTCACGAAGGTGGTATGTGTGTACACACACACATACCTTTTTTGCAAGCAAAGGTAATAAAGTCTAGAATTTGGCCACAAAGATTTGCTGTGTGGTGACAACAGCCTTAAAAGAGTGGCTTTTGTCGGACACGGTGGCTCACACCTGTAATCCCAGCACTTTGGGAGGCCAAGTCAAGAGGATTGCTTGAGCCCAGTAGTTCAAGACTAGTCTGAGCAACATAGTGAGACCTTGTCTCTACCAAAAAAAAAAATCAAAAATTAAAACAAGTTGAGCATAGTAGAGCACGCCTGTAGTCCCAGCTACTCAGACGGCTTAGACAGAAGGATCACATGAACCCAGGAGTTCGAGACTGCGGAAGCCATGATCAGGCCACTGCATTCCAGCCTCGGCGACAGAGTGAGACCCTGTCAGAAGAAGAAGGAAGAGGAAGAGGAAGAGGAAAAAGAGGCAAAAGAGGAGGAGAAGGGGAAAGAAGAAGAGGAGGAGGAGGAGCAACTCATGCTGTATTTCATGATGAAATGTATCAGGAGCATTTGTCAAGTCTCCGTTTGTGCTTTCATACCAGTCCCCTCAAAGTGGTGTATCACTACTGTGATAGAGAGGAATCATTGCCTCCCAGTCACTGTTCTTCCCCTTTTCCTTAGTAACCAAACTTTATTTCAGCACTCCGTTCGTCAGAATAAAGGCTGCCTTCTAGCCCCTCCCCGCAACCCTTGCTCTAGGGTTTGCATTCAACTAAGTTCTAGCCAAAGGATTATAAGCAGACGTGTTGCACAAGACTGGAAAATCCAAAAATGAAATTAGTAGACATTTCCTCCTCCTCCTCCTCCTCCTTTCCTCTTTCTGCTGCCTGGAATGTAACTATGATCATTAGCACACCAGCAGCCATTTTAAACAAAATCAAAGTCCACACCCCAAAAGCTGTAAGGATCCTGGGCCCCTGATAATTTTATGGCACCAAAATCACAGCAACTTGACCTTGGGACTTCTTTTACAAAAGATAGAAATAAAGTTAAGCCGGGTTCGGTAACTCAGCCCGTAATCCCGCCCTTTGGGAGGCTGAGGTGAGTGGTTTACCTGAGTCCGCGGGTTTGAGACCCACCTGGGCAACTTGGCAAGACCTCATCTCTACAATAAATCAAAATATTAGCCGGGCGTGGTAGCGCGCGCCTGTAGTTCCAGCTACTTGGAAGACTGAGGCGGAAGGATCGCCGGAGCCCAGCAAGTCGAGGCTGTGGTGGCTGGGAGCGGCCACTGCACTCCAGTCTGGGTGACAGAGTGAGACTCCAACTTAAAAAAAAAAAAAAAAAGTTATATCTTAATGTTCTTTAAGATGCCCACGCCCTGGGCATGCCTTTTTATCTCTCAAAAATTATGTCTTAAAACTAAACAAAGTTTTCTTGCTTAAGCCACTGTTACTTTTGCTTTTCTCTCAGATGTAGCTAAATAATTTTAAAAATTAATGGAGTTTATGAAATATTTCACTTTGTAAATGAATTCCAGGAAGGATAACTGTCTTATTATGGGGGCCAGGCACAGTGGCTCAAGCATATAATCCTAGCACTTTGGGAGGCCAAGGTGAAAGGATTGTCTGAGTTCAGGGATTCAAGACCAGCCCAGGGAACTTGGTGAGACCTTGTCTCTACAATAAATAAAAAAAATTAGCCGGACTTGGTGGTACATGCCTGTAGTTCCAGCTACTTGAAAAACTGAGGCAGAAGAATTGACTGAGCCCAGCAGGCCACGGTTACAGTGACTGTGAGTGTGCCACTGCACTCCAGCTTGGGTGACAGAGTGAGACTCCAACTCAAAAAAGAAAAAAAGAGCAGGTAATGGAAAAGCCAAGAGTAGAACCAATATTATTCAACCTCAGCCTGTGATGCTCCCCATTGTCTTATATTTAATATATACAATGTAAACATAATATATAATAATATATATTTTATATAAATTAAACCATCAACTTCAGAAAATAATTTGAGGACCATGAGTGTCTCAGTGGTCAGATGGACTATTTCCTTCTTCATCAACTAGCATTATTTAATTATAAAATTTGGGTGTGACAAGGTGAATTCCAAGTTCATCCTATCTTGGTTAAGCCACATGACCTCATGTCTTCTCTCATGACAGAATTATGAAATCTCCAAGTTGAAAAGTTCCTTGAAGGACTTTAGTGCAATAGAAATGTTCTGCCCCAATTGCCAAAGTAAGAGTATGGCATTTCTGAACTATGCAAGGACTTCCAAGAGAGTAGAAAAAGAAGAAATATTAAAAGAAGATATTTTCAAGGCAAATTTTCATGAAGTACAATTGAGTAGTAATTGCATGCCTCATTGTTATGAGGGTAAATTCATTATTGAGTCTTATCATCCACTTTGAGGAAAATGTGCCATGAATGTACCAACATCCCTAATTTTTAATATAATAGTAAGTAATGTGCATACAATTGTTTGACATAATTTCATATTGTGTTGAGTACATTAATTTTCTGCTGAGATGATCCAGTTGTCTTCTACATCGTGTGCCAGAAATGTCAGAATCTTGAGGATTTCAAAGCAGGGGAGGTAATCTGTCAATATCATTTATTTGGCTCCACTGGTACAGGGGCTTATGATTCTTTCTTTCTCCCCATTATTATTTATCTACAATGAAACGAATGTTTATGTCCCCCCAAATTCATATTTTGAAATTCTAACCACCAAGGCAATGGTATTTAGAAGTGGGGGCCTTTGGAGGTGATTAGGTCATGAAGGCAGAGCCCTGGTGAATGGGATTAGTGCTCTTATAAAGGAGGCCCCAGAGAGATGTCTCCACCAGGTGAGGACACAGTGAGGAGATGGCTGTCTATGAGGAAGCAAGCCCTCACCAGACACTGAATCTGCTGGTACCTTGGATTTGGACTTCCCAGACTCCCAAATCATAAGAAATAATTGTATGTTGTTTATTAGCCACCTAAGTCTGTGATATTTTTGTTGTAGCAGCCTAAACTTCTACAAGACATCTCCCTTCACTACAGGGGTTATTTCCAGACCATAGTCCTAATGAGCTTCTTGGTACATGCTATGATGGCTAAAGAACAAGAAGATGAGATATAAGTGGTAAAGGGAAGAGTTTCACTTCTGAACCTCTCTTCCACCAGCCTTGAACGCAAACTATAAATTCATTCTTTTGAATTAAAAAGGAAGTTCCCACAGTGGATTCCACAGAACACCAACCCCGAGAGGTTCTCCCCCTGCCAAATCTCACCATTAAAAAAAAAAAAAAGAAGGCATCCCCTGTAAAATACACTTTAAAAACTCCTCCCCCCCCTTTTTTTTGAGTCAGTATCTGTAACTGGGACAAGTGCCACTACACTTGGCTAATTTTTTTTTTCTTCATAGAGATGAGGTCTCTCTATGTTGCTCAGGTTGGAAGAAACTCTTTACAGTACATTCTGTTTGGAAAATTCTGAAAAGTTTTAAGGAAAAAGAAACTGCTTAACTTGGTTTGTCCCAGAGTTAATCAACATTATTTAACTAGAGACCTCGTTCTGTAAAACAGTCATTGACAACCAGTGGAACAAGCCAAAAGGACTTTGGGAAATACTGGAACATGGTGTCATATTAAAATATTCCACACCCCCAACATAAGTAGGGCATTCAACTCTAACTCCTGAAACAAAGTTATTTATTCTTCCCAACCTCTATTTATTGATACATATTAGATGTACACATCTTCAGGGCACATGTAATATATTTGATATATTCATATAATTAAATCAGGGTGATTTGGATATCTATCATCTTAAATACATATCTTTTCTTTATGCTAGGAACATTTGAATTGTTCTCTTCCAGCTACTTTGAAATGCACAATTGGTTAATGTTAACTATAGTCACCCTGCGGTTCTATCGAACGCCAACTCTTATTTCTTCTAAGAGTATATTTGTACCCATTAATCAAGCTTTCTTCATCCTCTTCTCCTCCCTATCCTGCCCAGCCTCTGGTATCTGTTAATGGCTTAGTGAGAGCAATTTACAGCAAAATTAGGAATATACATCAGAAGAATGACCCTACACTTTAATTTGTCCAAGACAGTTCACTTTATGCCTATTCCAGTGCAATTATTAACAGCACTGCTTTCACTCCCCCAAAAATCTTTATGTAGGTGATAATGTACAAAGTAGCTCTAATCACAGGTATGTTTGGGTGGAAGAGGTGTGAAGAAGACACTACAGAGCACAGTCATCAGCCTGGGATGTATTTAGGTGGTCCCCATAGATGAGTAGAAGATAAATGGAAATTCCAGGACCCTGAAGATCGACAAAGGAATGTGGATGTGAGAAGGCACCAGAAATAAACTTGGCCAACCTGGCTGTTTGCCAACAGCTAATCCTACGTGGCCAACATGGCCAAGATCATGAAAGCTCACATTGCCAGGTTCACAGACACCTTTTCTGACATGAACAGAGTAGCCTGCTCCATCGGAGAGATGCCAGCATATTCAGAATGGGTGCATGCCTCAGCAGCCCCATGCACCATCGTCCACCTAACTAGTCAGAAGATGTCTTATTGGCTGCCCATCAGAAAGGGCACAGAAAGGGGATGACACTTCCCACCCCGATGTTGCAGTAGCTGCTACAGGTGTTTCAGAGTTCTCACAGCCTGGGGGAGGCTTCTTCGGTGAAAACCAGTGGCAGAAACAATGAGCATGTCAAAAGTGCTGCCATGATGTCCTGAATGTGCAGCTGTTCTGAGCCTGGGCTCTGGAATCAGGCATACTTCAGCCTGAATCTTGAGTCAATTTCTTATCAGCTGTCAGACCCTGGGGATTTAACCCAAGTTCTAACTTCCTAGTGTGAGGTAAGAGCAGAACACACAATAACCTATACAAATATAATGCAAGCAACAAATGTAAGCTACAGAAGTAATGTTAAATTTTCTAGTAACCACATTAAAAAGGTAAAAAGAAACAGGTGAATTTTAACTTTAATGACACATTTATTTAACACACACATTCAACATATTATCATTTCAACATGTAATTCATATTAAAAATTATTAATGAGATCTTTTACAATCTTTACTCTGTGTATTGTCCTCAAAATCATTGATGTATTTTACACTCACAGCATGTCTCAGCTTGGACCAGCCAAATTTAAAGTACTCAATAGCAACATGTAGGTGGTGACTATCATGTCATCATGTCGGGAAAATGGAGGCAGACGCTGTCAGTTTCTTTCACACATACTTGCCATCTGGCCACTAGCAGTTTCTTATTCTAATCCCCTATGGTTCTGCTTTGGAGCTTTCTCTGGTCTGAACACACAGCAGGTCAGACGTGCTAAGGAAGAAATGCCCTAAGGAGCAGCCTCAACCAATGAGGATCTACAACTAATAGATCAATATCCTACTTCCTGACTCCTTAGAAAAGGAAGGACTGTTGAAATTTTAATTAATTAAAATTAAATAGTTTGATTTAGTTTGACTTGTTTTTTCTTTTTGTTGCTTGTGCCTTTGGCATCACATCCAAGAAATCATTGCCAAATCCAATGTCATAAATTCAGGTCTCACATTTAAATATTTAATCCCTTGAGTTCATTTTTGTGTATGATGTAAGATAAGGGTCCGATTTCATTCTTTTGCATGTGAATATTCAGTTTTCCTAGCATCATTTTGTTTTGAGAGTATCCTTTCCCCATTAGGTATTCTTGACGCTCTTGTCAAAGATCAGTTGATCATATATGCATTGATTTATTTCTGGGCTATCTATTCTGCTCCACTGGCCTATATGTCTGTTTCTAATGCCAGTATCATATTGTCTTTAATAACTGTAGTTTTACAATATTTGTTGAAACCAGGAAGTGTGATGGCACCAGCTTCCTTCTTCTCTCTCAAGATTGGTTTGGTTATTTCGGGTCTTTTGTACTTCCATACGAATTTTTGAGTTATTTTTTCTATGTCTGTAAAAAATACCATAGGGATTTTAATAGAGATTGCATTGAATCTGTAGATCATTTGGGGTAATATGAACATCATAATAACATTGTCTCCAATTCACAAACATGGAATGCCATTCCATTTTTTTATGTCTTCCTTCATTTCCTTCGTCAGCGTTTTGTAGTTTGGGGGCTACAAGTCTTACACCTTCTTGGCTTAGTTTATTCCTATTGTATTGTCTTTGATATTATTGGAAATAGGGAGGTTTGCTTAGTTTCTTTTTCAGATAGCTCATTGCTGATGTATAAAAATGAAATTAATTTTTGTATATTGATCTTATATCCTGCAACCTTGTTGAATTTGTTTATTAGCTCTAATAGGGTTTAGCAAATTCCTTAGTCTTCTATATACAAGTTCATGTCATCTGAAATGGAAATAGTTTGACTTTTTCCTTTTATTTGAATGACAGTTTTTTTCTTAACTGATTGTTCTGGTTAGAACCTCCAGTATGATGTCCAGTAGAAATGGTGAGTGTAGAGATAGGGTGCATTGGTTCATGCCTGTAATTCTAGCACTTTGGGAGGTCAAGACAGGAGGATCACTTGAGCCCAGGAGTTTGAGACCAACCTGGGCAACATAGCGAGACCTCATCTCTACAAAAGAAATCAAAGAAAATTAATTGTGTGTGGTGGCACATGTCCATAGTCCCAGATACTTGGGAGGCTGAAGCAAAAGGATCACCTGAGCACAGGAAGTCAAGGCTACCATGAGCCATGATTGTGTCACTGCACTCCAGCCTGGGCTACAGGGTGAGATGCTGACAGAAGGAAGGAAGGAAGGAAGGAAGGAAGGAAGGAAGGAAGGAAGGAAGGAAGGAAGGAAGGGGAAAGGAAGGAGGGAGGGAGGGAGGAAGAAGAAATGGTGATGAGAATAGACATTCTTGTTTGTTCCTAGTCTTAGAAGAAAAGCAGTCACCATTAAGTACTTTAGCTATGACTTTTATGTAAATGTTCTTTATCAGATTGAAGAAGCTTCCTTTTCTTCCTAGTTTGTTGAATGTTTTGAATCATAAACAGGTGTTGAATTTTGTCAAATGCTTTTTTTCTGCATTTATTGAGAAATAAATCTCTTGTCAAGAAAATAGAACTTTAATCAGTGTCTCAGCAAATGCAATGGTTGTAGCTCTGACAGGTTTGTATCTTGTGTCTCAGATCACTCCAGAAAGACAGCTAATGGGTTTTTTGCATTTGAGGCCAGGCAGCTATAGCCCTAAACCTTCTTGGAGTGGCTTGGCATCAAGGGGGTGCTGCTCTGAGAAATTAGTAGTCACTATCAACCCTTTTAAAATACATAGCTAAGGCCAGGCTCAGTGGCTCAACCTGTAATCCCAGCACTTTGGAAGGCCACGGCAAGTGGATTGCCTGAGCCTGTAGGTTCAAGACCAGCCCGGACAACTTGGCAAGACCTCATTTCTACAATAAATAAAAAATTAGCCAGGTGCAGTAGCACACACCTGTAGTTCCGGCTACTTGGAAGGTTGAGGCAGAAGGATTGCCAGAGCCTAGCATGTCGACGCTGGGAAGGCCGTGAGCATACCACTGCACTCCAGCCTGGGCGACAGAGTGAGACTCCAACTCAAAAAATAAAAATAAAAAACATAGCTAAAAAAATTAATTCTGCTGGGCTCAGTGGCTCAGCCTGTAATCCCGCGCCTTTGGGAGGCTGAGGTGAGTGGATTGCCTGAGCCCACGGGTTCGAGACCTGCCTGGGCAGCGAGACCTCATCTCTACAATAAATCAAAAAATCAGCCGGGTTGGTAGCCATGCCTGTAATTCCGGCTACTCGGAAGGTTGAGGAGGAAGGATCGCCGGAGCCCAGCAGGTCGAGGCTGCGGTGGCCGGGAGTGGCCACTGCACTCCAGTCTGGGCGACAGAGTGAGACCCCAACTCAAAAAAAAAAAATTAAAAAATTAAAAAATAAATTACACTCTGACTTTCAAATCTGGTATCAGCACTTTGCCATGTTATAATCATCATAATCACATCAGCCAGATTTTTACTTAAGAACTCAGGCTTCAAATAATTTGGGTAACAGATGATTGTTTGTTTGTTTTAGTTTTTGTTTTGTAGAAATGACATCTCACTATGTTTCCCAAGCTGTTCTCAAACTCCCAGGCTCAAGTAATACTCCCACCTTGACTTCCCAAAGTGCTGGGATTATAGATGTGAGTCACTATGACCAGCTAGGTGACAGATGATAAAGTAAAAAAGAGTTATTACCAACAGGTATTTGATAGAGGGGTTAGGACCTGTAAAGAGGATTGTCTTGGGATCCTTAACAATATACGTGACCAAGTCGCCAAATTCTTAGCCTCAATTCCAGAACCTATGAAATAGGTAGAATAATATTTAGCTCTTGGGATGTTATGAGGATTAAAGAAAATTGTGCAAATAAATGGTCAGTCACAGTACTTGGTCCAGGGAAAGTTTTCATAAATGTCACTGATAATTAGCTACTAATAAACCTTCCCACATAGAGTTGCAATGGTCTATTTTAAATGTCTCTCTTATTAAGAAGGACAGGGTATACTTTCTTTGTGTTTTGCCTATTATTTTTGTGAATAAATGAAAAAATAATCCTGGCCACTTAGATTTTTCTGACTCCCATCAATACTTGAAGCCCAAGACCCCTCACACTTAACTCATAGCACAAAGAAAGAGAAGGGAGAGGAGGGGTGGAGAGAAGCCATCCTGGGGCTCAAAGGATGATGAGCTGAAGTTCTGTATACTGTAGTGATTTGCCCATTTCCCTAAATGCCTTCTGGCTATCTTCTCAGAAGCCACCACCTCTCTCCTCCCCATGGGATCTTAATCATCACCAAATTGACAATATCACAAACTTAGCATGTTGACAACAGAAATCAGCTGCCAATGGTGCAGAGGAAGCCTGGGTGTTCCCTCCTACCCCATTCTCATTCCTCATCCACCAAACCACCTCTCCAAACAGAGGTTGATCTAGGCAAGACAAGGGAGAAATGTCAGCTACAGTAAATACCCTACATACAAATGAGTTCCATTCCAAGAGCATATTCATAAGTCCAGTTTGTACATTAAGTCCAACAAAGTTAGTGTAGGTACCCAACTAACACAACTATATACTGCATTGTGATAGGTTTATAATGCTTTTCACACAAATAATACGTAAAAAACAAACACAAAACATAAAAGAAACATTTTAATCTTACAGTACAGCATGTGACAATGTATGCCAGACATGTGAACAAACTTACGTGATTGGACATGCAAATGCATATTTGCATCTTTGAAAGTTTACAACTTGAAGGTTCATATGTAGGGGACTTACAATATTCACTGGGGAGACATATTGTCTGGGGACACTCGGAAAATTAACACAGTACACTTGAGGGAGGTAGCCCAACACCCAGAGAGAGTGGGACAGCAAGCTGACAGCCAGCTTTAAAAGCTCTGCTCTGAAAAATAGAAAGAAAAACAACAAATAGGTTTAATTATGAACTTCATAAGGACAAGAACAAGGTTTCAAAATCGTTGTATCCCATCTAATGCAGTGACTTTTTAATCTATCATTTTTATTCTTTTATAGTTAGCTTTTGTTTGTCCTGTTCAAGAAACCTTTGCCTATTCCAAGGTCGTGAAGGTGATCTCCTGTGTTTCCTTCAAAACCTTTATTGTTTTACCTTTCACATTTAGACCTGCTGTCCACCTGGATTTTTTAAAATATTATTGTACTATAGAAATGTGGACGTACAAGCTGGGCTTGGTGGCTCAGCCTGTAATCCTGCGCCTTTGGGAGGTTGAGGTGAGTGGACTGCCTGAGCCCGCGGGTTCGAGACCGCCTGGGCAGCAAGACCTCATCTCTATAATAAATCAAGAAATCAGCCGGGCATGGCAGCGCATGCCTATAGTTCCGGCTACTCGGAAGGCTGAGGCGGAAGGATCACCGGAGCCCAGCAGGCGAGGCTGCGGTGGCCGGAAGCAGCCACTGCACTCCAGTCTGGGCGACCGAGTGAGACTCCAACTCAAAAAGAAAAAAGAAAAAAGAAAAGAAATGTGAGGGTACAAGGGAAGATTAACTATATATGTAGGCTGCATGTAGGTAAAATTGGGACTTCTAACTGGCCCTCACTCCCCTTGATGATGTTACATGCCTTTGAGTTGTTACATGCCCCATCTTCCTCTCTCCCTCCCTCCCTCCCTCCCCTAGCAGTGCCCAGTGACTACTGATCCCTCTTTTGTGCTAAGATACTAATATTCAAGGCCCACTTAAGAGTGATAACATGCAGTATTCAATTATTTGTCTCTGTGAAGGTTCACTTAGTAAGATGGTCTCCAACTCCATCCAAGTTGCTGCAAAGTCCATGATTTTGTTCTTCTTTACAGCTGCATAATGCTCCATCATGCATATATACCACATTTTCTTTATCCAGTCCACTTTCAATGGGCAGTAGGGTTGTTTCCATGTTTTTCCTATTTGAATAGTGTGGCAATAAACATGCATGTGCAGGTATCTTTTTTGTAGAAAGATTTATGTTCCTCCAGTTATATTCCCAGGAGAGGGATCGCTGGGTCATATGGAAGGTAAATTTTTAGTTCTTTTAGGAATCACCACTGCTTTCCATAGAGGTTGAATGAGCTTGCACTCCTACCAACAGTGTAGAAGTGTTTCCTTTTCTCACTTGCACCAGTATCTGTTGTTTTTTGACTTATTAACGATAGCCACTCTTACTGGAAATATGTGGTATCTAATTGTAGTTTTAGTTTACATTTCTCTGGTGATCAGAAACGCCAAGCATTTTTTCATGTGTCTGTTGGCTGCTTGTATGCTGTCTCTTGTGAAGTGTCTCTTCATGTCCTTTGTACATTTTTTAATTGGATTTTTTGTTTTTTCCCTTTCACTTTGTTTGAGTTCTTTGTAGATCCTAGGTGCTAGGCCTTTGTCAGATACATAATTTGCAAGTATTGTTTCCCATTCTGTGGGTTGTCTTTTTACTCTCTTGATGGTCTCTTATGCTGTGCAAAAGTTTTTCAGTTTGATGAAGTCCCACTTGTCTTGGCTTTTATGGCATTTGCCTTTGGGAACTTGATCAAACATTTGTTTCCTACTCCTAGGACTCTTATAGTTTGAGGTTTCATGTTTAGGTCTTTGATTCATTTTGAGTTGATTTTTATATATAGATAGCTAGGGATATAGGTGCAGTTTCATTCTTCTGCATGTGGTCAGTCCATTTGCTAAATACGGTTTTCTTTCTCCAGTGATTGTTATTGATGGCTTTGCCAAAGATGAGTTGATTGAGAGACTGTTTTTGCTTCCAGAATCTCGATTCTGTTCCATTGGTCTATATGCTTATTCCTATACCAGTACTAGGCTGTTTTTGTAACTGTAGCCTTGTAATAAAGTTTAAAGTCTGGAAGTGTGATACCTCCCACTTTATTCCTTTTGATGAGGATTGCTTTGGCTATTTCTACTCTTTTCTGTTTCCATGAATTTCTGTATTGTCATTTCCAGGTCTGAAAAAAAAATGACGCTGGTAATTTGATGGGTATTGCATTGGATCTGTAGATTGCCTTGGATAGAATGGACATCTTGACAATATTGATTTTTCCAATCCATGAGCATGGAATGTTTTTCCATTTGTTTATGTCATTCTTGATTTCCTTGAGCAGCATTTCATAGTTACATTGTAAAGGTCTTTTACTTCTCTGGTTAGGTGGATGCCAAGGTATTTCTTTTTCTTTTCTTTTCTTTTCTTTTTTTTTTTGAGTTGGAGTCTCACTCGGTCGTCCAAATTGGAGTGTAGTGGCCGCTCCCAGCCACTGCAGCCTCAACCTGCTGGGCTCCGGCGATCCTTCTGCCTCAGCCTTCCGAGTAGTTGGAATTACAGGCATGCGCTACCATGCCCAGCTGATTTTTTTTTTTTTTTTTATTGTAGAGATGAGGTCTCGCTGCCCAGGCGGGTCTCGAACCTGTGGGCTCAGGCAATCCATTCACCTCAGCCTCCCAAAGGCGCGGGATTACAGCCTGAGCCACCGAGCCCGGCTACCTTTTTTTTTTTTTTTAATGAATTACTATCCAACTGAAATTTATTTTCTGAAACATTCTTGTCAGTCTTTCATTCCAGGATAAATGTGGCCTTATCTATACCCTTAAATAGATAGGGTTCTAAGGATCTTTTACAAGGTCTCTTCCAGCTTTAACATTTGCTGATTATAAGATTTATTTTTATTTTATTTTATTTTATTTTTTTAATCTTTATTGTAAAGATGTGGGGTACAATCTTTATTGTAAAGACGTGGGGTACATTGATCATGCAGGTACCCCTGTTAATGAGGTATGTCCCTCCCTCCCCTAGCAGTTTTCCTCACCTGCCAATTCCATCCCCCCCCAAGGTATTTCTTTTTTTCACAATTTTATTGTGAATGGGATTGTGCTTTTTATTTGGTTATCTGCCTGCTTGTTGCTGGTGTATAGAAATGCAATTGTCTTTTACATGTTGTTTTTGTAACCTAAGACTTAACCAAAGTCGTTTGTCAGTGTGAGGAGGCTTTTGACAGACTTCTTGGGGTATTCAAGGTACAAAATCATATCATCTGCAAAGAGGAATAGCTTAACTTCCTCTTTTCCTTACTTAACTTTCCTCGTTTTCACACAACCTTGGGAGGTTGTGTGTTGTTAGGAACTTTTCCATTTCTTTTAGGGTTTCTAGTTTATTTGTATACAGGTGTTCATAATAATTTCTGATAATCTTTTGAATTTCTTCAGGAACAGCTGGGACTTTGCCTTTTGCATTTCTAATTGTGTTTGGTTGGACGTTCTCTCTTTCTCTCTCTCTCTCTTTTTTTAGTCAATATGGTCAGGGGTCTGGTCAATCTCATTTATCCTTTTAAAGAACCAGCTTTTTGTCTTGTTGATCCTTTCTATGAAAGTTTTGTCTTCTATATCTTGCAATTGTGATTTTATCTTGGTGATTTGGATTCTTCAGCTGAAGTTAGGATTTACATGATCTTGCGTTTCCAGCTCCCTTAGATGTGCCATTAGGGTTTATTTGTGATCTTTCTGTTTCCTTAATGTGTGCATGTAATGCCAGGAATTTTCCTCTTATCACTGCTTTTGTGACATCCCAGAGATTCTGATGTATCTTTATTTTCATTTGTTTCCAGGAATCTTTTTATTTCTGACTTGATTTCCTTGTTGACCCAGAAGTCGTTCAGCAGCATGTTGTTTACTGTACATGTCTTTGTGTGTTTGGGGGGGAGAGAATCTTGTTAGTGGTGATATTTATATTTATTCCACTGTGATCTGAGAGGATGCATGTTATTATTTCAATCTTTTGAAATTTGTTCATGCTTGACTTATGTCTGAGAATGTGATTGATATCAGAGTATGTCCCATCTGCTGATGAGTACACTCTGTAGATGTTGGGTGGGATGTTCTGAAGATGTCTATTAAGTACATTTGATTGCTGGGCTCGGTGGCTCAGCCTGTAATCCCGCGCCTTGGGAGGCTGAGGTGAGTGGAATGCCTGAGCCCGTGGGTTCGAGACCCGCCTGGGCAACTGGGCAAGACCTCATCTCTACAATAAATCAAAAATTAGCCGGGCGTGGTAGCACGTGCCTGTAGTTCCAGCTACTTGGAAGGCTGAGGCGGAAGGATCACCGGAGCCCACATATTTAAAACAAAAATTTTTTTTTAAAAAGAGTATGAGCCGCCGGGCTCGGTGGCTCAGCCTATAATCCCACGCCTTTGGGAGGCTGAGGTGAGTGAATTGCCTGAGCCCGTGGGTTCGAGACCTGCCTGGGCAGCGAGACCTCATCTCTACAATAAATAAAAAAATCAGCCGGCGTGGTAGCGCATGCCTGTAATTCCGGCTACTCGGAAGGCTGAGGCGGAAGGATCGCCGGAGCCCAGCAGGCGAGGCTGCGGTGGCCAGGAGTGGCCACTGCACTCCAGTCTGGGTGACAGAGTGAGACTCCAACTCAAAAAAAAAAAAAAGAGTATGAGCCAATGTTAATAGACTGAATGGAGAAACCCAGCAAGGGTTGTCTGTCTAGATATTTCTTGGCCTCTCTGAACATGAATTTCTTCTGGGTGTGGGCAGGACCCACTGTGGAATGGGGGTCTTATAACCCGCAAACAAAGGTCAGATAATTTCTTTTTTTCCCCCACTGTTGCACGTTTTGTTTGTTTGCTTGTTTGTTTGTTTCAAAGATGTGAGGTACAATTCAGGGTTAGGTACATAAGTCGTCATCATGCAGGAGAAGTTTGGGTCTGCCTTTGGTTCCCACTTCACCTGGTTTGAGATTGGGTACCCTTAATGGTGTCATGTGCCCCTCTCCCTCCCCTGGCAGTGTGCCCCTACTGCCAATCTCTTTCTTATAGTGTTATGATAAATATTCAGGGTCCACTTATGAGTGAGCACTTGTGGTACCCAGATCTTTGTTTCTGTGATGGATCACTGAGTATTACAGACTCTAACTTCATCTAAGTAGCTGTGAAGTCCATAATTTTGTACCTTTTTATGGTTGTATAATAGTCCATCATGCATATGTTCCACATTTTTTCATCCAGCCCACTTTCAATGGGCAGCACAGTTGGTTCCATGTTTTTGCTATTGTGAACAATGCTGCAATAAACATGTGTGTGCAGGTATCTTTTTTACAGAGTGATTTGAGTTCCACTGGGTACATTCCCAGAAGGGATTGCTGGGTCATATGGAAGGTCAATTTTAGATCTTTTAAGAATCACCACACTGTTTTCCACAGAAGTTGTACTAGTTTACACTCCCACCTACAGTGGAGAAGTGGTCCCTTTTCCCCACATCCTCTCCAGCATCTGTTTTTTTTTGAGTTATTGATGATGGCCATCCTGACTGGAGTTAGGTGATATCTCAGTGTGGTTGCAATTTGCATTTCTTTGGTGAATAGTTAGGCTGAGCATTTTCCCATGTATCTGTTGACTGCTTGTATGTCTTCTTCTGAGAAGTGTTCATTTATATCATTTGCCCACTTTTTAATAGAATTGTTTTTTTTCCTTTTGGCACATTTGAGTTCCTTGTAGATCCTACATGTCAGGCCTTTGTCAGCTATATAGCTGGCAAATATTTTGTCCCATTCTGTGGGCTGTCTCTCCATTCTCTTGATGGTTTCATTTGCTTTGCAGCAGTTTTTCAGTTTGATGAGGTCCCACTTGACTACCTTATCTCTTATGGCATGTACTTATGGGGTTTTGATCAAGAATTGGTTGCCTATTCTGATTCCCGTAAGTGTGTCTACTGCATTTTCTAAGATTCTTATAGTTTGAGGTTTTACATTTAGGTCTTTGATTCATTTAGAGTTGATTTTTGTCTATGGTGATAGATAGGGGTCCTGTTTCAGTCTTCTGCATGTGGTCAGTTTTCCCAGCACCATTTACTGAAAATGTTCTCCTCTCCCCAGTGGTTATTGATGGAGGCTTTGTCAACAGTTGGTTGAGAAATTGAGGTTTTGCTTCTAGAAGTTCTATTCTGTTTCATTGGTCGATATGCCTGCTCTTGTACCAATACCAGGCTGTTTTGATTACTATAATTATAATATATTACAATAAAGTTTAAAGTTTAGAAGTGTGATACCTCCCACTTTGTTTCTTTGCTAAGGATTGTTTTGAGATTGTTTGTCTCCATATGAATTTCTGTGTTGTCATTTCCAGGGCTGAGAAGAATGATGTTGATAATTAATGGGTATTTTTTTATGGTTTTTTGTTTGTTTGTTTTTCTTTTTTCTGATCCGCTGGGGTTCTGGTTGTCCTTCTCTGTGCTCTGACCAGGACTTCTCCTGCTGGGGACCAATGACTCATGTATGGCTGGGAGGGATGAATTGACTCAAAGTGTCTGGGCATCGAGACCTCATCTCTACAATAAATCAAAAAATTAGCTGGGCGTGGTAGCGCATGACTGTAATTCTGGCTACTTGGAAGGCTGAGGCGGAAGGATCGCCGGAGCCCAGCAGGAGCAGCCACTGCACTCCCGTCTGGGTGACAGAGTGAGACTCCAACTCAGAAAAAAAAAAAAAGAAAAAAGAAAAGAACACTCTTGTTCTCATTGCGCTATCATCTTTGCATAAATTGGGTGACCACATATTTGTAGGCTGATTTTCTTGTTCTTAATTCTGTCACTTTACTACTTTTAAAACTACTGCCTAGATTACTAGTTGGTCCATCTTTATACATGTATTCAATACCAATGGCTCAGTTTATTTTTTTTTAAAAAAAAAAGGATTAAATCTTGGTTATTTCCCTTTGTTTACTAATTTTCAGAATAGGTTTGATTTACAAGCATCCTCCAATGGTGATCAATTGAGTTTAAGTAACACAAATTCATGTAATTAAACATAATTGATATTTTTCAACCAACTGCATTTATTACCTTTATCGATTAAGATATCAATCAAAATGTTATTACCCTTAATAATCACAATCCCATCTTTGGGAGCCTCTTCATTTCAGCTCTGAGTCATTTTGATAAGGCTCTACTGTTTGATTTGTGTATAGCTCTCTTGCTCTCTGATATGTTTGCAGCAATAGATAATGGATAGACAGGCAGCCTGTGGTCTTTTTAAAATCTGAGTCAGAGTCTCACCCTATCACTCAGGCTGGAGTGCAGTGGCACAATCATGGCTCACCAAAGCCTTGATCACCTGGGTTCAGGTGATCCTTCTGCCTCGGCCTATGAGTAGCTGGGACTACAGGTACGCACCACCATGCCTGGCTAATTTTTTCTTTTTTTCTGCAGAGATGAGGTCTTGCTATATTATCCAGGGTAGTCTCGAACTCCTGAGCTCAAGCAATCCGCGTACCTTGGCCTCCCTAGTAGCTGGGACTACAGTGTGCACCACCACATCTGGCTGATTTTTGTATGTTTTGTGGAGATGAGGTCTCACTATGTTGCCTGGGCTGGTCTCAAACTCCTGGGCTCCAGGAATTCTCCTGCTTCAGCCTCCCAAATTGCTGGGATGACAGCACCACACCCAGTCAAAATTCCACAAGGCTGGCAAGTGGCTTTGGAGAGTTCAGTGTGAGCAACCACTTGTACAACACCTGTGTCCAGGAAGTATGTCCAACAGTAACTCTCCCACCCATAATGGTACCACCTCCAGGGTGATATGGAAAGGCAAGCACACAGATCAGGAAGAAAAGAGCATGGGAGACACTGAAATAGTAATAGCTAATATCTTGGAAAACTTTCTGTGTGCCAGAAACTAGTCTAACCTCTTCACAAGTACTAATTTATCTAATCCTTACAATGAACACATGGGCTGAGTATTATTACAGATAAGAAAACGGAAGCGGTCCGGGCTTGGTGGCCAAGGTGAGTGGATTGCCTGAGCCCGCAGGTTCAAGACCCGCCTGGGCAGCGAGACCTCATCTCTACAATAAATTAAAAAAATCACCCGGGCGTGGTAGCGCGCACCTGTAATTCTGGCTACTCGGAAGGCTCAGGCGGAAGGATCGCCAGAGTCCAGCAGGTCGAGGCTGCAGTGGCCAGGAGCGGCCACTGCACTCCGGTCTGGGCGACAGAGTGAGACTCCAACTCAAAAAAAATAAAAAATAAAAGAAAACGGAAGTGGCTGGGCTTGGTGGCTCAGCCTGTAATTCCGCACTTTGGGAGGCCGAGGTGAGTGGATTGCCTGAGCCCGCAGGTTCGAGACCCACCTGGGCAACTTGGGGAGACTGCATTTCTACAATAAATCAAAAATTAGCCGGGCGTTGTAGCTCGCACCTGTAGTTCCAGCTACTCGGAAGGCTGAGGTGGAAGGATCGCCGGAGCCCAGCTGGTCGAGGCTGCGGTGGCTGGGAGCGGCCACTGCACTCCAGTCTGGGCGACAGAGTGAGACTCCAACTCAAAAAAAAGAAAGAAAACGGAAACACAGAGAGGTTAGATAACTTGCCCAAGGCCACACAGCGAGTAAGTAATGGAGTCAGGAGCGAAACCCAGTCACTCCCCCAACCAAAATTGAAAAGACAAGCCACTCCTCCCTCACAGATTGGTTAAGGATGGTGATTACAGGGGATTCCAGCACCAGGTGGGATCCTAGTCAATGCTAGGAATGCTCAGCCACATTCCAGGGTGAATTTTAGTCCCACCTGGCCTTGGTGTGCCCAACATCAGCAAATCTGACACTGTTATAACTTCATTCCCCTTCCCTTTATTCCCAAGAGCTCCCTTCCTTCTCCGTGCCCCCAGCCTCAATACTCCAGCCCTGACCGTGCCTTCACTGGAATATTGATGCCAGCTCCTTCCCCTGTATTCCTGAGAAATGTACTTCTCTGACCAACGTGGTAATGTTATAAACAAACATTTCTGTTGAACGATTACTAAGTGCTAAGAGCTGGACAGGTGGTTTGCAAATTTTCTCAATTATCCCTATTTTGTAGAGGTGGAGGCTGAGCAGCTGGGTGTTTTGTTCAGGGTCGCAGAGCTAGTGAATGGCTGGGCCAGGATCCCATTCAGGAAGTCTCTCACTCCTAAGCCCTGCGCCTCACTCCTGACCCACTACTGCCCTCTGCGGGCCGGTAGCAGCACTGCCTCGCTGTGCTGAGGGCAGGGGCAGGGGAGAGGAGGTGGGGAGGGCATTTCTTATTCCCAAAGCCCCTGTAGAGCTCCTCAAATTGCACCTGTCAAAAATACATCTACCGGGCTGGGTGGCTCAGCCTGTAATCCCGCGCCTTTGGGAGGCTGAGGTGAGTGGATTGCCTGAGCCCGCGGGTTCGAGACCCGCCTGGGCAGCGAGACCTCATCTCTACAATAAATCAAAAAAATCAGCCGGGTGTGGTAGCGCATGCCTGTAATTCTGGCTACTTGGAAGGCTGAGGCGGAAGGATCGCCGGAGCCCAGCAGGTCGAGGCTGCGGTGGCCAGGAGCGGCCACTGCACTCCAGTCTGGGCAACAGAGTGAGACTCCAACTCAAAAAAAAAAACAAAAAACAAAACAAAAAATACATCTATTATTTTTCTATGGAAGACATGATTGGGATAACTGGTGAAACTTGCCTAAGGCAACATAACGGTAAAGGGGTATTGTATCTACCATTTTTTTTTTTTTTTTTTTTTTTTTTTTTTGAGTTGGAGTCTCACTCTGTCGCCCAGACTGGAGTGAGTGGCCGCTCGGCCCCGGGCTCAACGCTGGACCTCATCCTTTCAATCATCCAAGTAGCCGGAATTAAGGCATGCGTAACCACGGAAGCTGAGGCGGAAGGATCCGGAGAGATGAGGCTCGCTGGCCAGAGCGGCACTGCACTCCAGCTGGGCACAATGGCAACTCACAAAACCTACATCTAAAGGAGCGGGGATAACTGGGCTTTTAAGGGCCCAAAAGGAAAGGGATTGTATCTACCATTTTTAAATGATTCAGAAAAAAAAGTGTGGGTGTGGAGAGAGAGAACATAATTAAACAAATGTGGCAAAGTGTTACATTTGGGGAACTTAAGTGAAGGATATGGGAATTCGGTTTTTTTTTGTTTTTTTTTTTTGAGTTGGAGTCTCACTCTGTCGCCCAGACTGGAGTGCAGTGGCCGCTTCCGGCCACCGCAGCCTCAACCTGCTGGGCTCCAGTGATCCTTCCGCCTCAGCCTTCCAAGTAGCTGGAACTACAGGTGCGCGCTACCACACCCGACTAATTTTTTTGATTTATCGTAGAGATGAGGTCTCGTCAAGTTGCCCAGGTGGGTCTCGAACCCGCAGGCTCAGGCAATCCACTCACCTCGTCTCCCAAAGCACAGGATTACAGGCTGAGCCACCGAGCCCGGCTTATAGGGAATTCTTTATACTATTCTTATAACTTTTCTGCAAATCTGAAGCTTTCTTTTTTCTTTTTAAGTGATGGCTGGGTGCAGTGACTCATGCCTGTAATTTTAGCACTTTGGGAGGTGGAGGCAAGAGGATTACCTGAGCCCAAGGGTTCAAGACCAGCATGGGTAACTTGGTGAGACTTTATCTCTACAAAAATAAAAGTATCCAGATGTGGTGGTACATGCCTGTAGTTCCAGCTACTCGGAAGGGTGAGGCAGAAGGATCACCTGAGCCCAGCAAGTTGAGGCTGCGGTGGCTGTGAGTGTGCCACTGCATTCCAGCCTGGGCAACAGTAAGACTCCAACTCAAAAAAAAAAAAAAAGTTAAATAATTGTACCTTCAGGAAGGCACCAACTCCAGCTCCCCAGTTTCCTGGGACATTCTCCGGTAACTAACAGGTAACTGCAAGGCTCTTCTCCACAGCAGGCAAGGGGTATAGGGCCTTTGAGACAACAGGAGAAAGAAGCTACCTCTTGGGCAGTGACTACTGGGGGTCTTTAGTGCCCACAAGAGCTCACACATGCCCCTCCAATGCACACACGTATGCACAACCACAGGTAGTGATTGGGGACCTTCCAAAAAGTGAGCATATCGGTATACAGATTCTAGCCAGCATCGTGAAGGGTGGGAGGCACTTATAAGAAATAATGACAAAAATAAGATACGTCACAAGAGAAGCGAGGGACAGGAGGCACCTAAGGAACATTATAGACATCTGTCATGCAAAGGAGGAATCAGATTCAATCTATGAGAGCCAAGATGACAGAGCGAGTGCTCAGCAGAGGTACACGTCACCCTGCACCATGGTTCACAGTACAGAATTACACCAGAAGGCTCACCCCTGTGGATACTCCAGTTTGGGGAGTTTCTGGCTGGGCCCAGACTCACCAGAAGGAGTTCGGCCAGTTTCTCAAGTTTGGCTGCACTTTGTAACTACCTGGGGAATTTTCTAGAAACACAGTTGTCTGAGTCCCAGCCCGAGATCCTCATTTAATTGGTCTGGGGTGCTGCCTGGGCATTGGGGTGTTTTGAATTTCCTCAGGCAATTCTAAAGTGCAGCCAAGTCTGAGAATCAGTGGCTCAGAAGGCACTACCTCTAATGACCTAAGAGAAAGAGAGACCACATGGACAAAATCGAAGAGCCTAACTTTGCTGCAGGAATAACAACTTCAGTTTTCTAGGTCCAACTAGATCAGAATTTACCCTGAACCTAGACTCAGTCTGATGGATGTACCTTTTGCCTTTAAAATGTGCCCATATTTCTTGCTAACGTTGAGAAGCGACAGTCATGGAAATGACAGTACAGTTTTATTCCATGTGAGAACTCCCTGGGTTTTGGTGAATTTTGGAACTGGTGATGTCCTTTGGAACACCTGGGGAGGGGGTGGCTTTTGATATAGGCACGTATCATGGAGTCATTACTGAGGCTTTCCACCCCAACTGCCTGGCCTTGAATAATCAAATAAAGGTCACCCTTGCTGTGTTTCCCTTCCTCTCCTTCCCCCAGGAAACCAAAAGGTTGTGTTGCCCTTCCTGCTCAATAAAAGGGCACCCAGGACTCTTGAATTATGGCCTCATCCCCAGGGAGAGATCAATAGCTGCTTCTGCTGTCAGGTGGCAGTGGGACCACCTGTAGCCAACTCCATCTAGGCCTTTGCCCAGGCCTGAAAGCTGGTTTGCTGGGGACAGGGAGGAAGGACAGACAGCCTCGTGGAAGGGAAGTAGGGAGTGGCTCTACCTAAGACTCGGATCCCCAAATCCAGAATGATAGAGGGCTCATCTCTGGAGCTCAACTTTTCTCCGTCAATTTTATCCAATCTCCAGTCTTCTGGCTCCTGGTGTAGAATAACATCCACACCCTGACCACTCTCAAAATTCTATTTCCATCCCAGCCCACTCCCCTAGACAGTCAAAGGCATGTCAAACCGAATGTGTTCAAAACCAAACTCCTGATTGCCCTCTCTGGTCCACCTCCCGCCCACACCTGTCCTACCATAGCCACAGCCTTCAGCGGCTCCAAGAAATGACAACACCATTCTTCATCACAGCCATCTTTGACTTGTCTTTTTCTGACCCCTCCATATCTAATCCCTCAGCAGGTTCTGGCCATCTGACCACTTCTCACCTCCCCACCTGAACTAAGCCTCCACCCTCTCTAGCTCACATCAGTGCTGTTCCCTCCTCTCTGGTCTCCCTGCTCCCACCCTCACCCCTCTGCAGCAGTCAAGTGGCCCTTTGAAATCAAACACCAGAACAGGCCACTCCTTGGCTCCAACAGCCTTTTGTCTTGCTCAGAGTCAAGGCCAATGGCCTTGGCCCTTTGTAATTACCCTGACCGCAGCTCCCCTCCTTCATCCACACTGCAGGTGTCTTCACACTTCCTCAGAGACCTACATTGCTCCCTCCCCACATCCTTTAGGTGTGTTGATGTGCCCAAATGCCACCTGTGCAGTGAGGCCTTCCTCTGGATGGAAGGACCCCAGATGCAGGTAACAACAAAGGTGCCCTGGTGCCACTGGCCTCAGGCCTCCCCTGAACCTCACAGGCCTGGGCAACAGAGCCTTCAGCAGACTGGAGACCAGGGGCCTCCACATCTTCTCCAGCACCACGTGAGCCCCCCCACCCGGCTCCTGGTGCAACAGAAGGGAGCGAGGAGACCAGGGAAAAGGTCCTGAATTGGGCCTCTCATTAGTCTTGGAAGCCAGTGGCTCAAACTCAAGACTATAGGGATTAAGAAAGTAAGGAAACGCAGTCTTTTTCACACCTGGAGTGTTGGCAAGCAATCCTGAAGATCCCACGGTAGGGGATCCCCTGTGGGTGAGAAAGGCAGAGGCCCTGGTCTAAAAAGCAAATAATGTAGAGGTCCCACTGACCCAAGGTCAGTGGCCAGAGGCCAATTTGCAGCCGGGAGTTCAGACTTGGGGCACCCTCCACCCTCCCACCAGGGCCCATAGTCTCCCAGGAAAAGAGAGGGTCCTGGTGATGGAAGTACATAGCGAGGAGGAGTGTAAGGCCTCCCTCAGCAAGTTCCATGGACAGTGAGACCTGCAAGAAAAGAGGAGTTGGACAGGCTAAAGGAGAGCTGGGAAAAGAGGAATTGGGCCGAGGAAATGGCCCATGTTAGGGTCAGGCCGAGCAGCGAGCATTACTGTGAGGGGGCGGGGCTCGAGCATGGGGGTCAGACGCCGGCCAGTTCACAGGTCCCAGAAGCCTCATTCCCAAGTTTGAACTTTAACCTAAGGCAACAAAGGGCTCCAAGCCGAGAAAGCTCACCACATCCCAGCGATCATGTAAGGAGTGAATCAACAGAGGAAGCCAGGCTGCAGGGAGATGCCAGAGGCCACCACAGAAGTCCTGGTGTGGGAGCAGGGCCTGGCCCAGTGAGCTGGCACTAAGGATGACGCTGCAGGATGTTTAGGAGGCAGAACGGACTGGCCTGTGTGGCAGAACAAATGGAGAGCCAAAGAACGCTGGATTTGGGGCAGAGGTAGGAAAAGAATATGGGTTTGGGTTTGGTCATCCAAAGTCCACAAGAGGCCTCCCAGGTGGCTGGAAACACATGGGCTAAGGACAGGGACTTGGGAACTTTCGAGGTGAGCGTGGCAGTCAGAGTCCTGAGAGTGGGTGGGAACCCCAGGGGAGCAAATTTAGTGGGGGAATGAGCACTTTGGGCAGAACATACCACCCAAGGGACGGGTCAGAGAAGAGACACCCAGAAGAAAGCCCAGGAGGGACACCCAAGGAGGCAGGAAGAAAGCCAGGAGAACAGGCTGAGAAGGCCAAGGCAGGGGTGGTCAGCAGTGTCCTGGGGAGTGACAATGGCTGCAAGCAAGCAACCCCAACATCCGCACCAGGTCAGCATGCCCCACGGCACCCATCAAAAACCACACACGATCTAGAATTTAATATATGTTTATTTGTGTAGTAGGAACATTCAGGTATATAAATAAGGTAAATACTTTCCAATGTACAGAATATCATGTTCTTACATTGCGTGGAAAAAAACTACATGTGTTGTTCAACACTGATCACGAGTGCACAGAGAAAGACCAGCTGCGGCAAAAACGCTGACTTAGTGAAACGCCAGGTCGGGGAAGCAGCACAGCAGTAGCACACAGGCACACTGGGAAAGTCATGGGGACCGTCACGGAGACTCCACACACCCAAGAGCTGCTTCAAGGAAAACTGAACTGTCAACACCCAGCCTATCAGGAAAGACAAGTGAACTCCACCGTGTCCATCCACCTTACAAAGGGAGGGGCAGAGAAGCCAACCAGGGGTGTTCTGCCCTGTCACAGAGGTGGCAGGGCCAGGGCAGACATACGGCCCACCTCTGGGATGTGGCACTGGCAGTGATGGGCCCCCTGTGATTGCCTGGCCTTCCCAGCACAGATGGCCCCACAGGGATGAGGAGGCCGTTCCTGTGTTTGGAGAACTTCCCAGTTAAATAAATACTCAGACTGGACAGAATTAGATGTACATACTCGGCTGCGCATGACTTGCCCAAGAACACCAGAGTTTCCAAGAGGCTTCACCACAGGAGCACCCTGACCTGGTCTGCCCCTCCTGTTTAAAGGATACTAAGCATGAATAATAATTAAAACGTGGCATCAGCATCGGCTCTAGACAATCCATGAGGTTCGAATCCCCCTGGGCTTTCTGAGTCAGCCAGCAAGCGTCTAGTCTCCCTCAGCTACAGGCCTCCAGGTCTCCTTACCCACATTCCTCTTGCTGCTGTGCCATGGCTTCTCGGGAGTCCTCGGGCTGGAGAACAACCAGCCCTGATGTGTGTTCAGGTCTTCCCCTTTGTACCCAGACATTCAGCCAGTGAGATGTAAGACAGAAACACAGGATTTACTAACAGCCGGGGGCTCTGTGTACATTAGGAGTTAAAAGAAACAGTATGAGGAGGACACTCATAAAAACATGTGCGCACATGCTGCACACTAGAAAACATTCTCAGTCCCTTTTCTATGCTGATGCTCCTTCAAGAAAAGCCAACAAAACCAGTACACGGACCTGATGAAATGGCATGCCAGCAGCCGAGGACAGAGCCGGCTATGTGGATGGCATCAGCAAACACTATTTCACTTGGGACAGAGTCACCAGCAGGCTAAGCCTCTGGGCTTTTTATAGAGGGAAGGTCTCCTGGAGGCTGCAGGGAGTGAGGCCCTGCCCAGCGCCTGGGAGACCACTGTGGAGGCATTTTCAACTCCATGACCAGAGGGACCTCACCTCAGTGAGCAGCTTTTCTACAGATTAAAGGCTGCCTGGTTCACTGAAAGGGTGAGAGATCCTCTGGGCAAGAGCAGAACCAGCCTGTCGCAGTAGCTGCCTATTAAACCTCCACAGTCATCTTCTCTCAATCACTGGCATTATCCTTATTTCATTAACTAACTGGAGGACAGAGACTATCACTTAAATATGAGCAATGGGCTGCTGGGTCCTACTAACACCCAGGAAATAATTCACATCAAGCCAGTAATTCGAAGTTGCTATTACTCCATCGGCTTAAGACTTCCACGGGTCCCGTTAGCCAACATCATTCCTTCAAGGTAAAAAAGCCTCCCCTGACACACCCGCTCCCCAACTCCCCTGGTCTCCACTCAGAAAATGAAGTTAAAGAAACTCTTTTCACACAGTCCCGTGCCTGTTCTCCCTGAACTGATGACTCATCCATTTGATCTTTTGCTAGTCTAGAATCCAACAGAAACACACCATCCGTCCTCAGTGAACCATGCACTTCTATTCCGTTAATGCTTCTAAGAAGGAATGAAGCATGAGTCCCCACGCTTGTTCCATTGTTAGGATGTGAGCCTGCCTTTTAGGCTTTGGTCTTGTGTCACCTCCTGTGGAGCAAGTTTCTGTTTTCCTTACTCTTCTTGGCCCCTGAAAATGTCCACCCATATAGGGAACAGTGGCAGGTTCCTGAGCTGAGGGCACAGAACCTTGGCCAGAGAGGGAAATGGGTCCAGAGTCACAGGCAGGCCCTCACTGCCCAGAGTAAAGGCACCAACCAGCAAGAAGAAGCCGCCTCCTTCCCATGGGCAGTCCGGACCATGGGCACAGGACAGGGCAAGATTCAAGCCATTCCCGCTAAGAACAGGATTTGTGAACACCCTCACGTCCTCTTTCCATTTGTCAGGCTGGCCTCCTAAAGGATGAGCAAAGCGCTAAGACACTGCAGAGAGGTGCTATGGTTGGCCCACTTCTCTCAAAAGGACCAGGCTGCGTGCAGGGCATGGCAGTGTGGTGGCTGAGAACCAGACTCGGCATCACAACAATGTGGGTCAAACTGCCAGCTGAACTCAGTGAAAGTAGCTACCATTTATTGAGTGCTTACTATGTGCTAGGCACTGTGCTAAATGCTTACATGTGTTATCTCGTTACATCCTTACAACCATCCCATGAAACAGGTACTATTATCACACCCTACAGGGTGGGAGATGGAAACTTAGAGCAGCCTAGGAACATGCCCAGATCTAGGGCTCTTTGAGTCTGTCTTCTTAACCACTGCTCTCAGCCTCAGTCACACTACCTCAATTTCCATATCTATCAACAGGGATAATAATACCTAATCAAAGGTTGTTTTGGGGATTAAAAGGGATAATGCATGTAAACCCTTAGCACTATGCCTGGTACATATTAAGCACTATATTATTGCAATCATTACTAATAAACACACTGCTAATGTCTCACTGGCTCAAGAATAGAGAAGGTGTCTCAGTAGATTGGCATTTTGTGAGAAAGGGGAGGGAAGGGGACAGGGTCTTTAAACAGCCAACAGATTTGAGGCCCACTGGCCATAAAACTCCAGACTCCACAGAGTCTTCCCCCTCCATTTTCATACATAACCCACGTGTCCTAAAACCTCTCGCCCGTCAGCATCCTAAGTATATCTCCCACACTGCCCTCAAAGCAGAGAGCTTCATGCCGTGGAAAACATGGTCCCCATACAAACAAGTGAGAGCCTTAATCAACGGATAGGACTAGGTGAGAAGATAGCCTTCACCCAACAGCCCAGGTGAGTAAGGTCACTGTTGCCCAACCTGAAAGTGGGGGCTGTAAGAAGGGAAAGGTGGGCCCACGTTCAAGTGGAAAAGCAGCTAAGACTACTTTCTGCAGTGGATGTGGGTGAAGAGTGTCCAGGCCCAAGAGGAGGCAGGCCAGGCAGAGGCCTGAAATAGAATCCTTTGTCATCACTTGGTCCAGACCGCAGCACACATAAAGGTTTTGCCACAAGGCCCCACACAACAAGGGAAACTGGTCAGGAAGTGGAAGTTGTTCATTTCTTTAAAAACTGGAAGCTGGGCAACTGTGTGGAGGGCAGTCAAGGGAAAAGGAAGTCTGTTTTGACCAAGACAAGTGAAAATAAGCAGCCCTGTCTCTGACGTGCTGTCCCTGCTGCTCTTCGGAGCCAGGTGCTTCAGACAAGCACAAGCAAGCGCCCATGGCCAACTGTTCTGCAATGCATCAACAGCCACCTGGACGTCCTCCCTTTGCCTCCCTCCCCACACTGACCTCAGAAGAACAGGCACCCTGGTTTCAAGTGAAATCGCACCCCTTGCCACTTCACCCTCTTCTCAGCACACAGTCACAGTGTGCAAGAAAGTAGGCCCAGATGTGAGTTACTCTGAAAGACAAAATATGATGGTGCCTGATACCACCAAACAGAGAGAGGTTTTAGCAGTGACACAGCACACATAGTAGAGTGGTGAAAACCCACTCCCTTGGAAGCCCACCCACAGCTGGCTTCATAAGGAGCAGGGCCACTTTTGAGGATCTCAACTCAAGGACCCGCTCAATTCAGGTCCCAGCCAACCTAGCAAATGTCTTAGACTCAAATCACAGGGTCTGGGTAGTCTCTCTTAAAATATATTTTTGGGATTCTCTTGCATAATATAGGTCAAGTTACAAGATAAAAGCCCAGTGGAAAAAAATAATTTCATAAAAATGGTTTTAAAGTCTACTTGTATAAGGTTAAAGGTTGTATTTCACTCCTATGAAAATATTTTTTAATGTACAATATTAATAGCAATACTGTAGCTACTAAAATGCTCAGAATATGAAACAGGCAAGAAATAATAAACATATGTAAGGGAGAGCTGCCTAAGAGGGTTTCATTCTCAGGAGTAAGACATAAACATGTACTTTTCTGATGCTGAAAGCAGTTAAGAGGGCAGCATGCAACACACAGGGAAAGCCCCAGTGCCCTGTGAGCAATCACGAGTAGAGTTCATGGGGGGATGCCCAGGTTCATTTTGGCCATCAGCCCTGGTTTCTGTGACCGCCCCCCCTTGTTCAGACTCCTCATGCCACCAGTTAGGAGTTAATAGCAATTCAAGCTCCAACTTGGCTCAGATCAGGCCCCCTGAGCTGGAGAGAAGGAAAGTTGCAGCACCTCAGGTGTATTCATGCCACGATCACAAAAGCCAGTGGGGCCAGGACCCCCAGTCCTCGTCCTGTGGGAGGAGTGTGGGATGGCGTGAGTCTGCCCCACCGTGGCACCCTGGGAAGCTCCCTTCCCGAGGGGCTCACGATGACACTCACTTGAGACACCTCAGAGGCTGTTGTGAGAATGCAGGGGAGACAAATGAAAAGAGAAACAAAACAAACTGTAACCCAGGACTAGGCAATATTTATGAACACATAAACAAATAGGAAACATAAAACCATACACAGAAGTAACAAACAGCAAATTCACAACAAGGGAGGGTGCACAGTTTCAATAACATTTTATTTGTGACAAAACAAAAGTGGGTCTAAAGCAAGTGATGCCATTCATTAAGATCTGTGTGGGTAAATGTAAAAGTAGACTCTGGAATCTTGTCAGTAAATAGGAGAAAGGGAAACACTGTGCTATCTAGACACAAGGTGGCGTTGCCCTCCTGGCTACCTGATTGGGAAATTCCTCTCACTTCACCAGAAGGCAAGTGGGAAAATCAGAAGAAAATCAAACCCAAGCTGACCCTCTGGCCTCCCTGCTAGCAGCCCTAGCAAGCCCCCAGCTTCAGCTTCCCAGACTTCATCAGCAACCACTTCTACAAAGGAATGCAGGCCCAGCCTGCAATGCCCGGCTCCCTGATCCCAAAGACAGTCCCATGCAAGAGTGGGTCTTTGCTGCCACGCTCCAGCTGAGAATCCCTGCTCTCAGGAACCCCTCTCCCTCCATATGCCAAAGGATGAGAAGCCCATCTGTCTCTAGTTTGGTGATTTTAATTCTTTAGTCTGAAAACTACAGTTTTGTTACTGATCACCTTCACTGCTTCAGATCTGTTGCTGAGATATTGACTTACCTTGAGGCCAAGCATGTGGAAAAGGCCAGAAAATGCTTCCTTTTTGTGGCACTAGACATTCCCAGAAGAGCCTCTAGCGACATGAATTTGCTCAGCCAGAATTACAGAAGAGTGGAATTAAAAGACAGCTCAAAAATGAGGCACCTGAGAGTGACATACTCAGGACTGAAACTCTTGCTTTTAAGGAGGCCTTGGAGCTGAACAAGAAAAGCCACGAGGCTTAAATGGAAGTACAAGTTCAGAGGAAAGAAGTCACTTCCACCTGCACACATGTGGGAAGGTCACGCAGTGACATGTGAGCTGAAACACACTTTCAGGGCTCTGCCCTCTGCCGGATGCTTCAGAGACCTGGGCTAACAGTGAGCTTTCATAGAAGTATTGAGGCTAATTTACAAACAAAACAACACAAACCAGCACTAGACCAAGGTGCTGGAGCAAATCATTACATCCTCATTGGCAATGAAAACAACCATGGCACGGAATAACTTAACACATTTAGGCACCAAGTTCTCTCTCCTGCACTCCATTGCTTGTTGACCTGACAGAGAACTAATTGATCTTCCCAAAGTCAATCTCATCCCTATAAATAGGGAGGTTAAAAAAAAAAATACCACAGTTGATGCAAACAACAACAAAAAAGGTCCCCCAGTAAAATACAAACTACATTTAAACTGGTCACATTATATAAAAAGTATGCATTTAATCTTCAAAATAGTCAAGCTTCTAATCAGGTTACGTTTTCCATAGTTTTAAGCAGGTCTTTGTGGTTTCAGTGAAGAAGTCATGGTGCAATCAGAATTACTATAAAAAATAAGTGACTTTTAAAACAAACACATAGCACACACTGCCCTTAAAAGTCATATATACATAACACAGCAGCTACATGGGTGTTCAGGCAAAGGGTGCATGAATGAGAAGCCCTCGGCTCCCTGCCTCATGGGAAAGCCCCCAGGAAGGATTCAGCAGCAGCAAGACTACAGCACAGACATGAACGGCACTGTCCCTAAAAAGACACAGTTAGCTGGACTGTCGACAGAAGATACTGCGGCCTACACATGGGGGCAAGGGCTCAGGTACAGTACATTCTACTGCAGACACTTGAAATATTACAAGTGTGGTTTTTCTCCAGACTATTATAAATAATTTTTCGTGCTTTCTGAAAAAAACAAAAACTGAAACCTTCTTTCAGTCCATGATAAAGGAAGGTAAAACCATATCATAAAGCAGAGTTTATTTACACTCTGCAAGACGTCCAAATGGATAGAATGCTTATCTGATTAATAAGCCTCCATTCTTCTGGCCTACAGAAGGCAACCCTCCCACAGCTCCAAGCAGGGATTGCTAGGAAACACTAGGTGAAAGCTCTCCAGTTCAGCAAAGACATCCAAGCTGTGCCCCCAGAACAGGTTGGGGAGCCCCTGAACTGGTTGGACACAGATGAACGTCTGTGTCTGACTGAGCCCAGAAACAGTACAACTGATGAAGGCTGGAACCACCAAGCAGACACTCCTGAGCTGGGCAACACTGTCTTCCAGACTGTTAAACACTTTTGTTTGTTTAAAAAACCCAAATAGTTTTACTGCCGTGACTTTCCAACTCAAAGCTGAAGTTTACTCAAAACCCAAATCACAAACAATAGACTGTATATACAGATTTTTTTTGAACCCACAAATAAAAAGCATCCTACCAAAAAAAAAAAAAAAAAAGACAGTAAGTTGAAGCCTCATCATTGTCTAAGTCACACCAGCTGGGCGTGCCTTGGAGACCTGCCCCTTGCTCAGTCCTACTCCTGCTCTCCTGGCTGTGGATGGCCCCTACTCGTCCTCCGTGGCAGCTGTGAGCATCCCCTTCTCGATCAGGTGAGACCTGAGTGTGTTGAAGATGTGGAGCTGCTGATCTGGCCGCAAGGTCAGGAACTGCTGAATCAGTTTGCTTGGGTTAGGACCCCTGGAAAAGAATGTGAAGAAACAGCACTGAGCTGGGTCCTGGAAGCTTCCAGGGCTGATTATCCAAGTAGTGCTTTGGTGTCTGGATTCTCCACTAACAGAGAGCAGGAAGAGGGCCTCAGAAAACCTGTAAGCAGTAACAACTGAAGGCTGCATGCATATTGGGATGCTTTTCGCTGGTACTTGGATGCAGCCAAAATTTTGGATGCAGCCAAAATTTTAGATTTGCCCCATACTTAAAAATCTACCAACTTGGTTCACATGGAAAGGTACCATACCTGATGAAACTGGCGATGTACACATTGACAAAGGTAGCCATCAGATACTGGCAGTCAAAGCGATCCATAATGCCTCCGTGGCCAGGAATGGTATTAGCAAAGTCCTGTTAGAGGTAAGAGAAGGATGGGTGATGCTGGGCTCAATCAATGACTAAATCCCAGCCTAACAGTCCCACCCCAATGTCTGGCTACTGTCCTGAGTAGCTGGGGAAAACAGAATATTAGAAATATTGAATCTAATGGCAAGGCTATATTAGGACACAATTTTATTAAATTACAAAAGATTCTTTTGAAGAAAGATATGTTAACAAATAAACTGAAAACTAGCAATTGCATTTTCTTGGAAGCAACATATTTGTAGTTAACTCACCTAAATTCAATGCATGGGTCAAGAGCACACATTAATCACCAGGGTATATAGCCTGGTATTTTGAAGGGGGCTGTGACTGATGGGATGAGGCAGGGGGAGAAAGAAAGAAGACAGGTGAGGAGGGGGTGAGATGAAAGAACAGAGGAGAAAGTTTTCCTACTTTGATCTTAAAGGCCCGTTTGAATCCACTCGCGAAGAAACCTCCAAAGGGGCCGATGAGCGAGGCAAAGGTGGAGAGGGCAATGCTGTGAATCTGGAAGGGGTACATCCGGACTATTTTCTGAGAAGAATAAATGAAGTAAAAGTCAGGGTGCACACAGGCTATGATTTGAGTTGTCCCCACAAAACTCACATTGAAATGTGATCCCCAGTACAGTAGAGTTGAGAGGTGGGGCCTACCAGGAGGTGTTTGGGTCACGAGGGCAGACCCTTTGTGAATGGTTTGATGCCTTTCTCATGGCATGGAGTGAGTCCTTGCTCCCAAGAGACTAGATCAGTTCTCATGGGAACATTCCAGTGAAAGTGTGTTGTTATAAAGTGAGGACACTCCTGGATTTTACCTTTCGCACATGTCGTTCTTTGACTTTCTCTGCCACGCTATATGAAGCAGTACAAAAAACTCACCAGAAGCCAGGCAGAAGCTGGCACCATGCTTCTTGTACTTCCCAGCCTGCAGAACCATGAGCTAAACAAACATCTTTTCTATATAAATTACCTGCTTTGGGTAGTCTGTTATTTTATTTTTTGAGTCTAGGTCTCACTCTGTCACTCAGGGTAGAGTGCAGTGGCACAATTACAACTCACTGCAGCCTCAACCTCCTGGGTTTAGGTGATCCTTACACCTCAGCCTCCGGAGTAGCTGTGACTACAGGCATATGCCATCATACCTGGCTAATTTTTTGTAGAGACGAGGTCTCACTATGTTGCCCAGGCTGGTCTCAAACTCCGGGGCTCAGGCAGTCCTTCTGCCTCAACCTCCCAAAGGATTACAGGTGTGAGCCACAGTGGTCAGCCCAAGTATTCTGTTATATCAACCACTAAATGAACCACCACCCAGCCTTATTACACGTCAACGGAAATAACTCTTTATGAAACTAATTATATATTTTTTCCATTGTTGTAAATCTCTACCGTCTAGTTTATTAATGGAAGACATGAAGATATTCTGTTTTCAATCTGTTGCAATATGTTGTTTTGGTGGTAATATATGAAGAAAATCTAGCCTTACATAGATCTGCAGTTGAAAAAAGAAAAAGTATTTTAGTAGTCTTCTCAGATCACCATGGGCATTCTTCTTTGACACTATCTATCTCAGAACCTGACAAGTAGTCATTTCTTTTTTTTTTTTTTTTTTTGAGTTGGAGTCTCACTCTGTCGCCCAGAGGGGAGTGCAATGCAGTGGCCAGGAGTGCGGCCACTGCAGCCTCGACCTGCTGGGCTCCAGCAATCCTTCCACCTCAGCCTTCCGAGTAGCCGGAATTACAGACACGCGCTACCATGCCCAGATGATTTTTTTATTTATTGTAGAGATGAGGTCTCGCCAAGTTGCCCAGGCAGGTCTCGAACCCACGAACTCAGGCAATCCACTCACCTCAGCCTCCCAAAGCGCGGGATTACAGGCTGAGCCACCAAGCTCAGCTAGGTAGTCATTTCTTAATCGTTAGGTACAATGTGGAATCTGAAATCCTATTGATGGACTTTTTGTACTCTGACATTAAAATTTATTGATCTGTCTTATACTTTGTACCGCTCTTTCACCCACACATGACTGTGTAACACCATAGAAAATACTGGTTCACTGAGTTATGTAAATCTTCCAGACGTAGACACATTCCATTATATGATATCAAAATGTCATATGTTAAAATCACCACAGATCTCATCAGAAAGCCTTTAAGTTTTGGGAGGCTGTTGAGCTCACAGTGGCAGTTCATACATTTCAAAACTATAGTTTTCATTTGAAAGCCAAATTTTTATCATTGATAACAATTACTGTCATTTTCCTTAAAGTGACACATTTAATTCATTATTTTCAAGAAAAATGTCGGCCAAATACTCAAGTCCAAAAAACTGTCATTCGTTGGTTCTTTTCAAGTAAAAATTACATTCCCAGAAAAAAGCAGCTAATTCAGCTCACAACTCAAACAACTGCACACATGCTTTCTCTTTGGGCAAGTGCTGCACTTCTGAATGTAGCAGAAATGTTTTACACATACTTTCCACTTCAGTAGACAGAGTATTAAAAAGGTGTGCATGCAAGGGTCAAGACTTAATAACATTAATAACATTTCATCAAAGACGTTGGTGAGAGCTACTGCCGTTTATACTGCGAGCATGTGGCACTAAGGATCAAACTGCCTTAACTCACACCAAGGCACCAGCAGTTTTCACCACCACGACTTTTGTACTGTTTCACAGCAAATGTTAACACGTTGGAAAAGGCAGATGACACAGTCTAGTTATGACATCACAGACCCCTCTAAAAGGATCTCCGGGTGCTCCAAGGATCCAGAAAACACACCTGGAGAACCACCATCTACATGATCTAAAGCGAGGCAACAGGGCTCCTCCCGCCCTCACCCTGTCCTGGCTTGAGCAATCCTGGGGCTTACAGCTTTGGGAGGAAGGAAGCCAAATTTTCTAGTGGGCAAGTGGCAGGGGGACTGTTCCATTTGTAGTCACTGTCCAACTGAGGTCGGGAGGCTGTTCGCCCCGTGTGAATGGCACATACCCAGCCTATGATGGACTGGATCACCCCAGGAATGTTGTACTCCTGCAGGCGAAACAGGTCCGAAGGTTCACAATCCACAGTGAAGCTGTTGGTGTCATTGTTGTACTCCACAGGGCAGATGAAGCATCTGTAGCCAGACATCACATAGGACAGCTGAGGAGGAAGAACAGACAGACAGTTTCCAGCCATCCAGCCTAGACGCAGGCACCTGGTTTGGCCATGTTTCTCACAGTGCCTAGCACTCTGCTAACTGCAAGCTAAGTGCTCAGAGGCTCATGTTTCGCTGCATGTGTATTTTACCTGAATTTTTTAAAAATACGTTCACAACCCCTCAGATCTCATACATGGACACCCAAGCCCTGAAAGAATCCAGAAAAGACCTGAAGGAACTGGGGCAAAGAATTACAAGAAAAAGGGGGGAGATTACAAGAAGAGTCCCCCGTGTCAGGGGCTAGGGTTCACTCTCCCTGGGTCTTCTTAACTTAGTGATAACTGAAGAAAAGTCATGGATGGGGCAGATCCCAGGAGGAAGGAGGCTAGAGAGTAACAAAGCTGGGGGCAGTGAGGACCGAGGGCCACTGATGAAGGGAGACCATCCTGAGGGGCAGAAGCAGGAAATGGTGCTCTTGAAAAGGCAGGAAAGGACTGCCCACCTCTAGGCAGGGCACACGTAGGAGAAAACCTGGATTGAAGTGGCACATCTCATCTCACCTCGGGTGCCCTCACCCTGACCTTGGAACATCAAACACCTGACTAGAACACTGCCTGCTGATGTCACTGTACCTGAGCACGAGAGGGTATACAAGGCATACACGGCCATACTTCCCAAATGCCAAGATCCTGCTGGAAAGCTGGGGGCTAAAGGACGGCCTAGGTGCCCATGCTCCTCTTCAGAGCAAGGTATCCCATTCAGCAAGAGAGTGGTCCTGGCCTCAGGAGACGCTCTCTAGCCCTGGACAGGCTGTGGAAGGTGGTGAGAGGCCTCTATCCATCTCCTCCCCCATTCAGTCTGAAGTCACCACCTACCAGAAGGCCAAACACCACAGTAGCAAAGAAGCCCCCAATAAAGCCTTCCCAGGTCTTCTTGGGGGAGAGCTGTGGACAAAGAATAAGTTCTTAGCAAAGGCATTTTAAAAACTACAGCTTTGGAAACAACGATCACTTGTTCAGAACTTTTCCGTCAAAAAACCCCCATTCTGCTAAGCATGTTACCTTCTAAAATTCACCCAAACATGGTTTCCTTGTTCTCTGCTTTATAATCCCATTTTGGTCTCCTTTCTATTACAGTCATTCAAATATTTTTATTATATTATAAAGCTATATACTAATTAAGTGGCAACACTCAAATCCAGATCAAAGTCCCAAAAGTGTGCCTATACAGTCTGTAAAACTATTTTATTAGCTCTTTTTTTTTAAGAGTTGTCTTCATTACCAGTCTTTTCCCAGGATGACTTAAAGACAGCCACAATACACACAACTAGATGGCTTCTGTCTTCCAGGCCAACCTACCCTCTCCTCATGGTGGTATTTCATATTAGGATCATCCATTTACCTTGATGAGAGGGGTCCGACCAAAGAAAAAGCCAAACATATAGGCCATGATGTCATTACAGATCACACAAGAAATGGGGACAATGAACCTAGAAGAGAAATCAAGTGAGGATCAACTCAACCATGATGATGTTTGACAGAGTCCACAAAACAATGCATTCATAATTCTAGTACCAAAACAGCCTAAAACATACTGTACTTGTAACCCATTAAGGAATAAGTTTAAAAGAAAGAAAATAACAGAAAGGCCATAACTAGTAACTGGCACACAGCAGACATTCAAATGCTACTGAATGATTACTGAATAAATAAAGGTGGCAAATTGTAAAATGTCATTTGGTTTTTCATGATACAGTAATATATGTGCACAAGCATATGAATTTAATTGTAAAAGAAAGAAAAAATGTTTTCGTTCTTTTCCTCATCCTTATCTCCATTCCCCAAAATAATCACTTTTAATAGTCTCTAATTTTTCTTCTTCTACTGGTTATCATCATAATTCTAAATAACATATAATGGCTGGCCATGGTGGCTCATCCCTGCAATCCCAGCGCTTTGGGAGGTTGAGGTAAGAGGATTGTCTGAGCCCAGGAGTTTGAGATAAGCCTGGGTAACATGGAGAGACTTTATTTCTGCAATTAAAAAAGAAAAACTTAACTGAGTGTGATGGCGCATACCTGTAGTCCCAGCTACTTGGAAGGCTGAGGCAGAATCACCTTAGCCCAGCAGGTCAAGGCTGTAACAGCCATGATTGTGCCACTGTGCTCCAGCCTGAGTGACAGAGTAAGACTCTGACTCAAAAAAATTAATTAATTAAATATTTTATGTCTGTTTCATAATTTACTTATTCGCTGTTTATTTTCCCAAGGACTACACTGAGAGCAAAACCTCAAAATACACTGCTAGATTTCTTCTCTGCCCCTTCCCCTGCAGATCTGGTCATTCCCACCATGAAAAAGGAGACCGTTTCTACACTTGCACGACCTCCCTCACTTTTCACTCTCTAACACTTGTAAGCTCTTCTATTAGTTTTAACATAATATCATAAACACAATCCTGTTTCCTGGCCCATTGATTATAGGCAGTATTTTCTGACTTCTTGTTTGTTAGGAGAAGGAATTAAAGCATCTATACCCTCCCTACTCCATTCACCCCAAAGCCCACAACATGAGTCACTGTATCAAGGCCCCTAGCACACAATTGCTGCTCTATAACTATAAGTAAGTCTTCTAGGTTGAATCTGAAAACCAACAATTATAGAGATTTTAATACTATTCACTGCAGAACCAAGTGGTATGTTCAGCCCTGAAGATGAAGACTTAACATATGTTACTTTTAAGAAACATCTAAGCCGGGCTTGGTGGCTCAGCCTGTAATCCCGCGCCTTTGGGAGGCTGAGATGAGTGGATTGCCTGAGCCCGTGGGTTCGAGACCCGCCTGGGCAGCGAGACCTCATCTCTACAATAAATCAAAAAAAATCAGCCGGGCGTGGTAGCGCATGCCTGTAATTCCGGCTACTTGGAAGGCTGAGGCGGAAGGATCGCCGGAGCCCAGCAGATTGAGGCTGCAGTGGCCGGGAGCAGCCATTGCACTCCAGTCTGGGCAACAGAGTGAGACTCCAACTCAAAAAAAAAGAAACATCTAATAAAAACACTGAAAGAAGAGTTACGTGTCTCCCCAGGTTATAACTATTTTAAATGCAATGATGCCTAAGGCTACCATGAGTTAGTCCCAGTTCTAAGCACTTCACGTATATTTACTAATTTACTCCTTAGGAGTTGGGTTAAATTACACTGTATCCTAACTCTGAGATCCGGAAATAGAGCCATAATCTGGGATTTTTTATTTGTTTTTTTAAGTCTAGGTTTCACTCTGTCACCCAGGCTGGAGTATAGTGGCATAATCACGGCTCCCCACAGTCTTGATCTTTCCACCTTAGTCTTCCAAGTAGCTGGGACCACAGGTGTGTGCCACCACATAACTATTTTTAAAAATTGTTTAATAGACATGAGGTCTCGCTATGTTGCCCAAGTTGGTCTTGAACTCTTGGGCTCAAGCAAACCTCCTGCCTCGGCCTCCCAAAGTGCTGGGATTATAAGCATGAACCACTGCACCCAGCCAAGTCTGGGGTCTTAACCACAATATTTAAGAACCTATCTCTAGCCGGGCTCGGTGGCTCAGCCTGTAATCCCGCGTCTTTGGGAGGCTGAGGTGAGTGGATTGTCTGAGCTCGCGGGTTTGAGACCCGCCTGGGCAGTGAGACCTCATCTCTACAATAAATCAAAAAATCAGCTGGGTGTGGTAGCACATGCCTGTAATTCCGGCTACTTGGAAGGCTGAGGCAGAAGGATCGCCAGAGCCCAGCAGGTCGAGGCTGCGGTGGCCGGGAGGGGCTACTGCACTCCAGTCTGGGCGACAGAGTGAGACTCCAATTCAAAAAAAAAAAAAACCTATCTCTTATACACACTAGGATATACCTTTACTTTCTTCTAAGATCATCTAGCTTCTTTAGTTGACCTGCTGATTTCTATCAGTGCTCACAGATTTCCTGTTGAAACCACTACATATCGGGTATAAAATCTACTCAGTACAAGCATATTATTCTTTGACACATTGTCAGACTCTATTTGCTAATATTTTATTTAGAACGATTTATCTATAGTCATAAAAGATGCTAGATCCACCCAAGGCTGGGTGCAGTGGCTCATGCCTGCAATCCCAGCACTTTGGGAGGCCAAGGCAGGAGGATTGCTTGAGACTAGAAGTTTGAAACCAGCCTGGACAACATAATGAGACTCACCCCCCCATCTCTATTTATTAAAAAATATATATATATAAAAAGTTAATATAATTTTTTTAAGAAGAGATTGATTTATCATTCCTGTTTTTTCCTCTTTTACCAGCTTTGGAATGAAGGTTAGCTAAAAGTCAACTGTTAACCTATTTGGTCCTATTTCTTTTTCCAAGTATGAAATCTTAAGTAATTTTCAAAGTTCTCTTATAGATATTGATCAATTCAAATTTTATTCTTCGTGACTTTTAGTATACATTTTGTCAGGAAATCATGACTACTTCTTCCAGGTTTACAAATTTGTTGCCATACATTTTGCAATGCCTTTGAGTTTTTAAACATCCCTGTACCTGCTAGTCTAGAACAGTGGTTCTCAGGGTGTGGGTCCTGTCCAGCAACATCAGTATCACCTGTGAATGTACTGGAAACTCAAATTCTCAGGCCCTATTCCAGATCTCCTGAATTTTCACCCAGGATCCAGCATCCGTTGTAACTGGCCCTGCAGGTGAGTATGATGCAGCTCAACATGAGAACCACTGGTCTGGAAGGTAAGGCAGGGGTTCTAAGCCTACCTATACATCAGAAACATTCACAAAATAAAAGGGAAACTCCTACCACTAACATCACTCACCAGATCATCCCTTCAAACAGGTTGTGGATAACAAGATGTGACTGCGTTACAACAATCAGTAGCGTCACATGGGTCCAGCCAAACTGCACAAGAAGAAAAATAAACACTATCAGTTTACCTCGAAAGTAACTTCAAAGAATTAATACCAAATAGAAAACTGCTGAGGAACAAGAAAAATATCTGCTTTTGTATCTGACTTATTGGAAGTGAAAAGGTACAGAACAGGTCACTGTGTCCCCCCCAATCAAAGTCCCCATCAAACAGGGGGACCACATGGCCCACTACTGAGTGAGCCCTTCTGTGCTCTATTTCCTTAGTGTTTACTGAGCACTCAGGGCACTCAGAAAGGAGATGTTCTCAAGTTGCTAGAAGGAATGATTGGTACTAAGTGATGTCCCAGACAGAACATCTGTGGACCATGTCTGAAGCTTCAGCTTGAGTCTGACCTGTAACCCACCCAAAGGATACTAGTAGAGAGACTGCTCATTAAGTAACAAGTGACTGGATCTATATTAATGCAGAGCCACCAAATATAAATGGGCACCCCTCCTTCATGTTCTTCATGCATACAGAACAGACTGCATTCCAGAGTTTTGACTTGTCACAGAAAGTTCTGTTGAGTTTCTGCAGAATTTCACTTAAACCAGTAATTCTGACACACACATGCCATTTCCCCTACCATGTAGAACTGCAGTCGATAATGCTTCTTGACCAAACTCAGTACAAACATGCAGAATCCTAGTTTGAAGATAAAAAAGAAAGGAAAAAATGAATTACATTCTGCATTTATCTTTGTCTGATTCATTTCCTTTAACTGTACTAAGTGGTTCTTTGGATAATTTCTTCCCAGCAGCTAACCAGTGCACAATTTCAAAGCCCAGGGGAGGAAAGCTAGTAATCCAGATAAACAGTCACAAGGAAAAAATAACTCATCCAAGACAATAAAAGGAAGGCAATTTGTTATAATCATGTAAACCACACTCAATTTAGGTCACTGTTCATCAGCTAGGGATGTTTTGTTCCTAGAACAGGGGCCAATGGTCAAGCCAGCTACCTGTTTTTATAAAAAAGCTGTATCGGAACACAGTCACACCTATTTGCTTACATATCATCTACAGCTGCTTTCGAGCTACAACTGGCAGATGTCGTCAGCTACAAAGGCAAAACTGAGTACAGTCATATGCTGAATAACAATGTTTTGATCAATGACAGACCGCGTATACCACAGTGGTTCCATAAAATTATAATACTACATTTTTACTTTACCTTTTCTATGTTTAGATACACAAACACACACCACTGTGTTACAACTACCTAAGTATTCAGTGCAGTAACATGCTGTGCAGATTTGTAGCCTGAGATCAATAGGCTATGCCATATAGTTCAGGTGAGTAGAAGGCTGTATCATCTAGGTCTCTGTAAGTACACTCTATGATGTTTGCGCAATAAAAAAATTACCTGATATTTCTCAAAACAAATCTCCATCATTAAGCGATGCATGACCATAGTTACAACAGAGACCCAAAGTCTAAAATATTAACTATCTGAAGCTTTAAGAAAAAGTTTGCCAGCCGGGCTCAGTGGCTCAGCCTGTAATCCCGCACTTTGGGAGGTTGACGTGAGTGAATTGTCTGAGCCCGCAGGTTCAAGATATGCCTGGGCAACTTGGAGAGACCTCATCTCCACAATAAATCAAAAATTAGCCAGGCGTGGTAGCACATGTCTGTAGTTCCAGCTACTTGGAAGGCTGAGGCGGAAGGATCGCTGGAGCCCAGCAGGTCAAGGCTGCAGTGGCCGGGAGCGGCCACTGCACTCCAATCTGGGTGACAGAGTGAGACTCCAACTCAAAAAAAAAAAAAAAGAAAAAGAAAAAGTTTGCCAACCTCTGCACTATAGAACAGGGAAAGGGGAGGAGGGATTCACTTAGTGTAGAGTCAAGACCACCCATGCATCTTTCTCATGATGACTTAGATGGTGGCAAAAAAAATGTCTGCAGCCCCTTTCTCTTTCACCCATAAGTGTGCTGGGCCCCTCGAAGGCAGTCCTGTGCAGAAATGAGAGTGTCACTTTTCCAGATCCCTAACTTCCTCCCATGGAGGACTGCTTTCAGGGTCTGAGGTATGTTCTCTGAATATCCTCAATGGCAACAGACCCCTTGTCAGATTTTGTATTTTAATAGCCAGTTGTCATTCAGAATCAAGTATTGCTACAAGATGATCAAAAATTGCTTCGATTGAAATTCAGGTCAGAATAAATTTCTCACGTACTTCAAACTGGCTTTGAAGGCAACTATGAAAAACGAGTAGCATTGTTAGAATTAGCGTGCAGCTTTAGCTGAGTTTATAGTAACATAACACTCTGGTGTTTGTGAAGTTTTAATGTATCTGATTCAATTCTTACAGTAACCCTGCAGTTTTAGCTCTAGGTTACAGAAGAGCTAGCTGAGACTCAGATTAAGTTCCTAACTCCCTTGAGGTCACAGACTTGTTTTAAGCCCAGTAAAATTAAATCCAGTAAGATTTCCATCACATGGCAATGTCTCTCAAGGTGGTTTTCTAGAATGGTTCCTCTAAAAAATAGTGAGTTCCTAGATAATTTCTGTTTTGGTCCCACTGTAGAATCTTTGCCGCCGGGCTCGGTGGCTCAGCCTGTAATCCCCCGCCTTTGGGAGGCTGAGGTGAGTGGATTGCCTGAGCCCGCGGGTTTGAGACCCGCCTGTGCAACTTGGCAAGACCTCATCTCTACAATAAATCAAAAACTAGCCGGGCGTGGTAGCGCACACCTGTAGTTCCAGCTACTTGGAAGGCTGAGGCGGAAGGATCACCAGAGCCCAGCAGTTTGAGGTTGCCGTGGCCGGGAGCGGCCACTGCACTCCAGTCTGGGTGACAGAGTGAAACTCCAACTCAAAAAAAAAAAAAAAAAGAAGAATCTTTGCCAACAGGAAAGTCAGAATAGGATCATGCTATGCTCTTCTTTAATGGAGCTGGAACACCGGGATAGGAGGCACAAACTGCAATCTTCCACAACCCACTCAGACTCTGTTTCTCTTAGTAAAGGGCTGCTACAGCTCAATGTGAGACAGAGTCATCCGCTCTGCTCCCCTGCACAGAGTTATTGTCACAAAACTTCACACTAACCAACAAATTCCCCAACTCCTACTGGACAGATGTACAAAAACAATATAAACGCAAGAATGCTCAACGCATACCTATTAGATAGAGAGTAAAGGAAATGAACCGGTGGTATTTGCTGAGAATCCGCAAAGGCTCCTCTCTCTGGACCAGGGTGAAGAAGTAATCCGTCACTGTCTCCCCATAGAAGAAGTAGTTTACACACAGTAGGAAGTACCTGTAAATGGAGATAGGTCAGTGCCACGGGAGCACACACAGCCTCTCCTTTACAGTGAGGCAGTCAGACAGCCCCAAGGAGAGGACAGAGGGCAGCAATCCACTGCCCCCTTGAGATTCCCGGGACTGCTCACAGAGGGACGAGCAGACCATAGTTCCCCTGCTCTCTGGTGACACTTAGGTAAGGAGTTTATCTAGAAACCAGTGGCTTCCATTCATTCTGCATATGATACAATTCCTTGAAGAGAGGTAGGTTTCAGAAGAGGGTGGTTTGCACTGTTCCAGTTAGGAACACATGCACAAAAGACCTCAAGTATATTAACAAAATTCAAAACATCACTTTCCGGCTATAGAACAGCCACTAAAAAGACCTACATCTTAACCCAGAAGTCAGTTTGTGCTGCTGGGTGATGGGGAAGCATCGTAGGAAGGGGGTACCTGCTGAAAATCTGAGTACATCAGCTCCCTTCACCATGACCAAGTTGCTAGGGCACAAAACACTATCTTCCAGCCCACTAAGTCATAAACTCAATGCCTGTCTCTCTGCACAGCAGGGCTGACAGAGTCTGTATTTGCTCCTGGTATTCTCAGCATATGCAGGGCTCTGTCCAAATGTCACTAACTGAGAATATTATAGCCAATAAAGCAGAATTTTGGATTAGAAAGGGATCTCAGACATCACCTGTATGACAAGTTTCTATTTTGTTTTTTGCTTTCAGGCAGCTGAGTTGTCTCCTAAGAGAGGGAGAAAGCAGAGTTTCTTGGAGGGACCCACATCCCATGCATTGAGCCTTATCCCTGCCCACTCTGGCACTCAAAGCACCTCTGAGGAATGAGAGCTCCAACATCACAGTCTGAAAACTAGTAAGTCTCAACTATCTGTTTTAGAGATGAGGAAACTGAGGTTCAGGGCTAGCAATACCAGCACCAGAACCTGACAATTCCCAGGTGGCTCGGTGGGATGCTGCAGTACTCCCCATGGAAATTATACTGACCTAGAAAATGGGGACCATTGTGCAGAGTATAAGGAATCCAAATACCAAGGCAAACACAGTCATAGATGCAACCTACCTGGTTTCTTTTGAGGAAGATTTCAAACGCCTGCTAACTATGAAAGACTCCTAAAAGGTCAGTCACATCGTCTATGAAATCCTCGGGTCTCAAAGGCACTGAGTAAGTCTGTGGCAATCATTCCTCCGCCCACACACCATCACTGTAAATACCTGCCCCAAAACATATCATCTAATACTGCTAAGGGTCTCTGTGGGGTCAGAGAGCTTACCAGCTGAGGGTCCTGAACCAGGGCAGGTCATAGGAGTGATAGACATTGTAGCCAATAGTGATTATCTCGTGGAAACACTTAATCTGAACACACATCACCTGCAGGACACAAGAATTAGAACACACGCTGATTCTCCAAGTCTTGGGATCTTAAAACAGAAACCAAAAGGTCATGAGGCTTCAAGAAAAACCATCAGATTTAGGAAAAATATAAGGCCTATAATGGCTCTGCTCACCTCCTCCTTCCTCTCTCACACCATCCCACACAACAATGCAGCCATCTAGATAACAGGGAATAGATCCAATTTCTCACTCACAATAAAGTACATGTCCTGAGGTTTCAATTAACTTTTTATTCTAGAACCTCCTAGAACTCAACTAATCCATTCCCTTTTTGACTTCGAATATAAATACTTGAAAAGTCTCAACTGCTTTGCTCAGCATTCAGCTGCTGGTCACCTGACCCTGTCTAGGACAGTGGGAAGACACAAAGAGCGGCTCTGTGGACTGGTATTTCATAATGAAAGCTGTAAGTCTGAGGGAGGCCCCAGGAAAATGAGAAACAAAACCAAGAGTCACAAAAAGAAATGGTCAGGGTCACAGTTTAAACAGGTAGAACAATAAAGTCAATTTTTAAAACGAAGGGAATTCTTTAACCACAAATAATCGGCCTATGCTAATAACCTTCTGGTTAGCTTGCTGAAAAGTGAGATGCCACAGATGTTCTATGGCAGAATGTTCTGAGGAATCTGGACCCTCATCAGCTCCCACAACCAACCCAACATCTGGCACTTAACTGGGCCTGCAGGAAGAACTGAAGGCACAACAAAAATAGTATGAAATGGCACTTACAATTATCATTAAAACCATTGGTCCCAGGTAAATGATGATGAAGAAAAACGCAATCATGGCCAAAGTCAGGATGCCTCTCACCCACCAGTTCTTCCATCTAGGTCAGGGAGTAGAGGAAGAAGGAAAACACCAGTTAGGAATCCAGAAAGAACCAAAGCACAAACCCAAGGCATACAGCTCTTCCTGAGATTCCAGGGCCCTGAGCTCAGTCCTTTCCAGATACACCTTGATGGAGGAGCAGGGCCACCAGTGACAATGCCTCACCTGCACCCAAACTCGGCAGGCGCTCCAAGGTCTCCAGAAATATACACCCAGCTTATGTTTTAAGGAAGGTATCTGGCAAAACAAAGCAAAACAAAACAAAAAATCCCAAGGGGAATGTAGTGCCTTCTGCTTCTGAATCTACTTGGATGGTTTCTATGGCTGACTCTATCTGAAGAAAAAGTACGAATGCTTTTTCTGTAGCAGGATCCTACATTGCACTGCCCATCATTATGAAGCTAATAGCATTACGCAATAGTAACAGCTACCATAAATATGCACATGGCACTTTTATAAGGACTTGATATATATTTAATCCTTCAACTCAACACAACCAGCTTTTACAGATGAGGAAATGGAGGCATGGGTCATAAGCTGGCAAATGGTGAAGCTGAGGTTTGAATCCAGGAGTCTGGCTGCAGAGTTCCATGCCCATAACCTCTGCATAACACAGCCTCTCGAGAGGACAGCTGGAAGGCACACATGGGATCACTCAGATAACACTTTGAGGTCTTAGAATTTGTTTTTGTTCTACCCACACAGCTGGTGTTACAAGGACCAAGTTCTCAGAAGCCAAAGTTTTAACCTTAGGTTCACCTAAGTTGAGATGTTTCCCAGTTCTTCTTGGAGAATTTAAGGAGTTATTCACAATAGATATACATGGGAGAGGGAAAATGAAACTGAACTAGAAGCTTAGACTCCTCAGTGAAAATCAGCACCCCCATTAGTCACAATCCCAGGGACAGTTTCCTGTCATGTGCTGTGTCAGCCGACCCCACCCACCCCCATCCCCTTTGTCCACATTCTTCCATCTCCTTGGATTGCACCTCCTAGCCTACCCTAGAGCACCCTTCTTCTAGGGCCAGATCCTTCTGGTCCAGGTTGTCCTCCCCTCCTGGTCGCTGTGCTGGCAGCCACTGCTAAGCACTAGATTATACTCAGTGGAGCACTGGGTAGTGGCACAGAAGGTTGAGGCTGAGGCAGGCAAACAGGCCTGCCCTGCATACCCTATCAGAAGTGGGCTCCCTGAGGGTTCTCTGAGGACTGGGTGTTCCACGGTACTTGAACACAATGCAAGACCCCCAACAAACACCACATCATTAACCCAGGTTACCTTGAGGACAAATTGGAAAGAGCCCTGTTGAGGACCTCAGGGGTGTCATCTGCAGAAGTGGGCAGGGGAGCAGATTCCGCCCGGCTCTCACTGTCTGATGCGGTCTCTCCATCTACCTTTGCTTCTGACTCTGATTCCTATATGGCAGAAACACAGAAGATGAAAAGGTCAAAGATGCTGAGCAGACCAATGAGAAGTCTATGCCTGTCATGGGATGGTATAGACTCCAAACAGAGCCTGAGGACACAGTACAGACAGGTGATGGGACAGACAGGTCTAGCAGCAGAATTTGGTTGAATGTGCCAAGGTAACCGGCCACACTCTGCTGTAAAAGGGGTGTGCATCTGCACACACACCATCTGCTCAACCATGGAGGATAGATCCAGAAGAAAGAAAAATGGCTGCTTTGTATCCAAAGAACACAAAAGGAAGGTTGTGACTAACAAGGGCTTATTCCTGAGCCTGCCAGGATGGCCAGTGGCACTGACCAGACTCTCGGAGGAGAGGTTACCCCTGGTGTGAGGTACTGCCCCGTAGGCCAGTTAATGCCAACATACCCAAGGTTCTAGACTTCAGGAACACTCCGTGAGGTCACTCACAGTCATATGAAAGACATAACATATGGCTTTCTCGAGTCAATGCTTGAGCCAGGACTGGTACACCTCTGTCCCTTCCCTGCTACCAGGCCCCAAATGTCAGCAGACTCTGCAATACCACTCACACAGAGTTGCCATTCAGGCCCCAGCCATGAAGAAAAGATCTGTAGAAACTCCTCCTGCTCACAGCCTAGGAGAGGGAAACAGAGCATGCCAGCAACAAGCTCTTTATCCAAAGTACCAAGGAACAGGCTATTCTGAATCTTAGGGACCATCCTACTACCAGGATCTTTTATTTCTTAGAATTTAGAATAGTTGCTGTGAGAAGAGGTAGAGGAGAAATCACATCACTCAGAATTAGTAGCAACACCACTTAGTATTTGTATAACCCTCCACAATTTGAAAAGATTTTCCTGTGCCTGCAGGCTTCAGCAGTACTGGGAGAAAGGGAAGCAGCAGGAAGAGCTCTGCTTACAAATAAAAAGCAGGGGCTCTGGGAAGTCAAATATCTGGTCCCAAGTCTCCTATTGACCCAGCTCTTCTGACTTCCCTAATGAAACAGAGCAGTTTCAGATGTTCACTGGCCATTTGGATATCTTCTTTAGCAAAGTGTTTGTCAAATCATTGGCTAGCTTTTCTACAGAGTTTTCTGTCTTTTTTTAAAAAAATGATTTGTAGAAATTTTTATGAACTTCTAGATTTAAGTGCTTTGTGTCACTAACATGCTGTCTCAGCCTGCTTTAATCCCCACCCTCACCTCAGGGCAAGGTTAGACGTCCAGTTACTTGCTCCTAACACTCAAACCTTCTCCCTCCCAGCACTGGCTACAGTAGGGACTTTTTTGTAAGTCTTTTTGTAAGAACTTTTGTCTGTCTGACTGACCATAGGCTCCCTAAAGATGAAACCATGATATCTTGTTCTCATTACATCCTCATGCCTGGCATACAGCAAAATACTAATGGATGAAAGGATGGAGGGAGGAAGAGAGGAATTAATTCCAGGTACGATAAAGAAAAACCAAGCCCCTGGCCTTATGGAGACAGTTATTTCTAAATTAATTTACAACTGTGATAAGACCACAAAACAGAGGGTCTTAACCAGTGCAGATTGCTGATACCAAAAGGACAGCTGGCTTTGGTAAAAGAACATAGAGATGGCCTCGCCACTAGGCTCCAAGGGAACAAGTCAGCTTCCAACAATGGGCAACTGCTTCCTACTCTGCCACAGCAGGGCCAGGTGGTTCATGACAAGTCACCCAAGTGCCTCTATACTTTGGTGTCCTCACCCTATAAAAGGGGCCCAGTAAAGGCCCTCCTTACCTGTGGGGATTCCTTGAAGAAATATAACCAAACTCCCACCCAGGGCTGTGTCCTATTCCACCACCCAGAGAGGTTCTAAAAACATTAACACCCCCAGAATTACCCCTCTCCAGGCAGCCTAGATGAAGACAAGGCATTCAAAATGGCTTTCCAGTCTTTATTTTAACATTGACACCCGTACCCCATCAGCAACCATCAATATACCAGGTATGATGCTGCCTGATTATCTGGCTCTGACCCCTCAACCTCGGGGCTTCAGAGCACAAGCACCTGGGCCCCCATCAAGGCTCCCACAGATACTCTCCAGAAGAATCTAGAAGCCACAGGGACTGCCCTCCAGAACAGCAGGCGAGAGAGCACTCACTCACACGCACGCACAGAAGGCCCAGGCCGCCAGCACAAGGTTATTTTTAACTTATCCATCCTGTTGTCAAGGAGACTCACAAAGGCTGCTGGCTCCCCAGGCAGGGAAGGGCAGGAAGGGAACCCAGGCAGAGTCCTGCAAGGGGAGGGGCAGGCAGTTCCAGCACTGTGCTAAGAGTCTCTCTGAACCTTCCAGGGCCCTGTTAGGAACACTGAACCCAGCACTGTGTCCTGCAATATTGTCAGACTTGACTCTTCTTCCTTCTTGCAGGAAGGGGTGAAGTAAAGAGAGATATCCTGAGGCAGAAAGCAGTCAAAGGAGATAGCTGTTATAAGGTGAGGATGCCAAAATACAGAGGTACACGGGTGACATGTCCTGAGCCACTGTGACTATTACTACCAACACATCAGGAAGACTGGGATGAACAACTAAGAAATGAAATAAAAGCCTTAGATGAACAAGCCTGAATGAGATGAACTTTCTAGGTTTTTCTTGCCTTTAAGTGAGTAACTGCAGGTTCCCCGGGCCTCACCCCAGGCCGACCGAAGAAGGATCCTCAGAGCCCATCCTGACCTCAGAGCAGGAGACCAACACCTGCATGGACCACCATTCCCCACAGGCTGCAGCAGGGCCGAACAGGTGGAAAGGGTACACCCCTGTGAGAGGGGAAAGGGCACAGCCCAGAAAGACACACACAAGGAGGGAGGCAAGGTACCAGCTCTCTGGTTCTTGCCCCCAGCCCCCTAGCTGTGGATGTCACAGGGAGCAGGTTGGAGGAACAGAAATGGAAGAGAACGTGGAGGCCTGTGGTTTTCTGGCTCCTCCCCAACCCGTGGGCAAAGGCCTTCTGCTGGGGGAAAATGCTGCTCCCAACCAGGAAAAGGAAGCTGAGTGTTCACGGCAGCTTCCACAGAGGGCCTGGAAGGAGGCAGGGACCTGGTACCCACGTTCCTTCCTACAAGAAAGGTGGCACATGCTGGACATCAGTTTGCTCCTCTGGGGGATGGTGAGGCAGGCAGATGTCAAGGAAAAATTTCTGTAGAAGGAGGCAGCAGCCAGGGCTGGAAGGCAGGACACTCATGACACTTGGCACAGCCCTCCATTCTTAATAAGAAAAGGACTCCCTACCTGTAGTGGTTGTTGGGATGATCAAATGCAACCCTGATGAAAGTCTATGACAACTACAGAGACTGAAGAACACCAGGTGCCAGCTGCACTACACTCCCCTGCCCCCACCTCTCAGTGACCAGACCACAGCACAGAGGACAGGGTATGAAAGCCTTAAACACCCACACCAGGCAGGCCGGTCACCCCTCCCAAGGAGGGTGGGAGGATCATCAGGCCTTGCTGGGGCCCATGTGCTGGCAAATTATCCAAGCTCAGCATCTGCCTGCATAGCTTCGTCTTCTCACACAGGCAGACCCAACTCCAAAACGTGTACAGTGGTGTCCTAGACACAGAGGTTGCCCAAGACACAAAGGCTGGCCACTGCAGCCACACTCCCAGTTAGCACTCTCTCAAGTGGGACATGCAACCCAGTCTGCGTACTGGAACTTATTTCCAATGACCTCAGTCTTACCTTTGTAGTAGACATGTCAGTACATGTATTGTAGCTGTGTACCCTTTGTAGTAGACATGTCAGTACATGTATAGACCTTAATGTGTGTAAAGTGGTACCCATGGTGAAAACATCATATACATGCCTGACACGGCAGTTTGTCAGGGGCCCTGGACAACTTGTTCACAACTGCACTGAGCAGTGCCTGGAGCACAGCAGGTACCCTAAGAGCTGTTGAACTAATTAGCTAATTAATTCTACTTGGCTTGTCATGGACAAAGGCATATAGACTGAGCTGAGTTATAACAGCACCCACTCTGATTTCCAGTTCACATGCCTTACAAACGCTCTGTCCACCTCCCTATCCCCCACCCTGGCTTCCGCAGCGGCTCTGGCAGCAGGACCAGACTAGGGTCCACTCCTTCCCCACTGATGGGTGGTGGAGGGGAGGACCCAGCTCTGGGACCAGCAGAGTGCAGCAGGGAGAGGCTGCCTTGCAGCTTCAGACTCATCTCCGCCCAGCTCCCAGGCATCAGCTCCTCCCTTCCCTTCCAATCCCAAGGGTCCAGACCAGAGGTTGAGTGGGGCTGACCCTCTCAGATTCTCTCTCAACCACTGCCCAACCTCCCACAGTGCCTTAGCCATTTCCCAAGGGGGTTATAGTGCTGGAATAAACAGGAAACAAGAGTGTTGCTTTAAAAGAAATAGGGGGAAGCTCCTTCTGCAGCCCCCTTCCATTTGGTTTCCTTAGACCCTCTAGGGAAAGGCAGAAGCACTTAGGATGACGGCCACATGTAGTGCTCTGAGTACCAAGGACTTGGAGAGAGCCATAAACATTTTTGGAGAAACTTGTGCTCTGAAAGCTTCCTCCACCAGCCTTCCAGGGCCCCTTCTCCCCTCTCACAGAAGCCTCCCCCAGCCCCCAGCACTGATCTGGGGCTCAGAACAGCACAGTCTTTCTTCAGCAGAAGCAAGAGAAGGGGGGTGGGGTGGGAAACGATGTTCCCTGTGGTCAATGTCTGGTTTTCCTGGGGAAGGACATAGCCTAGTGTGGAACAACACTGCAGAACTCATTTTCACTACCAGCTCTCTAGGTGGAAAACCTCAAGGTTGGGCTGTACCCTGCCTCCTACCACCCTCTTAATTCTCAGGATTTCCTGCAGGCCTGATGGGCTCATAAAAGCTTCTGAGCCACTGGGCTCCGTGGCTCAGCCTGTAATCCCAGCACTTTGGGAGGCAGGGGTGAGCGGATTGCCTGAGCCTGCGGGTTCGAGACCCGTCCATGCAACTTGGCAAGACCTTGTCTCTACAATAAATAAAAAATCAGCCAGGTGTGGTAGCGCATGCCTGTAGTTCTGGCTACTTGGAAGGCTGAGGCGGAAAGATCGCCGGAGCCCAGCAGGTCGAGGCTGCGGTGGCCAGGAGCGTGCCACTGCACTCTAGCTGGGGCAACGGAGTGAGATTCCAACTCAAAAAAAAATAAAATAAATTAAAAAAATAAAAATAAATAAAAGCTTCTGAGCAGCATCCTCTATAGCTCCCTTTTAGGCATCAGTTGGTGTCAGGGGCCCACCCTCCTACACTGATATTTCTCAAAACTATGCAGTGACACCAACAAGTGTAGATGGTCAGAGCTTGACCCAAAAACGTGTGGCTGTGGCCAGGGCTGGGCAGAGCCCATGGCATTGTGTCAGTCGGGCTCCAGGTAAGTGGGACTCACCCTGTCCCACATCCAGTGTCTTTAACAGATGCTGACTCACTTTTGTAGCCTACTAAAGAAAAAATATGAACTCTGCTCATATTTGCCAAAGAGAAACTAAACACATGGGAAAACTGGTACCATCCATTAGGCTTTCCTTCTCTTTTTTCTTTTATCAAGAAAGTTTCATTAAAAGGTAGAGTTCAATGCACTGACAGATTATATTTCCAACAACTTTGTCCTTGGCACTGGCACTGGATTCAAATTCAAAGGTTTTCTTTATTGAGTGACCCCACAACTCACACAAACTATGTTTTGCACTGCTTTATATGCAAATTACAAGCCTTCTCCAACAAAGTCATCAGTCTGAGCCAAACCTTTCTGCTAAATACCACATCTGCCATCTTCTAAACTATCCCTGTGGCCAGTAGCCAGAGCAACCAACTACTCCACTTACACAGACAGGGCCCTCTGAAAGAAATTGCCAGAGACAGGTTTATCCTTCATATAAGGTCCTTAAAAAGTATTAGGGATTATACCCTCTCAAGGAAAAAGCCAAGTAGGCTTTTATGTGAGTTCCTACTGAAAAAATATCTATAAAAGTGTGAGTGTAAGAGAGCATGTGTTTGGGCAATGTTAGGAATAATAAATATTTCTAGCCCTGTCTATTGTTAACCCCATTTGACGAGTACAATCATCTGAACAAAGGACCAAAGAAAAAAACTCCCTCATCTGAAGGAGTCTGGAATCATTCCCCAATATGGCCATTCCCTGTCCTCCAAAAGCCTCATATTTGTAATAGGATCCACAGAAAATGCATTCAGCTACCCAATGAACACCTCTACTTCCACTACCTCTCACAGGTACCAGAGAAAGGACACCAAAATACGTGTGTTGTGGTAGATTCAACTTTTTAAAATCTAAATCTGGCTCTGAAGTCTTTTTTGCCTCCAGACAAAGCTATTTACAAAGGACCACAGGGGCCTCTGTAGAGGACATACCACTGATGGCCAAGGACACGCGTTCCTAGGACAGCCACAACAGGAGTTGGCCATGTGCTCACCATGACCTCTCCTGTCTTCTCACCTCTACCTCACCACAGTCCTGCTCACAACCATCTAAGCAGGCACAAAAATGACTTCTGACAGCTCATCCAACCAATGCACTTTCTTCAAGGGTAAGCTCTGGAAGAGCTGTCAACACCCTATGTCCCCTCCTGACTGTGCATCATTCCTAAGCCACAGCAACCCAATTTCAACCCCATCCATTCCACCTAAGCAGCTCTTCCAGGTAACAATTACACCTTGGCCCTGAACCCACCAGTGCCTATCAGTCCTCGCCTCTTTCAATCTCTCAGCAGCTTCTGACGCTATTATCAAAAAACACTCTTCCCTTGGTTTCCAAGCAGCACATCCTCCTGGCTTTCCACCTGCCTCTCTGGCCAGGTCATCTTTATAGCTGCCTCTTCATCAGCCTGTCCCTTCACTTGAGGGTTCCTCAGAGATTGGTCCCAGACTCCCTTGTTCTTCTCCAACTCCCCAGTCTCCCTGAGTAATCTCATCCATTCTCAAGCTTTCTGTCTCTTGTTGAGCTGCAGGCCCATATATCCAAATGCCTACTAGATGTCTCCACAGATATCTAAAATTCTCTATGTGTCCAAACCTATGCGTGATTATATTAGCAAAGGGTATTTTTCCCTCTGAATTTTCAAGGGAGAAATGTGGCCATCACCCTTAGTGGCTCTTCCCTCAGCTCATAGATCTACTTGTCTCCAAGCCTGTTTATGCTACCTTCAAAACAGCCTTCAGCCACATCCACTCCTTCCCACTGTCCCTTTTCAATCTATTAATTCAAGCCAACACCATCCCTCTGAGTAACTGCAACAACCTAACTTGGCCACCTCATCTCTAGCCTAAAGTCCACTCCCACTTCCACTTTTTTTTTTTTTTGGAATTGGAGTCCCACTCTGTGGCCCAGGCTGGAGTGTAGTGGCATGCTCATGGCCACCCCAGCATCAACCCACGGGGCTCTGGCGATCCTTCTGCCTCAGCCTTCCAAGAACCTGGAACTACTGGAGCGTGGTACCACATCCGGTTAATTTTTTATTTATTGTAGAGACGAGGTCTTATCAAGTTGCTCGGGCTGGACTTGAACCCAGAGGCTCAGAAAATCCACTTGCCTCAAGCCTCCCAAAGTGCTGGGATTACAGGCTGAGCCACCAAACCCAGCCTTTTTTTTTTTTAAATAGAGACAAGGTCTCACTATGTTGCCCAGGCTGCTCTCCAACTCACGGGTTTAAATGATCCTCTGGCCTGAGCCTCCCAAAGTGCTGGGATTATAGGCATGAACCACTATGCCTGGCCACACCTCCACTCTTGACACTACAGCAAGAAGACTTTCCCAGAAAGAAATTCTACCATGTCACTCCCCGTCTTGAACCCCTTCCAGAGCTCCCCGGTGCCCACAGGATAGGTCTAAACTCTAAAATGGGGTACAAGTTTCTTCAGGATCCGGGTCTGTCCACTCTTCAAGCCTCATCTCTTGCAGTCATTCCAAACTGGAGTCAATTCCGAACAGGATATACTTTTTCACCTTGAGGGTTTTTGCTTATATGTTCCTACCTGTAACAGTCTGCAAATCACCCTATCCTGAAACTTACCTCTCTTCCAGCTAATCCTAATTTGTATTTTAAAAGACCCCTTTCTCTCGATACCTCCAACTGCCTGTGTGTCCCACTGACCCGTCCTTCCACATGGCATATTCCCCACATGGCATGTCTCTTCCTTGAAACCATAATCTCTGTGAGATTTCTCACCACCGTACCCCCAGCACCTGGCCTGATGCCTAGAACGGAAGACAATAAGTAGGTTTCACCACATCTGCACAAAATCTCCCAGCATTCAGAGAGATTCCTGAGTGTGCTAAAGGGGCTGACACAGCTGAGCTACATACAGCACAGGTCAGCATTTTCTGCACTCTTAATAGTACTACAGGAGGCATGTCAGGGCTGTAACCAGCTGTCCCACTGTTCACTCTCCTTTGCCTTAGATATTAGTGGTCAAATGTATCCTAAGTGATACTAGGGATTCCAGAAAAAAGGGCAGGATTTGAATGTCTGAGAAAGGACAAGGAAAGTGTGTCTGAAATCCAGTTTTTAGGAATGTAAGGCTTTCTAATTCAAATACCTGTAAGTGCAGTAGGTCCCAACCTCTGCACAACTGCCAAGCTCATACATTAAACCAGAAATTTCCATGACAAGGAATGATCAGGAATCCTTTCTCCCAACAATCTCTGCCACCTTGCCAATTAAAGCCTCCCTCTGGAGTAGATGCATCTGTTTACTAACAGAGCAAGCATACAATCATAATCTGAAACAGCTGCAGCAAGTACCAACCCCCATCACAAGACATTACTTAATTCAGTACAGAGATTCTCAGAGACAGAAAAGCCACCCAGGTACCCAAGAGCCTCTACCCACAGTTCTGTTGTGCTGACATCATTTGTTTTCATGGGAAAACAAGTATCCCCAGGGTTACGATGAAAACACCAAGAATCAGAAGCCCTGGGTCCAATAGGTTCTCCTATTATCGGTTCCCGAGTTAGGGCATCTCTATTTAGTATTTAAGGAAAAACAAGTCTTCAGCCTTGCTGGGTGGTGGATTTTGTTTCTTTTCTCTTTTTCCCAGTTAATCTTTATTAAATAAGTCTCTTCCAATCAGGAGTATGTCAAATATTGCCAAAAGAGCTAATATGATGGGTAAGAAAACAATATTTGCAATCTCAAAACTCAAGAACTCAAGTGTGCTGCCTAGACCTTTGCCAGGAAGCAGAACCAGGATGGGCTGCTGGCTTCCAGATATAACCAGCTCTTAAATCATAAGGCACCAACCAGTATCTGCCTGTTACCCATCTCATAACAGGCTTTCTACAAAGATTGCTAGGCAAAGAGGACATAAGAGCTGGAGTCCCCAGTGTCTCATGCTCCACCATCCCCTGCCCCTGCAGGCAGGCAGGTGCCCTGGACTGGTTGCTATATTGAAATATCATACTGTCACTTTTGTGGTGTTCATAGTTTATGATCAATAATCATGAAAACAAGTGTAAATCAAATAGATTCCAATATTTCCCCCTTGAAGAACATGGAATTAACAGTGCTTTCAATCCCCAAATTGTCATATTAGTTGCAGAAGATAAGAGCAACAATGCAAAATAGTTTTTCTTTTTGATAAATCACTCCTAGACCAATCAACCCCTCTTCTTCTGCCTCCACCAATTTGATCTCTTTTCTCTCAAATTTTTCCCATTTAGATATTTCAGTCCTAAACTACTGTTCTTTCAACTCCACCCTGCCTCTAGCCACCAATTTACCTCTCCTCCTCTTCACTTCCAAGCTATTTTACAAAAAAAGTCTACACCACTATCTGTTCTTCCTTTCTCTACCAATTCTTCAAACCTCTTGAGCCTAACTTCAAAGTACACTATGCTTCACACACTGTTTCCTGAAAGATTAGCTCCTGACTGCCGAGTTCCATCAACTACTCTCTATCATCCTCGAGGTCATCTTGGTAGCATCCAACCAAGCCTTTTTGAACCATCACTTCCCGCCCCACCCAGATCCCTGCTGTGCTGGACACTTAGTGTCTTACCACCCAGCTTTCAGTTCCCCTTTGTTCAATAATAATTCCCTTATTTGCTTCTGAGTACTCCTCCCACTCCCTACTCCAGATATAGGCACACAATGGAGACCTGATTAGTCAGGACACTGTGCTCCCTTGACCACAATGACCAGGTCAAGACCCAGTCACGGCAATTTCTGTACTTCCTCTGGAGCCATGAAGAGGAGGGCATGACCTTTTCCATGGGACTTTCGCCTGCTGGCAAACATCTTACTATACATCTTACTACGATTTAAAGCCTAAAAATGAAACCAACATGAAGGACAGTCGAAAGATGACAGAAATTAGGGAAGGCCTGGAGTGGGAACAGTTTTTCTTTTTTTTTTTTGAGTTGGAGTCTCACTCTGTCGCCCAGACTGGAGTGCAGTGGCCGCTCCCGGCCACCGCAGCCTCGACCTGCTGGGCTCTGGCGATCCTTCCGCCTCAGCCTTCTGAGTAGCCGGAACTACAGGCGCGCGCTACCACGCCCGGCTGATTTATTTATTTATTTTAGAGATGAGGTCTCGCTGCCCAGGTGGGTCTCGAACCCGCAGGCGCAGGCAGTCCACTCACCTCAGCCTCCCAAAGGCGTGGGATTACAGGCTGAGCCACCGAGCCCGACTACAGTTTTTCTTGAATTCACTAGACAAAAATGAACAAAGGAGGGATATAATCAGAGTTGTACATTGTAAATATTAATATTACCGTGTGTGGAGAATAAATTAGAGAGAGCTCTTCCACCATCCTGATCCATGAACCACATGACCTGCTCCAGGCAAGACCCACCTTCCTTCCTCCCTGTTCATCCTTTAAGTCCCATCTTAGAAGCTACTAAGGAAAACCTTCCTTGATTCCTGTCTATGGGTAAGCAGGAAAAAAAAAAAACCCTGCAAATAAATTTACTTCCTAATTCCTGAAACCCATGAATATTACCTTAAATGGCAAAAGATGTGATAAAGGATCCTGAGAGAAGGGGTTTGTCCTGATTATCCATGTGGGCCCTAATTGCAATCACATGCATCCTTATAAGCGAGAGGTGGAAGGAGATTAGACTCAGAGGAGAACACAATGTGGAGACAGACATGTGACCACAGCCAAGAAATCCCACCAGAATCTGGAAGGGCCAAGGCACAGGTTCTCCCCAGAGCCTCTGAAGGGAGCACAGCCTGCCAACACCCTGATTTCAGACTTCTCACCACCTGAACTGTGACAGGATAAACTTCTGAGGGTTGGTGGCAATTTGACACAGCAACTCCAGAAAACTAATACACCATACTCATCAACTTTATCTTTCTTCTGATAAAGTTCCCACAGGATGTTACATGTATCTCCTCCATACAATTTTTAAGTGTATATTAACATTAAGAGGACACTTTCCAAAATTTAATTTAGATTTCAAGTTCATCAAAAGTAGGGCTGCCCTATTCACCTTTGTTTATACCGAAAGCCCCTAACCTTGAATCGGTGAGAAGCTCAGTGAGTTGGTTTTTTTTTTTAATGAATGAAATTCATCAACCTTCATCTATAAGGCCTAGAATATTGGCTCGCCAACATTTGTTTGGGAAAGATAACCCTAGAGCTACAGTTGTAAGTGCAACTAATGACTAAAGGTACTGCCTTTCAGCCCTTCCCAAATGTTAAAATGATTTGCGGCAAGGGAATCCCCATGGAGTAACCATAAATGGAGGGTGGTAATGAGCTGTATTTCTCAACAGAAGCTAATGTATTGTCAGTATTGGGGCTCAGGAGCCTATACCCCAGAATATGGCATTTTGTCTCAAGGTCTCTCCAAAGCTGCTTCCTCTCCCTGCTACCCCATTCTCTATTACAGGACATGAAGAATATAACCAGATCTGACCCAACCATTTTACAACATAATGCCTGTCTGTCTCTCAGGTTCATTCAACTTCCAAAGAGAACTATTTACAAGTCATTCTCTGTTTGTCCCATCTGTTAGGTTCCAGCAAGGTGCAGGAAACTGGTAGAGAGAGGTTTATTTCTGAATTTGAATCCGGGGAGCAGAGCTGGGCCTTGGCCTTTCTAAAATGGTTCTGCTTACCCTTCAAGTTTTACAGTTCACTTTTATAAGTTCAGGGTAGTTGGTACCTATACACTGACTATGTATAGAGCATTGTATAGAACTTAAATCATAGCTGCATTTCCTGGCACCAGTTACCAGAGATATCTCACACCCGGCAGAAGCGTTAATCAAGCCTGCCATAGAGTAAAGGGAGTTAACAAGGCCTAAGACATCAAACATTACTACATGTTGTTATACACAAAAATTATACAAATCACAAGACTTACGATTACATTGACACAAAAGTTATACCAATCACAAGACTTGCAATTACCTTGACACTCTATTATTCAAACCTATGACTACTAAGATAAGGGAGTAAATGGGATTTTACATCTCTCAGTTAATTGGGCACAGTCTGCAGGGAAGTTAGAATTCTTTGAAGTTATTTACTAGGAGTGCATAGGAGATAAGGGGAAGAGCACCTTTTGCTAACTCTCAGGAATGTGGGGTACATGCAGGAGTGCTCAAACACTTGCCATGCCCTCCTGTAGGAGATGTGGCAATATGGACAGACCATAGCGGGTGTCCATTTCACATCCATTCATTCTCCCAATCATTTGTTGCCTCTCAGTAGAATTCTCTTCTTCTCCCTCCCATAACTTGTTTTACCAGAATCCAAACTCCCATTCTTTCTGTAACCTTGAGATGGTATTTAAGTTTCAGAAACTTATTGGGAACTCACTGAGCCTTTCACACTGAAGGCTCCCATTTATACGTTAAATAAATTTGTAAGCCCCTTTCTCCTATTAGTCAATCTGCCTCGTGCCAGTGATTTTTCAGCTAACCTTTAGGGGTAGGGGTCAACAGCAGTGGCCCCTACGCCAGAGATAAAAGTAAGTAGGCAGCATGAAACCTTTTAGAGTCTTAAATGGTTCCATCCTGCCCTACAGAATGTATAGGTCTGTATACATTCCACTTGTTTCCTGTAAATAATGAGAAGTGGATGTAGGCAGAATCAGCACACATCTGTCCTTCAAATCATCTGAGCTTGAAGGCTCCTTCAGATGCTACCGCTTCAAAACAGTACCCCTCATATTAAGAAACACCTGTGTTAGTTACTCTTCTTCATAACATCACTAACACCTGAAGTGATTACACATTTGTTTGTCTGGGTTCCATGAAGGAAGAGACTTTGTTCACTGCTATATCCCCATGGCCTACAACATATAGCATGGCAAATACCTGCCTTGAGAGTTTCCAAGCTGCCTCTCTCCTAGAGAACTACCAAGAGTGAAGAACCCAGAAGCTTTAGTTAAGAATTACCAGACCCAGAGACCACTTCACAGCCTGAAAAGGCCCCCTGGCTCAGTACCTAGGCAGCCATTTCTGGGCATAAATTGTGAGACGATAGCCCCAGCTTCTCATCTACTGCCTGAGAGCAATAATCTCACAACTAAAGTCTTTGTGATGACAGGACAGCTCAATACTCAGGCCCTCCAAAAAGGTGCTCTGGAGCCTGAAAAAGACCTGCTGTGGGGCAAGACACACACAGTGACAACATAAGCACACTTTGGATATGACCCCAAGCAGGGTGCTGGAGCCTGGGGCGGTGTCCTTGAAATGGCCAACTCAGAATGTCCCCTTCCTCTCAGACTCCATGCCTGGGTATGCAGGTCACACTGAGCTCATAGGTAAAGTGTTCTCCATGCCTGCTGACCACATCTTGCAGCTGTGCATAGTGAATATTCTCGTGCACCCTTTCCTTGAGGCAGTTGGCCTCCCTGGACCAGTTCAGACCAGTTCAGACTGGGCACACTAGATCAATGCTCATAACTTTTGGTTATCTTAGGTTCATCTTTGTTCATTATAACACTATAAATCCCACCCCTAGAGAGAATTCACAGCCATTTGTGTACATGCAACATACATCTAAGTGGCTTCTAGAAACCCTACTCTTACCATGCTTAACTTCTGTGCAGCAGAACAATGCTAGGCAAGTTGTAAGGGTGAAAAAAGTCAATGTAGGGGTGGAATGTGAGATAAACATTCGGCAGACTGTTTTCCCCTATACCTGGCTTCTTTCTTCCCCCCTCCTTCAGGGAGTGGCCTCTGGCCAAGGCTGATCTCTGACAGATAGGTGCTTACTCCCAGTAATGAGATGTAGGTGACACATCTGGGGACTAAGGGAACCAAGCAATCTAAAGATAATGTAGTCATCACTCTTAATGAACATGACTGTAAACACTGAATAGGAATTTGAATAATGAACTTGCTTGATTATAAAATTGTTTGCTGTACTGTCCCAAGACAGATTCTTTCTTCACTGACCCACAGTCAGCCACCAGTGACCCTCCCGTAAATTTAACAGACCAATGCTGGATATCTCTCGGTGACTTCTTTGGAATAGGCAAACATGCGCAAGCCCTCTCAGATTTGAGGCTATCACATTACAACTCTGTAGTCTCCCCTATGTAAAATATGTTCCAGCTGAGCGTGGTGGCTCAGGCCTATAATCTCAGAACTTTGGGAGGTTGAGGCAGGAGAACTGCTTGAGTCCAAGAGTTCAAGACCAGCCTAAGCAACATAATGAGACCTCATCTCTACAAAAGATACAAAAATTAGCCAGGCATGGTAGCACGTGCCTGTAGTCCCAGCTTCTTGGGAGGATGAGGTGGAAGGATCACTTGAGCCCAGGAAGTTGAGGCTGCAGTCAGCGGTGATCATGCCACTGTACTCCAGCCTGGGTGATAGAGCAAGACCCTGCTCAAATAAATAAATAAATAAAAATAAAAATGGGATTGGTTTTTTCCTGTCCAGCCAGCTGCTCCTGGACTAGCTTTCTTGTGAATAAGTTCTAGAATGAAGCCCATGTCTCGTCCATTGTCTCCAGGTCATTTCTCTAGCCTCTCAGACAGAAAAAAACCTCTCCATAGGAAAAGCCTACAGGCAGGAAAGGCACTGCAGGTCCACACAGAGTTCTACTGCACAGTGAGGGCAGGGAGCTGTTCATACCTGTCTTCTGTCACACCTGCATGTCATTTACACCCCTACAGAGCTTCATTCTAGCCAGAGGATGAATACCATGAAAGCTTTCAAGCCACACAACCTCCAAAACAAGAGCAAATGTATCCAACTCATAGTCACAAGAACACAAACCAAAAACATTCTCAGTACTTAAGAACGGTAATATCAGGAATTCGATAAAACTACATTAATAATGGATATCAATTCTGTAAATACATTAAGAGGGAGTGATATACTAGCCATTAAAAAAAAAAAAAAAGAACTGGACTCGTTGGCTCAGTCTGTAATCCCAGTGCTTTGGGAGGCTGAGGTGAGTGGATTGCCTGACCCCGTGAGTTTAAGACCCACCTGGGCAACTTGGCGAGACCTTATCTCTACAATAAATAAAAAATTAGCTGAGTGTGGTAGCACATGCCTGTAGTTCCAGCTACTTGGAAGGCTGAGGCGGAAGGATCGCCAGAGCCCAGCAGGTCGAGTCGAGACTGCACTCCACTGCACCGCTCCCGGCCACTGCACTCCAGTCTGGGTGACAGAGCGAGACCTCCAACTCAAAAAAAAAAAGGCCGTGACTGACTTTCCAGAGCAAGTCACTCCTCATCTCACGGAGAAGAGAAGTTCAAATCCACGGGGAAAAGAGGAAATGTACAAGCTGTGTAGTCTTGGGAGGAATCAAGTCACCTCTGGGCCTCAGCTTTTCTTCCATAAAATAGAACAAACTCCTTATCTTAGAGGGTTCCTTGGAATATAAAATATGGCTATGTTTTTTGGGGGGGTTTTTTTTGAGTTAGAGTCTCACTCAGTCGCCCAGACTGGAGTGCAGTGGCCGCTCCCGGCCACCGCAGCCTCGCCTACTGGGCTCTGGTGATCCTTCCGCCTCAGGCTTCCATGTAGCCGGAATTACAGGCATGCGCTACCAAGCCCGGCTGATATTTTTATTTATTGTAGAGATGAGGTCTCGCTGCCCAGGCGGGTCTCGAACCCAGGGGCTCAGGCAATCCACTCACCTCAGCCTCCCAAAGGCACGGGATTACAGGCTGAGCCACCGAGCCTGGCATGGCTATGTTTTTTAAACGGGCTGAGACTTACTGGGTCTTCAAATCAGTTAGGTGAGCCACAACTAGCAAAAAATGAAATAAAACACAGTGCCAGAAGTCTGACCAGTGGCTATCCCTGAGAGGGGGCAGTGATTAGGAGAGGTTATGAGACCCTTTTTAGGGACTGATACCATTTAGTTTCGTCTCAGTATGGGTTGCAGGGATGTGCTTACTTCATGAAAAGTCATTGTAAAATTATGATATGTATACATTCCTATTATGTATACTTTTTAAGAAAACTTACATAAAAAGTAGGACAAGAAGCTGAGCTCGGTGGCTCAGCCTGTAATCCTGCGCTTTGGGAGGCTGAGGTGAGTGGATTGCCTGAGCCCGCGGGTGCATTCAAGACCCGCCTGGGCAACTTGGCGAGACTTTATCTCTACAATAAATTTAAAAATTAGCCAGGTGTGGTAGTGCGCGCCTGTAGTTCCAGCTACTTGGAAGGCTGAGGCAGAAGGATTGCCGGAGCCCAGCAGGTCGAGGCTGCAGTGGCTGGGAGCAGCCACTGCACTCCAGTCTGGGCAACAGAGTGAGACTCCGACTCAAAAAAAAAAAAAAATGTAGGACAAGATAGAATTAAACAGAAGACTTCTGAATGAATCACAGATAGTAAAAGTACCGCTTTCTGATCTATGCAGGCAAGTTGGTGTCAGGACACAGTATAAAGTGCATTTATTCCTGTGGATCAAGGTTCAAAACAAGCCCCAAAGGCCCTAAGGCAATGCAGAAAAATATGTTGTAAACGAAATCATTGTCAACAAATGCTAGCTATTTTGGGAGCTAAAAGGGGGTGGGCAGGAGACAAAGTACTGCGGAACTTTTACAAATAAGAAACTAGCACTTGTGTAATACAAACGCCTTCTAAACAACCTGCCTTTCCAGTCACCTCATTTATATTTTGAGACTTATTTATACCAAATATTCTCACTTAAAAGACTTCCTCTTTTCCTCCATAATCCTCAGGAAGAGGAAGAAAATAAAGCAATACAGCAAAGTTTTTGACTGAAGACTAATTATTATGCCAGTTCAAACTAATGATGAAACTAAAGAACACCAGGAAATGCTGTCTTTGAAACAAAAACCACAGGACACTAGCATTTAAAAGGCTGCAGTTAGCCGGGCTCAGTAGCTCAGCCTGTAATCCCGCGCCTTTGGGAGGCTGAGGTGAGTGGATTGCCTGAGCCTGCGGGTTCGAGACCCGCCTGGGCAGCGAGACCTCATCTCTACAACAAATCCAAAAAATCAGCCGGGTGTGGTAGCGCATGCCTGTAATTCTGGCTACTTGGAAGGCTGAGGCGGAAGGATCGCTGGAGCCCAGCAGGTTGAGGCTGCAGTGGCCGGGAGCGGCCACTGCACTCCAGTCTGGGCGACAGAGTGAGACTCCAACTCAAAAAAAAAAAAAAAAAAAAAGGTTGCAGTTTCTGCACCCTCCAAAAAAATTCCTCAAAGTTATCAAACAAAATAAAAGTTTAAAAGGAAAATAGTTGCAGTTCAGTGCTTTCATCATTCCCCTACTCCTAGAGTTAGTTCTTCAGCACAGAAAAAAAAAAAAAAACTTGGACAAATAAATGTTTAAATCAATGCTACTAATGATACATATTTTAAAATATAATTGCACTTTTTTTAAAGAAAGCAGGATTTATTGAGAGGACAGAAAATCTCCCTCAGTGGGAAGGGACCCGAAGGGTTTGCCCCTATAATTGCATTTTTTAAGAGAGAGAGATAAATAGTCTTGCTTTGTTGCCAAGGCTGGTCTTGAACTTCTGGACTCAAACGAAACTTCCACCTCAGCCTCCTGAGTAGCTGGGATTACAGGCACAAGCCACCATCCCCAGCTGATCACTGCATTTTAAATCTTAGTTTTCATTTTTAATTGAATGTGGTAAATAAGGGAAATTAGTAAACTGAGTAAATGTAATTAATTTAGTACATTTTAGCAAACATTAATTTTGAATAACATTTGAATTTATTTATTTTATATAACCTACATAGAAACAGTAATTTATGTTTAGCATTTAAATTTTTACTGAGTTAGGTTTTTCCTTGATATTTATATGTGTCCAAACTTAATGCACTGGAACTACCTATTTTACTATGTTTTTAATTTCATAAATTCTGAGCACTTTTTAATGAAATATTAGAATTGATACCAAGCATATCATATGTTAATGTGGCATTAACGCTGTTAACGTGGTACTTCAATACTAAAAATAAACACTAATGTGTCAATATTTTCTTTGTGCTGCACAGCTCTAGTCACTAAGCACAGCAAACACAGGCCTGGTGCCCACTGCCAGGCAGCTGCTAATCTTCACAGCTGATTTAGCACCAACTCAACCTCCTGACAGCCATATGTGCTGGGAACAGCCAGATCTGACCAGCAGGGAGGAGTTCACAACCAAGTCAGCAAGAAAGCTGAGCCTGTGAGCTCTGCCTTTGTTTCCTGTGGGGCAATCAGATTTGCCAGTCTGCCAGGAACCCCCATGATGAATCACCATTCCTTTACTGAATGCTGTGGGAGCTACAGAAACCCAAGAGAAGGAGTGGACTCCAGAGATCATCAGCTGAGGACACTGCAGGAGACAGCATCTAATGAGGATCTAGGCAGTTGACTTCCACAGAAGCCTGGAGAAAGAAGAGAGGTGAAGAAATGGGGTAGGAGGGTCAGGAGGGTCCCGCAGTGGGGGCAGGGGCTGAGCTGGCCTCAGAGGATCAGAACCCTGTGCCGACAGATCTCACGGCTCCAGGGTGCCCTTGCTTCCAACACACAGGCCCCATGGAACTCTGTGGCTACTGCCACCAGTTCCTCTCCAAGACTAGGTACAGAGGAAGACAAGGGCTGCCCCAGTCCCCATGGGGACTAACACTGAGAAGATCACAGGTCCTCCCTATGTTAGGGGCTCTTTGGCCAAACTATGGAGAAAAAATGACCAGGAAGACAAGAGGCCAGGGAGGCAGAATGGCTAAGGCAAAGAGCAGAAACTTAGTTTCAGCCCCCACGGTTTCAAACTTTAGTAACATGCCTGATTGCCCATCCCTGTGCAATAGCAGCCAATACTGATAATCCAGCAAGTCCTCTTCTAGAAATAGCTGGTCACTGCATGGTCAGGCCTTGAAATAACAACACAGTTCTGCTAAGCAGTCAGCCAACACAGAGTCACACCCTGCCTCAAATCTTCCCTCAGTTATCACAGTGGCAAGACTTTGAAAGATGGGTGATCATTTTTTAAAATCCTTTAAGAATGATATCACAGTTTAGAGCTCTACTTCATATCATTCATTAAAATATATTCTAGTTGGCTCACGCCTGTAGCCCCAGCACTCTTGGAGATCAAGGAGGGAGGATTGCTTGAGACCAGAAGTTTGAGACTGTCTGGACAACACAGCGAGATCCCTTCTCTGCAAAAAAAAAAATTTATTTTTTTAACTAGCCAGGCATGGTGGGGTGTGCCTGTAGTCCTAGACACTCAGGACTGAGGCCGGAAAATAGCTTGAACCTGGGAGGTTGAGGATGCAGTAAGCAGAGATCAAACCAGTGCACTCCAGCCTGGGCAACAGTGAGATCCTACCTCTAAAAAAATTAAACAGGCCAGGCTCAGTGGCTCAGCCTGTAATCCCAGTACTTTAGCAGGCTGAGGCGAGTGGATTGCCCGAGCCTGCGGGTTCGAGAACAGCCCAGCCAACTTGGCAAGAGCTCATCTCTACAATAAATAAAAAGTTAGCTGGGCATAGTAGCGCACGCCTGTAGTTCCAGCTACTTGGAAGGCTGAGGCGGAAGGATCACCGGAGCCCAGCAGGTAGATGCTGGTGTGGTCATGAGTGTGCCATTGCACTCCAGCCTGGGCGACAGAGTGAAACTCCAAGTCAAATAATAATAATAATAATAATAATTAATTACATATATATTCATTTATTCCAGTTGGGTTACAGATTGCAATGTCAAAAGCAAACTATAAAAATACTACGAGAAAAATCCAAGTTAAGTACCTATATGGTCTATGGTAGGGGAGGTGGAGAGAAGAGGACTAAGTATGTCATCAAAGCAGATACAAAAAACAACTGATAGATTCAGCTAAAATAATTTAAAACTTCTTCAAATAGAGTAACACTTTAAAAAAAAAGACAAATTGAGAAAAATCAGCAGCATGTAAGAAAAGGTTTGACTCAGCCGGGCTCGGTGGCTCAGCCTGTAATCCCGCGCCTTTGGGAGGCTGAGGTGAGTGGATTGCCTGAGCCCGCGGGTTCGAGACCCGCCTGGGCAGCAAGACCTCATCTCTACAATAAATCAAAAAATCAGCCGGGCGTGGTAGCGCGCGCCTGTAATTCCAGCTACTCGGAAGGCTGAGGCGGAAGGATCGCCGGAGCCCAGCAGGTTGAGGCTGCGGTGGCCGGGAGCGGCCACTGCACTCCAGTCTGGGCGACAGAGTGCGACTCCAACTCAAAAAAAAAAAAAAAAAAAAAAAAAGAAAAGGTTTGACTCATTTAACTATAAACAAGTCTTACAAATCAATTTTTAAAATGTAAACATGCCTATAAAAAAATTTGCAAGCCGGGCTCGGTGGCTCAGCCTGTAATCCCACGCCTTTGGGAGGCTGAGGTGAGTAGACTGCCTGAACCCACGGGTTCGAGACCCACCTGGGCAGCGAGACCTCATCTCTACAATAAATCAAAAAAATCAGCCGAGCTTGGTAGCGCATGCCTGTAATTCCGGCTACTTAGAAGGCTGAAGCAGAAGGATCGCCGGAGCCCAGCAGGTCGAGGTTGCGGTGGCCGGGAGCGGCCACTGCACTCCAGTCTGGGTGACAGAGTGAGACTCCAACTCAAAAAAAAAATTTGCAAAAGAGAAAAAGACAATTTACCAAATACAAATAGCATGTATGCTTAAATACAACCTCACTAGTCATCAATGATATATAAAATAAAATGGTCACGAGAAACAATTTTTCTCACATCAGATTGAATGAACAGATGAATAATATTCACTATGGACCAGGGTTGGAGAAAATTAGTATACTCATACAGCACTCATGGGCATGGAAATTAGCACCACCTTTCTGAAAGGCAGTTTGGAAATACGTATTAAGAGCCTTTAAACGGTTCAAGCCTCTGCTGATCCAGTGCTTTCATTACTTTTCCACAAAAGATCTCTTATTTTGAAATCTGTCTGCTAAACTACATTAATAACATATTCATTTCCCCAGAGACAACTGCCTTATGCATCTTATAAAAGCCTAACCGTGGTGTCCTCATAGGACCTTTAGGAAGGATGCCTGAGTTTCAATCCCAGCCCAGCAGGTATCTGTGCCACCTCCAGCAAGTTACTGTTGCAGCATCTAGGAAAGAGATGTTCCTGCTGCAATGGAAAAAGAGGGTGCATATGTGATAACTTGTATCCAAAGTCATCTTGTTGAAGCAGCACCATTTGGGGCTATTTTAAACAGTCATTTCAATGCAATTTTTAAGAACTCAAGATTATCAGTTGAAATAACAATTTCTGCTTTGTCTTATAGAGAGATCAAAAGATACAAGTTTGACAAGGAAGGACATGGAGCTCAAAGACTCGTTTTTTCTCTAATTTTAGAAAAGCGGGCCCCACCAGATATGGTGACTCACACCTGCAGTCCCACCTGTTCATGGGAGGCTGAGGCAAGAGGATTGTAGAGCACAGTAATTCAAGACCAGCCTGGGAAACATAAAGAGACCCCATCTCTCCACACCAAAAAAGAAAAATGTTTACAGAACACTGGGAGCAAGTGGGATGCAGAGAGTTTACTGCATATTTATCCCTTTGTTTACCATTTATGTACCGAACACCAAAAGACCCTCGAGCCCCGTGCACTCTTGGGCTCCACGACTGAGAAGCAGGCCTGTGCTGTCCCCCCTCCTTCCTGTCCCAGACCTGCAAAACAGCCCCCTTCCCTTCTGTCTGGCTAGCACTGAAATCAATTCTTGCCACTACTAGTGAAGACTCAGCACCCACAGCTGGTCTTACCTACTCGCCATTGTTGTCTTCTCCCAGCTCTTCTTTGGTGCTGCATTTTAGGCCTCCTGTCAATTTTCAGCAGGCAGCTTCATGCCTCTGGAAGTTCTCAGAGACTGCCATTTGTCCCTCAACATCCATTCTCCTTTTCTTCTATTAAAACAGGAACCCCCACCTGTTCCTGCTTTAAAACACTGGGGGCACATGGCCCCTAGGAGAGGCATTTCCCAGTTTCCTTTGCAGTTAGGTGAGGACATGCCACTGAGTTCTGGCCAGTAGGATGTAAGCAGAAATCATGCATTTTTTAGGAAGTCGCCTTACAAGAAAAGAGCAGGGCTCTGTTTCCTTTTCCTGCTTACTGAGATAAGCAATAGCTGGGATCTGGTGGAAGAAGCCTGAATCCTTGAAAATGTGAAGCTGCTGGAGTACTGACTTCTAAACTTCTTTCATGTGAGAAAAATATACTTCTCGCTTGCTTATTATAAGTCACTTTCAGTCATTTACAGTTAAAAAGGGCGCAGACTATTTTCTAATATAGAAGCCTGAGATTCTGCTGTAATGTTTAAAGAAACAGGTTACAAACACACAGTGCTATTTATTTTATATGCAAACAGCAGCTTTAAAAATATCATAAATAAGAGCTTAGCAAATGTATGCATAAAAGTTCAGTGCTCAGAAAAAGCTTAGGTCCCATCACCTTCTGAGATGACAGTCTCTTCCCTAAAGTGATTACTGCACTATCATGGGAAACATACACAGGCAAGGTAAACTATGTCTCTTCCTTATTTTACTTGACACCCCCGTGGCTCTTCCTCCTTCTCAAAATCTTCTTTGGGACTTTGGTAGCACACTGCTCTCTCCTGGCTGTGTCACTGGTTTCCGACCCTGACTGTTCTCTGCCATCACCTACCTCCAACCCAACACAGGCACTTCCCAGGGTCATCGTCAGATCTTGCCTGTCTTAATGCCAAGACTAGAAGCCCAGAATTCACAAGTGTCATCAGTCAAGAGGAACCGTTCTTATCCTTCACCACACACAAAAAACAAGAAATCAACAAAAGTGTTGCAACTACCTACTTCTATGTTGCAACAACAGCTTGGTCCCTCAAAACTCCCAACTTCCTGCTGAAGACAGCAGATGAAGCCCATGCCTGTAGCCTCAATAGCCCACTGAAATGAACATCCATGAGCCCAGCAAGGAATGAAATCCCAGCCTCAGACAGAAATAACAGGGGACAGAGATCACCAGTGGATGTGAGATCTCGACACATTTCTGTTCGCCAAAATAGACTGAAGAGCTACAAGAGACGAAATAGAATGGAGAAAGCAGCCAAGAGTAAACTTAGGAAGGCTCCAAGGGAAGTAGAAATCTCTACCCTCAGAAATCCTCGAGAAGCTCTAGATCGATATCTGACACATGGGAAGGTGATAAGAGCGAGAACTAGGCAGTGTTACAGAAATTGAAGTCTGTACACTGAAAGAAATCATGCAAGTTACTAACTCCACTCCCAGACTCATCTACAGAAAACATGGCTGTTCCCCCTGGAAAAAACTAGAAGGTCTATCTTTAAATAAAACAAACAGACCATCTGGTTAATTGTGAAGCATACACTGGGCCCTAGAGCAGATCCTTCCTCATTCCGTAACTATGCCCCACTCACTCACCCAAAATGAAGCCTATCAGGCAATAGGCTCTATCTAAGCACCCAACGACCTCACTGAAATCTCAGGAGAGAGGTGAGCCAGGACACTGCTGTGTCTCCTTCACTCTTCGCTTGTAGAAATAGGAAAGCTTACTTGGTTATCCTGCTCCCCTCCATCCTGTCCCTCTTCTACAATTGCAGTTGGAGGGAAGAGTGATGACAGATAACCCTTTAGTGAACAGACACCAGACCCAAAAAGGAGAACACTGGGCTTTAACAGCAATGCTGAACTCCAGACTGCTCACAATGACTAGTGACTGGATGGGCTTCGTGCAAGCTGGAGGGGAAAGGACTGGATAGAGCCAGCACATCCGGCAAATGCTCCCCAGCTAACATTTGCCTGGGAAGACATACAGTATTTAATACACAATTTTTCATAGAAATCCTCAACATGATGGTTTCAGTTAATGTTTATATAGGGAAAAAAGTATACTCTGTCTCAAAATCTATTCAACATTTTAAACAAAACAATATGTGGGGGAAGTTTCACATAACTTTCAGATAACACTAGGAGAATGTCAGAATCATTACCCATTTTGGAAAGCATGCCAAATTTCAAAAGGAACGTGTAGTCTCCATAGCTGCTGGCATTTTGAGAGTCATAATGCCAACATGCTTTTTGTGATAATGTGATGAGAAGCTTTCTTTTAAAACATGACTTAATGTTTAATAAAAATGTCTTACAGCATCATACAAAGTAAATTTTTAATGTAACGACAAAGACTGTAACAAAGTTTCATTCTGTGTGGTTTTTTTTTTTTTCATCCCAAACCTTGGTCTAGTCCACTATAGACCATAGGAAGATTCAAGCTTGCCAGTTCAAGAAGCTCTCCAGCAGCACCAACAGAAAGGTGACCCCATTATTGACTAAGACGATCTGCCTGATATGGACTCCGTCATTAGGATGACCATATAATGTATCATCCAAACTGGATCCCTTGAGAGCAGGAGCATATCTCCCAACTCACCCACACACTTTCCATACCCATTAACAGTGACTGCCTCAACTCCTTCTCCTTGATAAATAATATCATTCATTAAAGCAGCAATTCTTAAATTACTTAGGACCCCAATACCAGCTTGTGTAAATTATATATACTGAAGGCATTAAAACTGAAAAATTTCTAAAATACAAGCATACCCAAGAATTAGACATAGATTATCACACAGATACTGTTAATAAAAAAAATATTAGACATAGATTGAGTGTCATACAGATACTGTTAACAAAAAAAAGAATTAAATATAAAATTACCATATGATCCAGCAATCCTACTTCTGGGTATATACCCAAAATAACTGAAAGCAGGGACTCAGATATTCGTACACCCATGATCACAGGAGCATTACTCACAATCTGAATTGTTTGAGGTTTGGGGCTACTACAAAGAACACTGCTTTGAATGTTCTATAACTTGACTTTCGGTGAACACATGTACAGATTTTTATTGGGCAATCACCTAAGGGTGGAACTACTTGATATGTACATATTGTCAAAAGGTTTTACTGAGTGATTATACCAATTTATACTCCCACAAGCAGTACATGAAAGTTCTACTTGCTCTACAGACTTGCCAACCCTTAGTTAGCATTTTCATTCTTTTTAATTTTAGCCAATCTGCTAGGTGTATAGTGGTATTGCATCAGGGGTTTTAATTTGCATTTCCCTGATAATTGATACTGGACAGTTTTCCATATGTTCACTGTCCATCTAATGTGCCCATTTTTCTATTAAGTTTTTTGTGTATTTTTAATGAATTTCTTATAGATTATAGAAATAAGTTATGTGTCATATATTTTTTATGAATATTAACTCATTGTCAGTAGCCTTCCTTTTCACTCTCTTAATACTCTAGTTCATTAAACAAAAGTTATTAATTTTAACATAGCTCAATTTATCAGTTATTTTCTTTAGAGTTCTTTCTGTACTTTTTTTTTTTTTTTTTTTTTGAGTTGGAGTCTCACTCTGTCGCCCAGACTGGAGTGCAGTGGCCGCTCCCGGCCACCGCAGCCTCGCCTGCTGGGCTCCGGTGATCCTTCCGCCTCAGCCTTCCGAGTAGCCGGAATTACAGGCGCGCGCTATCACGTCCGGCTGATTTCTTTTATTTATTGTAGAGATGAGGTCTTGCTGCCCAGGCGGGTCTCGAACCTGCGGGCTCAGGCAATCCACTCACCTCAGCCTCCCAAAGGCACGGGATTACAGGCTGAGCCACCGAGCCCGGCTTGTACAGGAACTTTTAAATACCACCATGCCATTATCACACCTAAAAAAAAATGCCTTTATATTAAATATCTAATCTTTAAACTTACCCAATAATTTCAACTTTTTCTTGCAGTTTGATTGAATCAAGACCCAAATTAGATCCAAAGTCATTAATATGCCTTAAGTCTTCTTCTTCTTAAGAAACTGATTCTCAAGTCGGGCTTGGTGACTCAGCCTGTAATCCCACGCCTTTGGGAGGCTGAAGTGAGTGGATTGCCTGAGCCCGCGGGTTCGAGACCCGCCTGGGGAACTTGGTGAGACCACATCTCTACAATAAATCAAAAAATTAGCTGGGCGTGGTAGCATGCGCCTGTAGTTCCGGCTACTTAGAAGGCTGAGGCGCAAGGATCGCCGGAGCCCAGCAGGTTGAGGCTGCGGTGGCCAGGAGCGGCAACTGCACTCCAGTCTGGGCGACAGAGTGAGACTCCAACTCAAAAAAAAAAAAAAAAAAAAAAGGAACCGATTCTCACTCTGTTGCCCAGGTTGGTCATGAACTCCTGGCCTTAAGCAATCCTCCCACTTCAGCCTCCCGAGTGGCTGGGACTACAGACATAAGCCACCATGCCCAGCACCTTAAGTCTTTTAATCTGTAGGTTCGACTCTCCATATCTATCTGTATCTCTCCCCACCTTTTTTTAAACGTGGGACAGCGTGTGTGAAAGTAAAAAAATTCAAACTGTGTTTTTCCTCTGTTCTCAAACCATAACAACAATCACAGAAGACTGCTATGACCAACACCAAGCAAAAAACCTATTCTGCTGTGACCACCAGCTGGGTGCCTTCCAATTTTATTCAGTTCGGCCACTATTTACCTGGAGACCGCCTCAGAAAAGATTGAGAGCTCAGACCCATAAGACCATTCTCTCCTTTCCACCTGTCACAAGTTGGGGTCTCTGGAACTTCTGATTGACCACCTTTAAGTTGAGGTTCCCACCGTCTCCCTATGAGTTCAATTTGCTCGAATGGCTCACAGAACGCAGGGAAACGCTTATGCTCATTGGTTTATTATAAAGGATATTTGAAGGCTGAGCATGGTGGCTCATGCCTATAATCCCAGCACTTTGGGAGACCAAGGTGGGGAGATCTCTTGAGGCCAGGAGTTCGAGACCAGCCTGAGCAACATAGACCTCATCTCCACAAAAATCAAAACAATTGGCCAGGTGTGGTGGCATGTGCCTGCAGTGCCAGCTATTAGGGAAGTTGAGGTTAAAGGATCGCCCGAACCCAGAAGGTCGAGTCTGCAGCGAGCCATGATTGTGCTACTGCGCTCCAGTCTGAGTGACAGAGTAAGACTCCGACTCAAAAAACAAACAAAAAGACCCCACAATGGATATTCCAAAGGATAAAAATAAACAGTCAGCTGAAGAGATACATAAGGCAGGATCTGGAAGGGTCCTGAGAACAGGAGCTCCTGTCGCCGTGGAGTTTGGGTGCGCCACTTTTCCAGCACATGCCTGAGTTCACCACCTTCCTGTAAGCCTCTGCATATTCAGTTATCCAGTTATCCAAGCTCCCCCAGCTCTGTCCTCTGGGGCCTTTTGTGGCGATTTCATTAGGTAGGTATGATTGACAGACACATGGACAACCATGTAGAAATGTGACTGAATGCCGGGCATGGTGGCTCACACCTGTAATCCCAGCACTTTGGGAGGCGGAGGTGAGAAGACTGCCTAAGCCCGTGGGTTTGAGACTAGCCTGGGCAACATGATGAGATATTTTCTCTACAATAAATCGAAAAATTAGCTGGGCGTGGTGGTGTGTGCCTGTAGTTCCTGCTACTTGGAAGGCTGAGGTGGAAGGATCGCCTAAGCCCAGCAAGTCAAGGCTGTGGTAGCTGTGAAAAAAGAAACATGACTCAACAAACAGGGTATGAGAAATGAGTTAATACTAACAGACTGAGTGAGGAAACCCAGCAAAGTCTGTCTGTTCTGATGCTTCTTGGCCTCTCTGTGCAGCATTCCTTTCTTCAGGTTACGGGGTTCTGAAATGAGGGTCTCATGGCCTATAGCCAAATAAGGTAGGTCAGGGAATTTCCTAATGGCCAGCTCCAAGACAGAAACACAGGGAACACTCCTGCCTTGGAGCGAAGAAAGAAGCAGGTGAAAGGGGAGTAGGAGATACTCAGAGAAATTCTGCTTTCTTAGGCCTGCTTCTAAGGTTTAAAGTGCCCCAACATTATAACAAAAGGCTGTAACAAGAGCTATGGAGGTTATACACCAGGAATCATGGATGAAAACAAATTATATATACAATTTATATATAGTATTATATATATTATAATTTATATGTATTATATATTATATTGTATATGTACACACACACATATACATAGCTCTCTTATCATAGGGGTCTCCTCGTCATTTATTTACTAAAGCGCCAGGTCATTCATCCAGGGGTGCTTTTTTCATGTGTTCTTCTGTCCCTTGAATTTCTATAAACTAGCATTTAGAACTAGAGTCTTGATCATGCTCAAGTATGATTTTTTGATACACTTTCTCCATCGAGAGGTACACAGTATTTGGTTACCTTTGCAATGGTAGCAGCAATGATTATTACTGCCTTATTCTATTAGTCCCTTGAGGATTGGAAAATAATAATATTCTAATTTTAGCACTCCTTTGCCATTTATTCTCTAAAAAGAAATCTTCCCTAATCAGCTGTTTGGTTACTCTAAGGTAAAATTCATATAGTAAAGGAATAATAATGTCTCAGAAAAACACTATAAAGTAGATATCATTCTCAGTACTATTGTTCAGATGAAAAAAATAACACAAATTAATGGTAGAGCAAAACTATAAACCAGGCAGTTCAACTCCTGAGTCTACACTTGTAATCACTAAGCCGTAATGCCTCTCCTGAAATCAAAAACAAGTGAATTCTTATTATTACCCTGGAGGAAAAAAGATCACAAAGGCATTCATATAGTTACAGTGTCTACAAATATCAGCAAAAGGAAATATTTTAAAACCTAAACAATGTATATCCCTTTTTAGTCAGCTGTTCTAAACAAAGGAACTTATTTAAGAATATCATACATGTACAGAAAGACTTTTTTTTTTAACAAGAATTATTTCCTGCAGCATTGCTTACAATAGCAAGAAACTTAAAACAACTTAAATACCTGATTGGCATTTAAGCAAAAGCAATTCTGAGCAAAAAGAACAAAGCTGAGGATATCATACTACCTGATTTCAAAATGTACTACAAAGCTGTAGTAACCAAAACAGCATGGTATAAGACAAGGTGTCCACTTTTACCACTCTTATTCAACATAGTACTGGAAGTCCTAGCCAGAGTAATTTGACAAGAGAAAGAAATAAAGGGCATCCAAACTAGTAAGGAGGAAGTCAACTTGTTCCTCTTTCCAGACAGTATGATCCTATATGTAGAAAAACCTAAAGACTTCACCAAGAAACCCTTAAAACTGATAAAACTATTTCAGTTAAGTAGTAGGATACAAAAATCAACATACAAAAATCTGTAGCATTCCTATATACCAATAATGTTCCTATATACCAATAGTATATACCAAAATACTAAAAAAAATTCATGGAGGCAATCTCATTTACAATAGCTACAAAAATAAAATAAAACCTAGAAATAAATTTAACTAAGGATATGACCAATCTCTACAATGAAAACTATAAAACAGCTGGATACCATGTCTTATGCCTGCAATCCCAGCACTTTGAGAAGCCAAGGCAGGAGGACTGCTTGAGCCCAGGAGTTCGAGATCAGCCTCGACCACATAGCAAAATCTCATCTCTACAAAAATAAAATAAAATAATTAGCCAAGTATGGTGATGCATGCCTGTAGCCCCAGCGGCTCAAGAGACTAAGGTGGGAGAACTGCTTGAGCCCAAGTGTTTGAAGCTGCAGTGTGCTGTGATCATTAACACTGCATTACAGCCTGAGTGACAAAGTGAGACCCTGAAAAAAAAAAGAAAACTACAAAACATCGATAAAAGAAATTGAAGAGGCCACAAAAAAACAGAAAACATCCCATGCTCACAGATAAGAAAAATGAATATTGTTAAAATGACCATAGCACCAAAAGCAATTTATAGATTTAATGCAATCCCTATTAAAATACCACTGGCATTCTTCATAGAAATAGAAAAAACAATCCTAAAATCTGTAGGAAACCAAAAAATAACCCAAATAGCCTAAGCAATCCTGAGCAAAAAGAACAAAGCTTGGAGCATACTACCTGACTTCAAAATATACTACAAAGCTATAGTAGCCAAAACAGCACCGTACTAACATAAAGACAGACACAAAGAACAATGGTAAAGAACAGAGAACCCAGAAATAAATTATATGTATAAACTATATGTATTTACAGTCAACTTTTTTTTTAAGAGAAAGAGTCTCAATGCCTCACCCAGACTGGAGTATAACTTGCAATCATAGAGCTCCCTGTAACCTTGAACTCCTGCCCTCAAGCAATCCTCCCACCTTAGCCTACCAAGTAGCTAGGACTACAGGTGCACATCCACAACTGGATAACTTTTTTATTTTTATTTTGTCGAGATAGGATCTCACTATGTTGCCCAGGCAGGATAACAGCTGTGAGCCACCATGCCCAGCCCCAGTCAACTACTTTTCTACAAAGACACCAAGAATACACACAGGGAAAGGACATCTTCTTCAACAAATGGTGCTGAGGAAACTGGATTATCTATATGCAGAAGAATAAAACTAGACCCTAATCTCTCACTATATACAAAAATCAACTCAAATGAATTAGACATAAATGAAAGACCCAAAACTATATAACCACAAGAAAAAAATGGAATACACTTTAAGACATTGTTCTAGGCAAGGAGTCTATGGATAAGACTTAAAAAGAACTGGTAACAAAAACAAAAACAGACAAAGGGGACTATATCAAAATAGAAAGAAGGATTTTGCACAGCAAAGAAAACAATCAAAAAAGTGAAAAGAGCCGGGCTTGGTGGCTCAGCCTATAATCCTGCACCTTTGGGAGGCTGAGGTGAGTGGATTGCCTGAACCTGCGTTTTCGAGACCCGCCTGGGCAGCGAGACCTCATCTCTACAATAAATCAAAAAATCAGCCGTGTGTGGCAGCATGCCTGTAATTCCGGCTAATGGGAAAAAATATTTGCAAACTATTCATCTGACAAGGGATTAATATCCAGAACATATAAGGATCTCAACAGCAAAAAATAATAATAATCTGATATTAAATGAGCAAAGGATGTGAAAAGAAGACACACAAATAGCCAAAAAGCACATGAAAAATGCTCAAAATCACTAATCACCAAGGAAACATAAATCAAAACAACAATAAGCTATTATTATTACTCTGGTCAGAATGGCTACTATTAAAAAGACCCAAAAAAATGCTAACAAAGATACAGAGAAAGGGAAATCTTACACACTGTTAATGAAAATGTAAATCAGTATAGCCATTATAGAAAACAGTATGAAGTTTTCTCAAAAAAAACTAAAAACAGAACTTCTACATGATCCAGCAAACCCAATACTGGATATCTATTCATCCAAAGGAAAGGAAATCAGTGTATTGAAGATACACTCCCAAGTTTAGTGCAGCATGATTCACACAGCAAGTTAACGGAATCAACCTAAATATCCATCAGCAAACGAATGAATAAAGAAAATGTGGTCTATATACACAATGGAATACTCTTCAGCCACAAAAGAGAATGAAGTCCTGTCAATTCTCGGCAACATGGATGAGCCTAAAAGAATATTATGTTAAGTGAACTAAGTCGAACACAGAAAAATGAATACTGCATGTACTCACTCATATGAAAAACTACAAGCCGGGTTTGGTGGCTCAGCTATAAACCCGCGCCTTGGGAGGCTGAGGTGAGTGGACTGCCTGAGCCCGTGGGTTTGAGACCTGCCTGGGCAACTTGGCGAGACCTCATCTCTACAATAAATCAAAAAAATTAACTGGGCGTGGTAGCACGCACATGTAATTCCGGCTACTTGGAAGGCTGAGACGGAAGGATTGCCGGAGCCCAGCAGGTCGAGGCTGCGGTGGCCGGGAGCGGCCACTGCACTCCAGTCTGGGTGACAGAGTGAGACTCCAACTCAAAAAAAAAGAAAAACTACAACAAATAACCAAGCTCATAAAAGTACAGAGCAGAATTATAGGTACCGGAGACTGGGAACGATATAGGGAGGGAAGGACAGAGACTGGTTAATAAATACAAAATTATAGCTAGATAGGCGAAATAAGTTCTAACATCTATAACACCCCAGGGTATTATGGTTAACAATAATTATTGTATATTTTCAAAAAGCTAGATGAGAGAATTTTTAATATTCATAACACAAAGAAATGAGATACAACTGAAGTTATAAATATGCTAATTTTATTCTGATTTGATCATTACACATTGTATACATGTATCAAAATATCACTGTTTCCCATAAATATATGTACAATTTTTATTTTTTAGAGACAGGGTCTTGCTGTTGCCCAGACTGGAGTACAGATGCAGCGATACAATCATAGCTCACTACAACCTCAAACTCCTGCACTCAAAGGATCCTCCCTCCTCAGCCGCCTGAGTAACTAGGAGTACAAGGCATGTGCCACTACACACAGCTTTATTTTAATTTGCTTATTTTTATTTTTTGAGACAGGGTCTTGCTATGTCGCCTAGGTTGGTCTTGACCTCTTGGCCTCAAGCGATATTTCTACCTCAGTCTCCCACAGTGCTGGGATTACAGGCTTGAGCCACCATGCCCAGCCTTATGTACGATTTTTTTTTTTTTTTTTGAGCTAGAGTCTAACTCTGTCACCCAGACTGGAGCGCAGTGGCCACTCCCGGCCACCACAGCCACGACCTGCTGGTCTCCGATGATCCTTCCGCCTCAGCCTTCCAAGTAGCCGGAAATACAGGCACGCGCTACCATGCCCGGCTAATTTTTTTATTTATTGTAGAGATGAGGTCTCGCCTGCCCAGGCGGGTCTCGAACCCACGGGCTCAGGCAATCCACTCACCTCAGCCTCCCAAAGGCACGGGATTACAGGCTAAGGCACCGAGCCCGGCTATGTACAATTATTATGCGTAAACTAAAAAACAAACTTTTTTAATGTTGCTGGGTTAAAATTTTGAGCAATGTCTAGGATATAGTATTAAGTTAAAAAACAATGGGTTGACCGGGCTCGGTGGCTGAGCCTGTAATCCCAGTACTTTGGGAGGCCAAGGCAAGTGGATTGCCTGAGCCCGCAGGTTCGAGACCCACCCGGGCAAATTGGCAAGACCTCATCTCTACCATAAATCAAAAATTAACTGGGCATGGTAGCACATGCCTGTAGTTGCAGCTATTTGGAAGGCTGAGGCGGAAGGATTGCCCAGCCTAGCAGATCGAGGCTGAGGTGGCCAGGAGCATGCCACTGCACTCCAGTCTGGATGACAGAGTGAAACAACAACTTAAAAAAAAAAATGGGTGACCGGGCTCAGTGGCTTAGCCTGTAATCCCAGCGCTTTGGGAGGCCGAGGTGAGTGGATTGCCTGAGCCCGCGGGTTTAAGACCCACCTGGGCAACTTGGCAAGACCTCATCTCTACAATAAATCAAAAAAATTAGCCGGGTGTTATAGTGCACACCTGTAGTTCCAGCTATTTGGAAGGCTGAGCAGAAGGATCGCCGGAGCCCAGCAGGTCGAGGCTGCGGTGGCTGGAAGCGGTCACTGCACTCCAGTCTGGGGAACAGAGTGAGACTCCAACTCAGAAAAAAAAGAAAGAACATCCATCAAAAAATTACCAGTGGTTATCTGAGTGGCAGAATTAAGATGATTCTTTTATTTTTGGTGCTTCTACAATGAATATCTTTTATTTTTATCTGTTTCTTTGAAATACTGTTTACAAAACATTAAGGAGGCCAGATGCAGTGGTTCATGCCTGTAATCCTAACACTTTGGGAGGCTAAAGTGAGAGGACTGCTTGAGCCCAGGACTTCAAGACCAGCCTAGGCAACACAGTGAGACCTCATCTCATTAAAAAAATTTTTTTTTAATTAGCTGGACATGGTGGTGTACACCTGTAGTTCCAGCTACTCGAGAGGTTGAGGTGAAAGCATTACCTGAGCCCAGGAAGTAGATGTGGTAAGCTGTGATCATGCCACTGCACTCTAGCCTGAGTGATAGATTGAGAAGAAGACAACAACGAGGAAGAAAGAAGAAGAGGGAGAAGGAGGAGGAGGTAGGAGGACGAAGGAAGAAAGAAAAAGGAAGAACAACAACCTGGGGCAATGCTGACAGCAGAAATGGCAAGCTATGAGATTAAGCATGGTCACTCTCATCATAGCCACATGTAGCAACATGTGTGGGAGAGATACACATAAGCAGCTGAACAATGTTTGTTTCTCTGAATGAGGGGACTGTGGATAAATTTTATTCTCACATATACACATTTCTGTGATTTTTTTTCTATATGCCTGTTCTTGTACCAATACCAGAATAATACATGCCTGCATCACTTCCAGCTGGAGATGGTGTGAGATAGATTTCTTTTTTTTTTTCCTGAGTTGGAGTCTTACTCTGTCGCCCAGACTGGAGTGCAGTGGCTGCTCCCGGCCACCGCAGCCTCGACCTGCTGGGCTCCGGCGATCCTTCCGCCTCAGCCTTCCAAGTAGCTGGAACTACAGGTGCGCGCTACCACGCCTGGCTAGTTTTTGATTTATTGTAGAGATGAGGTCTTGCCAAGTTGCCCAGGCGAGTCTCAAACCCGCGGGCTCAGGCAATCCACTCACCTCAGCCTCCCAAGACGCGGGATTACAGGCTGAGCCACCGAGCCCGGCTTGAGATAGATTTTGAAAAAACAGGACTTAAATAAGTAGAAATGGGGGGAGGTGACAGAACGAGCACATTTTGAGGGTAGGAAATCACAAGAATCAAGATCCACAGAGATACCACGCAAGGGGAGGGGCCCTTAGAGAGGAAGGGCTAAAAAGGACCTTAAACAAACCTTAAGCAATATGAGAAGGGGCCAGAAGTATATTCTTCTTTTTCCCCATAATTCAGAGGGCAGTGTCGATACAACTGGAAGATATGAAAGCAGATGGACTAGAAGGGGCCCAGAGCAAATCCTGAAGGGAGAGAGCGAGCTCAGCAAGAGAATGTAGGCACAAGGCCTGACCCTGTGAAAACCTGCAACAGCATCAGGAAGAGAAGGGTTCCAGGACACCCCTGGTTAGAACCGCATCGTGGCCTGGGAAGGGAGCAGAGGACTAAAGGATTCAAGTCAGAGTTAACCGAGTGACCTGTGAACCTATCTGCAGAGAAAACTGGAGAAGGGTTAGAAGTAGAATGAGATAGGTCAGATTTGTGACAATGTGAGTTTGCATGAACTAAAGAGCATGCACCCATGTATATCCTGCAGACCACCAAAACCACAGAATGTGGGGACACGGCTCTGAGTCACCCACTTAGAGGCCCAGACATCTTCTCAGTGTCAGAGGCCCAGGAGGAGAGAATGTTGCCTATAAATCCCAGGTCCTAAGGACTTTTTCAAAAACTCAGCAATATTATCAGGGAAGCCACAAGCTAGCCCTGTGGTGACCCTAATACAAAGGCAGCCCATCAAAAGGACGCCTGACTTTGGGAGGACTGGTCACATCCTTCCACACAGACAGAACCACTCGTGAGACCACAGCCTGGCATGGGGGCTGCCTCTGGAGAGCAGGTAGGAGAAAGGAAGCCCTCACAGTGCACCCTTTGTCCCCTTCAAATTCTGAACCACACAGAGCCTACCAAAATAACAAAATAAAGTTTAACTTTCTTTAAAAGGTCACTCAACTTAAGCGGCCCGATGCCATCCCTCCTGTTGGGGCAAACAACATGAGAACAAAGATCAGTGACTGGCACAGAGAGCTGTCTAGTGGGGATCTTGTGTGAGGGTGAGGCGGGGGCACCTTACTACTGCCCAGTCAAGTAAGCACCATGTGACAAGGCTTGGAAGGCAGGGACTCTGCCCAACGCCAGGAACAAATTAGTATTCTCTCAAGGAGACCCTGGCAAAATTAATAGTTAAGAGTCGGTGTCTGTCTCTTTTTTCAAACCAGCAAATGGTTGTGCTTTGTCATCCCCCAACAGCCTCCGGCGTCAGTCCAGAAGGCCTGGAAGGCTGGAAAAGCACAGAGAGTAGGTTAATAAGCTAGGGGGAGGATATTCCACCTTTGTGGATCCCAGAAAAGATGAAAAAGTGTGAAAATCAGAAATATTGACAAATGTTTCAAACAGTTTAAAGGATGACTATCTGCACTGTAAAATTAATTTAAAAATTCATTTTTAAAGAATTTCTAGGGCTAGGCACAGTGGCTCACACCTGCAATCCCAGCACTTTGGGAGCCCAAAGTGGGAGGACTGCTTGAGCCTAAGAGTTTGAGACCAGCCTAGGCAACATAGTAAGACTGTCTCTCTACCAAAAAAAAAAAATCAAAAAATCGGGCATGGTGGTGTGTGCTTGTAGTCCCAGCCACTTGGGGGCTGAGGCAGAAGGATTGCACAAGCCCAGGAAGTCAAGGCTGCAGTGAGCCATGATCATGCAACTGTTCCAGCCTGACCCCAAAAAAAAAAAAAAAAAAAAAGAGCTTCTAGGCCAGGCAAAGTGACTCATGCCTATAATCCCAACACTTTGGGAGGCCAAGGCAGGAGGATCACTAGAGGTCAGAACCTCAAGACCAACCTGGGTAATATAACTTCTCTTAAAAATAAATAAATACTGCACTCCAGTCTGGGCGACAGAGTGAGACTCCAACTCAAATAAATAAATAAATAAATTACCTGAACGTGAGGCAGGAGGACCTCTAGAGCCCAGAAGTTCAAGGTTACTGTAAGCCAAGTTGGTACCACTGCACTTCAGCCTGGGCAACAGAGTTAGACCCTGTCTCTTATAAAAAGTTTCTCAGATACATTCAAAATTACATGATTTCTTTAAATCAGTAGGAAAATGTAGACTACCTGGAGTCAAATAGGGTACACAATCCTGAGCAATATCTTCATGAGCTCTCATACGAGCCCTTTCAGAGACACAGACTATACACAGCAGACACTGGAGTCAGTAATGACCTAGAGAGAAGTATGAATCTGAATGACTGACATATGGTTCTGATGCTCATAGTCATCAACCAGAAAGCATCGCTTCCAAGCAGCTGCACACGGGGCCCTGAGTGAGACGCCTTGAGGTCTTCAAGTGCTTCACTGGGAATGCCTCTTGGGGATGCCTGAGTGACCACTCCGGGGATGAACGCATAGATCTATAAATTACCCATCATCCAGTAACTCGGAAGAAGGAAAATTGGACCTAATCAACTTTCTCTACTCAAAAAAATATATATACTCTTTACAGAACCTCCACATTTATTCTCTGAAGACCTTATCTTTTTTTACATTTAGAAAGGCTTATTTTGCTATTTTTCTGATTTCATAGCCACATGAGAAAAACAGGTACTATCTGGGCATTTTATCTACCAAGGATAATCAAAGCTTCTGCTTTAAAGTGGGGAAATTAATTCTATACCCTTGAAGGCAGCATTATGCAACATAATGAGAAAAAAAAAACAGGAATGAGAAGATCTTCATAATCGCTCTGTAACCAGCTGTGTGACCTTGAGCAAATAACAAACTCTGGACTGTGGTATCTTCTTCTAAAAAAATGTCACCTCTAAGATCCCTTCTAGTCCTAACATCCAATGAGAGGAACTTAACATTTTCAGAAGATATTAAATTCTTCTAATGAGATACCATATTAATTTGTGCAACACAAAACATCTTTTAAAAATAGACTCTGGGAAAATTAACTTTAAATAGTCATTAATTAGGAAGTAATTTAGTTTTTGAAATAAAATTACACTGTTTGATCAACACATATAAGAAACCTAAAATGCTGGGTTATCTGACAAACCAATTTTTTACCTTCTCTTTCTATTTAAGTCTAGGAATCTTAGTTAAGATTTGCTGATGTTTCTTTTTACATTTTTAGTAGTAGTAGTAGTAGTAGTATTTTGTAGAGACAGAATCTCTCCTGTTGCCCAGGCTGGTCTCAAACTCCTAGCCTCAAGAGATCCTCCTGCCTCAGTCTCCCAAATTGCTGGGATCAGAGGTGTGAGCCACTGCACCAGGTTAGGTTTACTTGAGTTTTCAATTCCCAAATTATTTCTCAATATTTTTTTAAAAATTAAGAAATAAAACACTTCTCCTACACATGACATAGTTATAGTTCTTAAAATAAGATTTTATTTCAGTAGTCTACCCTCAAAGTCTGTCAAAAAAACTTTTTTTTTTTTTTTGAGTTGGAGTCTCACTCTTGTTGCCCAGAGTAGAGTACAATGAAACGCTCACGGCCACTGCAGCCTCGACCTACTGAGCTCAGGTGATCCTTCCACCTCAGCCTTCCAAGTAACTGGAACTACAGGTGTGCACCACCACACCCAGCTAATATTGTAGAGACGAGGTCTCACCAAGTTGCCCAGGCTGTTTTTGAACCCCCGAGTTCAGGCAATCCTCTCACCTCAGCCTCCCAAAGTGCTGGGATTATAGGCTTGAGCCATCACATCTGGCCTAGAAAACTATTTTTATTCACCAGTGTCCTAAGATATACTACAGTCTGCTATGAAGGAAGATAACTGCATGCAGCAATGCCCAGTGGTCTTTCCACAGTTAAAGCTCAACTGTGATTCTGAGTACTGAACAATTTAGCAAGAAAATAAACAGAAAAGATAGGTCATGGAAGGCTAAGCCCTTTCTATAACACTTTCCTTAAAAGGTGATGAATATGAATAGATTCTCCAAACACATATTACTTGAAGATTTAATCATCTTCCAAGAGTGGAAGGTGAATATTAAAGTTTTTTCGTATAAAAATCTATTTTAACCAGTAGCAATAATAGCTAACATATTATGACAATGTGACAAGCTCTGCCATACGCACATAACATGTATACTCATTTAAACCACACAAATATCCTATGAAGCATATGCAATTTTATAGTGATAAAATGGAGGTATCCATTTTAAGAATGGGCAAACTGAGGTTGATACAACTTAAGTGATTAGCTCAAAGTCACACAGTTTCTAAGTGGCAGAGACTAGGCTTAAGGTTGATCTGACTTAAGTCTCTGCTCTTAACCACTGTCTTCAATTAAAATTTAAGACTGGGAGCAGTGGCTCTGGTCAGGCTCAGTGGCTCATGTCTGTAATCCCAACATTTTGGGAGGCCAGGAGTTCGAGACCAGCCTGGGCAACAGAGCCAGACACTGTCTCTACAAAAAAGTAATAAATAAAAATTTAAACTCCTTTCTTTCCTTTTTTTTTTTTTGAGTCAGGGTCTCACTCTGTCATCCAAACTAGAGTACAGAAGAACAATCCTGGCTCACCATAGCCTCGACCTCCTGGGCTCAGGTGATCCTTCTGCCTCAGCCTCCCAATTAGCTGGAACTACAGGCATATGCCACCATGCCTGGCAAAAAATTTTTTTTGTAGAAATGAGGTCTTGATATATTGCCCAGGCTGGTCTTGAACACCTGGGCTCAAGTAATACTCCCACCTTGGCATCCCAAAGTGCTGGGATTACCGGTGTGAGCCACGATGCCCAACCTAAACTCTTTCTAAATGATGTCACTATTTCTTGTCCATACATACTGATTTTATCTATCTAGAAAGGAAGCCTTGAAACAAGTAAAGCTCTAATTTATATAGCATTCTAACATCTAAATAAAGCAGAAAACCCTAGAATCTTCACTCTAGCTTCTAAAACACAATCTCCTGAACTGCCAACCCAATAATAAATTTTAAAATGTTGATCTTTCAGACCACATTTCACCCTTCTCCTTTTTAAGTGCCACTGGAAAAACACTGTTGGGCAGGAAGAGGATCATTCCCAAAGCTTAAATTCCAAATTTCTTAGTTTGGCAACTATACTGTGCTTTGGGACTTTAAAATTATAAGCACAGTTCCCAGAGGAGAACATTTCCTTTATTAGCAATTGGCTTTGAAAATTCCATTCTAGGATGCTAAATATAACAAAATACCTTCTGACTCCTATAAATAAACAAATTCTCCAGATTATTTTGATACTAATGATTGTCCCTTTACAAGACAGTTTTGCCACAACAGCTAAGCAACTGTAACATTTTGAGGATTCTTTCACATTCGTTCCAGATCTTTGAAAGAATTGACTTGAAAATTGTTCTCTGCATTCTTCTACTATGAAATAAGAAAAGTTCCCATTTCACAATCCATTTCCCTAATAACACAGCCTTGTTTAATTATCTCTAATTTCCTTGGGGTTCTAACACAAGGATACTAGCAAAGCCAGAATCATGGAAGTAGATTTTTTTCCAAACTATGAAACAAAATAAATCAGGATTTTTAAAATTTCACTATATACGTTCATCAAAGGCAAATAAATGCATTTCACGGTTTTTAAAATGTGTCCTCATTGAGAATCTTATACATGACAATTGAGAAATACTGAATAAGGGTTAGGGCTAGGGTCAGACGTTTAACAAAATGCATAGCAGATACATTTTAGGAAACATGCAAATAGACCTCACAACCTCAGGCATACTGTCATTGTGTAAGTAGTGTACATGCAGTTATAACTATTAAGGCACCTTCAGCTGGACAGCTCCTCATACTCTCCTAAAACATGGGTGTGAAAGAATGAACTGAAACTTTCTTTGGGGGTGGATCTAAGGAGTTGGGTAGGAAGAGTAGTAACTTTGTTTCACCTCATAACCCCATTTTTTTAACATGTCTAATTACTGTAAAAGTAAGCTTTTCAAAAATACAGCCTACCAGTTATCATGCCTTCTCGTTCTTCTCTCTCTCCTCACACCTTCTAGGTCCACAAAGTCCCACTGACATCAAGTATGATCTCACCCTTAAACAGGACTATAAAGTCTCCAAACATCTGCATACTCACCAACTAGTAATATATAGGGTAAGTCAGAATTCTTTGGGGCTGAACTAGGATATGTCTGTTTGTTTTGAGACAGGGTCTTCCTATTGTTGCCCAGGTGGGTCTCCAACTCCTGGACTCAGGATCCTCCTGCCTCAACTAGGATTATAGGCATGAGCTACCTCACCCGGATAAAACATGTTCTAAAACTCATTATGGACCATTCTCCTTGGATGACCCACTGTCAACAGCAACAATTAAAAAGTTGTTTAAAACTCCACTATCTTTCATCCAAAACAGTCCTATTATAATTGCTCTGTTGACAATCCTGTCACCAAATCTAGTGCTTCCTGCCTTCTTGATGTCTCTCTAACATCACTTTTCTCCAGAAATCAAAAAGCACAGGCTACATAAGTGGGTGCTGTATAAGGCAACAGGGATTGCTAGGAACAGATGATCCGCAGCTCCAGCCAATCATTCATCAGGTGAGAATGTGATGGCGAACCCTCCAATTATCCAAGACAGGCAAGAAATTCAGCTAGCTAGGAGAATTTTTTTATTTTTAAGGCAACACATGGGCCAAAGCAAACATCTGCAAGTCACCCACTGGCAGCCCTGAGTCTCCCTAACCAATCTCCCTCATTCTGGTCCAAGTTACCCCAGTCCATTCTACACATTATTGGCGGATCAATTTTTCAAATACACGGCCTCTGAGCACTGCTAACTCGAAATGCACAAATGCTACTACAAAGTTTTGTGCTGTCATTCAACGTCCACGGTAATACAACCACTCTCCACCTACCTCAACTTCCAACCAAAGGAGTCTACCCTCCCATCCCTCAACCCCCAGCCGGTTGTGTCCCCACCAAGATGGCCTCCTTCCTGCTCTGCTCCTCTACCCCATCAATGCCCACATTTGATGCAGGAAACAAGCCCACCCATCGCGAGTGTATTCTCCAACACCTGCGGACTGACGAGCTGCGGAAGGCACCTCTCTGCTCAAAGCCAACGATTTCACTTCCAAGAGGGATTTAAATCTCCCAGGAGGCAATCCTATGGCCTTGTCTTGATTCCCTCGCCCCCCAGAAAAAGAATCAAAATAACATTTTAAAGGGAACGGAGAGCCTCATCGCGATCAGAGGAGGCGCCCTCGGGGAGGTGGGGGAGCGGGGAACCCCCAACCCCTGAGCGCAGGGGGCCGTGTGCAGCTCTCGCCGTTCTCCTTCCTGCGTCCGGGGACCACCCCAACCCGACCCAGAGCCCGGCGTGAGGCCCGACCTGCTGACCCCTGACGCGCGCCGCGGGGACCAGGCACCCGAGGACCCCCTGTGCTGCCCAGAACGGGTGCGACCAGGGGTCAGAGGGCGAGAAGACCCCTCTGCGCGCGTCTCCCGAGGGCGGGCCTCCCGGAGGCGCCGCTGCCCCGGCCGCGCCCACCCGACGCCGCCGCTACCTTGTCCTCTGGAGGTGCATCCGGCTCGTGGGTCACCCTCTGCCTCAGCTCGGTCATGCTGGCGAAACCCGCCCGACGTCGCCTCAAGCGAGCAGTGCAGCCGCCAGCGCCGGCAGCTCAGCGCGGGCACACGCGGACGCCCTCGGCCAGTCCAGCCCAAGCGGCTCGCAGATTCTTTTGCAGCCCGGCGGCCAGCCTGGAGCTCGACCCCACCCAGCACCGCCGCCACCCTTTCACCCGGGCTGAGCGCAGTCTGCCTTCTCCAGCCCGGGCCCGCTACTCCCCCGCCCGCAAGGAGGGCTCGGAGCGAGCGCGCACGCGCAACGCCGCCATCATGGCCCGGGAGAGCCACCAATGGCGCAAACACGCCAGGGAGACAGGGAGGCGGGGCGGTTGGGGCGGGGCGGAGCAGAGTCGAGAGACGCGCATTGGACAGCAACGGAGGGGACGGGAAAAGGCCCGCCTTTCTGGGCGAGATTAGCCAATCGGAGTTCCCGCTTGACCGCTGATGGCCGGCGCTGGCGCCAGGGGTCCTGGAGGTAACCGGCCACTGAGGGCGAGAGGCGCCCCCCGGAGGCTCTAGCCAGATAAGTACTTGGAGCCGTCGGCTCGGAGTCCTCTGCAGCCGGGGTTCTTCTCTCACACACGTAAGTAGACGTCATTTAGGCCCTGAGTGGGGGAGGCCAGGTGAGCCGACCTGATTAAGAGGATTACTACTTATCACGTGATGAGGAAGTGACCCCAAACTTCAAGTCTGAATTGCTTTGCTCAACGCTCTCTAGTACTTATTGAGCACCAGTGTGCTAGGCACTAGAGCTGAGTAATCGCTTTTTTGGTGTATCTCACTCAATCCACAAATCGCTTGGAAGTGGATATGATTTTCATTTTACAGATAAGATTTTCCCCAGTGTTTCACATTTCTTGCCTTCTGGACTGTTGAAAGACATGTTTTGGCGGCAGAAATGCTTTGTTTACTGTTGGTCCCGGATGTCCCTGAAACATCCTAAACACTTGTTGAATGGAATTAAAGCTTTTAAGAGAAAAATGATTTAGCCAGGGTTTCCCGACTAGAATGTGCCCTGTAAGAACTAGAACACAGATATGTTTGTTACCATGCCCAAACTCTAACCACCATACTATACTGCCCGCCTGATTTTATTAATACCTGTGTTGCTCCAGCATAGCCTTTAGTGCTTCTTCCTGTTCTTCCTCGTCTCTGCCTTGTAAGTGGTGGAAAACTAGTATAACTGGGGTCCCCAACTTTAACGGTATTGTAATCTAACAATGAGAGACACTTGCACAGAGGAGTTGCAATTTCCTGCTGGCAATTTTTATCTGAGCTGTGGGTTTGGGGGAAAGCAGTAAGAATTTAGCAAAGGGCATTATATATTCCTGAGTTCTGTATGAGTATATTCTCAAGTTTCTCTGAAATGACAGTAAAATGAGTTTGGTGGCGCACTGAACTCAGGGTATGCTTTGTTTCCTTTTTTGAGTAGGAGTCGCACTCTGTCACCCAGGCTGGAGGGCAGCGGAACCCTCCCGGCCACCACAGCCTCGACCTGCCGGACTCAGGCAATCCCTCTGCCTCAGCCTTCCAAGTAGCTGGAGCTACAGACGCTAGCCACCACACCCAGCTAATTTTTTTTTTTTGTAGAGATGGGGTCTTACCAAGTTGCCCAGGCTGGTTTCGAATCCTTGGGCTCTGGCAATGCTCTCACCCTGGCTTCCCAAAGTACTGGGATTATAAGCATGAACCACCACGCCTGGCCTTGCTTTGTTTATTTAACATTGTGCAAATGTGTGAGTTGGGGGGGTGTTAGGTGTTTTTTGTTGGGAAGGAACAGGTACCACTCCCTTCAGCTCATAATTTATGTGGGGAAAGTGTTGCTTTTGTGTTCTACTTTGTCTTCTGTTGTTATTTCATTTACGGAAGTAAATAATATGCTAATGGCCAGGCTCCTGGCTCAGCCTGTAATCCCTCCCGTTGGGAGGCTGAGGTGAGTGGATTGCCTGAAACCGCGGGTTTGAGACTCGCCTGGGCAACTTGGTGAGACCTCATCTCTACAATTAAAAAAAAAAAAAAAAAAAATTAACCGTGTGTTAGCGCATGCGCCTGTAGTTCCAACTACTTGGAAGGCTGAGGCGGAAGGATCGCCGGAGCCCAGCAGGTCGAGGCTGCGGAGGCCAGCAGCGGCCACTGCACTCCAGTCTGGACTACAGAGTGAGACTCCAACTCAAAAATATAATAATAATATGCTAATGGTAATTTTTTTGGAGTTGGAGTTGGACTCTCATTACGTCGCCCAGGCTGGAGTGCAGTGTCACGCTCATAGCCACCCTAGCATCGACCTGCTGGGCTCCAGAAATCCTTCTGCCTCAGCCTTCCAAGTAGCCGGAACAACAGGCACGCGTTACCACGCCCGGTTAATTTTTGATTTATTGTACAGACAAGGTCTCGCCAAGTTGCCCGGGCTGGTCTGAACCCATGGGCTCAGGCAATCCATTCGCCTCGGCTTTCCAAAGTGCTGGGATTACAGGCTGAGCCACTGAACTCGGCCAACTAATGGTAATTTTAAAACTCAGTTTTGTTAAGGACTGTGACTACTGTTTGACCAGTGTCAGTGGTCACTTCTTGACCAGAAGACACTTTTAGACACTTTTAGATAATAACAAGTCTATTATCTAAAGGACCTAGAAGAATATCAATACAGAGAGAGCCACAAGGTTATCTTATGAGACAGGTGGAGATACTGGTAACCAGAGCCTCACTTTTAGGGGCACATACATGTGAAAAGTCACATCTGAGTGAGCATCCCATCAGTCCTGAAAGCTCAGCTGTTCCCTTTCAAACCCAGCCTAATATAAACTAGGCTGAGCCGGGCTCGGTGGCTCAGCCTGTAATCCCGCGCTTTTGGGAGGCTGAGGTGAGTGGATTGCCTGTGCCCGTGGGTTCGAGACCCGCCTGGGCAGGCGAGACCTCATCTCTATAATAAAATCAAAAAATTAGCCGGGCATGGTAGCGCGTGCCTGTAATTCCAGCTACTCGGAAGGCTGAGGCGGAAGGATCGCTGGAGCCCAGCAGGTAGAGGCTGCAGTGGCCAGGAGTGGCCACTGCACTCCAGTCTGGGCGACAGAGTGAGACTCCAACTCAAAAAAAAAAAAAAAAAAAAAAAACAAGGCTGGACAACCAATGAACATAATCAGAGTTATGGAATGCACGGTATGATTACTAGGATAACTCCCCAAAATTTGATCTGAACAAACTTCTCATCCATCATGCTCAGCCCTCCCAGTCTGATCAAATATATTCCTGGATATCAAGAATATTCCTGAAGTCAGTGCTGTGAGAAAAAGGGATCAGATGGAAGACATGCTAATAGGCCTTTGGGCCAGCTTTAGGGCCAGTCCCTCAATTGCAGAAAGAAATTAAAAGTAAAAATCTCCCTATAGCTCCAACCCAAAGAAGATTGTTTTTCCTTTCCATTACCTTGCATTTCTTCCTCTATTCCTAGTTTTCTCTTCTGTTCCTTATGTTAATTCCTTCCTCCAGGCTCATTTTTTCCAGGCTTGGGTCACATCTTATATACAGTGATTTCTTTTCACTGCACTCCTTGGTTAGTTTTATTGTTTTTAGATGCTATATTGATTCACAAAAGTAACTAGTATGGGATTCCTCATCCCCCAGAATGTGTGGGCTGACTGCAAGTTCAGTACAATCGGGCAGCTATTGCCACAATTATTATAATTCTATAATAAAACCACCTCCCCTCATCTTGATATTTAGAAACTGCAGTGGTACAAGTGGCATGACAATTCTTCAGTTCCTTGAATAGTGATTTCCCTTCTCTTAGAGGGGAAGAATTGTCAGTGGCCAGTTCTTTAAACAATAAATTCATTAAAAAGTTGTCAATAAGCCGGGATCTGTAGCTCAGCCTATAATCCCATGCTTTGGGAGACTGAGGTGAGTGGATTGCCTGAGCCCGCAGGTTCAAGACCCGCCTGGGCAAATTGGTGAGACCTCATTTCTGCAATAAATCAAAAAATTAGCCGGGCGTGGTAGTACACACCTGTAGTTCCAGCTACTTGGAAGGCTGAGGCAGAAGGATCGCCGGAGTCCAGCAGGTCAAGGCTGCAGTGGCCGGAAGTGGCCACTGTACTCCAGTCTGGATGACAAAGTGAGACTCCAACTCAAAAAAAAAAAAAAAAAAACTGTCAATAAACAAAAACAGACTTTATCTTGCCCTTCACATTTCCTTTCTAGTTCTTAGTTAGAGAGTATTCTCAGACAGCGAAAACTTATTCAGTTTAATTAGGTGACATGCAAAATGGATTGAGAATGAGCTATGCAGAATTGTCAAACTTCTTAAAGCTTCAAAAATGCAAATCCAGCCATTACTTATGTTAAGCTCTGACCCAGCCATGCTTCCATTGAACTATGGGGAGGCCATGCTTCTGTTTAAGCTCTGGTCCCCTCCCCAATCTGGGGGAGGTGGATCCCCTTTGTCTCTCTCCAATATACTGTCTAAATAAATATTTTCCAGCCTAAAAATAAAAGCAAAATATGCAAATCCTACACTCCCATAAACCTACAGGCCTATTATACTACTAGATAATCCATCTAAACTTTGTCAGTCTTCTCTGACAAACTGGAGACCTTACTTTTTTTTTTTTTTTTTTTTTGAGTTGGAGTCTCACTCTGTTGCCCAGACTGGAGTGCAGTGGCCACTCCCGGCCACTGCATCCTCAACCTGCCGGGCTCCGGCGATCCTTCCGCCTCAGCCTTCCAAGTCGCTGGAATTACAGGCATGCATTACCACACCCGGCTAATTTTTGATTTATTGTAGAGACAAGGTCTCCCCAAGTCGCCTAGGCTGGTCTCCAACCCTCGGGCTCAGGCAATCTATTCGCCTCGGCTTCCCAAAGTGCTGGGATTACAGGTTGAGCCACCCAGCCCGGCCATACTTTTTCAAATCAATAGTATACATGGGGGCCAGTGCAAATGTTCATCTGGTGATCACACAAGCTATAAGACAACGGTTTCCAACCTTTTGGGTATCAGGGAACAGTTTTGTGGAAAACTATTTTTCCATGGACGGGGGAAGTTGGGGACGGTTTCAGGATGATTCGAGCGCATTACATTTATTGTGCACTGGCCGGGCTCCGGAGCTCAGCCTGTAATCCCAGCACTTTGGGAGGCCGAGGCGAGTGGATTGCCTGGGCCCGCGGGCCTGAGCCACCCGGGCAACTTGGCGAGACCTCATCTCTACAATAAATCAAAAACTAGCCGGGCGCGGTAGCGCGCTCCTGTTGTTCCGGCCACTTGGAAGGCTGAGGCGGAAGGATCGCCAGAGTCCAGCAGGTCGAGGCTGAGCTGGCCGGGTGTGTGCCATTGCACTCCAATCTGGGCGACAGAGTGAGACTCCAACTCAAAGAAAAAAAAATTTACATTTCTTTGCTTATTAATGAGGCAGAAAAAAAATTTTCACTTGTTTGCTAAGACTTGGAGTGGACACTAGACACCAGATGCTTTTTGTTTAGGTGAATACATTTTCCTTTTCTCTTAATCAGTTTTAGTTGAATTCTTACCTAAAGTATACTAACGAATACAGTGCTTTTAGGCATACTGAAGTCTTAAAACTTACATAGTCATTTCTTATGATTTACGAATTTTTTTCTTTGGTGTTTAGAAGTCTATATGAAGTATGCACAGCTGGTACAAGTGAAAAGGCTCATTAAATCAGTTTTGAATAAAAAAAAAAGTCTATATGAAGTTCCCGTAAATATTTACCCACATAATTTTCCATTTCTTACTGGGTTTAGATTATTTGAATTTGAATTCTATCTGGAATTTATGTTGGCAAATAGTTATCAGGTAGTCTTTTGCTGTATTTATTTGTTTATTTATTTTTGAGACGGAGTCTCACTGTCACCCAGGCTAGGGTGCAGTGGCATGATCATGGCTCACTGCAGCCTCTACTTCCTGGACTCAAATTATCCTCCCTCCACAGCCTCCCAAGTAGCTGGGACTACGGGCATGTGCCACCACACTATATTGCCCAGGCTGGTCTCAAACTCCTGGACTCAAGCAGTCTTCCCACCTTGGCCTCCCAAAGTGCTGGGATTACAGGCATGAGCCACTGCACCCAGTCCGAGTCTTTGAGTTCTACAACAAATTTATCAGAGCACCTTCTAAACATCCTGAACTTTGTAATCATGCTGTACTCTCAGCCTAGATTACTCTTTCTTCCACTCTCCAAACAGCTATCTTCTCTAATAAAATACCACCTCCTCAGAGAGGTCTCCTAGGTCACAGCAACTTTTTTTTTTTTTTTTTGAGTTGGAGTCTCACTCTGTCGCCCAGACTGGAGTGCAGTGGCCACTCCCGGCCACCGCAGCCTCGACCTGCTGGGCTCCGGCGATCCTTCCGTCTCAGCCTTCCAAGTAGCCGGAATTACAGGCATGCGCTACCACGCCCGGGTGATTTTTTTGATTTATTGTAGAGATGAGGTCTTGCTGCCCAGGCGTGTCTCGAACCGCAGACTCAGGCAATCCACTCACCTCAGCCTCCCAAAGGCGTGGGATTACAGGCTGAGCCACCGAGCCCGGATCACAGCCACTTTTATATCCTCATTTCAGTAAATTCATGTGCATTGCGGGTACCACATGGATAGAATTTAATTGACATTTAAAATTTTTTCAAACCCATTACACTGTGATTTGGTATAAATCAAAATGTTATTATGTAAACAGTAAGTACTGAAACAGAGTAGCAGAGTATATATGCATTTGTTTTGAGTGTGGCAAATGTCCCTCACTGAAAGAATGAACACATTTTGCAAAGGGACCTAGACTTTAAAGAACCCAAGAAAGGAAAATACCCACAAATATTACATTTTAATATTGAGATGTATGAAAAGGATAATCGATTACACATAAAGCAAGGAAGTGCCAGCATCAAAACTTACAAACAGGTGGCAGAAGCTTGCAAGAAATCCCAGAGACTGCGCCCAAAAAATGCTGACTCATCAATACCTGCCCTGACAACACAGAATAGGCTATTATATGGAAAATGGCGGTTATCAGCAACTGTGTGGGAGACTGCATGTGGAGAAATAGCAGGACTGCCTCAACCAATTTATTCTGTGTATATTTTGTTATGAATTCACAAGAGTAATATATGGAAAATAAAATAATCTTACAAGCCGGGCTCGGTGGCTCAGCCTGTAATCCCGCGCCTTTGGGAGGCTGAGGTGAGTGGATTGCCTGAGCCCGCGGGTTCGAGACCCGCCTGGGCAACTTGGCGAGACCTCATCTCTACAATAAATTAAAAAATCAGCCGGGCATGGTAGCGCGCACCTGTAGTTCCAGCAACTTGGAAGGCTGAGGCGGAAGGATCGCCAGAGACCAGCAGGTCGAGGCTGCGGTGGCCGGAGTGGCCACTGCACTCTAGTCTGGGCGACAGAGTGAGACTCCAACTGAAAAAAAAAAATTAAAAATTAAAAAAAATTAAAGCAACTAAGGAGAAAAGCTGAAAACAAAGCAAAAGAGAAACAACAAGCTTTGTACAACCTGTAACAACTGGCATTTTTACAGAGATTTAAAAATGAGATTGCTAATATAAGGAGGAATGAATCTGTTCATAATAGTCTTAACTGGAATGTAAGTTGCAATATTTTAGAGGTCAATTTAGTAACACCAAAAATTTAAATGTGTATGCTCTTTGACTCAATAGTAATATTTCAAAGAGTTGACATCACCAAAATGCTCAAAGGTATTTATAATTGCAATAGGAAACTGGTAAATTAGTTTACATACAGGCAATATTATCCCATCTCTTAAAGAGGTACCAAGCTAGGAAGATGTATATGGCATAAAATTAAATGTACTTGATTAAGTACTCTGCAGAAGTGTTTATGGAATGAAGGCACTTTTTAAAAATGTGTATTTGTATTTTTTAAAAAAGCTTTACACAATGATTGAGTGGTTATATGAACTTGGTAAGTGTGGGGGGATGTTAAGAGATGGCAGCAGGGTGCTGAGATAACTTCTTTTTTTTTTTTTTGAGTCGGAATCTCACTCTGTCCACCCAGGCTGGAGTACAGTGGCAGGCTGCTCACGGCCACCGCAGCCTGAACCTGCTGGGCTCAGGTGATCCTTCCGACTTAGCCATCCAAGTAGTTGGAACTACAGGCGCACGCCACCACGCCCGGCTTATTTTTTCATTTATTGTGGAGATGCAGTCTCACCAAATCGCCCAGGCTGGTCTCGAACCCCTGAGCTCAGGCAATCCTCTTGCCTTGGCCTCCCAGAGTGCCAGGATTACAGGCGAGAGCCACCACGTCCGACAGTGAGATAACTTTAACTTAACTGTACACCTCTTTACCGTCTGACACTCGTAGGAGCGTATTACTTTTTTTTTGAGTTGTAGTCTCACTCTGTCGCCCAGGCTGAAGGACAGTAGCACGCTCCCAGCCACCGCAGCTCGACCTGCTGGGTTCAGCCGATCCTTCCGCCTCAGCCTTCCAAGTAGCTGGAACTACAGCCACGCACCGCCACGCCTGGCTAATTTTTTGATTTATTGTACAGATGAGGTCTCGCCAAGTTGCCCAGGCTGGTCTCGAACCTGCTGGCTCAGGCAATCATCTCACCTAGGCCCCCCAACGTGCTGGGATTATAGACGTGAGCCACCACTCTCGGCACATCACTTCTGTAATAGCAAAAATAAAGGGCATATTTAGAGCAGCTGTACTCGTCAGGCTGCAAGGAGGCTTGATTTGCATTTCACTTTCACTTTCGGGCTGGAAACCTTCTACCCCCGAAGTGGGAGGCTGAGAAGGCACCGTAAGGCTGGAGTTCAACGACCCCGGGCCTGGGCCCCACAGTTGCTGATGCCGGAACTTGTCTACCGCCCAGATTAAGGAACAAGGCAAAAAGGCGGGGAGACTTGCGTGACACCGCCCCTCCCTCACCGCGCGCCTGCCCCGCCCCTGCGCTCATATCCTCCAATGGGTGCTCTGGGAGGCGAGCCTCGCGAGGATCAGGAACATGATTGGCTATCGGCGGGGCAGCGTGGTGACGTCGCAACCCGAGGCGCAAGGGGAAGCTCGCGCTTGCGGACGCGGCGGCACTAAACAGTTGCCGGCGTAGCTGACTGGTCGTGTTCTCTCCTGGTTGCAGCTCTTCCTGTTGCGTTCGCCCTCTTCATCAGAGCTTCTGGAAGCCCAAACCGGCTAGACCTTTCTCCTTCGCACCCGTCCGTAGCCTTGTCGTTGCGACTCCGCCACCATGTTCGAGGCGCGCCTGGTTCAGGGCTCCATCCTGAAGAAAGTGCTGGAGGCGCTCAAGGACCTCATCAACGAGGCCTGCTGGGACATCAGCTCGAGCGGCGTGAACCTGCAGAGCATGGACTCATCCCACGTCTCCCTGGTGCAGCTCACCCTGCGCTCCGAAGGCTTCGACACGTACCGCTGCGACCGCAACCTGGCCATGGGCGTGAACCTCACCAGGTGAGCCCGCCGGCGTCTCCGGCTGTTGGCGGGAGCGCCTCGGAGCCGGCTCCCGTTGGCTGGCGCGGGCCGTCCGCGCCTTCTCATTGGCCGGCGGCGCCGGGGCGGGGCCCAGCGGAGCGCGCGGTTCGGAAAAGCCCGCGCTGGCTGCTGCGCGACCCGGCTCTTTTCGCGCCAAAGTCACAAAGCGGGTGGTGGCGGGAAAAGGACGGGCATTTTCGGTAGTGCCAGGAAGACTGTTCCAGAACTCCTTGCTCATTAAGTGCTAGGGACCTTGGACGGGATGTCGTGGTCGTGTTAACTTTTTTGTATGTTTTTGAGAGGTGGCCTTGCTATGTTGCCCAGGCTGGTCTCCAACTCCTGGCTCAAGCCATCCACCCGCCGCGGCCTCACGAGTGTCTGGGACTACAGGCGCGCGCCACGACGCCTGGCTCAGTCGTAGTTGACTTTAAACGCTTTGTGATATGTCCTAGTGAGAACGTGTCACCCTATTTGGGACGATAGTTTCTGGCCTTTGATTACAAAGTCACGGTGCGCATCCTAAGATCCTGGGTTTGTGGGAAAATTTTTCTAGGGCAGTGACTTTCCATTCTGCGACTGTACCCATCTAGTGCACATATATGCTTACATGATAAAGGCGTGTAAAACATTGTTTAAAGATAAATAAAAATTTAAAGTACTAATGTTACATGCAGTGTGTTTTAATAGGCTTAGTAAGTGTTCGTCGAGGCCCTGAATTTACTTTACCCATTAAAAGGATTTGCAATTCAGATAATGCTGCTGTCTTGTTTATACCCAAGTGAAATTGCTGATGGTGGGGTGTTTGCTTATAAGTAATGTCAGATTGCAGTCCAGCAGTATGTTTACCCTCCTTACCAATTCTCGGCCTTTTAATTGCATCAGAAGTCTAGATCTTTAGCAGATGGTGTTGATTTTAAACCCTGTGTCTTCTGTGTTCCAGCATGTCCAAAATACTAAAATGTGCTGGCAATGAAGATATCATTACACTAAGGGCTGAAGATAATGCAGACACCTTGGCGCTTGTGTTTGAAGCACCGAGTAAGTCATACCCTTTTACTGAGTTATATCCATAGAAAATTAAAATGCGGTGTCAATATTTCTGAAAGCTGTGATGAAAATTTTAAGACAGTGTGATAGTTGTAAACTCATGCTTTTTCAATATTTGCTTTATTTTGGTAGATCAGGAGAAAGTTTCAGACTATGAAATGAAGTTAATGGATTTGGATGTAGAACAACTTGGAATTCCAGTGAGTATCAGTTTCTGACTATAGAGGGTACTGTACACAAATCAGAATGTTTGCATAAAATACATTAATATTTAAAGTCTGGCCTGCTCCCTAACAGAACTTTTTTTTTTTTTTTTTTTTTTTTTGAGTTGGAGTCTAACTCCGTCGCCCAGACTGGAGTGCAGTGGCCGCTCCCGGCCACCGCAGCCTCACCTGCTGGGCTCCGGCAATCCTTCCGCCTCAGCCTTCCGAGTAGCCGGAATTACAGGCATGCGCTACCACGCCCGGCTGATTTTTTGATTTATTGTAGAGATGAGGTCTCGCTGCCCAGGCGGGTCTCGAACCCACGGGCTCAGACAATCCACTCACCTCAGCCTCCCAAAGGCGCAAGATTACAGGCTGAGTCACCGAGCCCGGCTGTCCAACAGAACTTTTTAAAGAAATATATCTAGCCGGGCTCGGTGGCTCAGCCTGTAATCCCGCGCCTTGGGAGGCCGAGGTGAGTGAATTGCCTGAGCCTGCGGGTTCGAGACCCGCCTGGGCAACTTGGTGAGACTTCATCTCTACAACAAATCAAAAAAAAAATTACCCGGGTTTATTAGCGCGCGCCTGTAGTTCCATCTACTTGGAAGGCTGAGGCGGAAGGATTGCCAGAGCCCAGCAGGTCGAGGCTGCGGTGACCGGGAGCGGCCACTGCACTCTAGGCTGGGTGACAGAGTGAGTCTCCAATTCCAAAGAAAAAAAAAAGAAATATATCTACTAGTGCTTGTTTCAAAGAAGGATTTATAACCCGGTACGGTGGCTTAGCCTGTAATCCCGTGCTTTGGGAGGCTGAGGTGAGTGGATTGCCTGAGCCCGCGGGTTCGAGACCCGCCTGGGAAATTTGGTGAGACCTCATCTCTACAATAAATAAATGAAGCCGGGCTCGGTGGCTCAGCCTGTAATCCCACACCTTTGAGAGGCTGAGGTGAGTGAATTGCCTAGCCCACGGGTTCGAGACCCGCCTGGGCGGCGAGACCTCATCTCTACAATAAATCAAAAAATCAGCTGGGCATGGTAGCACATGCCTGTAATTCCGGCTACTTGGAAGGCTGAGGCGGAAGGATCGCGGGAGCCCAGCAGGTCGAGGCTGCAGTGGCCAGGAGCGGCCACTGCGCTCCAGTCTGGGTGACAGAGTGAGACTCCAACGCAGAAAAAAAAAATGAGCCGGGCATGGTAGCGCACGCCTGTAGTTCCGGCTACTTGGAAGGCTGAGGCGGAAGGATCGCCGGAGCCCAGCTGATCGAGGCTGCGGTGGCCGGGAGCGGCCACTGCACTCCAGTCTGGGAGACGGAGTGAGACTCCAACTCAAAAAAAAAAAACAACAAAGAAAGATTTAGTATTTGGACTGATATTTGGTGTTAACTTCCGTGTTTATGTACGGTTTTTTCTTCCGGTTTTGTTTTGTTTTGTTTTGTTTTGTTTTTTGAGTTGGAGTCTCATTCTGTCACCCAGACTGGAGTGCAATGGCCGCTCCCGGCCACCACAGCCTCGACCCGCTGGGCTCCGGCGATCCGTCGGCCTCAGCCTTACGAGTAGCCGGAACTACAGGCGCACGCTACCACGCCCAGTTTTTTTTTTTTTTTCTTTTATTGTAGAGAGGAGGTCTCACCAAGTTACCCAGGTGGGTCTCAAACCCGCGGGCTCAGGCAATCTACTCACCTCAGCCTCCCAAAGTGCGGGATTACAGGCTGAGCCACCGAGCCCGGCTCCCCTTGGTTTTTATTTAGCGTAAATTTTAATGCTATGTTAGAAGAAATCTATCATGGTTGAGTTTATCAACATCAAAGGGAAAAAAATGTTGGGATGTTTAAAATGTTCAGTAACTTACTCTTAGGCCTGCTTGTGCCATCATTATTTTTGTGCTATACCTTAATGTCCTCTTGATTCAGTGTTAAAGTTTACCCTCTTGTTACAGCCTGACTGGGTTCCTGTGCCCACTGACCAAAACTGACATGGCCATTACAGTGGAGAAGGAGTTTAATAATATCACAAAGCAGCTGAGGGAGGAAAGCAGGAAGAATTACTGAAATCTCCCTTTTCAAGAATTCAGGGAATAGGGTTATATTTTTATTACTTTTTAAAAGAAATTTGCCTCTATTTATTTGAGTTAGAGGTCTCGCTCTGGCCCAAGCTGGAGTGCAGTGGCATCATCACAGCTCACCCCACCCTAGAACTCCTGGGCTCAGGTGGTCCTTCCACCTCCCAAATAGCTGGAACTGCAGGTTCTTGCCCACACACCCAGCTAACTTTGTTTTTTAGAGACAAGATCTTACTATGTTGACTAGGCTGGTCTTGAACTCCTGGACTCAAGCAATCCTGCCTTGGCCTCCCAAAGTGCTGGGATTTTTTTTTTATTTTTTTATTTTTTTTTTTGAGTTGGAGTCACTCTGTCACCTACACTGGAGTACAGTGGCCGCTCTCGGCCACTGCAGCCTCAACCTGCTGGGCTCCGGAGATCCTTCCGCCTCAGCCTTCCAAGTAGCTGGAACTACAGGCACGTGCTACCACGCCTGGCTAATTTTTTGATTTATTGTAGAGATGATGTTTCCCCAAGTTGCCCAGGTGGGTCTCGAACCCGCAGGCTCAGACAATCTACTCACCTCAGCCTCCCAAAGGCACGAGATTACAGGCTAAGCCACCAAGCCCGGCTAGTGCTGGGATTTTTTGTTGTTGTTGTTGGAGTCTCACTCTGTCGCCCAGACTGGAGTGCAGTGGCCGCCCCCGGCCACCACAGCCTCGACCTGCTGGGCTCTGGCGATCCTTCCGCCTCAGCCTTCTGAGTAACCGGAATTACAGGCGCGCGCTACCACGCCCAGCTAATTTTTATTTATTGTAGAGATGAGGTCTCGAACCCGCGGGCTCAGGCAATCCACTCACCTCAGCCTCCCAAAGTGCAGGGATTACAGACTGAGCCACCGAATCTGGCTAGTGCTGGGATTTTAAAGGAACTAGGTGGGCAGAGGGAGAGGAGCTGTTGATGGGTGATGTCATGAAGGGCCAGTGTCAAGACAGTCTTTCTGATAGAGGACTTCTTGGTGTTCTGGCCTGGGAAGGGATTAGGGTCCACCAGAGTACAAAGTCTGAAAAAGATCTCAAATGCCATTCTTAGGTTTTACAGTAGATGCTGTCTATAAAGCAAGTCCCATGGCCACTAGTACTACACCCTGCCTTCCATCCAGCCATTATGGAGGTAGTCTAGGAGGAAGGTGTTGGGAGAAGGTAGAGTCTCTGGAAATTGACATGGCTGTTCTCAGGCAGTCTTAGTTCCATTGTTTTAAGAAAGATTGTATTGATCAGCCTTGCCCCTCTCCCCAGGGGTCAAAAGGTAATTTTATAAAGACAGTTGCACTCTAATTCGTTTTCTTAGTATAATTATGCCATATTTTTTATACCCACATTTGTTTTTTGAGTGGTTGGATTGTGTTAAGAAATTACATGAATGGGTGAGGTGCGGTGGCTCATGCCTATAATCCCAGCATTATGAGGCCAAAGTGGGCCCAGGAGTTTGAGACCAGTTTGGGCAACATAAACCACCATCTCTATTAAAAAGAAGAAAATACATGAATGATATTTTAAAGTATTCAGAACATCTTAATTCTGAGTTTGCTTCAGAAAGTGAGAATGCCACATCTTTAAATCTCCAGCAATTAACCTTTAAAGTTTTTTTTTGTTGTTGTTTTATAGGAACAAGAGTACAGCTGTGTAGTAAAGATGCCTTCTGGTGAATTTGCACGTATATGCCGAGATCTCAGTCATATTGGAGATGCTGTTGTAATTTCCTGTGCAAAAGATGGAGTGAAATTTTCTGCAAGTGGGGAACTTGGAAATGGAAACATTAAGTTGTCACAAACAAGTAATGTCGATAAAGAGGAGGAAGCTGTAAGTAGTTTTTAAGTAAATAGAAAATACTTTGAAAGGAATTGTAACATTGCTTAACACAGGTTGTTAAAGAAGAATGGACAAAATTGCATCCTAAGTAATGTGTGAAAATTGAAAGATTCTGCTGAAATCTGCAAGTGATTTATAAGTCCCATACAAGGAGAAGTTTATGAGAAGGGACTACAGATTCAGTGTTGCTTTTACAAACCACAAATCAGTGGGTTTGTGGATCAAGTCCACATATTTGAGGATAGGTTTGGGGAGGTAGGTGACTAACCTTTAGCTATGTGGAGTGAGCATAGAATAGTGACTTAACAGGATGTGGTTGGGGTAAAAGTCTGTTGTGAGCGCTTACATAATCCTTATATTACCTATGTGTTGTAGGTCCAATTGCTATCTCATATTAAAGGTGGAGAAGCAGGCTCTGCACAAACTTGTGACGATGTAGTCAAAGTCTAAGAACCACTAAAGCTAGAAACTAGACGCCATGCAGCTAAATATTAAATACTGACTAGCATGAAAATTCCAAAGCTTTTTTCCCCCATTATTTGAAAATAAGAGTGCCACATCTAAATTTCCAGAGAGTCCTCATTTAACCAAAAGATAACTCCTATTCCTAAATCAAGGTTTTCCTATAATCAAGTGTTTCTTTATGTCCTTATTTATTATACACTAATAATACGGTTATTACAGTAGAATTTTTAAAACTGGCTGGGCTTGGTGACTCAGCCTGTAATCCCAGCACTTTGGGAGGCTGAGGCAAGTAGATTGCCCGAGCCCACGGGGTTGAGACCAGCACGGGCAATTTGGCATGACCTCATCTCTACAAAAAAAATTAGCCGGCGTGGTAGCATATGCCTGTAGTTCCAGTTATTTGGAAGGCTGAGGCGGAAGGATCACTGGAGCCCAGCAGGTTGACACTGCGGTGGCTGTGAGCCTGGGCAATAGAGTGAGACCCCCAACTCAAAAAATATATATATATATATTTTTTTTTCTTTGAGTTGGAGTCTCACTCCGTCACCCAGACTGGAGTGCAGTTGCTGCTCCCGGCCACCGAAGCCTCGACCTGCTGGGCTCTGGCGATCCTTCTTCCTCAGCCTTCCGAGTAGCCAGAATTACAGGCATGCGCTACCATGCCCGGCTGATTTTTTTGATTTACTGTAGAGATGAGGTCTCGCCAAGTTGCCCAGGCGGGTCTCAAACCCACGGACTCAGGCAGTCCACTCACCTCAGCCTCCCAAAGGCGCAGGATTACAGGCTGAGCCACCGAGCCCGGCTAAAAAAAAAATTTTTTAACTTGCTAACCCAAATAGCAATTAAACCTCAAAGGACTATTAGAATTAAAGTTTCTACGTTGAAATTGGTTAGTATGCCTCTTAACTTTCTTTCAATCCATTTGTTTCCTCTTCCCCCCCTTCACTACAATCTATTTGTTGAAGAAACTAGATTGTTTATCTCAAGTTCTCCAGCTTGAACTTTGCTGATTACATCCCTACACATCAACTAACATGTTCCTCCACCCTGTGTTTCCTATAAACTGGTAGTTAACAGCTCTAGAGGCTTGATGACATTCAGAATGTTTTGTGGGTGAGAGCAAGAATACTTTATGGGTAGTGGTATGTACCCCTCGTAGGAAGGACAAAGTATTTGGGTGTCTTTTTGCGATGTTAGTGGCCATAATCATAGTTTACTCTAGATTCATTAAGTCATTAGAGTTAAAATATTTTAATATGCTTCATTGCTTCACTTATTAGCTGATATATTTACTACAAATATTTCCATAAAGAGCAGCTTTCCCATATCACATAATTTGGTTTGCTTAGGTACAATTTATATAGGAAAGACAGGCTAAATACTTGATTCTTTGGCTTTTTTTTTTTTCCATTCTTCAATATTAGTTTCATAGCACCTTCCAAAGTGACCGGTAAAGGTTTGTGTTTTTTAAATGTATATTATGAACTAATGGAGTATAACTAGATGTTTTTCAGGATGGTCAATCTTTATTTTTTTTCCTGTAGGTTACAATTGAGATGAATGAGCCAGTTCAGCTGACTTTTGCACTAAGGTACCTGAACTTCTTTACAAAAGCCACTCCACTCTCTTCTACAGTGACACTCAGTATGTCTGCAGATGTACCCCTTGGTAAGATAATAAATTTGAACCTTGTTTTGTAGGTAGTATATGTAATACTCCTCAGCAATTAACTATCTTTCTGTCTTTCAGTTGTAGAGTATAAAATTGCTGATATGGGACACTTAAAGTACTACTTGGCTCCCAAGATCGAGGATGAAGAAGGATCTTAGGCATTCTTAATATCCAAGAAAATAAAACTAAGCTCTTTGAGAACTGCTTCCAAGATGTCAGCATGTACTAAAGTCTTCTGCCACCAAATTTGTACCTCTCGGTACATATGTAGATATTGTTTTCTGTAAATAACCTATTTTTTCTCTATTTTCTACAACTGGTTTAAAGAATAAAGTCTAAGGTCAAATATGGTCTTGTTAACCTAGAAATATTTTTGCCTTACTTAGAAATATTTGAGTTTTACAATACAAAAGGGTCTGGACTCTAAATGCAGTTTTAAGAATTGTTTCTCAATCTAAATAAAGTTTCCTGAATTTCAAATGTCACAGGAGAGTGCCTTCATTTGGACCATAACTGTTGCAAGTATCCTACTATGCTATGTTCTCAGCTAAAGCTACCCTCTTCAGAAAATGTTTTTCCAGTTTCGAACAGCCTGGTGCAGGCTGCAATAAGAAGAATTTGAAATATAGTAGGTTTCCAGATATTTTTGGAGATTCAATTTTCTTTTTTTGTGTGTGTTGGAGTCTCTGTCACCCAGACTGGAGTGCAGTGGCCACTCCCGGCCACTGCAGCCTTGACCTGCTGGGCTCCGGCGATCCTTCCACTTCAACCTTCCAAGTAGCTGGAACTACAGGCATGTGCTACCATGCCCGGCTAATTTTTTGACTTGTAGAGATGAGGTCTCGCCTGCCCAGGCGGGTCTCGAACCCGAGGGCTCAGGCAATCCACTCAAAGCCACTGAGCCCGGCTGGAGATTCAATTTTCAAATGTCAAATTTTTTTTATTATTCTAACTTAAGACCAAGTAATGAAGGGGAAGAGTAGAATACTGTATTTCATCATTTTGTTAGCAAGACTTAACACTTTTCAGAAGCGTAATATTCATATGCTTTGTAAGACTGGCATTGTTATAGGACAGTGTTTTTTGGTTTTTTTTAAGCCTAGAGAATTTCTTAAAAAAGTCATAGACATTTCCATAAATCTGAGATGGGGCCTAAGGAATATGGTTGTGCAAAAATATCTCATATGAGTACCCTTTGAGATTACACTCGCTTAAAGGATGAAGATGTCTTAAATTCCACTGATGTTGGATCCAGCCAAGAAAGTGAAAAGTTCCTACAGTTGTACAGAAAAACTTTAAAACATTCCCAGTAACTGCTGCAAGGTCACTGGCATGCCGCATTTTGAGAGTTCTATTATCCTTTTTCCCCTGATGCGTTTTATATTTGGTAGATTAAATGACTGGTGTTACTTGGACTGAGCTACTGGATGTTGGAATTGACTATATTACCCAGCCATGCGAATTCATTACCTACAGTGTGCCTGCGAGTGGGAAAGAGAATGGCTGCAAAGGGACCGGGACCTGATAAACTGGGGTGATGGAAATGTTTTAGAAAAAGTTTAGAAAGACTAGTGACGGTTCCAGGACTATGCGTTTGTCAGAACTTACCCGGTTATTTTATGTCGGTTACACCTTAATAAACCTAACTTTTTAAAGAGCTTTACGTGTAGCAAGATGGCCCTTGTGGGCAGGTCTCTTTTTTTTTTTTTTTTTTTTTTTTGAGTTGGAGTCTCACTCTGTCGCCCAGACTGGAGTGCAGTGGCCGCTCCCGGCCACCGCAGCCTCGACCTGCTGGGCTCCGGCGATCCTTCCGCCTCAGTCTTCCATGTAGCCGGAATTACAGGCATGCGTTACCACGCCCGGCTGATTTTTTAATTTATTGTAGAGATGAGGTCTCGCTGCCAGGCGGGTCTCAAACCCGTGGGCTCAGGCAATCCACTCACCTCAGCCTCCCAAAGGCGCGGGATTACAGGCTGAGCCACCGAGCCCGGCTTGCGGGCAGGCCTCAACCTGGGCAAGGCCTGTTGGCGAGGAAAGGGAAAAAAGAATGCGGAGCTACTCAAGGGGGTGCAGTCGTGGGGTGTTGACAGCACCGAGCGCGACGCCTCTCTGCGAAAGGCTAGCTGTCCTAGGCACTGGAGAACTGGCTACCCAGAGGTCAGTCTAGATACTCTGGCGCGCTCCGCTTCCGCCTCCATGGGACAACCCTGCGCTCTCCACCCCGCCCCTGAGGGATTAAAGAAGGACCTACGTAGCAGGCTTGCCCTAGACCTGGCTATGACCTGGGTGTGCGCGACCCTAGGTACCCACCCGAGCAGGAGTAGCCGGCGGCGGGCACAGGCCAAGGATCCGCTTCCGCACCGCGCCGACCCAGAGCCAGGACACCTACCGGGAACACTCGCTAAGGGATGGAGCGGAACGTGCCGCGGAACCCAGGTGAGAAGACGTCTCCTGGTGACGCCACTTCCGGCGCGCCACTTCCGGCGCCCTGGTCCTGGCGGGGGCGGGTTGGGTGGCAGTTAGGCGGGCTGTGCCGTGCGGCCCGGGGCGCTGCCGGCAGTGGGCGAGCTCCGGGCGCGTGGGAGGCCTGGCGCGGCGCTCCGGTAAGGCGTGCTTGCCGCGAGCAGGAGCAGAAGTGCCCCTTGGGGCTCCGGGCGTGGCGAGACCACTCCCCGCCGAAATCCCGCCTGGTCCTGGGCGTGGGCTTCGCGCCCGGGCGCGGTTGGCCTCTTCCCAGTTTTGTTTGTTTTCCGTGTAAGTTCGCATCAGTTCTTCTCCCGGGCGAGGTCTGCAGACGGGCAGGAGAAGGGAGTAAGTAGAGGCGCGCAGTGCTAAGCGCTTTACTGATGCTTTTCTAATTCTTGCAGTTGCTGGCGCTGAGGGATCGGAATTGAGGTGAAATAGTTAAAAGCCTGTTTGGGATTTAGACTGATATTTTGAAAATAACCTACCGACTTACGTTTTTCCTTTTTCCTCTTTTAGAATCCTTACTCTTTGCCAAGAGTAAGCATCCGTCTCTCCTCTCCCTCACGTGCTGCGATTTTTTAATGTTTTCATGCAGGTGTATGAATAGTTAATAGCAGAGTACATGATTTTAAAAAAAAAACTAATACAAATCAGATGTATTTCAATGTTCTCAAAACCTCCACATTTGGTAGTGTGAACTTTAAATTTTGTAGAATTAAGTATAATCGGAATTGCAGCACTAAAATCCCAATGTTAGATGCCATTTGAGCTAACCCCTTTAGGAAAGAATGTAGATTAACATTACTCTTCTTTTTTCAATACTTGGTTTCTGAACCAGTATGTAATTAATAAAAAAGAGAATGAACACTTTCCACCAAATCTTTCATAATGCTAGTTGTTTTCCATTGACAGCCACAGCTGGTTAACTTTTGGGATTAAATATGTATAATGCGCTTAGAACAGTGACCCTAACCAAGACTAGGTAAGTACTAACCACCGTTGATGATAATGCTGTATAAAATGTCACCCCAAGGAACTATTCTTTGTTTGTTTTTGTTACCCTTATTGAAATACTTTTCTCTCTCTTTTTTTTTTTCATTGGAGTCTCATTCGGTCACCCAGGCTGGAGTGCACTGGCATGCTCACAGGCACCGCAGCCTCAACCTGCTGGGCTCAGGTGATCCTTCTGCCTCAGCCTTCCAAGTAAGGTGGAACTATAGGTGTGTGCCATCATGCCCGAGTAAGTTTTAGGTTTATTGTAGAGACGAGGTTTCGCCGAGTTGCTCAGGCAGTCGTCTTGCCTTCGTCTCCCAAAGTGCTGGCATTATAGGTGTGAGCCATTGTACCCAGCTCTCTCTCTTTTTTTTTTTTTTTGGTCACAGTCTAACTCTGTCACCCACACTGGAGTGCTATGGCATGATCTCAGCCACCACAGGCTTCCAGGTAACTGGGACTACAGGTGTTCGCCACCATGTCCAGCTAATTTTTTGATCTACTGTAGAGATGAGGTCTCCCTATGGTGCCTCTCAAAGTACTGAGATTACAGACATGAACTACCATACCTGGCCACTTTTCTGTTTTTAAAGATATGTTTTTGAACTTAGAATTTTAATAGCTTTGCAATCATAATAGACTTACTTATTTTGCTCAACATACTTTTGTGAGTTTATGAAGGAAAAGTGTAGAAATACAATTTTAAAAAAAAAAATTTAAATGGGCCGGGCGTGATGGCACACACCTATAATCCCAGCACTTTGGAAGGCCAAGGCAAGAGGATTACCTGAGCTCAGGGGTTCAAGACCAGCCTGAGCAACATGGCAAGACCTCATCTCTACAATATATCAAAAAATTAGCCAGGCATGATTTTGCATGCCTGTAATTCCAGTTGCTTGGAAGACTGAGGCGGAAGGATAGCTTGAGCCTAGTAGGTTGAGGCTGCGGTGGCCATGAGCAGCATGCCACTGTGCTCCAGTCTGGGCAATACAGTGAGACTCCAACTCAAAAAATAAAAATAAATAAAAATTTAAATGTTATTTTAAAAAATCTTACTCTCTCTTTAATTGGTGTCAAAATAGCCATGATTTCATTACTGCTGACTGATTTGAATATTTTGAACAATAAATCAGATTTTAACTCCATTTTTAAGGTACCTACAGAAGTAATCTGGAAAATAAAATAAGTACTTTCCATGCTTGGGATGGATCGGTAGGCATGCTCTTCCCAAGACATTGGTATAGTACTGACAGCCAGGCACCTATCCAAATTTATAATAAGAAGCTTTACAGACCTTTTACATTAAAAGAATGCTCTCTGGCAAGGTGTGGTGGCTCACACCCGTAATGCCAACATTTTGGGAGGCAGAGATGGAAGGATTATTTCAGCCCAGGAGTTCAAGACCAGCTTGGGAAATGTAGCAAAACCTCAAGATCTGTACAAAAAAACCAATAAATTAGCTGACCGTGATGGCTTGCATCTGTAGTCCCAGCTAGTCAGAGCCTGAAACGAAGGATCACCTAAGCCCCTGAGGCTGAGGCTACAGTGAGCTGTGATTGTGCCACCACACTCCAGCATGGGCAACAAAGTGAGACCCCAACTCAAAAAAAAAGAAAGAGCCAGGCTCGGTGGCTCATCCTGTAATCCCGCGCCTTTGGGAGGCTGAGGTGAGTGGATTGCTTGAGTCCGCGGGTTCGAGACCCGCCTGGGCAACTTGATGAGACCTCATCTCTACAATAAATCAAAAAATTAACCAGGCATGGTAGTGCGTTCCTGTAATTCTGGCTACTCGGAAGGCTGAGGCAGAAGGATTACCGGACCCAGCAGGTTGAGGCTGCGGTGGCCGGGAGCAGCCACTGAGCTCCAGTCTGGGTGACAGAGTGAGACTCCAACTCAAAAAAAAAAAAAAAAAAGAATAGTCTCCTTCTAGGGGAGATAGGCAAAATATTCCATTCTCTGCCCTCCTCCCTTACTGGCAAACAAGAGAATCACATAAGTATATGTTTCTCTCTTTTTTTTTTTTTCTTAAAGCAGGGGTAAGGGACAGCAATATCATGGTGTCAGTGGACCTGAATTTAAGTTACCACTCTTCCACCTAATCTCTGTGTGACTTTGGAAGAATTAGGAGGCAGGTATCCTTAGTGGCAAGATAAACTGGGATCTGGTTCTTGGAAAGAGTCCTGGCTGTCATTCTTCAAAAACAAACCAGAACAAGGCCGGGCGTGATGGCTCACACCTGTAATTTCAGCACTTTGGGTGGCCAAGGTGAAAGGGTTACTGAGCCAAGGGGTTGAGACCAGCCTGGGCAATTTGGCAAGACCTTATCTCTACAATTTAAAAAAAAAAAAGTAGCTTGGCATGGTGGCATTTGCCTATAGTTCCAGCTACTTGGAAGGATGAGGCTGAAGGATCACCTGAGCCCAGCAGGTCAAGGCTGTGGTGGCTGTGAGTGTACCACTGCACTCGAGCCTGGGTGAGAGAGTGAGACTCTTAAAAAAAAAAAAAGTTTAAACAAACCAGAGTAGATACATAATGAGAATGTTTTGTGTCAGAGGAATATCTGGTTTTAAGAGCAGTGAAGCCTTAGTTGCCAGTTGCAAGTATGACATGGCAACCCAGAAGTCTATAGAATCTAAACTCACTTGCTGTAACATACCATTGTCACCTAGACAATAAGAAGTTCTTTTTGTTTTCAGACTGTAGCTGTGGCAGTGTGTTATGATGCCATCCCGTACCAACCTGGCTACTGGAATTCCCAGTAGTAAAGTGAAATACTCAAGACTCTCCAGCACAGACGATGGCTACATTGACCTTCAGGTACATGCATAAGGAAGCTCAGAAAGACCAACTGACTGTGTTTCTGTTGAGGTAGCAGGAAGACCTTCCAGGTGGAGGTTTTGCTAACTCCCTGGGTATTAGAGGAAGCAGTAAGAAGTAAACTCAGCTCAGAGACACTTTCAACCATATCTTGTAGAAGAGGACCTTGGCAGGGCAGTTTCAGACCTATTCCAATGACATCTGTCTCTGAATTTTTAGTTGTAATGCCAGAACCCCAAAGTTACAAATTATATTTAGTTTATCCAGAAAATAAGTCTCTTAAGTGTAATTTTTTAAAGGAACTTAAAAATTTTTGCTAAGTGGAATTTTTTGTCACTGTTTTATTTATACTTTAGTCAAAGATAGTTCATCTTTTTTTTTTTTTTTTTTTTTTGAGTTGGAGTCTCACTCTCGTCCAGACTGGAGTGCAGTGGCCGCTTCCGGCCACCGCAGCCTCGCCTGCTGGGCTCCGGCGATCCTTCCGCCTCCGCCTTCTGAGTAGCCAGAATTACAGGCATGCGCTACCACGCCCGGCTGATTTTTTGATTTATTATAGAGATGAGGTCTCGCTGCCCAGGCGGGTCTCGAACCTGCGGACTCAGGCAGTCCACTCACCTCAGCCTCCCAGAGGCGCGGGATTACAGGTTGAGCCACCGAGCCCGGCTGATAGTTCACCTTTTAAGGGAGAAACTTACTGCTGAAGCCAGCAGATTGTGGGAATCTTCCTTCTTTCCTGATGTCATGAGATCCAATTTATTAAAGGTGTTCTTTGTGGCAAACGGTAAGTAAAACAGAATATTTACTAAATTTATATTCCACCCTAAGCATTTATAAAATAGTAGTATAGCATCTCTTTTTGCCCACTCCTCATTAGAATTGAATATTCTAGATGGAACTAGGACCAAGGAGGAAGTAGCAGGAACCCATGCTTTTAAAAATAAACAAATCAATTACTCTTTGTACTCTTTGGACCCACACTTGAAGGAGAGATAAAAACAGATCTGGGAAGCTTCCAGCCAGTTAGGTCAGATACAACTGTGAGCCAAACCTTAGAAAGTTTGTCTTTTAAGTCTTAACCTTGAATTGAACTTGTTCATAAAAGAGATTACTTACTCTTTGGAGCAAGCAGCTAATCCTTTAGAAAAAGCTGGAATCAGCCAGGAGCAGTGGGTCACATTGGTATTCTAGCACTTGGAGAGGCCGTGATGGGAGGATCACTTGAGGCCAGGAGATTGAGACTAACCTGAGCAACATAGGAAGACCCTGTCTCTATTTGTCATACTTGCAACTGGCAACTAAGGCTTCACTGCTCTTAAAACCAGATACTCCTCTGACACAAAACATTCTCATTATGTATCTACTCTGGTTTGTTTAAAAAATTGTTAAAATTTTTTTTAAAAAAGAAACAGGCCGGGCTTGGTGGCACAGCCTGTAATCCCAGCACTTTGGAGGCTGAGACGAGTGGATTGCCTGAGCATGCAAGTTTGAGACCAGCCCGGACAACTTGGCAATACCTCGTCTTTACAATAAAATAAAAAACAGCCAGGCATGGTAGCACACGTCTGTAGTTCCGGCTGCTCAGAAGGCTGAGGCGGAAGGATCACTGGAGCCCAGAAGGTCGGCGCTGGGGTGGCCATGAGTGTGCGTGCCATTGCACTCCAGCCTGGATGAAGGAGTGAGACTCCAAAAAGGAAAAAAGAAACAGCAGAAATTGTTTCTAAAACCTTTGACTACATGCTAACTTAACTTTGAATGCCAGAAATCACTTTTCTTCTCCATGCTGTGGTGTTTACTCTTAGACCCCCATAGACTAGTAATTATGTATCTAGTGAACAAGTGACCAAAAAAAAAAAAAAAATTCTTATGGTATAATGGTTTGTGGAGTGCAATTAGAACTAGAAAGGATGACATTCCCCTGGGACTTCTTGAGTAACTAGAGCTTCATCTTCTGCCTGCTCCTCTCTTTCCTAGAGCCCATGTGGGTGTTAGGACATAACTGTAGGGTTAGTAACACAACTTCTACTTTGCTTCTTAATTATTCCACCTGTTTTAATGTGTTTGAGCACTGGTATTTTCATAATATTCTTCCTTGTCTTTGTTTTGTTTTTGTTTCTCTTCCAGTTTAAAAAAAGCCCCCCTAAGATCCCTTATAAGGCCATAGCGCTTGCCACCGTGCTGTTTCTGATTGGAGCCTTTCTTATCATCATAGGCTCCCTCTTGTTGTCTGGCTACATCAGTAAAGGGGTAAGTTGACAAGCATGCTGGAGTGTGCTATGGGGTAAGTTGACAGGCATGTTGGAGTGTGCTGTGAGGTCTTTAAAATGTTGGCCAAGGCTCTGTTGTTTTATTTATTTGTTTGTTTGTTTTGAGTCAGAGTCTCTGTCACCCAAGCTGGAGTGCAGTGGCTTGCTCACAGCCACCCCGGCATCAACCTGCTAGGCTCCAGCGATCCTTCTGCCTCAACCTTCCAAGTAGCCGGAATTCCAGGCACACGCTACCATGCCTGACTAATTTTTTGATTTACTGTAGAGATGAGGTCCCACCATGTTGCCCAGGCAGTTCTTGAACCCGTGGGCTCACGCAATCCTCTCACCTTGGCCTCCAAAAGTGCTGGGATTACAGGCTTGGGCCACCACACCTGACCCATTTTTATATTCTTATCTAGTACAGCAGATTCCAGTAGAATGAAGAAAAAGATTTTCTTTGATTTTGTTCTCTTGATGACAAAACATGTTTTTCCTCTGTTGAGCAGCAGTAAATGTTCATAGTTCATGAGAGAGATGCTGGCAAGTAGGCAAACCTGACCTCTGAGACTTTAGGCAGTTTGCCCACCATCATAGTTTGGAACAGCACAGCTGAGCCTGGCATCCAGGCCTTCTTATTGGTGAAGGGCTAGAACTGAAGCAGCATGTTGTAATTGTGGCTTTGTAGCACCACAGAGATACGGGCCAGTGTTTGGAGAGAAGCAGTGGTTCTTCTATGGGTCTGGGGTGAGTGGACCTTATGAGTTGCTGCTTCTTACATTGGGTGTGGTTGGAGTTCCTGTTGAGCTTCAATATGGTACCTTAGAAACCTGAAGTGGTTGGTGGTTGTTTCTCTTGTACTGTTCCCTTATTCGCAGTGGCTAAGTTGTCCTGAACTGACTTTGACCATAGTACAAAGCAAGTTTGGGGGTGATAGTCACATCATTCTGCAGAAAGAACACAGCCAAAAGCTGACATTTTGGGTATTATTGGAATTGGGAAAGGTGTCACCAAAAAATGGCTGCCTATGGGTTTTAAGAAGTGTATCTGCTGAGCCTGCGGGTTCGAGACCCGCCTGGGCAACTTGGCGAGACCTCATCTCTACAGTAAATCAAAAAAATTAGCCGGGTGTGGTAGCACACACCTGTAGTTCCAGCTACTTGGAAGGATCGCTGGAGCCCAGCAAGTCGAGGCTGCGGTGGCTGGGAGCGGCCACTGCACTCCAGTCTGGGTGACAGAGTGAGACTCCAACTCAAAAAAAAAAGAAGTGTATCTGATTTGCCTTAGGTTCTTAACTATTAGAAACTACTTATGTGGCTACCAGAGACTTCCTTGGTGCAGTAAAATTTGAGCACCTAGCATCAGGACTGTGTCTTCAGCTAACGTTCATTGCAGCGTGGAGTATTAATCCCAGGGGTATAGTAGGGAGTTTATTTTCTTTTATTTTTTTTATTTTTTGAGTTGGAGTCTCACTCTGTCACCCATACTGGAGTGCAATGGCTGCTCCCGGCCACCTGCTGGGCTATGGCGATCCTTCCGCCTCAGCCTTCCAAGTACCTGGAACTACAGGCACGCGCTACCACGCCCGGCTAGTTTTTGGTTTATAGTGGAGATGAGGTCTCACCAAGTTGCCCAGGCGTGTCTCGAACCCGCGGGCTCAGGCAGTCCATTCACGTCGCTCTCCCAAAGTGCTGGGATTACAGGCTGAGCCACCGAGCCTGGCCGAGTTTATTTTTTTTATTTTTATTTTTTTTGAGTTGGAGTCTCACTCTGTCGCCCAGACTGGAGTGCAGTGGCCGCTCCCGGCCACCGCAGCCTCGGCCTGCTGGGCTCTGGCGATCCTTCCGCCTCAGCCTTCCGAGTGGCTGGAATTATAGGCATGCGCCACCACCCCCGGCTGATTTTTTATTTATTGTAGAGATGAGGTCTTGCTGCCCAGGCGGGTCTCGAACCCGCGGGCTCAGACAATTCACTCACCTCAGCCTCCCAAAGGCGCGGGATTACAGGCTGAGCCACCGAGCCCAGCTTGGCCGAGTTTATTAATGATACTGTAAAAATTGGAAGCAGAAGCAATATCAGCGCAACTAATATTTCACCTTTTATACCTTATAGAAGACCACTTTATAAATAATAAAAATGTTGATTAAAAAAGTAATGAATCCTGGTGGAGTCATGTGCATCTATAGCCCCAACTGTTTTTTTTGGCTTGGAATTTTTTAACTTATTAACAGACATTTCAAAGAAAACAGGAGTGAATAATGTCATGAACTCCTTAGAGTCCACCAGCATTAATGGTTATAAGCATTTTACCAATTTTGCCCACCCAAGTTTTTTTCCCTATATATTGAAGACCAGATTTACATGTTGCTGGTAAATTCTTAAGTGTGCATCTACAGAGTACATCTCTAACAGTTTTTCATAACTTTAGTGGCACTTTTTTATTTTTATTTTTTATTTTTTGAGTCGGGGTCTCATTCCGTTGCCCAGGCTGGAGTGCAGTGGCACACTGAGAGCCACCTGCTGGCTCGACCTGCTGGGCTCAGGCAGTCCTTCTTCCTCAGCCTTCCAAGTAGCTGAAACTACAGGCATGCACCATCACGCTAATTTTTCTTGATTTATTGTAGAGATGGGGTCTCACCAAGTTGCCCAGGCTGAGCTCAGCCCTGTGGGCTCAGGCATTCCTGTCACCTTGGCTCTCCCAAAGTGCTGAGATTATAGGCATGAGCCACCACGCCCGGCCAGAGGCGCTGTCTTAATGTCATTGACCTTGTTTCTCTATTCCTCATATTTTTTACAACCTTAGGTTTACAGGCTTGCTTAGATCCAAGTTTATGTTTTTTTTCCTTTTAGAAAAACACCTCATAAGAGGTGCTGAGGCTGGGCACAGTGGTTCAAGTCTATAATCCCAGCACTTTGGGAGGCTGAGGCGAGAGGATTGCCTGAACCCACAGGTTCGAGACCAGCCTGGGCAACATCTTGAGACCTCGTTTCTACAATAAATCAAAAAATTAGCTGGGCATGGTAGTGCGCACCTGTCATTCTGGCTACTTGGAAGGCTGATGTGGAAGGATTGCCTGAGCCCAGCAGGTTGAGGCTGCAGTGGCCAGGAGTATGCCACTGCACTCCAACCTGGGCGGCAGAGCAAGACTCCAACAAAAAAAAAAGGTGCTGGGTATTTGCTATAACCCATTGGTTCTCAAATTTCACTGTCAAGCAGAACTATCTGATTGTTTAACACATAGATTCTTATGCCCTACTCCTAGTGATTTGAGTTTTGTGAGAATAGAGTGGGACCTGAGAATTTACATTTTAACCAGTTTCCAGGTAATTGCAGGTCCGTGGACCACATTTTGAAAGCCAATGCAATAGCATTACATCAAGATGCCCATAATGACAATCCCTAATTCATTTATTATAAACTTTCTCATCACTCTTTCTATTCCTAAATCCAGTTCTATCATAAAGAACTTTGTCATGGCTGGGTGCAGTGGCTCACACCTATAATCCCAACATTTTGGAAGACTGAGGTGAGAGGATCACTTCAGACCAGCCTGGGAAATCATAGTGAGACCTTATCACTACAAAAAAAAGTGGTTTTTTTTTTTTTAAATTAGCTGGACATGGTAGCCTATGCCTGCTATTCGGGAGACTGAGGCGGATGGGTCACCTGAGCCCAGGAGGTCAAGGCTGCAGTGAGCCATGATTGTGCCACTGTACTCCAGCCTAGGCAACAGAGTGCAACTCCGACTCAAAAAAAAAAAAAAAAAAAATCCGCAAAAAAAGCCTTTCTCAAATCCACTATTTGGTTATCCTGAATTATAATGTGTTTAGTAAAGGCAGGAAAAATGCTTGATTATTTATCTTTATCAACTTTTATAAAAATAAATGTAGCAAGCTACAGAGGTTTTGCAACCAGAGAATTTAGTTTCATTGTGACTTTTTTTTTAACATGTTTGTGTTTTAATCAGTTACAATTTTTATTTCTTTTTCATATGTAAAATCCCATAGGTGTTCAGTAGGCACCTCTTCAAATTACTCCTGTGTCCTTTAAAGCTATAGCCTCTGATTGCTTCCATTCTTTCTGGCAAACCTGTTACCTCAGGCTACCTGTACACTGCCTGCCCCTAGTGTAGATGGCCATTTTCCTAAGGAGTTCCACTCTCTTTCAGTTGGAGGTACAGTTAGAGATCACAATCTGGCATTGATAATGCCCATTTCTATTGAGTTACTGTTTCTAGGCCTTTTTAGTGACAGAATCAGGAAATAGGTATCTTTTTTAGGAAATAAGGAAAAATCGTTGTTGTATATAGATATTCCAGTACTAATTTAAGTTTATAGAGTTTGAACTTAATTTTTTTGATTTTGTACATGTATGTTAATGCTAATGATGTTGATATAATTACTTGCCTTATTCTACATTATGCACATATTATGCACATAATAGCTTCAAAATAACAATAGCAGTATTAGGAGTATAAGAAGGGTGAATGTACTATAAGTTTTCTTTGCAGTTTTTTCTTTTTTTTCTAAGATAACAGGGGTGGGGTCTTGCACTCAGGCTAGTCTCAAACTCCTGGGCTCACGTGATCCTCTCATCTCAGCCTTCCAAAATGCTAGGATTACAGTCGTGAGCCATCATGCCGGGCCAGTTTGTAATTTTTTTTAATCCTTGGGATATACTCCATGAAAGATGTACAATTAAAATCTTACAAAAGATAAAAGAAGTAGAAAATGTAAAATAAGATAACAGAAATAGTACCAAACATGTCAATTTTCAGAAATGCAGACTTTGATATTCACATTATCCACCTTTGGCCTGAGAGAGTCCTTTCTTGTTGTTTTCCCTAAGTGGTTTTAAACTCCCATTTATTGATGCATCGTGTACCAGCTAGAGCCCCTTACTTTGCATTTCCTGCCTTATTTAATTTTCACAAAAACCAAATGAACTCCTAGTGAGGTGTGGTGGCATGCACCTGTAAACCCAGCAACTCATGAGACTGAGAGATGGATCCCTGGAGCCCAGGAGTTCGAGGCTGCATTGAACTATAATTGTGCCGTTGTACTACAGCCTGGGCAATAGAGCAAGACATTGTCTCTAAAAATAAATAAATAACCATATGAGCTTGTGTTTGTGGATGAAGCAGCCAACACTATATTGATTAGGTAATTTGTCAATACATGTTAATACTCCTGCTAATATTTTTAGATTAGGTTTAATTCCTTTTTTTTTTTTTGAGTTGGAATCTCACTCTGAGGCCTAGGCTGGAGTGCAGTAGCACACTCACGGCCACTCCAGCATCAACCTGCTGGGCTCAGGTGATCCTTCCACCTCAGCCTTCCAAATAGGTGGAACTACAGGTGCACGCTACCACAACTGGCTAATTTTTTGACTTGTAGAGATGAGGTCTTGCCAAGTTGCCCAGGCTGGTCTCAAACCTGTGGGCTTAGATAATCCTCTCACCTCAGCCTCCCAATGTGCCAGGATTACAAGCATGAGCCATCATGCCTGGCTGTTTTTCTCTTATAATCAGGAGGAAATCTTTTTTCCTTTGCAGTGAATATTCTGTAAAGTATAAAATACTGATCTATGATTTATATTTATATCTACATAAAATAAGACTCATGACCTTATTTTAAAATGTGTAGTTTGTGAGGTATTATGTATTTGCTTCCTTCTGCCACCAGGGAGCAGACCGGGCCGTTCCAGTCCTGATCATTGGCATTCTGGTGTTCCTGCCTGGATTTTACCACCTGCGCATCGCCTACTATGCATCCAAAGGCTACCGGGGTTACTCCTATGATGATATTCCAGACTTTGATGACTAGCCTCCACCTCCACCCTGAAGAGAAGAGTCACAGTGGGACTGCCTGCCCCAGCTTTAAGATGTTGAGCAGAAACTATTGCTAATTCTACAGTTTGCAGATGTTTAACAAAGCAGTGGCCGATTTTATGGGTCTGTCCCAAAGATGTTAACTGAGCTTCCAGTTAGCTAATTAGTATGTGCTCTGTTTTTCATCTCCTGGCCTTGGCAAAGCTCTTGACTGGTTTTTCCACAGGAATATATGCCATGGAATATATACCATGGAAGCATTGCAGTGTTAATTATCTGGGAAGATGAGAGGTTATACTGTAGTGGAAAGTGTTGCCATCACCACCCTCTTTAGAGTTTGAGCATTTCTTTCAAATAGTCTTTGTTGTTAATCTGTTTTTGTAGCAAATGCAGTATGTCTAATTTCTTATTACTGAGTATTTATTTTTAAGATATCCAGTTATCCCCTACATTTATCTCTACCTTCATGTTCCAGTGGAAGACCTTGATAAAATCAGATATCATTGTGGGTCCATCTGTAATGTTTTTTTTTGTTTTTTTTTTTTGAGTTGGAGTCTCACTCTGTCGCCCAGACTGGAGTACAATGGCCGCTCACGGCCACCGCAGCCTCGACCTGCTGGGCTCCGGCGATCCTTCCGCCTCAGCCTTCCGAGTAGCCGGAATTACAGGCACACGCTACCACGCCCGGCTGATTTTTTGATTTATTGTAGAGATGAGGTCTCGCTGCCCAGGCGGGTCTCGAACCTGCGGACTCGGGCAATCCACTCACCTCAGCCTCCCAAAGGCGTGGGATTACAGGCTGAGCCACTGAGCCCAGCTTCCTCTGTAATATTTTTTACTGGCTTATTGGCAGCAACCAGGAATTTTTTTAATTGCAGGGCTAGTTTTCAAAATGTAAACACTTGCTCTGTTACCAATCCTTGGCCAGCTCTGATCCAGCTCACCAGTAGGTTGAACAACAGAGTCATTCTGTCCTTTGTAGATCAAGGTGTTCGGTATATCATTCCTTTAAGGAATGGACCCTTGGCTGTTTCCTAATGAAAAATGTATATAAGTGATTATTATTTAGGGTTTGTAACCCTGTTGCTAGCACTTTGTATTATGTCCTCCTAAGGATCACAAGACTCACCTTGGATCTCTGGAGGACTGGATTGCCTTTGATTGATTCTGTTTCATAGCTTGCAAAAAGTGACTTATATTCAAAAGAAATTAAAACATTGAAACCCAAATCCTGGACTTAGAATGAGTTAACTGTAAACATTTCAGAAAACATTTTAATGGTTTTGTGACACTTCCAACCCTAGTACCTAAATCTTCTTTCGTTTTTAGGTATAACTGGCATTGTGGGTCAGACTCTACTTTCCAGTCATTCTTTAACACTGAAGTTACGGACCTGCCATCAATGGAGATTTGGAAGGCTGCGGGTAGAGCAGAGTTTGGGGAGAAGATGAGTTCCATTTTGAACGTGTTAAATTTTGCATGACTGCTTCCAAGTGGAGCCATTGAGGAGGCCATTGCAATACACGTGTGTGTCCAGAGTTCAGAAGGAAGTCTAGGCTGGAGAAAGACATTTGGGAGTCAGTGTTTGGATGACATCCTAAGAGGCATAGGGCTAGATGGGATTACCAGTGGGGTGAGTGCACGTGGGGAAGATGGAGGACAAAGAGCTGGTGTCCTGAAGTAGCCTGCAAGCTTAGGCACATCTGGTAATGGGAGGAGGCCAGGGAGTCTGGTACTCTGGAGTTTCTGAGCTTTGACCATAAAGATATGAGGTCATATAGAAAGCTTTATCTTAGTGTTTGCAAAAACAAAGCTCTGAACAGAAGATTTTTGCCAAGTTATTTGGTCCTTTTTATAAAGGTGATGCTGCTGGTAAAAAAAAAAAAAAAAATGGAGCAGAGGGTGTAAAGTAAAAAACAGGCATTTGGGGGAGGCGAGGAGTGAACATCTCCTCCCTCAGCTACCTCCCAAGGTTGTCCAATTAAGTTTCTAGCATACCTTTCCTGAAATGTTCTTGGCACGTAAACTTATATATCTTTTTGAAAACTTGGGCTCTCATTATATAGTTCTATAATTTCTTTTTTTCCCCACTTACTCTGTTTTGTATATCTTTCCATATCCATGAAGATCAACCATATTCTTTTAAACATGCATTGTAAGTGCAGTTTTCCATCCTGTGCAAGAGTTATAGGATCCTAAGAGCAGAGACCAACTTTACCAGGGCTAGGACTCCCCCTCCAGTGTCCCCTGAGGAATACCCCTTGCTGTTCTATTTGAACATTCATGCTCATAATCTGATTCCAGCTGGCAGTTACAGAAGTATCATTTATTAAGCCAAAATCAGATTCCTGTGATTTGTGTGCATTGACTATAATTGTATTCTTTGGTGTTTTATAGAAAATATCTAAGCCTTCATAATGTGAGCATTGTTTGAACCCTTTGCCAGACATTGTGCCAAATACTTTAGTTACATATCTATTTCACTTAAATCCTTGGGAAGACCCTGAGTTAGGTAAGATTCTTGGGTAATAGGTGGGGTATTTGAGACTCAAATTAGGCACAGTCTGAATTTTCCTTACCAGATATGAAAGCCAAATGCTTTTGGGGGCCAGATATGGTGGTTCACACTTGCAATCTCAGCACTTTGGGAGTCCTAGGCAAGAGAATCATTTGAGACCATGAGTTCAAGAACAGCCTGGGCAACATAGTGAGACCCTGTCTCAATTTTTTTGTGTGTGAGTTGGCGTCTCACTCTTATCCAGACTGGAGTGCAGTGACACGCTCATGGCTACCGCAGTCTTGACCTGCTAGGCTTAGGCAATCTACTTCAGCCTTCCATTAGCTGGAACTACAGATGCACTCCCGGTTAGTGCGTGTGTGTGATTTGTTTTAGAGACGAGGTTTCACCAAGTTGCCCAGGCTGGTCTCAAACCCCTGGGCTCAGGTAGTCCTCTTGCTTCAGCCTCCCAAAGTGCTGGGATTACAGGCTGAGCCACCACACCCAACTTCAAAAAATTTTTTAACCCTTGAGGCTGGGTCAGTAAAGAAATGGGTAGATGTGGACAGTAGAAGTAATAGGGACCATGGTCAGTTGTCAAGTGTATGTTTTACCGAAAAGTAGTCCCCTCCTCCCTAGCCATGTGCCCTCACTTTATAAGAATTTTCTTAATTTGCAACAACTATCCTGCCTCCCATTAGTCATTTCTGAAGCTAAAAATTCCCCCAGTTGCTTCAGCTGTTCTGCCTGTGATGAGGATGCAGACCTGTTGCCACTCTTGCAGACCTTTGGACAAGCTTCACACAGTATACCAGACATGGGTTGACTCCTTCCCTTCTGCCAGGGATCATGGGGTGCTGGATGTTCAGCAGGGAAAGGAGGACTTGGTCAGTGAGGAGCAGAGGTTGCAAGCCAGTGGTTATAAGGCCTGCCTTTCATTTTCAAAAATGGAAATGTTTACATGATCTTTATTTTGAATGCCTCTTAAAAAAATCAGGTAGTCCATGACAGAGGCTCCAAGTAAGTATTTTACTGGAGCAGGTAGTGAAAGTAGCTTTGAGCAGGATTCTCCAGTTCACCAAAGTCTCTACCACTTCATTCCTTTTATACCCAACCTGCTTATTTTCCTCAACTAAGGGCAAAGACTGTTCCATAAACCTTCCACAAAGTCTATCATAGTGCTTGTAGGCACTTAGGTTTGTTGAATGAAAAGCTGAAATCTGGAGTCCAGGTTTGTTGAATGAAAAGCTGAAATCTGGAGTGCGTTTCCATCCCAGGGCACTTCCTTTAAGGTATGAATAGGTGCGCTGATGCCACTGAACTCAGACTCCTAAGTGGCCCTCAGCAGCTGTTTGGCAGACCAGCTACTCTTCGAACGGTGCTCCGTGGCGAGTGAAGCCTCTGCCTGGCACCCTCGGTTGGGCCAGGGAGCCCAGTTCACCAGCTGCACAGGGGAGCCTCCTTATACTGATGTTGGTGAGGGAGCCTGACAGGGTCACAGAGTTGAATTTCTGCTGACCTTTAGTGGGTTGTATGCCACATGAGACTATCTTGAGGATTCAGTCTTAGAGGCTTCTGGCCTCACAGGCATGTAGTTCAGTCATGAAACCTGTTTCCTTACAAGTTTCCTAACTCACACAGTGCTTGTGAGGATTAAGTAGCAATACCCAGTGGTGTATCACGCAGAGCCTGGCACATAGTAAGTACTCAGTTGATGGAAGCCGCTGTTGGAGAAAGTGAGGATCACTCCTTTGGCTGAGGAGCTGAGTCTGGGGTGAGGCAGTGGTGGAGGGGAGAGCCCATCTGTTATTCCTGGTGCTGTCCCAAGGAACTTGCTGTTCCATGATAGAACCATCCCAAAGCTGGGGCAGGAGCTAGCAGGACTGTCCACCCAGCCCAGGTGGGCTCCATTCCCTGACAGCCCAAGGGCAAGAGGAGGTTTCAGGCCCCTGGCCCTTTGTCTGCATGTAGCCAGGCCTGGAGGTTGTGTGCTTCAATCCTCTGGAAGACGTCAGGGCTAGGAGGACCAAAGGACCCTGGTGTAGCTCAAGGGCCCTGCACAGTAGGCCTTGGACATGAGGTCTTGCAGCTGGACGTCATCAGCTCACCTCTCCTGGTGAAACTTCCCTGGTTTCACCTCTTCTACCTCTGTACATCCCCTCAGTCTTGCCCTTGCTACTCAATGCTTTGGAGAAATGTTGCACCATAGGCTTGTCTGCTAAATCAAAGTTGCACGGTTGCAAGACCCCCAGGGGCTTCACTGCTTTTCAGTGTCGGAGAAGCACCAGTGGGGGTGTTTTCTTGTCCACTTCCTCACCTTGGAACTGGGCCTCCTCAGTCAATGCCAGTGGGAGTGAGAGGTGTACCCTGAAGAAGTAGTCCTCCTTGAGCCACCATTCTTTTCTGGCTAAGACAGTAGCTCCTGGGGTCTTGGGGAAGCTTCATAGAAATGTCACAGAAACAGTACAGGAAGGCCTTATGAATATCTTTTTGTGGTCGTTTAGAAATCAAAACAGGAGTCCTGAAGATGGAGCAGGTCCGTGGCAGGAGTGGAACATGCTTTGGTGGCCTGAAGGCCTGGGGAAGAGGACAGTGTGTACTTTATGACCCAGTGAGAGGCTGGATAGGTTTTCTCTAGGTTTCTGCGGGAAGTAGGTCTAGCAGCTCAGGAGTTTACTCTGAACGCTGGAGGTGCTGGCTTTCCTCTGGGAGTCCAGTGTCTCTTTTTTTTTTGAGTCAGGGTCTCACTCTTGCCCAGCTCAAGCGATCCACCTTATCCTTCTGAGTGTCTGGGACCATAGGTGCATGCCATCACACCCAACTAATTTTTAAAATTCTTTGTAGATACAAGGTCTTGCTATGTTGCCTAGGCTTGTCTAGAACTGGGCTCAAGCAATCCTCCCAAAGCACTAAGCGCTAACAAATCCGTTCTTTGATTCCTCCCACTGACTTAAGAAAAGCCAACTAGACAATGCTGCAATCTTAGCCAGACATGGTGGTGTGCATCTGTAGTTCCAGCTACTTGGAAGACTGAGGCAGAAGGATTGCCAAAGCCCAGCAGGTTGAGGCTGCGGTGGCCGTGAGTGTGCCACTGCACAGCCTGGGCTACAGAGTGAGACTCCAACTCAAAACAAAACAAAAAAAATGCTGCAATCTGAGGGATAAAGTTTCTTGGCTTAGAAGCTAATCCTTAAGAGGATTTTCTCCAGGATTAATATCTGCAGTTTGCCCTGAGACCACCACCCACAGGTTTACATACCTTTATAGCTGGACAGGTTTGTGGCCTGGCAGAGTTGAAGAGAGAAGGTGCCCATGGGTCTGTAATGGTGAAGAGATGACTTGTATTGGGTAGTAGGGCAACCATGAGGAAACGGGACTAAGGCTACCTGTCCCTGTAGCTGTGATCTGAGACTTGAGAGCTCCAAGCTTCCTCTTCTCTGGGTGTCAAATTTATTTCTAAGTATTTTACTTTTTTTTTTGTAGCCATTGTAAATAGGATCATTTTCTTTATATATTTTTTCACAGTTTATTGTTAATGTATACTAACACCACTGATACCTGTATGTTGATTTTGTATCCTGCAACTTAACAAATTCATTTAGTTCTAATGGTTTTCTGATGGGATCTTCAGGATTTTCTATATGTAAGATCATGCCATCTGTAAATAGAGACAGTTTTGCTTTTACTTTCCAATTTGGAGGTCTCTTACTTCTTTTTCTTGCCGAATTGCTCTGCTTGGGACCCAGTACTGTGTTGAATAGAAATTCCAAGAGTAGGCATCCTTGTCCTTGGTCTTAGAGGACAAGCTTTCAACTTTTCACTATGGAGCTTATTACATATGGCCCTTGTGCTGAGGTAATTCCTTCTGTATCTAACTTGTTGAGTTTCTACTAAGAAATGAAGTTTAATTTTGTCAAATGCTTCTGCATCTGTCGAAAGGATCATGTGGTTTTTGTTTTTCACTCTTAATGTGGTGTATCACATTTATTGACATACATATGTTGAACTGGGATGTCAGAAAATGCCATGTATTTTCCCCCACTTAATGGAGAGTGAAACCATGGTGAGACCAAAAGAACATGGAGTAATAGTGGCTGGAGGACTTCTGCTCATTGTGAACGTAACTCAAAACACAAGATGATCTCCACTGTGTTACTATCCCTAGTGTTTCCATCTCCCCAGCTCCAGCAAGGGGCAAGTAAGTCTTCCCTCTTTTATCAGACTGACAGTAAAAGAAGTTAACTTCTCAGTGTGCAGAGATTAGAATTTTGCAATCTAGGAAAAAAAAAAAAGGAGACAGGCACAAAGTTGCATAGGGTGTGACTACCCAACAGATGGTAAATTCACATTTACGTACCAGGTCCTGTGTCACTGAAACTTAAAGTTGAAAGTACTTTGTTTAATCTCTATTAAAACAATTCAACTTAAACAACCAAAATAAGTAGACCACAGAGCTTTGAATGCTGCTCTGTGTTGATACAGTTAGGGTTAGGGTTTGGGTCCCCCGTTGTCTTAACTATTATCAATCCCAGTTTTAATCTAACCTTGGCTTTTATCTCCAGACTTTGATTTAAATTTGCATATCAAGTTAGGGTTAGGGTTAGGTCCTTCACATTTCTTAACTATTATCAATCACAGCTGTAATCTAACCTTGGTTTTTATCTCCAGACTTTGACTTAAATTTGCATATCAATTCACCTTGAATCCTACCTTCAGATTTATCCATGAAGTATTTTGGGGGCACCTACTATGGACATAGGTTTGTTTAGCATTAAAAAATTACCCACCACCCCCATACTTAGGTAAAAACAGATCCATATTCTAACTAGCTGAACAAATATATGTGTAACATCAGTGAGTAGTCAGCCCTCCATATCCATGGATTCCACATCTGTGAGTTCAAAAAAATAATAAAGTGTAACAATTAAAAATAACACAGACCAGGCGCAGTGGCTCAAGCCTGTAATCCCAGCACTCTGAGATGCCAAGGCAAGAGAATTGCCTGAGCCTGCAGATTCGAAACCAGCCTGGGCAACATGGTGAGACCTCGTCTCCACAATAAATTAAAAAATTAGCCTGGCATGGTGCCACATGCCTGTAGTTCCAGCTATTTGGAAGGCTTAGGCAGAAGGATCAGCGAAGCCCAGCAGGTCAATGCTGGGGTGGCCGTGAGCATACCACTGCACTCCAGCCTGGACAACAGAGTGAGACTCTAACTCAAAGTAGTAATAGTAATAATAATAATAATAATACATAGCATTTACTTGTATAAGTAATCTAGAGATGATTTAAAGTATATCATCTTTGTACATATAACTTAGGAATATGTGCCTAGGTTATATGCAAATACTATGCCATTTTATATTAGTGACTTGAACATCTGCAAATTCTGTTATCCTCGGAGGGTCCTGGAACCAATCTCCCGCAGATACTGAGGGACAACTGTAACTTAGAAAATTGTTGATCTAGCAAGTAGACTTGGAGAGGAAGCGAGTTTCAGCAGGCTATGAAAAGGTCCCACTGAGACAGGGCTTAAGCAGACCGCGGGCAGGTGTGAGGAGGACTTGGGGTGGCCCAAATCTGGTAATGGGTGCTGTGGTCTGGGGTCCTCCCCTCAAACTGGGCATCAGAAGAGTTGGAGATTAAGTTGACTAAGTGACACAAGACTAGGTTGTGGTCTGCTAAGGAATGAGGGATGATGACAGTTTTGTTTTTAAGTTTTGTTTTATTTTTCTCAAGATTGTCAGCACACGTTTTTTTTTTAAAAAAAAAAATAGTCCCACAAGGCTCATCATGAAAATCAGCAGTCCTCCTCAAGCCCCTCTTTCCCCCAATAAATGAACACCTTCTTCCAGCTGAGTGTTTTAGTATCGACTTTGACATCTCCACAAGAAAAATGTATGTTACCTCTTAACAATGTTCCAGTATTAGGCCTTATCAATTGGCTGCATCTGGAGGAAGGTGGAGCTTGAGCTGTGTTCTCCAGTGGCCTTTATTACAGATTTAAGCTTCCAGTCCCTCCATTTTTATCCATATAATTGTATTATTTGGGTTGAATCAATATCAATGTTGACATTACTAAAAACATATAAACCCTATTCACAACAGAGCCAGGATGTTTATTCTTTTCTGACACGACTCTTAGTCTTCTTTGGAGTTGCCTTCTTTGTTCACATGATTTTCTGTGTAGCTATCACTGGTTAGGTCCAAACTGACCCCATTTGTATATATCTCCTAGTCTTCCAACCATTTCATCTTGATGAACTTTCCATAAAGGAGCCTGCTGCCCTGTCCTCTACCTGCTCATTTTCCCCCTGACAGGAGGTTGTGACTGGTGCTTCCCCACTCCCTATGTGATATCAGAGATGTCTGGTGCCACTCTGATTATTGGGATTCCTTTGTTTTTATTTTCCTCTCCAGACGCTTGTAGGCTTGTCTTCAGAGTTCTGAGTGTTCACAATGACATGTCTTCTTGTTGGCCTGTTTTTATCCTGTGTCCAGTGTCTAATGTGCCAGGCGCTCTGGGCTCTTCCAGTATGGGAACTCATGTCCTTTAGTGTTAGGGAATTTTCTGGAATTATTTCCTTTGGTTAGTTCTTTAATTCACATGTCTGTCTTTGTTTCTCATTCTGGAGTTTTGGGGGTTTTTTTTATTTGTTTATTTTTTACTTTTTTTTTTTGAGTCAAAATCTCTTTGTCATCCAGGCTGGAGTACAGTGGCACGCTCATGGCCACCACAGCCTTGACCTGCTGAGCTCAGGTGATTCTTCTGCCTCAACCTCCCAAATAGCTGGGACTACAGGAACACACCACCATGCTTGATTTTTTTTTTTAATTTATTGTAGCGTCGAGGTTTCGCCAAGTGGCCTGGGCTGGTCTCAAACGCCTGGGCTCAGGCAATCCTTTCACCTCCGCCTCCCAAAGTGCTGGGATTACAAGCATGAGCCACTTCCCCTGGCTTTTTAAATGTTTGATTTGAGGTCTCTGTCGCCCAGGCTGGAGTGCAGTGATATGATCACAGCACCACTGCGACCTCAACCTCCTGGGCTCAGGTGATGCTTCTGCCTCAACCTCCTGAATAGCTGGAACTACAGGTGTGCACCACTATGCCTACCTAATTTTTATTCTTTGTAGAGATGAGGTCTCACTATGTTGCCCACACTGGCCTCAAACTCCTGGACTCAAGCAGTCCTCCCACTTCAGTCTTCCAAAGTGCTGGGATTCCAGGCATGAGCCACTTTCTGGAGTTGTTTATTTAGATGTTGGGCCTTAACTTTTTGATTTTCCATATTTTTGTCTTTTCCCCATATTTTCTTTTTGATCTCCTTTATGGAAGATTTCCTTGGTTTTTTCCTTCCAACTCCTTCATTATACTTAATTCCTACTCTTCTTTTATATATATATATAATGCTTCACAAATTAGCATGTCATCCTCACACAGGGTCCATGCTAATCTTCTCTGTATCATTCCAATTTTAGTATGCTAAAGTGAGCACCCTACTCTTCTTTTACTGTATTTTGTTATCATGGTTTTACTTTTTATTTATATATATATATATATATTTTTTTTTTTTTTTTTTTTTTTTAGTTGGAGTCCCACTCTATCACCCAGCTGGAATGCAGTGGCATGCTCATGGCCACCACAGCCTCAACCTACTGAGCTCAGGCGATACTTCTGCCTCAGCCTTCCAAGTAGATGGGACTACAGGCACACGCCACCATGCCCAACTAATTTTTTTGATTTGTTGTAGAGATGAGGTCTTGCCAAGTTGTCCGGGCTGGTCTCAAACATGTGGGCTCAGGCAATCCCCCCACCTCGGCCTCCCAAAGTAGTGGGATTATAGGCATGAGCCACCGTGCCTGGCCTTCTCTCATGGTTTTAATGTCCAAGGAATCTCTTTTACATTTTATAGCAATCAGTTTTTATTTTGTGGCCATAACATTGTCTTATCTCAATATATTCTCTTATCAAGGTAAAATATTCACTTATCAGCATAGCAGTCAGAGTGGTCCCTTTAAAATGTATCACATTGAATTCCGACCACCCACGCTCAGATGAACTTGGTGTCATTAACACTGTCATTCCACCTGCTGCGGGGACCTTCTATCACCATTGTCCCCTCTTCAGTTACTCAGCTGATTTCTTGGCCTTTGCCCACACTTATGCTGACCTAGCTAAGTTAAGAAACCCGGGCACAGCTTTACTTTTCAAACCTCTGTCTCCAATGGAAAATTCTCTCTCCCTCTCCCTCCCCTCTCTCCTCTCCTCTCTCTCTCTCTCTCTCTCTCTCTCTCTCTCTCTCTCTCACACACACACACACACACACACACACACACACACACAGAAATTATGTTAGAACTGTGTCTGAAGACTTTTTTTTCTTTGAGTTGGGGTCTCATTCTGTCACCCAGGCTGGGGTGCAATGGCATGATCATGGCTCACTGCAGCTTTGACCTCCTGAGCTCAGATGATCCTTCTACCTCAGCCTCTTAAATAGCTGGAACTACAGGTACATGCCACCATGCCCGACTCTTTTTTTTTTTTTTTTTTTTTTGAGTTGGAGTCTCACTCTGTCGCCCAGACTGGAGTGCAGTGGCCGCTCCCGGCCACCGCAGCCTCGACCTGCTGGGCTCCAGCGATCCTTCCGCCTCAGCATTCTGAGTAGCTGGAATTACAGGCATGCGCTACCACGCCCGGCTGATTTTTTGATTTACTGTAGAGATGAGGTCTCGCTGCCCAGGCGGGTCTCGAACCCGCGGGCTCAGGCAATCCACTCACCTCAGCCTCCCAAAGGCGCGAGATTACAGGCTGAGCCACCGAGCCCGGCTCCGACTCATTTTTTTATTTTTTGTAGAGACGAGGTCTCACTATGTTACCCAGGCTGATCTTGAACTCCTGGACTGAAGTAGTCCTCCCGCCTTAACCTCCCAAAGTACCAGGATTACAGGTGTGAGCCACTGCACCTGGCAGGAAGACTTTTTTTTGTCCAGGAAGGAGACAGCTGCATGTTGAAATTTGGACACAGCTGAGGCCTTGATGGTGTCTCTGGTCATCTGGGGTCAGCCCTGGTTTCTCCTGCTACCTGTATCATTTTCCAGACTTAGAGAAATAATAGTTTAAACTATTTAAATATGGAGTTATATTAAGCAAAATATTAAAGACCCCTTATTAATAGTCATTGTAGCTAGCCAGGCATGGTGGCTCACACCTGTAATCCCAGCACTTTGGAAGGCAGAGGCAAGAGGATTGCCTGAACCCAAGGGTTCGAGACCACCATGGGTATCTTGGCAAGACCCCGTCTACAATAAATCAAAAAATTAGCCAGGCATGGTGGTACATGCCTTGTAGTCCCAACTACTTGAAAGGCTGAGGCTCCACCCTAGCAGGTGGAGGCTGTGAGAGCCATAGGTGTGCCACTGCACTCCAGCCTGGATGACAGAGAGACTCTGACTCCAAGAAAACACATACACACACACACACAAAATAGTTATTATATTTGTCCAGAGAAAAATACACATACAGAAGTACATACAGATAATATCTAAACCCTTTTCATTGTGAAATACAATAAATGTATGGAAAAGTGTACAAAACATAAATATATATGTTTTGGGTTTTGTTTTTTGGTTTCTTTGAGACAGGGTTTCACTCTGTTCCCAGGCTGGAGTGCAGTGGTGCAACCAAAACTCAATGTAGCTGGGCTTGGTGGCTCAGCCTATAATCCCGCGCCTTTGGGAAGCTGAGGTGAGTGGATGGCCTGAGCCTGCAGGTTCGAGACCCGCCTGGGCAGCGAGACCTCATCTCTACAATAAATCCCAAAAAAAATCAGCCGGGCGTGGTAGCGCTTGCCTGTAATTCTGGCTACTTGGAAGGCTGAGGTGGAAGGATCGCCGGAGCCCAGCAGGTCGAGGCTGCGGTGGCCGGGAGTAGCCACTGTACTCCAGTCTGGGTGACAGAGTGAGACTCCAACTCAAAACAAAAACAAAAACAAACTCAATGTATCCTTGAACTCCTGGGCTCAAGCAATCCTCCCACTTCAGCCTCCTAAGTAGCTAGGACTACAGCCACCACATCTGACTAATTTTTTCATTTTTGTAGAGATAGGGTCTCACTATGTTGCCCAGGCCAGTCTCAAACTCCTGGCCTTAAGTAATCCTCCCACCTCAGCCTCCCAAAGTGCTGGGAGTAAGGCATGAGCCACCACTCTCAGCATACATAGCATAAATTACCATAAAAGTGGACATTCAAGGACACACCATCCAAGTCATGAAATATGACACGTGCATCCCAGACAGATGAAGCAGCATGGTGAGAGGTGACACAGCAAGTGTAGCCTGAGAACCACCTAGCTTTTTTGAGGCTGTAAGGTTGTAACAGGAGGGGCCTCAGAAAGCCCTCTGTGCTATGGGAATCTGGCCTTCTGTCGCCCACCCCAGCTGGGCCTCCAGCCCTTCTCTTCACGCTCAGCTTATCCTCTAAATCTGATAAATAAACCCAGAGGAAGTATGGCTTTCTTGTCTGGGACTAGAAGATGAGAACAGGAAACCCCATCACAGCTCCTGACAGTGGACAAAAACAGGCTTCTCTGGGTAAAGATGAGAAGAGGCATTTGGCTTCTGACCAGATTCGGGAGCACAAAAGAAAGCGAAGCAGGAGAACTGGAGGAGTTGCCACCAGTAACCGGAACCATACAAACGGAAGATTCATATTCGTGAGATCACAGAGGAAACTGGAGGTGGCAATTGAGTCCAAGAAAAGCACTCTCAGATGAAACTCAGGGACAGACACTCAGATGGCAGAATATCAGGCGCAACTTCCTTTCAACATTGAAAGGAAATGATGTGTTACAGATATAAATTACTAAAACTGACTCAGGAAGAAATAGAAAATCTGAATAGATCTGTTAACTCAGAGGGATAGGAAAAGGGTCACCAAGGAGCTTATGCACCCAAATGTTCAGACCTACATAGAAAATCATTAGTAAAACTTGAAAAAGACCCGGTAGTTTTGCATTCTAGAATCTAGAGCATGAAAAGTTTAGAGATCACGGTTCCTTGAACAAGCCTCGTATAACTCCCATATCAAAGCTTGTCCAAATGAATGTTTAAAAAATGTACACGTCAAACTCACCTATAAATATTGATTCAATAAAAAGACATCAAAACTCTCGGCTGGGCCTACTGGTAGCTCCCAGCACTTTGGAAGGTAGAGGTGAGAGGATTGCTTGAGCTCAGGAGTTTGAGACCAGCTTAGGCAACATAGTAAAACATCATCTCTACAAAAATAAAAAATACAAAAATTAACCAGGCATGGTGGCACACACCTATAGTCCCAGCTACTCAGGAGGCTGGCCCTGGAGGATCGCCTGAGCCCAGGAGTTAGAGGCTGCAATGAACTGTGGTTGTGCCACGGCACCCCAGCCTGGGCAATAGAGTAAAACCCTGCCTCAAAAACAAAAACAAAAAAATATCCAACTTCAAATTAATGGACGTCATCAGGAGTATGGAGAAATGCCATAACTAATAATAAAATACTAAATGCATTCCCATTAAAATCAGAAACAAAGTAAAAATGCCCACCAACATCTGTCATTTTGATTAAACAAAACCAAAGCGGGCATGGATCTCAGTTCACAGACTCAGCTTTGCAAGAGAGAAGGCGTTCCAAATTGTTTCTGCTGTTAAAAAATTCCACTGAATTTCAGTTATGAGTCATCATTCTCCCAGGCGACAGAAATTTACTCTTGGTCATTGTGAGAATGCTCCTTTTCCTGATGGCTTTGCCAGCTCATTTTGCGAGGCTAGGGAAGGGTGTCGCTTAGTGTCAAGGCCTCCAAAGAAGGGCGCATCTGACCCTTGAGTGTCCACACTGGCATTTGCCAAGACGCACTTCATCTTGTCCAGACCTCCGGCATCGGTGCATACAGGTAGCTGCTGTGCTGTTCCTGAGCTCGAACAATTCTCCCACTTCAGCCTCCTGAGTAGCAAGGACCACAGGTGCACTACAACCAGCTCATTCTCAGCTGTGAATGTTCTTCAACTCTGTTTCCTCAGCTCCTTCAGCATCTCATGGAGCATGTGGGAGCTTTAGGTGGCCTTTGTGGCACTCCTCAGTGGAAATGTTCAAAGTTCTTCATGGCCTTTGGGCTCTTTCTGGACACACAAGTTATTCTGCGGCTCCCTGCCTGTGCTGGGGCTTGTGGGAACCCTGGGCTGCTCAGAACCAGCTGCCCGCTGTGCTGTGCCCAGAGAGATGGTGGGATCTTGCTGCCTCCCAGGCTCTAGGAACAGGGCACAGGTCTCCTCAGATTCCAACTTCTGGTCTGCTGAAGATCTCTCTTGTTCTGCTGGCAGCCTGCCCCTTCCACCCACCACTGCCCACCCAGGGCAGTGCTTGGGCTTTGGGGGAGGGGGATGGGATGCAAGGACACATCACAGTTTCAAACCCGCCTGCTTCTCTCTAACTCTCCTCTTTCTCTGAATCTGGAGATTTTCTTCTCTTTTTTTCTTTTTTTTTTTTTTGAGTTAGAGTCTCACTCCATCACCCAGGCTGGAGTACAGTGGCACTGAATCTAGAGACTTCTGGTTAGTCTAAGGAAGCACTCATCAAGCAGTCCATGGTGAAGTACAGGTCAGCTTTGTTTACTTCCCATTGTCCTGAGTTGGTGTTTTGGCTCCCACCGTGTCCAATGAAATGAATCTGCCAGTCATGCACTTGCATATTATGTCAACATCAAATTGCTATAAAAGCTTCTAAATGTTCTCAATATCTGTACTTAACTCATCATGGCCAGCAACAGCTCATGGAGCAGCAGGGGCCCAGAGCCATGGTGCATGACTTGGCATAGAGGCTCCGTCACCTCCTCATCAGCCGTTCCAAGATGGAGAAAGACTTTAGAAACTAAAAATTCCAAGAACTTCAGTTCCTTTTCCAACATTCTGCTGTGTCATCCCTTCCCTGAGCCAGTAGGCACAGAACACCCTCACTGCTGCTAAGCTGGAGAGAGCAGTCATGGGGTCACAGAAAAGATGAAACGAAAGTTGCATCACCTGCCACAGAATGTTTCACTCTCGCTGTGGAAATGAGAAGTACAAAATTGGTTAAAAAAAAAAAAGGAAAGAAAGAATGAGAGACGAATCATAATTTGTAATTACATTGATTGAAACCTATAAAAACCAAGAGAATATTTTACAAAGCTATTTGCTCGGGCCAGACACAGTGCCTCACACCTCTAATCCCAGCACTTCGGGAGGCTGAGGTGGGAGGATCACCTGAAGCCAGGAGTTCAACACCAGCCTGCGCAAAATAGTAAGACCCTATATCCACCAAAAATGAAGAAAAAAAAGAAGAAGCTATTTAATAAGAGATTTCAGCAATAGGATGGATGGTTAAAAAGAATATTAAAATTGAATTGAGAGCACTTCTATACTAGAATAAAATTTAGGAAACAATAAGAATCTTATTTATAATAACAAAATACTTAGAGATCAAATTAATGAAAGGTTACTGAATATATTTGAAGAAAATTATAAACTCTTACTGAGATACTTAAAAAGATTATTTTAGTACAAGAACAGGCACATAGACCAATGGAACAGTATAGAGATTCCGGAAGCAAAGCCTCAATTCCTCAACCAACTCATCTTTGACAAAGCCTCCAGCAACAACCACTGGGGAGAGGAGAACCTTTTCAGTAAATGGTGCTGGGAAAACTGGCTGACCACATGCAGAAGATTGAAACAAGATGCCTACCTACCACCATACACAAAAATTAACTCTAAATGGATCAAAAACCTAAACATAAAACCTGAAACTATAAGAATCTTAGAAAATGCAGGAGACACCCTTATGGAAATTGGAACTGGGAGCCAATTCCTATTCAGAACCTTAAAGGCCAATATCTTAAGAAATAAAATAGATAAGTGGGACCTGATCAAATTAACGAGCTTCTGCAAAGCAAAAGAAACCATCAAGAGAGCAGGGATACCAGCCCACAGAATGGGAAAAAATATTTGCCAACTGTTTATCTGACAAAGGCCTAACATCTAGAATCTACAAGGAACTCAAACACGCCAAAAGGAACAAACAGCCCCTTTAAAAAGTGGGCAAAAGACATGAATTGACACTTCTCAGAAGAAGATATTCGGGCAGCCAACAGACAAATGAAAAAGTGCCCAGCCTCACTAATCATCAGAGAAATGCAAATCAAAACCACATAGAGATACCACCTAACCCCAGTAAGAATGGCCATCATCAATAAAACAAACAACAGACGCTGGCAAGGCAAGGATGTCGAGAGAAAGGAACGCTTTTACACTGCTGGTAGGAATGCAAACTGGTACAACCTCTTTGGAAGACAGTGTGACAATTTATGAAAGAACTAGAAATTGACCTTCCTTATGACCCAGCAATTCCCCTATCGGGAATGTACCCAGAGGAACTCAAATCATTCTACAAAAAAATACCTGCACACGTATGTTTTTTGCAGCTCTATTCACAATAGCAAAAACAAGGAACCAACCATGTTGCTCACTGAAGCTGACCTGGATAAAGAAAATGTGGTACGTATACACAATGGAATATTATGTAGCCATAATGAAGGACAAATATATGAACTTCGCAGCAACTTGGATGGATTTCTAGTCAATCATACTCAGTGATCTATCACAGAAACAAAGAACAGAGTACCATATATCTCACTCATAAGTGGACCTTGAACAATTATAATACTGTAAGAAAGCGTTTGGCAATAATGGGAAGCTGTCCAGAGGGTTGGGGGTGGGGTGGGTGGAATTGGCAGTTGAGGGAAACTGCTAGGGGAGGGAGGGCATACCTCATCAACAAGGGCACCTGCATAATCAATGTTTGTATACCCCACATCTTTATAATAAAAAATAAAAAGAAAAAAAGATTATTTTATTAAACTAGTAAGTCTCAATACTGTAAAAAAATGTAAATTTGTCTACAAATGCAATTCCAATCTAATCAAAATCACATAGGGGTGAGGGAACTTGACAAAGTGATTCTAAAATCTATCCAGAAATTAAAAATATAATAACCAGAGTAAAAACTTTTTTTTTAGTTTGGAGTTTCACTACGTGGCCCAGGCTGGAGTGCAGTGGCATGCTCACAGTCACCCCAGCATCCATCTGCTGGGTTCTGGCAATCCTTCTGCCTCAGCCTTCTAAGTAGCCAGAACTATAGGAGCACGTTATCACACCCAGCTAATTTTTTATTTATTGTAGAAGTCTTGCCAAATTTCCCAAGCTGTTCTCGAGCCCGAGGGCTCAGGCAATCCGCTCACCTTGGCCTCCCCAAGTGCTGGGATTACAGGCCGAGCCACCGAGCCCAGCCAGAATAAATTTCAAAGGAGAATTTTCAGGGAATACTTAACTTCTTTGATATTACATGGCATTATAAACCACGCAGAGTCACACGAGAGGGTGAGGAGGAAGAATTGTACCTGGGCAACATAACGTGATCCTGTCTCTTAAAAAAATTGGCGGCCGGGCTCTGTGGCTCAGCCTGTAATCCAAGCACTTTGGGAGGCCAAGGCGAGTGGATTGCCTAGGCCGCGGGGTTCGAGACCAGTCGGGCAACTTGGCAAGACCTCGTCTCTACTATAAATAAAAAATTAGCTGGGCATGGTAGCGTGCACCTGCAGTTCTGGCTACTTGGAAGGCTGAGGCGGAAGGATCGCAGAAGCCCAGCAGGTCGAGGTTGTGGTGGCCGGCAGCATGCCACTGCACTCCAGCCTGGATGAGGGAGTGCGACTCCAGCTAGAAAGAAAGAAAAAAAGAGAGAGAGAGAGAGAAAGAGAGAGAGAGAGGGAGGGACGGAGGGAAGGAGGGAGGGAGGAAGGAAGGGAGAGAGAGAGAGAGAGAAGAGAAACAAACAAACAAACAAACAAATATGGATCATTAGTGTTTACTGAGAGAGCTGTGCTTCCAAAGTGGACAGTGGGGAGAAGGCATTGCTTATCCTTAAGGCTCAGGGACCAGCCGCATCATTTGTGAGTCCTGTTGCAAAATGCAATGCACAGTTCCCTGTTTAAACAATTATGAGCTGGGCTCGGTGGCTCAGCCTGTAATCCCGCACCTTTGGGAGGCTAAATGAGTGGACTGCCTGAGCCCACGGGTTCGAGACCCGCCTGGGCAGTGAGACCTCATCTCTACAATAAATCAAAAAATCAGCCGGGCGTGGTAGCGCATGCCTATAATTCCGGCTACTTGGAAGGCTGAGGCAGAAGGATCGCCGGAGCCCAGCAGGTCGAGGCTGCGGTGGCCGGGAGCGGCCACTGCACTCCAGTCTGGGTGACAGAGTGAGACTCCAACTCAAAAAAAAAAACAATTATGTACATCTTCAGGGAGATGACAGCAGAACATGAGACCAAACACAAGTCCTAAGCTTGGGTCCCTGTGCAAACCACACGGACCCATGAAGCCTTGAAGCGGGTCTGGCTGTGTAGAATGGATGTGTCTGCATCCTACCTCTTCTCCTGGGCCAGTTTTCTTACTGCTCTGCCTCTGGTTATCTTGTCACAGGGCAGTGCAGTTTATTCATGAAGTCTTGACTCAAATGTCACCTTCTCAGGGAGGCTAGATCTCTATTCCCCATGCTCTCTATCCCTGCTCCTGATTTATTTTTCTCCCTAATGCTTTTCATAGTCTATATCTTTCATAGTATATTTTTTACTCATTTTTATCTTTTCAAAATTTTATTTTATTTATTTAGAGAAAGCAGTATTTATTGAGAGGACAGAAAAGCTCCCACAGTGGGAGGGGACCCAAAGGGGTTGCCCCTGAAAATTTTTTTAAATTTATTTTTAGAAGGTCTCACTCTTGTCACCCAGGCTGGTGTGCTGTGGTACTATCATGGCTCACTACAGCCCTGAATTCCTGGGCTCAAGCGATCCTCCTGCCTCAGCCTCCTGAGTAGTTGGGACAACAGGCATGCTGTCAAATTAGCCACCATGCCGGACTAATTTTTTTTTTTATTTTGTAGAGAGGAGGTCTTGCTATGTTGCTCAGGCTGGTCTTGAACTCCTGGGCCCAAGCAATCCTCCTGCCTCGGTCTCCCAAATGCTGGGATTACAAGCATGAGCCACCAGTCCCAGCCTAATCTCTCTTATGTATGAGTATTTCTCCTACTAGAATGTACTCCACAAGGGCACAGATTTTTGCCTTTTTTGGTCACTGTGCATCTTCAACACCTACAGTAGTGCCTGTCAGCTTGGTAAATACTTGTTGAGAGAATGAATAAATGAATTTTAAAAATATCAGGCCAGGTTCTGTGGCTAAGCCTGTAATCCCAGCACTTTGGGACAGAGTGAGACTCCAACTCGAAAAAAAAAAAAAAAAAGAGTATCAGTCAGAGAATATTTGCAGACAAATATATACAGAGAATATATACAGAAGCATGTTACATAACAGGCATTTACACATTGGTGAGTCCATCCTTATAACTTACTGGTTGCCCCTCAAGTCACTGCATCATGTCATTCTCTGGGGTACAATCACAACTGGACCACAGCAAGTGCCCTTAGGACACTTCCTGTCCAGTGAAGGACTTGGTGCTTGGGGCGTTGCTAATCCTGACAGCAGTTGCAAAACATGATGATCTCATAGGATGTCATGAGGTTGGGCCCCTGTGGGGAAACATTATTTTTATTATATTCTTTTAAATCAGCTATACTGGGTTTGATCGATGTACCATAAAATGTGTTCATTTTAACTCTACAGCATGATGCAACTAGATAAATGTGTATACCTACATTCTGCATGAATTTTTTTTTGTTGTGGTAAAAGAAACACATAACATTAAATTTACCATCTTAACCTTTTTTTTTTTTTTTTTTTGAGGCACGGTTTGTTACTCAGGTTGGAGTACAGTAGCACAATTATAGCTCACCACAGCCTCAACCTCCTGGGTTCAGACTATCCTTTCACCTTAGCCTCCGGAGCAGCTGGGACCACAGGCGTGCACCACCATGCCTGGCTAAGTTTTACATTTTTTGTAAGACGTGGTCTCGCTGTGTTGCTTAGGCTGGTCTCAAACTCCTGGGTTCAAGCCATCTTCCCACCTTGGCCTCCCAATGTGCTAGGATTACAGGCATGAGTCATTGTGTCTGATCCTTAACTGTATACTGTTAAGTATATAGTTCAGTAATGTTAAGTATATTCAGACTGTTGTTCTAAAAAAGGTCTAAACAGATCTTTAGAACTTTTTCATCTTGCCAAACTGAAACTCTATGATGATTAAGCATAAATTCCCTCTCTCTGTCTTCCTCCCATGGGGAAAGATTCTTTTTGATTTACCCTTATACAGTAAATGGAGCATTCAGGATGTTTAAAGAACTTCTTAAAATAATCTCGAAATAGGGCCACTTCCAAAAAGAGCCAATGAATCAATCAAGAATCTTTAGGGTACAAATTTTTTTAAAAATTCAACTCTAACTGGTAAATAGTAAGAGAGAATCTGGGTACTCCCATACCAGAATCGTTCCCTGACCAGGGCTAGTTTCTCTTTCTCCCTCCCTCAGTCCTGTCTCTGGTTAGTGTCTCCTTTCCCAAGCAGGCTAGGAACCACACTAGTGGTTATGGGCTACATCCTTCCTCAATCACAGCCTTTTCTTCCTGGGGCTTCCAAGAAGGAGGCTTTCCTTCTGGAAACTCAAGCAGCTGCCTCCTCTGCTGGATGTTTGGGCTTCTTGCCCGTGATAACCAGAGGAATGGCTGTCTTAAATCAATCAAGGTTCATTTGAGAGCTTGAGTGGGGTCAATCTCCCCTACTATGTGGCTAAGAATGGGAGAGCCAAGAATTAACCAAGGAAAATTGGTTGCAGGTGATAAAGTTGTGGCTGCGAGGAAGACATTGTGATATCACCATTGCTGTGTATATTATGTATTGTATCAATCAATCATTTAGTATTGAGTGAATTCTAATTGCCAATGAACATCTTTCTCTCTCTCTCTCTCTCTCTCTCTCTCTCTCTCTCTCTCTCTCTCTTTTTTTTTTGAGTTGGAGTCTCACTCTGTCGCCCAGGCTGGAGTGCAGTGGCATGCACACTCACGGCCACCCCAGTATCAACCTGCTGGGCTCTGGCGATCCTTCCGCCTCAGTCTTCCAAGTAGCCAGAACTACAGGTGCTCGCTACCACACCCAGCTAATTTTTGATTTGTGGTAGAGACGAGATCTCACCAAGTTGCCTGGGCTGGTCTGGAACCCATGGGCTCAGGCAATCCACTAGCCTTGGCCTCCCCAAGTGTTGGGATTAGAGGCTGAGCCACAGAACCCGGCTGCCAATGAACATCTTTATGAACATTTGGGGTGTGGACTCGGCTGTTCCTGAAGCAAACTTTCAGGTTCGAGTAGCTTATTAAGGAAGTGCTCCCAGGAGAAACCTGTAAGGGGTGGAGTGAGTGGAGGGTCATTTACACCTCCAGGCAAAGGAACTGGGCTACAGTACTCTCACATCCATCTTTGACTGTTGGCCATGGAGAAGGGGAACTTAAAACTCTCAAACACTTCCAGTCCTCCATGCACTCTCTAAGGCTCCTGTGCCCAAGATTGCAGGCGCCAACCATTCACAGCAAGTTGGCAGGAGATGGGTGCACAGAGCCAGTCAAAGGGGCTTCTAGGAACTTGAGGCCAGCTTGCACAACATAGTAAGACACAATCTCTTTAAAATGGTAAAAAAAAAAAAAAAAAATACCTGGGTGTGGTGGCTCACACCTATAATCCCAGCACTTTGGGAGGCCGAGGTAGAAGGATTACATGAGCTCAGGAGTTTCAGACCTACCTGGGCAACATAGCAAGACCTAGTGTCTACTTTAGCTGGGCATGGTGGGACATGGCTGTAGTCCCAGCCACTCAGGAGGCTGAGGAGGAAGGATCACCTGAGCCCAGGAGGTCAAGGCTGCAGTGAGCCATGATCATGCCACTGCACTCCAGCCTGGGCAACACAGTGAAACCCCAACTCAAAAATAAGTAAATAAAAGAAAGAAAGTGAAAAATAAATTTTAAAGATGGGGTTTCAACAAAATCTACTATAGGATGTTACCAGGGATCTGCTCTAAAAACTGGTGCCAGGATGAGCAGGCCAAGGGACACCTGGGGTGGGGCAAGGAACAATAGGTGTACCTTGAGGAGAGTTGCTGTCAAAAGTGTCCACACAAGGGAGCAAACTGCAGGCTTGGTACAAATAGCACCCAGCCACAGGCCTGGAAGAGTGTGGCATGAAAGAGAAGAGCAAAGTGTGGTGATGAGCATGCAGAGGAGAAAAGGCTTTTCCCCTGCCCTCTTAAACTGTCAAAGACAGATTCATAGGAACAAAAATTTATCTTGTATGTATATAGGAACTTCGCAGAAAAGAAGTGAAAACTCAAAGAAGTGTTAGGCCTGAGAGCATATATATCATGTTTAAAAAAAATTTTCAAGCAAAGTTTATTTAGAAAGTCAACTAGAGAGAGAGAAAAGAAGGAGAGAGAGAGAGAGATTCATCTTCTCAAGGTAGGGGAGGGGACCAAAGCTAAGAAAACATGGCGGTCATAGCTCAAAGAGTCACATGGAGACAGCAGAGTTTAACAAAGCAGGGGCCTGTATATATCATTTTAACAATGAGCAATAAATTGGGGAGATGTGACTAGACAAAGGAAAAGGGGTTTGGCTTCCAGGAGTTGCAAGTTGTTGGAAAGTAAATATAAAGGGAAAGCCAATAGTAGATGAGTGTTATTTAGTGGGGTTTGCTTATGCAGACTCATCTTGATGCCATTTCCAGTAATAACAGTGATTAAGAGTCATTCTCCTCTTCCTGGTAGGGAGAGGGAGACACTTTTATAGATGAAAATATATGCTCTGCTTTTAGGCAGAAATACAGAGGACAGAGAGTTCCTCCTGTGTCTGTGATTTCTCAAACTCCTGGGCTCAAATAATCCTCTTGCCTCAGCCTACCAAAGTGCTGGGATTACAGGTGTAAACTACCATGCCCAGCCCTATGTCTGTTATTTTTAAATTGCCTTCCACTTAAAATAATTCTTGTGCCAATGTGGCATACTTGGGGATGGCATATTCTGATCCCCTTCAAGGGGGAAAGTCCAAGAGTGAGGGGGAGATAAAGTCCCCCCTGCTTTGTTGCCTTAATCCCCACCACCCCAAGTCTTAGACTGGCCATTGGGCTCTTCTGTCTCTGATCTCTGAGCTGGCACCTGCTTGCCTGACTCTGCGTCACTGCTGTTTATTCATTCAAGCCCTGGGCAGCCTTCTCAGGACAGTTTCTGGAATGAAGCCTGCCCTTCACCCCCCAGCAGCTCCAACCATACCTGGAGCCCTAGATTACCACACAGGGCTGGGATACACAGTGAAGCTCTCTCATATCAGCCACCAAGGCCAAGCCCCAAGAAGCATGGAGAAGTTCCAGGCTGGCTCCAGCCAGGGCTCTCTGCACCCATATCCTGTCACTGGCTTTGCATGCCCTGCCCTCAGGCCCTGCTAGTTCTGTCCCACACCTGTGACTTTCAGGCAAGTTCTGCCTGGAGTTTCTGTAGCTGATTTTATGCACTGGGATTTTATATTCCCCAGGTCGATAGGAAAAAGAAAGTTCAGATCTCTTGCATCTAGGCAAGACAGCTCTGAAGTATCATCCACACTCCAGAGCCTCCCAAGGGACAAGGTTGAGGCTGGAACTCCTTCTGTAATGCCACCTAGCTCAACTTCCTCCCTTTCTCTGAACTGATGTCCCCCCTTCCTTTACTATTTTCCCTAAAAGCCCTTCTTTAATAACCACTTGCACATGAATCCTCACTTCAGGGTCTATTTCTGGGGAGTCCAACTGACCACAGCCTTGACCTCCTGGGCTCAGGTGATCCTTCCACCTCAGATTCCCGAGTAGCTGGGACTGCAGGCATGCGTCACCACACCTGGCTAATTTTTAAAATTTTTGTAGAGACAAGGTCTCACTATGTTGCCTAGGTTGATCTTGAAGTCCTGGGCTCAAGTGATCCTCCCGCTTCAGCCTACCAGAGTGCTGGGATTACAGGCATGAGCCACTGTGTCCTGCCGAAATTTGACTATTGAAAGGCATTGGGGAGTCCTTGGAGGTTTTTGAGCAGGGAAGTGTCATAATTTAAATTTGCATTTTAGCAAGATTATTACCTAGTGATAGGTATGACAAATTGAGGATAGGAGAGAGAATGGGTGTAACATCAGCGAAAGTCACTTGAGTATCCAGGCAAGTCCAAATGATATAGAGGTCTTCTAACAGATCTGGCAGGCTAAGAGGGACCTTGTAGACAGGTGATGGGGACACTCAGCAGATAGAGTCACAGCTACCTAAAAACATTATTGGCTGGGCACAGTGGCTCACGCCACCAGAAGGATCACTTGAACCCAGGAAGTCAAGGCTTCGGTCAGCCATGATTATGCCACTACACTCTAGCCTGGGTGACAGAGTGATACCCTGACTTTAAAACATTAATTAAAATAAAGTAAAACATTCTCAGACAGCAAGCCTCTATCTCTACAATGAAAATGGATTCCCAGTGTCTCTGCGACCTGGTACATCCTGGTACTTTTTCTTCTGTCCATAGCTCTATGTCTATGGGCACCTCTGGATTGTAAACGTCTCTCATCCTGATTTCTGGACCTCGGAAGGGGTGAAGCTATCTTTGAGAGTATCACAGAGCTACATGAGGATGGGTGCCCTGGGGGGTCTTCCAGGCATGCGGATGGTTCCAACACAGGCTAGGAAAGGACCAAGTTCTGCTTTCTTTGTGCAGCCCAAATGTGGGACTGTCAGGCCTTCTTAAATGAGGAAGCAAGAGCATGTATGAGTCAGTCCTCTCTTGTGTTTAATTTCTGGCCTGGTTTCCAGTAGAAGGACTGAAAAAAACCTCCGTGTCTCAGCATCTGCCTGCCATGATGCTATAAGTTGTTCTAGTAAACTTAGAGATCAAACCTTCAGGGTCTTGAGATAACCAGAGAGCAGCATCAAGTCAAGCTACTGCCCCCTGCTTGAGCAAACCAGATTTTAAAATCTTGGTGCTTAATTGTTTGTCTCTTTTCTACCCAACTTTTACCTTTTAGTTGCGCTTATTGACAAATAATTCAAAACCAGGCCAGGCATGATAACTCATACCTGTAATCCCAGCACCTTGGGAGGCAGAGGTGGGAGGATCGTTTGAGACTAGGAGGCTAGCGAGACCTTCTCTACCAAAAAATAATAAAATTAGCTGGTTGTGGTAACACACATCTGTAGTCCCAGCTACTTGGGGGCTGAGGTGGAAGGATTGCCTGAGTCTTGGAGTTTGAGGCTGCAGTGAGCTGTGATCACACCACTGCATTTCAGTCTGAGCAACAGAGTGAGATCCTGTCTCTGAAAAAATAGGAGCTCGGCCTGTAATCCCAGCACTTTGGGAGGCCGAGGCGAGTGGATTGCCTGAGCCCGCAGGATCGAGACCCGCCTGGGCAACTTGGTGCCCTCGTCTCTACAATAAATCAAAAATTAGCTGGGTGTGGTAGTGCGCACCACAGCTGTTTGGAAGGCTGAGGTGGAAGGATCGTCAGAGCCCAACAGGTCAGGGCTGTGGTGGCCAGGAGTGTGACACTGCACTCCAGTCTGGGTGACAGAGTGAGACTCCAACTCAAAAAAAAAAAAAGAAAAAGAAAAAAATAGGAAAAGAAAAAATTGTAAATAAAAGTTATCACCCTAGTCCATTTCCCTAACACAATCTGCATATTTCACATATTTCATTTCAATTTTTGTCATTTGAACATATTGTTGTACATAATCATACTCTTAGTACACATGCTATTCTTTATATCAGTTTCAAACTTAGCATTAAGAATTATTTTTAAGGCCGGGTTCGATGGCTCAGTCTGTAATTCTAGCATGTTGGGAGGCCGAGGCGAGAGGATTGCCTGAGCCTGCAGGTTCAAGATCAGCCTGGGCAACTTGGCAAGACCTGTCTCTACAATAAATAAATATATTAGCTGGGCGTGGTAGCGCGCCTGTAGTTCCAGCCACTTGGAAGGCTGAGGAAGAAGGATCGCCGCAGCCCAGCAGGTTGACACTGGGGTGGCTGTGAGCATGCCACTGCACCCCAGCCTGGGTGACAGAGTGAGACACCAACTCAAAATATATATAGATATATATTTTTTTTTCATATATGTGACTGTTTCCATAATCATAACTTTTATTGAAATAATAGCACAACAATAATAAAGAAACTTTTAGATATGCTTCTGGGTTTTTTTGTTGTTGTTGGAGTCAGAATCTCACACTGTCACCCAGGCTAGAGTTCAGTGGCATGCTCACAGCCACTGCAGTCTCAACCTGCTGGGCTCAGGCAATCATTCTGCCTCAGCCTTCCAAGTAGCTGGAACTACAGGCACCTACCCCCATACCCGGCTAATTTTGATTTATTGTAGAGGCGAGGTCTCGCCAAGTTGCCCAGGCTGGTCTCGAATCGAACTCAGACAATCCTCTCACCTTGGCCTCCCAAAGTGCTGGGATTACACTTGTGAGTCACCACACCCGGCTGAGATATGCTTTAAAAATTACATCCCTCTCAACCTTCTTGTCTCACCAGGAAGAACATCATATAAATACCTGTATTTACCATACGTAGGTGAATAACCTCTCATGTATATGGGAAACTTCTTTATATTTATATATAAGTATACAAAGGGATACCTACTTATAAATCTCTTCCTCTAAATGCATGTGTAGATGTCTATATTCATCTTACTATAGACATCCCTGTAACTATAGATCTATGTATCCTGCCTGACATGTATATTCATGTTTGTCTTTCTCTAGTGTTCTCTCTCTACACCCTTTCTGTGTCTGTGTTTCTGTGTGCTCCAGATTTCCCCTGCCCCACATTAGCCAATAATGGCCAGTGACACACACGTTCTAAGTAAGGCATTCACCAGTGACCAAAGTCACATCTATCCCCCCTCCCGAGTTTCACCCTCATTTGCAGGATATCCGAGGATATGGACAGCTGACTTCTGACAACCACTTCATTGCTATTCACCTGGAAATGGGCACTGTGTCAGTTCCTGAAAAATTAGGGAATACAAACAACAACAAAAAATCCCATACATCTTCTGAGAAGGCTATTTTTCTTCTGCTGCCACATTTGCTCCAGAACAACCAAAAATAAAAAAGTCCAGTCAAAAAACAAAACCTGCTGGGTTATTTTTTACACAGGGTGAACCAAAATCCTGTGTTTTCCGCCCACACCTGGATGAGTGGAACCACTGTAGTGGAAGGAGGCCATCTGTCATCTGGCCCAGCCCTTAGCTTATCTGGAGCGGAAGTGCCACAGGAGAGGTCAGCTGGGCAGTACTTTCTCACCAGCGAGGTTCCGGATGATCCAGACAACTGCTTCACGGCCTCTTCCTGGCTTAGTCACATTTCCAGTTATCTATTTCTGCATCACAAATGGCCCTAACACCCTGTGGCCAAACAACTGATTTTTGTGTCTATGGTTCTGGGGTTGACGGGGCTGAGCTCAACAGTTCTCACTTGGAATCCCTAACGTGCCTGTGGTCAGCTGGTTAGGGCTGCAGTAATCGGAAGGCTTGACTGGATCCAGATTTACAGTGGCTCACTTTCATGGCCAATAGGTGATGCTAATTGTCTGCTGGGAGCTCAACTGGGGCAGTCAACTGCAGAACTACGCCAGGCTTTTCCAGGTGGCTGGGGTGTCCACGCAGCATGATGGCTGTGCTCTGAGAAGGAGTATCCTGAGAGCAGAGTTCCAAGACAGCAGGTTGAGGCCTGCCAGGCTTCTTAACACTGAGCCCTGAAGCCATGAGATGATCCATCCACTCTTAAGGTGCTAAGGCCAGCCCTGAATCAAGGAAAATGGAATCAGACAACCTCTTGAAGTCAGTTGCAGCATTCACACATACAGAGGTAAGGAAATAGCGGTGACCTTCTTCAGAAATTATTGATCATAGTTTGTGAGTGACAGGTCACAAAACAACCCAGCAATGGACAGGGAGATCTTGAGCTCCTGCCTCACATGTGCTTCGGGAGGCCTTGTGGAGTACCAGAGTGCGTAAAACATGGTTTCTTGACAACCTGGATCCCTTGTGGGTTGGAGAGGTGAGGGTGTGTCTCTTTCTCAGAAACTCAAAGTCATTTCACAAGAACAAAAGAAAGCTGATCACACGCACCTCCCAATGTCCGGTGGCCACATCGTAGATGATGGGATATGAGAGGAAGGAGTTCCAAAGGATTCAGCACAAGGCTTCCAGAAGAAAGAGGAACGAAAACATCACCTGACTAAGGTTGGTTTTTCAAATTTGGGATCAGTATTGGAAGGGCTGACCTGAAAATGTCCTAAGAATAAGCATTTGGCGGGGCTCGGTGGCTCAGCCTGTAATCAGCACTTTGGGAGGTCGAGGCAAGTGAATTGCCTGAGCCCGCGGGTTCAAGACCAGCCCAGGCAACTTGGCCAGACCTTGTCTCTACAGTAAAATAAAAAAATAGCCAAGCGTGGTAGCACACGTCTGTAGTTCCAGCTACTTGGAAGGCTGAGACAGAAGCATCGCCGGAGCCCAGCAGGTCAACGCTGGAGTGGCTCTGAGCGTGCGAGCCACTGCACTCCAGCCTGGGCCAAGGAGTGAAACTTCAACTCAAAAAAAAAAGAATAAGCATTTGAGCTGAAGATGACTCTGGTTTTAACATGCCCCAGAGAAGTTTCCCCTACTAAGAGCAGGATGTGTGAGGGAATATTCTAGATGTCCAAGAAAACAGGCAAAGGGAATTCCCAGCTGTCCCCGACTCCATGCTATCCTCCTGTAAATAGTGACGATGTTGCAGAACCCCGCCCTTCCCCGTTTCCTGTGGGCAGGAAATTCCCTTCTCCTTTTTTAAAAAATTTATTTTAGAGAGAATTTCTTACCAATTTGCCGTGCTGGTCTCGAACCCCTGGACTCAGGCAATCCTTTTGCCTCAGTCTTCCAAAGTGCTGAGATTACAGGCTTGAGCCACCATGCCTGGCTTTCCTTCTCTTTCTTATCATCGTTGGCACTGAGAATGATGCTGAGGAGGATGGGAGGCTCATGACCCCACACAGGGACTGAAGGGGGTGGTACAGATGCCAGATCCCCAGCACTACATCCATTCTCCCCTTCTTCCTTAGTGCTAGAACCCTTAAGTCTTCACTGGAGAAGTAATAAAACCACCAGATACATCTTAGCCTAACATGGCCACTAATATAGAAACTATGTTTCCCAGCATGCCTTGTGACTAAGCATGATCATGTGACTAGGTCCTTGCCAATGGAAGTTGTAGGGGAACGCTCCTTAAGAAGGAAACCAGCCGGGCTCGGTGGCTCAGCCTGTAATCCCGCGCCTTTGGGAGGCTGAGGTGAGTGGATTGCCTGAGCCCGCGGGTTCGAGACCCGCCTGGGCAGCGAGACCTCATCTCTACAATAAATCAAAAAATCAGCCGGGCATGGTAGCGCATGCCTGTAATTCCGGCTACTCGGAAGGCTGAGGCGGAAGGATCCCCGGAGCCCAGAAGTCGAGGCTGCGGTGGCCGGGAGCGGCCACTGCACTCCAGTCTGGGCGACAGAGTGAGACTCCATCTCAAAAAACAAAACAAAACAAAAAAAAAAACAAAAACAAAAAAAAAGAAGGAAACCATCTGCCGGCTCCGTGGCTCAGCCTGTAATCCCAGCGCTTTGGGAGGCAGAGGTGAGTGGATTGCCTGAGCCCGGGGGTTCGAGACTCACCCGGGCAACTTGGCGAGACCTCGTCTCTACAATAAATCAGAAATTAGCCGGGCGTGGTAGCGCGCACCTGTAGTTCCAGCTACTTGGAAGGCTGAGGTGGAAGGATCGCTGGAGCCCAGCAGGTCGAGGCTGCGGTGGCTGGGAGCAGTCACTGCACTCCAATCTGGGCGACGGAGTGAGACGCCAACTCAGAAAAAAAAAAAGGAAACCATCAACTGCAAGAAATTCTATTACCCTCCCTGCTTGGGACTCAGTTGTAATGGCTGGAACTGCAGTGTGAACCTTGCAACCATGAAGAGATCTTGATGATGAGTGTAAAGCAAGAATAGGAGCCCAAGCATTGTTGACATTGTGGTATATTCATCTGCAGCATGGGCGGTTCTGAGACACTGACATCTCCCCACCTCAAAAGTCTCAGGGTTTTCTCCAGGCCCATGGATGCTTACTTGGCCTGTGTATAGTATTCTGGACATAATGAGGCTTTAGTACCCGAAGAGCAACCCTTAAATGATGAATGTTAGGAATCAGTGGGCAACTGTCTCAGTTTTCCCCACCTCTCACGGGGTAATCCTGAAACATCTTCGACTCGACCCAACTCCTCAGGGTGTGCCCAGCAAGACTGAACCTGGTGCCCCTACAATGATCTGCACTCGGATGCATCCTTCTTTAACTTTCTTCCCTGCCCTGTCTCACTTCACTTCTTGAAATCACTTCCAAACAAACTACCCACACCTAGAATCTACTTTTGCAGAAACCCCAGCTAAGACAGGGTGGAACATTCACTTCATTTTGAAGTCAGCGAGAATACCCAGACGCTTTACACGGGCTTGGATGTGTGTGGGATGGCAGCAGGGGACCCCAGAGGTGAGGGCAAGAGACTGGAAACACAGGTCAGTAGGTAATGGATGATGACAGCTAACCCAGGTCAGTAATGTTCTGTCCCATCCTAGGAACATTCAAAGAGTCACCTCAAAAAAAAAGAACAAAGTTTCACCTCATGAATAACAAGTGTAAGTAACACCAGCAGCCGGATCCTTGGGCATGTTTGGGGTTTTGATGTTTGTGCTTTTAAAGAAATGTTCTCTTTTCTCTGCTCCCAGTCTCTCCATTTCTGGGAAACTCCAGAACTTTAGGAGGACAAAGAAGCACTTCACATCCTCTGTCAGGGGAAGGCAGCACCCGCCAAGGACAATGACTCACCCTGACTGGTTGGCAGAGTGGCCCAAGGCGAGGCCCTGGGACGTGGCTGGCCAGTCCCGCCTGGTCCAGAAGGAGACATGCCCGTGTGGCAAGGGCGCTTCACCCACTTGGTTCACTGGCCCTGACTAACCTGACCATGACTGAGCAAGTCTGTGAGGTTTCCCAGTCTGGGTCAGTGTAGGAGTGTGGGCAGAATATATATCCTGGGAAAGGGTGAGGCCTGAGCAGAATGCCAACACTAGGAACTTTGTGGGCTCCCTCCTCTTTGTGGCAGTCTCTCTCTACCCCTTCTCAGGTTGGCCCCTGCTTTCCTGCTTGTCCCGGGGCGGGAGTGTCCAGTGCAACTCAGCCCCTATCATGACATTGCCCAACTCCATTGTGGCTCTAATAGGCTTGCAGTTGTGGTGTCTGGCATGGCAGAGGCGTGGCCCATACCCCACACCACCAGTGAGTCACAGCCCCGTGATCTAGTCTGTGGACGGATAGTCTGTCCTTCACACTCTTCCAGGACCAGAGCTTGCCCCACCAGTCATGAGACAACCACTGACCTTAACCCAGTTATTTCAGAAACATCCCACATGTGTCGAGGGAATGAGAAGCTGGGGATGAGAGGTGGTAGAGGGTAGGGGGGTCTCTGCTCTGGCCTCCTTCAGACCAGGAAAACAGGCCCCACTCTTCTGTTTGCTAGCCTCAAAGAACTCGTTAGTGCAACACCATTGGTAAAAACAATAAACAAGCCAGGCTTGGTGGCTCAGCCTGTAATCCCGCGCCTTTGGGAGGCTGAGGTGAGTGGATTGCCTGAGCCCGCGGGTTCGAGACCCGCCTGGGCAACTTGGCGAGTCTCTGGCAACTCATCTCTACAATAAAACAAAAAAATTAGCCGGGCATGGTAGCGCGCGCCTGTAGTTCCAGCTACTTGGATGCCTGAGGCGGAAGGATCGCTGGAGCCCAGCAGGTTGAGGCTGCGGTGGCCGGGAGCGGCCACTGCACTCCAGTCTGGGCGACAGAGTGAGACTCCAACTCAAAAAAAAAAAAAACAGCTGAGGGATCTGGATCATGGAAATCATAGAAACAGAATTCTCTGTTCCGACCCCCCAAGAGCACCAGACCCCCTGCCCCAGACAATTGGTCCACCTCTCACCAGCATCTGAGCCTGTGAGTTCTTCTCATCACAGAGCTCATACTATTCATGGATCATCCCAATGGTTTAGGAAGTGAGTCCTTATATTTGAGACAAAACCTGCTTTCCTATAACAGTTTTCATCTATTTGTGTGTTTATATTAGTATTTCACTCACAAAAAAATTGTAACTTTTTGTCTAAATTTTCAAACTTATTGCTACAAAATTGTCCCTAGTCTTTTTTTATGCTGTTCAAACATCTATGCTTTGGTCTTGTTTCTTTTTTTTTTTTTTTTTTTTGAGTTGGAGTCTCACTTTGTCACCCAGACTGGAGTGTAGTGGCTACTCCCGGCCACCGCAGCCTCGACCTGCTGGGCTCCGGCAATTCTTCTGCCTCAGCCTTCCAAGTAGCTGAAACTACAGGTGTGCACTACCACACCTGGCTAATTTTTGATTTATTGTAGAGATGAGGTCTCGCCAAGTTGCCCAGGCGGGTCTCGAACCCGCGGGCTCAGGCAATCCACTCACCTCAGCCTCCCAAAGGCGCGGGATTACAGGCTGAGCCACCGAGCCCAGCTGTTTCTTTTTTTTTTAAATCAGGCTTGAGTGCAGTGGCACATTCACGGACACCACAGCCCCAATCTGCTGGGCTCAGGTGATCCTTCCTCCTCAGCCTTCCAAGTGACTGGAACTTCAGGCAGTGCGACCATGCCTGGCTTATTTTTTGATTTATTGTAGAAACGAGATCCCACCAAGTTGCTCAAGCTGATCTGGAACCCCCGAGTTTAGGCAATCCTGTCACCTCAGCCTCCCAAAGTGCTGGGATTACAGGCTTGAGCTACCGTGCCCGGCCTGGTCTTTGTTATTACAAAAATTTTTGTTTTCACCTCTTTTTCCCTTGATCATCCCTTTCAAAAATATCTATTTTGTTGTTTTTCCTTCAATGAATTGGCACCTGGTTGGACTAATAAAATTTATGGTGGCGTTTTTCCTTTTGCTTTATTTATTTTTGCTTTTATCTGTAGTTGTTTCTGCTTCTACTTCGTCTGGATATATTTTACTGTCTGCTTGCTAGCTTCTTAGTGGAAAACTTGATTCTCCTAATGGCAGTGTCGTCCTCAGTGCGCCCGGGGATATGCACCTTCCTGAGTACTGCTTTGACCACATCTGTCAGGCTTTGGCATGTAGCTCTCTAATTATGATTTATTTCTCAATTGTTTGTCATTTATGTTTTTGTTTCCTCTTGAAGCCAAGAAAAACGTAGAAAGCTTTTTTTTCCCCTTTAGTCAGGGTCTCACTCTGCTGCCTAGGCTGGAGTGCAGTGGCCCATTCCCGGCTTACTGCAGCCTTGACTTCCTGGGCTCAGGTGATCCTTCCGCCTCAGTCTCCTGTGTAGCTGGGACTACAGGTACGAACTACCACACCTGGCTAACTTTTTTTTCCCTTTTTTTGTAGAGATGAGGTCTTGCTATGTTGCCCGGGTTGTTCTTGACCTCCCGGGCTCAGGCAGTCCTCCCACCTCAGCCTCACAAAGTGCTGGGATTGCAGGCGTGAGTCATCATGCCCGGCCTAGAAAGCTTTTATGAAAATTTCCAAGTTAACAACTTTGGGGGCTTTTTGTTATAAATTTTTCATTCTACTGCATGTATACACAGACTGTATGACTTTCCCCTTTTCTTTTATTTATTTATGTATTATTTATTTTTAGTTGGAGTCTCACTCTGTCGCCCAGGCTGGAGTGCAAGTGGCATGCTCATGGCCACCGCAGCTTCGACCTGCTGGACTCAGGTGATCCTTTCACCTCAGCCTTGCAAGTAGCTGGAACTACAGGCATGTGCTAGCACGCCCGGCTAATTTTTTGATTTATTGTAGAGATAAGGTCTCACTGTGTTACCCAGGCTGGTCTTGAACCCTCAGGTTCAGGCAATCCTCTCACCTTGGCCTCCCAAAGTGCTGGGATTTCAGGTTTGAGACACCGTGCCCAGCCCCCTTTTCTTAATTTTTTATTTTAATTTCTAGAAATTATTTCTTTTCCCTTTGTTTTTAACATTTTCTGTAACTTTAATCCACCTGGTTGTTCGTTCTGTGATCCTCGTCCAATGGTTCACAGGATGAGCCATTAAATATTTCATAGCAGTGATTTAGCAATCCCTGTTGGGGGGGAGTTGCAATCCTTCCCTGGAGACTTTTTGACCCTCTACGGGGCTTCTTAAGCCTTCAGATGCCCCATCTGTTCTCCCTTCCCCCCATCACTGCCATCAGGTATTGAGATAGGAATAGGAAGAACTGCTCTAATTTAGACATTCCTGTACATTAAGACAGCCGTGGTGGCCCTCACCAGCCTGGGGTCTGCCTCTGGAGATGTTTGAGTCTTTCCCTGTCCCTCCCTAGTAACTTCTATACTCAGTGTGGTGCTAAGAATGCAGGAAGCAGAGTTCCTCCTCTCTCTGGCCCTGGAGACTGTAATTCCCTTAATGTGTTTCAAAGCTAGTGTTGCCTTTTTTATAGCCCAGACCATAAATCAAAGCCCCAGGCTAGTGTTTCCCACACTGCGTTCCATGGAACACCAGCACTCACCCTCCTGGGTTGAGACCTCCTAGGCTCAGGACTGCTGGACTTGGAAACAGTCGATTTAGACAAAGACAACTGACTTCTTTGCTGTGGGCACCTCAGAATCTGTGTATGCTAGTGCATAACTTGACTTTCTAAGAGGAGGGGAAAGCATGGTAGTGTAACCCAAACTAATCTGCAATGGAACCCTTCTGTAGAACAAAAGTTGAGGGTTGCTGAACAGATACCATGTGCCATACCACCCAAGACCCTGTTTTCGAGAATGCTCCTGTGAGGCCTTTTGTTTGTCTTGGTAAACATAGTTTAGTCAACTGCTAGAGCCCATCTGTCACTCTATCCTCTCAGTGTGTTTGTGTCCTGACTCTATAGTCCCGGGCTTCAGCTACTCCACTGAGATTCTTCCTGTCAGCAAATCAGATTAGCCTGCCACCTGTTTCATCATGCAGTGCCCTGAAAATCACTTGGAAAAGGACAGGACCAAGACCAGGGCTGTGCAGTGTGCCTCTGAAATAGCGAAGACACACACATTTCATCCCATAGAAAACTTTGATGGATTGACAAGGGCTGTCTAGGCCAGCACTTGCCAGACTTCCTTGCAGAGGTGAATCATGTGGGAATGCAGGATCTGATTCAGTGAGGTTGGGACGGGAACTGAGTTTCTGCCTTTCTCACAAGCTCCCAAGTGATCTTGTTACCTGAGACTGAATTTTGAGTAGTAAGGTACCAGAGCACTGCTTTGAAAAGAAATCTGAAGCCACATCTGTGCTCAGTGGGAAAGAGTGCCATGATCGATTACTGATGTCTGCAATGGGCAAAGAACTGAGCTGTGAGTTTGTGCCATCTTTGCCCTAATAAGTCTTTCTCTATGTTGAAAATGATGTACTTATTATTCAAGAGAGTAGAGAAAAAAATGTAAGTTATTTGTACCATAGAACATTGTGTAAGCATGAAAATCGATGTCTATATATTCTAGATGGCATAAATTCAAAGATAAATTATGTTTTTAAAAAGGCAAGTTTGGAACTTGCAAGTTTGGGCCAGGCACAGTGACTATAATCTCAGCACTTTGGGAGATAAAGGTAGGAGGATCACTTGGGTCCAGGAGATTCGAGACCAGCCTGGGCAACATTGTGAGACCTTGTCTCTACAAAAAAATGTTTTAAAAAGTTAGCTAGACATGGTAGTGTGTGCCTTTAGTCCCAGCTACTTGGGAGGTTGAGGCAGGAGGAAGATCACCTGAGCCTAGGAGGTCAAGGCTGTGGTGAGCCATGCTCATGCCACTCACTCCAGCTTGGGCAACAGAGTGAGACCCTGACAAAAAAAAATTGTAATCCCAGCACTTTGGGAGGCTGAGGTGAGGGGATTACCTGAGCCCACAAGTTCAAGAACAGCCTGGGCAACTTGGCAAGACTTAATTTCTACAATAAATCAAAAAATTAGCCGGGCATAGTAGCACACATCTGTAGTTCCAGCTACTTGGAAGGTAGAGGTGAAAGATTGCCAGAGTCCAGCACGTTGTCACTAGGGTGGCCGTGAGTGTGCCTCTGCACTCCAGGCTGGGTGATGGAGTGAGACTCCAACTGAAAAAAAAAAATGCAAGTTTGGAGAATAAACTTCATACTATTCTCCCATTTGTTTAAAATAATCAATTATCATGTATTCTGACAATGCTAAGAGTTGATAAAGCTGTAGAGAATGGGAACATTTTTGCACTGCTAGTGGGAATGTAAATTGATATGACCTTGAAAACTGCCATTAATAGCCAGGCTCGGTGGCTCAGCCTATAATCCTGCGCCTTTGGGAGGCTGAGGTGAGTGAATTGCCTGAGCCCGCGGGTTCGAGACCCGCCTGGGCAGCAAGACCTCATCTCTACAATTAATCAAAAAATCAGCCGGGGTGGTAGCGCAGCCTGTAATTCCGGCTACTTGGAAGGCTGAGGCGGAAGGATTGCCGGAGCCCAGCAGGTTGAGGCTGCGGTGGCCGGGAGTGGCCACTGCACTCCAGTCTGGGCGACAGAGTGAGACTCCAACTCAAAAAAAAAACAAACAGAAAACTGCCATTATTATTAACATTAAATACATCTCTACTCTATAACCCAGTAATTCCTTTCCTCATGCACAAAAGCCCGTGGACAGCAGCATTGCATGTAATAGCCCCAAATGGAACACTCAAATGTCCCTCAAAAGGAAAATGGATACATTGTGGTATATTCCTAATGGAATACTACACAATAATGGAAATGATATTAATGGAAACTCTCATGATAGGTGGATGAATCTCAGAAACACAATGTTGACTGAAAGAAACAAGACAGAAGACAATACACTATGATTCCATCTATACATTTCAAAGACAGGAACAGTTATATTATTTGGGGATATATAAGTGCTAAAGCTAGTTTTTTGTTTGTTTGTTTTTAAGAGGGGTGGGTCTTGCTCTGTTACTCAGGCTGGAGTCCAGTGGCACAATCATATTTCACTGCTGCCTTGAACTCCTGGGTCAAGTGATTCTCCTGCCTCAGCCTCTAGAGTAGTGGGGACTACAGGCATGCACTACACCACCCAGCTTATTTTCCTTTCTGTTTTTTTGAGTTGGAGTCTCACTCTGTCGCCCAGACTGGAGGACAGTGACACGCTCCCGGTCACCGCAGCCTTGACCTGCTGGGCTCCAGTGATCCTTCCATCTCAGCCTTCCAAGTAGCTGGAACTACAGGAGCGCGCTACCACACCCGGCTAATTTTTTTATTTATTGTAGAGATGAGGTCTCGCCAAGTTGCCCAGGCGGGTCTCGAACCTGCGGGCTCAGGCAATCCACTCACCTTGGCCTCCCAAAGCACGGGATTACAGGCTGAGCCACTGTGCCTGCCCCCCGCCTTTTTTTTAAACTGGATTCTCACTCTGTCGCCCAGGCTGTAGTGCAGTGGCACGCTCACGGCCATCACAGTCTCTACCTGCTGGGCTCAGGAGAGCCTTCTGCCTCAGCCCTCCATGTAGCTGGGACTACAGTGCATGCTACCACATCCAGCCAATTTTTTTTTTTTTTTGTAGAGACGAGGTCTCACCAAGTTGCCCAGGCCAGTCTCGAACTCCTTGGCTCAGGCAATCCTCTTGCCTTGGCCTCCCATCATGCTGGGATTACAGGCATGGCCCACAATTTCTTGATTATGAGCATGAGGGTATCTCAGATTCAGATAATTTACTACCATTCAAGGGTTTTGGGATTTGGATTGTACCAGAGGAATGCTGTGTAAAGCTATGGGCTTCTATCTTTGGAATCCATGAATATACCTGAAATGTTTTAAAAATAAGTGATAGCCGGGCTCGGTGGCTCAGCCTGTAATCCCGCGCCTTTGGGAGGCTGAGGTGAGTGGATTGCCTGAGCCCGCGGGTTAGAGACCTGCCTGGGCAGTGAGACCTCATCTCTACAATAAATCAAAAAATCAGCCAGGCGTGGGAGCGCGTGCCTGTAATTCCGGCTACTCGGAAGGCTGAGGCGGAAGGATCGCCGAAGCCCAGCAGGTCGAGGCTGCGGTGGCCGGGAGTGGCCACTGCACTCCAGTCTGGGCGACAGAGTGAGACTCCAACTCAAAAAAAGAAAAAAAAAAAGTGATAATAGTATTGATTAACTCCACCTCTGTTGATGATGGGCATGAAATTTTCTCTCCTCCTTTTAGGCATGAATTCAATTTTTCTAACATTCAGGGTCTTAACAAGCTTTGGCAGTCATCATATAAGTTCTACTAATCTTTGGTTAATTGTGTTCTTTCATTTCTCTTACTGTGTGTTTACACAACAAGATACATCTATTTCTCAGTCTAGTTGTGGTTACTGGCCTTCAGGATAGTACCCATGACCATCATCTCATGGTATCTTTGTCTTTGTATAGTCCCCTCCATCCTGACACAAGACTAGACTGCGCGATAATAGAACAGGACAATGGTGGTGTTGTGTGTCTTCCAAAGGTAAGCCATCAAAGCTATTCCAGCTTCTGCTGTGGCCTCTTGAATTGCTTGCTCTGGGGGATACCAGCCCCATGCTTTAATGCCACTCAAGCAGCCCCATAAAGGGGTCTGTGGAGAGAAACCCCCTTGCTAACCATGCGACTGAGAGGACTGCAGCCCTGGCTGACATCTGACTGTGACCTCAAAAGAGACCCTGAGCCTGACTCAGTCAGACAAGCTACTCCCAAACTCTTGACCCACAGAAGCTGTGAGGGAGAATATGAATCTATCATTGTTCTAAGCCACTAAATGTGAAGACATTTGTAACACAGCAAGAGTCACTAACACATGAGTCCTTGAGCTCCTAGTTTTAATATAGTTAAAGATTGGACAGGAAATATTGCAGTAAGTAGAATGGAAAGGGTTAGCATTTTTAGCTGTACTTAAAAAACAAATGCTTCCAGGAGCTTTTCTGGCCTAAAGATCTTTTCTTAAGCCATGCACAATCACAGGACTTCTTACCACATGCAGAGGGAAATCTTTCTGCCCTTAAAACTCATCAGAAGCCGGGCTCGGTGGCTCAACCTGTAATCCCGCGCCTTTGGGAGGCTGAAGTGAGTGGATTGCCTGAGCCCACGGGTTCGAGACCTGCCTGGGCAGGCGAGACCTCATCTCTACAATAAATCAAAAAGTCAGCTGGGCGTTGTGACGCACGCCTGTAATTCCGGCTACTCGGAAGGTGGAGGCAGAAGGATCACCAGAGCCCAGCAGGTCAAGGCTGCGGTGGCCGGGAGCGGCCACTGCACTCCTGTCTGGGTGACAGAGTGAGACTCCAACTCAAAAAAACAAAAAAAAGAAAAAAATTAAAAAAAGAAAAAACTCATCAGAAATGTATGTGTCACACTGTATGTCAGGCCCTGCATGAGGTTCTGGAGCTCCAGGATGAACAAAACATACTGCTTTTCCTCCAGAGCCTACATTTTAACAGGGCAGGCAGCCTCATCTACAGCCAATACCAAGGCAGTGAAGCAGATGCTCTTGGCGTGCTGTGATACATGGGGAAGGGGTGGCGGGAAAGACAAAGATGAGGATGCAGAGAAGGCGGAGCCTTGGGAAACGGAGCAAGATTTGTCCAGGTGAGGTGGGAATGCAAGGGTAGGAATCCTGGGAAGGGCGCTGAATGCCATGCTAAGGTGTATGGACTGAGGAGTGTAAGTTGTGGAGTATGGTATGGGAAGCAAGCTATCTGGGGAGGTGTTAAATGGTTTGAAGCCAGACCAAAATATGACCCTAACAGTTTTGCAAAAAGACATTCTAGAGACTGTGGAGACGCTGAGGCAGGGAGTTATGTTGTGAGCTTTTGCCCAGGCAAGAGTTGATGATGCCCTGAGTTAGAAGAGTGGTTGTTAGAGAGGAAAAGACAGATTTAAAGGAGATAAAATATGGTAACAGCAACTTTTCATCCTCCATCCCTAGATTCTAGGGGTAAAATGGGACTATCCTATGGGAGTTCTAAGCACTGTCTTATGTCAAATTCTCTAGAAGCAGAACCTGAGGCAGGGATTTGGGTACACATGATTTATTCGGGAAGTTGATCCCAGGAGAAGGGAAATGAGGGAAGGCAGATGGGGCAGAGGAAGAAGCTGAACATAGATGTGGTTTTCATCTAGAATCTAGCCTCAGCAAGCCCTCACAGGCAGCACAGGAGTGTGAAGGCCACCACAATGCTGGTCTCACCTTAGAGCAAGAGGACCAGACTTCATACAACAGGCAGTACTGGCTGCTCGGAGCTGGGTAACCTCCCAGGCAAGATAACCTGTTGGTCAAGAACCATTTTCTGGCCGGGCTCGGTGGCTCAGCCTGTAATCCCATACTTTGGGAGGTGAGTGAAATGCCTGAGCCCGCGGGTTTGAGACCCGCCTGGGCGACTTGGTGAGACCTTATCTCTACAATAAATAAAAAAAAATCAGCCGGGCGTGGTAGTGCGTGCCTGTAGTTCCGGCTACTTGGAAGGCTGAGGCGGAAGGATCGCCAGAGCCCAGCAGGCGAGGCTGCCATGGCCAGGAGTGGCCACTGCACTCCAGTCTGGGCAACTGAGTGAGACTCCAACTCAAAAAAAACAAGCCATTTTCTACAGAATGGGACAGTTGTGAGTAGCAACCAATGCTCCCAGCAACTGGGAAAGGGGTACACTAGACAACCGTATGGGCTGAGTCCCCTGAAAATTCTTTTTTTGAGTCCAGGTCTCATTCAGTCACCTGGGCTAGAATTGCAGTGACGAGATCATGGCTCACTGTAGCCTTGACCTCCTGGGCTCAAGCAATCCTCCTGTGTCAGCCTTCCAAGTAGCTGGAACTACAGGCACATGCCACAATGTCTGGCTAATTTTTTAAAAAATTTTTTGTAGAGACAAGGTCTCGTTATGTTGTCCAGACTGGTCTCCAGCTCCTGGGCTCAAGTGATCCTTCTGACTCAGCTTCCCAAAGGGCTGGGATTATAGGCGTGAGCCACCATGCCCAGACACTGAAAATTCATGTTGAAGTCCTAACCCCTCATACCTCAAGATGTGCCTCTATTTGGAGATAGGGCCTTTAAAGAGGCAATTAAGTTAAGTGAGGCCATTAGGGTGGCCCCTAATTCAATCTAACTGGTGTGTTTATGAGAAGATGAAATAACACACAGAGAGACCAGAGGTTCACACACAAAGAGGGACCAGGGATGCACACGCATGAAAGAACAAGGTGAGAAGATGGCCGTCTGCAAGCCTAGGAGAGAAGGCTCAGGAGAAACCAATCCTGCCGTCACCTTGGTCCTGGGCCTCTAACCTCCAGAGCTGTGAGAAACACATTTCTGTTGTTCAAGCCGCCCAGTCTGTTGCCCTTTGTCATGGCAGCCCGAGCAGACTGAGATAACAGGTAACAGCATCTGGATGGCACCAGGAACACACACCACATCTTCATGTATGCGCATCACCCAAACCTTCCATCCGCTCTTTGCTGACCCCACAACACAGCTCGTTTAAATCAGCCTGCCCTTTCTTCATTGAGAGACATGGTGCCAATGATAGGAACCAGCTAATTTCCTGGAGGGAACATCAGCTGCTTGCTCCAGACAGAAGCCAACCAGCTTTCCCAACCACCTTTCAGCACTTTCAACATCTCAGTGGAAACAGTGTGCCCAGCTAGAGATTTATGGTCCTTCCGTTGAAGTGAGCAATAAGCCACCAGGTAATTGCATGCGTTGATGTATTTCAGCTCTTAACCCACCGCCAATACCAGTTCTAATGACTTACGGGATTTGTGTGGTCCTGCCTCGTCTACAAAAAGCTTAAGAATTGTTTCCATGAGCTCTCAGAAGGGCAGCGCAATCACAAAGGGAAGGAGGCAGAGTTGGCTCCACTTTCTGAGATGAGATCTTAATGCATTAAATCACATTACAATTCATATTCGCTGATGGCTGATTTTCTTTCCAATGCTGGATTTTTCCTATTACAACACTAACTCTGTGGATATAGATTCCAGGTAACAGTGGCAAGTTTTCAGCTCTCCAATTGGCTAAAACAATGAGTTTCCAGGTGGTGGACACCAAGGCTGGTAAGTTTATCATTTAGGGCTTGGAAGGTTTTTGTAAGAACTTTGGCTTCTTTTTTTCCTGGGTGAAATGAGGAGTCATTGGTGAGTATATTCATCGGCAAAGACTGCCATAACAAAATGCCACAGACTGGGTGGCTTAAATAACAGAAATGTATTTTCTCTTTCTGGAGGCATGAAGTCCAAGATCGAGGTGTCAGCAGGTTTGGTTTCTCCTGAGGCCTCTCTCCTTGACTTTTATTTTTTTATTTATTTTTGAGTTGAAGTCTCACTCTGTCACCCAGACTGGAGTGCAGTGGCCGCTCCCAACCACTGCAGCCTCGACCTCCTGGGCTCTGGCGATCCTTCTGCCTCTGCCTTCCAAGTAGCTGGAACTACAGGCGCGCGCTACCATGCCTGGCTAATATTTTATTTATTGTAGAGATGAGGTCTCGCCAAGTTGCCCAGGGTGATCTCGAACCCGCGGGCTCAGCAATCCACTCACCTCAGCCTCCCAAAGGCATGGGATTACAGGCTGAGCCATCGAGCCCGGCTTCTCCTTGACTTTTATAAATGACCACTATCTGCCTCGACCTCACATGATCTTCCCGTCGTATGCATCTGTGTCCAGGGTTCCTCCCTCTAGACGTACACCAGTGCCATTGTATTAGGCCACCTAACAGCCTCGTTTTATCTTAATTTCCCCCTTGAAGATCCTAACTCCAAAACTGTTACATTTTAAGGTACTGGGGGTTAGGACTTCAACATATAAATTGGATTGGAGGGGGGCACAATTCAGCTCATAACAGAGGGTTTTGGACAGAAGAGAGACTTTTTGAAGTCTTATGTGACTTTTTTTTAAAGACCACTTGGGCTGTTGCATAGAAAAGCAAGGATGGCAGTGGCGTGGGGTAGGGAACTTACCAGGAGACAACTGTGCTAATGCAGAGGACAGAAGAGTGTGTCTTGAGTTGTGGGAGATGATGAGAAGGGATCGGATCCTGAATATATCTTGAAGGCAGAGCTGAGATGACTTGCTGATGGGCTGGAGATAGGGCCTGAGAGAAAGAGAAAAGCTTGAGTGTCCCTCTGAAGGCTGTGGAAGTTGAGGTCTGTCTGAGCAGTCCAGACACCCCAAGGTCTTCTATCTCAGTATTTCTTAAAATTACCAGATAGCCTGACCCCCCCAAAAATTTATTTTTTGAGACAAGGTCTCATTCTATTGCCCAAGCTGGAGTGCAGTGGCGCAATCATGGCTAACCACAGCCTCAACCTCCTGGACTCAGGCGATCCTCCCACCTCAGCCTCCCAAGTAGCTGGGACTACAATCAAGTAGCTGGGACTACTACACCATGCTCAGCTAATTTTTGCATTTTGTGAAGATATGAGGTCTTGCTATATTGCACAGGCTGGCCTCAAATTCCTGTGCTCAAGCAATCCTCCCACCTTGGCTTCTCAATTACAGGTGTTAGGCCACCACACACGGCCCCAGATATTATTAAAAGCACAGGTTTCTGGAAACTACGCTGAACCTGGTGTTCAAAAAGTAGTAAAGAAAAAAAGGGCTGGGCTCGGTGGCTCAGCCTGTAATCCCGCACCTTTGGGAGGCTGAGGTGAGTGAATTGCCTGAGCCCGCGGGTTCGAGACCCGCCTGGGCAGCGAGACCTCATCTCTACAATAAATGAAAAAAATCAGCCGGGCATGGTAGCACATGCCTGTAATTCCGGCTACTCGGAAGGCTGAGGCAGAAGGATCACCAGAGCCCAGCAGGTCGAGGCTGCGGTGGCCGGGAGTGGCCACTGCACTCCACTCTGGGCGACAGAGTGAGACTCCAGCTCAAAAAAAAGAACAAAGAAAAAAAGGATCATTGAACCCTAGAAAAAATAAAATTGGGAAAAGGGAGTGACTTTCTGGAAACTGGAAATGGCCCACTGCACAAAGGAAAGTGCATGTGAAGAAAGTGCATGTGAAGAAATTGCATGTGAAGAACCCACAGTTCTTCTGCTTGCAACTTAAACAAGAAAAAGGCAGAATTTATGATGCTTCCACCTCAGCCTCCCTAAATGCTGGAATTACAGGCCTGAGCCACTGCGCCCAGCCATGTAATCAATTTATGTATCAATATATATGCAAGGGCGAACGCGGTGGCCCAAGCCTGTAATCCCAGCACTTTGGGAAGCCGAGACAAGACGATTGCCTGAGCCCGCGGGTTCGAGACCAGCCTGGACAACATGGTGAGACCTCGTCTCTACAATAAATCAAAAAATTAGCCAGGCGTGGTGGCGCATGTCTGTAGTTCTGGCTACTTGGAAGGTTGAGAAGGAAGGATCGCCGGAGCCAGCAGGTCAATGCTGGGGTGGCTGTGAGTGTACCACTGCACTCCAGCGTGGGCAACAGAGTGAGACCCCAACTCAAAAAAACAAAAACAAACAAATATATATGCAAATTGTTTCCCCTGGAGTGTTGCCTGCTTAACATCTGTCAGCACACCATTAGATGGCTATGTCACACTCCTAAAATAACATGTCTTTCTTTTCCACCCAGATTAACAGATTGCCTTTCCATTTCAATTTCATGTTCCTAGGAATGATCATGTGCTAGTGTGAGTCCATTGGTTGCCCTTGATCCAATCAGATGGGGTTGAGGATGCAGGATCACCCACTATTAAAATCTTTCTCCAAGTCCAGGGAGCTTATTCTCAGAGAAGGAGGAAGAATTGAGCAGATAGTCCAAAAAAAGTGTCTATTATAACACACTTGGTAGAGAAGGAGAAACTCTGACTTCTTTTTAAAGCAAGCAAAAAGTCACACAGAAAGAAATGACTGAGATGAAAAAGACAGCTGGATAAGTCAGAAGGAAAAAGATGAATGAGACTTCAAAATATTGCAGGAAAGCTAAGATTCAAGAAAAGAATTAGAATCTCTTTTGGAGGCTGACCTTTACAAGTTTCCCTGGAATGAAACAAAAAAGAATAGAGAGGGTGGTTGATACAAAGGATTACAGAAAGCAGAGAACACAAAGCTGTGTCAGGGACACAATGGAAATATTCGCTTTCTTTTTTCCCTTACTGACATTATTTCAGTTTTGTTGGAGCTGAGACTGGTGTTAGAAAAGCCAAATTTTGATCATGATGAAAAGGTCAAGGAAATCAGCGCTTTAGGCTCCAACATCCTTAGGCCACTGAACCAAGACCAGCAACTGCCTATCCCTGAACATTTCATACTGTGAGCAAAAGAAATGACTATTTTATTTAAGCCACTGGTATCTGAGTTTTCTGAAACATGAACTCAAAATCTCTGTTATGCTAACGTTTGTATTATTAGTATTTCTCAGGAGACCAGAACAAATGGATAAGTTCTAATAATCGAAACGATGAAAGAACAAAAATATCCTGAGATGAAGAAATATGCACATAAAAGAGCTTACTGTCTCCTGAATGAAATCAGTGAAAAGACTGACATTTATTTGTTTATTTATTTTTATCTTATTTTATTTTATTTTTGAGTCGGAGTCTCACTCTGTCACCCAGGCTGGAGTACAGAATCACGCTCATGGCCACCACAGCCTTGACAAGCTGGACTCAGGCAATCCTTCCTCCTCAGCCTTCCAAGTAGGTGGAACCGCAGGTATGTACCACCATACCCAGCTAATTTTTTTTATTTATTGTAGAAACGAGGCTTGCCACATTGCTCAGGCTAGTCTCAAACCCCTGAACTCAGGCAATCTCTCGTCTCCACCTCCCAAAGTGCTGGGGTTACAGGCATGAGCCACTGCACCTGGCTAAAGTTGACATTTAAAGACAATGAAAGCCGGGCTCGGTGGCTCAGCCTGTAATCCCGCACCTTTGGGAGGCTGAGGTGAGTGGATTGCCTGAGCCCGCGGGTTCGAGACCCGCCTGGGCAGCGAGACCTCATCTCTATAATAAATCTAAAAATCAGCCGGGCGTGGTAGCACATGCCTGTAATTCCGGCTACTTGGAAGGCTGAGGCAGAAGGATCGCCGGAGCCCAGCAGGTTGAGGCTGCAGTGTCCAGGAGCGGCCACTGCACTCCAGTCTGGGCGACAGAGAGAGACTCCAACTCAAAAAAAAAAGACAATGAGGCTAAGTTCTAAACTATGAAGGAACAAGGTAGGATCCAGGTAGAAAAGGTGGGAAAACCAACAAAGGAATACATATCAGCTGACTGTAATACCAACATCTATAAGAGTTTTATGGGGGAGAATATTGTGACCTAAAGATTTTATACCCAGTGTGTCTTTCATGTATAAGGACAAGAGAAGAACATTCTCAGATATTCAAGAGCTAAAAAGATATATCTAACATACAGTAAAATTCCATGCAGTTTTTTTTTTTTTAAGTCGGAGTCTCACTCTGTCGCCCAGACTGGAGAACAGTGGCACACTCCCAGCCACCACAGCCTTGACCTGCTGGGCTCCGGCAATCCTTCCGCCTCAGCCTTCCAAGTAGCCGGAACTACAGGCACGTGCTACCACGCCCAGCTAATCTTTGATTTATTGTAGAGACGAGGTCTTGCCAAGTTGCCCTAGTGGATCTCGAAGCTGCGGGCTCAGGTAATCCACTCACCTCGGCCTCCCAAAGTGCTGGGGTTGCAGGCTGAGCCACTGAGCCTGGCCCAGTTATTTTTTTAAATGTGGAAATGTTTTAGGTAATAATATGGAAATATTCCCAATACATACTGTTTCATGAGAAGAAATATGCAGAACAGTCTGTATCCCATGCTACCTTAGAAGTTTGGCAGGCAGAGGCAAGAGGATTACCTGAGCCCAGGGTTTCATGACCAGCCTGGGCAACTTGGTGAGAATTCGTCTCTATAATAAATCAAAAAATTAGCCAGATGTGTTGGCGTGTGCCTGTAGTCCCAGCTACTTGGAAGACTGAGGGGAGGAATAAGAATCTCTGTTAGTATTGGCTTGCTTATGTATAAAGAAAGGAAGTGAAACAAGAAACTAAGCATTGTGGTTAATGGTTGCCGGAAAGAAGACAGACAAGAATGGGAAGAAGGCTGACAAATTTTTCACATATTTTGATTTGGGTTTTGAACCATGTGAAAGTATTACCCATTCAAACTTTTAAATAGTATACATATTTTATTATTTTTAAATTTTAAGAAATTTGTATCTTTTTTAGAGACAGGGTCTTGCCCTGGCTGGAATGCAGTGACTTTAAATAGTATATTTCGGCTGGGCTTGGTGGCTCAACCTGTTATCCCAGCACTTGGGGAGGCCGAGGCGAGTGGATTGCCTGAGCCTGTGGGTTTGAGACTAGCCTGGGCAACTTGGTGAGACCTCGTCTCTACAATAAAATAAAAAATTACCCTGGTATGGTAGCACATGCCTCTAGTTGGAAGACTGAAGTGGAAGGATCACCGGAACCCAGCAGGTGGATGCTGGGGTGGCTGTGAGTGTTCCACTGTACTCCAGCCTGGGCAACAGAGTGAGACCCCAACACAAAAATAAATAAATAAAATAAAATTGTATATTTTGAACTTCAACAGAGTGTATTATATAACTTAGTTATATACTGTAGTTATATATTTATATACACACATATATGGTTATGTTATTTAACATCTGCTTGTGAAAAGTGCTTTAAAAATATACACCAGCTGACTGAAAGAGGAAGCAAAATTTAAGTCTCAGGAATGAAGAAGTTATGATATAGAGTGGGTTGGAGCACGCAAAGTCAAAAGTCATGATTATTGCAGAGCTGATTTGAATACTGAAAACCCACGCCAAAAAAAAATTCCTGAAATAATGCACATACTACAAAATATAATACTTTAGTAAATATAATGTTGATCATAATCCTTGAATTATATTAGCGATTTAGGAATGCTCCTAAAATAGTTTTATTCCTAACACTGGCAGAGAATCATGGAGATGGTTACTCATGGTCAATTATCTTTTCTTAGAGAGAACAGGTTAAAAAGTGGGTACATGGGTATTGCCATCAAAGGGAAAACTAGCCGGCCATGGTGGCACACACCTGTAGTCTCAGCTACTCAGGAGGCTGACGTGTGAAGATTCAGTTGAACCCAACAGTTTGAGATTACAGTGAGCTTTGATCATGTTATTGCACTCCAGCCTGAGCAACAGAGTGAAAATTCATCTCAAAGGAGGAGAAAGAGGAGGAAGAGGAAAAGGAGAAAAAGAAGAGAAAGAAAGAAAGAAAGAAAGAAGGAAGGAAGGAAGGAAGGAAGGAAAGAAAGAAAGATAGATAGATCAATAAAAGGAAAAAATCTCTTGCTAATGTATCATTAAAAAGGAGTGAAAGCCGGGCTCGGTGGCTCAGCCTGTAATCCCGCGCCTTTGGGAGGCTGAGGTGAGTGGATTGCCTGAGCCCGCGGGTTCAAGACCCGCCTGGGCAGCGAGACCTCAGCTCTATAATAAAATCAAAAAAATAGCCGGGCATGGTAGCGCACGCCTGTAATTCCAGCTACTCGGAAGGCTGAGGCGGAAGGATCACCGGAGCCCAGCAGGCGAGGCTGCGGTGGCCGGGAGCGGCCACTGCACTCCAGTCTGGGTGAGCGAGTGAGACTCTGACTCAAAAAAAAAAAAAAAAGGAGTGAAAAGGACTGGCACAGTGGCTCAGCCTGTAATTCCAGCACTTTGGGAGGCCGAGGCAAGTGGATTGCCTGAACCCATGGTTTCAGACCAGACCACGCAACTTGATGAGACCTCGTCTCTACAATACATCAAAAATCAGCCGGGCGTGGTAGCACGCACCTGTAGTTCCGACTGCTTTGAAGACTAGGCGGAAGGATCACGGGAGCCCAGCGGCTCGACGCTGGGGTGGCCGTGAGCGTGCCACTGCACTCCAGCCTGAGTTACAGAGTGAGACTCCAACTCAGAAAAAAAGGAGTGAACATATAATTATCAAGATTTTAGGGATTAAGGAATTTAAAGGACTTTGGGGAATTATACTAGAATCCACAGATTGAAAGAAGAGTAAAAAAGGTTTACGGAAATTCTGTGTTCAACAAAATAACACAAAAAATAGAGAAGAATTATTCAATAAATCATATTAGGATAACTGATTATAATTAGAGGAAGAAGACATTGAATTTGTTCTTTCAAATGATTGATCAAAAATCAACTTCTGATAGATATTCTCTCTGTGATGTTTAAAATTTTTAGAAATGCGATTTTGGTAAAATACACAAAACATTTACCATCTTAATTATTATTATTTTTTTTTTGAGTTGGAGTCTCACTCTGTTGCCCAGACTGGAGTGCAGTGGCCACTCCCGGCCACCGCAGCCTCGACCTGCTGGGCTCCGGCGATCCTTCCACCTCAGCCTTCCGAGTAGCCGGAATTACAGGCATGCGCTACCATGTCCGGCTGATTTTTTGATTTATTGTAGAGATGAGGTCTCACTGCCCAGGCGGGTCTCGAACCCGCGGGCTCAGGCGATCCATTCACCTCAGCCTCCCAAAGGCGCGGGATTACAGGCTGAGCCACCGAGCCCGGCCTTAATCATTTTTAAGTGTATAGTTTTGTTAAACGAAAAACTTTAGATAAATTCAATTTAACAGAATTTGAACAAAGACTGATTCGAGAATTGGGCAACATACCCTGAACAAAAAAAGGTTCAAATCAACTCTGCGGCTGTCACGTGGTTGGATAATATTTATGGATAGAAAAATGAAAATGACGTATAGACAACGGAAGTAAGTTACAGAAACAGCTGGATTGGTTACAACTTGGCATTTGTCTTACTTGAATTTGGTTTGAACAGTTGGCCGCCTGTGACTAACCAAAACTCTGATTGGTATAAACGTGAATTAACAGTCCATTTACACACTGAGCTAGGCTACAATTCACTATGCACGAACTCTGTAAGGATGCAGCTTTAGGCCAAACTTAATTTAACAGTTTAATAGTGTGAAGTATATCCATGTCGTTGGGCACCTGTCTTCAAAACTCTTTTTATCTTGCAGAACTAAAGCTCTACACCTGTCAAACAATACCCCATTCCATTCCACCGACCCTGGCAACCATGATTCTATTTTCTTTATGAATTTGACATTTCTAGGTTCCTCAAGCAAGTGGAATTATAAAATATTTATCTTGGCCGGGCTTGGTGGTTCAACCTGTAATCCCAGCACTTTGGGAGGCTGAGGCAAGTGGATTGCCTAAGGCTGCGGGTTCAAGACCTACCCGGGCAACTTGGCAAGACTTTGACTCTACAACAAATCCAAAATTAGACAGGTGTGGTAGCGTGCACCTGTAGCTCCAGCTACTTGGAAGACTGAGGCTGAAAGATCACTGGAGCCTAGCAGGTTGACACTGGGGTGGCTGTGAGCATTCCACTGCACTCCAGCCTGGGCGACGGAGTGACACTCCCAACTAAAAAAAAAACAAAAACAAAACAAGTGTTGATGAGGATATGGAGGAACTGGAACACCACTAGTGGGAATGTAAAATGGGATAGCTGTTCTGGAAAACAGTATGGTGATTCCACAAAAAATTAAAAATATATTTACGGTATGGTACAGCAATTGTACTTCTGGGTACACATGCAAAATAATTGAAAGCAAGGTCTTGAAGAGATCTTATACCCACATTCATCATAGCATAATGTACAATAGTCAAAAAGTGGAATCAGCCGGGCTCAGTGGCTCAGCCTGTAATCCCATGCTTTGGGAGGCTGAGGTGAGTGGATTGCCTGAGCCCACGGTTCAAGACCCGCCTGGGCAACTTGGTGAGACTTCATCTTTACAATAAATCAAAAAATTAACCGGGCATGGTAGTGCATGCCTGTAATTCCAGCTACTTGAAAGGCGGAGGCGGAAGGATCGCTGGAGCCCAGCAGGTTTAGGCTGCGGTGGCCGGGAGCGGCCACTGCACTCCAGTCTGGGTGGCAGAGTGAGACTCCAACTCAAAAAAAAAAAAAAAAAAAAAGTGGAATCAACCCAAGTGTCCATCCATGGATATACGGATAAATAAATTGTGGCAGCCGGGCTTGGTGGCTCAGCCTGTAATCCCGCGCCTTTGGGAGGCTGAGGTGAGTGGATTGCCTGAGCCCGCGGGTTCAAGACCCGCCTGGGCAGTGAGACCTCATCTCTACAATAAATCAAAAAATTAGCCGGGCGTGGTAGTGCGTGCCTGTAGTTCCAGCTACTTGGAAGGCTGAGGCGGAAGAATCACTGGAGCCCAGCAGGTTGAGGCTGCAGTGGCCGGGAGTGGCCACTGCACTCCAGTCTAGGCGACAGTGAAACTCTAACTCAAAATAAATAAATAAAAATAAATAAATAAATAAATAAATTGTGGCATATATAATGAAATTTTGCATGATACTTATATACAATGAATTTCTACAATTATATACTTTTATTTTTGCCATCCTCATGAGTGTGAAGTGGTATCTCACTGTGGTTTTGATCTACATCCATAATGATTGCTGATGTTAAGTGTCTTATGTCAGCAGAACAGCTCCTATGTAATAGTGTGAAAACTATGACAGGTTGTTTCTTCTTTTTTCTTTTTTCTTTTTTTTTTGGTCTCTTAAGAAAACCTAATGTCTTTCCTAGTTTCCTTCTCCACAGGCACAGCTGCTCTAAAGCTCCTGTCAGATACCAAGGGTAGTCCAGACCCTCTGCAAGACTGGTTTAGACTGAAACAGACCAGCAAAGATCAGCACCTGTGACCCCCAGTTACCTTTATCTTATTAACACGTCATTATAGTGCTAAAAATCCCTCTCCTATTTATTGAAAGTCTTTGTGTTTTGTGTCCATGTGACCTATGGAGAAGCATGTTTGTGAACTGCACCTAGGTGTCTGAAACTCCACCCTGTTCATGCTTAATATCTTCCCCAGCCCTCACCCAACTCTTGAAACTCCCAAACCTACCACTGCTGGGGAAGAAAAGGCTTTCAGAGCACAAGCTCCCCTTTTCCATTCTGTGGCCAGGGAATACAAAAAACCTGATATCCTTTCCAAATTGGACATTCTTTCTTTGCAACCGATACAAAGTAGGAAAAGGACATGGTTTACCAGTGACACTTATTGGTCATTAGTGTATCTTCTTTGAAGAAACGTTTATTTAATTCCTTTGCTCATTATTTATTTATTTATTTATTTGTGTGTGTGTGTGTGTGTGTGTGGAGTCTCACTCTGTCGCCCAGACTGGAGCACATTGGCCTCTCCCGGTCACCACAGCCTCGACCTGGTGGGCTCCGGCAATCCTTCCGCCTCAGCCTTCAAAGTAGCTGGAACTACAGGCACGCGCTACCACACCTGGCTAATTTTTTTGATTTATTGTAGAGATGAGGTCTCACTAAGCTGCCCAGGCGGGTCTTGAACCCGCGGGCTCAGGCAATCCGCTCACCTCAGCCTCCCAAAGCATGGGATTTCAGGCTGAGCCACCGAGCCCGGCTCCTTTGCTCATTTTTTAATTGGGTTGTTTTTCGGGTGTTGAGTTATAGGCGTTCTCTATATATACTGGATATTAATCCTTTATCAGATATGTATCTGCAAACATTTTCTTCCATGCCATGGGTTGTCTTTACCCTCCATTGATAGTGTTTTTTGATGTACACATCTTTCAAATTTGGTGAAGTCCAGTTTGCCTATGTTTTCTTTTGCTGTCTATGTCTTTGGTGTCATATACCCAAGAAGGCATTGCCAAATCTAATGTGAAGCTTTTCTTCCATGTTTTAAGAGCTTTAGCTCTTACATTTAGGTCTTTGGTAGATTTTGAGTTAATATTTTAATGTGGTGCTAGATAAGGGTCCACCTTCATTTTTTGGCATATGGATATTCAGTTTTTTCATTTGTGGGAAAGACTGTCCTGTCTCCATTTCACCCGTTCCCCACTTAATGATCTTGGCATCTGTGTCAAAAATCATTTACCCATATAGACGAGGGTTTATTTCTGGACTCTGTTGATTTTTCTATATGTGCATCTTTATACCAGTACCACATTATTTTATTTGCTGTAGCTTTGTAGTCAGTTTTAAAATGTGAGTCCTTCAACTTTGTTTTTCTGTTTCAAGATGATTTTGGCTATTTGGGGTCCCTTGAGATGCCACACGAACTTAAGGGTGGATTTTTCTCTTTCTGCAAAAAATATCATTAGGATTTTCGATAGCGATTGCACTGAATCTATAGATCACTTCAAGTAGTATTGACAACTATACAATAGTAAGTCTTCTAATCTATGAACATGAGATTTTTTCCATTTATTTGTATGTCTTTTTAAGTTTTATCAATGTTTTTTAGTTTTCCCTGCGTGTCTTTCAACTCCTCAGTTAATTCTTGAGTATTTTATTATTTTTATGCTATTATAAATGGAATTCTTTTCTTAATTTCTAGGATTGTCCTTTTCTTTCAAGAAAAGGAAACATAACTGATTTTTATATATTGATTTTAATTCTGCTGCTTTACTAAATGTGTTTTAACAGATTTTTGTGTGTGAGTGTAATCTTTAGGGTTTCCAACATATAAGAGCATATTACCTATGAATGAATAAACTTTCCTTCTTCCTTTCCAATTTGGATGTCTTTTCTTTCTTTTATTTTCTTTCCTAATTGCCCCGGCTAGAAACCTAGTACTTGGTCAAATAGAAGTGGTACAAGTAGGCATCCTTGTCTTGCTCCTGAGCTTAGTGGAAAAATGTTCAGTCTTTCATCATTGAATATGATGTTTACTATGGAGTGTTCATAAATATGGCTTTTATTATGTTGTGGTAGTTTTCTCTGGTTCCTTGTTTGTTGAGTGTTTTTCATTATGAGAGAGTGTTGAATTTTGTCAAATGCTTTTTCTGCATTGATTAAGATGATCATGTATTTTTTGCCCATCATTCTGTTATGCGGTACATTACATTACACTGATTAATAAATACTAGGGCTGATTTTTTTTTTTTTTGAGTCGTAGTCTGTCATCCAGCTGGAGTGCAGTGGCATGCTCATGCATTGTGCTCTGGTGATCCCTCTGCTTCAGCCTTCCAAGTAGCAGGAACTACAGATGCGCGCTATCACACCTGGCTAATTTTTTTTTTTTTTGGATTTATTGTAGAGACGAGGTCTTGCCAAGTTGCCCAGACTGATCTTGAACCCACAGGCTCAGGCAATCCACTCACCTCGGCCTCCCAAAGTGCTGGGATTACTGGCTGAGTCACCGAGCCTGGCTTAGGACTGATTTTGAAGCATTCATTCCACTTCTCATATTCACAGTTTTAGGTCTCTTATATCTTCACTCCACAGAGCACATGGATTTCATGATATATAGTTCCATGTGTTTAGAAAGCAGACACAATATGAACAACTTCCCAACTATTAAACCATGTTTAAGACAAAAAAAGAAGAAAGTTGAAAGATAGATAGATAGATAAACAGACATCCAAACTGAAAAGGAAGAAGGAAAACTTAAATACATATATACAGGAATGCCTTCAGGAAGGGGCCTTCTCCAAGAAGAAAGTAAGGAAGGGGGTAGGGTGAATCAGTGAGAATTCTTCCTCTATCTGGACAGAGATCTAGAAGCTGTTCTTCCCCTGAGCTTGGGTGAGGTTCACAGTGGGGTGGGGGGAAAGGGGAATGGTTCTGACACACAAGGAAACGCTCCTTTGGGGTCTTTCAAAAGAATCCAACAAAGACTAACAGGGAACATGTCATTAAATTGGGAATTTGCATGAACTAGCCTTTGAGATGGAAGCCTCCACTTTCCCCAAGGCCGCAGTTTTCAGCCCAGGCCACACAATGGAATCACCTAGAGATCTTTAAAAAACAAAAACACTGAGCCCTGGGTCCCGCCTGAGGTTCTGATGGAAGTGATCTGCAAGGCAAAGTTTTTAGCCATCCACAGTTGCTCCTGGTGCACTGCCAAGGTTGAGTAATGATGAACTGACATTGACTGAGAGCTTACGCTGTGCCAGGACCCACTCTACAAGTTAGAGCATCTTACACCTCATGGTTACCTTCTGAGCTAGGTCTATTATTCCCCTTCATATCGAGGAGTCAGTGAGGTTAAGTGCTGACCAAGGACCCATAGGTCATAAGTGGCATTGTCTCCACTTGAACTCCAGAGCCCCTGGCTCTTACCACAAGGTTGTGCTGCCAAGGGTCACATGCCAGTCCCTGCCATGATCCTGCCCCAAGTTCTCCTGGGGAGGAAAGACGGGTCATCATCTAAAAGGCAGGGGCATCGCCATTCCTACTAGACTGGTCCAGGCACCAAGGATGGAGCTGATGGACACTAAGGGGAACCTGGGAGTCTGCTTTAAGCTCCTGATACCAACTCCTCCACGGATCAGCCTGGGATGTGACCACCAAACCCTGACTGACCTGCCTCCCAGAGATGTCTAAGTGAGGCCCCAGGTCTTGGTTCCGCTCCAGACCCTCTTGACTCTCATCAGTGTTTATTGGCCCCCGGTCCCAAGAGCACCTGGATTTCATGGCATGCAGTTCCTTCCATGAGGTGTGAGTGGTAGGAGACATCTACACCACCCCTGCAAGTCAAATGTGCCAGTTGGAGCATGTGATTCTGTGACGAATTTAAGCAGTATTTTTCCCAGTCTCCTCGGGGATGTGGGAGATTTTCAGGGTCGTCCTTACTCCAGCTGAAGAGTACTGGGGAGCTAGAGGGAGGCTGGAAATAAAAAATGTCTGTCCCAGACAACCTATGCAACGTAGCAATATCTCATCTCTACAAATATAAAAAAATCAAAAAATTAGCCACGTGTAATAGTGCATACCTGTAGTCCCAGCTACTCAGAAGGCTGAGGCAAGAGGATTGCTTGAGCCCAGGAGTCTGAGGCAGTGGTGAGCCATGATTATGCTCCTGAGCTCCAGCCTGGACAACAGAGTGAGACCCCGACGCTAAACAAATAAAACAAATAAAATGTCTATCCCCCACTCCCTTTCCCAGTAGATGTGAAAATAAGGTCTTCGAGAAAAAAGCAGTGAAAATCATGATGAAGCCGGGCTCGGTGGCTCAGCCTGTAATCCCATGCCTTTGGGGGGCTGAGGTGAGTGGATTGTCTGAGCCCGCGGGTTCGAGACAACTGGGCAACTTGGCGAGACCTCATGTCTACAATAAATCAAAAGTTAGCCGGGTGTGGTAGCGCGCGCCTGTAGTTCCTGCAACTCGGAAGGCTGAGGCGGAAGGATCGCTGGAGCCCAGCAGGGTAAGGCTGCGGTGGCTGGGAGCGGCCACTGCACTCCCGTCTGGGCGACATAATGAGACTCCAACTCAAAAAAAAAAAGAAAATCATGATGAAAGTTAAGGACTGTTTTTTTAAAACAGCCTGAACAAGTACAATGTGAGTTTAGAAAAATAATAGTTTTTACTTGAAAAACAAGTCCACTTTTTGTCTCTTTCTGGTGTTCAAGATGTTGAAGTAAGGACGTGGTGGGTCCTCCGGGGCGAAATTCCAGATTTCCCTGAGTCTTTCGGGAGGCGCCTTGATCAACTCTGCTGACAATACAGGAGCCAGAAATCTGTATATCATCTCCGTGAAGGGGATCAAGGGACGGCTGGACAGACTTTCCACTGCTGGCGTGGATGACATGGTGATGGCCACAGTCAAGAATGGCAAACCAAGCCGGGCTCGGTGGCTCAGCCTGTAATCCCGCACCTTTGGGAGGCTGAGGTGAGTAGATGGCCTGAGCCCGCGGGCTCGAGACCCGCCTGGGCAACTTGGCGAGACCTCATCTCTATAATAAATCAAAAAATCCGCCGGGTGTGGTAGCGCACACTTGTAGTTCCAGTTACTTGGAAGGCTGAGGTGGAAGGATCGCCGGAGCCCAGCAGGTCGAGGCTATAGTGGCCAGGAGTGGCCACTGCACTCCAGTCTGGGTGACAGAGTGAGACTCCAACTCAAAAAAAAAAAAAAAAAAAGAATGGCAAACCAGAGCTCAGAAACAAGGTGCATCCAGCAGTGGTCATTCGACAATGAAAGTCATACCAGAGAAAAGACGGCGTGTTCTTTTATTTTAAAGATAACACAGGAGTCACAGTCGACAATAAAGGCGAGATGAAGGGTTCTGCCATTATAAGATCAGTTGCAAAGGGGTGTGCAGACTTATGGCCCAGGATTGCGTCCAATGCCAGCAGCGTTGCATGAGTCTTCAGTGTATTTGTAAAATTTATAAAACCAGCCGGCTCGGTGGCTCAGCCTGTAATCCCGTGCTTTGGGAGGCTGAGGTGAGTGGATTGCCTGAGCCCATGGGTTCGAGACCCGCCTGGGTAGCGAGACCTCATCTCTACAATAAATCAAAAAATCAGCCGGGCTTGGTAGCGCATGCCTGTAATTCCGGCTACTTGGAAGGCTGAGGCGGAAGGATTGCCGGAGCCCAGCAGGTCAAAGCTGCCACTGCACTCCAATCTGGGTGACAGTGTGAGACTCCAACTCAAAAAAAAAAAAAAAAAAAAAAAAAAAAATTTATAAAACCATTAAAAAGTACCTTCTCCCAGAAAAGAAAAATAAAATAAAAATGAAAACAAGTCCAAAGAACAATTTAAAAATTTTAAAAGCTGCATATATCAATTATCTATACATGCATAATAAGTTACCTTGAAATTGAACAACTGTTAAAGCTACAGGGAACTTATATTATCTCACATGGTCTTTATGGTGGGTTACCTGGGCAGCTCTGTCTGCACCTCTCAAGAGGCTGCAGTCAAAATGTCAGTGAGGGCCACAGCCACCTGAAGGTTAATGGGACCATGGGACCCACTTCCAGGATGGCTTACCCACATGGCTGTTGGCATAAGGCCTCGGTTCTCCAGGACATGGCAGTTGACTTCCCTCAGAGTGAGTGATCCAAGATGACACAAGCCAAGCTGCAGAAGTCATCTGTCATCGATTCTGCAACACCCTATTCATGACGCTGGCCACCCCCTGCCATTTAACGTGGGAAGAGACTGTGCAGGGACTCTAGTCAGGAAGTGAGGGTCGTTGGGGGCCATTTTGGAGACCAAATACTATACTACATACACAAAAATATGAACTAACATGTTTAGAGGGCTTATTTTGTCCTAATGTATTAACACGCTTAATTCTCCCTACAAACCTACAAAGTAGGTATCGTCCTTGATCTTATTTTACACATGAGGAAACTGAGGCACAGAGGAGTTCAGCTACTGGTCCAAGGCTCTCTGGCTAACATGGATGGAGGTGGAATTTAAACTCAAATGACCCGGTGCCCAAGTCCTGCTATCATTCAAGAAGGACATACACTGCATCACTGAGGTATTAAATCCATGAGAATTAAAACAATGGGGATTGGCTGAGCTCGGTGGCTCAGCCTATAATCCCAGCACTTTGGGAGACCGAGGTGAGTGGATTGCCTGAGCCCGCGGGTTTGAGACCTGCCTGGGCAATTTGGCGAGACCTCTTCTCTACAGTAAATCAAAAATTAGCCGGGCCTGGTAGCGCGCGTCTGTAGTTCCAGCTACTTGGAAGGCTGAGGTGGAAGGATAGCCGGAGCCCAGCAGGTCGAGGCTGCGGTGGCCGGGAGCGGCCACTGCACTCCAGTCTAGGTGACAGAGTGAGACTCCAATTAAAAAAAAACCAAAAAACAAAAAAAATGGGGATTAAATCAAGAATTGGAAAGGATAGGGGAAACAAAATTAGAGCTGTAAAGATCTAAGTAGGGGTGAGAGTGGAGGGGAGGGTGGTGTGCTAGTGAAAATAAAGGGACAAAACCGATTAATAAAATGGTGATGAGTTAAAATGGAACACATAGAAGGGAAGAGAAGCAAAGGCAGGGCAAGACTATAGCTTCAAATTCCCCGAAGTCACATGATGAGCTTTAAAAAGAGTAGTCAAGGGAGAAGCACGTCACTAAAGCACAATGAACCAAGGGTTTGCAGAGGCTGAGAAGATTAAAACGGAAACGAAACCTCTGTGATAAATATTATGCATAAAAAGATAATCAGTGAGGAGTTTAAATAGAATAGAGAGTAAAAAAAAAAATCCCACTAGGGGCAGCCCGGGAGAGACTGAAAGAGGGTTTTTAGGACATACCAAGCTTCTAGTGCGTCCTAAAATAGGCAGGAGAGCCACAGGTGCTCTCAGCATCGGCAGCCTCCACACTCCAAGCCTCACATGGGGTTCTCTGGGCTGAGGCCTTCACTTTCACCTCAGGAGGACTGGGGCAGAGTTTTCTAGAATACTGCTGCTCAAAGTGGAACCCTGGAGCCAGCAGCATCCCACCACCTGAGCTTGTCAGAAATATAGATTCTGATTTAACAAATAAAATAAGTTAAAATAGCCAGGCATGATGGTTTATGCCTCTAATCCCAGCACTTTGGGAGGATCACTTATGGCCAGGAGTTCGAGACCAGCCTGGGCAACAAAGTGAGACTCCATCTATTAAAAAAATAAAATAAATATAAATATATATATATAAAATAAAAATAAGTGCAGTTTCTCAGGCTACACCTGGAGCCCAGTAAATCAGAATCTGCATTTTAACAGCATCCGCAGGAGATTTGTTTATACATGAAGGTTTGAGAAATGCTGCTTTAGAAGAAATGCCACATTTTCCTCTTTCATTTTATTTACTTGTTTATTTATTTAGAGTGGGAGTCTCACTGTCACCCAGGCTGGAGTGCAGTGGCATGCTCACGACTACTCCAGCGTCGACCTACTGGGCTCTAGCAATCCTTCTGCCTCAGCCTTCTAAATAGCCAGAACTAAAGGCACATGCTACCACACCCAGCTAATTTTTTATTTATTGTAGATACGAGGTCTTGCCAAGTTGCCCGGGCTGGTCTCGAACCTGCAGGCTCAGGCAATCCACTCGCCTTGGCCTCTCAAAGTGATGGGATTACAGGCTGAGCCACTGAGTCCGACCCTCTTTTATTTTTAATGTGTGAATATTTTAAACATCTAAAGAAGTAATGATAATAATACGACAAACACCCAGGAACCCACAGCTAAGATATAGCAAAGATTAGCATTTTTACAAATTTGTTTTGGGTCTAATTTCCCTCTCTAATTTGCAACATAAGAGGTGTAGTGTTTTCCTCCCAGTGACACCCTTCCTCACAGTTCTTTCCTTCTTTGGAGAATAGCTGCTGCTACGAAGTTGTCTTGTTTCTTCCCTGGTTTATACATATATTACAAATGAGAGAATCCATAAACCCAGTATTATTTGTGGTGCATTGAATTTTACATAAATAGTACTATACTCGAATATGCCTTTCTGCAACTTGTCTCTTTAACTCAGCATTATGGGTTTTTTTGTTTTTGTTTTTTGTTTTGGCTGGCTTTCACCTCAGCCTTCCAAGTACCCAGCATTATGTTTTTTGTTTGTTTGTTTGTTTGTTTGTTTGTTTTTGGAGTCAGAGTATTACTCTGTTGCCCAGGCTGGAATGCCATGGCACACTCACAGCCACCACAGCATTGACCTGCTGGGATCAGGCGATTCTTCCACCTCAGCCTTTCAAGTTACTGGAACTACAGGCATGCGCCACCACGCCTGGCTAAATTTTTGATTTGTTGTAGAGATGATGTCTCGCCAATTTGCCCAGGCTGGTCTCGAACCTGTGGGCTCAGGCAATCCTCTCACCTCAGCCTCCCAAAGTGTTAGGATTATAGCGTTATGTTTTAAAGGCTTATCCATGTTGATAAATGTACTCATTTTAGAAGTGAGGAGTGATAATGCATGACTATAATTCCAGCTACTCAGGAGGCTGAGGTGGGAGAGCCACTTGAACCCAGGAGTTTTGTTTTGTTTTGTTTCGGTTTTTTTGAGTCGAAGTCTCACTCTGTTGCTCAGACTGGAGTACAGTGGCACACTCACAGCCACCTCGGCTTTGACCTGCTGGGATCAGACAATTCTTTCACCTCAGCCTTCCAAGTAGCTGGAACTATAGGTGCACACAATCACACCTGGCTAAGTTTTTGATTTATTGTAGAGACAAGGTCTCACCAAGTTGCCCAGGCTGGTCTCAAACCCATAGACTCAGGCAATCTTCTTGCCTCAGGCTCCCAAAGTGCTGGGATTACAGGCTTGAGCCACCGTGCCCAGCTCCAGCCCAGGAATTTAAGGCTGCAGTAAGCTATGATCACAACAATGCACTCCAACCTGGGCAACAGAGTAAGATCCTATCTCAAAAAAAAAAAAAACTGAGCCGAGCTCAGTGACTCAGCCTGTAATCCTGCGCCTTTGGGAGGCTGAGGTGAGTGGATTGCCTGAGCCCGCAGGTTCAAGACCCGCCTGGGCAACTTGGTGAGACCTCATCTCTACAATAAATAAAAAATTAGCTGGGCGTGATAGTGCACGCCTGTAGTTCCAGAGACTTGGAAGACTGAGGCAGAAGGATCGCCGGAGCCCAGCAGGTCGAGGCTGCGGTGGCCGGGAGCGGCCACTGCACTCCAATCTGGGCAACAGCCAACTCAAAAATAAATAAATAAATAAAATAAAATAAAATAAATAAAATTGGCCAGACTTGGTGGCTCAGCATGTAATCCCAGCACTTTGGGAGGCCGAGGATTGTCTGAGCCCGCAGGTTCGAGGCTGGGGTGGCACTTGGAAGACTGAGACGGAAGGATTGCCGGAGCCCAGCAGGTCGACACTGGGGTGGCCATGAGTGTGCCACTACACTCCAGCCTGGGTGACAGAGTGAGACTCCTACCAAAAAAAAAAAGTTTATTTATGTTAATAGCTGTATAGTATTCCTTTGATTGCACATTGTGAGATGTATTGACTAGTTCTCTTACTGAGGAACATATAGGTTGTTTCCATTTTTTGGTATTGCAAAAAAAAAAAGTTGAAACAAACATTTGCAGGTGTCTGTGAATATGCATAAAAACTTCACAACTGCAAATGCCTAGAAGAGGCTGGTCCCGGTTGCCTGTATCTAGATCATTACATTAACTGGATATTGCTAAGTTGTTTTCCAACGCAATGGATGCGATTAACACTTCTGCCAACCATGTGCAAGCATTCTTCTATATTCAAATTTTCACCAGTACTTGATTTTGTTGTTGTTGTTGTTTTTGGGTTTTTTTGGATTTTGTTTTTTTTAGTTGGAGTCTCACTCTGTCACCCAGACTGGAGTGCAGTGGCCTCTCCCGGCCACTGCAGCCTCGACCTGCTGGGCTCTGGTGATCCTTCTGCCTCAGCCTTCCGAGTAGCCGGAATTACAGGCATGCGCTACCACATCCGTCTGATTTTTTGATTTATTGTAGAGATGAGGTCTCGCTGCCCAGGCGGGGATTTTTTTTTTTTTAAGTTATGTTATAGGGAAACACAGGCGTGTGCCACCACACCCAGCTATTTTTTTGATTTATTGTAGAGATGAGGTCTCATCAAGTTGCCCAGGCTGGTCTCGAACCCATGGGCTCAGGCAATCCTCTCACCTCGCCCTGCCAAAGTGGGGAAACATGTTTCTAAAAATATTAAGTGGTTCTCATCTATACAATGCTGATATGTGACAGACAATTCAAAATTTCTTGTTTCCTAGGTTTTCACTAAAATGTAAGTTTTCTAAGAGTTGAAAATGTTAATATATATAATTTTGTATATAAAGTCTGCCAAAAGGAATATATGTATTTTTTTTGAGTTAGTCTCACTCTGTTGCCCAGGCTAGAGTGCAGTGGCATGCTCACGGCCATCGCAGCCTCGACCTGCTGGGCTGAGGTGATCCTTCCACCTCAGCTTTCCAAGTAGCTGGAAGGGTATATTTTTAGTAAGAAATTTTCTAAAGTATTTATTTATTTATTCTTTCTGTAGAGATAAGCTCTCGCTATGTAACCAGGCTGGTCTTGAACTCCTGAGCTCAAGCAATCCTCTTGACTCAGCCTTCCAAAGTACCGGCATTACGGGCATAAGCCGCAGCACTTGACCATATTTATTTATTTAAAAAATTTTTTTCTTTCTTTCTTTCTTTTTTTTCTTTTTTTTTTGAGTTGGAGTCTTACTGTGTTGCCCAGGCTGGAATGCAGTGGCACGCTCACGGCCACCACAACCTGGACCTGCCAGGCTCAGGCAATCCTTCCGCTTCAGCCTTCCATTTTTGTCTTTATTTCAATCGTTTTTGGTTACATAGTTGCATTGTACAGTAGCAACGAAATCTGGGCCTTCAGAGTATCCGCCATTCCCACCTGTGCATATTGTACCCAATAAGTGATTTTTTTGTCCCTCCATTCCAATATTTGATTTCGTTGGCGTTTTAGATACTGTGGGCTGACTAACCCAAACCCGTCTAAGCCTTTCTGCCTGGCCAACCTCTATTATAGATAATGGAAAACGAAACACCCACATTCTCATTTCCCTTTTATCTGGGATAACACTGGTCTGGATGCTGTATTTGTAGGACAACACACAGTGACAACACGAGCACACTCTGGATATGGCCCCAAGCAAGGGGTTGGAAGCCCTGGAGGGGTGCTGGAGGTGGCCAGTCTGGGATGTCCCTTTCCTTCCAGGCTCCATACCTGGGCATGCTGGTCATGCGTGGCCATGGGCGAGGTGTTCTCCATGCCTGCTGATTGTATCCTGTAGCTGTGCATAGTGAATGTTCTTGCCTATCTTACTTGAGGCAATCAGTCCTCCTGGGCTGCTTCACACCAGATCAGGCATGCCTGGATCAATGCCTGCCATCCTTGGTTACCTGGAGTTTGCCTTTAGTTCATCCTAATACTAAACATCCCACCCCTAGAGAGAAATGGGAGCCATTCTGTGTACACGCGAGGTACAAGCACCTTCTCACACTACGCCTGCACCCTAAAAACCCTACCCTTTTCACTTAACCCTGCACTCCGCCTTGTGTAATATGCTGGGTAGCCTGTGTGCCTTTTACAACTGGAAGTGTAAATTTCCTGTCCAGCCAGCTGCTCCTGGACCACCTTCTCTGTATGTAAGTTCCCGAAAAGCTCTTGTCTCTGGGTCATTTCCTCAGTCTCTTGGACACAGCGCCTTCCCTTATGGGGTCTTTGGGGGTTCGGCACTACATTATTTCTCGTGTTTTATGAAGGAAAAAAATTAGGAGCAAAATTAACAAAACATCAGTGTTTGTTAAGAGTCTATTGTAGCTGGGCTCGGTGGCTCAGCCTGTAATCCTGCGCCTTTGGGAGGCTGAGGTGAGTGAATTGCCTGAGCCCGCGGGTTCGAGACCCGCCTGGGCAGCGAGACCTCATCTCTACAATAAATCAAAAAATCAGCCAGGCGTGGTAACGCGCGCCTGTAATTCCGGCTACTCGGAAGGCTGAGGCGGAAGGATCGCCGGAGCCCAGCAGGCGAGGCTGCAGTGGCCGGGAGCAGCCACTGCACTCCAGTCTGGGCGACAGAGACTCCAACTCAAAAAAAAAAAACGAGTCTATTGTAAGTTCATACATTTTGGTTATATTATTTTCTGTTCTTTTCTGGATGTTGGAAATACTTTGTACGGCAAAAGTTGACAGGATGTCTTCTAAGGCTTTGGTTTTCTAACAAAGAGCATTGATGCATTAGTTTTGCTCCTTCTTCTCTGATTGTGGCTTTAAAACTGGTGAGATGCCCAGGGACACACTGGCTACTTTGCCAACATGTGGTTGAGTCATTGAACCAATGCCCACAGCCACTTATGTCCAGACGTCTTGTTATGTGATAAAAAGAACCTCCTATTTGTCTATTTGTGTGATTCATTGTCAATTAGTTCTTCTCTTACTTGTAGCCTAATGCATTTCTTATTCATATGACCAGGTTTGCTGCTTTTGGCCAACCCGAAGGATGTAAGATGGTATCTCCATGTGTTTTAATGTGCCTTTCCCAGATTACTGAAGAAGTTGAGCTTCTGTTTGTCTGTTTATATGTTTCATATGTTTATTGGTCATAGAAATCATTCCTGTGTTCATTTTCCTCTTGAATAGTTTGTCATTTCCTTATTATCTGTAGTTTATTATTATTATTTTTTAATCAGGGTCTTACTCTGTCACTCAGGCTGGAGTGCAGTGGCACGATCATGGCTCACCACAGGCTCGATTGCCTGGCCTCAGGCAATTCATCCACCTCAGCTTCCCAAGTAGCTGGGACTACAAGTGTGTGCTACTACACACAGCTTTTTTTCTTCAGAGATGAAGTGTCACAATATTTCTCAAACTGGTCTTGAGTCCCTGGGCTCAAACAATCCTCCCACCTCACCCTCCAAAAGTGTTGGGATTACAGGCGTGAACCACTGCACATGGCCTATTTGTAGGTTTTGAAAAATAGTTTGGATATCAATTCTTTCTTAGTTGCACACATTACAAATATTATCTCTTAATTTGTAACTTTTCTTCTCATTTGATCTGTGGCTTTCTATGATTGTACAGGAGTTTTCCATGTTGTCTGTACAAAAGCTTTGCTTTTTTTTTTTTGAGTTGGAGTCTCACTCAGTCACCCAGACTGGAGTGCAGTGGCCGCTCCTGGTCACCACAGCCTCGACCTACTGGGCTCCGGCGATCCTTCTGCCTCAGCCTTCCGAGTAGCCGGAATTACAGGCGCGCACTACCACGCCTAGCTCATTTTGATTTATTGTGGAGATGAGGTCTTGCCAAGTTGCCCAGGCGGGTCTCGAACCCTCAGGCTCAGGCAATCCACTCACCTCAGCCTCCCAAAGGTGCAAATTACAGACTGAGCCACCAAGCCCGGCTTGGGGTTTTTTTTATATCTGGATGACCAATCATTCCTGTCATACTTATTAAAGTGTGGTGTCCTCATCCCATCTATTGGTAACTCCACCTCTCTTACATACTGTGGGAGGCAGCCTCTGAGATGACCCCTGAAGACCTTACTTCCTGGTAAGCATGTCCTTGTCTAGCTCTCTCCCCTTGAGTGTAAGCTGGACATCATGGCTCACTTCAAATGACACACAGGAGCAGTGAGGGTAATCTCTTTCTGGGTTATTTTATTAAAGATTATGCTTGGCTGGGCTTGGTGGCTCAGCCTGTAATCCTAGCACTTTGGGAGGCCAAGGTGAATGAATTGACTGAGCCCGTGGGTTTGAGACCCACCCAGGCAACTTGGCGAGACCTCGTCTATACAATAAATCAAAAATTAGCCGGGCGTGGTAGCGCACTTCTGTAGTTCCAGCTCCTTGGAAGGCTGAAATGGAAGGATCACCGGAGGTCAGCAGGTCAAGGCTGCAGTGGTCAGGAGCATGCCACTGTCCTCCAGTCTGGGTGACAGAGTAAGACTCTAACACAAAATAAAAGAAAATAAAATAAAGATTATGCTTTCCATATGGAATTTTCTGTCTATCTCTCTCATTTTCTCAGATTGCTCACTCTGGGGGAAGCCAGTTGTCTGGCTGTGTGAGCAGCCAATAGACAGGCCCATATGGTGAAGAACTGAAGCCTCCTGTCTACAGCCATGTGACTAACCTTGAACATGGATTTTCCTGCTCTCAGATGCTTGCAGCCCTGGCCAACAACTTGCTTGCAACCTTGAGAGAGATTCGGAGCCAGCATCACCCTGCTATCCTGGGATGCCTAACCCTTAAGAGCATGAGATAATAAATGTTTGTTTTAAGCTGCTAAATTTTGGGACTTGTTATATCACATTAGATAATTAATATGCCTACCAATTTCATTTTTATTTTATTTTATTTATTTATTTATTTTTATTATTTTTTTGAGTTGGAGTCTCACTCGGTTGCCCAGACTGGAGTGCAGTGGCCGCTCCCAGCCACTGCAGCCTCGCCTGCTGGGCTCCAGCGATCCTTCTGCCTCAGCCTTCCGAGTAGCCGGAATTACAGGCATGCACTACCACACCCAGCTGATTTTTTTATTTTATTGTAGAGATGAGGTCTCGCTGCCCAGGCGGGTCTGGAACCCACGGGCTCAGGAAATCCACTCACCTCAGCCTCCCAAAGGCGCAGGATTACAGGCTGAGCCACCGAGCCTGGCTTTTTATTTATTTTTAAAAGACAGGATCGGCTGGGCTTGGTGGCTCACCCTGTAATCCCAGCGCTTTGGGAGGCCGAGGTGAGTGGATTCCTTGAGCCAACGGGTTCGAGACCCGCCCAGGCAACTTGGCGAGACCTCATCTCTACAGTAAATCAAAACAATTAGCCGGGCATGGTAGTGCGTGCCTGTAGTTCTGGCTACTGGGAAGGCTGAGGAGGAAGGATCGCCGGAGCCCAGCAGGTCGAGGCTGCGGTGGCCGGGAGCGGCCACTGCACTCCAGTCTGGGCGATGGAGTGAGACTCCATCTCCAACTCAAAAAAAAAAAAAAAAAAAAAGACAGGATCTTGCTCTGTTAGCCTGGCTGGAGTGCAATGGTATGATCTCATTGCAGTCTCTAATTCCTGGGCTCAGATGAGCCTCCTGCTCAGACTCCAGTGTAGCTGGACTACAGATGTGTACCACCACACCCGGCTATTTTTTTTTCCTATGTTTTATAGAGACAAGGTGTCGCTGTGGTGCCCAGGCTTATCTTGAACTCCTGGCCTCAAATGATTCTCCCACCTTGACCTCCCAACATGTTGAGATGACTGGCATGAACCACCACACCCGGCCCCTACTAATTTCATTTATGTAGAATTTTCCACGAAGACAATCATATTATCTGCAAATAATTAGATTTGGAGTTTTCTCTGTTTTGTTTTTTGTTTTCCAATCCTTTACTCTTCTTTTTCTTTAAATCTTCCTTTATCTTGAATAACACTGATAGAGGTTATCTGTGTTTTTGTCACTAAAAAGGAACACGCCTTGGCTGCAAAAATTCCAAAATAAAATAAATAAATAAAAAGAACACTTCTACCATTTCACCATTAAGAATGAGGTTTTTTCCACTGCCTTACTAGACTGTAGTGTGGCCATGTGCTCTTGGAGCTACGACTGTCGCCATGTTTCCTGGCTTTGGCCCCCTTCCCTACCTTGGGGATGTGGATCTCCTCTCTGTCTCTAATTTATTTGCTAAATAAATTATATTTTCTAATCTAAAAAAAAAAGAAGATGGTTTTTTGGTAAAATCTTTAACAACAATGAAAAACAGGTTGGCTGGGCTCGGTGGTTCAGCCTGTAATCCCAGCACTTTGGGAGGCCGAGGTGAGTGGATTGCCTGAACCCACTGGTTCGAGACCAGCCTGGGCAACTTGGTGAGACCTTGTCCCTACAATAAACACAATAAAAAATTAGTCAGGCATGGTAGCGCGTGCCTGTAGTTCTGGCTATTTGGAAGGCTGAGGCGGAAGAATCGCTAGGGCCCAGCAGGTCAAGGTTGGGGTGGCGATCCTTCCTCCTCAGCCTTCCAAGTGCCTGGAACAACAGGCACATGCCACCATGCCCAGCTAATTTTTTTGACTTATTGTAGAGATGAGGTCTTGTCAAGTTGCCCAGGTTGGTCTCGAACCCTGGGGTCAGGCAATCCTTTCACCTGGGCCTCCCAAAGTGCTGGGATTATAGGCATGAGCCACTGTGCCCAGCCTCCTTTAAGTTTTAATAAACCACTGTCTTTCTCTGCTGGACTTCTGGGTGTCTTCTTTGGAATAAGTAGGCATTACGAGCAAGCCCTCCCAGATTTGGGGGTACCACGTTACACCTTGTCAGGATTGGGTGGACATAGAAATATGGCATAGAAAAAAAAAAAAAAAGAAAAAAAGCTGGGCTCGGTGGCTCAGCCTGTAATCCCAAGCCTTTGGGAGGCTGAGGTGAGTGAATTGCCTGAGCCTGCGGGTTAGAGACCCGCCTGGGCAACTTGGCGAGACCTCATCTCTACAATAAGTCAAAAAATTAGCCGGGCATGGTAGCGCGCGCCTGTAGTTCCAGCTACTCGGAAGGCTGAGGCGGAAGGATCACTGGAGCCCAGCAGGTCGAGGCTGCAGCGGCCGGGAGCGGCCACTGCACTCCAGTCTGAGTGACAGAGTGAGACTCCAACTCAAAAAAAAAAAAAATGCTTTGATGGGTCTCTGACAACCCACAACCTCAAAAAGACACCCATTTCTCATATACTGCTAGCTACCATCTATTAAAACCATTTCATTGCAACTGTAAACATCTCATTAAATAACAAGGGCATTTCGAACATGTAAGAGATGGGGGTGAACAAGGGCCCCCAAGCTGGGCAGAAAAGCAAAGGTGAATTCAGGTGAAGGTGATCACCAACTTGGCAGAAAGGAGCTTTCCCTGGCGGGCAAGAGATAAGGCAGAAGCTAACCTGGCAGGCACCAGGACCTCGGGATGGATGCCTGGGGCCAGGTGGGAGAGGAAGGAGAACTTTATCCTGGAGTCACCTGGTCTTCAGCCTTTTGCCAAATGCACAATTCTAGAGAGAACTGAAGGCCAGAAAAGGGGAAAACGACACAAACTCCCTTTCCTTGAATCCTGTTTTAAAAGACAGCTTGAGATGGAGGAGAGATTAGGTGAGGTGAGGCTGGAGTGGGGGAAAGATGTTGCCCCTTGAGGTGCTGGTTTTCACTCATGAATAGGGCAAGAAAAAACAGACCGCAGGTGGGAGGCCCTGGACTGGGCTTTGTGGAGAAATGCTGTGAACATGGTCTCAGGACAGGAAGGCACTAGACCTTGGAAAATCTAAGGTTTTGTAGCTGTGTGACCTTGGGCAAGTTACTTAACTCCAAAAGCCTTGGAATGCCAGAAGGACATCTTTAATTTTCAGCTGAGTTCCACACAATTTTAAATTCCTGTGGTTTGGCCACAGGGACCTGGAGATCAGTGGACAGGCCTTGGGGAGTGGATTTCAAGGCTCGATTTCCCAAGGCCTCCTCTTTGACTTCAGTTATCACCCCTGTAATAACCGACCTGTACACTGGGGAATCTGAGCAATAACACTGAATTTGGAACGTCAAAAGAGTCTGTGGTTTAAAAGACAAAATAAGCCGGGCTCGGTGGCTCAGCCTGTAATCTCGCGCCTTTGGGAGGCTGAGGTGAGTGGATTGCCTGAGCCCGCGGGTTCGAGATCCGCTTGGGCAGCGAGACCTCATCTCTACAATAAATCAAAAAAATCAGCCGGGTGTGGTAGCGCGCGCCTGTAATTCTGGCTACTCGGAAGGCTGAGGCGGAAGGATCGCCGGAGCCCAGCAGGTCGAGGCTGCGGTGGCCGGGAGCGGCCACTGCACTCCAGTCTGGGCGACAGAGTGAGACTCCAACTCAAAAAAAAAAAAAATAAAATAAAAAAAAAAAAACTACATGTGCAAAATGGATTGGGGAGATGGTGACAAATCTTGACTCCTCCAGGAATGGTCAGTAGACCGTCAACATCAGCATCACCTGGAAGCCTATAAGAAATGCCCAATTTCATGTCCCATCCCAGTTCTACTGAATCAGAATCTGCATTTTATTTTATTTTATTTTTTATTATTTATTTATTTATTTTTGAGTTGCAGTCTCACTCTGTCACCCAGACTGGAGTGCAGTAGCCGTTCCCGGCCACCACAGACTCCACCTGCTGGGCTCCAGTGATCCTTCCACCTCAGCCTTCCAAGTAGCCGGAACTACAGGCACGCGCTACCACGCCCGGCTGATTTTTTGATTTATTGTAGAGATGAGGTCTCCCCAAGTTGCCCAGGCGGGTCTCGAACCCGTGGGTTCAGGCAATCCACTCATCTCAGCCTCCCAAAGTGCTGGGATTACAGGCGTGAGCCACCACGCCCGGCTAGAAATAGTTTAAGCTTGTATTCATGAGGGCTCAAACCATGGGTTTCAAATCCAGTTGATGAGTCCCTCTGTGCAGGGACTGGTGAATGGCAAAGAGATTCTCTGGGGGCCTTCAGTTCCAGCCCAGGAGACTGGGGTTATTCCGGCTGAGACATTGCCAGGCCTTTTTTTTTTTTGAGTCAAGGTCTCAGTCTGTCACCCAGACTGGAGTGCAGTGGCATGATCATGGCTCATCACAGTCTTGAACTCCTGAGCATAGGCAGTCCTTTCTCCTCAGCCTCTTGAGTAACTGGGACTACAGATGTGTACCACCATGTCCTTTTCAGTGTGCTCCCACAGACTTTCACCTGCTAGCATGTGTGGCTTCGTGCCCAGGGCTAGAGAGAAGCTGGGAAGGCCCCCAGTAAGACTAGTGGCAGGTGGTGCATGGACGTAGGGGCAGAGATTTCTCCTGCCTAGGAGTGCCCCATCCAAGCCTCTCAGGAGGTGGTAGCCAATACCCCAATTCTCTCATGCATCTCTCTCTAGTGGGATAACTCTGGGGGCCCGTCTACACAGGTTCCCAGAGCTTTTCCACTGGATTCTGCTCCAGTTGTCCACAGCAGTTGGTGTTTTTGTTTGTTTGTTTTGTTTTTTGAGTCAGGATATCACTCTGTTGTCCGGGCTGGAGTGCAATGGCACGATCACAGCCCACTGCAGCCTTGACTTCCTGGGCTCAAGCAATTCTCCCACCTCAGACTCCTGAGTAACTCGGACTACAGCGACGTGCCACCATGTCTGGGCTCCGGCGATCCTTCCACCTCTGCCTTCCAAGTAGCCGGAACTACAGATGTGCGCTACCATGCCAAGCTAATTTTTGTGATTTATTGTAGAGACGAGGTCTCACCAAGTTGCTCAGTCTGGTTACAGATGCGTGGTGGCGTGCATCTGTAGTTCCAGTTACTTGGAAGGCTGAGGTAGAAAGAAGGATCTCCTAAAACCAGCAGGTTGAGGCTGCGATGGCCGTGAGCATGCCACTACACTCCAGCCTGGGCAACAAGAGTGAGACTCCAACTTAAAAAAAAAAAAAAAAAATGAAATCGGACCCTTATCTAACACCACATACAAAAATACTACCCCAAATAGACCATACACCTAAACATAAGAGTTAAAATTATAAAACACTTAGAAGAAAACATAGGGAAAAAAATTTTTATAACAATAAATTAGGCAATGATTTTGTAGATATGTCTTTTTTTTTTTTGAGTTGGAGTCTCACTCTGTCGAGCGCAGTGGCCGCTCCCAGCCACCGCAGCCTCGACCTGCTGGGCTCCGGCGATCCTTCCGCCTCAGCCTTCCAAGTAGCTGGAACTACAGGCGGGCGCTACCACGCCTGGCTAATTTTTGATTTATTGTAGAGATGAGGTCTCGCCAAGTTGCCCAGGCAGGTCTCGAACCTGCGGGCTCAGGCAATCCACTCACCTCAGCCTCCCAAAGGCGCGGGATTACAGGCTGAGCCACCGAGCCTGGCTGATATGTCTTTAAATATAGACAACGAAAGAAAAAAATAGATAAATTTGACTTCATCAAAATTAAAAACTTTTGTGCATCCAAAAAAACTATTAAGAGATTAAGCAGGTCACGGTGGCTCAAGTCTATAGTCCCAACACTTTGGGAGGCCGAGGTTAGAGGAATGCCTCAGTCCATGGGTTCGAGACCAGCTTGGGCAAATTGGTGAGATCTCATTTCTACAATAAATCAAAAAATTAGCCGGGCGTGGTGGCACATGCCTGTAGATCCAACTATAGGTGGATCCAACTACAGGCTGAGAAAAAGAATTACCTGAGCCCAGAAGGTCAAGGGAGGCTGCAGTGGCCAAGAGCATGCCTATGCCCTCCAGTCTGTGTGACAGAGTGAGACTCCACCTCCGAAAAAAAAGAGAAGATATTGAAAAGACAATTCGGCCGGGCTAGGTGGCTCAGCCTGTAATCCCAGCACTTTGGGAGGCCAAGCTGAGTGGATTGCCTGAGCCCACGGGTTCAAGACCTGCCTGGGCAACTTGGTGAGACCTCATCTCTACAATAAATCAAAAAATTAGCCGGGCATGGTAGCGCGCGCCTGTAGTTCCAGCTACTTGGAAGGCTGAGGCAGAAGGATAGCCGGAGCTCAGCAGGTCGAGGTTGTGGTGGCTGGGAGCGGCCACTGCACTCCAGCCTGGGCGATAGAGTGAGACTCCAACTTAAAAAGAAAAGAAAAGAAAAGAAAAAGACAATTTACAGAATGGGAGAAAATATTTGCAAAGCATGTATCTGATAAAATATTAATGTTAAGCTGGACTCTGGCTCAGCCTGTAATCCTGTGCTTTGGGAGGCCGAGGTGAGTGGATTGCCTGAACCTGCAGGTTCGAGACCTGCCTGGGTAACTTGGCGAGACCTCATCTCTACAATAAATCAAAAAATTAGCCAGGCGTGGTAGCGCATGCCTGTAATTCCAGCTACTTGGAAGGCTGAGGTGGAAAGATCGCCGGAGCCCAGCAGTTTGAGGCTGCGGTGGCCGGGAACGTGCCACTGCACTCCATTCTGGGCGACAGAGAGAGACTCCAACTCAAAAAAAAAAAAAAGATTAATGTTAGATTATAAAGAGCTTCTATAACTCAACAACAAAACAACCAACCTACTTCAAATAGGCAAAGAGGCATGCAAGTGCAGTCCCAGCTACTCGGGAAGTATAGAGGATCATTTGGGACCAGAAGTTTGAGTCCTGTCTAGGCAACATAGCAAGATCCTATCTTAAAATAAAGTAGGCAAAGTACTTGAGTAGATGCTTTCAATTTTAATTTTTTATTTTTTGAGTTAGAGTCTCACTTTGTCACCCAGGCTGGAGTGCAGTGGCACGCTCACGGCCACTACAGCCTTGACCTGCTGGGCGCAGGCAATCCTTCTGCCTCAGCCTTCCAAGTAGCTGAACTATAGATGTATGCCATTATGCCCAGCTAATGTTTTGACTTATTGTAGAGACATGGTCTTACCAAGTTGCCCACGTTAGTCTCAAAACCCTAGACTCAGGCAATTCTCTGGTTGAGGCCTCCCAAGGTGCTGGGATTACAGGCTTGGCCCTAGATGTTTTTTAAAGAACACATGCAAATGGTCAGAAATCATAAAAAAAATACTCTGGCTGGGTGCAGTGGCTCAGCCTATAATTCCAGCACTTTGGTAGGCCGAGCGAGAGGATTGCCTGAGCCCAGGGATTCAAGACTAGCCTGAGCAACTTGGTGAGACCTCATCTCTACAATAAATCACAAAAATTAACCAGGCGCAGTGGTGTGCACCTATTGTTCCAGCTACGTGGAAGGTTGAGGTGGAAGGATCTCCTGAGCCCAGCAGGTCGAGGCTGCAATGACCACGAACAGCGTGCCACTGCATACCAGCCTAGGCAACAGAGTGAGACTCCAACTCAAAAAAAAAGAAAAAAAAAAATTCTAAGCATCATTAATCATTAGGGACATGTAAATCAAAAATCACAATGAGATTCCACTATACACATGTTAGCATGATAGTTATTAAAAAAAAATAGGGCCGGGTTCGGTGGCTCAACCTGTAATTCCAGCACTTTGTGAGGCCTAGGCGAGTGGATTGCCTGAGTCCACGGGTTTGAGACCAGCCTGGGCAATTTGGCAAGACCTCATCTCTACAGTAAAAAAAAATTTAGTCGGGTGTGGTAGTGCGCGCCTGTATTTCCGGCTCCTTGGAAGGCTGAGGCAGAAGGATCTCCAGAGCCCAGCAGGTAGACACTGGGGTGGCTGTGAGCGTGTCACTGTACTCCAGCCTGGGCGACCGGGTGAGACTCCAACTCAAAATAAATAATTAATTAATTAACTACCTGGGTGCAATGGTGTGTGCCTGTATTCCCAGTTACTCAGGAGGCTGAGGCGGGAAGATAGCTTGAGCCCAAGAGTTCGAGCCTGCAGTGAGCTATGATCACACCACTGCACTCCAGCCTGGGTGACAGAGCAAGACCCTGTTTCAAAAAAAAAAAAATTTTTTTTTTTTTTTTTGAGTTGGAGTCTCACTCTGTCGCCCAGACTGGAGTGCAGTGGCCACTCCCGACCACCGCAGCCTCGACCTGCTGGGCTCCGGCGATCCTTCCGCCTCAGCCGAAATTACAGGCATGCGCTACCACGCCCGGATGATTTTTTGATTTATTGTAGAGATGAGGTCTCGCTGCCCAGGCGGGTCTTGAACCTGTGGGCTCAGGCAACCTGCTCACCTCAGCCTCCCAAAGGCACAGGATTACAGGCTGAGCCACCAAGCCCGGCTAAAAAAAAAAAAAAGGAATTTTAAGTTAATAATAATAATAATAATAATTAAAATCAAAGTTAGGTGTTAAAAAATAACTGCCTTTGTAGATACAAAGCACATGAGGATACAAAGCGCCCAGCTATGGGCTCAAGAAAGGCAGGCATCTTGCCTCTAGGTTTTCTACAAGGGATAAGAGGTGGGCACATCTGGTCCTACAGCAGAGGTAGGAGCAGGCCAGAGGTGAGGAGGAGCCCTGAGATGAGCTGTGCCTGTGCCCCAGGCAGGGATGGACACAGATGTGCAAGCATGTGCATTCCAATCTTGATGCTTGGCCAGGATCCCCTGTCAAAGTGTCTTGGGCTTCTGGATCACAGTGCCTAATGGTTCTGCTACCATAAGAGATGTGGCTTTGCATCCTTTGTTCATTAAACCAGTAGCTGGTGAGCATCTACTACCGGAATATAAAAATGAACAAAATGGTTGGGCGCAGTGGCTCACGTCTATAATCCTAGCACTCTGGGAGGCAGAGGCGAGAGGATGGCCTGAGTCTGGGGGCTCAAGAACAGCCTCAGCAACTTGGCGAGATCTCATCTCTACAATAAATCAGAAAAATTAGCCTGGTGTAGTGGCATCCACCTGTATCCCAGTTACTAGAGAGACTGAAGCAGAATGATCTCCTGATCCCAACAGGTCGAGGCTGCAGTGACCATAAGTGTGCCACTGTACTCCATCCTGGGGGACAGAGTGAGACTCCAATTAAAATTAAATAAATAATAAAAATAAAAAGGAACAAAATGGATGTGGTCCCCCCGCTTCAAGGAAATGGTGTGATGCATGATTTGGAAGAGCCCCTTAACCAGGGCAGGTGGAGCGGGGAGTCAGGAAAGGCTCAGCAGAGGAAATCAATCACCAGGGAGTAGGACAGCTGGCTGAGGGTTCAAGTGTTAAAAGTGAATGGCTGGACAGGGTGGCTCATGCTTGTAATCCCAGGACTTTGAGGGGCCAAGGCAAGAGGATTGCTTGAGTGCAAGAGTTTGAGACCAGCCTGGGCAACATAGCGAGGCCTCATCTCTACAAAAAGTCAAAAAAGCCAGGCTCGGTGGCTTAGCCCGTAATCCCGTGCCTTGGGAGGCTGAGGTGAGTGGATTGCCTGAGCCCGCGGGTTCGAGACCCTCCTGGGCAGCGAGACCTCAGCACTACAATAAATCAAAAAATCAGCTGGACGTGGTGGCACATGCCTGTAATTCCAGCTACTTGGAAGGCTGAGGCGGAAGGATTGCCGGAGCCCAGCAGGTCGAGGCTGTGGTGGCCGGGAGCGGCCACTGCACTCCAGTCTGGGCGACAGAGTGAGACTCCAACTCAAAAAAAAAAAAAAAAAAAAGTCAAAAAATCAGCTAGGTGTGGTGGCAATGTGCCTGCAGTCCCAACTGCCCAGTAGGCTGAGGCAGGAGGATCGCCTGAGCTCAGGAGGTTGAGGCTGCAATGAGCCGCGATCGTGCCACTGTTCTCCAGCCTGGTCAACAGGGTGAGGCTCTGACTCAATAAACAAATCAACCAACACACAATCAAATAAATAAATAGTGATGAGCTGGCAAGTGGAAAGCCACCAATTTTTTTTTCTTCAAAGAACAGAATTCAGAGAAATGTATTCAAATTCTAGCCTTCTGTGTCGCATTGAACAAGTCTGGGTTCTGGTATCTCAGGGTAAAAATGGAGAAAATAATGCCCTCCCTGAAGCGTGAGGGTGAGGAAAATACTGTACAAATCTCTTTGTACAGAGCACCTGGCACCTGGTAGACACATGACTTCAATTGCACAATTTCTGCCTTAGGCATGCTCCTGCAAAAACACATATCTGAGAAAACACTCAGTATCCAGACTATCCTGGGTCTAGGAAGAACAATTTTTTTCCACCAGGATGAAATGCTGTTTATTATCATTTAAAAACAGTTATTACTTTCTGAAGTAATTTCCATATCTTAAATTACCTGTGGGTTATGTTACACTTTAAAAAAAAACTTTATTGAGATATAATTCAGCCACCATATAAGTCACTCTTTCTTTCTTTTTTTTTTTTTGAGTTGGAGTCTCACTCTGTCTCCCAGACTGGAGTGCAGTGGCCGCTCCCGGCCACCACAGCCTCGACCTGCTGGGCTCCGGTAATCCTTTCGTCTCAGCCTTCCAAGTAGCTGGAACTACAGGTGCGCACTGCCATGCCCGGCTAATATTTTGATTTATTGTAGAGATGAGGTCTTGACAAGTTGCCCAGGCAGGTCTCGAACCCGTGGGCTCAGGCAATCCACTCACCTCAGCCTCCCAAAGCACGGGATTACAGGCTGAGCCACCGAGCCCGGCCATAAGTCACTCTTTCAAAGTGTACAGTTTAGGTTGGATGCAATGGCTCATGTGTGTATCCCCAGCACTTTGGGAGGCAAAGGCGAAAGGATTACCTGAGCCCAGGGATTGGAGACCAGCCTATGTAACATGGAAAGACCTTGTTCAAAGAGTTAGCTGGGCATGGTGGCTACCCCTGTAGCCCTAGCTATTTGGAAGTTTGAGGCGGAAGGACACCTGAGCCCAGGAAGTCAAGGCTGCTGTAGCTGTGATCATGCAACTGCACTCCAGCCTAGGCAACAGAAAGTCAAACTCAAAAAAAAAAAAGTGAGCCGGGCTCGGTGCTCAGTCTATAATCCCGTGCCTTTGGGAGGCTGAGGTGAGTGGATTGGCTGAGTCTGTGGGTTCGAGACCCGCCTAGGCAACTTGGCAAGACCTCATCTCTACAATAAATCAAAAATTAGCCAGGCGTGGTAGCACACGCCTGTAATTCCAGCTACTTGAAAGGCTGAGGCGAAATGATCGCCGGAGCCCAGCAGGTCAAGGCTGCTGTGGCCGGGAGCGGCCACTGCACTCCAGAGGCGACAGAGTGAGACTCCAACTAAAAAAAAAAAAAAAAAAAAGTGAGAAATTAATTATTTTTAAAAGTATTTTGCATAGTAGTACAAAGATCATTACAGTCAGTTTTAGGTTATTTTCATCACCCTCATCAGCACTCATTCCCGATTCCCTCCCAACCCTGGCGATCACTAATTCACCTTCTGCCTTTATGGATTTGCTTATTCAGGAAATTTTGTATAAATGGAATCATACAATATGTGGTTTTTTGTGACTTGCTTCTTTCACTTAGCATAATGCTTATAGGGTTTATCCATATTTTGGAAAAATACATACATTAGCACTAAAAGTCAAATAATTTTATTTGGCCGGGCTCAGTAGCTCAGTCTGTAATCCCAGTGCTTTGGGAGGCCGAGGTGAGCGGATTGCCTGAGCCCACGGGTTCGAGACCCACCTGGGCAACTTGGCAAGACCTCATCTCTGCAATAAATCAAAAAAATTAGCTGGGCATTGGTAGTGCGTGCCTGTAGTTCCAGCTACTTGGAAGGCTGAGGCAGAAGGATCACCGGAGCCCAGCAGGTCGAGGCTGCAGTGGCCGGCAGCGGCCACTGCACTCTAGTGTGGGTGACAGAGTGAGACTCCAACTCAAAAAAAAATAATAATAATAATACTTTTTTTAAATGGGTAAAAGTCTTAAACAATTCACATAAGAATTTATCGCCGGGCTCGGTGGCTCAGCCTGTAATCCCGCACCTTTGGGAGGCTGAGGTGAGTGGATTGCCGGAGCCTGCAGGTTTGATTCCCACCTGGGCAACTTGGCGAGACCTCATCTCTACAATGAATAAAAAATGAGCCGGGCATGGTAGCGCGTGCCTGTAGTTCCAGCTACTTGGAATCTGAGGCGGAAAGATCGTCGGAGCCCCAGCAGGTCGAGGCTGCGGTGGCCGGGAGTGGCCACTGCACTCCAGTCTAGGTGACTGAGTGAGACTCCAACTCAAAAAAAAAACCAAAAAAAAAAAATTTATCAAAATAGACAATGAACACATGAAAAGTTGCTGATCATCTCTGTGATCAAGAAAATGCAAGTTAAAGGCCGGGCATGGTGGCTCATGCCTGTAATTCCAGCACTTTGAGAGGCCGAGCCAGGAGGATCGCTTGAGCACAGGAGTTTAGGATCAGTCTGGGCAACACAGTCAAATCTTGTTTCTATAAAACATCCAAAAACTATCCATGTATGGTGACACACACCTGTAGTTCCAGTTACTTGGGAGGCTGAGGCAAAAGAATTACCGGAGCCCAGGAGTTGGAGGCTATGGTGAGCGAATGCACAACACCTCATGCTGGGGAGGGTGTGCATTAACAGGAACACTCACATACTGCTAGCAGGAGTGTAAACTGGTACAATCACTTTGGAAATACGATCAACAGTTTCTAATATACTAAAATGTGCCGGGCTCGGTGGCTCAGCCTGTAATCCCACGCCTTTGGGAGGCTGAGGTGAGTGCATTGCCTGAGCCCACAGGTTCGAGACCCGCCTGGGCAACTTGGCGAGACCTCATCTCTACAATAAATCAAAAATTAGCTGGGCGTGGTAGTGCGCGCCTGTAATTCCAGCTACTCAGAAGGCTGAGGCGGAAGGATCGCCGGAGCCCATCAAGTCGAGGCTGCGGTGGCCGGGAGCAGCCACTGCACTCCAGTCTGGGGGACAGAGTGAGACTCCAACTCAAAAAAAAAAAAAAAAAAAAAAAAAAAAATATATATATATATAATATATATATATATATATATATACTAAAATGTATACCTACCCTGTAGCCAGCAATTATACTTTTTGGTATTTATCTATGAGAAAGGAAAATATTTATCCACAAAAAGACTTAGGTATGAAGGAGTCTCTCTAAACCTATTCTGGCTCTGGAGGCTGATCAATCTTTTTTTTTGAGCTGGAGTCTCATTCTGTCACCCAGGCTGGAGTTCAGTGGCACACTCACGGCCACCCTAGCATTAACCTGCTGGGCTCCAGTGATTCTTCCACTTCAGCCTTCCAAGTAGCCGGAACTGCAGGGGCACGCTACCACGCCCGGCTACTTTTTTTGATTTGTTGTAGAGACGAGGTCTCGCCAAGTTGCCCAGGCGGGTCTTGAACCCGCAGGCTCAGGCAATCCTCTTGCCTTGGCCTCCCAAAGTGCTGGGATTACAGGGTCCCTGATGCCAAAAATGTTGGGGACCGCTGATCTACACCCTCTCCCTAGATATTCTTCTAAATTCCTTGGCTTTAGCTGTCATCTTGTTGATGACTTCCATGTACATAACTCTAGTCCTGTATGAACCTGGATGCAGATATCCAAACTGCCTACCTGATGTTTCCTCTGGGGATGTCACAGATAGAAGTCTCCTGGGCTGTCCCGTGTCTCAACCCCTCCTCCCTTCCTGCCCCATTTCTGTAGAATGGCCCTCCACCCACCTGGCTGCCCAACTCCAAATCTCGAATCCATCCTGATTCCTCCCTTTCCTTCACCTTCCACATGTAGCCCATCAGCAAGCCCTGCCAGGATTATCTTTTTTTTTTTTGAGTCAGAGCCTCACTCTGTCACAGGCTGGAGTGCTGGGCTTAGGCGATCCTTCCGCCTCAGCCTTCCAAGTGACTGGAACTACAGGCATGCTCTACCACGCCTGGCTAATGTCTTGATTTATTGCAGAGATGAGGTCTTGCCAAGTTGCCAAGGCTGTTCTCGAACCCTTGGACTCAGGCAATCCTCTCATCTCAGCCTCCCAAAGTGCTGGGATTACAGGCTTGAGCCACCATGACTGGTCTCTCATTGCTTTTCAATTCCTCAATCATGGCATGTTTTTTCCTGCCTCGGGACCTTTACACTAACTCCTCCCTCTTTCTGGAATGTTCTTTTCCCAGCTCTATGCATAACTGGTTTCTTTAAGTCTCAGCAATAATGTCACCTTCTTCATCCTTCTACACCTCCAAACCTAAGCTGGCCCCAACCTTGGTCACAGTCTGCCCCTTTTATTATTATTTTAGCATTTATCACTAACAAAATTTTTTTTTGTTTATTAATATTTCTTGGTTACCATCTCATGTGCTACAACGCAAGTCCACTGAATACCAAGAGCCCAGCCAGATGCTGGGAGTGCAATGATTCTTCTGCAATCCCATACTTACCTGGACAGGTGAGGTACCTTTTTTTTTTTTTTGAGTTAGAGTCTAACTCTGACACCCAGGCTGGAGTGCAGTGGCATGCTCACGGCCACCCCAGTGACAACCTGCTGGGCTCCGGCGATCCTTCCACCTCAGCCTTCCAAGTAGCTGGAACTACAGGCACACGCTATCATGCCCGGCTAATTTTTTAAATTTAACTGTAGAGATGAGGTCTTACCAAGTTGCCCGGGCTGGTCTCAAACCCACAGGCTCAGGCAAACCATTCGTCTTGGCCTCCCAAAGTGCTGGGATTATAGGCTGAGCCACTGAGCCCGGTGTGAGGTACCTTTTTTATCCATCATTTTTGGAAGGAGGAAACCCTAGAAGTTTAGGAAATAACTAGCCGTTTTGAATCAGCACAACCATTCTGCTTGGGCCTCACTCCTTGACATTCCCTTGCTGCACAGCTTGCATGGCCCACACGTCCTTTTACCTTATGATCATAAACAAGAAAAATACTTTAGTTTTAGAAGCTGGTGATTACACAGAACCCCTTAAGCATGTCCAGTCTTGCTAACAATTTATCTTTTAGGCATTCATATTGGTACATTGTTACTGGCTGCGAGGACCTCCAGCATACCACCAGGAGGCATGTTTATTGGTATATTATCATCACACAACCATGACAACCTCCAGCCCACAACCTGAGGTCATGAAATGTGTTGATGCCTGGCGATGCAAGATACTAGATTCATGTGACTACTATGGAAACCAAAGACTACAACTCTGGACATACCTTTTGCCTGTTCAGAGAATTTGCTGGGAGTAGGAGAAATGGCTAGGTAAGAAACTTAGACCACCTCCAGGTCTAAGCCCCTCTTGGTTTAAAGGCCCTTAAATATACCTAGTTTCCAGTCTTCTACGCCACACTCGCCTGAGAGCCAACCCCCTTTCCATCTGTGAAAGGTGAATGATAAATTTTGCTTCCTTCTACTTTCCTCTCCGTTGTAATCTTGCATTATTCCCGCAGCACAGGCCCACTTTGCTTCAGTTTACCCTTTCAATTTTGTTAATGGTGTCTAGCCCAGTATTCACCAAGTAGCATGTGACCAATAAAGAAGAGCTGTACTAACTTTTATGCAACGAGTGGTGCAGCCGATAATCCTGCCTCAAAGGACTTGAATTCCAAGTAACCTTACAAACTGGAGACCTTATCAAAAACAAAGAGAGTGGAATTCAATCTAGACAGAGTGCAAATATCAACGAAGAAAAGACTGAGTGTTGATATCATGTCTAAAAACCAGTTCTGGGCTCAGTTCTACAGTGGATTAGCCCTCTTGTATAAATACCTTGTATTTGTAAAGGACTATAAAAACACATTCGCAGAAAACACGTCCACACCAATTATTTCATTTAATCCTCACACCAACCTAGGTGGTGGATAGGGCAGATGGAATTATCTCATTTGCCTATTAGGAAACTTACCAGTAGTTAGGTTACATGATTTCCCCAAGGTTGTCCAACAAGGCTGAGGTGGGGTAGGGATCCTGTATTCTTCTTTCCAAGGCTGGAGTATTCAAACTTAAACCCTCACATTCCACAGTATATACATGTCCTTGTTTCTGAAGGCACACATATTCCTGGAGACAATAGCTTTTCACCTCCTTGGACTTGATCTTCCCAGGGTCCCAGGGCCCACCCCAGAGAGGGATCACACTATTTAAAATAGGGAACATAGCTGGGCTCGGTGGCTCAGCCTGTAATCCTAGCACTTTGGGAGGCTGAGGTGAGTGGATTGCCTGAGCCTGCGGGTTCGAGACCCGCCTGGGCAACTTGGCGAGACTTTATCTCCACAATAAATCAAAAATTAGCCGGGCGTGGTAGCGCACACCTGTAGTTCCAGCTATTCGGAAGGCTAAGAGGAAGGATCGCCGGAGCCCAGCAGGTCGAGGCTGCGGTGGCCGGGAGCGGCCACTGCACTCCAGTCGACAGAGTGAGACTTCATCCACTCCAGTTGACTTGGTGAGACCTCATCTCTACAATATATCAGAAAATTAGCTGGGTATGGTGCACATGCCTGTAGTTCTGGCTACTTGGAAGGCTGAGGCGGAAAGATTGTCTGAGCCCAGCAGGTCAAGGCTGCAGTGGCTGTGAGTGTGAGTGAGACTCTGACTCAAATTTAAAAAAAAAAAAAAAAAAAAAGCCGGGCACAGTGGCTCAGCCTGTAATCCCAACACATTGGGAGGCTGAGGTGAGTGCATTGCCTGAACCCAGGGGGTTTAAGACCAGCCTGGGCAATTTAGTGAGATCTCCTCGTCTATACAATAAATCACAAAAATTAGCCGGACATGGTGGTGGCTGTGAGCATGCCACTGCACTCCAGCCTGGGCAACGGTGAGACTCCAACTCAAAAAACAAACAAACAAGCAAAAAATGCACATAGGTGTGCAGCTGAATACAACTTCACAAAATGAATATACCTGTGTTCATGCCTAGCACGTATGTCAGCTCCCTAAAAGGCTCCTGTCCCTCTGCTTAGTCACCATCTCCCCACTTGGTGACAGTGTCCTGAATTCCAACACCTTAGACTAGTTTTACCACTTTTCTACTTTAAGAGAATAGAACTACTGGCAGATTTGTGGTTTTTTTCCTTCCATATTTCCCCTTCAAAGACTAAATGCGACCATGAGGCTCCAGGTTCAAATGATGTCCTTATGGAATAAAGCCCCGTTTCTCTACCCTGGCATTGGAATCTTCTATGATTTGCCTCACACCCATGTTCCCACTTGGCGCAAATGATGGTTAGTCGTGGGCATTGACTAGTCTGGGCTAAAAGATGTCCAGATAGCTGGTAAAACATTGTTTGTAAACTAGGCTCGGTGGCTCAGCCTGTAATCCCGCGCCTTTGGGAAGCTGAGGTGAGTGGATTGCCTGAGCCCGCGGGTTCGAGACCCGCCTGGGCAGCGAGACTCATCTCTACAATAAATCAAAAAATCAGCCGGGCGTGGTAGTGCATGCCTGTAATTCCGGCTACTTGGAAGGCTGAGGCGGAAGGATCGCTGGAGCCCAGCAGGTCGAGGTTGCGGTGGCCGGGAGCAGCCACTGCACTCAGGTCTGGGTGACAGAGTGAGACTCCAACTCAAAAAAAACAACATTGTTTTTGAGTCTGTCTGGGAGGGTGTTTCCAGAAGAGATTAGCATTTAAATCAGTCGACTGAGTAAAGATCTACCCTCACCAGTGTGAGCGGGCATCAACCAATCCACTGTGGGCCCAGAAAAAACAAAAAGGCAGAACAAGAGCAAATTCGCACTCTCTTCAGGAGTAGGGACATCCGTCTTCTCCTGCCCTCGGACATCAGAGCTCCAGGTTCTCAGGCCTTCAGACTCAGACTGAATTACATAGCCAGCTTTCCTGGCTCTCCAGCTGGTAGATGGCAGATTGTGGGACTTCTTGGCCATCATAATCACGTGAGCCATTCCCATAATAATCCTCTCTTATTCATCTAGCTACCTATCAATCATTTATCAAGCTCTATCTATCTGTCTGTCTATCTATCTATCTATCTATCTATCTACCCACCCATCTATCCATTCCATTGGTTCTTTTTCTCTGAACAAGCCTGACTAATTCAACTTCTATTTATCCAGGGACCAGGAGGTTAATCCTGAGTCCTCCTTTTTCTTCATATGTCACCTTTCATCAGCGGTCAGGCCCTGTTGGTTCAGTTCAACAGCTGAAGTCACTGAATACTTACTGAGAACTTACTATGTGGCAAGCACTATGTGGAAAGTCAGCATGCAGAGTTACATTATCCAGGATCTCTGCTCTGGAAGGGATGACAGTAAGGGAGAGAAACAGAAAGACAAATAATTTCAATGTAATTTCATTCTATATGTTAGGAGGTATGGAGGGGGAGTGTAAGACTTAAACCACTCTAGGGACTCAGGGGAGGCTTCCAGGAGAGGCCAAGGTGAGGCTTAATGAAAATGATCCATAGGAGGGGTGGAGGGGATCTAGGTATTAGAATAAATAATGATGTCCTTGGAGAGCTGTTGAAGGGAAAACAGGGCCGAGCGCCATGGCTCAGCCTGTATTCCCAGCATTTTGGGAGGCCGAGGCGAGGGGATCGCCTGAGCCTGGGGGTTCGAGACCAACCTAGGCAACTTGGTGAGACCTTGTCTCTACAATAAACCACAAAAACTAGCCAGGTGTGGTGGCATGCATCTGTAGTTCAGTTACTTGGAAGGCTGAGGTGGAAGGATGGCCTGAGCCCAGCAGGTTGAGGCTGCGGTGGCCATGAGCATGCTACTGCATTCCAGCCTGGGCGGCAGAGGGAGACTCCAACTCAAAAAAAAGAAAAAAGAAGGGAAAACTGTAATGGACTTAACCAACCTCTCCTTCCCCCGACACCAGTGTTTGAAAGGGGTAGGAGAAAGAAGAGACTAAGGAGAGAGAAAAAAAATAGAAAAATAAGAGAAGAACCAGTAGAAAGTACAGCCACAAAGTCAAGTAAGGAGAGATTTTTCCTGAGACTACAGCACCAGTTGTGCCAAATGCATCCAGAAAGTTCAGTAAGATGCACACAGAAAAGATCTCCTGGATTGTGCAATTGGAGGGCATGGCTGACTTACCTGGGCAGTTTCAGAGGAATACAGGAACAAAAGCCAGATTGCCAAGGGGCAAAGAGAGGAAGGAAGTGAGGATGAGAAAACAGGGACTGGAGGTGGCTCTCTTGAGAAGCTGAGCAGTGTAGAGGACTGCTGGAACTGGGAGGACACAAGCTTTCCAAGGACAGGGTGGTTAGCACTGAAATGCGGAGAAGGATACCCAGTGGGCGGAGATCTCTGAGGGGTCTTCAGTCCTTGAGACTGAGGAGTCCCTCCTGGGAGAACGGGGTTGAGGCAAAGGGGAGGTGGGGGGCGAGAGAATTCACCTCTCATGATCAGTTGCCAGGAAGCAGGAAGCATGGATATTTGCTGGGAGTAGGGGAAATAGGTAAGGAACTTGAGGTCATTTGAGGGTAACAGAGATCACTTCCATGGACTGGACTTCAGAACCACTGAGGGTGGGCTGAAGGAGGCTGAAAGGGCTGCACACTGTGCTTCTCTGAATACCTTTTTGCACAAATCCCATGCTTACCACTGTGTTCCTGTGCCAGCTAGATTCCCAGAACTGATGTTTTGAGTTAGCGGTGTGTGCCTTTGAACTCTTGTTGATTATTGCCAAATCGTATTCTAGAAAGGTAGACCAATTCAGCCTCCCTTCCACAGATTTTGAGCGGGTCCACTTCCTCTGTCTTTACCAACCATAGGTGTTATTAATCTTTGCCGACCTAATAGGTGAAAAATGATATTGATGACCACATTTTTGTCCTTTTTTTGGGAAAGAAAGCCTCCAGTCCTTAGACAAGACTGGGTCTTATTTTGTAGTGATCAACTACTGTGTACCAGTTCCTCCTGACCTCAGGTCAGTTCTCCCCTACTTGCTCCCAGCTCATACTCTTATCTGAGACCTATTCTCACCCTTATCTGAGACCTATTCTCACTCTTATCTGAGACCTATTCTCACCCCTATTCTCATGCCTCCTCTGAGACTTTGTTGTCTTATCTTGTGCATGGGGCTGCTCCATCCAGATTTCTCCTCTGCACCCTCAGCATCTGATACCCTGAGGACATGCTCCTGACTGCTAGGACCGGTAGCTATGTCTAGCTTGGTAGTGAAGATGCTGTTTCATGGTCTAGTCATACAATGGAATATTTTTGGCTTTAAAAAGGAATGACATTTTGATACATGCTACAACAGAGGCGTTCCTCAAAAGCATTATACTAAGTGAAAGAAGTCAGACACAAAAGGGCAAATACTGTCTGCTTCCACTTATTGGAGGTACCTAGAATAGGCAAATTTATAGAGCGAAAGTAAAACGGTGATTACCAAGGATAGAGAAAGGGAGGAATAGGGAATTATTGTTTAACGGGTGCAGAGTTTTCACTTTGGGATGATGAAAAAGCTCCGGAAATGTGGATGGTAGTGATGGGTACACCACAATATGAATGAATTCACTTCATGCCTCTGAGATGGCCCTTTTAATCATTTACATATATATAGCCAAAAATGTATACACATTTTAGGAGATATTATTTATGTATTACTTTTAAAAATTGAATTAAATTATATGATCCATTTATATTAAATATCCTGAATAGGCAAATCCATAGAAAGACAATGAAGATTAGTGGTTGCTAGGGGATAGGGGAAGAGGAGAAATGGGAAATGATTGCTAATAGATAATTTCTTTTTGTTGTTGTTGTTGGAATCTCACTCCATTGCCCAGACTGGAGTGCAGTGGCACACTCACAGCCACCGCATCCTCAACCTGCTGGGCTCTGGCGATCCTTCCACCTCAGCCTTCCAAGTAGCTGGAACTACAGATGCACACCACCACGCCCTGCTAGTTTTTGTGATTTATTGTAGAGACAAGGTCTCACCAAGTTGCCCAGGGTGGTCTCGAACCCCCAGGCTCAGGTAATCCTCTTGCTTCAGCTTCTCAAAGTGCTGGGATTACAGGTTGAGCCACCTTCGCCAGCCAGATAATATATTTTTTTATTCTTTTTTTTTGGAGTCAGAGTTTCACTCTGTCGCCCAGACTGGAGTGCAATGGTACACTCATGGCCACCCCAGTGTCAACCTGCTGGGCTCTGGTGATCCTTCTACCTCAGCCTTCCAAGTAGCTGGAACTACAGGTGCATACCAGCACGCCTGGCTAATTTTTTAAAATTTATTGTAGAGGTGAGGTCTCAGCAAGATGCCCAGGCTGGTCTCGAACCTGTGGGCTCAGGCAATCCTCTCACCTTGGCCTCCCAAAGTGCTGGGATTATAGGCATAAGTCACTGCGCCCAGCCTAGATAATCTCTTCTAGGTGTGATAAAAATGTTTTAACTAGTGGTAATGGTTGTACAGGTTTGTGAATATACAAAAAAACCACCAAATTGTATACTTTACAGTGGTTTAGTTTAAATAGTATACTTTAAAATGGAATAGTATGGTATATGGATTATATCTCAAAAAAAAAAGCAGCCGGGCTTGGTGGCTCAGCCTGTAATCTCGCGCCTTTGGGAGGCTGAGGTGAGTGGACTGCCTGAGCCCACGGGTTTGAGACCTGCCTGGGCAGGTGAGACCTCATCTCTACAATAAATCAAAAAATCAGTCGGGCGTGGTAGCGCGTGCCTGTAATTCCAGCTACTCGGAAGGCTGAGGCAGAAGGATCACCGGAGCCCAGCAGGTCGAGGCTGCGGTGGCTGGGAGCGGCCACTGCACTCCAGTCTGGGCGACAGAGTGAGACTCCAACTCAAAAAAAAAAAAGAAAAAAAAAGCTACACGGTGTTCTTATATCACAGATCATTCAGTCATTCCCTGATTAATAATGGACATTTGGGTCCCTTTCAGGTTTTTTTTCCTACTTGAAACAATGCTGCAGTGAACATCACTGAACATGCAAAGAAAAAGCAAAAGTCATTTCAGGCAGATCTTGAGTCCTCCCATGTAGCCCCAGACCTGGAACGTCTCAGTATGAGACGGTTCTGCTGGCACCTAGAGGTGTGTGTGAGATTAAAAAAAACTTGAAAAACCATCTTCTATTATTCAATTATTCTATTGCATTCTTCTATTATTCAATCAGATCTGTTAAAAATTAAAAATTGCAACCGGGCTCGCTGGCTCAGCCTGTAGTCCCAGCACTTTGGGAGAGTGAGGTGAGTGGATTGCCTGAGCCCACGGGTTTGAGACCTGCCTAGGCAACTTGGTGAGATCTCGTCTCTACGATAAATAAAAAACTAGCTGGGCGTGGTAGAGCATGCCTGTAATTCTGGCTACTTGGAAGGCTGAGGTGGAAGGATCGCCGGAGCCCAATAGGGTGAGGCTGCGGTGGCTGGCAGCATGCCACCGCACTCCAGTCTAGGCGACGGAGTGAGACTCCAACTCAAAAAAAAAAAAAAAATTAAAATTTGCTAGGCGTAATGGCCCACATCTGTAATCCCAGTTACTCAGGAGGCTGAGGTGGAAGGGTTGCTTGAGCCTAGCAGTTGGAGGCTGCAGTGAGCCATGATCACACCAATTGCACTCCACGCTGGGTGACAGAGTGAGACTCTTACTATAGTAAAAATAAGTTGGGCTCGGTGGCTCAGCCTGTAATCCCATGCCTTGGGAGGCTGAGGTGAGTGGATTGCCTGAGCCTGCGGGTTCGAGATCCGCCTGGGCAACTTGGCGAGACCTCATCTCTACAATAAATCAAGAAAAAATCAGCCGGGCATGGTAGCGCATACCTGTAATTCCGGCTACTCGGAAGGCTGAGGTGGAAGAATTGCCAGAGCCCAGCAGGCGAGGCTGCGGTGGCTGGGAGCGGCCACTGCCCTCCAGTCTGGGCGACAGAGTGAGACTCCAACTCAAAAAAAAAAGAAAAAGAAAAATGATATCTGTCCTATTTTTGCCCTGAAGGGACAACCCAAAGTGATGGAATTATGATACAGACAGGGAGTCAGTACATTAAGCCCCATTGCCTGTTTTTATACCAGTGAAGAGGGTTTTTTACAGATAAAAATTTACAATACATTGTAGCTCTGGCTACTTGGAAGACTGAGGTGGAAGGATCACCAGAGCCCAGCAGATTGAAGATGGGGTGGCCATGAGTGTGCAACTGCACTCCAGCTTGGCCGACGAGTGAGACTCCAACTCAAAAAAACAAAAACAAAAAAACAACAACAAAAAAAACATTTGATAACAGTAAACATGAACTTTGCATTTCAATTAAGCAAAATCTTATTTGTCCCATTTTACTTTTTCCATTACGAGACATGTATTATAAAAATATTGTAGCCGGGCTCGGTGGCTCAGCCTGTAATCCCGCGCCTTTGGGAGGCTGAGGTGAGTGGATTACCTGAGCCCACGAGTTCGAGACCCGCCTGGGCAACTTGTTGAGACCTCATCTCTACAATAAATCAAAAATGAGCCGGGCATGGTAGCGCGCGTCTGCAGTTCCAGCTATTTGGAAGGCTGAGGCGGAAGGATCACTGGAGCCCAGCAGTTCGAGGCAGCGGTGGCCGGGAGCGACCACTGCACTCCAGTCTGGGTGACAGAGTGACTCCAACTCAAAAAAAAAAAATTGTACTCAGGGCTGGGCTCAGTGGCTCAGCCTGTAATTCCAGCATTTCGGGAGGCTGTGGCGAATGGATTGCCTGAGTCCGTGGGTTCCAGACCCACCCGGGCAACTTGGCAAGACCTCATCTCTACAATAAATCAAAAATTAGCCAGGTGTAGTAGGCGTGCCTGTAATTCCAGCTACTTGGAAGGCTGAGGCGGAAGGATCTCTGGAGTCCAGCGGATCGAGGCTGCGGTGGCCAGGAGCGTGCCACTGCACTCCAGTCTGGGTGACGAAGTGAGACACCAACTCAAAAAAATATGTATATATTGTACTCGGCCGGGCACAGTGGCCCACATCTATAATCCCTGCACTTTGGGAGGCCGAGATGAGAGGATTGCCCTAGCCCACGGGTTCAAGACCAGCCTGGGTAACTTGGTGAGACCTCATCTCTACAAGAAATAAAAAAAAATTAGCCGGGCATAGTGGTGTGTGCCTGTAGTTCCAGTTACTTGGAAGGCTGAGGTGGAAGGATCACCTGAGCCTAGCATGTTGAGATTGTGGTGGCTGTGAGCGTGCCACTGCACTCCAGACTGGGCAACAGAGTGAGACTTTGACTCAAAAAAAACAAAAAAGGTCATTGCCTTGCTAGACTCTGGTGTGGCTATGTGCTCTTTGAGCTATGGCTATTGCCATGCTTCTTGGCTTTGGCCTTCTTCCCCACCTTGGGGAGGTATATCTTCTCTTTCTCTCTCTAATTTACTTTTATTGATTGATTTATTTATTTTTTTGAGTTGGAGTCTCACTCTGTCGCCCAGACTGGAGTGCAGTGGCCGCTCCCGGCCACCGCAGCCTCGACCTGCTGGGCTCCAGCGATCCTTCCGCCTCAGCCTTCCAAGTAGCCAGAATTGCAGGCATGCACTACCACGCCCGGCTGATTTTTTTTTGATTTATTGTAGGGATGAGGTCTCGCTGCCCAGGTGGGTCTCGAACCCGGGGGCTCAGGCAATCCACTCACCTCAGCCTCCCAAAGGCGCGGGATTACAGGCTAAGCCACCAAGCCTGGCTTCTAATTTACTTTTAAATAAACTATATTTTCTAATCTAAAAAAAAAACCCAAACAAAATATTGTACTCCATTATTATTATATCTTGAATTTGATCCATAAATATCTGTGGAAATTGGTTTTATCTCATTATATAAGTATTATACCTGTATACTATCATCAATTGTGCCTCTTGGCTCAAAAAGCCTAAAACATTTACTCTGTGGCCCTTTCCAGAAAAAGTTTGCTGCAGGTCTAGACTCCAGAGAAATGTTGAAATAACATTGAAAATAAAAGTACTGTATGGAGGTGAAATAGCCCCAAGCTACAATTACCTTTCAAAAATAGCATAGCCTGGAAACGACTGAAATTTCAATCAAATTAATCAGGTCACATTCTTGATATATTCTGCTCATTTAGTTTAGAGAAGCTAAAGGGGTTGGGGTGGAGCCTTGCTTGAATCAGCTGTAATAGAAGGGAAAGTGAATGGGAAACAAAAGGAAAAGAAAATGAACAGGAAAATGTTCATATATTTTTTGAATTGATGATGATGATACAATAATTATCTAAAAACGATGACATTGAACATCTATGTATTCAAGCACTGGATAAGCACTTTGTATACCTTTAATCCTTGTAAGAACTCTGAAAGACGAAGTCAGAGCCATCTGCTGATACCAATTCCAGTTTGTCAGCAGTAAAAAGTAGTACTTTGTTCAGAGAAAAAGAAGAAAAAGAAGCTTGAGATTAGAAGGTTAAGACCTTGATTGCTATGCTGGGAAAGAGCCTATATTGTTTCTTTTTACCAGGTTATTCTTTAGACTGGGAGGCCCTGAAGGATTTTCAGAAGGGGTGTGAGATGGTCAGTTCTATGTTTGGGGATGATAACAAGGACAGTTTTGGGAGATAACTTTTGAGGCCAACAGGCCAGAGAGAAGCTTTTTCAATAGTCCAAGGAAGAGCCAGTGACGGTGAGTACCTGTGCTGGATGACAAGAGAATTGGAGAGATGTTTTTCCTGCTTGACCATAGGTGGCAGAGTAAACATGTGGGCTGGGGACACAAGGAGTTAAAGACCACTTCAGTTTCTGGTGGCAAAATGAGAGAACTCAGATTAAAAAATAAGTTTAGGGAGGAGAATCATGAGTTGAGTAGTGGAGATATAGTTACAATTCCTGGAAAATATGCAGGGCAGGTTGTCCAGGGAACCATTGGAAATGTGTGTTTAGAAGTTCAGAAAGATGCTGGGCGCGGTAGCTCACACCAATAATCCCAGCACTTTGGGAGGTGGAGGCGAGGAGTTTGAGACCAGCCTGGGCTATTGGGTGAGACCTCTCTCTACAATAAATCAAAAAATTAGCTGGGTGTGGTGGCACACGTCTGTGGTTCCAGCTACTTGGAAGGCTGAGGTGGAAGGATCATCTGAGCCCAGCGGGTTGAGGTTGTGGTAGCCGTGAGCCTGTCACTGTTTTTCAGCCTGGGTGACAGTGAGACTCTGACTCAGAAAAAAAAAAAGAAGAAGTTGAGAAAGATGTCTGTCTGGCATGGAGATAGAGGTTTAGAAGCATGAGGAGATGGCTGAGAGGTTAAAGAAGGAGAGGGCAAGGGGAGTAAGGAGATGATAGGGAAAACTAACTTATCTAGAGTTGAGCCTGGACACCTCTTACATCACTGAGCAGGAAGGGCGGGAGTACAGGACAGTTAGCAAGACCCAGTGGTATTCAAGTCAATGGAATGTTACAAAGTCAACAAAGAAGAAAAGAACTGTAAACAGGCAACTGGATTTGGCAAGTAGGTCACAGATGATATCTGATAAAGAAGGGAATGACAGCTAGGGAGCTGGGATAGGAGGGAGGAAGAGAGGCTGGGAAGGTCAGAGAACTGGGGCCATGGAAGTTTTTTTTTTTTTTTTGAGTTGGAGTCTCACTCTGTCGCCCAGACTGGAGTGCAGTGGACACTCCCGGCCACTGCAGCCTCGACCTGCTGGGCTCCGGTGAGCCTTCTGCCTCAGCCTTCCAAGTAGCCGGAATTACAGGCATTTTTTTTTTTTTTTTTTTTTTTGAGTTAGAGTCTCAGTCTGTTGCCCAGGCTGGAGTGCGGTAGCATGCTCACGGCCACCCCAGCATCAACCTGCTGGGATCCGGCGATCCTTCTGCCCCAGCCTTCCAAGTAACTGGAACTACAGTTGGGTGCTACCGCTCCTGGCTCATTTTTTAAAACATTATTTATTGTAGAGATGAGGTCTTGCCAAGTTGCCCAGGCTGGTCTCGAACCCGCGGGCTCAGACAGTCCACTCTCCTTGGCCTCCCAAAGTGCTGGGATTACAGAATGAGCCACTGAGCCGGGCCAAGAAGGTTTTTTGTTTTGTTTTGTTTTGTTTAGGATAGAGAAACACTATAAAAGTCTAGGAAGGGAGGGAGAGGGAGGCACTGAAGATGCCACAGTTAATGGAATACCAGTGGGGGAGGGGATAGGCTTAAAAGCTCAGGGGGGTCTTGACTTTGGAACTTCCTTTTTATTCCAAAAGACTCCACATTCCTTGCTGAGCAAAACACATTAAAAAAAAAAAAGAAAAAGAAAAGGTCGCCTGGAAAATGTTCTCACGCTCTAACTAGTATAGATAATGGTTATCAGGCGGTGTGTGAGTTTTTCTCGGTGCTTTGTCCCTTTATTTGTCTCATTTTTAAGAGGATCAAAATACCTGACCTTCTAGTGTATAATCAATTTTGGAACCCAACTCATATTTTCAAAATACAAAGTTATTAGAGAAGTAAACGGGATGACACATTATTGTCATTCACACTTGTATATTTTATAAAATTCCCTTAGCTGCTGCCACCCCCTCCACTGATATATGTGATGTCAGTCCCCAAAACTGTAAAGCATGCAGACAGTTATAATGATAGAAACTGCTACTCTCAATGTGAGGCCAGGCACCATCCACAGTTCTTTATGGTTCTCAAGAGTTGCTCCAAGAACTATCGAATTACTCCGTTAGAAAAGCAACCATGGCCGGGCTCGGTGGCTCAGCCTGTAATCCCGCGCCTTTGGGAGGCTGAGGTGAGTGAATTGCCTGAGCCCGCGGGTTTGAGACCCGCCTGGGCAACTTGGCGAGACCTCATCTCCACAATAAATCAAAATGAGCTGGGCGTGGTAGCGCGCGCCTGTATTTCCAGCTACTCGGAAGGCTGAGGCGGAAGGATTGCTGGAGCCCGGCAGGTGGAGGCTGCGGTGGCCGGGAGCGGCCACTGCACTCCAGTCTGGGTGACAGAGTGAGACTCCAACTCAAAAAAAAAAAAAAGAAAAGAAACCATGGCAGTGGTTTCAAGATGGGCGGTGTTGAGAAAGTGCTAATTATTATATTTTTTTCTTTTTTTGAGTTGGAGTCTCACTCTGTTGCCCAGGTTGGAGTGCAGTGGCACCCTCATGGCCACTGCAGCCCTGACCTGCTGGGCTCAGGTGATCCTTCTGCCTCAACCTTCCAAGTAGCTGGAACTACAGGCATGCACCACCACAGCTGGCTTATTTTTTTGATTTATTTTAGAGGTGAGATCTCACCAAGTTGCCCAGGCTGTTCTTGAATCTGTGGGTTCAGGCAATCCTCTTACCTCAGCCTCCCAAAGTGCTGGGATTATAGGCGTGAGCCACGGTACATCACCTGGGCCATTAGATTTTTTTGGTTTGTTTTTTGCTATGTATTCTGATGATTTCAGCAGTGTCTCAAAAAGTGTGGTCCCCAAGCTGCAGCATCATCACCTGGGAACTTGTCAGAAATGCAAATTATAGAAGCTTACTCCAGACCTTCAGTCTCAGTCACTTTGGGGGTGAGACCCAGCATCTTTTTTTTTTTTTTCGTTTTAGTCTCACTCTGTCGCTCTGACTGGAGTGCAGCCGCAGCGTCGACCTGCTGGCCTCAGGCAATCCCTCTGCCTCAGCCTTTCAAGTAGCTGGAACTACAGACACGCACTACCACGCTGGCTAAGCTATCTGCATCTTTTTTTTTTTCTTTTGAGGTGACATCTCACTCAGTCGCCCAGGCCTGAGTGCAGTGGCACACTCACGGCCACCCCAGCGTCGACCTGCTGGGCTCAGGCGATCCTTCCACCTCAGCCTCCCAAGTAGTTGGAACTACAGGCGTGCAATACCACGCCCTGCTAAGCCATTTGCATCTTAATGAAGTCCTTACAGTGAGGGTGCCCAGCGCTAAAGACTGAGGGCCACGGATTTACACAAGGCCTTTCCGCCATATATATGGCCCAAGGACCTCACTCGTGGGCATCACCTGGGTGCATTTTAGAAATGCAGGATCTCGGGCTGCAACCCAGGCCCACTGAGTCAGAACCCGTCCCCTAACACGATTCCCAGGGGACTCAAGTCTGAGAAGTCTTGATCTGTACTATGGTGTCTGCATCATGTAAGGAGAATCGCCTCTCCAGTAAGTTAAAAAAAAAAAACCTGCCGGCCTAACAGGAGAAGCGGTGAAATTGTTTTAGAACATCCAACCCATCGAGCCTAAAGCATCGCATACTACCTGATGTTCACCCTGGGGCGATGACTGGGCTCTGCGTCTAGCCAGGCGAAGGGGGGACATCTCGAGGGGGAGCCTTAGGGACGAGCGCTCCGCATTCCAGGTGGGTCCCTGGAGCAGGTGTGACTGACGGGAAGGACTGAGAAGGGGGGCGACCTTTCTGCGCAGGGAAGGGAAAGAGAAGGAACGGGAAGGGGGCGCTGGGTCGAGGCTTGGGATGCTCCCGGGAGCGCTCCGGGGTGCAAGGGGGCAGCCCCTCCCTTGGGAGAGGTCGGAGGGCAGGGGTTGGGGGCGGGGAGGGAGGTGGGCCCCAGACCGGCGCGGGGGCGGGCGGCTCCGCGGCTCCCCGCCTCCCGCCCGCCCCTCCGCGGCGCCATTTTGCAGGCGGCTGTCGCGGGGACCGGAGGCGGCGGCAGCTGCTGGCACTGCGGCGCCGAGTCTCGGCAGGACAGGAACCCCGCGAGCTACAGCCAGGTGAGAGCCGGGCCGCCGCGACCCTCGCCCGGCCCGCGGGCCGCACCTGCCGGCCGGGCCGCGAGGTGCCCGCCGCGCCCACGAGGCCGGCCTGGCACGGCCCCTGCGCGCTGTCACCGGCCCCGCGGCGCGGCCTGCGCGCCCCCAACCCGGCCCCCGGGGCCCCGCGTCCGCTGGCCACCCTGCCCTGGGGCCCGTGATGCCTGCTGCCCCCGGGTCCTGCCGCCCCGGCTGGGCCCGGGCACCCGCCGCTGCCCGCCGCTGGAGCCGTAGCGCGCTCGGGCCCTCAGGCCGCGCCGGCGGGGAGGCGAACGGGTTCCCCCGGGACCCGGCGGCCCTCGCCACCTCCTCCCGGGCTCTGCGCTCGTGTGTCCCGGGGTCGCTCTCCTCGCCCCGCCCCAGGTGGTGCGCCCGGGCATCCCCGGGGCCCCCATAATTCAGGGCCATCAGGAGGGGCTGCGGGGAGGGGGTGTTGCCTTTACATTCTTGCTTTCTTCCCTCCTACAAAGACTGCGCCAACTAATTTTAGAAGCAGCTGCTCCGACCCCAGGCCATTTCTCTGACCTATTTCCCGGGGGTCGTGGGTACCCCTTGTTGCCATCTTTCGGGAAAAAAAGAAATTGACATTTCGAGTGTGACTACTTTAAGGGCGCGGAATTTTCTCCTTCCTTTGGCCCTAGATGCCCCTGGGGTGGGTAGCTGGGAAGAACTCGGCCTACAGACTGGCATCATGACTGAAGGGAAATTATCGATTGTCAGGGCAAAGGGCAAACGAGGGCAACTGCAGGTGACAGAAAGTTACCCGTAGGGCATCCTGGCTCCGGGGCATTTATGGTAGCTGTTACTTTTGTTCTTGCAGTGCTGGGAGATGGGAGGGGGAAGACGCAGTCCCTGCTGACAATTGGGTCATCTGTTTGTAGAGAGGGCCCGGGATGTGGGATGTGCGAGGACATGGGACCAGGAGTCTCGAGACAGTCTGGTTTGAGCTGTCATTAATTGGCCATGTGACTTCCCTCTGCCAGTTTCCTCCTCTCTACAGCAAAAGGCAGGAATCGGGTGGTTGGTGCATTTTTATTTTTATGTTTTTGTATTTGAGTGCTGTTGAGTTTGGGCCTTGCCATCTAATGTTGTCTACACCTGTCTTTTCACCTTTGCACACAACTTTACCTGCCTCTCCTGAAGGTGTTTGGTCCCAGTGAGATTTATGAAGGGCCTTACAGCTAAAAATTTCTGAATTCTGAACTGGGTTATGGTTGGCTCATTCAGGGTCAGTTATGAATGCATTACTGCTGTTCTCTTTTCACTCATCCAAAATTTAATAGCTTTTGGGCACCCGTGGGTGTGTAGAGTAAACCCTCGTGGCACACTTGTCAGTTAGAAGGAGGCAGCGGGTGTGTCTAGCCAGTTACCTGTTCCATGGCATCCTGGGCCTGAGGTATCTGCTTTCTAGACTGTTTCCGTTGCCAAAATGGCGAACAGCTTTTTCTGTTAATGCCAAGGCGTTTCTTTTTTGGTTCCTTTGCTTGGAGTGGGGAGTGGTTTTCTTTCGTTTTGTTTTGTTTTTAAGAAAATGAGTATTTCAGGAAGTTTTTGTGTTCGTAATTTTTATAGATGGTTGCATGACAATTGTATTCTCTGACTGTGGGACAGTCAATGAAGTCAATTACATTTTCACATCTGTTAGGATGTTTTAAAACTGCTTACGAAAGTACCTGGCTAGAATACTGTAGAGGATTTTGCTGGGTTTTGTGCCACACTACCCATCTCATTTTCATGCCAGTCAAGTGGATTTAGCATTGCAGAAATGAATGATAGGTTCCTGGGGCAGGCAAGCTCATAGAGCCATTTATCTGTCTGTCTGCTGCCTATCTATCCATCCATGAATTTGGTGACAGGTGCTGTTGAACAGATCACTGTTGAATAAAACTCAGTCTTTTGCCCTCACAGATCCTAGTTTTTTGGGTGTTGGAAACCCTGAGTTGGCTGTTGCCGTACTCTTCAGTGTCTCTAAAGTCAAATCTGGGGTTGATTTGGGGCTTTATTTCTGGTACTACTGGTAGCTTAAGAAATTTTCCCATATCGGTTAACGGAATTAAAAGTCAGCAGTAGAGCCGGGTTCGGTGGCTCAGCCTATAATCCCGCACTTTGGGTGGCTCAGCCTATAATCCCGCACTTTGGGAGGCTGAGGTGAGTGTATTGCCTGAGCCCGCGGGTTTGAGACCCACCTGGGCGACTTGGCGAGATCTCATCTCAACAATAAATCAAAAAATCAGCTGAGCATAGTAGCTCGTGCCTGTAATTCTGGCTACTCGGAAGGCTGAGGCGGAAGGATCGCCGGAGCCCAGCAGGTTGAGGCTGCGGTGGCCGGGAGCGGCCACTGCACTCCAGTCTGGGTGACAGAGTGAGACTCCAACTCAAAAAAAAAAAAAAAAAAGTCAGTAGTAGTAATTTGAAATTATATGGTGCTTTGTACTTGCAAATGAGACCTTTTTTTTTCTCTTAATTTTTATTTAAAATTGTGGGATCCAGAGCTTTTTAAAAACGTATTTTTATTTAACCTCTTGAGCTTTTTAAATGTAAACATCCTGAAGTCCTGCAGTCCTGTGTGCCTTGACGATGGAAATCCTCAGCCTGTAATCCCGTGCCTTTGGAAGGCTGAAGTGAGTGGATTGCCTGAGCCCGCGGGTTTGAGACCCGCCTGGGCAGGCGAGACCTCATCTCTACAATAAATAAAAAAAAAAAAAAAATTAGCCGGGTGTGGTAGCACACGCCTGTAGTTCCAGCTACTTGGAAGGCTGAGGCGGAAGGATCGCCGGAGCCCAGCAGGTCGAGGCTGCGGTGGCCGGGAGCGGCCACTGCACTCCAGTCTGGGCAACCGAGTGAGACTCCAACTCAAAAAATAAAAAGAAAAAAGAAAAAAAAAATCCCACACTCCAGTCCATTAGTTCCCAGTGCCTGGTAACGTCATTCATTCCTTTTCATGCCCAGCTCTTCTTGCAGTTGTTCTGTCCTCCGAGGGACTGGTGTCTGGGCTTGCTTTTATTCTTGCGGTAGGGAACCTTCCTGCTCCAGGTGAGGCAGGCATTACAGGCCTCTGGGTTGAAATGGGCCTTTTGTGCACTCTGCTGCTCTAATCATTTTCTCCCTGGCTTTGCTATTTCGAGCCTCTTACTTTGTCACAGGTTCTAGGTTGTTGGCTCTCCCATAATTAAGGTCTGCTTTCAGCTTGTACCTTTCATAGGTCTTTCATAGGTTTAGTGCCTTGTTTGAGTGCCTCATTTGCACTGGGCAATATTCTTGGTGCTCGAGATGCCACAGGGAGATTCCCAGCCCACATGGAGCTCACACTCTGGGAAGGCAGACAATGAGACTTCATGCTATGAAGAGTAGTAGTCTGGCAGGACTTGGGGGTATTAGGTGTTGGGATGGGAGGTGTCATTTTTGGAAAGGTGGATAGGGAGGGTGTATGAATCTACTCAGACTGCTGTATTAAAATACCACAAACTGTGTGGCTTAAGCAACAGAAATTTATTTCTTACAGTTCTGGAGTCTGGGATGTCCAAGGTTAAGGTTCTGGCCTATTTGATTTCTGGTAGTAGCTCTCTTCCTGACTGGTAGTGGCTACCTTTTTGATGAGTCCTCAACATGGTGTTTTCTTGGTGCCATTTCTCGATTCCTCTTGTTATCCTGTTGGATCAGGGTTCCACCCCTAAGACCTCATTTAACTTTATTTTTTAAAAAATAGAGACAGGATCTCGTTATGTTGCCCAGGGTGGTCTTGAACTCCTAGCCTCCAATGATCTTCCCACTCCAACCTCTGAGTAGCTGGGGTTACAGATGTGAGCCACCACATCTGGTACCCATTAAGTTTTAATTACTTCTTTTTTTTGAGTTGGAGTCTCACTCTGTTGCTCAGACTGGAGTGCAGTGGCCTCTCCTGGCCATCGCAGCTTCTACCTGCTGGGCTCTGGCGATCCTTCTGCCTCAGCCTTCCAAGTAGCTGGAACTACAGGCGCGCACTACCACGCCCGGCTAATTTTTTTGATTTATTGTGGAGATAAGGTCTCGCCAAGTTCCCCAGGCGGGTCTCGAACCCGTGGCTTCAAGCAATCCACTCACCTCGGCCTCTCAAAGCGTGGGATTACAGACTGAGCCCGGCCGTTTTTTTTTCCTTTTCTTAATTTTTGTTTTTTGAGTTGGATTCTCACTCTGTCGCCCAGACTGGAGTGCAGTGGCATGCTCACTGCCACTGCAGCCTTGACCTGCTGTGCTCAGGTGATTCTTCTGCCTCTGCCTTCCAAGAAGCTGGAACTACAGGCATGCACCACCATGCCTGGATAATTTTTTGGTTTATTGCAGAGATGAGGTCTCACCAAGTTGCCCAGGTCTCACCTCGGCCTCCCAAAGTGCTGGGATTATAGACGTGAGCCAAACTTTAATTGCTTCTTGAAGGCTCTATTTCCAGTGCAGTGTCACTTTTTTTTTTTTTGAGTTGGAAATCTCACTGTCGCCCAGACTGGAGTGCAGTGGCCGCTCCCGGCCACCGCAGCCTCGACCTGCTGGGCTCCGGCGATCCTTCCAAGTAGCTGGAACTACAGGGGCACGCTACCACGCCCGGCTAATTTTTTGATTTATGGTAGAGATGAGGTCTCACCTGCCCAGGCGGGTCATGAACCCGCAGGCTCAGGCAATCCACTCACCTCAGCCTCCCAAAGGCGTGGGATTACAGGCTGAGCCACCGAGCCCGGCTCAGTGTCACATTTGTATTCTTATAAAACCACCAACCCAATCAAGCTAGAGTCCCATCTTTAAGATCTAATTTAACTTCATTACATCCTAAAGGCCCCATCTCCAAATACAGTCACGTTGTTGGGTTAGGGCTTCAACACATGAATTTTTGGTGGAGGGGGGCACAGTTCAGAAGTTGAGGCCTGTAGATAGCTGGGGGAGGGGTATTCTGAGTGGAGGAAACAGCAGGTGCAAAGGCCCTGAGGCAGGAGGAGGAAAGAATTTGGTTTTGAAGTCAGAGAGACAATGGGGTCAGATTATATAAAGCCATGTAGATTATAGTAAGACTTTGTATAGATTTACTCTGAGGGTGTGGAAGCCATGGTGGTTTTGAGGAAAAGAGAGATGTGGACTGATTAAGCTTTTCTTTTTCTTTTTTTGGAGGTGAGGTCTCACTCTGTCACCAAGACTGAGGTACCCTAGCACTATCATGGCTTACCACAGCTGTGATCTCAGATCTTCCTGCTTTAACCTCCTGAGTAGCTGGGACTACAGGTGTGCACCACCACACCTGGCTAATTATTTTATTTTATTTTTGTAGAGACAGGGTCTTGCTATGTTGCCTGTGCTGGCCACCAACTCCTGGGCTCAAGTGATATTCCCACCTCCCAAAGTGCTGATATTATAGGCATGAGCCACCGAGCCTGGCAGTGATTCAGCTCTTTTTTTTGAGTTGGAGTCTCACTCTGTTGCCCAGGCTGGAGTTCAGAGGCACACTCACTGCCATCCTAGTGTCGACCTTCTGGACTTCGGTGATCCTTGCGCCTCAACCTTCCAAATAACTGGAACTACAGACTCATGCCACCATGCCTGACTAATTTTTGTGATTTATTGTAGAGACAAGGTCTCACCAAGTTGTCCAGGCTGGACTTGAACCCCCAGGCTCAGGCAATTCCCTTGCCTCAGCCTCCAAAAGTGCTGGGATTACAGACTGAGTCACCGTGCCTGGCAGATTCAGCTCTTAACGAGCATACTCTTGGCGTACATTGCTGTGTGAGCATAGGTTGAAGGCAGGGTGGGGCAGCAGGGAGACCAGCTAGATGACTAGTGCAGGGCTGAGGAGAGAGTGGTGGGTGGCATTCTCAGGTGAAGCTGAGATTTACTGATGGAGCAGAAAGAGCATCCAGGGGGACTACAGGGTTTCTGGCCTGAGCACCTAGAAAGTGGCTATTAACTAAGATGCCTGAGGAACCAGCCTAGGGCGTGTTAAGTTGTGATGCCAACCCACCCCATACGCAAATGGAATGGAAAGGAAAGAGGCTGGTGAATGTTTTGCAGAGGTCTTCCTCAGTGGAAATGTAAATATGTAAACCTGGGGAATCTCTTATTGTCCTGTCTTAATTCTTCCCTGCGACTTCAGGCAAGTCTGGGACTTCAGATCTGGGCCTCTACAAGGCCCTCCATGGACATCCCCTCCATGAAGGAGAGTGGCCTTCCCCACTCAGTGGTCAGGAAGACCTCCTTTCTGTAGGTTTTGCCCAAAGCAGCCGATGACTCAGGCTTTTTTTTTTCTCCTTTTTTTGAGTTTGGGCCTCACTCCATTGCCCAGGCTGGAATGCAGTGGCACACTCATGGCCACCCTAGTGTCGACCTGCTGGGCTCTGGCGATCCTTCCGCCTCAGCCTTCCAAGTAGCTGGAACTACAGGCGCGCACTACCACGCCTGGCTAATTTTTTATTGTAGATACGCAGTCTCGCCGAGTTGCGCGCGCTCGTCTTGAACCCAGGGGCTTAGGCAGTCCACTTACCTCGGCCTCCCAAAGTGCTGGGATTACAGACTGAGCCACTGAGCCTGACAGAATTCTGTTCTTAATGCTCCATTAAATCTTGAACCCTCATTGAGAGAACGCTATTCCCAGACCTTTAAAAAATTTTTTTAAAACTTTATCTTTTATTTGAGACAGGGTTTCATTCTGTCACCCAGGCCAGAGTGCAGTGGCATACAGCTCTGAACTCCTGGGCTCAGCCTCCCAAGTAGCTGGGACATACAGCTACCACCCTGTGGCTAATTAAAAAATTTTTTTGGCTGGGCTCGGTGGCTCAGCCTGTTATCCCAGCATTTTGGGAGGCCAAGACGAGTGGATTGCCTGAGCCCGGGGGTTCGACACCAGCCTGGGCAGCTTGGTGAGACCTCGTCTCTACAATAAATCACACACACAAAAACTAGCTGGGCATTGTGGCGTGCATCTGTGGTTCCAGCTACTTGGAAGTCTGAGGCAGAAGGATCACCTGAGCCCAGCAGGTTGATGCTGCGGTGGCCGTGAGCGTGCCGCTGCACTTCAGCCTCACAAGAGTGAGACTCCAACTCAAAAAAAAATTTTTTTTTTGTAGAGATAGGTTCTTGTCATGTTGCCTAGGCTTGTCTGAATACCTGGCCTCAAGCAGTCTCCTACCTTGGCCTCCCAATATGCTGAGGATACAGGTATGAGCCTCTGTGCTTGGCCTCCAGATCTTGTCTGAACATCTGTTTTTCTAAATTCCTGTTAGTATAAAAGAGGGTGGTTAGTCGGGCATGGTAGCACGTGTCTGTAGTTCTAGCTACTTGGAAGGCTGAGGCAGAAGAATGACCAGAGCCCAGCGGGTCAGTGCTGGGGTGACCATGAGTGTGCCAATGCACTCCAGCTTGGGTGACGGAGTGAGACTCCAACTCAAAAACAAAAACAAAAACAAAAAAGAGGCAGCAATAGTTCGATGCTCTGCCCAGTGCTTCTTGTGTTCACCCATGTCACTCATCACAGCAGCCCTGTGGGCTAGATATGAATGTTTCCCACCTTAGAGCTGAGGATGCCGTGGCTTGGTAGCAGGACAGCTCCTTGTCCAAGGTCATAGTGCTGCCAAGTCGCAGAGTCAGGATTTGACCCTAGGCTGGCCAGTTTCCAAACTTGAAGTTAGAGTCTTATCACAGTGGTGCCTCTGTGTTCCAGGATGCTTTCCAAGGATTTAAGGTAGGGTTGGGCTGGAGAAGGTGGGAATGACTTTCTGATGGAGGGATTAGCGCCAGCAAAGGGCAGAGGCAAAGAAGCATGTGAAGAGGGGGTGACTGAGTCAGGACAATTAGAGGGATGCTGAGGATATGGTGGGGATGAGGGGAGAGGTCCTTTGACACTTATCGTGGGGCTTGAATTTTATCTGAAAGACCACTGGGAGATTCCCGGAAAAGGAGAGACTTGTTCAGATGGCATTTTAGGAAACTCTGGGGCGGAGTGGAGGGTGCACTTGGAGGAGGCCGAGGCTGAAGGCCAGGAGGACCCTTCTCTTGTGTCTGCCTTCTCGTGTTTCTGCTTCCTCTGCCTGTGGTTCACTTCTGGCTTCAGTGTTTTCCTTTCTGCACTACAATTTGGATTCCTTCTATAATGCCCTAGTTTGTTTCTGTGGAATCTTTTACTCCAACCCAACACTCACTTTTTTTTCCCTTGAGTTGGAGTCTCCCTTTGTCCCCCAGGCTGGAGTGCAGTGGCATGCTCACAGCCACTGCAGCCTCCACCTGCTGGGCTCAGGTGATCCTTCCACCTCAGCCTTCAAGTGGCTAGAACTACAGACACACACCACCATGCCCAGCTAATTTTTGTGGTTTATTGTAGAGATGAGGTCTCACCGAGTTGCCCAGACTGGTTTTGAAACCCTGGGCTCAGGCATCCTCTCGTACCAGCCTCCCAGAATGCTGGGATTACAGGCTGAGCCAACGCTGCCGGCCTTTGCTTTTTTTTGTTTTTACTCTGGCTTTCCTTCGTTCAAGTGAATACATACAAACCCTCAGTTTCATTTCAGTTTCATTTTTATTGTCCACCATCATTTCATCACAGAGGTCTTGGCTTTGTGACCCTGAGGTTGGTCTTCTCTACCCTGCTTGGGACCGAAAGTGATGCTGCGTCCTTGGCTTTCATGAAGGAAACACTATTTCTCATGCATTCTACTTGAGTTGGGATTTCAGCATCACATTTGATTTAACTTTATTAACTCCTACAACACTGGCTAAAATCCTTGGCTCTCTCCAAAGGCAAATCACCTGGCTAGGGGTTAACTCCAAACTCTTCCTGGTCTAACATGGTGGATCTCACTCAGAAGGTCTGGGGTGGGACCCAGAAATGTACATTTCTAGCAAGTTCCAGGTGAAGAGGATGCTGCTGGTTGGGGAAACCACCAGCACCTGTTCTTTTGAAGAAGGTTTTATTGCAGTCCAGCCATGCTCACTCAAGATACCATCTAACCTGTAAGTGTAAAATATTTGCTGTCTGCCCCTTTATAGAAAACGTTTACTGACCCTTGCTTCACAGTAAGATATGTGATTTTCTCAATTTTCTGTTGAGCTCATATATATATATATAGATATATATATATATTTTTTTTTTTTTTGAGTTGGAGTCTCACTTTTGTCACCCAGGCTGGGCTTAGATGATCCTTCTGCCTCAGCCTTCCAAGTAGCTGGAACTACAGATGCACGCCACCACGCACAGCTAGTTTTTGTGATTTATTGTAGAGACGATGTCTTACCAAGTTGCCCAGGCTGGTCTCGAACCCCTGGGCTCAGGCAATCCTCTCGCCTCGGCCTCCCAAAGTTCTGGGATAACAGGCTGAGCCACCTCACCGGGCTGGTGTATTTCCTTTTATCAAGAGCTGTCTATATTTTAAGACAGTGCTCCACGAATTATTCCACAGATGTATGGCATGGGGGAATAGAAGCATATTTCAAAGTGTTTGGGAATATAACAAGCATGACACTTCTTTTAAGTCTCTTCTGTTTTATCTAAAATTAATGTGCCTTTTTCATTCTATTCCAGAAGCATCAGTGCTTGTTTTAAATATGAAACATTTTTCCTCCATAATCTTTGATTGATGATGTGTTATATTTGATCCTTGCCTTCAGCCTGCTCCAGAAACATGCTGCAGGTGGAGTTTCTTTTTTCTTTTTTTTTTTGAGTTGGAGTATCACTCTGTCGCCCAGACTAGAGTACAGTGGCCGCTCTCGGCCACCGCAGCCTCGACCCGCTGGGCTCCGGCGATCCTTCTGCCTCAGCCTTCCAAGTAGCTGGAACTACAGGCGCGCACTACCATGCCCGGCTAATTTTTGATTTATTGTAGAGATGAGGACTTGCCAAGTTGCACAGGCGGGTCTCGAACCCGCGGGCTCATTCCACTCACCTCAGCCTCCCAAAGTGCTGGTATAACAGGCTGAGCCACCGAGCCCGGCTAGGTGGGGTTTCTTTATCTGATGTGCTTATGATTCGGATTTGGGATTTTTGGCGAATTCGGCATTTTTGCATTATACATAACTGGTTGAGTATCCCTAATTTAATCCAAAATGCTTTAGTGAGCTTTTTCTTTTTTTTTTGAGTTGGAGTCTCACTTTGTCACCCAGACTGGAGTGTAGTGGCCGCTTCCGGCCACTGCAACTCTACCTGCTGGGCTCTGGCGATCCTTCCGCCTCAGCCTTCCAAGTAGCTGGAACTATAGGCGCGCGCTACTGCGCCCGGCTAATTTTTTGATTTATTGTAGAGATGAGGTCTCGTCAAGTTGCCCAGGTGGGTCTCGAACCTGCGGGCTCAGGCAATCCACTCACCTCAGCCTCCCAAAGGCACGGGATTACAGGCTGAGCCACTGGGCTAGTGAGCATTTTCTTTGAACATCATGTTGGCACTCTAAAAGTTTTGGATTTTGGAGTATTTTAGGTTTTGGATTAGAAAAAAAATCAATCTGTATTAAGATTGACTTTTTTTTTTGTCTTACATTGCAAGTACTTTTTCTTGATCTTTGAATTCAACTCTGTCAATCTTTTCTTCTTTCCTATGCCTTCTTTACCCCAGATTTTATAAATATTCACCCATATTTTCTTCTAGTTCTCTTAAAAAATATATTGTCTATAGTTAATCTGATATCTCTTTTGGAGTGTGGTATGAAGGATTATTTTCCCCCTGCTTTTTCCCCACACCATTTATTCATTCATTCATCTTTATTAACTTAAAATAACACTTTCATCATATCCTGAATCCTTGGATCTGTCATGAGTTTTATTCAACTTATCTGTTCCTTTGCCACGACCTTACTATTTTAATCATTGTAATCACTTTATAGTAGGCCTTATTATCTGGTGGTGCCTACGCTCAACTTGTTCCCCTGTGCTTTTCAATTTTGTGTTTCAAGATACTCTTAATGGGAAATTTCATGAAATGTATAAATTTGGGGAGACTTGTCATCTCCATAATATTGACTTGTTCTGTGAATGAACAGAACAAGACAGTTTCTCTAGATTTTTTTCCTAGTATATGGTTTATAGATTACTTGTTGACTGCCTTTATTTTGAAATACTTGCTCTTTAGAGTGAGATTGTCTCCCCCATGCTACCATCACTCCGTTTCCTAAGTGAGACATAGAGCAGGTAATGAAACAGGCATACTGCTTGCAGTCTGTATGTCTTGTAACTGGCCACCTGTGTTAGTCAGGTTGGTGAATGCTAGCCAAAATCTAACAAAATAAGAATTTCTTTCTTTTTTTTTTTTTTTGAGTTGAACTTTCACTCTGTCACCTAGGCTGGAGTGCAGTGGTACACTCATGACCACTGCAGCCTCGACCTGCTGGGCTGAGGTGATCCTTCCGCTTCAGCCTTCCAAGTAGCTGGAACTACAGGTGCACGCCACCAAACTCGGATAATTTTTTTTTTGAGTTGGAGTCTCATTCTGTTGCCTAGGCTGGAGTGCAGTGGCATGCTCACGACCATCACAGCGTTCATCTGCTGGGCTCTGGTGAGCCTTCAGCCTAAGCCTTCCGAGGAACTGGAGCTACAGGCGCATGCTACCACATCCGCCTAATATTTTGATTTATTGTAGAGACAAGGTCTTGTCAAATTGCCTGGGCTGGTCTTGAACCTATGGGCTCAAGCAATCCACTTGCCTCAGCCTTCCGTAGTGCTGGGATTAGAGACTGAGCCACCAAGCCCAACCCAATTTTTTTGATTTATTGTAGAGATGGGTTTTGCCAAGTTGTCCCAAACTGGTCTCGAACCTGCAGGCTCAGGCAATCCACTCGCCTGGGCCTTCCAAAATACTGGGATTACAGGCTAAGCCACCGAGCCTGGCCCAATTTTTTGATTTATTGTAGGGATGTGGTCTTGCCAAGTTGCCCAGTCTGGTCTTGAACCCCTGGATTCAGGCAATCCTCTCTCCTCAGCCTCCCAAAGTGCTGAGATTACAGGCGTGAGCCACCATGCCTGGCCCAGAATTTAGTTCTTGCTCACACCTTTTTTTTTTTTTTGAGTTGGCGTCTCACTCTGTCGCCCAGACTGGAGTGCAGTGGCCGCTTCCGGCAACTGCAGCCTCGACCTACTGGGCTCCAGCGATCCTTCTGCCTCAGCCTTCCAAGTGGCTGGAATTACAGGCATGTGCTACCATGCCGGCTGATTTTTTGATTTATTGTAAGATGGGTCTCGCTCCCTGGGCGGGTCTCGCCCCCATGGGCTCAGGCATCCACTCACCTCAGCCCCCCAAAAGGGCGGGGATTCAGGCTGAGCCACCGAGCCCAGCTTTTTTTTTTTTTTTTTTTAGTTGGATCTCACTCGGCGCCCAGACTGGAGTGCAGTTTCCGCCCCCGGCCACCGCGCCCAACCTGCTGGGCTCTGGAGATCCTTCCCCTCAGCCTTCCGAGTAGCTGGAATTACAGGCGTGCGCTATCATGCCCAACTGATTTTTTGATTTATTGTAGAGATGAGGTCTCGCTTCTCAGGCGGTTCTCGAACCCGAGAGTTCAGGCAGTCCACTCACCTCAGCCTCCCAAAGGCGCGGGATTATGGGCTGAGCCACCGAGCCCAGCTTTTTGTGTTTTTTGAGATGGTGTCTCGTTCTTGTCACCCAGACCGGAGTGCAGTGGCGGGCTCAGACTCGATCTGCTGGGCTTAGGTGATCCTTCAGCCTCAGCCTTCTAAGTCACTGGAACTACAGGCTCACACATTTTTTTAAGTGGTTCTTCTCTAGTGGTAACTTGGGGAATCTTGGCTCCTTTCATCTTATAATACAACTGACTTCAAGATGTGGCCTCAAAACTGGCCATGGAATTTTGTGTATCGAAAGTTTTCTTATGGGCCAAGCTTGGAAGTAGTCATATTTTCTCCCACAGTCTGTTGGTCCTATTTTAGTTGCAAGGGGACTGGGAAATGGAGTCTTTTTAGTGTGTCTGTGAGAAAAGTGAAATAGCACTCTGTCTACTATGCTACCTAAGCAAACTCTGTTATTCTTTGTGTGTGTGTGTGTATGTGTGTGTATCTGTGTCTGTCTGTCAGGGACTCTCAGTCACCCAGGATGTAGTGTGGTGGCATGATCATGGCTCACCATAGCCCCAAGCTCCTGGGCTCAGACAATCCTCCTACCTTAACCTCCTGAGTAGCTGGGACTCCAGACACAACCACCATGCCATGCTAATTTTTTGATTTTTTTGTGGAGATGAAGTCTTGCTGTGTTGCTCAGGCTGGTCTCGAACTCTTGGGCTCAAGCAATTCTCTTGCCTTAGCTTTCCGAAGTGCTGAAGTTATAGGCACCTGGCCCCAAACTCTGTTATTCTTATTTTTCAGTTGATTCTCTTGCATTTCTTATATAGGCAATCAGAGTATGTGTTGAGCATTCCTAATCAGAAAATCCAAAATCTGAAATGCTCCAAAATTTGAAACTTTTTGAGCACCGACTTGACGCCACAAGTGGAAAATTCCACATTAGAGCTCATGTGATGGGTCACAGTCAAAGCGCAGCCAAAACTTTGTTTTGTGCCCTAAATTATTAAATACATTATAGAAATTATCTTCAGGCTGTGATGTATAAGGTATATGTGAGACATAAATGAATTTTGTGTTTAGACTTGGGTCCTAGCACCAAGATAGCTCATTTTATATATATATAAATATTCCCAAATCCCCCTGTATCTGAACAACTTCCGGTCCCAAGCATTTCAGAGATGGGATACTCGGTCTGTAGCTGCAAATGATCATTTGTTTTAATTTCCCCTTCCTATAGCTAAATGTTTCTTTTCCTTAATGCATTGTAGAGTGTGTGCAGAACAGGTTTAATTGTGATAGTTTCTTCTCGATTTTTGTTGGAATGCAATTTTTTTTTTTTTTTTTTTGAGTTGGAGTCTCACTCTGTCGCCTAGAGTGGAGTGCAGTGGCCGCTCCCGGCCACCGCAGCCTCGACCTGCTGGGCTCAGGCGATCCTTTCGCTTCAGCCTTCTAAGTAGCTGGAACTACAGGCGTGCGCTACCATGCCCGGCTAATTTTTGATTTATTGTAGAGATGAGGTCTCATCAAGTTGCCCAGGCGGGTCTCGAACCCGTGGGCTCAGGCAATCCACTCACCTCGGCCTCCCAAAGTGCTGGGATTACAGGCTGAGCCACCGGGCCCGGCCGGAATGCAATATTGTATACAGTCTTCAATGCTATTAAATAAGTATTCTAATTACAATATCAAATGTAGAGTTGTTTTGAACAAATCTTGTCACTTTAACATTGACCTTGGAATCCTCACAAATATTCTTAGTAGACCCTGTCCCTGCTATTGTGGTACTTCTCCAAATAAGTTTTGTTTCCCTGCTGATTTGACGATGGCCTGAAATTTATCGCCGTGAGGAACTGCATGAGTCCTTACTTCAGATTCGTCCCCAGGGCTCCTGTTTTTTAGCTCATACTGTTGGGTGATGCAGTGACTTGCGTCTTTTGCGTCAGTTTCTGACCTGCGGTCTTTGAAAACGTTCTCTCACTCAGAAGTTCGTGGCTTCTTGTCTCTCTTCCTTTGTTCTTTCATCCATGCAAAGACAAACGGAATAAGTGAGCATGTCGATTTTGTGCCTTCTCCCTTTTTTCTCTCCAGCCTAACCCCCCTGCCGCTACTGCTGTTGGGATCCTTTTTGCACCTTCTTTTTTTTTTGAGTTGGAGTCTCAATCTGTCACCCAGACTGGAGTGCAGTGGCCACTCCTGGCCACCGCAGCCTCGACTTGCTGGGCTCCAGCGATCCTTCCGCCTCAGCCTTCCAAGTAGCTGGAACTACAGGCGTGTGCTACCACGCCCGGCTGATTTTTTGATTTATTGTAGAGATGAGGTCTCGCCAAGTTGCCCAGGTGGGTCTCGAGCCCGCGGGCTCAGGCAATCCACTCACCTCAGCCTCCAAAGCGCAGAATTACAGGCTGAGCCACTGAGCCTGGCTCTGTACCTTCTTCTTGACACCCAGTGTGATTTCTGGCCCTGCTTGTCCAGGCTGCCCACTGCGGCCCTGCCTTCCATTCAAGTTTCCCATGACTGGTGCTCCTTTCTCTCCTGAGCTCCCTGTGGGATCTGCTGCAGACTCCACCATCAGGGGCCCTAGATTTAGCAGAAACAGGAGGCTCCTCTGAGCCCTTCTCAGGAGCCCTGGGAGGTGGAGGGTGCTTCATTACTTGACCCATCAAAAGAGGCACAGGGTCAAATTCACTTTTTCTGGTGTTGCTTAGGGTGATACTCCAACATGGATGCCCCAAACTTTTTTCAATTCAGTTTTGACTCAGATTGCATGCTTACTGTTTTATTTTTCCTTTTTTTTTTTGAGTTGGAGTCTCACTCTGTCGCCCAGACTGGAGTGCAGTGGCCGCTCCCAGCCACCGCAGCCTCGACCTGCTGGGCTCCGGCGATCCTTCCACCTCAGCCTTCCAAGTAGCTGGAACTACAGGTGCACGCTACTACGCCCGGCTAATTTTTTGATTTATTGTAGAGATGAGGTCTGGCCTAGTTGCCCGGCGAATCTCGAACCGGCAGGCTCAGGCAATCCACTCACCTCAGCTTCCCAAAGCGCCAGATTGCAGGCTGAGCCACTGATCCCGGCTCATAATTTGCATTTCTAATACTTTGTCATACATGCAGTATACCTCCTGCATTCAGGAATTATTGTTATATTGAAACATTGTTTTTCTTTCTATTTTTTGCTTATTTGGGTGAATAACAATCACCATGTTTAGTTTGCTTTTCTTTGATAACTAGTGAGTTTAAACACTGTTTTTTTTTGAGTTGGAGTCTCACTCTGTCACTCAGACTGGAGTGCAGTGGCCGCTCCCAGCCACCGCAGCCTCGACCTGCTGGGCTCCGGAGATCCTTCTGCCTCAGCCTTCCAGGTAGCTGGAACTACAGGCGCGAGCTACCATGCCTGGCTAATTTTTAAAAAATTTATTGTAGAGATGAGGTCTCGCCAAGTTGCCCAGGTGGGTCTCGAACCCGAGGGCTCAGGCAATCCACTCTCCTCGGCCTCCCAAAGTGCTGGGATTACAGGCTGAGCCACCGAGCCCGGCCTAAACACTTTTTAATGATTTATTTGACCACTTATATTTTATTTGGTTTATCCATGTTTTTTGCCATTTTTTTTCTAGTTTTGACTCTATCTTTTTTTTTGGTGATTTATAGCAGTTCTTTTTTTATCAAAGACATTATCAGCCGGGCTCGGTGGCTCAGCCGGTAATCCCGCGTCTTTGGGAGGCTGAGGTGAGTGGATTGCCTGAGCCTGCGGGTTCGAGACCCGCCTGGGCAGCGAGACCTCATCTCTACAATAAATCAAAAAATCAGCCAGACGTGGTAGCGCGCGCCTGTAATTCTGGCTACTTGGAAGGCTGAGACGGAAGGATCACTGGAGTCCAGCAGGTCGAGGCTGCAATGGCTGGGAGCGGCCACTGTACTCCAGTCTGGGCGACAGAGTTAGACTCCAACTCAAAAAAAAAAAAAAAAAAAAAAGACATTATCACTTTAATAAATGTTATGCATATTTTCCCCCATTTTGCCTTGTATTTTTATTTTATGATGTATTGGGGAAGTGTTATTTGTAGACCATTTTTCTTGGAGTTTAGTTTTCAAATGAGAAATCTCATTTTTAAAAGTTTAAAGTTTCAAAGGAAACATTTTTCTTAAAGATGAATAAAAATCTGTCAGAACATGATTTTGTTTAAAGTCGTTTTTAGATTTCACACTTGTGAAACTAAACAATCAACTGCCACCTTTGAATTAAAAAAAAGTAAAATTTGAATTTGAAAATTTTCAACATCATTGTCCCAATAAATATGAATGTGGACTGACCTGGAAGCTGGGGCTGTTATTCTAAACAGCTAGAAAGGAATGCCAGGTGTCATTTACAGACATTGTATTCAGGTTTGATTACTTTGTGTAAAGTCCCTTTGGGCACATAGATGCCTTTTGGGTTGTTGCTGCTCTTTGGCCTTAATTCCTTGTTTTGCTCCAGTAGTGTTAAAAAAAAAAATTTTGAGAGTTTTACGTTATGCTTGAATGACTCTAATTACATCCTTTATGCTTTTTATTTAAAAATTGGCTTCCCTTTGTATTCCAGGTCTCTGGAAACACTTGTCCTAACAAGGCTTAGGGTCTTGTTAGTCTTGTTGACTCCTTGAGATTGTGGCGGGCTCTTTATAATGAGCCATCATCTGGCTCAGCCCAGCACAGAATGGGTACTGAGCTCCCTTTGTGATATCCTCCTGCTGTTTGCCTCTTGATAGTCTCTCTGAGAAATGAGACATGTCTGGGTTCTGGCTCTCCAGCTGTCTCCAGCTGCGTGTGAGCCTCCACCTCCCCTCTATGCCCTGCACTGCCCACAGAGGGTAGGCTGCGAGATTTCTGAGCCTTTTGTGTTAATTCCTCCTACCCTCCTTCCTTAGAGCACCACTTTTCAGCAGGGTGCTGGGTCGACACTGGGGCACAGTCAAGAGAAGCAGTCTGCCCAGCTGTAACCATTTCTGGGTCATCCTGGTTCTGAGTTCAAAATTCTGACTTGTAGTCATTTTCATCTGGTTACTCTTGGATCGGAATCACTCCTAGACGTTTTGGATAGGTTTTAGGAAGTGTTGGGGCTCATGCACAGGAAATAGGCTTTTCAACTTCGTTGAAGGTCAACAGTGCTTATTCACATGCAATAGCCTGTAGTTCATTAAGGGAAGAACAGAGCTATTTGTGTTAGCCCGAGTCTGACTTGTTACCACCACCCATAGTTGACATGTGTTTTTTTTTTTTTTTTTTTTTTTTTGAGTTGGAATCTCAGTCTGGTGCCCAGGCTGTAGTGCAATGGCACACTCATGGCCACCCCAGCGTCGACCTGCTGGGTTCCGGCGACCCTTCTGCCTCAGCCTTCCAAGTAGCCGGAACTACAGGCGCATACTACCACACCTGGCTAATCTTTTTTTTTTTTTTTTTTTGAGTTGGAGTCTCACTCTGTTGCCCAGACTGGAGTGCAGTGGCCGCTCCCGGCCACCGCAGCCTCGACCTGCTGGCTCCGGCGATCCTTCCGCCTCAGCCTTCCGAGTAGCCGGAATTACAGGCATGTGCTACCACGTCCGGCTGATTTTTTTTATGTGTTGTAGAGATGAGGTCTCACTGCCCAGGCAGGTCTCGAACCCGCGGGCTCAGGCAATCCACTCACCTCAGCCTCCCAAAGCCGCGGGATTACAGGCTGAACCACTGAGCCCGGCTTAATTTTTGATTTATTGTAGAGATGAGGTCTCACCAAGTTGCTGGGGCTGGTCTCGAACCCGCGGGCTGAGGCAGTCCACTTGCCTCAGCCTCCCAAAGTGCTGGGATTATAGACTGAGCCACTGAGCCCGGCCGATGTGTGTTTTTAACTTTATCATTTTGCCAGAAATGTAAATTGGGGCATTACTCCTTAGGAGGATGGGCAGAGCCTCCATTTTTCTTGAATCAAAAGTTTATTATCTCTTTTATAATATGGTGAGTGAAGGAAAGATATCTTTCATGTTTTTGAAGTTAGTTACAACTTAGACATAGTGCAAAAGTATTTTTAGCATATATATTTATGGATTTTAAACTTTAAGAATTCACAAATACAATACATGTTCATTAGTAATGGTTAAAATGGAAAAGTTTAGAGAGACTGGATGCCACCTGCACTGACACCTTGGGAGAAGTCCAGTTCACATTTAGGGAAGTGTCCCAGCCTGCCTGGCTTGCCGAATAAATGTCATTTTTTTTTTGAGTTGGAGTCTCACTCTTGTCACCCAGGCTGGAGGGCAGTGGCATGCTCACAACCACCTCAGCCTTGACCTGCTGGGCTTAGGTGATCCTTCCGCCTCAGCCTTCCAAGTAGCTGGAACTACAAACATAAATGTCATTTTTATGAAAATGGAGATGTCCTACTTTTTCACCGCCCCCCTTTGTAATAGATCATGACTGTTTTCCCATGTCATCAGATAGTGGCTTTGTAATATTTTATCATAAACTATTTTACTACCATTATTTATGCAGTCCTTAACTGTTGGACACTTACTCTTCTAAAACTAAAGTAAACACAATTATGCTCATCTACTTATTTTTCTAGAACAATGATTTTGTTGGGCATGCATTTTAAAAGAGATGGATGTTAAATGTTTTTAAATGATTTTGACCAAAATGTCTAGTAAATCAAAATGATGGTGACTATTTCTCTGACTGTAGTTCATTAAGGGAAGAATAGAGCTATTTGTGTTAGCCTGAGTTTGACTTATTATCACCTGTGGTTGACATGTGTTGTTTGTTTTTTTTTTTTGAGTTGGAGTCTCACTCTGTCACCCAGGCTGGAGTGCAGTGGCACACTCACGGCCACCCCAGTGTCAATCTCTTGGGCTCTGGCGATCTTCTGACTCAGCCTCCAAGTACCTGGAAATACAGGCGCACACTACCACACCCGGAAAATTTTTCATTTTTTGTTGTAGAGAAGAGGCCTCTCTAAGTTGCCCAAGCTGGTCTCGAACCTGCGGGTTTAGGCAATCCACTCGCCTTGGCCTCTCAAAGTACGGGATTACAGGCTGAGCCACCGAGCCCAGCTCTTTCCTGCTTTTGAAGAGTTAACATACCTTTTTAAGGAAATGATAGTGAGAGTCCTTGGTAGATGTTGAATAAAGTGGCAAAATATACAGGTGACAATTCTGTGTTCATCTCCAATGTTGTTGGCTTTTTTTCCTGTATGAAATCAAAGTCTGGAGATCACAGATTAAGAAACATCAGAGACGCGGGTTCGAGACCTGCCTGGGCAAATTGGTGAGACCTCATCTCTACAATAAATCAAAAAATTAGCCGGGCATGGTAGCGCGCACCTGTAGTTCCAGCTACTTGGAAGGCTGAGGCGGAGGGATCGCCAGAGCCCAGCAAGTCGAGGCTTCGGTGGCCAGGAGCGGCCACTGCACTCCAGTCTGGGCGACAGAGTGAGACTCCAACTCAAAAGAAAAAAAAAAGCAGCAGCAGAGGCACTGTTTCTTGTGGGATCAGTGTGAAGGCTTCTTGTGGGATCAATGTGGCTGTCATTGTGCTCCAAGGGATGTTGCCTCTGACCTGCTTGATCTCAGCTCTGTAGCCTTATGTGCTAAGGGCACTTTTCTTTCCAGCGTGTGGTGGAACCTAAGAAGGGGAAGGGTGTTCCCCCAGGCTCTCTGCTAAGAGTTCAAGGATGCTCCCTGATAACTCAATCTTGTTTTTGTTTGTTTACTGGTTCCTCCTGCTGAACTCCTTCCTCAAAGATTCTTTTCTCAAAAATGCATATATGTTTTCCAGTATTAGAACTTCTGACCCAGTTCTCTGATTTGGTCTCAGATACTTGTTCAATGGAGTAGGTAGTCAAGTTCTTTCAAACACTCATCAGTCAGCTTAGAATAAAAAAGTTATAATAATGTTAACTTGCCCTTTCAAAATTTTTCAGTGGTTTGTAGTAAAATGGCATTCTGTTGATTTGCAGTTTTACCCTCATGAAACTTTTTTTTTTTTTTGAGTTGGAGTCTCACTCTGTCGCCCAGACTGGAGTGCAGTGGCCGCTCCCGGCCACCGCAGCCTCGACCTGCTGGGCTCCGGCGATCCTTCCTTCTCAGCCTTCCAAGTAGCCAGAATTATAGGCATGCGCTACCACGCCCGGCTGATTTTTTGATTTATTGTAGAGATGAGGTCTCGCCTGCCCAGGCCGGTCTTGAACCCGCGGGCTCAGGCAGTCCACTCACCTCAGCCTCCCAAAGGCATGGGATTACAGGCTGAGCCACCGAGCCTGGCTATGGAAACTTTTTAAAATTAATATTTTTTAGATTAGAAAAGTAGCATTTGCTTGTTGGAAAGTAATTCTAGCTTATTAGAATTGTGTAAAGTAAATTGGGAAAGTCAAACAATCTCTCATACTTCTCACCCCCATCACTTCAAAGCACATTGATGTGTATCTTTGCCAGCTCATTTTTATGTACAGATATATGTACTATATCATTATCCTTTTATTAAAAGTGGAATTATACTAAATGTATGTGCAGTCTGCATTTTTTCAGAGAATAGTATACATTTTTACAGTTTGATTAAAGTAGGCAGCCATTCATTTAAAATGTCTTTTTTGGCCGGACAAGGGGGTGCATACTTGTAATCCCAGCACTTAGAGGCCGAGGCAGGAGGATCACTTGAGACCAGGAGTTCAAGATTAGCCTGGGCAACATATGGAGATGCTAGCTCTACAAAAAACTAAAAAAAAAGTTGTCTCTTTTATGTCGTTTTTTCCATGTTCTTTCCATTATTCCTCTTGACTTTGTAAATTTTTAATACAGCTTAAAGCAGATACATGGTTATGAAGATTTTACGTGTATGTTTCAGAAAGGAAAAAATATCATTTTTTTCATTCTTTTTTTTTTTTTGAGTTGGAGTCTCACTCTGTCTCCCAGGCTGGAGTGCATGGCATGCTCACAGCCACCACAGCCTCGATCTGCTGTGCTTAGGCGATTCCTCTGCCTCAGCCTTCCAAGTAGATAGAACTACAGGCACATACCACCATACCTGGCTAATTTAAAAAAAAAAAATTTAGCCGGACTCGGTGGCTCAGCCTGTAATCCCGCGCCTTTGGGAGGCTGAGGTGAGTGGATTGCCTGAGCCCGCGGGTTCGAGACCCGCCTGGGCAGTGAGGCCTCATCTCTACAATAAATCAAAAAATCAGCCGGGCGTGGTAGCGCACGCCTGTAATTCCGGCTACTTGGAAGGCTGAGGCGGAAGGATCGCCGGAGCCCAGCAGGTCGAGGCTGCGGTGGCCGGGAGCGGCCACTGCACTCCAGTCTGGGCGACAGAGTGAGACTCCAACTCAAAAAAAAAAAAAAAATTTATTTTAGAGACAAGGGCTCACCAAGTTGGCTAGGCTGGTCTCAAACCCGTGGATTTAGGCAATCCTCTCATCTCAGCCTTCCAAAGTGCTGGGATTACAGGTGTGAGCCACCACACCCAGCCTCCATTCATATTCTTTTTTTTTTTTTTAATTGAAGTCTCTCTCTGTGTCCCAGGCTGGAATGCAGTGGCATGTTCATGGCCACTGCAGCCTCCACCTGCTGGGCTTAGACAGCCCTTCTACCTCAGCCTTCCAAGTAGCTGGAACCACAGGCATGTGCTACCATGCCTGGCTCATTTTTTGATTTATTGTAGAGAAGAGTGCTCGCCAAATTGCCCAGGCTGGTCTCGAACCCCTGGGTCAGGCAATCCTCTGGCCTCGGCCTCCCAAAGTGCTGGGATTATAGGTTGAGCCTCTGGGCCCGGCCTCCATCCATATTCTAGTCATTTAAAATGGTCAAAAATTAGCCAGACATGGTAGCAAGTGCCTGTAGTTCTGGTTACTTGGAATGCTGAGGCGGAAGGATCCCAGGAATCCAGCAGGTCGATGCGGTGGTGACTGGGAGCATGCCACTGCCCTCCAGCCTGGGTGACAGAGTGAGACTCCAACTCAAATAAAATGGGTATTGGTCAACTTCTTCGGGTCCCCTCCCACTGTGGGAGCTTCTCTGTCCTCTCAATAAATCCTGCTTTTAAAAAAAGTAATATTGCTGGGCTTGGTGACTCAGCCTGTAATCCTGCGCCTTTAGGAGGCTGAGGTGAGTGGATTGCCTGAGCCCACGGGTTCGAGACCCGCCTGGGCAGCGAGACCTCATCTCTACAATAAATTAAAAAAAATCAGCTGGGCATGGTAGCGCATGCCTGTAATTCCGGCTACTTGGAAGGCTGAGGCGGAAGGATCGCCGGAGCCCAGCAGGTGAGGCTGCGGTGGCTGGGAGTGGCCACTGACTCCAGTCTGGGCGACTGAGTAAGACTCCAACTCAAAAAAAAAGTAATATTTTTTCTTGTCCCAACCAGCCAAAGAGTAGTGTTTAGTTTTTAAAATTAAAGAAAAAAAAGTAGATGCTCACTAATGGCTTATTGGAGACTGGCCTAGTACCAGGCTGATGTCATTTGTGTGTTATTTACCTCAGGTCATTGGTGAAAGCCGATGGCAACTTACTAAGGAGCAAGTGGAAAAAGCTGATGTTTCAAGATCAGTATTTTCTAATGAGAACCTGTAAATGTTGGCTGCCTCATGCCTTTTGCTTCTTAGTAGAGGACCAGGCTCATGACTGGGTCTGCCCTGGCTGTTCCTGAGATAGCTATTGAGTCAGGCTCTGGGGCTCTTTTTCTCATGGAATGTATGCTCAGGCACAAGAGTGTATAAAACATGTTCATTTAATAATAAAAGGGATATGTATGCCTACTGATAATGCAGTTTAAGAAATGGAATGTGACCAACTTTTTGAGTTGGTAGTAATGTAGTAATACATTTTTATTATGAGGCTTTAAAATAAGGTGGTTTTTTGAGTGATCTTTTCTGGTTTTCCTGCAGACATAGTAGTTTTCATTTATTTTGGTGGTGGTATTTGAGGCAGTGTGGAGTAGTAGTTAAAGGTGAGGGCTGTTGTTGCGGGCCTATTGGACTTTGACCCCTGTCCTGTCATATATCTTACAACTCTAGGACCTTGATCAGGAGAGGTGGTCTCATGCCTCTTGGGATTTCTTACCTGGAGAGTGGACCAAGTAGCACCTGAGGGCTTTTGTGAATGTGAAATGATGCAGGTGTGCTGCATAGCACAATGCTTGGCACCTAAAACTAAAATAGTCTTTAAAAGGTTTTAGTTTTTTTATTTTTTTGAGTTGGAGTCTCACTCTGTCACCCAGGCTGGAGTGCAGTGGCACACTCAAGGCTACCTCAGCCTCAACCTGCTGGGATCAGGAGATCCTTCCGCCTCAGCCTTCCAAGTAACTGGAAGTACAGGTGCGTGCCACCATGCCTGGCTAATTTTTTTTTTTTTTGAGTTGGAGTCTCACTCTGTCACCCAGACTGGAGTGCAATGGCTGCTCCTGGCCACTGCAGCCTCGACCTGCTGGGCTCCGGCGAGCCTTCTGTCTCAGCCTTCCAAGTAGCTGGAACTACAGGTCCACGCTACCACGCCCGGCTAATTTTTGATTTTTATTGTAGAGGTGAAGTCTCGCCGACTTGCCCAGGCGGGTCTCGAACCCGCGGGCTCAGGCAATCCACTCACCTTGGCCTCCCAAAGCGCTGGGATTACAGGCTGAGCCACCGAGCCCAGCCAGTTTTTTTTTTTTTAAATTTATTGTAGAGACGAGATCTCACCAAGTTGCCCAGGCTGGTCTTAAACCCCTGGACTCAGGCAGTTCTCTCACCTCAGTCTCCCAGAGTGCTGGGATTGCAGGCTTGAGCCACCGTGCTCAGCCCTAGTTTTTGTTTATATATATATTTTTTTTTTTTATTTTTTTTTATTTTTTATTTTTATTTTTATTTTTTTGAGTTGGAGTCTTACTCTTGTTGCCCAGACTGGAGTGCAGTGGTCGCTCCTGGCCACCGCAGCCTCAACCTGCTGGGCTCCGGTGATCCTTCCGAGTGGCTGGAACTACAGGCGCGCACTACCTCCCTGGCTAATTTTTGATTTATTGTAGAGATGAGGTCTTGCCAAGTTGCCTGGGCGGTTCTCAAACCCGCAGGTTTGGGGAATCCACTCACCTTGGCCTCCCAAAGTGCAGGATTACAGGCTGAGCCACCGAGCCTGGCCTAGTTTTTGTTTTTAAATTGAGGCCCTGTGCTAGGAAATATGGAGTTAAAAAAGTATCACTGAAGAAAACCCAGCTGAGTGCCAGATTGCTTTATTTTACAGGTGTTCTAAAATGCCATCTTCCAACATACTTTGTGCAAATGGAGGATGGATTTTTAAGGTACTGAGGGTGCAGTGTGTGACCCTGGAAAGGGGTCAGGCTGGGGCCTCAGAGATGTTTCATAAGATTAGGAGAAGTGATGGAATGAGTTCTAGGATTGGGCATGGCTGAATGAAAAATTGACTCCATTCATGCAGAGTGCCTCCTCTAGGTTTATTATTGCTTTTAATTTTTTTTTTTTGAGTTGGAGTCTCATTCTGTCGCCCAGACTGTGGAGTACTGTGGCACGCTCCTGGCCACTGCAGCCTCAACCTGCTGGGATCCGGCAATCCTTCCGCCTCAGCCTTCCAAGTAGCTGGAACTACAGGCGCGCGCTACCATGTCCAGCTAGTTTTTGATTTATTGTAGAGACGAGGTCTTGCCAAGTTGCCGGGGCGGGTCACAAACCGGCGGGCTCAGGCAATCCTCTCGCCTTGGCCTCCCAAAGTGCTGGGATTACAGTCTGAGCCACCGAGCCCAGCCTGCTTTTAATTTTAATTGACCATTTGCTTTTCTCTAGCTAGGCCTTGACTCCACTAACCGGGACTCCCCATACGGCTTTGAGCTTGGATCTCGGCGCTCAAGCAAATGTAGCTCAGCGACTTGTAACAGGAAGCATATGGACAGGTCTACACCATGTCATTTAGGTGCTTCTAAAACACATTCCCAGTAGTGTCTCGTGATAGAACTGCGCCGACAGTTCTGTGGTATTAGAACCCTTTCATACTTGACCCTCACCCTTTGCACATTTGTACATATCAGGAATGGTCTAAATGCACAGCCTGGGAATGATGGATTGTTAGGCTAAGGCTAAGGTATGGACTTCTTTAGGCCAAATTCCATGTAAGTAGATTAAACTAGAAAATAAACAGGCACAGTCTTGCCACTTATATTAATTAACAACGTAGGAGGTAAATATTTTCAGTTTTCTTTTCATGCTTTCGAGTTTTTCATCATTAGCAAACATTTGTTGAGTACTTACTGCTGTTGGGGCCCTAGGGTAGGTTTACACGTGAGGACCCTGGGAGTAAAGAGATTTAAGAACTGCTCTCACCCTTTCCTAAGCATTCTCTATAGTCCAATTAATGAGACTAATCACATGTACATTACTACAGAGCATTTATTTTTCTTCTTCCTTTGCCTTCTCCCTCATCCCAAAACTTGATGGACATTTTGATCATTTAAAATTTTTTTGCGGGGACCAGTCTGGGTGGCTCAGCCTGTAATCCCAGCACTTTGTTTGGGAGGCCAAGGCAAGTGGATTCCTGAGCCTGAGGGTTCGAGACCAGCCCGGGCAACTTGGCGAGACCTCGTCTCTACAATAAATAAAAAATTAGCCAGGTATGATAGCACATGCCTATAGTTTCGGCTACTTAGAAGACTGAGGTGAAAGGATTGCTGGAGGCCAGCAGGTCGACGCTGGGGTGGACATGACCATGCCACTGTACTCCAGCCTGGGTGATGGAGTGAGACGCCAACTAAAAAAAAGAAAAAAAAAATTTTTTTTGGTATTATAAATCATGAACTTTCTGCAATGAAATTTCTTCTTGGGGAGAATAGCCCAGCAGTAATGTTGGACACACTGCATAGATTTTTTATTTATTTATTTTTTATTATAAAGATGTGGGATATAATTCAGGGTTAGGTAGAGATTTTTAAATTTTCACTTCTATTGGCAAATTGTCCTACATAGAAGCTGCAAAATGCTCCTACTAATACATTCTCTCAGATATTTTGCTGGGCTTCATGGCATGCACCTGTAGTCCCAGCCACAGCTGAGTGATTGATTGAACCCAATGGTTCGAGGCCAGCATGGGCAACATGGCGCGACTCAAAAAAAAAAAATCTAACCAGGCTTGATAGCACGCCTGTAGTTCTGGCTACTTGGAAGGCTGAGGCAGAAGGATCACCGGAGCCCAGCAGGGCGAGGCTGCAGTGGCAGGGAGCCTGCCACTGCACTCTGGGCAACAGAGTGAGACTCCAACTCAAAAAAAAAAATCTATCGGCTGGGCGTGGTGGCTCAAGCTTGTACTCAATACTTTGGGAGGCGAGAGGATTGCCTGAGCCTCAGGGGTTCAAGACTAGCCTGAGCAACATGGCGAGACCGCGTCTCTACAATAAACCAAAAAAATTAGCTGTGCATGGTGACACATACCTGTGGGTTCCAGCTACTTGGAAGGCTGAGGCGGAAGGATCACCTGAGGCCAGAAGGTCGAGGCTGTGGTGTCCGTGAATGTACCACTGCACTCCAGCCTGGGAGACAGAGTGAGACCCCGACTCAAAAAAAAAAAAAAAAATCTATCAGCTACTTTGTCTTTTTAAAACTAAATTTATTTAGTATGGTGGATATAAAATGTTATGTCAGTATTTTTATTTTCATTTATATACAGTAAAATTCACTATGTGTGCAGTCATAATGCAGTCATAAGAGCCTTCACAATTATGCAGAAGGAATCTTTTTTGTTTGTTTTTGTTTGAGTTGGGGTTGCACTGTCAACCAGACTGTAGTGCAGTAACCTGATCACAGCTCATCACAGACTCAACGGCTCAAGCAATCTTCCCACTTCTTGAGTAGCTTGGATTATAGGCATGTACCACCATGCCAGGATAATTTTTTTATTTTTAGTAGAGATGAGGCCTTGCTGTTTTACCTAGGTTGGTCCTGAACTCCTGGGCTCAAGCAGTCCTACCTCAGCCTCCTAAAGTGCTGAGATTACAGGCATGAGCCACTGTGTCTGGCTGGTATCATTCCTTTAAAAAAAATTTTTGTTTTCCAGCTGGGTGCAGTGGCTCACACCTATAATCCCAGCACTTTGGGAGGCTGAGGTGAGAGGATTGCCTGAGCCCATGAGACCAGCCTGGGTAGCTTGGCAAGACTTCATCTCTACAATAAATCAAAAAATTAGCTGGGTGTGGTAGCACATGCCTGTAGTTCCAACTACTTGGAAGGCTGAGGCAGAAGGATTGCCTGAGCCCAGCAGGTTGAGGCTGCGGTGGTTGTGAGCGTGCCATTGAGCTCCAGCCTGGATGACAGAGTAAGACTCTGACTCAAAAAAACAAAATTTTGAAAAAACTTTCAAGAAAGGAAATCTATGCTTACTATTTTTTTTAAACAAAATACTTTGGAAATTCCTAAAATTAAGGAGAGGAAGATATCCTTAGACCTACCACCTAGTGACACCACTATGAACATTTTCTTGTTCTTTTCACTATTCTTTTCTATGTGTAACTTTTGGGGTTATCTGTAAAATAAATGGTCTCCCAACTCTCAGCTTCAGTTGTCACCTTTACATTTCAATTCACAAATCTCTTTCTCATTTCACTGAGCTCTCTCAAATATCCAGTGGTCTCAGGTAGACACTAGTCAAATGTATATATCACTGACTCAAGTCCAGCACATCCTGACCTTGGCTTTTCCAAGTCCATTTCCTTACTTCATGGAGCGTCCTAGGTCTTTTCTTAGAGGTCATCTCTGGCACCAAGTCTTAGATTGTTTTCTCTGAAATCACTCCCGTAATTCATCCCCTTTTTTAATTGACATTTCCACAGTTCCAGTTGCCAGGGTCCTTCTCCTTGGATTAGCAAAGTAACTTCTTGAGATTAACCGTTTTGAGATTATCCTGCAGTGAACTATTGTTCTCCTCACTTGCCCAGAAACTCATGTTTCATGATGCCATTCTGCATTTATGTTTGCCTTTCAAGGTTCCTTTGACCCTGGAAGTGGTTTTCTTCCTCTACTCCCCCCTGTATGCTGTGGGTAGGCCGATGTGTTCAGTGCCTGAGAGGCTCATTGTAGGTTGCCTGCCTGTGGGCCTTCCTGGGACTCTCGCTGTCCTTCAAGGCTGATCTCAATCCCACTTCCCAAAAGTCATTTCTGACAACTTCAAGCCTAGAGTTCTGGTGTCCCTGAGCTGCCACACATAGCTCAATAGTTATGTGTTTCTTCTCCGATTCACTAGTGTCTGGTCAGTGTAATCAGATGACAAAGGGCTTCGGTGTAGTGTATTTCCCTCTCAGTGCTTCAGACCCATGTCAGTCATCAGGAAACTCATTGAATGGTTGGATTTATCCCATTTGCTTTGAGATTATCAGTATGGATCCTAAAATATCAAGCTCTTCCTAAAAAAAG